>CAWUFW010006074.1:0-1217133 GCA_963921515.1 Calotriton arnoldi | reverse complement strand
TTGGTCTGCACTCACTAAGTAGTGTTCACCAATTACTGTACATGAGTCACAAATGCAAGTCCAGAATCCCACCGCTGCCCACCAATGTTAGACTCAAGGGTCCCTATTTGGACAAAGGTACCTACCTCTGCCAACTAGAGACCCCCAAATCTAACAACCATGTTTAAGAGCGAGAGCACAATCACTTTAGAACTGGTTAGCAGTGGTAAAGTGCACAGATTTCTAAGGCCAACAAAAATGAATTACTGCAAAAAGTGGAGGGTGAAGGCAAAAACCTTGGGGGAGAACCACCCTAAGGCTGACATGTCTAACAATGGGTAAAAAATGAATTTCAGGGATGTTTTTTATCTTGCGGGTTCTGAGCAACATCATAGACAGCTCAAGCTTCTCTCTCGTCTATTTGATGTCAAACAGAACCCATCAGTGAAAAATAACCCTGTAATTCAATGTTATCCATCCATAAATTCTATATGCTAACATTGTGTGACCCAAAATAGTCCTCTTTCAGCTGTAGTACTACTCACCATATATATATATATATATGTATATATATATATATATATATATATATAGTATCTCATCCTAACCACAAGCCATCACAGAGTTTCTTCCATGTGAAACATGGTGCCATAACACTCAGACCATGTCCTAGCTTCCACTAATGTAGAGTCAGGACTTATCCAGCTTTCCCATTTCCCATCATCATTATTTGCCTCCTTGCTAAAACTGTGGCAAAGAACACAAACATGTTAGTGGCTTTTCAGTATTTGGAGCATAGGAATAAAGCAAATAAGCATGTTTCTGGTGTTTGTCCTAACTCTCTATCTGTGGCAACATTCAGAGACTGGATCGCCTTCCTTCAGTATGTTGTCAAGATTGGGTGACCCAAATTATGTTGAAAAAATCTGGCACCTACCTTTCCACATCTAGGACACTATTCTGTCTTGTCCACGTAGAACTCGTCACTTTTACTATACAAAATGTATGACCTGTGAACAAATTTGAACTTTAGTGGTTTAAAATGAGCTCTTCTAGACTCCTTAGGAGTGAAACCTAATATTGTACTCCAATCTTGTTCCTGAATGGGTTTTCCATTATTCAAAGGTCATTTGTCAATTAGGTGCCTAGAAAATGTTTTGACTGGTCCATGACCACTCAGCAAAGCAATGACAAGGCTCTCGTCCAGTTCCCTAGTGAATAAAGCACTTTCATTGTTTTGTGTGTGGGAAGCTCTATTTCCCCTGATTTCCATACGTTCCCGCAGTCTCAACTTACTGAACTATGCTGCAGGAACTGGCCCCCAAGTAGTTTGTGGTTCTGTACCAATTATTGGAAACTTCTGAGGCTCACACTTTCATACAGATCTCCCTCTAAGTCTATCAAACTATCCTGTCAGTGTCGTAGGTGCCTCATTCCTGCCCTACTAGCATGATGCCCTGGTATTCCTATTAGTGTAATATGAGGTGTATATGATGTCAGTGTGGGTGTAAGTCAAATACACCTCGGCCACCAGTGCCCGAGGACCCTAATCTTTTGTGATTTAGATCCCATCATGGTCCAGGTCTAATGAGAACTTGTTTTGTCCCCCACTGCTGAGACCACAGACCCATCCCAATTTCCCAGCCATCAGGCCCTCCACTGTAATTGAGTCACGATATAGTAGAACTTATAGGGGCCGATTCCGATTCGGGCCGGAAATCCCTCCGACCGAGTCGGATTCGGAGAGATATCCGACCGAACCGGACTCTAGCAGTCCGACCGAATGAGTACGATGCGGACGCATGCCATCGGACTCGATTCGGTCGGACTCCCATTGAAGTCAATGGGAGCCGGTCGTACGACGCGTACACGGGCTCCCATTGACTCAATGGGTGCATCGCGAACAAGGGCGCCCCCTACAGCGGGTACGCGTTGGTGCGACTCGCGCCGTACATGCATGTGCCTGTGCGACTCGCGCGGCCGCGCGTACAGGGGGGTCCGACACGGGACCCCGAGTCCGGCTCCGACTGCTCTTTCGAGCCAGACGGCGCAAGTCGGTCGGACTGTTCGAGGCGCGCGATCGTACTTGCCCAGTCGGGGAACGTCTCCATTGCGTGGTGCGAGCCGAGTCCGTACGAGTCGGTCGGAGCGGTTCGGAGCCGGGAACGAGTCGGTCGGGGATTTCACATACGCCGCATCGTAGCTTGCTCGCGCGGACGGGTGTTCGAATCGGTCGGAAACAGGGCGTCCGAATCGGATCCGGTAAAGCCGAATCTGATTCTGTGCCCTACCGGCCGAGATCGGAATCGGCCCCATAGTCTGGGATATTTTAAACCTCCATCCTCTGTCTGCGGCTGAAGCTTACCTGTGGTACCCCTAAGGCTGAGGCCCACCCGTATCCCAATAAAGGAGATCACACTTCTTTGTTTGGAAAAGTAAAGCCTGCAGTTTATTGGCTGCTTTCACTTACAAGCAATCCTTTCAATTTGCTTAACTTTGCATTTAAATGGAAGATAGCTTTGTAATATTTAGATCCCATAGCATTGCTTGCTGGACACTTCCTTATCTACCAACTGACCATTGTATCTGTGCAATCCAAATGCCTCCTCCAGGCGTATCAGGTGACCATGAATTGTGACCGTATGGTAGCTGTGCTTAATCATTCAAGACAAACCAACAGACTGTGGTCATAGTCTACACAACTACAAATTTATACGCCTTAAGTGACTCAGGCTTGCTGATGGCCGTCCACTTCCGGTAGCTGTGCTTCTTTTAGTCAGGCACGAGAGTGCCCTTTCACTGCTGGTAGTCGTGCTTCACCGGTCACAATTGTATGCCTGACATGCTTTGTTACCTTCGGACTATAAGGCTTGCCGGGTGTCTGTCTGCTTCCAGCAGCATTGCCTTAGTTTGACAGACACACCGTGTGACTCTTCACTTCTGGTGGCTATGCTTCAACAGTCACCCACAAGCATACGCCCTGTTTGATTTAGCTTCAGGCAATCAGGCATGCCGGTCGGCTGTCCACTTTCGGTAGCTGTGTTTCAGGCAGTCAGGTGCTCTGGGTGGCATCCCACTTCCACAGGCCGTGCTTCAATCAACTCCATTTCAAACAGGGCTAACCTATGGCTGTACCACTCTTTATACACTTTTGTTTTTACAGCTGAATGTTCTCTGCAGACATTATATCCCTTACCTGACCGTTTTTGGCCATGTCATAGTGACTCACTAAATGGCTGGGGTTCCTTGGTGCTGCCTATTGCCTGGTCTGACAGCTGAGCTTTTGTCTCCAGTGGATCGGCTTTTACGTTTCACCATGTCTTGGTGGCTACTGACACAAGTGAGGCCCCCACACCGGGCCTTTATTCTCCCAAACTCTATCTACAACCAATTGTTGTTAAAATGTTCTGCATGTTCTGAATGAGCATTTCCATACACACAGAGAGGTGAACACCATGAGGACCATAGTTTGTAGGGACCCTCATGTTAATTAATTATGTTTCACGTAACCCATACCAACATTGTTTAAAAATTTGAGCCTGGCCCCACTTAACTCCCTCCTGGAATCCTCCACTTTTCTTGTGATCTTGCCCCAACCCAATAGTGCGAAGGGAGAATCTCTGACTCTCATAATTATGTTGCCCAAAGTAATCTGATCAAAGCAACCAGGGTGCATCTCATCTTCTGCAGCAGTGAAACCCTGCCTTCAGCAGTGAGGTCATCACCACCCAAATGTATTACTAGAATGCCAGGTAATGTGGAGTCACTTAATTATAACTTTATAAATCCCTCCAACATGTCCCACTGCATCCCTAGCCTACCCATCCATGCTATTTCTGTGCAGACAAAATAATGTATTCCAGGGCTATTGATCCTGTGGGTGTGATGAGATGTTTAGGATACAAACTACTGCCCCATCACCCATACTCTCTTGGCAACTGCAAGTAAAGGAAATAAACTACAGTAAAAAAAAATGCAAATAAATATATATATATATTTTTGTAATAGTCCCAATTAAACCCACAGTGAAATTCAACATTAAGGTGCTGCTCCATGAAAAAGCTAAATATTTCATGTTATACCTGTCAGCCAGGTCTTACCCCAAACCTTTTGCCTATCTCCTTCATTTTGCTGATTTAGTTTTTTCCGGCTTTAGGGCTCTGTTCACTTTACCACTGCTAATCAGTGCGAAAGTGCACATGCTCACTCATTAAAACATGGCAACATTGACTTATCCCAAATAGGCATGTTTAATTTACTTGTAAGTCTCTAGTAAAGTGGCACAACACATGTCCAGAGCCTGTAAATGAAATGCTAGTAGCAGGCCTGCAGTACTGGTTGCGCCTCCCACTTAAGTAGCCTTTAAACGTGTCTCTGGCTTACCCTTGTAGCCTATTTATGTGCAGTTGTTAGATGCCATGTCAGCCTGGCAAAATAAACCTTTCGCCAGACCCAAACCTTCCCCTTTTATACATTTGCCATCCCTAGGGAAGGCCCCGGACAGCCCCGAGGGCAGGTTGCAGTGTTTTTATAGGTAGGACAAATAGTTTTGCATGTCCTGGTAGTGAAAATCTCTCAAATTAGTTTTTCACTGCTTCAAGGTCTACCTCTTCCATGAACTAACAATGGAACTACCTTATTATATTTAATAAGCTGTCATTTCCAAATGGAAGCAAGTACCCAGTTCATGTTCAGTGTCTTTGGAATTGTAATGAAATATCCTAACTTATGGTTAAGTTGGATTTTAAATTGTAATTTTAAAAATGCCCCGTTTCGAAAGTTGGCATTTTCATGCCTTAGCCAATTTGTGCATTTAGCCTGTACCTGGGTCACATGACTGGGTGTAGCTGACAGTTAAGCTTTGTGTATTGCTCCTGGCCAGCCACACACAATAGGGTGCTTAGGTGTGCCTAGATGGGTCATCACTGGCAGGATGGGAGGGGGGAGGTGAGCATAGTTCTACTTATACTTGAATAGGCTGTATCCTGCCTCCCCACAAAGGGCTGCATACCCCCTGTAGTTAGTGTGGAGCCAGGACAGGGAAGGCAGGATGCCTGGAAATGTCAAAGGAAAACCCCTAGCAGCTTCTCCTCCCCTTCTATGGCATAACTGGGTATAAATACTGGACCACAAACACCAACCCTTCAGGAAACGTCTGGACCTGTGGATACTCTGCCAGAAAGGAGGACCGCTCTGCTGCTGAAGTACTGCCACTTTGCTGGACTGCACTCTGCTGGACTACGGCCTTTCTCTGCTATTGCTCTGCTCTGCTGCTGCCTTGCTTGGCTGACCTGATGCCTGCTGCCCTCCTGCCTGGGTGAGAAGCCTAGACTTACATCACTTACTTGAACCCAGAACCCCAGAGTGTCTCCAAGGGCTAGTTGGATGGCCTCCTGACTTGAGCCTCAGTGACAGAAGGCTCCAACAACCTCGCACTTGCCCACAGACTCTGCCATCTGTGAGTCTATCCTGCCAAGTGGTGCCACCCAACGCCTGGACCATTGGACGTGGGCCTAAGGTGCTCTACCAGCCTTTGTGGATCCAGCGGAACCAATGTATCTCCTCTGCTGTGCTGCACAACCTTGAGCAGAACAGATGCATATCCGCTGCTATGTGGATCAGAAGAACTGCCACAAAGATCTACATCGCATTGCAGCCCATCACCCCATCGGAACCGCCACTGCACAATGCATCCTAGGTGCAGCTCCTCGCATCCCTCATCGACTGCACCCTCGACAACAATGCCGGACTCCACATTGCAGCTCCTTGGGACCGACGCATCACAACCAACTGCACCAGCATACTCGACTCCGGACTTTGTATCGCAAGCCCTCATCGAAAAGATCTTCGACAATGACACAGCAGGATCTCACACATCAGCCTCACCACATCTCAGGACTGACGCATCGCTTAGGCTGAGAGATGTATCTATGACGTGGATCCTCACAACGCTCCGCAAACCAGGATTGAAGTTACTTTGTCCAGCGGATCTAATGGGGCCCTTATAGCCAGTCCGCACTCCATCACAGTTGGCCTGAACTTGTGACTTTGACCCTGCCAGCGCGACCAGATATCCAAAGTTGGTGCTTTATGTCTTTTGGCGCTATTTTTACTAAACTCTTTAAAATTGAATACCTCCAGTTCTACTGACTGGATTTTTGTTGTTGTGCTCTTATTTTATTTGTTACAAATTACTCTGTTTTTTTAACTCTGTTGTGGGCTGAAATAGGTGTGAATTCTTCCAGCTTCTGGGGGCATCCCGACCTCCTTGTCATGGGGAGCCCTGCCCCTCCTCCCTAAACTGTGAGGTGTTCCCCCCTACCCTCAAGTGGACAATGCTAAAACCATGGCCCTTTGATTTCTCCTGCAAGGAAGGGCCAGGGGCATATGTGCCCTATATCATTCAGGGTCCTTTATCAGCAGTGCAACCAGATCTTGAAAGAACCCCCAGGGGATCCGTAACAGTAGCGCTAAAAAGTAATACAGCAGCGTCTGGAGGGCAACTATTTTTGATAAGGCAATTCTCCCTGGCACAGTTAGGGGCAATGCTCTTTGGAAGACTACACTGCCCCTCGAGGCTTCTAGAACCTTCCTATGTTGCCATTAAGTCAGTGTCAGATTCGAAAAACCTCTACCCCAGGTAACAAAATTAGGTCAGCCCCCACTTTAATCTTTGACATGGTAACTGGAGTGATACTTTACCCATATTCAGGTGTATTGGGAATATCATTGGACTTAAAAGATCTTAAAGGCATTACCTCAACACAGAAGGCTGCTTTGTATGCTTCCCAAACATAAAGTCTGTCTTGCCAATACTAACAGTCAAAAACTTACTAGTAAAAGACTTAGGGGCACATGTACAAGCCCTCTATCGTCACCACAACGTCACCTATAGTGACGTTGTGGTGTGAGGAAGGCGCCTTATGTACATAGGCAGTGTTAAGCCACTTAAAGTGGCTTAACGCTGCCTTGTACATAAGGCCCCTTTCACGCTATGGTTAGCGTGAAAGGGGTGGGCAGTGGGTGTTGCGGTGGGCGTTCCACCGCAACACTTCATTTTGACGCTGCCCCCTATGTACAAGGGTGGCGTACATAGGAGGCAGCGCCAAAATTAGGCCCAGGTAAAAACTGGTCTTAAAAGGCAAAACAAGGAGAAATGGATTATTCCTCCTCGTTTTTGCTTTTTCCATGTGTGCTGCCTTGTGGAAAAGCAAAATGCCATTGTTTGTTTATGTGTAGGAAGGTGTCCCTTCCTGTACATAAACAAACTTTTTTTTTAAAAATGCAATTTTGTCACTTTCATGTGTGCTGCATGAAGCAGCACACATGAAAGTGACAGAATGGCATTTCAGGATCCTACCCTGCATGCAGTCACCCTTGCACCATGGTGCCTCTCTCTGCCACTTCCCTGTACATATGGCCCTTAATTCCTCGTCATCCATCAATTACAAATCAAGACTCCAGCTACATGATTAATGATGCAAAGCACCCGAAACATCAAATACAAGTATCAATGGGCATGGTCCTATCAGCATGCAGGAATGTCTCCGTGGTTTATTTTGTGCCAGGTGTATAATTGACAATACTAATCACCATGAATGTATTGAGCTGAAATCACGTGTCTGGATTTGGGAGAAAACTGACAAATCTCTGCACAAACAGACTAAAAGGTATTTGTTCTGGGACCTCGAAAAAACTGAAAAGCATACTATTGTCTACCCAAAATCAATGAAACCTCTATCCACCTATTGTGTTAGTCTAGTTACAGTTTTTATAGCGATATCGATGGCCTTGATAATAAAAACAACAAATCCACAAGGGGCATCATGAACAAAAGATAACATGCTTGCCCTATTTGCATACTTTATTCTTTTAATCTGGCCTTTACTAAAATTATTGACTTTTACCAGTTTTCGTAATCCTGTATGTTTGCACCGTATGCATTGCACATTTCATGCACGTGTGAGGTGAGGAAACTTGAGGAACTTTAATTTTTTTAATTGCCTCTTCAATAAAAGTGGAAACATGGGTGCACTGTTTCACACTTAATGAACGACTTATGCCAAGGACCATTAAGGGTGTGTAGGTTAAATGTGCCCATAGATTGTCATATGCAATGGTCCTGTCTGAATATAATTTTTTTATAAATCTGAATTTAGTTTGGCAGTTTCTGTGAACTACGGGATGTGGGCCATTGCCACTTTTTGTATATATAACATTTTCGTCTCGTTTCTTTCCTTATTGGTAGCTACGCCCCAGAATGAGGTCTAGTGTAGTTAGAAAACTCAATGAATCCGGTAATGTGCCCTAGTGCTACATCAGTGCATTGCTGTACATTAGCGGGCTCAGAGCCTGATTTTCTTGCCTTTTAACCTTCAACAACGTGAAAGTAAAGCTTTAAAAATGTGTGAATTGTACCAATTTCAAGTCAAATAAAAAGTTAGAAAACTACGTTTAGGTAAAAAAAAAAAGTGCAGTAAAGATCATTTTAACTCAGATCAACATTCAGTACATGGGAAATATATTGGGCCATATTATCAAGAGCGGGCGATAACATTATCGCCGCTTTAGCGGCAGGAAACTGCCGCTAAAGCGGCGATAAGGGGCTTGATAATATGCCCTATAGAATTCGAATAGAAGCCCAGGTTCTGGTGTGAAGGACATCAAACCTGGGCTTCTATTGGAATTCTATAGGGCATATTATCAAGCCCCTTATCGCTGCTTTAGCGGCAGTTTCCTGCCGCTAAAGCGGCGATAATGTTATCGCCCGTTCTTGATAATATGGCCCATTGTTTGTTATATGCGTATCAACCAAAAGCTACATTGTACTTCCAATCATTCCCTCTAACAAGTTTCTTTTCCAATGTACTTTGATATTTCATGCACTGCTTAAGGAGCAAACTTTGCATAAAATCAAATCACCAGAAAAGTCGCCAAGGGAGGCCAGCTGTCATGGGGGAACCAATATGCTACAATCAACAGAGTAGTGGGAGTTGTCTAACCATGTGGATTCCATATCCGGTTTGCCATGTCTTGCCCACTTATCCCCTGAGTACCATCCAGTGCTATTTCGTGCCTCATTTGCACCATTTTTGCTGCAAGATAATCATCCCCTTGAGAGAGTTTGTAACATGGTATCGCTACTTGACATTTGCAACAGTGAAGTTTCCCTAAGGATTTATTTTTAGCCAACCTAATACCCCTGCGTCAAAGGCAAACCCGCCTGTTCCTGGACCGCGCCCGCTGCCCGGAACCCTGGTTCTCCCCCTACCCAGTGCTACTCTGCTAAGCTTCTCCATGCTCTCAACCCCGGCTGCCACTCACTGCACTGCTGCCACACCACACAACACATAAGTAGCATTCACATGCACCTCCTACAAGTTCTCATGCACTCTCCCACAGCCTACACCCACCAGTCCCATTCTAACAGCACCCATCACCCCACTCATTCATAATAACACAAACCAGCCACCCACTCACTCTCACAGACCAAACACCACCCAAGCAGCACACCACACTAACGTGCATGGTCCTCATCACCTGCTCCCTCACCAAACACACCAAGGAGATATGGGACCTACTGCTCAACCATGCTCAGGACCTGGTCTCCCTCATGGAAACATGGCTAAACTCAACCTCAGCACCAGACATTGCTGCAGCCATTCCCGCCAGCTACAAGATCGCCAAGCAAGACCATCAGAACACACCCTGACATGGAGTTGCCATCATATTCAAAGATGCCACCAGATGCACCACCTACACGGACACCCCCACCAGCTACATGGAACATCTCACATTCAAGAGAAGCATCATAGCCAACTTCTTCCTGGGCAGAACCTCTGTATATAGGCCACAAGGACCCAGCACCAATTTCACCAGTGACAACACAGACTTTGTTGCACCCCTCATCATCAATGCCAGCACCTTCATTCCACTCAGAGACCTTAACTTTCAACTAGAAGACCATACTGACCCAAATGCTATGGCCTGACTTGAAAACCACGACCAAACCCAGCATGTTACCAAATGCACCATGCCGCGCTAGACACTTATTGGACCCGATTTTCTTCTCAATCAGCAATATCACAGTCAACAAGCCAGCAACTATGACCTGGACAGACTACGCCCTCATTAGTTTCAGCATACTCATCCTACACCACAACAGACCTACCATCACCGGAACTGCCATCTACAGCTGGAAAAGCATCACAGCCCACTGGCTTCCGCTCTCGCTGAGCACTGACCTGAGCACACTTGCCAAAATCCATCAAGAACCTCAACAGCTGGATCACCACTTGTGCCGACACCATAGCTCCCCATAAGAGAAAAACAACAGCAAGAGCCTGACCAAAGGCCAGCTTGTACACAGGTACTCAGGCTGATTTAACGCCACTGCAAGCAACTGGAGCGCAAAGGGAGACCTAGTCAAGACACCGCTTGTTGCCTCTTAGAACATATCAGTCCTAAGAGGCTACCACTAGCAGATATGGAACACCAAGCGCACAGCTCTTGCAGATCGCATCAATGCCAGCATTATCAGCATCAAGGAAAATATTCTGTGACTCAGCCACATTCCTGAACACATGGAAACATACCACCATCATACCCCTGCTCAAGAAGCTATCTGCTGACCCAACCACACTTTTCAACTACAGACCCATCCAACCGCAGTACAGAAGCAGCACTCATCATCATCACAGACAACATCTGCATGATCCTTGACAGAGGACACACAGCAGCCTTCATTCTCCTGGACCTCTCCGCAGCATGTGAGACAATTTCACACTCCATCCTCATCAGGCACTTGCACGAGATTAGCATCCAAGGACATGCTCTCCACTGGATGGGCTCCTTCTTAACAACAAAACACAAGCTGTCAGCTTGGCACTTTACTCCTCAGAAGCCTACAAATTCATGTGTGTAGTGCCTAAAGTTTCATCACTCAGCTCCACCCTCTTCAACGCATACATGATCCCCTCTGGCCAACATCACCCGAGCACACATCAATATCCACTGCTACGCAGATGACATGCAACTCATACTCACCCTCTTGGACAAGACCCCCAACATAAGAAACAATTTCACCGCCAGCATGAAGTCGCTAACTGAATGAAAGCCAACTGTCTCAAGCTCAACACCAACAAGACAGAAATTGTGAGGACTACCATTAAACCAGGTTTGATCCATTCTTGTCACAGGCACTAGGCCCAGCCACACAAGTGGGGTATTGTTTTTGCTGGGAAAAGTGGGAGAACTTGTCCCAATCCATGGATTCTGGATCCCTGTGGATTTTGGACCTTTACATCACAGAAATGCAAGGAAACCTATAGGCAAATTTGGAGGATTGCAGGGCACTGTGGGGAAGGCAATGTGTGGGATCCATGCAAAGCACACAGCCCTGGACTCTGGCCAGTATCTAGTTTTCAGAAATGTGTGGGTCTGGTATGTCTTCCCATGTGGCAACCTACCCAAACCCAAATAGTGTAGCAATTCGCCATGCCAAGTGAGACAATATTGGGATTTAGCCCAACGTTCCTGGTCCTTATACCAATAGAACACCCAAAGGAATCAAATGTCCTCTCATCTGCCATTGGATAGGATGTTTTGATCCACAAGGGAGCAGAAAGACTGTGTCAGGCCCATCCCATTATTTAAAAAAATATTTCTGCCTCACAGTGGGCTTTCAGCTCCTTACCCCCCATCCCCCCGGGGCACATTAGAGGCAACCACCAGTCTGCCCCTGGGGAGCACAGAAAGACCGTTTGGTCCCTTTTGGGGTGGGGGTGTGACCAAAGCCAAAGTGCAAATATCGCACTGCTTTCTTTTGCCCCAAAAACAAAATCCCTGGTACCTAGTTGGCTCTCCACCCCTTCAGTGGAGGGCAAATTTGGAGCAATCTCCCAAGGTGGGACAGAGCTCTAATCTGCCCCCGAAGAAAGACACTGTTGCCCCTTCTGGGCAAGGGCATGACCCGATGCCAGGGTAGACCACCCCATCCTTTTGTTTTTTGGCACCATTTTTCTTGAGTGACATCAATTTATTAAGGTCCAGCAGCAACCAATTCTGACAAAAATGAGGACCTTAATAAATTGATGTAACTCAAGAAAAAGACTAAAAGAATCGAACTACACGGGCAATTCATGCTTGAGTACCTACGTGCTGGCATTACATGATACCTAGAATGTTTTAACTCCAGACTTAATTGAAAGCTTGCTATTATCTCTTTACCTGCGATTAGCAAGCACATTGTATTTGTAGGGGTCCCCCCTCTTTTAAAAAATAAGGGCATGACCCAATGCCAGGGTAGACCACCCCATCCTTTTGTATTTTGGAACCAATCTGAAAACCCTGGTATCTAGTGGGCTTTCTGCCCCCTCCAGGGGCAAATTAAGGGCAAACCCCTGTCTGCTCCTAGTGGGGGCAGAAAGGCTTTTCTGGGGAGGAGGTATAGCCAATGCCAGAGTGCAATGCTGGCACGCCTTTCTTTTGCCCCAATGCAAAATCTCTGGTGTCTAGTGGGCTTTCTAGCCCTCACCCCCAGGGGAAGATTTGCAGCAACCTACCCAATTGGGGCAAACATCCTCAGGTGGGCAGAAAGATGCCTGGTGTCTAGTGGGCTTTCTGTCCCCCTGGGGAAGGCAGATTGGAAAAAACCTCTAATGTGGCCCCTAGGAGGGCAGAAAGACTGTGGCACCCATTTGGGGTAAGGGCATTTTTCTAATAATTATTTTATACCTGGTGTCTAGAGGATTGGGATAATCACCCCCACTGGCCCAGTGGGGGCAGAAAGGTGAAATGTGTGGGTTTGAGGGCAAGTACAAGCCCTGCCACCTTTGGGGGGCAGAAACACTATTGCTCCCTTTTTTTGGGGTGGGGTATGCCCATGCCTATAGTGGGCACCCCCACCCCTATGTTTTTTTTCTAGGGTTCCCGGGTATCTAGTAGGCTGTCTGCCCCCGCCCCCAGGAGGAAGATTAGATTGGGGCAAACCTCCAATCTGCCCCCTGGGAGGGAGACTGACCCATTTTGGGGAGGGGGCATGGGTATGCCCATAGTGGTGTTGCTCGAATATGAATTTACATTGGAAAAAACAAATTCAAGAGGCGTTTGGCAAAACAGGAACAGATGGTTTAATCATACACTACAGCTGGGAGTGCAGTATACAGAAACGGGTCTGAGGACTGACTCAAAATACAGTCGTTTGAATGCCTTTTTATGCATTTCTTGAAGCATCATAAAACAATTCATAGATCCTGTTTCGGGAGCGGAATGTGGACCTTGTCATGAGGCCATAAATTACTCCTACCTGATGACAAATGCGGGTGGTTCTCGACCTTGCGTGAACACAATGAGGGCCAGTGGTTAACGTGTCCAGATGTCTGGCATGGGGAGCACGTGATCACTGCATGTGTAGTGTGCACTGTGTCCTGATTGGCTGAGTGTTCCTAAGTCATATGGCATCTAACTTTATGGTGTTTTGGGAACACGGATCCCTCCGGCCATGTGTGTTTTATTGGGGCCAATCTCACAGGACCATTGTGGTGTTGCTGCCTATCTGTGGGACTAATCTGGGTTTTTCCTGTTCGCACATTTGTCCTGTAGGGTACGTGCCACGCCACCTGTGATCTGCCAATCAGTATCCCCAGGCCTAGGGCGCAGGGCCTGCCTGACCACTTATTTCTGGCTCAGGGTTGATGGAGAGGGGGATTTCGACAACAGTGATTTGATTTCCTTTTTGTACATACACGTATCATGGCGTACATCTACATCAATATTAACAGTGGTGTTAGACCTGGCATCCTTGGCGTGGGTCTCCCTTCCATTTTTTCGTAATGCCTCCACTGTTGCCGATATGTTTTTGCTGGACTAGATGCTCATGGGCACTTTGCCACTGCTAATCAGTGCCAAAGTGCAAGTGCTCCCGATCGTTAATTGATACATGTATTAGTGACTCCATGATTGGATGATTGGTTTACTTGTCAGTCCCTAGTACAGCGCACTCAGTGTGCCCAGGGCTTGTAAATCCAATGCCGCTGGTGGGCTTGCAGCACGGGTTGTGCCACCCACAGAAGCGGCTTGTAAAATGTGTCTCAGGCCTGCCATCGCAGAGCCTGTGTGCAGCCTCGGGCTGCCATGTCGACTTGGTGAGTACACCCACTTACCAGTCCCTAAACCTTCCCTTTACTGCATGTTGGTCACCCCTAAAGTAGGCCCTAGGGCAGGGTGCATTGTAAGTATAAGGTAGGACATGCCCTGGTGTGTGTGGCATGTCCTAATAGTGAATTACAGCCATTTTCGTTTTTCACTATTGCAAGGCTACCTGCTCCCCATAGGCCAGAATGGGCAGACTGACTATTACACCTTATAGTCAGACCTGACCCAGGGAACATGGTAGAAAAACGAATTTAGTATGCCTGAACTCAGGATGATAAAATACATCTTTTAGTGAAGTTGGTTTTAACATTCTGTGTTTGAAAATACCACTTTTAGAAAGTGGGTATTTTCTTGCCTAACTATCCAAGCCTGCCTCTGCTAGGTTGTGTATTCCTTGTCTGGAGATTGAGTGACAGGGGCTGGGGGTGGCTACAGGAGACAGGGTGAGTCAGCGCAGGGCTGAATAGAAAGATCTGCATCCAGAGTGGAGGGAGGAGTTGCACCTGGGTCTGAATAGGGCTGTGCCTGCCTTCCACAATGCTGGCTCCACCTCCTGCCGGGCGGCTGAGCACTCTGCCCCACATTCTGAAAGGAAAGAAGGAGTCAGAAAAACAAAGTGCTCCAGAACTGACCAGAACTGGTTTTGGACTAGGCAGAGGCCTCTCTGCCTCCAGAGAACAAAGAGAATCAGGGTATAAGAGGGGCACCCAGACCCCAGGAAGATTAGATCACTTTTGGGAACAAGAAGAAACCTTTGCTGAGGAGCGGAACCAAGAAGAAACTGAGGAGAGACTATCCCTAAGCTGAAGTGCTGCTTGGGGGATTGGCCTGCAGTGGTTTGCCTGACTGCCAAAGAAAGGAGAAAGGAACTTTTGATTTGCTGTGACTTTCATCAACTTGTGAAGGATCTCCAAGGGCTTGGAAGAGAGCTTGCCCCCTGACCGAAGTCCCAGGACCATTGGACTTCACCCCTTTGTGAATTGCTGCTGGAAACTCTGTTTCAGTGGCTGCAGAGGTAGGGAGCTGTGACCGACTCTTCACGACCGACTCGGTGTCCTGTAAGCACCGCATCGAAGCACCGTCTCGCCCTGCAACGCACGGCCCTGGTCTCACCGACTCCGTCAACGAGCCGCTGCCTGCACCGCATCGAGGGACAACGCGTCCTGCAACGCTCGCTACGCCGAATCGAACTGGTCCGACCGACACGGTCACTGCTGCTGAGTTCGAGTCCTGTGACCGCACCGGAGTTGGGCACCGCTCGCACGCTTTGCGACGCACCGCCCGACTCGCACCGCTGTCCGGACTGATCGACGCCAGCTCCTGAATCCGGCTCCGTCGCCGCACCGCAACCTGCCAGCACCGCATCGAAGCACCGTCTCGCCCTGCAACGCACGGCCCTGGTCTCACCGACTCCGTCTCGACGACGTCAACGAGCCGCTGCCTGCACCGCATCGAGGGACAACGCGTCCTGCAACGCTTCCATTTTTGCATCGCGACCGCGACGAACAGCCATCCGGCTCGCACGCCCGTGCCTGCCGCTTCAAGTAAAGGTACTGTGACCGAGTCTGTCTACGCTGTGTTGGCCCGTCTCGACGCGGTCAGCTGGATTTGTTAGACTCTGTTTGTTCTCGACATCGCCGTAGCCGGAGGAGGCTACCGACTCGCACAGAACCTTGAATTAAGCCTTTTGATCAGAACTAAGTATTCTTAACAGTATTGTGGATTATTTTTGTCGTTTATGGTCTTGTGATAAATCTATATAAAGTATACCTATTTTTATAAATATATAACCTGTGTGGTGTCCGTTTGTAGTGTTGTCACTTGATTACTGTATGTGTTCACAAATGCTTTACACACTGCCTCTGAACTAAGCATGTCTGCTCGTGCCAAGCTACCAAGAGGGTGAGCAGGGGTTATTTCAGGAGTGTACCTACTTTCCTGACTAGACGTCAAGGGTCCCTATTTGGACAAAGGTACCTACCTCTGCCAACTAGAGACCCCCAAATCTAACATTGGTGGTCAGCGGTGAGGATTCTGGACTTGCATTTGTGACTCATGTACAGTGATTGGTGAACACTACTTAGTGAGTGCAGACCAAAACGCAACCACATACTTTTATAGCATTTTTTCTGGGATTTCCTATTTTTGCAAATGCCAAGTTCAGTCACTATGGAGAAACCAGCATCAGTAGCCTCTGTCGAGTGTGATTGGGAAGAAGAGAGGCTAGAGTGCTACACCCTCAAACAGCTCAAGCAATTCTGCAAAAAGTTTAAAGTGTCCATGACCGGACTCTCCAGGAAGGAGGACCTTCAAAAGGCGCTGAGGGCCTGGGTCGAATCAAGGAGTGCCCCTGTGGAGGGGCTGAGAATGCAGAAGGGCAGCTGGAGGGGCTATTGGGTCTAGGGGCTAGAAGACCACCTTCCCCAGTAGGTAGCAGTGTTTCTGCCAGAGGACTGTCTCCAGAGGAGTTGGAGGACAGGAAGGAGAGTAGGATGCACGAAATGCAGATGACCAAGCTCAAGCTGAATGGGCAGTTAGAATTCGAAATGCAAACTAGGAAATTGGCCCTAGAGGAAAAGAAAATGCAGTTTGAACATGAGAAAGTTTTGAGGGAGTTGGAATTGAAGGCCAAGAGCTTAGAGATTACTCCCTCTGGTGGCAGTGTACCGCCTGTGCCTGTTGAAGCTAGGGTGTATATTCCCAAAGATGTGATGAAGGAGTTTTTTAAAAATGATGACATAGAGCAGTGGTTCAAAGCCTATGAGGTAGCCATGTCTTCCCACCGGGTCCCTGAGAAGGATTGGGGAGCGGGGTTGTGGGGATGGTTCCTCAGTGAAGGGCGGGATACCTTGTTGGATTTGCCCTCTGAAGTCTATAATTCGTACAGCCACATGAAGGATGCCTTAATGACTAGGTATGGTTTGACCCCTGAGCTTTATAGGCAAAGGTTCAGGAACTGTAGTAAGATTGAAAGCAGTACCTGGGTTGAATATGTGACCTTCTTTTGTAGAGCCTTGGATGGTTGGGTAAAGGGTAGCAAAGCGACTGATTTTCAGGCGCTCTTTGATTTGATTGCCTGGGAGCACTTGTCCGGTAATTGTTTTCCTGAGCTACGCCAGCACCTGATTGATAGTAAGCTGACTAACCCTAGGCAGCTTGCTGAGGAGGCGGACCGCTGGGTGAGTACCCGGGTCCACAAGGGTCACGTGGGAGACTCCGCCAAGAGTGGGCAGGGTCCCCAGCAGAAGAGTGGGGGGACAAGGGTAAACAGAAGGAGTTCCATAAAGGGCCCCAAAGTAGACCCCAAGGGAACCAAGGGAAAGGTTCCCAGCCTCCCCCTGAGAAGAAGCCAGTGGCCCTGACAGGCCCCCCTGTTCACCAGGGACCACTGGTATGTTACAAGTGTGGCGCCCCTGGCCACAAGGCAAACGATCCTCGTTGCCCTTTGCATGGAAAACCAGCACCCACCGAGTGCAGTCCCCCGGCAGTTGGCTAGTGTAGCCCTGGGGAGGAGTTGGGTGCCCAAGGTGGGGGATCCCACAGTGTTTTCCCTTGTCTCATTAGGGAGACTCTGAGATGGTCCCTAGGACCCCGCTGCCCTGAGAACACTAAGAAATACAGGCAGTGGGTGACCATCAATGGCCATAGGGTGGAGGCTCTGAGAGACACAGGAGCCAGTGTGACAGCTGTCAAGTGTCACCTGGTGTCTAAAGAGCAGGTTATCCCTGATGCATTCTATCCGGTTGTTGCCGCTGACAACACAGAGAGTCACTGCAAGGTGGCTCAGGTTCCCTTTGAGTGGGGGGGTCTCGGGTACTCTTCAAGTAGCTGTGAGGCCAGCCATGCCTGTTGACTGTTTGTTAGGGAACGATTTGGAGAGCTCACCTTGGGCTAAGGTGGAGCGGAGTGCGCATTTAGAAATGTTGGGCTTGCCTGATTGGGCATGTGTGACCACCCGGTCAATGGCAGCTAAAGGTGTTCAAGAGGACCTGGAGCCTGAGAGGGAGGCCCAGGTGCCTGCCGAAGAGAGAGGAGGCAGGGGCGTGGGAAACCGGCCCCCGAAGTTCCCACGGTCCAGGAGGAGGCAGACCCTGAGGGGGATGCCCTGGAGCCTACAGGGGAACAGGTAGCTGAACTGGGGGACCTACCTGAGCTGACCCATTGGCAGCAAGAAGGAGGACCCTCCAGGGAAGAGTTCTGCGAGGAGCAGAACGCATGCCCCTCTCTCGTGGGTCTGAGGCAACAGGCCACAGACCAGGCAGCAGGTGATCAGTCTGGATCACATTGGGTTTACTGGGAGAATGGTCTCCTGTATTCAGAGCCTAAGGTTGCTGAGCCTGGGTCAGCCCGTGTGCTGGTGGTACCCCAGCGCTTCAGAGCCTTCCTACTGGGGTTGGCTCATGATGTACCGTTAGCGGGACATCTGGGGCAGGACAAGACCTTTGACAGGCTTGTTACCCATTTCTATTGGCCCCAGATGCGCAGGAGTGCCGCCACTCACTGCAGGACATGCCAGACTTGCCAGGCAAGTGGAAAGAGTGGGAGGAAGCACAAGGCTCCTCTCCAGCCATTCCCTGTGGTCAGCACCCCCTTTGAACGGGTGGGTATTGACATTGTGGGGCCACTGGACCCCAAGACAGCCATGGGCAACAGGTTTATCCTGGTCTTGGTGGACCATGCCACCCGGTACCCTGAAGCCATCCCTCTGAGGACAGTGACGGCCCCCGTGGTGGGACGGGCACTGATGGGAATTTTCTCACGTGTGGGATTCCCTCAAGAGGTGGTGTCTGACAGAGGTACCAACTTCGTGTCCAAGTACATGAGGTCCCTGTGGCAGGAGTGCGGTGTAACTTACAAGTTCACCACTCCTTACCACCCTCAAGGAAATGGTCTGGTTGAGAGATTCAACCGGACCCTCAAGGGCATGATTATGGGTCTGGAAGAACCCATGAGGCGTAAATGGGACGTCCTCTTACCATGCCTGTTGTTTGCATACCGGGAGGTGCCACAGAAGTCTCTAGGGTTCAGTCCCTTTGAGCTCCTCTATGGACACCCGGTGCGAGGACCTCTGAGTTTGGTCAAGGAAGGCTGGGAGCAATCTCCCAGGAAACCTCCCCAGGATGTATACAGTTACATGCTGGCCTTCAGGAACCAGACTAGGCGTTTCAGAGAGCTTGCTGAGGCAAATCTGGAAGCCAGCCAGGAGGAGATGAAGCGGTGGTACGACCAGAATGCCACTCTGGTAGAGCTTCAGCCTGGTCAGAAAGTGTGGGTCATGGCCCCTGTGGAGCCCTGTGCGCTCCAGGACAGGTGGACCGGCCCTTTTACGGTGGTGGAGCGCAAGAGTCCAGTTACCTATTTGGTGGACTTGCAGTCTCCCAGGAACCCCTTGCGGGTCCTGCATGTGAACCGCCTGAAGCCCCACTTGGAGAGGTCCCAAGTGGGCATGCTCTTAGCTACAGATGATGGAATGGAGGAGGAGACCGAGCCTCTTCCTGACCTCCTGTCAGCCCGAGAGCAAGATGGATCAGTGGAGGGAGTAAGCCTCTCTACCTCCCTGACACCTGAGCAGCAGGGTGACTGTCGCCAACTGTTGGGACAGTTCCCTGACCTGTTCTCCCTGGTTCCCAGTGTCACTCATTGGTGCGTCCATGATGTGGACACTGGGGACAGTCTTCCTGTGAAGCACAAGGCTTACAGGGTGACTGACAGGGTCAGAGCCTGCATCAAGGAGGAGGTCTCCAAGATGTTTGCGCTAGGGGTCATTGAGTCCTCTAACAGCCCTTGGGCCAGCCCAGTGGTCTTGGTTCCAAAGGCTGCCGCGCCTGGTGCCACACCAGAACTCCGGTTCTGTGTGGACTACAGGGGACTCAATTCTGTCACCAGGACTGACGCCCACCCCATCCCCAGAGCTGATGAGCTCATAGATCGGTTAGGGGCTGCGCGGTACCTCAGCACGTTTGACTTAACGTCTGGGTACTGGCAGATCGCCTTGACTGATGGGGCAAAGAGAGGTCAGCATTCTCCACACCAGATGGGCACTACCAGTTCCGGGTGATGCCCTTTGGGATGAAGAATGCCCCTGCCACCTTTCAGAGGTTGGTCAACCAGGTGTTGGTTGGACTGGAGGATTTCAGTGCCGCCTACCTGGATGACATCGCAGTGTTCAGTGCCCGTTGGGAAGAACATCTGCGCCACCTCTGGGAAGTGTTGATGGCGCTGCGGAGGGCAGGCCTCACAATCAAGGCGAGTAAGTGCCAGATTGGGCAGGGTTCTGTGGTGTACTTGGGACACCAGGTTGGGAGCGGCCAGGTGGCGCCCCTCCAACCGAAAATTGATACCATTCTGGCTTGGGAGCCCCCAAGACCCAGACAGAGGTGAGAGCCTTCCTAGGACTCACCGGGTATTACCGGAGATTCGTCAAGGGGTATGGCAGCATTGTTGCCCCCTTGACAGAGCTGACTTCCAAGAAGCAGCCCAGGAAAGTGATTTGGACTGACGCCTGTCAAAAAGCTTTTGACACCTTGAAGACTGCCATGTGCACGGCGCCTGTGCTCCAGGCACCCAACTTCTCCAATGAGTTCATTGTTCAGACCGGACGCTTCAGAGCATGGTGTAGGGGCTGTTCTATCACAGATCAATGAGGAGGGCCTAGACCAACCTGTAGCCTTCATCAGTAGGAGGTTACTTCCCGGGAACAGAGATGGAGTGCTATTGAGCGTGAGGCATTTGCTGTGGTCTGGGCACTGAAGAAGCTGAGACCATACCTGTTTGGGACTCACTTCCGGGTTCAGACAGACCACAGGCCCCTCAGATGGTTGATGCAGATGAGGGGTGAGAATCCAAAGCTGTTGAGGTGGTCCATTTCCCTACAGGGGATGGACTTTACGGTGGAACACCGCCCTGGTACAGAACACGCCAATGCTGATGGACTGTCCAGATTTTTCCGCCTTAGCGATGAGAACTCCCTAGGGGTAGGATAGTTCTCCCCACATTTCAGCTGGAGGGGACACGTGTTAGACCTGGCATCCTTGGCGTGGGTCTCCCTTCCATTTTTTCGTAATGCCTCCACTGTTGCCGATATGTTTTTGCTGGACTAGATGCTCATGGGCACTTTGCCACTGCTAATCAGTGCCAAAGTGCAAGTGCTCCCGATCGTTAATTGATACATGTATTAGTGACTCCATGATTGGATGATTGGTTTACTTGTCAGTCCCTAGTACAGCGCACTCAGTGTGCCCAGGGCTTGTAAATCCAATGCCGCTGGTGGGCTTGCAGCACTGGTTGTGCCACCCACAGAAGCGGCTTGTAAAATGTGTCTCAGGCCTGCCATCGCAGAGCCTGTGTGCAGCCTCGGGCTGCCATGTCGACTTGGTGAGTACACCCACTTACCAGTCCCTAAACCTTCCCTTTACTGCATGTTGGTCACCCCTAAAGTAGGCCCTAGGGCAGGGTGCATTGTAAGTATAAGGTAGGACATGCCCTGGTGTGTGTGGCATGTCCTAATAGTGAATTACAGCCATTTTCGTTTTTCACTATTGCAAGGCTACCTGCTCCCCATAGGCCAGAATGGGCAGACTGACTATTACACCTTATAGTCAGAACTGACCCAGGGAACATGGTAGAAAAACGAATTTAGTATGCCTGAACTCAGGATGATAAAATACATCTTTTAGTGAAGTTGGTTTTAACATTCTGTGTTTGAAAATACCACTTTTAGAAAGTGGGTATTTTCTTGCCTAACTATCCAAGCCTGCCTCTGCTAGGTTGTGTATTCCTTGTCTGGAGATTGAGTGACAGGGGCTGGGGGTGGCTACAGGAGACAGGGTGAGTCAGCGCAGGGCTGAATAGAAAGATCTGCATCCAGAGTGGAGGGAGGAGTTGCACCTGGGTCTGAATAGGGCTGTGCCTGCCTTCCACAATGCTGGCTCCACCTCCTGCCGGGCGGCTGAGCACTCTGCCCCACATTCTGAAAGGAAAGAAGGAGTCAGAAAAACAAAGTGCTCCAGAACTGACCAGAACTGGTTTTGGACTAGGCAGAGGCCTCTCTGCCTCCAGAGAACAAAGAGAATCAGGGTATAAGAGGGGCACCCAGACCCCAGGAAGATTAGATCACTTTTGGGAACAAGAAGAAACCTTTGCTGAGGAGCGGAACCAAGAAGAAACTGAGGAGAGACTATCCCTAAGCCTGAAGTGCTGCTTGGGGGATTGGCCTGCAGTGGTTTGCCTGACTGCCAAAGAAAGGAGAAAGGAACTTTTGATTTGCTGTGACTTTCATCAACTTGTGAAGGATCTCCAAGGGCTTGGAAGAGAGCTTGCCCCTGACCGAAGTCCCAGGACCATTGGACTTCACCCCCTTTGTGAATTGCTGCTGGAAACTCTGTTTCAGTGGCTGCAGAGGTAGGGAGCTGTGACCGACTCTCCCGACCGACTCGGTGTCCTGTAAGCACCGCATCGAAGCACCGTCTCGCCCTGCAACGCACGGCCCTGGTCTCACCGACTCCGTCAACGAGCCGCTGCCTGCACCGCATCGAGGGACAACGCGTCCTGCAACGCTTCGCTACGCCGAATCGAACTGGTCCGACCGACACGGTCACTGCTGCTGAGTTCGAGTCCTGTGACCGCACCGGAGTTGGGCACCGCTCGCACGCTTTGCGACGCACCGCCCGACTTGCACCGCTGTCCGGACTGATCGACGCCAGCTCCTGAATCCGGCTCCGTCGCCGCACCGCAACCTGCCAGCACCGCATCGAAGCACCGTCTCGCCCTGCAACGCACGGCCCTGGTCTCACCGACTCCGTCTCGACAACGTCAACGAGCCGCTGCCTGCACCGCATCGAGGGACAACGCGTCCTGCAACGCTTCCATTTTTGCATCGCGATCGCGACGAACAGCCATCCGGCTCGCACGCCCGTGCCTGCCGCATCAAGTAAAAGGTACTGTGACCGAGTCTGTCTACGCTGTGTTGGCCCGTCTCGACGCGGTCAGCTGGATTTGTTAGACTCTGTTTGTTCTCGACATCGCCGTAGCCGGAGGAGGCTTCCGACTCGCACAGAACCTTGAATTAAGCCTTTTTGATCAGAACTAAGTATTCTTAACAGTATTGTGGATTATTTTTGTCGTTTATGGTCTTGTGATAAATCTATATAAAGTATACCTATTTTTATAAATATATAACCTGTGTGGTGTCCGTTTGTAGTGTTGTCACTTGATTACTGTATGTGTTCACAAATGCTTTACACACTGCCTCTGAACTAAGCCTGTCTGCTCGTGCCAAGCTACCAAGAGGGTGAGCAGGGGTTATTTCGGGAGTGTACCTACTTTCCCTGACTAGACGCAAGGGTCCCTATTTGGACAAAGGTACCTACCTCTGCCAACTAGAGACCCCCAAATCTAACAAGTGGGCAGCCCCCACTCCTCCATTTTCTAATTATTATTTTTATCCCAGTCTAGTAGGCTTTATGCCCCCGGGAGTGCAGATTGGGGGTAAGAACCCCCATTGGCATCTCCAGGGGCTCAGAAAGACTGAAAATTTGGTGGTGTGGGTGGGGCACACAAGCACTTGCCTAAGGGGCCACCCCCCAAAAATACCTGCCACCTAGAGGATGAATCCCCTCTTGGGTTTTACACTCTGGTGTCCCAACCCCAAGAAGAGATCCACGGGGAAGGGATACCATTGGAAAGGGAAGATTCCTCCCTTTCCAATGATACTTCCCCCAACACAATCAGTGCTGGATGGTTGAGATATGCCCGTGAGCACCTGTGCAGTGAAAGTAAAACAAAGCCGATCGGCCCGTTTTACTTTCACTTTTGTAGTAATGATGTCAGTGTGCCCTGTGAGCTGATCATCATTATCAAAATAAAAAAAATAAAAGCTCAGGCTCCTCGAGAAGCTCTTCCAGAGCAGCCTGAGAGTAGACAATAGAAAATACTTAGAAACAACGGAATCCCTCTGGTGCAGATACAAGAGGGTCCTTTTGTTAAACCCTTCCCAGTAATTGTCGAAGGCCGTAAGACACCCTAAGGAGGTACTGAAAGGGTTAGCAATGTCTCTAAGTCATTCCATGTTATAATTATATGGAAATAGGGTTATTGTATTATTTCTCAATATTGAGTTCTCCCCCACACAAATGAAAAACTGGAGCACTACTTACATCCAAATATATTAACAAAAAGGATCAAGAATAAAGCACATTTTCAGTTTATTAACTAAGAGAGATTTGATCTTAGCAACATTTTGGTAGTTATTTCACCCCCTTCAACCAATGGGTCTATAACTAAGTGTTAATTTCTCATTCGTGTCAGGATAACGGGTAGGTGGAATGTTCCGTTCTGCCCGCGAAATTTTGGCCACCCCGTGTTACTCCTTAATGCGGGGTTTTGGCCAAAGTCCGCCAATCGCTGCTTGACGGAGTTTTTCTCCTGCGAGGCTCCAGAATATCTGAGCTAGATTTGGCATCCCCTGGCACAATTTCCTAATGTGGGTGGTTGCTGGCATTTGCAAGTGGTGTTTGGGTAGATTTTCTGTTGCTTGAGTAGATTTTCTACTCGACTGGCAGCAAAATCACCTCCAATGGTCGCGCACTCTTGCTCAATGCATGGTGCCATTTGCACTGATTTTCACTGCCGCTCGCGCTACCGGCATTAAATTGCAGCACCCATTAGCAGAATTCAGTGCAATCTCACAGAGTTTTTCTATAATTCCATGAAGTGAAACTCTGCGAGATCCACCCACCCCTAGTCAGGATTCTCTCAGCTGCACTGAACCTATTTAAGTGGATAAAAGTGGATGATCTATGCTGATCTAACCTAAAAAAGCCTCTGCTCAACCCCCTGATAGCTTGGCACAGGGCAGTCAGGCTAAACCTAGAGGCAATATGTACAACTGTGAAAATCCCACACAAAAAGATCCCACACCAAGTTAGAAGAATAGAGCTGAATTGAATAAATAAAACACAACTGAAATCCAATCAGCAGAACTGGAGTTATGATTTTTTTAAGAATAAAGTGTAAAATAGCACTTAAAAGAACAAAGCACCAACCCCTGCTATCTGGTCGCGGTGGACCCGGTCAAAGTCAAATGCTCAAGACGATCACAATAGAGCGTGGGTCAGATACAGTTGCAAATTAGTCCTGCTGAAATGTTACCTTCTCAAGATTTATGACAAGAGTCCCGTTCGCATTGGAGGGTGTCACATGGAGAAAAGAGAGCAGCGCAGCCAAAAGCTTGATTTGAGCGCTCCGAGCCACACCAAGGGTCCAGGACTAGAGTGGCACCATTTGGGGGCCAGGAACATGCTGCAGCTGGGACTAGGAGCTCATTGGAGAGCTTTTTATGTGACTAAGATTCAGATCAGGAGGCCAGCAGACTAGTCGTTGGAGTCACTCTGAGGTCCTGGGTCCAACCATCAAGTTGCAGGTCCAGTTCTTCTTCCCCAGGCAAGAAGGCGACAGGGCAGCAGTTTCAAGAATTTTGTGGCTCTCATTCACAATATTTGCAGCCCAGTCCCTTGTTCCTGTTATCCACACTTGTTGCTCATGGTTCCTGCACTTTTTTTTTTACTGCTGTCTCTGTAATTCCCAGAAGTATTCCAGCACAACACTATACTATGAGCCCCTTATCTCATACTTATGTTCTTGTAAATACCTTAGCACCTTGCTCTAACTGATATATTTCCAGTTAAAAGAACCATGTGGTTACATGGAGCAAATCATCAGATATGCAGGCATAATTCTGTCCCCTTTCATTCAGGATTTAGGAGAAACAGAGATGTGAGCGCTGTGTGGGCAAGCTGTTTTGTCTTGGTGAAATTCACAAGTATAAAATATCAAGCAGAAGATATCCTGTACATCAAACACAGCACATTCAGTCTGGGAAGGTCGGAAACAGAGTTTTATAATACTTACCAATATGGTTACTGGGCATAAATGCTCGTTTACGATGAAGGAGAACAGATACTAGAATCAGAAATGTCCTTCTGCCACAGGAAGCATTTTATTTACACCATCATGAAAATGACACCTATTATTATTTCAGGTGAAAGGTCAAATTGGGTTACTTCCACAACATGTTCTCAGGCCATAATAAAGCGGATGGAATGGGTGTATCAACTGACATTAATCATACAGTTGAGAAGCTTCACCAGATAATGCATTGTATTGTAGCATTTCTGCGGGGTGTTATGATGAACCCTCGACGTGGTTCGCATGTGATTTCTTTTCCGTTGAGCAAGTATTACTCTGTTGTGATTGGTCACAGAATGTTAGTTGTGGTGTGAACTTTTTGTATCATTTTTTAGTGTTGTGTTTGAGGCTTGTTTGTTTACATAAGTGGGCTTTGGCCTATTTAAGTTATTGGGAGGAAACCAAAAATAGAATTACAACATACAAGACGTCTCCTTGTAGCGATGGATTAGAAAGTTTACTTACTCGCGTGACACAAGTTTTTCATGAATGTCAGTGCTTTATTTTCGCATGCAATCTTATTTTGGATGCAACAATTGCATTTGATTCCTACCACCTTGCTGTGACAGTTTTCTGTTTAGAATAGAAGTAATGTTCAATGCATTCACAATGAAATAAAATACAACACATTGGGACCTATTCACAAAAGCATTATAAAGGGATGTAATACTCCAGTAGAAGTACTTTATATACTAACCAATGCAATTCACAAATCTCTTGTAGGCGATCTCCCTCTACCCTTGTCCTATCTCTTTTGTGCAGAGATCCCCCCCATGGAGATATACATTTTTTTAGTAAGCGTAGGCGGGACAAGGGGGAGTAGTTGGGAAAATGGTAAACATATACTACTAAATGGGTCGGGTTACGAGGCACTTAAGCATGCTCTCAGAGAGGCGCATGCAAACACTAAAACACACTCTCAATAGAGTAAGACAATTACTATTCACTATGGTTAGACCAAAATCTACAACAGCTGTTCTACTTTTTTTAAACATCTTTATTGTCATTTTCAGAACCAAGCTCATAGACACGTCAGTAGAATTGCCGGAACAACAAACAGAAACGTGTCAGCAAGCAGTATATAACAATATCAGCTACTGCTGATGTTGAACATGTCTATACAGAATGCTAGATGATGTACAGTCAGTGGCAACAAGATGCGACAACTAGCGCACAATACCAAAAAGTTTGAAGGGGGATGGGACAGCCACGTAGGTAGTCATGTAGGGAGGATAACCTAAGGTTTGCAACAAGTTTAAGTCACAACATTAGGTATGACTCTACATGAAATAAGAACCAACCCCTTAGTACTCAAATAGGACAATATATGCACACCACAAAACCCAATCTAAGGCATAAGCTGTGGAAGAATAGAGCGCAAGATGACGGGTACTGCTGTCTTTTGGCTAGGTTCATGCTATAGAAATACCATATTCATACATACATACATACATATAGGACAGACAAAACCTGGAGGATGGCATAGCATGCTCTTGTACATCATCAGGGTGGCGGGAGAGCACATATTTTCAGACATGGGCCTCAGATCCAATCGTACACCGAAATTTGCTCTTGTAACCTATATAAAATGTGTTCTTGTACTGTGACACAAAGGAGCTCAGACATTCATTCTGCTTGGGTGGGTAACTCTACTTAAAGCCTGTAAAAAAAGAATTATAAATTGGGGTGAGTAGTAGTCCATCATAAGTAATAAAGTCACTAACTTGTTAGATCCAGGCATAGGTTTCAATAATTTAAACCTCAGATCAACCCTTCGTGTCTATGGCACAGAGCAGAATGGCTTAACTTGTTGAAAATACGCAAAGAATTTAGAAGTACCAAAACAGTTCACAAAGACAAAACAATAGGAATCCAGGTGTAATTTATAAAAATAAAGGATAATTTAATAAACAAAATGACACCAAAATAAAGCAAATATAATAAGTGGACTCAAGATTTAAGATAAAATGTGCCCAACCAAAGTAAAACACTAATGGAAGGACCAGGACTCAGTTGCAATTTCAGTCCAACCATGATGTAGCACGGGTCAGATACACAAAGCAGGTTCATCTCAGTCAAAAATGTTATCTTCTGACTTAGTCTCTGAAATAGAAGTCGAAATTCTCCAGTTGGGTAAGGTTTGAGCGTGCATCTGAGTTGGTCCTCTCAAATTTTGAAAGCCATTAAACAGGGTCCTACTAAAGCCTTTCGTTTTGGCAGGAAATGGTCAAATTTCACATTCAGAGAAGTCCTCTGATCGGCTGGATACTCTTCGAGTCAGACTTAATCTCATCTTTGGAGCTCATAATCCTCCAGTGGGGCTGTATCTGGAAATGTTGCACCAATGTCTGATATGCTTGCTGTTACAGGTTTTCAGAATGGCAAAAACTCTGATCGGGACCAACCTAATTTTCTTATCCAGTGAGGTCACGTCTTGGTAGTATTGACTTGGGTGATTTGTCCCAGTCCTCTAGGGGTCTAAAAATTCACAATTTGTTTAAGTTACAATTTTTCTGAGATTGTTGGAGAGGTCAAGTTGGACGCAGCCATGGGTCCCACAAGCTCAGGGGTAGCACTTAGGGATCATAACTTACTCGAGCATGATACAATCCAAATCCAGCTGAAATCGTCTGGTGAGTCTCTTGCAGCTTGTTGTGTTCCTGTAGCTACACAGGAGGGCAGTCACCTGACTATTCCAGTCAACTTCATGAGGTCTAGCAGCTCAGGCCTCCTCACAGGTCTCAGTCAGCAGGTACAGCCCTCTTCTTTTCTTCGATAGGTCCGTAGAGTGTTCCCAGGAGAAGTGGGTGAAGTGACATCTTGGTAGGTTTCCCTAGTCAGTGGGTGGAGAGTGACTCTTGAATACTGTCTAACCACTGGAGAAAAAGTTACCGGGGAAAACCCTACCCACTTTTAGAGCAAATTATGTTTGCCTTACTGCAAACCATACCAGAGCGCACTATTCCAAAGGAAATTCAAGAAAGAACAGGCATTCTGTCCTTGGAAGGAGCTTGAGGGTCAGTAAGGGGGGTATTTAGGGTAACAAGCAGTCCCCTCTCCGAACCTGCACTAAACTGGTTCCGGGGCACCCTCTCCCTCCAACTGGGCTGATGTGCAACTGGCTACTTTGGGCCTAAAGAATAAAGGCAGTCCGTTCCCCAGGTCTCCCTTATGCTAAACTATGAATGGGGTAGCTTCACCTCTGTTCCTTTCAAGTTTATGAAGTTCCTGGAACTTCCCTAGATGCCCTTGCTGAGCAGACATACACCCAGCCCATGTTGTTATGAGGTCTAAGACATTGTCTCTGCTCTAGGAGCAGTTCTCTTGCCTCAGTAACTGCAAGGCACTTGCAAGGCAGCGGCTGTCAGGCCAATGTAAAGTCGCTTCCAGGAGATTCAGACACTCAAAAGGTAACTTTCTAAAAGCTACTTTTTCCAAATCTTTATGAAAACTCCATCATCATCAGTGTATTGGATTTTATTAAAAATGTAAAATAGCCGTTCAATCATTTCTCTAGCTTGTCCCAAGCCTGACATAGCACAATTAGTATTTTAATCTGTACTAATTCGACAGTCAGAGCCTTCCACAGGGAAATAGCTTTTGCAGACTTGTCACTGTAGGGACATGGCAAATTAAATATCTACATGTTCCATTTTCAAATCCAATCACTCTACCTGGTGGGATACAAGGCCTACATATTAAAAAGGATGCTTTTTCCACTGTCAAAAGGATTATTTTTTTAATAGATTAAATACAGGGTTTTACATCTCCAGCCTCAGTCATTTGTGCTCATTCCTGCCCTAGCACAGTTTTAGGGAGTAAAGTACCAGTTAGTGCAAGATTTCGAAATAACTACATTTTATTTGGACTTACCTTTGTTTCCCATCATGGATAATAAGTAAGGGACACCCAATCTTCCTCAGCATATTCCATTCCTATCAAGTCCTGCCACTGGTCTTTGACCTCCCAAGCCAATGCAATTGATCATAATGACAATTCCAGCAAATTACATAACCCATACAACAGATCCTTAGCTCTTCCCCATTTCATCACACAGGAAGGTATCAGAGACACTTTCAGTGCATGCAGACCCCTACCAAGTCTACCTGTCAAGCAATGGACTAGTTGTCAGTATTTTCAACACTGAAGAAGGTGGTAGATGAGAGTTTAAGCACAGGTCCTCAGTTGCAGTACAGACAAAATAGGTTCAAATCTATTCCAGCCGGTCTTGGAGTAAGTCAAGCACAACACAATGTAGTGCAACTTACGCTCACAGAAATCACTGGAGGCAAGGAACAACACCAACAAAAAAGTAGCAACATTTTTTTTAAAATATTTTGGATATTCGAAATGTAATGTGTGAATCTTTCTGTTTAAATAGAATTTTATACATGAGATTCTTTTTTTAGGTACAAGGGTTAGGAACCATATACTCCAACAAAGCCTCAAACACATGCAACACACCTTTTGCTGCAATGGGGGAAGGGAGTGAACAGTCAAGACTTCGCCACACTTATCAACAAAACATAGCCTGCCCACACAAGAAAGCAATTTCTAAAGACAGTGGTCCCTAGACAGTAAATTAAATTAATCAGTAAATATAGACCCAATCAGTGCTATATTTTAACACTGTCCAGCCGGACAGGTATTTAATATTCAATCAGATAGGTATACAAAAATAAGCTAGGAACAATTAAAGTGGGACACAAGCCTGCATCCAACTTAAGCAAAGAAGACGTACAACATAAAGCAGAAGGCTCAGGCAAAACAAATTGTTTGTTTAGAACACATTTTTGATATAACAAACAGATTATGCAGAAGACACCATTACACAAAAATAGTAATTTAAGAGAGTGTATAAGGTGTACAAGTAGTCGATGGCGTTTCGATCCTTAGAGAACATACTAGGATCATCTTCATGACATTTGAATTAACATGCCTGTATACATATGCATGTAATAACTATGCAATTGTAGCAATGACAATTGAGCGTACGTCCGAGGTGGAGTACGTGGCAGGGAAGTTAGAGCTGCGTGTGCAGACTCTACGGTGCACGATGGCACTCTGAAAGTTGACCTAACTAAGGTTACAGTGGGACGAAGGTAAGTATTGAAGGATGCGCTGCGGTACACAATGGCACAATGAGGAAGGACCCAGATGTGAGTTTAGGAGCTGTGACAGTGGATGGATAACCACCTGATGGGGTGGCAGGGAAAATCAATTGGAGCCGCATGGGCGGTCTCGAGTTGTCACTTCAGGTTCTCGTGGTGGACCAAGGTTCACTTAATGTGGAGAATTCTGTAACAAACAAAGTTTTTTGTATGATTGTCTGGTACAATCTTAATTCTAATACAGTGCTTTCCTCTACGTTTAAATATGGCCGCCCAGAAAATTGTTGAAGATACATGAAACATAGTGCACCTTTTCCTGTTCTAAGATGGCCGCCATAAAAATATCACTTAACCACTAAACTGTGGAATAGTAGCACTTTAATTCATCAATCTTTTTTGTATCCTATCAGGGTATATAATTTTTGAGTCGGATGGGCACATGAGGCCCTTCATGTAATTGCAATTTTAAATATCAGGCAATACGATATAGACAGTTTCACTTACATCCGCCTTCCATTAGCTACGTAAATTTAGCCTCAACACATAAAAAGGAAACGCGATCAAGTGTGTCGCGTATCTTGACCCGGATGTGTTCGATAGAGCAGGGAAGCCGTCTGTCCTTTACCTGGTAAGTAAGCTGCATGTAGCGCCGGTGATTTTTGACCCAAGCGATTTTTACCGTTATCGAGAGCTAGGTCTCTAACTTTTGAACTATTCCTGCATTGTGTAGATAGTTATTTACTGTTTATACCACACTCTACTTACAGCGATATAGCTGTTAGCCTACCATCTATATCTGCCCTAATATCTAATCGCCCGTAATGGGGGTTAGAAAAGAAATGCACGTTAAATGCCAATTATGATGGCTTTGCAAGAGAATTTATTTACCTTGTTATTGTTTCTAAACAAAAATGAAATTGAAGTATTACATTAATACATCAAGTGGGATCAAAACTCAACACATTGACAAAGGACCCCCTTTTTTTCTTTGATATTTCAGATTTTAATTTACATGCGCCTGCATTAATTTGAAATTTCAAGCAATTGAAAAAGGTAATTATATATAAAGTTCTTTTTAACAGAACAGTATAGATTACGTATAGAATCTAATCTAGCACTAAGAAATAAAATTATGTGCTCCTTCTTGACCCACAGTATCACCAATGTTGAAAACGACGATACTCTCAGTAAAGCTGGAACTCACAGTGCATTTTATTTTAAAAGGGTAAGCTCCGTTATAGACAGGAATATATGGGTAAACATTTGTATACCATTAGAACAAGCCGACTAATTATATTTTCTCTTATTGATACACAGGCTCACATCTTCAACAGCCTAGAATTTTAATTAGTAATGCTGGTGGCTCTATCGAACAAATAATAAGTACTATATATTAATATAAAGGGACGTGAGAGCCCGGAATAAAGATACAGATGTAGTGGCATTAATTTCCGATTCATCTAATATATCCCCTTTTAATTTATTTTAGGTCAACTTTATAATTTTGGATGAGTTCTTTTGCCTTCCGTTTTCAGAGAAATTACGTCAATCAAGTTATTTAAGTCTTAGAGAGGTTATGACACCCATGAACTCCAATAGGTGGGTTTCAGTAGTGTTTTACACTCCTAAGAGTATGTATCATGTGTTACAGTCAATCTGTTGTGGTGCTCATATTAATAATGGGGTTCTGTGTGTTTTAAGTTACATTAGGGTATTAGCCCCTTTTAATAGTACGCAATGCTTAATCAAATACCATAAGATACATTTTGGGATATTGTTTGTAATTTTACACCGAGACATATATTTGTGTTTTAATAAAATATTTTTTGCAATTTAGACTTTTTATGAAAACTTTGTCCTGAAGAAGGTGAAGGAATCTGTTGTCACCGAAACGCCGCTTCGACTCCTTAAGTTTTCTGTGTTTTTTATTTTAATGTGGATTCATATATGTCTCTAACATATGTATTGTAACTTCTCACATGAGAAGATGATTTTAATTATGTGTGAATTGTAACATCTATCCCGTTTTGCACAGATGTTTTTATAAAATAAACAAAGGCTTTATTTACATATTGGGTATATCCTTAACGTAATTTTTTAAAATAATCTAGTGCACACTGATATATCTTATGTTTTTGTTGATGATATTGAATGCATTGGTCTACAGTATTGTCTATGTCTGGTTATAGCACATGATCCATATTGAGGCAGGCTCTTAAATACGGAGACTTTTGCCCAAAAAGATTGACTCTTGATTAGGGACTACTTGTTTTTTCTAACTTGCTACCCAGTCCCTTTTCTTAGAATTAGGGGAACTCCCTCCTTTTTTGCTATCACTTAATGTGCAATCCTGCAATCCAGGGCATGTAGTTGGACCGAGCTGCAAGTGCGGTCTCAGTCAGCTGTGTGAATTCGCATAGCGGACCTATTGAAAGTCAATTTGCCTGTATGCCAACAGTCCACGGCATGGAGATAAAACGAACCGCATGTGCAGTCTCGGATGGCGGGGTCAATTCACGGGGTCAACCTTGTGTTGGTCTTGATTCTGTCACAGTGGGGGAGCTTCCTGTGTCTTTAGAAAAAGTTAATTACCCAAGGTCCCGGACCAATTGTATTTGGGCCCCCTTGTTTTTCATAGCACACAAGAAAGCAAGGCATAGGCATTTTTTTTTTACCTTTTTGGTGAATGTCTCTGTTGCTTTGCCCCTCACTTTAGGAAACAATTAATTGAGAAGGATAAAGGTGATTTATAGGTAGAGGATAAACATCTTTGGCATGTCCAGTGAAACAGTCATTGCTAGACACCACTTTTCTCCAGATATGATCCTTGACAAGGTTGTAGACTGGAAGCAGTAGCTCATTTGACCTATATGACCTATAGCCTGCTACCAGGACATACCTGCACGTGTCAAAATACTGCCTGCACTCCATTTCCAGGCCACTGGATCTTTCTAGAGGGTAAGTGGCCATCTTGCAGGCAAGCCAAGTGTGAGTCTCATGACATTTACTGAGCCACAGCACTAATTGTGTGCTCCAGATTATTGTCAAGCCATTCTTACTGGCGACAGGTGGCCTTAGGAATCTGTGCCACTGCACATTTCTCTTGGGTGCCATTGAGTTAATTCTCTACGGCACGTCAAACACGTTTTAGAGGGTGGGCTTTGAAGGTAACACTGCGCGCTGTATTTGTGCGTCTTTGGGCTAGTGTCCGCAGTACTTCTATCTCGTAAGTGCGGAGTCTTTTGGAATTACTTTAAAAAAAATATTTGCACACATATGCACCTGACTACCTTGCCTAAGCAAGTGTTTGCACTGTTTCAGCTCCCTTTGTACACATTACGCCTGTCGAGTTTGCATTGCGACAATCGTGTTCACCATAGCATTGATAATTTTCTTGTAAGAAACTCCTGTCAGATACGGGTGCACGCAGTACAGTTGATGCATTTTCCTTCACTTCTTGTGTATTTTCATTCACTTTGTATAACACACTCGTTTCTTTCAGCTCATGAACGCACATGTATGCTGAGGCCATTCGCGTTGTTTCCTTTTAGGGTCGAGCCTAGCGGCAGTGCGCATGCTATGCTCGATCTGCGAGACTGCTGTAGTAGAGTATGGGAGAGAAGCCGCGCCCACTCTCTGCCCATATTTTACATTGGCTTGTGTCATTGTCTTTCCCAAATGCTGCCTTAGGATTCGTTAATAGGCTTGTTAGTCCCTCCTTAGTACGGACTTGTCTTCGTTTGTAACCTCCCATGGCTACTGGCCCCTTTACTTCGGTTGTTACATGGGACCTGTTATTTAGTCTGTAAGCACTATTTATTTTATTGAGTTTCTCTTACTGCTGGTCGGACATGCGCTGCTTCAACTGAAACCGCTTGTGTTTTTTTAAGCAGCACGGCCGCCCCGTAACACGGGCACCTGCTTTCAATCACTTTAACAGGCATTATCTCGTGTCTGTTTCAACAACCCAAGTAAAATGGATTTAGAAATGATTAGTGAATTAAGTCATCTGAATTCCAGGTAGCACATAATCTAATGGGCTGAAGCTGACAACAGCACATCTGTGTTACATCATCTGCACTAAGCCACCTGACGGGTTGTTTTCAAAAACATGTTTTATTAACAACAACAACACCACCACCAATACCACCACCACCACCACCACCAACCACCACCAATACCACCATCAATACCACCACCAATACCACCACGAATACCACCACCACCACCACCAATACCATCACCACGAATACCACCAATACCACCACCACCAATACCACCACCACCAATCCAATACCACCAATACCAATACCACCGCCAATACCAATACCACCAATACCAATACCACCACCACCAATACCACCACCACCAATACCAATACCACCGCCATCAATACCACCAATACCAACATCAATACCTGTCAGGATCACACTGCCCCCTAGAAGAAAAGGGCTCTCAGTTAGCGTAATTAGCCTCAAGGCTTCTATGAAGGCTAGGAAGGGCCACTATGTGCATACATTCAGGACGAGGAGAAAACTCAAGATGGCCGCCAGGAAGCGACCTATTGTACTGCATGCTAGTGTTGCAGCAAACTCTGGCAGTTTGGAATGTCCAGGTGAAGCGCCCGCATTAGCGTGCACTTCACCTGAAGTAAGTGAGGAGAAGGTCATACCTGAAATTGCTGCACGTTCGTTTAGTCAGGGAACTGCCTCGCGTCCTGTTTCGCCGTAAATTCGGCATGTTATCGTTTTCCAGCCTGAGAGAGCAGTGTACCTTCATGGAGCAGTAAGCAGAATATATTTGTGGGATTTTGGAGCATGCGTATTTTGTGAGCGGGGTGGTCTCGCAGTTCCTGGTTTCGCACATGTTCAAGGAAAAGACTTACATTTAAGGCTACAAGAATAGTGTTGCAAAATTAAGGGGTAGTGTCAGCACAGGTCACCCTACTTTGATTAGACACTCGTAAATGTTCAGAATTTCATTCCTGAAAATTCACCGCTAGTGTTTCCAGTTAAATAACTAGCAGTTTGGTGGGCATTTACCTATACTGTATATATTGAGTTTAATTGTACAAGGTTAAGAAAGAATTAGGCAAGTTACAAATACACAAATAGAAAATAGTAGAGAGATAGACAAAATTACTTACCTGAGCCAGCGTTTGGAGTTCTGGAGTAGCTTCTATACACGAGAAGGTGAGGAACCTAAAATAGGTGAGAGTGAGATAGAACAAATAAGAAATTAGCAAATAAAGGTAACATTTGTGTTTGTATACAGTTACAGCAAGCAAGACAATAAACATCAAAAGGAGAGAGGCATAGGTCACAAGAAGAATGGGTAGGTACGGTTAGAGTGATTTAGTGATAGATAAATATTTAAGGTACTGTAGTTTGTTAAATGCCAGTTCATCTTGCAGTTCAACTTCAGTAAGACTAATTTCTCAAGAAAAAAGAAGAAACGTGAGCGGAGTCTAACCATTGGAGGAAGAACCTGAGAAACAGTGTGACTGTCTCTTCTCTGTCCCATCCCCTTTCGCCCTGTGGTTTCCGCAGTGTTCACGTGTTATATTACGTGTTGACTGGGAAATCATAGTGGGGCATTGGGAACTGACACAGTTCTGCTCCCATGCATATATGTGGATTGCACCCCTGACAATACCACCACCACCACCAATACCACCACCAATACCACCACCACCAATACCACTATCACCACCATCACCACCACCAATACCACCACTACCATCAATACCACCACCAATATCACCACCACCATTACCACCATCAATACCACCACCAATACCACCACCACCGCCACTACCACCACCAATACCACCACCAATACCACCACCACCAATACCACCACCACCAATACCACTACCACCAATATCACCACCAGTACCACCACCAATACCACCCCACCAATATGACCACCAACAACACCAATACCAATACCACCACCACCACCACCAACACCAATACCAATACCACCACCAAAACAAATACCACCACCACGAATACCACCACCACCAATACCACTACTATCAATACCAACTAGCAATGGAGGGCTGCGAATGTGCACGATTCAGTATCACTCTCAGTGCCCATCTGACCATCTCTGGGCTACTAATATATCGCCCTCCGGGGCTAGCTACGCATTTCAAATCTGCCCTCCTAGAATCTACCTATGCACTTGCAATGGGTACAGCCAATTTCACCATCCTAGGGGATCTCAACCTGCATTTCGACCAGACGCAAGACACCGCAGTTATCAGCGTGCTGGCGGACCTGGCAGCTTGCCAACTCCACCAACTGGTCCCTGGCCCCACTCATTCAGCGGGTCACCTGCTGGACCCTATTTTTTCTAATATTCCATCTGCCACGGTAGAGACCCCTAAACCTGTAGGTTGGTCCGACCATTCTTTGATAACCATATCTTTTCCGGCACCCGAACCCCTTGTCAGGGACACGCATCCCCCCGTCTTCAGGCGCCCTTGGCGTAAACTGAGACTGAAGGATTTTCATGCGCTTCTCACTGCGAATTTTCCACCACCACAGAACGATGCCGATGGGGCTTACAGTGACTTCTGTAACTGGATTGTCCAAACCCTTGACTCCCTCATCCCAGCTAAATGGATGAAAGGCCGCTCTGCGGACCCTAGCCCATGGTACAATGACACACTGGCCGCTCTGCGGAAAGCATGTAAGAAACTAGAGCGCTTGTGGAGGAAAGACTATGACCCTATAACAAAAAAAACCTATTTGGCTGCGATTAAAATCTATCATAGAAATGTCTGTACCGCCCGGGCTGCCTACTATGCTAACGAAATACAATTAAGTCCTAACCCGGCTAAATGTATTTTTAAAATTTTGAAGGATCTGAGAGTAAGAAACAAATCCCAGGCCTCTGCGATCATTTCTGAGCAACAATGTGAAGACCTGGCGCTGTTTTTCGTTAACAAGGTGGACACCATCTATCGGTCCTTTCCACAAAAGCCGTCTTCTACGGCCACTCTTTGCGGACCCTCCCCCTTGCACTCTCTGACAACTATCCCAAGTATCTCACAGGAAGAGCTTACTCTCCTGAGTAAGAAAGTCAAATCTGGCTCTCCAGCCGACCCTCTAAAACCTGCCCACTTTAGGGACTCACTGTCTCTTTTTTTGGCTCCTCTGTGCCAGATCATTAACACTTCATTTACCACTGCTGTGGTCCCTGTGCTCTGGAAACAGGCTAGGGTTTCCCCCATTCTTAAAAAACCCTCGTTGGACCCAGCAAAGCTGGAAAACTTCTGGTCAATCTCCCTCCTGCCGTGGGTAGATAAGATTGCTGAGGCCCATGTCAACAACATCCTTACAAAATTTCTCAATACCAATAACATTCTGGACTCTTCGCAAAATGGTTTCCGTGCTGGTCACAGCACAGAGACAGCTCTTCTGGCAATGACTGAACACCTACGGACCATTCTGGACTCCGGTCTTACTGCGGCACTGATTCTACTTGATCTCAGTGCCGCATTTGACTGCGGTTTCACACGCGACTCTGCTACAACGTCTGGAGGCTGCCGGGTGGTGGGCCTCGCACTCGAATGGTTTAGGTCATTCTTGAGTGAAAGATCCTTCCGCGTGTCAGCCCCCCGTTCCTCTCCCAGTCCCATTCCATTGGGCAAGGGGTACCCCAGGGCTCTGCTCTGAGCCCCGTATTGTTCAACTTATATGTCCAGCCTCTTGCTACGGTGGCCAGGAAGATGGGCCTCACTATGGTCTCATATGCTGACGATACGCAGCTAGTGGTGGCCCTATCCGATGGTTTCCCTCTGGACGCCCTCAGGTTTAGGAGCGGCCTGGCCGCCGTGGCAGAGTGGATGACCTCTAATTGCCTTCAGTTGAACGCCACTAAAACGGAGGTACTGTTGGTAGGGAAGGACAGGAACCTCTGGAATGAGCAATGGTGGCCAAGTGTGCTTGGAGACACCCCCGCCCCTAAGATGGCGGTCAAGAACTTAGGGGTTTGGATGGATTCCACCCTCAGCTTCCAAGAACATACAAAAAAAAGTTGCTGGCACTTGTTTTGGCCTCCTGCGGGGTCTCAAGCCGTTGCTGGGGTTTTTCAACCCGCCTACACGCCAGCTGATTGTCCAGTCTTCTATTCTATCCAGACTGGACTACGCTAACTCGCTCCTCCTAGGAGCCAATCAGGCTGAGGTAATGCGATTACAGCGTGTGCAGAATGCGGCTGCCAGAGCCCTCCTAGGGCTCCCACGTCACTGTTCCGCCACTGACGCCGTTCGGCGGCTTCACTGGCTTCCGGTGGCCAAACGGATCCAATTCAAGGCACTTTGCCTATCTTTTAAGATCTTGAAACTGGCCTCACCCAGCCTCCTTGCCAACATGTTAACCCCTACGAATCCACTCCGTGAGCTGCGATCCTCGGGGCAGTACTTAGTCACTGTCCCCCGTGTGAAGCGCGTCCGGGCTGGTGGTCGATCGTTCCACTACATGGCCGCTAAGCTATGGAATTCTCTGCCCCCTCAGATTCGCAGCTTAAATCACTTGTTGGCTTTCAGGAAAGCAATCAAAACCTTCCTCTTTCTGCCAGCTTAGGCCGCCTGCTCTTTTTTTCTTGTTGCTTACCAGTTTCTCCTTTACCCTGCTACTCTCTGTGGCTGGCAGCGCCGGGACGCCTCTTCGCTGGGGCAGCTGTGCGCTATATAAATCTGGTTAACATAACATAACATAACCACCACCACCAATACCACCACCACTATAAATACCACCACCACCACCAATACCAACATACCACCAATACCACCATCACCAATACAGTACCACCACCAATACCACCACCACCAATACCACCATAAATACCACCACCACCACCACCAATACCACCACCACCAATACCACCAATGCCACCACCACCACCAATACCACCACCACCAATAGTATTGGTGGTGGTGGTATTGGTGGAAGAGGTGTGGCGCAGCGGCCAGGGCAACTGACTCCAGAACCCGGGGGCTCACGGTGCCGGCGGCAGATCAGCCCAGCACCATGTGACTCTGGGCAATAGCTTGCTTAATCTTCCCGGCGGCCCCCAGCGCCTTGACACCTTCGGGTAATTGTTTGCGCTTTACAAATACTGGACGTTTACATTTACCAATACCACCACCACCAATACCACAACTACCAAAACCACCACCACCAATACCACCACCACTACCAATACCACCACCACCAATACCACCACCACCACCAGTACCACCACCAATAGCACCACCACCAATACCACCACCACCAATACCACCACCATCAATACCACCACTACTAATACCGCCACCAATACCACCAATACCACCACCACCAATACCGCCACCAATACCACCACCACCAATATTACCAATACCACCACCACCAATACCACCACTACCAAAACCACCACCACCACCAATACCACCATCAAAAATAGCACCACCAGTACCACCACCAATACCACCACCACCAATACCACCACCACCAATACCACCACCACCACCACCAATACCACCACCAATATCACCAATACCACCACCACCAACACTACCACCACCAATACTACCACCACCAATATCACCACCACCTTAGCAATACCACCACCACCAATACCACCACTACCAAAACCACCACCACCAATATCCCCACCACCAAAACCACCACCACCAATATCATCATCACCAATACCACCACCAGTACCACCACCAATACCACCACCACCAATATCACCACCACCACCAATACCACCACCAATATCACCAATACCATGACCACCAATACTACCACCACCAATACCACCACCAAGTACCACCACTACCACCACCACCACCAAAACCACCAAAACCAAACACCACCACCAATACCACCACAAATACCACCACCACCACAACTACCACCACCAATACCACCACCACCAATGCCACCAATCCACCACCACCAATACCAGTACCACCACCACCAATACCACCACCACCAACACCAATACCCTCACCAATAACAATACTACCACCAATCCTTCACCACCAATACCACCACCAATACCACCAATGCCACCACCAACACCAATACCACCAATACCAACATCAATACCACCACCAATACCACCACCAATACCACTATCACCACCACCAATACCACCACTACCACCAATACCACCACCAATATCACCACCACCATTACCACCAATACCACCACCACCACCACTACCACCACCACCACCACCACCAATACCACCACCACTAATGCCACCACCACCAATACCACCACCACCACCAATATCACCACCAGTACCACCACCAATATCACCTCCAGCAATATGACCACCACCACCAATACCAATACCACCACCAACACCAATACCAAAACCACCACCAATACCAATACCACCACAAATACCAATACCACCAACACCAATACCACCACCACCAATATCACTACTACCAATACCATCACCACCAATACCACCAACAATACCACCACCACTATCAATACCACCACCACCACCAACACCACCAATACCAACAATACCACCAATACCACCACCAATGCCACCACCACCAATACAGTACCACCACCAATACAAATACCACCACCACCAATACCACCACCAATACCACCACCACCAATACCACCACCACCAATACCACCACCACCACCAATATCACCAATGCCACCACCACCTCCAATACCACCACCACCAATGGTATTGGTGGTGGTATTGGTAGAAGAGGTATGGCGCAGCAGCCAGGGTGACTGACTCCGGAACCCGGGGGCTCACGGTTCAATCCCCGGTGCCGGCGGCAGATCAGTCCAGCACCATGTGATTCTGGGCAATAGCTCGCTTAATCTTCCCGATGGCCTCCAGCGCCTTAACACCTTCGGGTAATTGTTTGCGCTGTACAAATACTGGACATTTACATTTACCAATACCACCACCACCAATACCACCACCACCACCAATACCACCACCACCAATACCACCACTACCTATACCACCACCAATACCACCACCAATACCAATGCCGTCACCAATACCACCACCACCAATACCAGCACCACCAATACCACCACCACCATACCCATATGACCACCACCAATACCAATACCACCACCTCAGTGCCTCTCACTTACTAGTAATAGCAGGGGCACTCTACCAGGCCGGAGCTGCAGCCGAGACCGTCCCTCCCTCCCTCCATGCATGCCATAAAGCACAGCCCGCCCTGCACCAGGAGGTGAAGCCAGGGCCCTACTACAGCTGGAGTGTTTTTTACTAGGCCAAACATATCAATGACATTACGCAATGCCACACTGCACACTCAAATCACAGAGAGGGCAGAAAATAGCCCCCCTCCCGATCTTCTTCCTGAGCCGCAACAGTGTAATCACAGAGCGAAAGGTGTTGGAGTGCTTTGCTAGTGTTTATAGCTCAGATCACATGAAGCTCTCACTTCACACTTTGTGTCTGTGTAATTTACAACACTTACACATCTTCTTCATTGCACTATTTATCACTACTTTGAAGACATCGCAGGCCGGTCTCTTTCTCTGATATTACAATCTAACAAGCGGTTATGGAGGTTCCTTATTGCAATGCAATAGGTCTCGCATTTTCGAGAGTTTAAGCTATTAGTATTGTAAATGAAAATGCCTTTATGTTTTAAAGCCCAAAACATAAATAAAAGGCATTGTCATTTACAATTCCAATAGCACACACTCGCGTGAATGCAAGACCTATTGCATTGCAAATGCTTGTTCATATAAGCAGCCCTGTTACTTAAGCAATAATTGAAGTAAGCATTTTTGTTTTTTTTGTTTTTCCTTGTCCTCACCGGAGATGGTGCTGTTCGCATGGGGAATCTAAAAAGTTAATTCCTAATGGGTACTGTTGTCCACATCTTAGCGTCCGGGATTTGTTCTCTACCTGGGCTTTTATTGGTTTTCAATTACACTGCCTTCGTCTTGCACTAGGGTTTTCTCTTCGGCTGGTCTGTTTGTTCGGTCATCTTTATGGCACATCATGTATGGCATGTTTTTCACTGATCACATTACCTCATTAGTAGATTTTGCTATTGTTGTTTCTTCCTAAGCCTGACCTATGGCCTTGAGTGTAACCAGATAAGTTTGAGTATTATAACTGATGCTTTTCTGCATGTATTAGTGGTTGTCAGAGATTCTTGAATACCTATATATTTATATTGTTTTTGCAGTGACCCCTGACGAAGGGTGCACAACACCTGAAATGCATTGGGATTGATGTAAGCTACATCCGCCATCTTTCACTACGAATTTATTATATACAGTAATGTGTTGGAACCCATAAATGATTTGTTTTTGAATTCACACAAGTCTTGTATTGAAATTATTTGACGTGATAATAATACTTTATTGAGATTGGGCCCACGGGCATTAATGGTTTGAGCTCTGTGTTTTCAGGCAACCTTGGTTCCCTGTTTTTTTTGCTGTTTTTTTCGCGGAGACAGGCAAGCTCCGTCACAGACTACCACACCGAACTTGAACACCTTGTTTAACCTTCTATGATATCGGAGTGCACTATTTCATTTTATATTCACTACAGCCACACTACCATAAGGAACATCATTGTCACAACAGACAGCACTGGCACTCCATCAAGGTGCAAGTTGTATGGGATGCCAGCAGCTGCTTCACTGATGTGGATGTTGCTTTTTCAGGAAGCACACACAGCAACTATAACCTACAATAGTCACGTCTTGCATACCAATTGGTTGCTGGCGATATTGATGACATGTAGCTAATAGATAATTTTATTAATTATCACCGGGGCTCCATGTAAACAGTGAGAATGGCATCTTAAATATAGCAACTTTTAATATCACTATACACTCCCAGACATCAACAGTGCATGCATGAATATGTCTGCAGAGTTTACAATGAAAGTACATTTTTAAAAAGTACCAAGTATACAACAAAAATAACATGTCTTTATTTGAGGGGTTTCTGGGTATGCCCAGGATTCCCCAGTAGTGTGCAAGAATATTGTAGCCTGTTGTGGGTTGCATATGACCATGTGATGGGGCTTACGTCGAGACCTTTCCACCAATGTCGGTGTGCCCCTCAAGAAAGTTGGGGAGTCATTCTGGGTGGGTTTCATTGTTACAAAGAGTTGCCCCTATGTCACATATGTCACCCACAGAGGTCTGTTGTTGAATGAACAGCTCCTCCTTGATGATAGGACTTTCATAAGCCAACCCACCAGCTCCTCCTCATCTGCAGTTGTCTGAAGAAGCCAGCAGGTTGTAAATCTCCAAAAGGGTTGATATTTGGGAGGTTGTGGGGAAGAGATTGGTAAATGTGGGTAGAGTTCATAGTTACCAAGGTTTATTTCTCCCTCAGAAGATTGAGAGAAAACAAAAGTAGCAACTGCATCAAAGGAGTGAGCAGGGACGTCAACTCAAGCAGCTGTTAGTTGTGGGCTCAGTAAAGTCCTGCATATTCAGCACCAGCATTCATGGCAGTTAAGCTGGTTGCTGGGGAATTACAATTATTTGAAGATCCCCTGGAAGAAGACTGCTGGCCAGCCAAGAGGAGGTGTTGTAAGAGACGTCCTGGCTGGGGCCCATCATCTTTTCATCCTCTTAAGTGGTGGAGGCTGCAGAGATGGCAGCTTGTAGCAGAATAGTATTCTCTCCTCTGATTTCCTGCCATCCTATGCTCTTGGTTGGTATGGCCTCATCGTCAGGCTCTTGGTTCCCAGTATCTGTGCGAGAAAGTTCAACTAATTAAAAACAAAGACATTAAAGATTGTTATCAGATATCTTCCACATTGACTTCCAATGACAAGTGTCACTTTAGTATAGTTACATGGCAGATTACTTAAATACAGAAAGTTAATAGTTAATCAATACATGGCTCTACAAAAGATATATGATCACACTTCACCTGCTACTGCCATAGATACTTTCTTTTGTGGATATACCTATTAATGTCAGCTGCTGAACTATTGTCATCAAACACAATGTTGGACATGTTTACCTTGATACAGCAGCTCAAGAGCACAGAAATGGGAAAGTTGTGATATATGAGAATGATATTGTCAGGCTGAAGAGGGTGAGAGGAAGGCTAATGGGGACTTACCGGAAGGTCAGTCCTGGTCTGCTTTCAGCGCTGCACCTAGAACAACAACAAAAGACCCCATTTTGATTTTGCAGACACTCGGTCGAGGGGAAACCATGGAGGAAGGACAAGGTCAGGCATGCTACGGGGACATAACAGGAAATGACCACCTAATCAGGCATGGAACCCGTAAGAAGGAGGAGACTTTAACCAGCATCAAATGCAAGCAGCTGTGGAATGACGCCATAAGACTCGGAGCCAGCCCTGCTGATTTCTTCAAGGAGACGGAAGCCAGCGGTGAAACAGAATGTCCGCTACTCCAGGACAGCAAGAACAGGACCAGGAGTACCACATCAAGTCAGTAGGGCTGCCAGCAGGACGCTCCACTATGCCACACTACTGGAGGAGCGTAGATAGCTCAGGTAAGTGACCGGCTGGAGAGGGGACCACAAGTCGGTCAGGTTGGGGACTGGGATAAAGGGAAAGAGACGGCAGCCCACCTCTGTGAGTAATTCAAGTGCTACAAAGGCTCCAAGACTAAGGAGTACTTTCTTGGTCAGAACGAGATTGCATACTAAGCAGTCGTTTCGAAACCCAGGTGAAAGGGTTTCCTATTTTTGTTAATTGTGTTTTCTTTTGGGGCACTTTAAGTTGAAACCCGTAAGCTACGGGTGCTTTATAAAACTATTTTGGTTACAAAAATCCTCACTAAAAACTAACCTCACTCGTGACAACCCGAGAAATAAATCCAGGAAAATAACAGGCACCTGCAAATTAACCCTAACCTGGGAAAAAGGTTCAGGAACATACCTGTGCTTTCTCTTTTACCCGAGGGCACCAGCTGACAGTACTCTTATCGAATCTGGACAAAGAAAGAAAAGAAGAATTCTAAAACAACTACAGAAATAAATCTAATGATATCAAACCACTTCATATCATGCTGTATTTCTCATGCCAAGTGACACGTGGTGGAGAATGCAGGCAGACTTCCATTGATACAAAATTGATACAGTAGTTCAACAGTTAGTACAAGGTCATAGAAAGCTGGAATGGGCATTAGAGCAACAGATGTACTTGGTGAAAGCCAATGTGAAGAGTTTTGTGACGCCATAAAGTCTCAAGCTGAACATCTAAATAAAGTTCCAGAGGATCAATTCAAATTGACTGTAGCATTATCCATGGGAAGAGGATCCATTCCCTTGAGGCCAACCATATTGTTACAGAAATATACTTCAGGGTAATATCCAGACTCTTTTTTTAAATTGAATTTTGAAAGATCAGTTCGTGCAAGTGCCTGGCATATAGAAAAATGGCCATATTTCTAAGCCCCTCTCCTAACCGGAGAAGGTAAAGCAGCTTATCAAACCGCGAATATTAGGGGTGATACACAGTATGAGGACATAAAGAAAATCATACTTGACAGATTGGGAATAGATGACGTAATCTACTGGATTAGGTTCCAGGAAGAAAGAGGAGCACATGGGGATGTGCCCTGAAGACTTTGTTCTTTAAACTAAAAGACCTTAAGAGTACAGTAAGGAAGAAATAATGAATGGAATTTACTTAGAGCAATATTTAGAGGCCTTACCGGTCCACACCCAGAAGTAGTTGAGGCAACATTCCAGTATCACTATTGAACAAGCTGTGGAGATTTTTTTCACTGGGAACAGGAGAAACAAACTAAAATTCCCCCAAATCATGGTTCTGGTTGAAAAGAAAGAAAGCCTAATCGAACGCCTTTTGACACACCAAAGTCTTGTACCTTTAAACCAGACACTCCTCCCAGAAATGGACCACAAAGTTTTGAGTGTGGAGAGTGAGGTCACATTGCTCAGTTTTGTAAAACCAAGACAAAAAGGGATGAATCTATGGAAGTAAACTGTGCCCCGTGCTCCATGTTCTTCACACAAGAAATGGACCCATATTTCTCTTTAACTCTTCAGATCAATAAAAAATGGGTTATGGCTCTACTTGATTCCAGTTGTAGACAGTCTGTTGCACAGGGAGACTTCATACACCCTTCCCAAATTATTCCTGGTAAATATGTAGGTATCAGGTAAGTTCATGGGGGTGTGAAAACCTATCCGATAGCTCAGGGTAACAACTACGGTAGGACAAGACATAGAAACCGAAGTAGGGCTCCTCCGAAATCTCCCAGAAGATGTCATCTTGGGAACTGATAAACCCCATTTTATTGAAATGTTTCTAATAAACTTAGTGAAAACATCACAACAATGGATATCTTTAGAGAGACCCCAAACTCATGATGCCTTATTGTCCCCCAATCCTTGGGAGATAGATCACAACTTTAGACTAACTCAGCTAAATGATGCCACCCTACAAAATGCCTGTGACAATGCTAAACGGAGTGAAGGAAATCGATGTACTTCCTACCCCCACTTCATGATTAGGAAGGGTCTCTTGTACAGGGTAGGAAGAATCAATGAACCCCCACAACTGTTAGTACCCCACAAATTCAGGGAGCAGATCATGTTTTATGTTCATTCGCATCTGTTAGCAGGCCATACAAGATCTGAGAAAACCATTCAGGCAATTTTACGGCATTTTTATTGGCCTCGGAAAATGACGCAGATAAAAAACTACTGTCAGGAGTGTGAGAAATACCAAGAGTAAAATCCATACCGTCCTCTGCCGGTTCCATTGCAGTCATTACCGATAATAGGAACTCCATTTGAAAGGGTAGGGATGGACCTCATTTGACTCCTTCCTAAGTCCTTCAAAGAAAATCCGTCTGTTCTGGTACTTGTTGATTATGCTACCCGGTAACCAAAAGCCATTCCTTTATGGTCTCCTACCACTAAATGATGGTGCAACACCTTCTAGAAATCTTTTCACATGTAGGATTTCCAAAAGAAATCCTCACAGATCAAGGAACACCTTTTGTATCCCAATTGATGAAGCAGATCTGTAAACATTCACCACATCAAGACCTCTGTTTACCACCCTCAAACAGATGGTTTAGTGGAAAGATATAATGGGTCTCTCAAACTTACACTAAAAAAATGGTATCCAGGGAGGACAAGAATTGGGACCAATTGTTACCTCTGGCTCTATTTTTATTACCGGGATAGGTACAGAGTAGTTTAGGATATTCATTCTTTGAGTTACTATATGGGCCAAAGTCCCGTACCTTAGTGGAGAACACAGCGCAAGATTGGGAGAAAACACAATGAGGAAGAGGCCGGTGGTCTTCTTGACAATACCAGTCAACTGAGAACCTGACTAGGGAAACCAAGAGAACATGACCATAGCAACCTAGAAAAAAGACAGAAATGACAGAAGCATATATATGACAAAGGAAATAAAGGGAGAACATATCAAGTAGGGGACTGGGTGTTGGTACTCTTACCCATATCAGCAAAAAAGATGAAATCCTAATGCAAGTGCCCTATAGGATAATATCGAGAATAGGCCGAATTACCTACTGACTCTCTCCTAATAAATAACAGAACTATCATGTAAACCTATTAAAGAAATGGTTAGGACCCCTCCTGAGAAAGGGACCGGCCACCATATCAGTACTATTTTGAATACACTAGGATATTTTCCCATTAATGTTTCTCTATCCAATCTACAAAGGAGTGAGCTTCTACACACTTTACAACCCTTTACTTCCTTATTTTCTGATCTCCCAGGAAAAACACACTTGACCGTACCCTATCCCTACCCAAGAGGGAGATGTCATAAAGCAAAAACCCTATTGAGTACCGGCTGCTTGAAGAAGAGCTATACAGACAGAGGTGGACCAAATTTTACTAATGGGTGTAATTGAGTCTTCCCAGAGTAACTGGTCAGCCCCAATCGTACTGGTTCCCAAGCCAGATGGAAGTATACACTTTGCATTGATTTTAGGGCAGGCAACAGTATTTCCAAATTTGATTGGTATCCTCTGCCCCGAATTGATGAATTAATAGAGAAGCTAGGTGGAGCCCGTTATATACCCTCCATAGACCTTATCAAAGGATATTGGCAAGAACCCCTTAAAAAAGAAGACCGAGAGAAAACTGTCCTTTTCTAATCCTTACGGTCTGTGTCAGTTTACGGTCTTGCCCTTTGGGCTACATGGAACCCCCGTCAGCCTGACAGGTACTGAGAACTATGACTGGAAACATAAATGTTATGATTTCAGATAAATGAATTCAAGAGATATGGCATATTCCTTTTACAAGGAGAAAACTCACAAATGTATTGCATTCGTTAGAAATGTCAAATAACGATGAGAAATTACAGATGATAACATACAGTACTAAATGTCTAATGGCTACAGTCTTACCAGACAGACTGAAGGCAGAGGGTCGAATAGCTGGCATTGGAGGTGGAGGGTGTAGTGTGGATACCAAGAGCTTTTGTGACACTAAAGCTGATGAGAAAAATATATAGAGTAATGGGATATCCAAACACAAATGTTGTAAAACCTTTGTTAAATACTACACTTAAAAAAACCTATTCCTCTACTAGACTGTTCCATTATTGGATTAAGATTGCAATGACGTGCAAGAGCTTTGGGTACAATGACAAATTATAGATCACACAATAACTAGATGAAATGGGTGGATATATTGGCTGCCAGTAGAAATACATACATCTCCTTTGAAATGAAATAGAAACAATGTATGTATGTATTTGTTGGCCTGAGGACACTGACATCTGGCCCATCAGTGCAACCATTGGAACAGTTGTTTTCACATCAAGAACTTGTCTGAATATTGTTTTAGCAAAAGTATACTACATATCTAAAAAACTCATGTAGAGAAACAGAAATGTTTATAGAAATTGCAAATGAGCAGACTGTAGATTCCCAGGTTCTTGCACCTGTTTTCTGGCTGTGACCAGTCCACATGTCGAAACATTGCCTGGAGATGAAGTGGAGGTGATGGTGTGGGTGGGTGGGCCAGCAACACAGGACCTATAAAGTGGAATAAAACAAGAAAAGGACAAGCAAAGGATCACTGCATAACATTCTAAGTTTGAGTTCAGTGTATTGCCCCAGCATATATAACCATGAAAGATTAATGGCAATGTCATTTTATGATAAAGGGTTCCATTTTTGATAGTAGATGATAGTGACATTGGTAACAGTCTACAACACAACAGTCATGGGTGGATGGCATGAATTAACCTCAGTCACTGGTAATTATGCTGGGATGCAATCCAGTCCATTGTTTTATGCTCACCATGTCCCTCACACAGTAATTAGCCATATGCAAGTCAACCTTGTAATGATCAACTACAAAGGCAATTGCAAAGTCTCTCCCCCGTTTAGTGAACTTCGGCTTCCTCTTGACTGGGGCCTTGTCTGCCTCTTGGAATCTGTAGCTGTTGTGTGGGATCCAGTTAGTGAGGCAGTCCAAGGGGAAGAGGGCAATGACTATGAAGTGGAGTTATTTATGTGATTGTAGAATAAATGTGCTGGTATTTAAGATCTTGCCAGATGCATGGTGTTTTCTATCTTTTTTCACTTTGGTGCTCTCCACCAATGGGGCGAGAACTCCCACAAGTGGCACATATTAAAAAAGACAGTTGTAAAGTTATTTATGTGTTGTAAATTCAGTTGTAGGAGGTCCCCCCTCATAGTGAGGGTGAATAATCGTAATGACTAGGCATGGGTAGAAAGCTAAGTGTGCTGAGAACTCCACACAAAGATTTTGCTTTATTGATCGGGCCCAGTTTGTGCATGCAAATTCCCATCACCAGCTACTCACAGGCACACATGTTTCAACAACTTATGTGATGCACTGTGTTTCAATATACTTATGGTAGATACATGGAAAGAGAACAGAAAAAAACATTTTCTAGGTATTCTAGGATTTCAACTCTAACTATGAAAATCCTTATTGTTCTGAAGAGAACCGGGTTTCTTTGAAAGGTAAAGTTCTGATTTTTCTCAAGGGGAGAGGGGAAGGAAAATAGTCTTTTGTCAAACTTGCCAATTTCTGTATGCTTTGTTTCGGAAGTCATCATTCTTGGGTTTGATTTCCGGATATTTGCACCGGGTTTGAAGTCTTTGGAAGTAATGGCATGACAGTGCAGTCCCTGCGTTGGGATTCACTTTGCTCCTCACAATACAAGTTTCCATGGTTAAAGTGAGCACATTTTGTAGCATGCAATTAGCGTGCATGAAAGTAATTTTTCATCATTAGTTTGAAATATGCAATGTGCTCCTGTTGCACTCTTTTATGGGTTTATCAGTTCTCAGCAAAATAAGCCTTTCTTAAATAATATATTATAACTATGGCTGTATTTTCTAAGAATCCTGCACTAATGCTAAAAATGCTTTTTAGAATGATGCTCATTCACGAAATTGCAGTTTAAAATTATTTTGAAACCTTTGGATCTCAGATACAAAAGACAGCTCAGTTTGTATTTTAGAGTGCAAGTGAAGTGCACTATGAGAACTGGTGCAACTTGGGTGCAACTTGACAGAGGTGTTGTCTTCAGCGTGCATTGCCACCCAAGAGGGACTCTGCTTTCAAACGTTGTTGATAGAAGAATTGTGCGAGAATGGTGTGAATAAACTCAAAAACACAGCTAATCCCCTGTGCTACAAAGGGATCTCTGTCCCAACCGCAGCCATAAACCTTTTCAGGTCATATTACTCCGTTCGTTTCCAAGTCTTTTTCTTGTAAAAGAAGCCACTTGCACTGTGTTATCATTTACCAGTTTTAAACGAGGTTGAGCCCGTGTCAAGATGACAATTATTTCCAACGTGTACAACATTTTACAGATGCAGGAGCCCTTTTAACTACACATATTTGAATTATCCAGGGTGTTGACTTAGTTAATAATCGTACCAAAAGTAAGAGCCACAATGAAAGAAGTTAACCATCAACTTAAAATTTTTATTTTGTGAACATAATTATATATTAATATAATAACAATATGTGTATCACCGGCTATTATGAATTTGAAAATAGTTGCATGATAAGAACCAACATTTCCTCAACTGGTGAGCAGACTCGTACATGCCAGGGCATTGAGTGTCAAGCTCTTACATATCGATCTTGAAATAAAGCCCAATTGATTTTGCAATCATATTTGTTTCTTGAAAGGAAAGTGATTTTCTTTCTTTGCATTTGAAGAGTAAGCGTTGGCGGTGATGTGGTTTTAGTGTTAGGATGAAGAGCCATATAACGGATTGGGGAACGAGGAGACATCATTTTCTTGTCCCGAAAATACCTGAAACAAACCATAATGTAAATTGTTAATGAATGAAATCCGTTCAGTGTTTTCTTTTTAAAGTAATTAATTTATATTCTTTTTTTGTTCCAAATATACGATTTAGTAGACTCCAAATATACCACAGTGACTTTTAGGAATAGGTGCAAAGAGCTTTTTATATGTAACGATCCACTGGATGGTGATGGAGTTATTTTTTCATATTAAATGTTTTGCATTTATATTAACATGTGCACACGCAATGATGCTAAAGGTGTATTATTCATGTTTAGATTAACTATATAGCTAGTATAGGCCTCCATTTTAAAATGGTTAACATTTAATTGCCATCTTGTTCATAACATGTGCTGTGTTATGCCGATTTGAAAGAGTGCACTATCACCCGAAATGGTATCTGGTGCTGAGCAAGTATGAGTCTAGCCGCACCTAGGGACTTTTGGGATTACTAGAAAAGCCTTGTCTTCAGCGTCTTGTGGAATTTAAGAAAAGGAGGAGGCTCTTATGTGTAGTGGAAAGTCGTTCCACACTTTAGTGTGGATATTTCTTTATTTCTAGGAGAAGCTGACACCAATGCGATGTGTCATTGTTTTTGTTCTCATGTGAAATGTTTTTTTTCCTTTACCTGATAACTGTAGAATGTTTCAATTAATCACGTGCACCGGCAGAATATAGGTTGTCTAATGCATCTTGTAACATTGCATATAACTAAGTTTGTAGGACGTGTAGAGAAGCCTCTATTGTGAATAATGCTGAGAAAACAATGGGGCATATTCACAAGGAGCTATCGCCGAATTAACGGCACTTTATCTCAGCCAAAGTCATGATAAATGTACCCCCCCATTCACAAGCCGGTGTTAACAGCCCACAGCACCAGTTTACCCGCGATAGCAGCCACAAAAAATCTCGCCACAGAGGACCCCCGCAAATATCGCTAATGAGATGCAGAGTAGGCGTTCCCGTGACGAAAGTCGAGACAACAGCACACCTCAACATTCACAACGACTAGCCACCACGGCGATAAAAACACAAAACAGGCGATAAGGCGCGTTAGCACCAGGAAATCTACACCTGCACTGACCTGGTGTAAAGTCGGACGGCAGCCAGCACAACAAAAGGGAGCACAGCCCAGGGCCACATCCGAAGGGCAACAGATGTCATGGAGCCACTCATCATGGGGCCCGGACACCCATGAGGGCCACAACACCCACCGCCACCACCCCAGGACCCCAACCCACACCCAGAACACCCCCCCGCCGGACCACCACAGACGCAGCTCAGACAAAGGCAGCGGAACCCCAGGAAACGTACCAGCCGCACAGACCCAACATCTGACAATGTCACCGTCCACTACAGGTTGAAAGGGACAACCAACCTACGCATCCTGACCATCATCGCCTAACAGGCCTACGGCAACTACACAGCGGGCAACCAACATCCCACCCCACACAAAGCTGATGGCGTGGCTGCACCTGTTGGCCCCTGGGACCCCCCATCCAACACCCGCCAGAGTCGGAGGAGTCTCACAGACAGCCACATCCAAGTCCCGCACACCTGTCCTGGACATCACCATCACCCTGGTACCCCAGTCCACATACGTACAACACAATGCACAGGATCCGCTGGAGACCAAGCAAGGACCATACGCCCAAGCAGGATGCACGCACGTGTTGGGGGCAATACACAGCACACATGTACTACCTGTGCCCCCTGGTGACACAGCACACAATCACTGCAACAGGAAGCACACGTCTCACACCAATGTGCAGGCAACAACAGAACACTGTGGAACACCCAACAATGTCGCCTTCAAATACACAGCCAGTGTGCATGACACCTTCATCCTCCGACAGTCCATCATCAACCAGCATTCCCAGGATGGCAACAAGGGAAATGCACAGCCCCTTGGCAATATACAAATGAACACCCCACACACTTCAACTCCACAACCATGCAACTCACAACGCTGGCAATGCACACGTCACAAAATCACATGCAACAGGAACAACAATATGCCACCCACCAGACACGACAGAACAACTTAAGATGCCCACATGGGCAAGCCCTGAACATGAGCCAGCAATGGCATTGCACCTCAGCCACATAATAGCCGAATGTGGGGAGAGGTGGCAACCAGGCATGTGTGAAGGATGCAGTAGAACCATGATTGGGAAAGTACACAATGCCAAGAGTGCCCGAGATGTGCTGGACACCTCGCAGTATGCAGAACACACCCATATCCATGGCGACATACACCGCTTGCGTATGGAGTGCAGTGGATGCCACCATGTCACCCCAGCCAGTGGTGGACCTCGCGGAAATGTTGCCTGTTACACCCCCCTAAGCGTCAGTGGAGTAGGATGGCCCGGTGTACGCCATGCGAGCGTAGGGGTGTGAATAAAATGCACGTAGGCCTGGGCGTGGTCCTCTTCCGGAAAGACCTACGTCTCTGCCAGGGCGGCGCCTCCCACCTTGCCACGAGGCCGACGCCATCCTCGTGAGCGGAGTTGCCTTCGATGCCGTGCGCCTGTCAGACCCCGGCACGCGGAACCACGAACCAGTCAGGCCAGCCCCTGTGCAGCCAGGCCACACTGAACACCTTCCGACACCGGTGTGTGTCAAGGAGGGCCCACCACATGCCGGCGCAAGCCCCAAGCCCGAGGCCTGAGACCTTGGCAGCCACCTCAGACCATCACGGCCTCCACGACACAGGCCCGTTTTATTCCTTTTTCGTTGACGTACTCCACTGCCACACCCGGCCTACTCTTCGGACCAGTAGGTCCCATATGTGAAACTGTGTCCTGAGTCATGAATGGCAGTGACCCCAAATCCGGGCCAGCGGCCACAGCACCAGACCCCCCCGATCAGTGAGGCATAGTTCCATATGGGCATCTTGCGACACGTGGTGCCACTAACCCTGTTCAACGCCAGCCGGCTACACGTGGTGCCACTAACCCTGTTCAACGCCAGCCGGCTACACGTGGATGAGGGACCAGGACTACCCTGCTGACCAGTAGGTCACACATCCAGCACCTAGTCGCAAAGCACGAATGGCGGAGTCCACACCAGTGGTCGCACGGAGAGGTGTAAGAGGAAGATGCGGCTCAGTCCGGACGAATGCCGGGTCACATACATGGAGGTGACCTTAGCACGTGGTGCCACTGAACCTGAACCACGCAGGCCGGTGGGGCCATCCAACCCAAGCCAGAGACACTCGGTGAATGGGCCGTGCTGACCGCTGCCTCAGGCCTACACCATGGTCAGGTAGGTCACACATTTGGAACGGAGTCTTGATTACACCATGGCAGTGAACATCAGTAATGGCAGAGAACAATTCACTATACACCCTCCGATGTGGTGGCAACAAGTCTGTGCATGGCATCACAACCACACGTGTCTGTGGGCCTATGCGGACCACTGCCCTAGGCCTACGCTGTGCACGAGTGGGATCACAGATTTGGAACTGAACATCGGTAATTCACAAGGCAGAATGCATTTCTTCGCACGTACGGAGGGGCGTAAGAGGATGACACGTTGCAGTCCGGAGGGAACAGGATCACGGAGGTGATTGAACACTACTGACAACTGCCACTGTGTCACTAACTCTGTGCCTCGCGAGCCAACAACCCATGGCTGTGGGACACTGCTGACCACTGCCTCTGGCCTACACTGCGGTCCAGTAGGTCACAGAGCCTTGATTTGGCATTCATGGAGTTCACATCTGTGTGCCGGCATCATCGCAGACTGCATCCCCTCACAGCACCTGTGCCACTACGTTTGTCCCCGACATTCATGGACACTCACTGGTCGTACATTGGTGGCGTTTGAGTCTATGGACTAGGGGCTAGTTTTCATCCTCATGTAGCTGATCCCGAATTGTTGGTGCAAACGAGGGTTGCGCTTTCCACTCCTCCATTTGCCGCTTCCAGATGACATCAGACCTTCCGCATCATGCCCTGGAGGACACCTTCCACTGTCCCCAGAAACCCTCTGCAACATACACCTCGGACATTGATGGGGACCCGCTCAGGTCGCATGGCCCATCTGACTGCACCGCAGGTCACTGTCTCGTGGCTGGGTGCCTGTGCCGGCCGCAGTGCATCCAGGGCCACTAACTCTGTGCTGCTCAGGCCTGGGACCCCTTCTTCTGGGACATTGAATGGCCTCTGTAGCGATGGTCTTGGGGTCATCAACGCCATGTGTCTGTGGCCCTGCGCTGTCCGCATCCTCCGGCCTTAACTGCGGGCCACCAGGGCCCACGCTAAGCATCGAGTCTTGACCAGCCCGGACGTTGCATCACCGCAGGGGGCACACGCCACCACTGCAAGGACCACCTCCAACCGCCATCTGCCAGAGTCGAAAGGGTGGTCCTGACAGACCTACGGAGTTGCTCAGACCTGTCGTGGATGCCATCATCGGCCTGATACCCTGCTCAGCACTCCAGGTGCCAGTGACTCAGTGCACCGCAAGCCATTGTCCGTTACTGATTGAGTTTAGTTCTGTTGTGAGGTTGTGCAGCAATGTCACCTCATGCAGTGGGGAAGGCCTGGGACCATGATGAGGAGGATGTGTCAAGTGTGCGGACGGGAGAAGGCACAGACAATGGGAGGGCAGGAGGCAACAGCCCCAAGGCAGGAATGCAGACTGGTGGTGGTAGTCAAGCTACACACCCAGATCTAATACTGGGTATTGCGTTGTGGACTGCGGACGCAACTGTCACCTCAGGCTGTGTGGGAGACCTGGGACGTTGATGAGGAAGTTGATGCAGGTGTAACACACCCCACTGCATCTGCATCAGACTGACCCGAAGGGACACAATCCTAGCAATTTCTTCACATGAGCGCACTCTCCTCTAGTGCCCCAACCTCAGTGCACTGCAACTCATGGAACCTCCTGACTGAATATTGGGTGACCTCTGTCCTTACTCCGGATCCCTCCATGTTGCTCTGCAGTTGACTCTGTTATGCTGGTGGTTTCTGTTTCCATTACACTGGTGTCCACTGTTCAGGTTGTTGCCAGCACCAAGCACTCCGTGCGGGCTGGCTTATACTCACCCCACACACATCCAGCCCAGGCATCACTGTTCCTGTGGCCCTGCCAATAAAGGGGCCGGGCGCACGTGCCCGTAGCCAGTTAAACATGATGTGTGCATGTGTCTCTGTGGGGGTGTGGGTCTCCTTTGTGGATTGTAGGTGGTCCCTGAAGGGTATTGGACACCCACGTATGTGTTCTAGTTCGCATTCCATGGTTTAGGCAACACCCTCACCTGTTGGGCCACCTCCTTTTGGTGTTCTGCCACCTGGCATTGGGGTACCATGTGTGGGTGGGTGAAGTGTTGTGAGGCAGCCGTGATTGCGGGTGCTACATGCTGTGTGGTCTGTTGCAGGGGCTGGGTTCTCCTCTGAGTAGCTTGTCTGCCCTGGTCCTGGTGGTGGGTTGTGTGGGATGTCCATGGGCTGTTGTAGGGTGTCGGTGTCAAGGGTGTGGTGTTCGTCTCAGGCATCACTGATGGGTTGTCTGTTCTGACCTGCTGGAGGTGTTGTTTGTCCTTCTGCATTGTGAAGGGGAGGTGCATGTTGGCATTGTGTTGGCGCCTTGTTCTTGTCGACATGCAGACTGTGTGACAATGAACGTTGTGACTGTCTGGGGGGTGGTGGCTATTTGAGTTGGGACAGTGTACATTTGGCCTACATGGCTGATGTGGGGTTGTAGGGGTAGATGTGCATCTCACAGTTCCCTGCTCTGTCCAATGTGATTGTTCTGTTTCTGCGCCTGGGTGGACCCAGTTGTGTCCCCTGTTCTGCAGTGTGGGTGTTGCACTTTGTGCCACATTGTCATGGTATGTACTGTGATTGCTATGTGTGTGTGCTGCAGTGTGCCACGGGGATGGGGGACATGTCCCTGGGTAATTGTGGGTGTGCAGTGTGTTACACCTCATTGTGCATGCGTGCCATTGTGCCCATCACCCCCCGTCCCACCAATCCCTGTTGGATCCTCACCCTGTTGTTGTTGTGTCGGGTCCTCTCGAGCTGTGTCTGTACTCCCTACTCCTTGCACCATCTCCACACTGATGACTGTGGCCTGGGTTTCCTCCAGCTCCTCCTGTGGCGCTGGACTGCCACCACCTGTCGCCGTTGCTGCCTTCCTGTTGGCAGCGGGTTTGTACCTGGTTTAGGTTGTCACGTCCTGCCGGCGCCTCTTGGCCTCCTGGATTGGCCTCCTGGGCACTCCGACTGCGTTCCAGGTGGTCTGCTTGTGGGTCATTTGCTGGTAGTGTTCTGTCGCCTCCATGGCTTTGGTATTGTTTTCCTGCGGTCTGCACCATGTCTTCGTCTCCCTTTTCTCCTTGGCCTTCCCCGAGCCAGTTGTTCCTTGCTGGTGGTCTGTGGGGGTTGTGGGGTACGCGTTGCCCTCTGCGCTGGGTCAGGGTGCATCCATGCTGCTTCGTGCTTTGGCTTGTTTCTGGTGTGTTGTGTCTGTGGTTTTTATGGTGCAATTTCACGCCAGACGCGTGGGATTTGCATGCCTGAGGCTGGTTTTTGCTACTTTTTGTACCGCGATTGGCCTCATCGCATGATTTCTCGCGTTCGCGTTTCGCATTATTTCGACGTGGCATTGATTTTCACGCTGACATTTGACGCGTTATCTGGTGACTATCACATGCTACCGCCTTGTTGTGAATTCCACGTTGACACAGGGTTATTTTCCCGCGATGGGCTGCGATATTGAAAGTTGCGTTACGCTACTCTTGCGGTAGTTATCACACGTTCTTGTGAATATATCCCAATGAGTTTAGATTATCTCTCTGTGCCACAAACTGATTTCAGAGTTTTATGGGTACTGTGTGTAGGTCAATGAAATGTTAGAATTGTGGGATTTAAGCTAGTGTAATGTACGTGTTAACTCAGAATCTTTCCCTGACTTAACAGACGAAGGTGATCTTTTTATGAGAGAACTGATTTTACTTAACTTTCCTGTTTGAGACAATGTTATACTAATTTGCCATTTTGGTTATATAACTCATTTATTTGAACTTCCTGGTGATTAATGCATTCATTTATTGATTGAATACTAATTTGATGAATTTGAATTTTCTTTTATAGTCATTTATTGATTATAGATTGAATACTAATTTGATGAATTTGAATTTGCTTCTATAGTGCTCAATGTTTGCCCATTTTCTAATTACATGCCTGCAAATTACATACCCTTTGCTGTTTGCCCAAATGGTTTTGATTTTTAAAACCTAGTGTGCAAATAACGTGGAATTCTGATTTATGCACTCTGTAATGAGAACGAGCATTATCAATGAAATAGTGAATGGCAAATTAAAATATAGGACAAATGCTTCAGGTTATGTTGAAAAAGCATCCTAAATGAGAATTGCTTCCAGGAACGTCTGAACACATAAGGGGAAGTTGTCAGCAGGAAAACTTGTCCACAAAAAACCTTTTTTGTTTGAAGAATTTTATTCCTATGCTCGTTTTAAAGTGAAATTTTCATTTTTTTTTGCAGGAGAACGTTAGCTGAGAACTCTAAATAAAAAATCTCAAATGCAGTGTGTAAGAAAGGAGTGTATTAGTTGAGGGTGGGTGATTAGCTGCCTCAAATAACCACACTCCTTGTCAGGGTGAACCCTCAAAGTCACTAAATTATCCTGCACTTAACCCCTTGATAGGTATGGCACAGAACAGACAGGCTTAATTTAGAGGCAATTCGTAAAGTATTTATGCAGTACTCAAACAGTAATAAAGAGAAAACAACACAAGCAAAATCCCAAGCCAATTTTCTAAAAACAGGGTAACTTTTAATAAATAAAACGACACAAAGATTACAAAAATCTAATAAAACAAACCCATGTTACAAATGTTTTAAGTTTAATTCTCAAGATAGCACCAAAAAGTGTAAGGCGCCAACTGCGTGAACATGGTTCTGCTTGACCAGTACCTACTGGCAAGTTAAGGCTGACAGTGATGGATCGCAGGTAGAGTACAGAAACCAGGTTCCATCCATCGGAAGTTTTACCTTTGGACTCTCTGGAATAGAAGTAAAAAATCCCCGCCCCACTGCCCTGCAGCTCTCCCTCTTCGAGCCGCCACTGTAAGCAACTCCTTTGCTGTGGTCACTCAAAACCGGTTCTGGGGTCAGCTCTTCTTCCACTTGATGTTTGATGGGATAGGGAGACAAAGGAAGGGGGCAGTCCCAAGTGTTAGATTGACCTGCCTGTGACAAGATGGCCTCTTCAAGTTCGTAGACACAGCCAGGATTGTCAGCCTGCCAAAGAAATAAAACACCTCTTCACACCCAAGGACTTTGTCTCAGTTCTGGTGCGAAGTTCACACCTCATCATTAGGCTATTCATCTCCTGGTGGACCTTGGAAGAGCATGCAAATGGACTTCTATAGGCTTTAGGTGAGCAACTTTCTAAAAGTACCCGTTCTGAAATATTTATTACACATCCAATTTTACCAATAGATTAGGCTTGTAATAAATATTTTTAAAAGTATGAGAATTAATTCTGTAGCTTTTTCCTAGGTAGAGATAGCAATATTAAATGTATTATTGTGCCCCAGAGCTTTCCTATGGTACAACCAACCCTGCTTCAGTGAGAATTGCTTTTTGGGGATTTTCTCTATAAGGACATGTTTAACACTAAAGTTCTACATGTTCTACTTTTAAATACCATGCACCTTGCCTTATGGCATGTAAGGCCTAATTAGGGGTGGCTTATTAATATTTAAAAGGAGGGCGCCTGTCAATAGAGGGCTTATTGACAGGTTAAATTTGCAGTTAAAAATCTGCTCATCTGTGCTGCACATGGCATGCCTTCAGTCATGTTTGTCCTGTCGCTGCAGTGGGTGGCATAATGGAGCTGCTGCACACTAGTGACATTTACAGGCCTTGGGTATAATGTGGGTTACCATGTACTAAGGACTTATAGGTAAGTTTAATATCCCAATTTGGGGTATGTCAATTTCATCATGTTGAAAGGGGGAGCACAGGCACTTTAACACTGGTTAGCAGGGGTTTAGCAGTGGTAAAGTGCCCAGAAGTTTACAGGCAGCAAAAACAGTCAACGCAAAAATCAGGTCATATACAATGCAAGAGATGGTTGTTTCCATCACGGTAGAAGCATTGTTAGCTGCTCACATGAATAATTTATGGAGGCTCAGGCCTGGGTGCAAGACCACTGCTTCCTACTGGCTGATTACTAGGTACACGAAGGAAATTGAAATCTCCCAGATGATGTGAAAATGAGGAAGAGGAATCCAACCATTAGACGTGTTTCAACAGTGTGGCTTCTGTTAGTCAACAGGTGCATAAACTGTGACAAGCCAAGTTTTCTGGAAACTACCCCATCCACTTATGTTTGATAAAAAAGTCTTGTTAACTGGATTTTATTGTTTAAAGATTATCGGTTAGGCTATGTTGCTTCAATTCAGTTTTCCAATTTACAATGTGATGATTGACAATTTTGAATGAATGGCTCTAGGCAACTGTATAGTACAGGTCAAAATTGAGTGTTGTGCTACTACAATAGTGTAGACTTTGCATCAGGTAGAATTGTTCAGCCCCCAAATGTAATTTAAGTCCTTTGAGAGTGATGCACTGGTGCAGTTGCGATACTGGGAGTCAGAAAATCTCTTATATTCACAGGAGATTAAAAAGTGTCTCACCCTGAAACACAGAATGAGTAGACCAATATTGATATCTTATAAATTAATAGAATGCAATATGTGCTCCTCTCAAAGAAATCAGGTGATTATTAATCATCGTAATAATAAACATCTCAACAATTAAACACAAGCATTGTTCATCATGTTTCCCTAAATATTTCAGCATAATTCCTTACCCAGGTTATATTTGCATGGCTCATATCACAGTATTCACAGAGTCCTGTAAAGCCATCAAATGCCTGTATGACAGTAGGCTTCAATTCAGACACTCAACAGTAAGCATCTCTAACCAGCAACTTTTCACCCTGCCTGCCCTTCCCTGAATGCTTATGTCTTTAATACACTTTTCATGAATTAGGCTCCATAGAGCAAGGGTGACCTTTTCCATCTGGATTTTACATTCTTTAACAAGGAAAGAAGACAATGCTTCTAATAATATATACCAAGGCATACATAAATTACTGTGCTGTAACTTCTGAATCCATCAGCACCAAAGTTACACAAGGTCATTATGCACACAGATTTTTGCCTACTGTGCATCACAGAATGGGAAGGTCTTCTCAGACTGTTATTATTTGGGCAGCAATATATATGAAACAAAGTATCACATGCAAACTCTGTCAAAATGAACAAGAAATAAAGCTAAGAAACTCAATTAACAGAGGCCTAGCGATTTCCCCCAGCCAGAAGAACGTTATGTAATCTAGTTTTTTCCCTTCAGAGGAGGGTGCTGATGTTACCCTAGTAAGGGAGCACCATGCATGGGGAAGCTTTCCAGCTTGGACCACAAGGATCTATTTTCTGCAAAGCACAAGGCTTCAAAGGAACCTTCTGGTGAAGGTTTCTGGGCTCATGGCACGCTGCCTAGCTATAGCATTAAGCTTGCCCTACTGGATGATTATGAAAAGTAAAAATAGCAACTAACTGAAGGGAACAGGGAAAGGCAGAAATTTACTCAAAGGTAGAAGCAACCTTGGCACTTAAATAATAAATTGTGCTTACCTTTGAGCTTTTGGCATCAAAACTAAAGGCTTCAGTGTGATATTAACGATGATGTATCTGAATGTGTGGCACCCGCACTTCAACATCATGCTTTGCATCACTGGAGGGTTTTAAGAACGCAAACAATCACCACTTTCCAATGTAAAAAACTCGGACTGATCCAAGGGGGTCAGCTGGAAATTGCACATAGGACCCAGTCTAATGTAAACAATGATTCTGATAGATACTTTGTGTTTCCTTAGTGCTTTTTGCATAAAACGTCAAAAATCAATATCTCTGTTTCTACTCTCTATTTTAAACTATTTTTGTGTCTTCTTTTCAACATTAGATACTTTCAAATTGGCTTGGCTATTTTATTATGTTATGATCTTAACCTTAGTGCTCTTTTGTACAAACCTTATCTTACTACACTCTTTTCTGGCAAATGGTCTGCTGTTTGTGCTATTACTACCAGGGACTTGACAAAGATTCACTTAGAAAAGTGTGGTGACCTAATAAAGGTTGTGTTCATTAATTTGGATGGAGGATGCCTTTTCTAATTAAAACACCACTTTGAGGCTGGATTATTTTTAATAACTATTCAAAGGGCACTTCTTTTTGCTGGTGTCCTTTTCTATTTTATTATGGTTGATTATCTCATTATGTATATTTTTGTTGTGCTTGTTTGTATTTTTGCATTTTACAAAAATAATGTTAGTGGACTTCTGCCATATATTACATGCTTCTGTGTGTGGCTAAGAAGACGTCTGATTAAAGTGTATTTTAATTAGATATTAAACAAAAGCACAAAACAAGCAAATTTAACAATCAGATCTCATTTCCAATGTCACTGGATGTGGGGTCTCATTGTCGGCCAAACACTGTTGCATTTGACCAATGGCTATGCCCTCCGTCATGTTGCCCCCTGTGGTTGTTTAGACAACGGGCACATGCACAGCCGAAGGACTGGCTCTGTGCACAGCCAGTGGCATAAGAATAGCCCCTGCAGCCTTGGTGGTGTTCGGGGGCCCGAGCTCTAGGGGCCCCCCTCCAGCATTGGCAGCGGTGGGATCTGGCTTGAGAGCTCCTGAATGTGCCAGGTGTGTGGGGGGCCCCCTCCATGTACTTTGCAGGGGGCCCCCTCAAGTTTTGTTACGCCAGTGTGCAAAACCCTTTGTGAGTCACAAACCCACAATGCACTTGATCATCAGTACAATAAACATGGTGAAATTCAGTGATGATTATATCTAGTTTCAAAGATTACTGCCAGCCTTTTGCTGTTGATAATCTGTTACTGTATTTCTCTGATGAAGTGTGACATTACCACAGTTTCAAAAGAAGTTACAATGGATGTAATGTGCAGTAGCGACTGGTATCAGGGTAGAGTGGTGGGGTGGGGGGAAAAAGGCGGTGACAATAAAAATTAAAAAATAACTTGCTGCCGCCCGCCACATCACTGCTCTTATGCTCCTCATTGTGGAACAGGCTCCCAGTCTTCCCTATGGCCAATCCAGACACTGCATCAGGATTGGCCTGAGCACCCTGGATTTGTACTCGCAGAGAGACTGGGAGTCTGTGCCTGCTGTCTCCAACCCGGAAATGCAGCTCGGGTTGGAGAGAACTCAGCGTGCATGTCAGTTTTGGCTGTTCTAAGACAATGATGATCCTCTGATACTTTGGAAGGACTTGGACCTGCTACTACTACAAGAAACCTGGGCACAATCAACTATCCCTCTAACAGGCTTCAAAGAGTTTAAAAAACCAGCAATAAAAACCAGCAGGTCGGCCTTCCTATCGGTGGCCTTTACATCTATGTTTCAAGATCGCTACAATATACAGCAGAAGAAATAGAACTTAAAGCCCCCTGGGCCCAAACACTCCGCCTAAATATTCTTGACCACCGCAAAACCCCACTGCTTCTGATCCTCAATGTCTACATCAACCCTTGCAAATCATGGAAGAAGGAGACACTGAAAGACATCATACTAATGTAAACAGATCTCAAACTAGGTAACCGATCTGCAAACATCATACTATTTGGCGATTCAACATAAATCTTTTTGGGGGGGCGATCCACCATAAAGTCAACATCCTGGACACTGAGTACGATCTTCCAATTCAAATCCTTCCCCCAAACCCTCGGCGGAAAACCATTTCAGAAATTTCTTTATTTTTATATATCAGAAAGCTTCTTAAACGAATGTTAGGCCTTGGGCCTACAGCTCATCAATGGCTGCTTTCAAAGCGACTCTCCACCTGGTTGGACGAGAACAGTAGGTAAATCCATCTCCTATATGGACTTTAGTCTGTGCTCAGCCGGCCTCTTTAAGTTCATCGAAGACTTTTCCTTAGGCGAGCGCTTGGATAGTTACCACCGGCAACATAACCTCCACCTCAATATAACTCACCAAAAACTGGAAGCAGCACCACACACCAGCATTGATGCGGTGACAGAAAATCTGAGCTGCCTGAAATGGGATAAGGAAACTGTCCAAGAAATATTGATATGGATAAAAGTCCTACTAAAGGACGTGTCACCAGAATGCAGTACACCCATCTCCCAGTGGACCGACCTCAGAGAACAAATCCTGTGGGACTTCCAAAGCAAACCACCATCATGCACCAACTTACGTGACGAATCGTCAACTAAACTTAGACTGACCGAAAACCTGAAGTCTCTGAAAAGAAATGTTAACTGCAAAATAAAAGCCCTCGTCCTCAATCTCAGCAAAGCAAGATCACTGTTCAGAGAAGCAGAGAAGCAGAAAAGGCGTTCCAGAAGGGAGAAAAGTGAGGACTTCTGGATGCAATTGCTAACAGCTAGTAACATCTCAGAACCTGTGTGGGTCTCATTCCTGACGGCTCACTTCTCTACACACTCGACATGTCCACTGCCTTCTAGCACATTGCAAAGTAAACCCCCATCAACACAGAACACAAGTCCCTCTTCCTGTGTACCGTCTTTTGCCATGCCCACCAGCAACTTGGAAGAAATCTGCATCATCATAAGACGACTATGGAAAGACGGTGCCCCTGGCCCAAATGGGCTTCCCAATGCTCTGTTCTCCTCCGAGCCTGCCCTATGGTCCGAGATATTAACCCCACTGTTTAAATACTGCTTAACAGCCAACCCTATCCTGGACTCCTGGAGAGGCTCCACTATTTAACCAATCTTTAAAGGAGGCTCCAAATCATATCCCCGTCGCTACTGGCTGATTGCACTAATCGACAATGGCGCCAAGATATACGCAAGGCTGCTCCTCGATGACCTCAGAGCATGGGTGAAAGATCTGGGGATCATCCCCATAAATCAATGCAGCTTTAGAGACAGTTGCAGCACTACTACAAACCTGATAGCTCTTGCACTAATGTGTGACAAAGCCATCAAATGGAAAGGAACACTCTACTCCTGCTTCGTGGACTTCAAGGCCGCGTTCCATAGCATCTCAAGAAGTCGGCTGTGGTGCAAGCTATGGGACTGGGGCCTGCCGGACATTCTGCTGAGGGCAATAACAGAATTATATTCGAACACTTGGGTGCAGATTAAATTGGGCAACGGCCGCTACTTGTCAAGGAGGATTGGTACATGTTCCGGCCTAAAGCAAGGCTGTGTGCTGGCACCCCCGCTCTTTAACCTTTACATAGCAGACATGTCCAACCACCTTGACAAAGCAAACTGTCCCCCCACCCCCCAAGCTTGGAGGGCAAGGAATGACTCATCTGCTTTTTGGGGACGACTTGGTGCTCCTCAGCCAGACTATCTATACTTCAAGACTACACAACAATAAACATGCTTGACATTAATCAATCCACAACAAAAATGGTAGCATTTAGCCTAAAATTCGGCTTGACTAATAGGTGGTATCTCAACGGTAAAGCCCTAGTACACAGTAAAGAATACAAGTAACTGGGAATCCTCTTAGACAACAAGTGGTCTTTCACCAATCAGGACCGTTCGACTAACATTAAGGGCTCCAGCATACTATTCGACTTTACAACCATTGCGCAGAAGCTACAAGGTCCCAGCCTTGATCCGCTGCTTAAGGTAATGAAAGCAAAAATTGGCCCCACTCAAACTTATGGCAACAAAATCACCCAAGGGAGCTGGGCCTGTGGATACATTATTTACAAAAATCTACAAAGCTGCTCTCCGCCTACCAAAAAGAGCATCTCCTGCCCAAGTGAGATTAGAATATGCCATCACCAAGCAGCGTTGGGTATCCGGTAGTTGCTTTCTCAATTTCTGCTACCGGCTCAGATTAGCGCCTCCTGACTCTATGAATGTGCTAATTTGGTACGAACTGGAGCCCTCTGGACTACGATCTACATACAAGATCTAATTAGACAACTTACTGAGAGACTTCTCATGAACAGAAGCCTGGAGCAAACACCTCTCCCAGCAAGTATTCAAGAAACTGTCCTCGACCACGACAAGAAAAGACTCAACACCAGAGGACAAGGCAGCTTTTTGTAAATGTGCGCTTGCATGGTCAGTGATTAATTCATACTCCACAACAAAACAACAGAGCTACATAACCAACACCTATCAACTATGGATTACATCCAGGCTAATGGCACTAAGAATGGGGGAGTGGAATTATCTGGACCACCTTCCGGCTTTGCACCGCTCTGCTAACTACGACACAAGCAGCTGCCTTTGTGGACTAGCAAAAGAAACACTAATCCACATCCTTTACATCTGTCCTCAGCTTTTACTGCAAAGGAAATTGTTACTCCATGACGACTATATCAGTTTAGGGGTACGCACTTGCCGGCAGGCAGTAATCGCCAGCCTGAACCCACAAAACTGTTAACTCAACATAAAAACAAAGAATTTCTCAAAATAGCAGCAATAAGACTAGGCACAGTAAGAACAACAAGCAGTACATGAAACAAGCATCTCGACCGAAAGTGTTCGGAACACAGTGAGGTTGGTGGGGGCACAAAACTACTCATGGCCGTCTCACCTTAGACTCAAGATACACTAACTGAATGCCCAGGGGAAGACCGAGTAAGAACATGAGGCATCCAGCACAATAACTCTCTCTCTGGATCTGGCCCACTCAAAACCACTTACCTGATGGCCAGACGGAACTGTGCAATCCAGTACATGGCTGCAACGCATCAACGCTCCAAGCGATGCAAAGAAGGCTGATCATCATTAGCCTTATTAAAGACTAAGTACAACATTGTTAGTAGCCCTAGCATTTTAACACTGACTTTACTTGGAAAGATTTTAAACATTTCTTAGTATTTTAAATATCCGCTTTTTGTAAAGGTTTTTATTAACTGTACAATAAAATATGACTATGACTAAGACTGCCGGCTAAACCGACATGCGCATTGATAGCAGTGCCCACCACTCCCTGTCCATGACTGCCCCGTAATGGCCACACCCCTAAGACTCGGCCATTATAACTTGAAAAATAAAATGATAATAAACCTGTTGTATTATTGTTTTATTTTTCAGGTTTTGAGGCTGCTGGCGGGGGGGGGGGGTTTGCTCCCCTGCCATATGCAGCAATTGGACTACTCCGTTTTTTACCATTCCTGCAGTGCTTTGAAAGTGATGTGGGAAAAACACTGACTTATATCTATCAAAATTTGAAGAATGTCGAAATGGACTAAATTGCACAGTTTCAAAGTAGAAAAAAGATGTTTGTTTGAGGCATACCTTTGTTCCCCATGGCGAGACACTGATCTGAACTTTCGGGTAAATGCTTGTCTGCAGAAATTAAAGAAACAAATATAAGTTAGTAATTAATTTAAGCATTCAAAGAATACATCTCAATCTAATACATATTAACAGACAAATGGTAAGGCTCATGTATGAAGACATTTATGATGTAAAAAGTTTCAGGGACAAATAACATGAAAATGTTTACATTTTTCCATATTGTTTCATGGATTCTGTATTCATCACAGTAGTTTCATAACTGAAATCAAACATTGCCATAGAACACATTAATGTAACACATTAAAATACAGTCAAACTTAAATTCCATAAAGGCATCAAATCACTATGCCAGACCGCATAACTTGCCCCGAATGGTGCTGTTTTGATGGTGTGAGTTGATTTTCACTTGAATACCTTATTACTTATTTATAAGTGGTGTACTATTTTTCCATTTTCTTTTACATGCAAATCTCAAACCTGAATTCTGATGCCTAAAATACTTATGTTATATTATTTTGTTATGTTATGTTATAGTATGTGTATTTTTATAGCACACTAATCACCCATGAGGGTATCCATACTCTATAACAGTGTGCAAGGTCAGCCTTGAGGGCTTACTTGAAAAGCCAGGTCTTCAGCGTCTTGCAAAAGTGAAGAGAGGAGGAGGCTCTGATGAATTGTGGGAGATCATTCCGGGCTTTAGGGGCCAGATGTGAGAAGGCCCGGCTCCCTGCTTTGTTTTTATGCATGCATGGGCTCTGTGCTATTGAGATACCGGCAGAGCTGAGGTGTCTGGAAGTGAATGTGGTTGTTCAGGTAGGCAGGGAGAGCTTTGTATGTGTGTGTGAGGAGTTTAAAGTGTGAAAACTTGTGCAACAGGAGTCAGTGGTGTTCCCTAAGGTGTGGTGTGCTGCAGGATCGGCGTGGGATGTTAACAACGTGTCTGGCTGCTGCATTTTGAATGGTCTGCAGTCTTCTTGTGAGCTGGTGTGTAACCCCGGCGTCCATGGTGTTTTCATATTCCAGCTGCTGGTGATGAGGGCTTGGTGATTGTTTTCCTTGTGTTGTCTGGTAGCCACTTTTTTCTGCATCAGTGGTGTGTTGAAGCAGGCCGAGTTCACTGCGTTGACTTGGTCGGTTGTTGACTTAGCCCTCTCTGCTGGGTCCCCCCCCAAACTTTTTGCTGCCATCCTTCCTATTTTCTGAAACTGTTTTTGATTACTTGTAGGACCAGTAGCGGCCCGTGGTGGGAGTGCTGCCGGGCGGTGACGCAGGGCGGGGGAGGGGCAGGGTGGGGGGTAGTAAACTATGGAATATGGCTGCATTGAGGTAAGTAAACAAACAAATAAATAAAATGAATTTCGTTGCGCGCGCTGCATCGCCAAATGAACAGAATTGGACTGCCCTGCTGCTTCAGGCCTGTCCTGCTCTCTGAGAAGGAAAATTGGAGTTGGCATAGTGACTCCAAGCATCAGCTGGCTGGCCTCCTGTTGTGAGTTACAGAGACACAACAAGCTCCAGAGGCCTCCCTGCAACTGCCCAGCTGACATGCTGCAACTGGACCTGCTGGACCTGACTGGCCTCTGCTAGAGGGAGTCCTGATCCCCAAGAGGCACCTCAACAGGTCCTGGGCCCTTTGATGGCATCAGAGTGCACTCCACTAAAATAAGATCTTGTGCTTCAGAGGCGTTGGTGAGTTTGGTCGGTCTGCCAAGAGTTTCTTTAGGAGGGCGGTGACGGCTGCGTATTTCCATGGTTCTGAAAAGGTGGTTGTAGTGATTGATGTGTTGGCGATAGGGATGAGGTCCTAACTGATAGCGAGTGGTCCTTTGTCGAAGTTGAGGTGGGTGTAGGAGTCAACCAGGGCCCCGGAGTGATTGGTCTTCATGATTGTTGTGGTTTTCTCTGCGCTTATGGTGTCCCATGTGGTGACTGTGGGGGTCCAGTTGCGGGGAGAAATTGCTGTCTATGGTTGCAATTTTACTACAGATGTTTGTCGAGAGGTTGTTGCACAGGTCTTGTGATGGGTTGATGTTTTGGGTGACAGCTGTGTGCGTGCTGAAATCATTGACGATTGCAAAGATTTCTTTGCTGCTGTTGGAGCTGCCATTTATTCGTTCAACTAGGGCCTTCCTCTTGGTTTCTCGGATGAGCTGGTGGTATCTCCTCTGGGCGGATTTGAAGGCTTGCTGTTCTTCTGCCCCTTTGCTTGTTCTCCATTTCAGTTCCAGTTGTTTGCAGTGTCACTTGGTCATTTTGAGGTCTTCTGTGTACCAGCTGGCTTGTCTTCTAGTGTTTGCTGTGTTGCTTGATTTTATTAGGGCCAGAGTTTGGCATAGTTGCTGATCCACTTGTTGAAATTCTTGATGTTGCATGTCAGGGTGCCTGTGGATTCCGGTTGATTTTCAAGTAGGGCGCTCATCCAGTCCACGTCTGTTAAGTTGTTCCAATGTCAGCATGCTAGACTCACTGTGGGCTCTCCTCATGGATTGATAGATGTTGATTGTAAAACTGACTATAGTGTGTTCTGTCTAGGTGATGGGTCTTGGGGTGTTGGTCGTAATGTTGTCAAAAGATGTGAAGACAGGGTCTAGGATTTGGTCGGTGTTGTGGGTGGGCTTTGGGTTTATCCCAGTTTCCTGAGGTTATCAAGAGGACTACTGAGTTGGGGTTGGTCCGGTCTTCAAGATGGAAATTGAGGTCTCATAGGAGAATGAAAGTGCTGGCGTTGAGGATTAGGTGAGCGATAATGTTTATGTTATGTGTGAAGTTGGTTCAGGGGCCTGGGGGTGGTAGACTAGGGTCCCACCAAGGGTGAATGATGCTGCGACTTGTAATTTGAAGTTGAGGTGATCCATGTAGTTACAGCTGGGTTCTGTGGAGGCAGTGCAGATGAAGGTATCTCTGTAGATGATGGTGATTCCGCCTATGGGCCTGTTTTAGCAGTCTTGCCTGGAGATCTTATATCTGGCGGGGATAGCAGTGGCGATGTCTGGTGTTGAAGCTGTGGTCAGCCATGTTTCCATGAGGAAGAAGAGGTCTGGGACGGTGTCTTTCAGCAGGTCCCAGAATCTCTGTAGCGCTCTTTTTGAGTGAGCAGGTGTTGAAAAGCATGCATGCCTTTGGTGTGTGGGGGGATGCAGGTGTGTTTACTGGTAGGTGTTTGAGTGTGTGTGGGGGTAAGTGTAGTAGACATGTTCTTGGTAGGTGTTGCAGGTACTATGATGCAGGTGAAGTGGCAGAAAATCAGGTGAAGGCTCCTTCAGTGTTATGTGGTGTGGCATGCCAGCAGAGGGTGGTGTGGCACCCGAGGTTCAAGCTACAAAGCCGGATGACTGGGCAGTGGTGTGTGATGGGGTACGAGATTCTGGCACTGGATGCAGTCGAGGCATGGAAAGGTGCAACTGCCATTAATTAGGTCCTGCGAGGGGGAGGAGCGCTGGGCAGTGGGTCGGGCTGAGGAAAAGTGATGGTAGTGAAGGAGAGAGGCGTAAAGGAGCAGGTAAGTAGTGGGGAAGGCGTGGGGCAGAGAGAGCAGGGAAGGGGTACAGAGACACTTGAGAGATGACAAAGCTCATAAAAGGTGCATAAAAATGTCACAAAGAGGCAAAAAAGTTGAGAGAAATGGCACAGAAAAGTCACACAGATTGGGAAAAGAGTGAGATAAATGGCACAAAATGGCAAAAGAACAAGAGAATTGGCATAGAAGTCACAAAAAGAGTCTGAAAAGAGTAAAAAAAATGGCATAAATATTCAAAAAGAGTTATAGAAGTGGCACAGAACCACTATCACACGTACCATTGCGCATAAACTGCTTAAAATGAAGGCAGAAGGAAATGTACAACCAAGGCACTATAGGTAATCCAGAAAAGGAGTCAACAAATTAAGTTAAGCTAGCGGATGTGCACTCCAGTGATTGCCAACTGATAATGCTGCTTTCAATAAAACGTACTGGCAAACCCAATAGATCTTACTTTTTCTTAAATAAATATTGCCAAAGCCAAAAGGTTTTACTCATTATTGAATGTGCTTGGATGTTTTCTTGCACACAGTCACTCATTTGTCAGACCATGAATTTAGTCATTCATCCTTCAACCTTACACGTAAGCATCAGTTCATCAACCCGTTGACTCATTCTTGCATTTACGCCCATCCACAATAACAGACAATGAAGAAACTCTTTAAGTATTGGCTTTGTTGTAATTTGTGAGTGGTCTGACTTCTCTCAGAATGTGTGTGATCTGATATGATTTGTCAGTCGACATCCGGTTCCGGATCAGAGTACGCACGGACAGCGAGGAGTGAGAGGTGGCTGGATTCTCGGATTGCCGCAGCCACAGATTCTCGGATTGCCGCAGCTGGTTTTTCGGCTGGTTCGCGGCCCCTGCTAATAGAGGATATCCATCACTGATGCCGATAGCAAATAAGCCGACAGCACGCCAACAGTAAATACCCCCCCTGGCCCTCCGGGCCCCCGGCTTCCTTCCCTGTAAGCCGCAACACGCCGCAACATTGTCATAGTATATTCTACTGCTGTTTTGGCACAGTGCTGGTTATAAGTTAAGGCAGAGCTCTGAAGCAGAGACTATGTTTTCTGGATTTATCTGACCCAAGGGCCCCAGCTGATTGTGGGCTGCAAGCTGATTGTGGCGGACTGCAGGCGGACCAGGGAGTGCTTCAGTTGGCAGTAAGCACTGGGGCCAGAGGGGACAGCGAGCGCACCACCATTAGTTGGCGGTTGCTAAGATTGTGCCCGGGCGGTCCCACGGAAGCGGCCCTACTAGGTATGGTGTGGCTTGTGGTAGCCTGAAGGCCCCGCTCATCTGGTTTCCCTTAGGGCGAACTGGCCAAATACAACAGCCAGGGGCAGCCTGGGGTGCCTGGAGCAGTCTGGGGCAGGACCAGGCCAGGCCAGAAACCACAAATAGCAGGGTTGTGTAGTATACTGGTCTGTACCCCGAAAACCCAAGGCAGTGGAAGAGGCTGGAGCTAGGACCTTGGTTCAACCCGCGCAGATGTCACACTTTTCAATATTGTTGGGCATCTGGCGCTGGGCTCCGGACCCAGCAGCAACCCACAGCTCAGGTGCCGGAGCGTGTCTTAACGTGGATGCTGGGGGACATTTCAAAGTAAACCCTAGGCAACCCAAGAAGATTTTAATCACGGGCCTAGGGGGGAGGGCAAAAGCTAGCATCAGTCAGGAGGTGTGCCCCGCTCTGATCCCCCTTAGTATTTCTAGATCCTAGCGAATAAGAACAAGAACAAGCCTGAAAAATGAGTACGTCGCTCAAAAAGAAACTGTTACATGATAAGGAACTAGACCCGGCAGAGGCCAAATATGTAGGACTTGCTCAAAGGAGGATAACAAGAAGTATAGCTACCCTACAATCACAAGCATTAAACAAACTGTGACATCTCCCACCAAGGGCTCATTACTCATTTCTTCCAGGCCTCCGGTGGTCCAACAGACATAACAGATACACCGGCTAGCCCCTCGTTAGGGGAGAAAGGCAAGGCTGTTTCCCCTCTTACATCGTCAGGTCCCCCAGGGGACAACAAGGTTTGGAGTGGCGCTCATTCCAGAGAGCTTGAGGCCATCCAGATAACAGGAAGCCCTGTGAATACCTCATCGCTCTAAGCTAAGGCCAAAAGTCCAATATGGATCACGGCAGAAATTCACCAATGGCCGACTGAGGAGGGGGAGGTCAAGGCCAAAGAGACCATGGTGGGGTTTGTGGCTAACCCCTTGACAAACACAGAGTTTAGATCTGCTTCAACAGCGACAGCCCGGAAGGACTGTCAGGCCAACTCTCCAGTTATGGAAGATGCAACTACCTCCTTCTTGCAAAAAACTAGAGCTGACCATTGAAAGAACATTGACTGACATCCCAATAAATCTGGGAAAGAACCTGCAAGCGAGAACGCTCCAAAAAGAGGGCGGAAGCCCGATGGGACAAGAAGCCCAGCAATACGCCCACCAATACGCAACGGAAGCAGTAACTCACGAAGAGTTAAACTTTTCAGCATTGAGGGAAACCCAGGACACAATTGCCATGGCCCTGTTATGGCTGTCCACCAAAATGAAAGTACTAATCGAGTTACTTCAGTCAATTGCACAGCACTTGGTGCAGGCCTACCTGCAGTTCTAAAGGACATCTTGGCATTAGCCAGGGGTCATAGGGAAATGCCTACTTTAGAACAAAGTACCCCAACATCATCAGGGGGGGAGATTGTGAAACTAGACAACTTAATACTTCATCTCCCTGAAGAGATCAAAGCAATCAAGGATCCTCAGGCAGGGCCAAGCAACAGGAGTAATAAGAACACCATCAAAGCTCTTGGGACTGAGGACAATGAGGCCCGCTTGCGTGACACAACAACCAAAGTCCCCCAAGAAGAAGCAGCCCAGGTGGCAAAGGCGGAAGGAGCTGTGGCGGGGGCGGAAGCCCCACTGTCAAGGAGGGCCAAGAAGAAGCTGAAGAAACAACAGAAAAAAAACAAAATACACAAAGAAGATCACTACTAGTAACAACACCGAACCTTGGCGGCAAGGAGACTACCAACAACTCAAAACCACTCTTTCCTATTTTTAACCTCAGAAAGACAACTAAATTCAAAACAACAAGTGAGGTATACATCAGGACAGACGAGGATCAAAGCCGACAGAACTCTTCTCCAGAGGAGGGCCCATAATTAGCAGGGCAAATAACAGTAAAGACCCGAGAAGAGGCAGTTCGGCAGCCTACACCTCAGGAGATCACTAGTACTCAAACCAGGGCCACCACCTTCCCGGGCTCAGAGCCTCAATACAGCGCGATGCAACATTCCATAACTAATCAGACTGTGCAGTATGCCGCTCAATTACGGGTAGGTCAGCCTAAATGGGCAGCAGATAGACTCCCGGCAAGTGATGCCCACAATAATCAACTACATCTGAACCTCCCAAGGCTCGCTCTGTGGAAGGACGTCACGACCTTGTGCACCCTCAAGAACAACAACGATCAAGCAATTAATGAGGTGCTGCTCACCCCTAGATATAATGCCAAAGGCTCCTATGATACTTTGAATAGGTCTAACATCTTACGGCTCCTGGGTCACCTTGACGCTTTGGGAACGATCACCTCAGACAATACAGAGTGGGTAAAATTCAGAAGTCTGGAGAGGGATACACATGGTGATTCCACCATAGTCGGCTTCACTCAACAACAAGTTCAACAGGCCGCCCTTGGTGAAGCCCCACGCCTTGCAGAATGGGGATTCGAAGTTGCCGCACTTAGTATGCCAAAATACCCTCACATTCTTATAGCCAAACACATTCAGGGGGAATCCACATCAATCGTTAAAGGCACTATGAATAAAAACTTAGGTGAGAGAGAGAAGGCCGGTCGACCAAGAACCCAGATAAAAATTCATATCATGCACAAGGATTCGTAGCGCAGAGTGCAGCCGCTTCGGCAAGAGCAGGCCCACAAGGTGGAGTCTTGGCAACAGTGTTCCTAAACAAAGAAACGAGAACGCCAATAGAGGACGTCCAACCCCATGTATTGGAGAACAAGGTAAACCAACCCTCATTTCATGGAACATCGCTGGGCTAAGCACCAACCTCAAGGATAAGGTTACACAAGACTATCTCGCAAAGGGGGACATTTTGTGCTTCCAGGAGACCTGGGCCAAGTCAAATACCCCAATAAGCGCTTTTTACGAATATCACAATCCTGCTACTAAAAATAACATCTTTGGTCATCCGTCTGGTGGTCTTTCCATATTCCTAAATCATGCACGCAAATTCAAAACGACAGTCATAAAAGTAGAAACACCAGACCACCAAGTTATTACAATAGAAGGGCTGAGAAAGGGACAACAGCCCCAGTTTCTACTATTAATTAATTGTTACATTAATCGAACAAAACTTCAAACGCAACAGGCTTTGGAATCCTTCATTAAGATTTTGGAAGATATACTCTTAAGATTTGAGAAACGCACTGCAATAATTGCGGGATATTTCAACACGAGGGCTCTAGAGCAAGTCCCAGTGTCATCTAGCTGTGGGAAAAAGGCGGGCTTGTTGCTCTCCCTTCTCAAAAACTTCAAGCTTCATTCCACCGACAAAATTAAAAAAAACTGTTGTCCCGCTTGGAGCCCACTGCCAACTTTCAGGAATGTATCTACTATAGACTACATTTTAATTAAAAAAGAGGAGGCACTCAAACTAAGCGATTTCGCTGTGGATGACAGAGATGAAAGCGACCATAGACCACTTTGTGCCACCTTCAATCTGGCCCCGGAATCAGCGGATGTCCTGGAATCAATTGGTGCATCCTTAGGCGAAGAACGACATCTAGTACTTAAAAGACTAAAATGGACCGCTAACCTAAGCACCAACCTCTTGAAGCACGTAGTCGGAAGGGAAGTGGCATTCCAGATTCAGCAATCTAGGAACATCATTGAACTCTGGGAAACGCTGATAATGGACTTACAGCGCTACCTGGGAAATGCCAACGGACCAAATAGGAACCATAACCCTATGCAATCTGTACCGGAATATAGAGCATCAAAATGCCTGAAACAACGCAAACGTGAGCTCAAAAAGGCTATTAAGGCAAAAAGGAATGGAGCCCCTCTGACACAGTCGACCTCAATCTCGGCCCTGCGAACCGCATATAAAAAGAAAGCGTGGGAGCTGAAGAGATCCCGCACGGAAAGGAACTGGCTCAAAGTGTTCTCACTAATCAAAGGAAAAGATAACTCAAGCTATGGAGCTTTATTGACAGCCTGAGCTCCCGTAGCCACCCAAAGAAAATAACATTGAGGGTAATGTGTGGGAACAGTATGTGAAGGGGCTGTATATAGGCGCATCGACCAAGGAGGGTCCTTCCAGCTCAAAGTGGGCCCAGGCCGCAGCAACAGTTAACAAGCCACAAAAGGTGCAGGGAGAACCCATAGCGCCCAGTCAGTTCGATGTATATACAGTGGGTGTGACCACCAGGACCATCAAGGCTACTAGAACCAACGGGGCCCGAGGACCAAACGGTATTCCGGCCCAAGTCTTTAAATCAGCTCCAGCCATTTTTGCAACTATGCTCACTTCACTATTTCATCATTCATATCTCACAGCAACAGTTCCACAATCTTGGAAAGGTTCTATTCTGTTTCCAATATACAAGAAGGGTGATCATTCGAACCCTGCCAATTACAGGCTCATAGCCCTGCTTGATACTGAAGCAAAGATCAACGCCCGCCTATTATTAAGGGACCTAGAAGACTGGGTGGATAAGAACGGCATCCTCCCGCCCTATCAAACTGGCTTCAGGGCAAACAGCTCCACTATGGACAACAGCTTAGCGCTATCCTACCTCTCGAAGCAAGCGGCAACGAGCAACAAGCTGCCCCTGTTTTGCTGCTTTATAGACTACTCCACGGCCTTCAACAGAGTTAATCGCGGACAACTATGGGCAAAGCTTGAAGCCTTGGGGATCCAGACCTCCCTTTTATAAGCCATAAAAGCCCTCTATGAGGGGACATGGGTTCAGGTCAAACTAAGCCCAACACCGGTAACCTCAAAAATTGACACTAACACCGGGCTAAAGCAGGGTTGTGTTCTGGCCCCTCTATTATTTAATCTGTACACAGCAGACCTGGGGCCCGCTCTGAAAGATGCTTGCTTAGTACCTCCTAAATTGGGCCAGATGACCTTGGGCACCCTCCAATATGCAGATGACACCGTGATTATGGACGACACTAGGGTGGGGCTCCAAAGAGCATTAAAAAGTCTGGCAGTATACAATCAGGAAAATAGTCTGCAAATCAACGAAAATAGAACAAAGATAATCATCTTTGGTAAGTACCCCCATAAAAAGCAAGCAACATGGTCCCTTGGCGAGCATCAAATTAGAATATCTACTGCTTATAAATATTTCGGGGTATGGTTAACAGAGCGAGCCACAGCATCCAAACATATAAGGGAGCTAAGGCCGAGAATTAACAAAATAATTCTGGCTCTTAGACGACTAAGCTATAGCTTAGCAAGTCCATCGATAGAGCCCATGTTGACTGTACTCAGGGCCAAACTAATGCCCGCAATTACTTACGGTCACTTAGCCTTTCCAGGCACCCTAACGAAAGTTATCAACGCAGCTCAGGTAAAAGCACACAAAACAGTGCTGCAGGCGCCCAGACATGCTAGAAACACCAGGTTAAGGCTGGAAATAGGCCTAAACAGACCGGACTTGGTTCTTCAGGGGGACCTAATAAAATATTACGTCAGAGCATTGAAAGCGCCAGAAAAGAATCTTAAACACTCTTTAAAGCTGATCTTTAGGACTGAGGGTTCCCTGTGGCACGTTAAGCTGGACCAAGCCAGACATCGCTTGAAAATAGAAGCAGGGAACATGCCCCTCCATGAAATCCCTTACTCTGCTTGGGCTAAAGCCATGAAGCGCCAAGTTCAGACTCTCTCCTTCGAACTTGATCGATCCTCACTCCGGTACAATCCTTTCACATTGTCGCTAAACAACTCATATATCCCTGGGAAAGCTCGACCTTACATGTGCGATTCTCTCTCAGCTCAAGCTAGAAGGAAAATCCTGTTTTTTCGCCTCACCGCCCTCAGGATTTTGAACTTCAACCCCAAATGGGCGCGAAAAGAGAATATTGTCTCTTGCCGGCTATGCAATTACCACAGGGAATCCTGGCTACACCTTTTATGCTGCTGCCCAAAACTAGCTGCGGACCGTCATCGTCTGATGCGCCCAGCCTTAAAGGACAAGGGCCTGAGAACATGCAGGGATGCTTCGGACTGGTGCTTTTCCGAAACAACTACCTGCCTACTTGCTAGAGTTGGCAGGTTCACTCATCAAATAAGAATAGCACTTGACCCCCAGCAACAGGTTGTAGACCCTAGGGCTTCAACTTCCCAGTAATCAAATCAGCTGACACCCCCCAAGGTGGAAGTTATCCAACTTAGGAGCCCACAGCGAGGCCAATCAGATCACAAGAGAGAGCTGGTCTTCGAAGGCGGTTTAGTTAGAACTGGTAACAATGACTGATGAATTCTATCTAAACAGGGATTTTTACAGGACTAAGTAAACATTGGGGTGAACAGGAGTGTCTTCATAATTTTAACTGATTCTAGCAGGCATGGTGCACTTTATTTTATCTATTTACGGTGTTTTACTGTAAAGATTTTAAGTAATCGTACGGTTAATAAAGAATTACACTGATATGATTTGTGAGTTGTATGAGCTCTCTCTGATGGTGAAAGATTGTTTTTGTAGTGTGAAGCTAGTACCTGTGAGGGGTGCAACAGAGGTGTCCTAGTGTGAGTCCCACACTCTATGAGGGGTGTGAGTGCTATTGGTAGTGTCTGACTACTAATTTGTGAGAGTACAAGAGTTCTATGTGTAGTGTGTAACTGCTGGTTTACGAGTGGTGGGTGTGTGCTGTCTGGTGCGTGTGATTGCTAGTCTGTGAGAGTCTGAGATTTGAGAGTTGCGTGAACCTGCTATTAAGTAAGGGATGTAAGAGTGCTGCTGATAGTGTAAGGGTGTTGTTTATATTATGAGACTGCCTTTGTGTGAGGCAGGTGATAGGCTGTTAGTTGTGTGAGACTGCTCCTGTGACCACTGCTATATGGCAATAAAATGCCTCGAGGCTTTGACATAACAGAGTGACTGACAGTTATGAAACAGAATACACATTTCACTTTCATCCCAATGAGTAGAGAGAGCATAAGCAGAAGCTTTGGGGTACAATTCAGCCCTCAATGTCTTTTTAGTATTGTGGAGGGTATTTCCTCATTTGCTAAGCACTGCTTTTACTCAATAAGATGGAAAAGATAGGAAAAACATATTTCTTGTTGCCATAGGTCTTAGATACGTCTAGGATACATTTTAATTACACTGGCATAATTGGCGTAATTTTGGTAATTTTGCATAACAAAATTTATGTGAAGTTACAGAGTATGCAATTATGCCACATTGCGCAATTTCTGGGAGAAATTTAAGTGCAAGATGTTCAGGCAATTTATGAATGCAAATACCTTTTTGGTCAAATATGTTTACTGAGCGGACCGTTCAAGTAATTTTGGAACGCAAACCTACAAATCTGAAAGCGAATGGCAGTGTTTTGAATGCAAGCAGCAGTTCTTTCAAAGTGGGTGGTACACTAACATTTCGGGTATATTTTTTCCCTGAGTAGACTGCTCCGGTAATTTTTTAGCACAAAACTACAAATCCATTTTTATAAAAATGCTAGCAACTAGAACTCAAGTCGAAATTACATTTTCGAGTTGAATTTTTACATGTATGGACTGTTGAGGAAATTTTTTGAGTGCAAGTTGCATTTCGTGTAATTAAGCATCATTTTGCGTACGTTTGTGGTAATTTCGCATAATTAAGCTACAGCAAATTGCTTGAGGTTTGCACACCCCTAAATCTAAACTCCATGAACATTTTAAATTTTGAAAATCTTGAATAGACGATTTACATTTTAGGTATTTACATTTCAAAAGTTTGATTTCCTCCAGAAAAAAATATATCAAGTTAATTGATAATAGCTCTGTGAAAAGAAATTTGAAAAATGGTGCTATATACAGGTTATTCTCCGGGAAATGCTTAAAAACCAGACTGTTTCCTATTGGAAACCCAGAAGTGGAAATGGGACAAAATATCATGCGATCAAGGAATACAGATTGGTAAATTTACCATCAGACATTAATGTGTGCTAAAGATCAGGACCATAGTGTGTCCTGCTGTATGACATGGATCACTTGTACCTTGAAAAAGGTCAGAGTTTATACTTGCCAAAAACTATTTACCTCTGCCCATGAATTTAAAATCACCTAATATGACAATTGTGCTACAAGTCATGGAAAAGTGAGTCAACAAATCAACCATTTAGGGAACTACATGGGAGTTGGCATAAACAAATAAAACCAATTGAGAAAAGCATAGAATTCTCCAATGAGAATAACACTTGTGAGATGTGTATTTTTTTTATTGATATACCACCTCCAAATGCCTAAGTCCTCATGTCATAAATATTTCGGGACCAATTTACAAAAATTGAATTTCTGATTTAGAGCTGATTTACACCTTTATATAGCTGTAACTTACTCTTGCATAAATGACAGTGTTCACAAACTGGAGGTTTAATTTTGGACCTGCCCAGGGGTGCGTAATTGGAATGATTAGTGAAAACCCTTACAAATGTAGTCCACATGTGGTCCACACACAATTAGTTGTAACGTTTTTGATATTTACAAACATCTATGATTTGAATACTGAAGTTAAACTGTTGCAAAACAAGTGAGAAGGAGCACCAGTCACCTCAATTTTGACAGGGGCCATGGAAGAGGAGAAAAGGGCATGTTTGAGTTATTTATTTATAATTGAGAGAAGAAAATAATTCTAAAATGAATTTAAAAAAGTGTATATCTCCTAATCATAAAATGGTGTATTTAGCGCACTGTCAAGTTTATAAACAAGTCTTACCATCTTTCAGAGAAAAATTGTGTCACAGACAATATACAAAAGGGATAATGGAGACCAGTAACGCTTTACAAAAGTTATTGCAAAGCTTCAACAGAGGGTTAGCGTCCTTCCCATTCCATCAGTGTATATGTAATCCAAGATGGCGGAAGATAGTTCTTCCAGGAAAGGGACAGTGTAAAAGCCTGTGCTACTCGGAACTCTTTGCCTGGCAACTGTGTTTTTTGTTGGGTTTTATGCAGTGCTGTCATACCGGGTCGCAACCAGCCCCCCTAGTGTATGCACCTTTATTGGGGATTTTTTTCATTCCCCTTTAGCTTCCTTTTGGTGTCTACCTACTTGTCTTCCTGCAAATGCATTCCAGTGACCTGACCCTACCAATCCTGCTCACAGGTATGTCTCTTGCTCTCCTCATCTCCTCTAAATCTACCACTGGAGTTTACTCACACTGTGGTTGATGTTCATTCCCAACCTACAGTGGTAAATATAACAAATAGTGCAATATATTAAGTAATGTAGCACTATATCACTGTCTCCAATATTTACTGTATCTCACCATAGGTAGTGGATGAGAACACAGGAGTGATGTTGTCCTCTGAAGTCTGCAGGGCTGCTCCAGTGTTTCTCCTTTCACTGCCTTTTTATCTGTTTCTCCAGTGTCTTTTGTGTAGGGCTTCCTTACAATTAAATACTTGTACTCAGCTTCAAGGGGCGGCATCAGCATTTATATAACTAACTCCGGACATTCACAAAATAAACAAACTTATGGGCATGCAAACAGTTGTTAGTGTTTATTTTTGTGAATTCCACTCATTTTGCGCTGTTTGTTAAAACAGTAATAGGTTAAATCTGTTTTAGCAGGGTAGGTTAGTGAATACCGTAAGAGAGGTAACTTAAGGCCTTACCCAGGGTTTAAAGTACAGTGTCCTATGTCAAAAATGTGGCAGATGTCCCGGAAGCAATATTACAAGTGCACAATATTCACTAACACCTTAAATAAGGCACACAGGGCATCTGCCGGGTTGTGATAGAGTACTCTGTCTACAAACATATCCATAATTAAAGAGAGTTGTCAGCTACACTTGATTTTCCAGATCAGGCCCATACAATGCAGAGGAACCAGGTCATTTATAGTGAGGTTCAACCCTCAGTCAACCAGATATCATAGATACCTATGACTTTGACGTTCTTCATCATCTACTAGTCTGTTTTTTTAAATTGTCGGTCTGGTTTTAACTGTTGCCACTACGTTTAGCAGTCCTAAAACAACATTACATGGTTCATTCATATAGCTCAACTTTGATGATGCTGATGGACTGGTTTGGAGACTTCTTTCCTTGACACTGCATTGGATTGCTTATTGAGTTGATAATCAATCAGGGTTCTTATAGTGCACAACTAATCACCCGTTAGGGTCTCAAGGCACTGTGGGATGGGTTTCGCAGTTCAGACGAAGACCCAGTTCAGTCGAAGAGCCAGGTCTTGAGGTCCTTCCTGAATGGAGACAGTGAGTGTTATTGCCAGAGATGTAGAGGAAGAGACTTCCAGGTCTTTGCGGCAAGTTAGGATAAGTATCTTCCTCCAGCCGTGGTCGGACTATCTGGGGGATAGTGGCCAGGGCCAGGTTGGCAGAGTGAAGGTGTCTGGTGGGAGTGTAGGAGGAGAGGCGTGGTTGAGCTATGCAGGTCTGATGTTGTGGAAGGCCTTGTAGGCATGTGTGAGGAGCTTGAAGATGATCCTTTTGTTGATTGGGAGCCAGTGGAGGTTTTTCAGGTGATCAGAGATGTGACTGTGGTGGGGAATGTCCAGGATAAGACTAGCAGTGGCGTTCTGGGTTCTTTTCAAGTGCTTTGCGGTAGTCGAGTATGCTGCTGACGAGTGCCTGGGTGACCGTTCTTCTAGACTAGGTGGGGATCCACTTAGAAATCTTTTGAAGCAGGCAGAGTGTGTGGAAGCTGGAAGATGAGACAGCATTGATTTGTCGGTTCATTGAGAGCGAGGAGTCAAGGATGATGCAAGTTTACGTGTGTGGTCGGTGGGGGGGAGCTACTAGCGCTGCGGGACACCAGGAGTTGTCCCAGGCAGAGGGGGTGGTTCCCAGAATGAGGACTTCGGTTTTGTTGGAGTTGAGTTTGAATGCAAAAAGAATGCAAAAAGTGTTGAGTTGAGGCAGCTGTCCTTCATCCAGGTGGTAGCTGCCTTCATACCGTTGTGGAAGTTGTTCTTTGCAGATGTAGGTTCGTAAATGAGGGAGAGAATCAGCTGAGTGTTATCGACGTAGGAGTCCGTGGTTTATGACGATGGCTACCAGTGGAGCCATCTAAATATTGAAGAGGGTGGGACTCAGGGAGGAGATCTGAGGGACTCCGCAGCTGATCTCTGTAGGTTCTGAGGACAACGGTGGGAGCCTGACTCCCTGTGTTCGGCCGGTGAGGAAGGAGAGGATCCACTATAGGCTTTGCCGCGGATGCCAGCATCGTGGAGTCTTGCGTAGAGGGTGTGGTGAAAGATATTTCGAAAGCCGCAGGAGGAAGAGGCCTGTGGTTTAGCCTCAGTCAAGGAGATTGCGTTTGTCATCTGTTGCAGCGAGGAGTGCAGTCTCAGTGCTGTGGTTGGTGAGTTGGGTGTTGACGGCCTTCTGAATGACTTTGGCTGGGAAGGGGAGAAGAGAAATGGGTCTGTAATTCTTGAGGTCCGTTGGGTTGACAGAGGGTACTTTCAGCAGGGGGTTAATCTCTGTGTATTTTAAACCTTCAGGGAAGGTGGTGGATTTCGATGGAGCAGTTGATGGTGCAGCAGAGTTCGGGGGCGATGGTGGTGCCCTGTTTGCTGAGAGGGGCCAGTGTGTTGGCGTGGTCAGAGATCCATAAGTGGAGGTTGTGTGTGGATTTGTTAGGGCTCGAGCAGGTCCGTGGTGGTGTCTTACAGAGGGCTGTGGCGGGTTGGTCTTCGGAGACCTTGTTCCCACTTCTGCATGGGTAGCGGTGGGCGCGGTGATGTTGGGTGGGTTTGGTGAAGGAGAAGTGGACGCAGCGGTGGTCATTTCTAAGATGAAAGGAGTACTAATAATACCTTACCGTAGTATTTATTTATTTAAACATTTCTAAAGCGCCTGGTTACGCCACTGGCGTGTCCCCGAGCTGAGCGGACTCACGAGTAGGAGATGGTCTGGAATCGCCCCAGAGTTACATACAGACACATTCCTGCCGCATTCATTCACTTTAGGATGCAGAGGAGAATAGCCATGTTTTTAGATTTTTCCTAAATTTTGATTCGCACGGTTCCATTCTTAGGGTTTCCGGGAGCCCGTTCCAAGATTTTGCCGCAAGATATCTGAAGAACCGTGCCCCCATTCTTGTGCTCTGTATTCTTGGAACCTTCACTAGCGCCCTTCCTTCCGATCGCAAATTGCGGCCAGGAATATATTGTGTTATTAAAGGGTGCAGGTATCGCGGACCTTTTTTTGCAAGAATTTTATGGCAGTAACACATTGACTTGAATCGGACTCTTTTCTCCACTGGCAACCAATGCAAGTCTTCCAGGGCCTTCTTTGTAGAAGCTCTTCTGGGGAGACTCAATACCAACTGGGCTGCCACGTTTTGCACCACCTGCAATTTGGATAGTCCCTTTTTTGGCGCTCCCAGATACAGTACGTTCCCATAATCCAATTGGGAAGTCACCAGGGCGTGCACTATGGTTTTCCTTGCATTGGGTGGTAGTAGGTCCAGAATTTTTCTCAAATTTTTTAAAGTGCCAAAACACTTACCCACTACTTTCCGTATTTGGGCATCGAAAGACAGTTTAGGGTCAAACCAGACTCCCAAATTTTTTACTTCCATTTTGGGAGTCGGTACTTGGCCCAATGTTTCCGGCCACCATGCAGAGGACCATATATTCGGTGCTTTGCCCACTATCATTACCTCTGTTTTATTCCCGTTCAACTTCAGGCAATGATTGGACATCCATTTTGCTACCCCTTCTAAGCACCTAGTAAAATTGAGCGCTGTCTGTTTGTTGTTTCCCGATAATGTCACAATCAGCTGAGTATCATCAGCGTACGATACGATGGTAACCTGATGTTTTTCCACTAGCTCTGCCAGTGGTCCCACATATAGATTGAATAGTGTGGGACTCAAAATTGATCCCTGTGGGACTCCCTGGGGCAATAAGATATTCTTAGATACTTGCGATTGCTGTAAGACTTGAAAACTACGTGACGATAGGAAAGATGCCATCCAGCGTAGTGCAATACCTTCTACACCACATTCCTCTAGTCTGTGCAAGAGCACCCCATGGGAGACGGTATCGAAAGCCGCACTTAAGTATAATAGTGATGTGAGACAAATAAATGATTTTACGTTTGTTAATTTTATGTTTCATATTCATTTCTAGCTGGCAAAGCATTGTTTACAAAAAAAAGCAGGTATTCATAGTTCTTTGCGCACTCTCTGGAAACCAGTTCTGTTAATGCAATTAAACGTTCCGAAAATACTTGAGGGATTTTTCCCCAAAACAATCCAGGACTAGAGTTAGAATAGTAAATTGGCCTCCTGAACTATTTTGGGGAAAGTTGACCTGTCTGCAAATATTCTAGGATTGGAGTAAGAATGGCAAACTTGACCTCTCAGTGTACACCACGCCCACTGCTGCCCTGAGACGAGAAACACAAAACACAGCGTGGCTATTTATTTTTAACAATTAACCAGAATATTGTTTGGTTTAGTTTCCCTATTCCATGACCAATTGTTTGCTGATAGCATTTGAACTCTGTTTTTAAATATCTTACAACCTGCGAACATATTTAAGACTTGCCATATTGAAAATAGGAGTAAGAAAAAAAGGAACACTGCTTGTTGTTTCCTGAAACATATCAGAAGACGTGTTACGAAATTCTTTGTTACCTCTTTTTCCACAGGCATGTTCTTATCCTCATACAGTGGATTCACAAACCCACCATCAAGAATTTCATGCGGTTTCCTGGAAAAAATGCAAACAGATACAGTTTCAACTTCATATTAAAAAGCAATACAGCTGTTTAAATTTCATGCAAGATTGTTGTAAATTATGACTAAAAATTATTCAAAAAGCACAAAACAGACAATTAATTGCGTTCATGAAAGGATTTGACATTATTGAATCCAGTCTACATATCATTTGAAGATTTTGGAGATCACTTATGGATTGATTCAGTGGGATTTGTTGATATGCTGATGTGTTTACTACCAGACACGAACATATTTCACAATGTTTACTGTCCACGTACATCCCGGTTTGTATGCAAAAGACAAATTTAATTTGCCTTTAAAATGTTACGCTAGGACCTTTCACAAAAAAATTCCTTATACAATGGCAATATACTCCCACCTGTCATCACACTGTCAGGAAAATCATGTTAACGTGCAGTTTAACAGTTGGAGGCATTTGTACATTAAAATTCACAGTATAAAGCACATTCTTGTTTTTTTCTAAACAATTTTTGGGATAAGCAGTAGCATGATTAACTCTTGCCTGTTGCCTTTGCTACAAGCAGAAGTAGGAACTTGGGTTACTGGTTGAGGGTTGTAAAACACTACTCAAGCAGGAACTACAATCCTTATCAGGGTGCAGTCTCAAGCAAACCCCAAATTAACCAGTGTTCAACCCTCTGGCAGCTTGGCACTGAGTAGTCTGGCTTAATTTAGAGGCTATGTGTAAAGTATTTATGCAGCACTTCAAACAGTAATTAAGTAAAAACATGGCACAAGACCCCACACCAATTTAGAAAGATGTAATAAATAATTAGACTTAAAAATGATAAGAATCCAGTCAGTAGAACTGGAGATATGCAATTTTAAAGATTTAGGTGACCATAGCACCAAAAAGCACAAAGCGCCACTTAAGGCTATCTGGTCATGCAAGACTGGGAGAAAGTCATAAGTTCAGACTAAGTGCAATGGAGTGTGAGACAGGAACCAGGTTTGTCCAGCTGAAAGAGTTACCTTCTCAGTCCAGCGTCAAGAGTTCAGTTCCAGGAGGAAGAAACCATGAGGAGCAGGGAGAGTGTCAAGGGTGTCCGTCGAAGTAGTGTGAAGGGCCAGACCATCGTAGATGTAGCGAGAAGATCTTCTTGGCATCGCAGACAGTCGTGGCTAGAGCTGTGCATTGAAAGTCACTGTGGCGGTCGATGCTGTAGCGTGAATAGTTAGTTAAGCGGAACTTCGCATTGATCATGAGCGCAGGAGGCGTGGTCTTGGTGCAAACGGGTCCACTCATGAACAGCCCAAAAACATCAGGGGAACTCAACTGAGGCCACACCAAGAGTCCAGGACCTGAGGGGTACCACTTGGGGGTCAATAACTCACTCCAGCAGGCAGGGAGTTCAGCTGGGCAGTTGCAGGGAGCCTCTGGAGCTTTTTATGCCCCTTTAGTTCAGAAAAGGAAGTCAGTTGACTGAGCCTTGGAGTCACATCAGCCTGGTGTGAAGGGTGCAGTTCTAATCTTCCTTCTCAGCAAGCAGGGCAGCATGCAGCAGAGAAGGACGGCAGCAGAGAGGCAGTCCTTCTGGTGACAAAGCAGCACTGCAGTCTTTCTTCTGTAGTAGCCAAAGGTCCAGGATTGTACTGAAGCATTGGTGCCTGAGGTCCAATCTTTATACCTGGTGCCTTCTTTAAAGAAGGAGAAGCTTCTAGAGGTTTCCCTTTGAAGTGCACAGGTTATCTGCCTCCCCTGCCCTGGCTCCAGACTACAGACAGCAGGGGGTATGAAATCCTTTGTGTAAAGGCAGGAAACAGCCTATTCAGGAGTAAGTGGGGCTGTGCCTAACACCCCCCTCGCATCCTGCCAGTGATGACCCATCCAGGCACAGCTAAGCTCTCTAAAAGTGTGTGGCTGTCTAGGAGGAATACACAAAGACCAACTGCCAACTACCCACAGTCTTGTGACCCTGAGCCAGTCTGCAAGCACTAAATGGTTAGGGCAGGGAAATGGCACATTTCTAAAAGTGGAATTCTTTAAATTGTAATTCAAAATCCAACTTTACTATAAAAAAGGATTTTTCATTACAATTCCAAAGCACCAAACATGAACTACTTACCTGCTCCCATTTGGAAGTTACAGCTTATTAAATGGAATAAAATAACTTCAATGTTATCCGATGGGACAAGCTGGCCGTGCAGTAGTGAAAAACGAATGTAAGAGTTTTTTACTACCAGGACACGTAAAACTTAAAATTACATGTCCTACATTTTAAATACATTGCACACTGCCCTGTGGGCTGCTTAGGGCCAACCCCAGGGGTGACTTATATGTATTAAACCGGGAGGTTTAAGCCTGGCAAAAGGTTTCTTTTGCCAAGTTAAAAATGGCAGTTTAAAACTGCACATACAGGATTCGATTGCAAAAAGAACAAATGATGGCCGGAAAGCTGAACAATGTCATAACACTTCCCCCAGAACAGAGATCTGGGCCTAAATCCATCATTTTATGCTCACCACACCATTCCATTTCGGGCCCATCTAAATGCAAATCAGTTGTGACCCTTCTCCCTATGGGGACAGTCCAGTCCAAACTGTCAGGCCAGGTCCTCCCCGGACTGGAAACAAGCATCCTAGGATCATTTCAGGGTATCACTCCTCATCAGCCAGGATAGCTTGACTCCGGTGGCATGGTGAGCACGGGACCCAAGTGCATACCCATCCACTTCGGGCGATGAATGCAAAAAGAACAAATGATGGAGGGAATGCTAAACAATTGCAAACAAACACCCCAGTACAGAGATCCGGGCCTAAATCCATCTTTTTTTTGCTCACCACACCATTCCAGTTTGGACCAAGCCATATGCAAATCAGTCTTGACCCAGCTCACATGGAAACAGTCCAGCTCGACTGTCAGGCTTCAATGGCAGGCCTGTCACATGTTTAAGGGCTCCTTAAGTAGGTGGTCCAATCCGTGCTGCAGGTCCACTAGTAGCATTTAATGTACAGGCCCAGGGGATAAGTAGTGCCACTTTACTAAGGACTAATAAGTAAATTATATATGCCAATTTGGAATCAGCCAATATTACCACGTTTTATGGTGTGACCACACACAGTATAGTAAAGAGCACAGAGTCCTAAGGCCAACAAAAGCTAGATCAGAAAAATATGGAGGAGTAATGAAAAAATGTTTGGAGGATGTCCACCCTAAGGCTAACAGGTCTAGCAGCAGTTTTGTTTATTATGCAAAGATGGTGATATTGATTCAAACAGTACTAGGGGCTGGATTACAAATTGCCCTTAGCGCAGTTATAATTTTGCATCAGCTCTTCCAGATTCCATCGGCTGCACTGATACCAATTAGAGGCAACAATCGCAAGACTGACCAGTGCAAAAATGTTATGTTGACAACATTAACTTGTACTCCCATGAACTAGTCCATTTTTAATTATACAAAACTCTTCACCAAACCTGGCAAATTTAACGACTGCACCATTTCTGGCAAATAATTGTGGGGTGTCATTTGTTCACAATTTCCCACAAAATATTACATCACTCTGCATTTGACAAGCAATCAAAATAAGTCCCTGAGTGAGAGAGTAACAGGATTTAGAACACCCATTGTATTCCTAGGCAGATTAAACTTTTCCATATGAAAAAGCTACTCCTCTCCGATCAGGAATTACAGCTTAAAATTGTATTAAGGAATTTCCAATGCTGGCCTATTAGAGGGGTAGGCCTCACAGTAGTGAAAAACGAAATGGGCTGTTTGTCACTACCAAGACATGCAAAGCCTAAAGGTACATGTCCTACCTTTTGCTTACATAGCACCCCTACCTTAGGGGTGACTGACATGTAATCAAAGGGGAGTTTAAGGCTAGCATGTAGTTTTAAATGCCAAGTTGAAGTGGCAGTTATCCAAAAGATCAAGAGGTCCAAATATTGAAAGCGAGGACTGGGTCTCAATTCAAAGGGTGGAAAACGTAACCCACTACCAACCTTGCACAAACAGGGGAAGTCAATTATAGTTGCATGCTTGAATAGTCCCCTTAAGGAATCTCATGCCAAACAAGAGAGTAGCATGAAGGAAATGATCAAAGAAAAGAAGCAAATATTATGTATATTGACCCCAGAAGGATTACAAGTGAAACAAGAATGCCATGTGCCACAGAAAATACATGCATACTACTCTCATCCATGCCGGGATACCTATCACCATTATATTAATCGAAAGGTTTATTTGTACTTAAAAAACATAAGAAATATCTTGAAAACTGTTCAAAACCATACCAGAACTATCCTTGGTTACAAAGGCATCTGTATTAAGTGTCATTTTTATCCCTTCTCCAGATTGTAACGTCTTAAAAAGCACAAAACTGAAACTAGCAACAAAACAACAAGCAGACAAGATAATTAGGGAAAAGCACGATTCACAAACTGGTGGTATGGCTCACCAGTGTTTCCCCAGAACAATATCCTGTATTACTACTCCCGAAAGAGAATAACAATACAGACTGCCGTGCCAATGAGTTCACACACAGTAACTTACATACAGACAAGGACAGGCCATGCAGCTGGACATTTTCAAAACAAATAACTCGTAAAGACCAAGACTGGTCCTGGCTGGCCGGAGCTCTAAAATTTACCAGCAAAAACATTTTCGCAAAGGAGAACCATCAAGACCTGTCCTAACTTAAAGAAGAACTCGCGCGTTACTGCAGGCGACAATTTAATAAGACAAGAATCCGACTGCGCTCCCGGGAGATAGCAGGATGGGAATGACTTCAAAAACAGCAAGACGCAATTGAAGTTCTTTATAAATAGGATGTCCTCTGCCTCCAAGAAACTTGGAGCAACAGAAATATTGATATCGCTGGCTATTAAAGCTTCATAGATGCAGCCAAAAGCTCCTAGACAAAAGGAAGACCTTCAGGAAGATTGTGAACTTTTGCGGCAATGCATCTCTAAGTGGATTGTGATAAACTGAAAATTTACTGTTCCTGGTTACAGGGATAGCTGTGAAACTGAAGTAAAAAATGTCTCACTTCTCATACCTTTTCATATTCAATGCATACAATCACTCACTAACAAAAATTAAAAAGTATAAGATTAAGGAATTAGCTATCATTTTAGACTCTTTACAGCCCTCCTCTCAAAAAGCTGCAATGACGGGGACGCGCGAGCGTGCAAATTCAAGATGGCCGCCGTTTTGTGAGCTCCGTGACGAGGGGGCCCGTTTCTATCGCCGAATTCTGCTATTCCAGTCAGAATTTACTGGAAATTAACCCTACAATCTCCTGAGGACGTACCTGACGCTGTGGTGACTTTCCTTGATGTTTTTGGCGTCGGTAAAGGTATTTTTCTTCCTCCTGGTTCGGCTGCCATCTCTGCCTTAAGGTACTGCCCAGAGTTCCTGTCAGGGGGCGGAGCAAGTGTTCAGGAAAGGGCCTGGCTTTGGCCTTACCACACCCACAGCCTAATTTAGCTGCTGCACCAGCTTTATCCTTGCAGTATTTTTTTTCTGCTTTCACATTATTTCATTGTACTTTTACATTTGTTTGCTCCACACTTTTTTATTATATGAAAATGGAGAATAAAAATGAGCAGAATTCTAATAACAAAAGGAAACAGCAAATTTCTACTCCTCCTATAAAATCTAAAGTGGTGGAATCTAGTGAACCCTCATTGGCATTAATTCTTGACGAGCTACATGCATTGCGTACCAGCACTGATACTATTGCGTCAGAGATTAAAAGCCTACGTAAAGATATGGCTAGTATGTCAATGAAAGTTTCAGATAACTCTATTAAAATACAAGATAATAAAGTTAAAATTGATGCTTTCGCACCACTTGTGGCAAACATTTCGCCTATGTCTACTCTTCTCCTGGACATGGAAAATCGTAATAGGCAATACAATTTGCGTATTTTTAATCTACCTGAGGATGTTGAAGGCGCTAATTGCAGACTATATCTGGAAAATGTGATACCTGGTCTGTTAAACATTAAGGGGCATATTAGCAAGACTGGCGATAAAATTATCGCCGTTTTAGCGGCAGGAAACTGCTGCTAAAACGACGATAATGGGCTTGCTAATAAGCGTTATAGAATTCCAATAGAAGCCCAGGTTAGATGTGCAGGACATCTAACCTGGGCTTCTATTGGAATTCTATAACGCATATTAGCAAGTCCATTATCGCCGCTTTAGCGGCAGTTTCCTGCCGCTAAAACGGCGATAATTTTATCGCCAGTCTTGCTAATATGCCCCTAAATTTCCAGAGAAATTTGAAATTGATAAAGCGCATAGGATTCCATCACATCGCAATCCTCGTCACACTAAGCCAAGACAAATGATTTTTAAGGTTCTACGTCACCATCATTTGGTCATGATACGAAAAGCAGCACGAGAAATACCTTCCTTAATGGTTAATGGCAATAAGATCTTCATTCACCAAGACTTTGCTAAAGAGACTGTTAAGATTCACAAAGAATTCTCTGACATTCGTCCTCAACTGAGAAGTCTTGGTTTTAAATATGGCCTATTTGACCCTTAAATAATGCGAATCTGGAAAGATAACCTTTCAAAGTCCTTTCAACTTCCAGAAGATTTAAAGTTATTCTTGGAACAACACTCACAGCATTCGATGGATACGCATGATTCTGCTACTTGAATATTGTGATAATATGTATTTCTGACTAATTTTAATGTTCTCTTCACGCTGGGCTCCAACAGTTTGGTCATGCTTGTAAAGTGCATGTGCGTTTCAAATCTGTTATTAATGTTTATTTGTGGTTGTCTTTTTTATATTTGTTTGTCTCTTTTCTTTTCCCTCTTTTTCCTTATATATTGTTCTAGAACTACTATTTTCTATATTTTTCTTCAATTTTCTCTCCTCTTCTTAAATCTTATTCTTTTTACTCTCTTTTATTTTTCTAATGGCTTAAGTTCATAATGTTAAAATAACCTCTTTAAATGTCAAGGGTTTGAGACATCCGGTGAAGCGTACAAAGATTTTAGATTATTTAGGTAGTTGTAAAGCAGATAATTGTTTTATTCAGGAAACACATATTGATGATAAAAGATTAGATTATATGAAAAAAAGTGGGTTGATATTGTATCCTGTCCTGCTAAAGGTAGAAAAAATGGTGTTGCTATTCTTTTTGCTAAAAGACTGCATTGTCAAATTTTGAGTAAATCATCTGATTTAGAAGGTAGATATGTTATAGTTAAAATTTAAATTTATGATTCTGTTATGTTTTTAATTAATGTTTATGGTCCAACTGCTGATGATCCTGTGTTTTGGTCTAATTTAACTACTGAAGTACTTAAGTTAGGTAATGTTCCTCTTATAGTTGGAGGAGATTTCAACCTTATTTCCGATCCTTTATTAGATAGATCCTCTCTCACTAAGTTTCGACCTCCAAAAGCTTTTCTAACTTTTAAATCTTTCTTTAAAACTACAAAATGAATTGATATTTGGCGATTGCATTTTCCTACGGAAAAAATGTTTACCTTTTTTTCTAATCCGCATAACTCACATTCGAGATTGGATTATTTACTAATTTCTAGACAATTAATTAATTCTGTGGTTACTCCTGCCATTGGTAATATTGATATATCAGATCATGCTTTAATATCTTTTGTTTTGCAATTTAATTCAAATTTTAAATTACAATCCAGATGGAGAATGAATTCTGATATTGTTCTTAATAACCAAAACAAACTGAAAATATTAGATGCTATTCAAGATTATTTTCAACTCAACCCAGAAGGTTCTACATCCCTGGTAAATAGATGGGACGCCTTTAAAGCTTATATTAGAGGTGTTTCTATCTCTCTCATGGCACATGAAAACAAAACTTTTAATGTAAGAATTAAAGAATTGGATAAGCAAATTGCAAAATTTGAAAGGCTTTTTATTACTTCTAATGATCCTCAGTATAGGATAAAATTACAAAAACTCAGATATGAATTTAATTCCATTCTTAGCAAAAGAATCTCCAATTATAAAGCCAAATTTTGTTTTTGTGCTAATAGATCCGGACGGCTTTTAGCTAATTATTTACGCATTCCAGCAGAATTTTATAAAGAATGTCAATCACAACTTATTCCTCATTTGTTTAATTTATTTACCTTTTTTAGTTCCACAGGGACTACTATAGGTTCTTTTACTGAAGTGTTAATTGTTGTTTTGCCTAAACCTAATAAAGACCCTTCACGTGTTTCCAATTATCGTCCTATTTCCTTATTAAATCAAGATTGTAAGCTCTATGCCAAAATACTTGCAACTAGGCTAACATCTGTTTTAGATTCTATTATCCATCCTGATCAATCAGGGTTTATGAGAAATAGATATTCTTCAAACAATACAAGAACATTACTGCATGTTATTGAACAAGGGTCCACTTTACCTTTACCAGCAGGTGTTAGCATTGGATGCTGAAAAAGCCTTCGATAAAGTTAATTGGCAATTTTTATTTCGTACTTTATTTGCATTTAATTTTGGTGATATATTTATTCGTATGATTTCTGCGCTTTATTCTACTCCTAGAGCTCGTTTATTTATTAATGGCCAAACTTCAAACCAATTTTCTCTTTTTAGAGGTACCAGACAGGGTTGTCCCCTGTCCCCGCTATTATTTCTTCTTGTAATTGAAACTTTGCTTATTTCAATTAGGAATTGTAATGATATTCATGGCAATAATATCAAAGAGGTTAATGTTAAAACGTTAGCATATGCAGATGATATACTTTTATTTATTAGTAATCCTATCTCCTCACTTCCTCCTTTATTTAAGATTATTTCATCTTATTCCTTAATTTCTGGTTATAAATTAAACACTAATAAAAACAGAATTTATTCCTATAAATATTCATTGTACCTCAGATATGTTACTCTTGCAGGATATAATCTGGCAAAGAGAAAAATTTAAATACTTAGGCATTTTGTTTTCATCTTCTATGAAAACTACGATATCATTAAATTGTGAGTCTACTTTAAGTTACATTAAAGATAAAATATCTAAGTGGTCTTCACTTCATCTTTCGTGGTGGGGGAAAATGGAGTCCATAAAAATGACTATAGCACCAAAAATATTTTAGTCCTTAGCCATGATTCCTACCGAATTTCCTGTGAAGTTTTATAAAGATATAGATCGGCTTCTTACTAAATTTCTTTGGAGCAATAAGGTACCTCGTATTAGTTATAAAAAATTAAAATTACCTAAAGGTCAAGGGGGTTTTGGTGTAGCAAATTTCTTTTGTTATCACAAAGCTTTTATATTAAAACAAAGTTCTTTGTGGTTTAACCATTCTCATTTGAATAATCCCCCTACATGGCTTTCTATAGAAAAGAGTTTAATTAAACCGTTTCCTTTACCTTCTTTGTTAACTATGTACAATAAATCTATATTTTTCAATAAATCTGTTATTTTGAAGTCTACTAAGTTAATATTACATGATTTTGATTTAATTTTTCAATCACCCATGTCCATTACTGAAGATATGTCATTATGGTATAATTCTAATATAAAACTTACCAAAAATGTTAGATTTTGGCACTCATGGATTAAACCTGGTATTTTTTGCCTTAAAGATATTTATCATAACAATACTTTTATCTCTTTTGATGATTTAAAGGAGAAATTTAATTTGCTGCCTTCTGATTTATTTAAATATTAATTTTTATGCAATTCTATTTTAGATTCATTTCCTCACTTTATACCTTCTAATGTTCAGTCAGATTTATCAATTTATATTCGAACTCTTTCTACTTTACCTCATGGTGTTTCCATATTGTACAAAAAGATGACTTAATTTAAGGGTGACAATATTAATATGTTTTTACATTTTGGAATAATGAGCTTTCTTTATCTTTATCTTATGAAGCATGGAAAACTATCTGGCTTAATAGTATTTCAGGATGGTTACCTGTTTCACTTTATCAAACAAACTCATATATTTTATATAATTGCCTATGGTCTCCACTGAGATTGTTTCAAGCTAAACTCCTCCCGCGTTCAAAATGTTGGCACTGTAAATTACATACTGGTTCGTTAAAACATATGCTTTTTGACTGTCCTTTTATTTTTAAATTTTGGACTGAAGTTTGGGATGTTATAAAAAGATACTTAATATTCGTGATGATTTATCATTTAATTTGCTAATTTGTAAATCTGTCGTTCTTTCTCATAAATTAATGGACTTAGAAGGTAAACTTTTTAATTTTCTGTTAACAGCAGCGTTAAAATCCATTACTTCGTGTTGGAAAGATGTTTCATCATTATCTGTTCATATGTGGTGATCATGGGTTATTGTTACTAGAAGAGGAGCCCATTTATCCGTGAAAGGTGTTAATCATAATTATAATTCCTATCACTTATTCTGGAAACCTATTGATATCTATTTATCTTCCTAAAATGCATTTTTGTCTTTAAGTTACAAATTTATTGATACTTTTGCATAGTTTCTTCTTTATTAGTAGTTCTATTTTGCTGATTATCTATATCATATGTATAATTGTTCCTCTCCCTCCCTTTATAATTTTCTGTATTAACATAATAAGATATTTTATTATACTGTACCTATTATTACTTAATGTTTGGTAATTGTCAAATATTCTTATTAAGTACTTGAATTGTACTATTTTTTGTATTGTCTAACTGTTAACTAAAAATTCAATAAAATATTTTGAACACAAAAAAAAAAGCTGCAATAACCTCGACAGGTGACTTTAATCTCAATCAAATGGACAGTTTCACCAAAGCACGAACAGGACAATTACTGGAATATACCTGAACTATCGGTCTCCGCCCAGAGTTTTAATACATATAATAGAGCTTCCTGGACAGTCCTTCAAGAATTAAGGATGGGAGCCTTTGAACGGCCGTTATCTAAGTGATAATCCTACAATGTCTACCAGAACAGGAGCAACCCAAATGGTATTTTTAGATTACATTTTTGCATCAATAGAGCTAATGAACCCACTCATAGATTACAAAACCGAAAGTGATCACTTTGCTCAAACTAGTGCTTAATGGGTAAACTGAAAATGTAATACCGACCAATGGAACATGAGGACAATACGGTGTTCGGCCAAGAATCAAATGGTCATTATGTAATCAACAAAAACTGGACCAATGGATACTTATCAAAGGCCCAAATCTAGTACAGCACATCATGGAGTCAGCTAACAGAAAAAAATATAACTCCCATTGAAGCCTGGGCTTTTACATCAAAGGTGATCCTAAATACACTAAAAACATGACCGAGTGGGAGGGACCGCCCCAGCAACGATTGAAAACACAGTGGTACACACTCACTCTTCGACGAATACAAAAAAAGGGACCTGAGAGAAACAAGTGAAACCAGAAGATTTAGCAAAGAGGAAAATTCAACACTAATCAGCATAAAGTACAAAAAAGCAATATGGAGTGCAAAAACGGAGCACATGGAAAAACAATGGCAGGCTCCTCATGAGGAAGAGACATCAAGACGAAAAAAAAGAAATGGGAACCTGGTTCCAGCCGCCGAAAGCTCCTATCAGCATTCAGCAAGTAAAAACATGAATATTACTGTATGGACACAGTACATCCGTTCACTTTACACAGACCCCGACCTATAATGCAATTGATTTATCAGAAATAAACAAGGCCCTAGCCTCTGCACTGAATTATAATCAGGCTAAAATAGAGATAAGCGAGCAATTAGAACTTAAGGAAATAATTAACATCATTAAGGCAAGCAGGATTGACTGTGCTCGGAGTCCTAATGGTTTGTCTACAGCAATTTTTAAATACAACCCTACACATTGTGCAGAGTCACTGGGGGAATTATTTAAGAGAAGTTACATGAAAGGCATTGTTTCTGCATCCTGGAAGGGCTTCATCTTGTGCCCTTTTGGGTCCAACAGGGTACCCGGATAACTACAGATTAATTGCTCTCCTCAACAAGGACACAAAATTCTACGCAGCAGCACTACCCAAAGAATTGAAGAACCTGGGTAAAAAAAAATCTATACGGTATGAAGTTGATGCTAAATCTTTGTGCAGGTTTCATCGACTGCTATGGTCAAAGCTTTAACAAATTGGTATTCAAAAACATCTACTCAAGGCCATTCAATCACTATATACGGACAATTGGATTCAAATCAAATCAGGGAATAAGACATCTATCTCTGAGAAAGTTCCTATAAAAAAGACCTGAAGCAGGGATGCGTTCTAGCACCTTTGCCTTTTATTTTAGATTTAGCTGACACAGGAGAAGCCTTTGAAACACAACGGGCATGTCCATTAAAGCTAAACTGTGCACTTCCTCGGGTCATGCAATATGAAGCTAAGTAATTAGCTCAACATAGCACTATGTAATTTTCCAAGGAAACTGTTTCGCCTTCCAATGACCATCCAGCATCAAACTCGAGTCTAGGGCCAATTACTAGCTGAAAAACTGTTATTTTACACTACTTACTCGTCTAACTGCTGCTGAGCCATGATTTGTGGAACCCTCCATCACAATGGTGCACTGACACAGCTTTGGTCACCAAACACTCAAATTAGTACATGACAGAGTCATATGGTTTGACACGCTCAAACCTAAAAAAAGTATCACATCAAAAAATTGCAAGGTACTGTCAAAAGCCAAGGACATCGCATTACTAAACAAAGGAATCATTGGCACCGTTATCGCTCATGCCTATTCCAGCAAGCATTTAAAACTCCCAATTCTCTGGAAACTAAAGATAAAATACCTAGGGCTGTGGTTTGGTTTGCTCGATATAGGCAAAGTCCATCAAAACTGGAAATACAAAATGGAGGACACCTCCTGCCCCTTCTGCAGCTCTGGCACATGATCTGAGCTGCTGCCCAGCCTTTTATAATGAATGTAAAAAACTATTGCTGCCATGCTGAAGTAGGCTACAAATCGCACCTGTCAAGAAGCAATAACTGCATGCTTCAATAGCAAAGAAGGTCAGCTCCTGACAAGTTTAGTGAGAATGATGGATTTAATCACAAACAGCCTCACAAACTTAATCAACCTAAGAAAACTGTAATTATGATTTTGAAGCTATAGTTTACTGTGCATTTTACGATCCTCTCAATTAAAATAGTGTATATTGAAAGATTTTAATTAACTATCAATAAAAGTCTTTTTGATTTGCTTCCTAGGCAATTTCATGGCACTCTCAATTCACCAGGAAATGTACAAAACATGTTGCCTATGATGACTCCACCTTTTACAAACGGAATGTGCTTACACATGCAAAATCAACACAGTACTCTTTACTGCCGCCTGCTAGTGCTGCCTCGATCTTTAGGTTCACCAGCAATGCAAATCACAAGGCAGTTTTAAAGCAAAGGAAGGAAACTGCCTGGGGCAAGAGATTTAAAAGTGATTACAAAGGCGTTGCATTCTAGTTTTGCGTAATGGCCCGTGTTTATGAAAAAAATACAAAAAAAGAAGAGCATGTCTGTTGGAAATCAGGACCTGTTTGTAGTGTCCTCCTACTTTTTGCCCCATCTGAGACCCCTAGATGCTGGTTTTCTGACTCTGAGAGTGCCCTGGGCACTGCTGGAAACAACTACACACATTAGAGTACACTGTGGGTTAGGGTACCCCTATGAATGGCATGACCTCCACTATAAGGCCCTAGTATATAATAGGGCAGGGGGATTAAAACTACCTTTAAGTCCCTAGTATATAATAGGGCATAGCAGTTTAAAGGCCACCAGCCCTTTCTGCACTTGCATGTGTGCACTCCTGAGAGCCTGCGGTCATGTTATAAGCAGCCCTGTGTTGCAGACCTGTGCTGTAGAACTTAAATTGTGGCCAAACCTGACTTTGGTCTTATGGGCACTTACACATTGATACACTACACTATTTTGGCATATTAGGTACCACCAGGGTCTCCCCTAGGTGTCCCAGTGGTGGAGGGTCAGGTACTTACAAGGAGGAACTTTATAAAAGAGGTTTTATATGCTCCGGGGATAGAGAAAGTGCACATTTCATTTCCCCCAACGTAGTAAAGTGCTTCCCAAAATCGATGTTTATGCTAAGAGCACTGTGGAGTGAGGATCTACATTATTTTTCTATAGTCAGGACCCCTAAAGTCTCCCCTATGTGTCCTGGGGTGGGGGTTATGTAGCTATAAGCAGGGTCCTTATAAAAGAAGTTTTATAGGCCCTGGTGTTGGAGAAATTGGACATTTTATTTTCCCCATTGTAGATTCCCAAATTAAATACATCTAAATCTGGTATTTGTAACGTGCTAACTACTCACCCCTAAGGGTCTCAAGGTGCTGGGGCCCGTTGGAGAGATTAAGTGAACTATTGCCCAGAGTCACATTGTGCTGAGCTGAGCTGCCACCGGTGATCGAACCGCGAGCCCTGCGCACCGGAGTCCGCTGCCCTGGCCGCTTCGCCACACCTCTCCCTCTACCAGCCACATAGGATAACATTACAATAGTTTATGAATTCATACCGCAAGGGACAACCAAAAAATATCATTCAAGGACTTAGGAGAATGGTATTGATAAATCCAACAATATGCTGTTGTTGAATTTATCCTAACATGTACAGAAAATAAGTTATAAGACTTGATCCAGCGCTACACTTAATCAGGGATCGATACTCAATATCATTACATACAAATGGCCCATACACATTCACCCAACTCATGAAATCCCTGTTGCGCTGGGGGTTAAGTTTTAATGACGTGATCCATTAGTTTTCTTCTATAAGTTCATATTTAACGTTTCTTAATACATAACTGAACCTGAATATCAACTCTCTTTCTTCTGGTCGATGGACCAATTAGTTGAGTAGTTGATGGTAATGATAGTACTATCTATCTATCTAGTTTGAATAATCACAGACTCTCGGTAAGATTAATAAAGTTTATTGCAAATAATGTGAAATCAAAGCTCATCGCATACAGGTTACAAAGCAAACAATGAAAATCTCACAAAGAGGAAAAAGGAAACATCAGCAAATGCAAACAGTGTCATACTCATCAAATGAACGATGTACATATGAAGGATTGGATAGATAAAGAGACATAAGTTTTAGAGACAAAAATACATTTGCAAAAGTTTATGCAAAGTATGAATCATGAAGATATACTGACCCAAAGGATCAGAGAAATATCACCCCCTGGCCAAGGAAGTAGTGGGGTCCTCCAAAATAGAGTCATGGAACAAAGATTTCAGGATACAGGAACGGAACAAGGACAAGATCAGCTAGGCCTTTCGGCAAACCGACGGACAGCGACGAATCACCCCTCTATCTCTCCTTCTCTGCTCAGCTCACCAATCTCAACCCCACCAGCAAAAGGCAAACCACACCCCTAAAGGCACCCAGTTATACCCTAAAACCTACATGTCCAACCCACAATAGTTGAAACAATTTTTAAAACTCAGCCTCTCATTGGATGGTTTAGGGGGTGTTCAATCACACCACCATGATCACATTCATGATTCTACAGTCTTCTTTGTTTTACATCGTTCTCATAACGTAATTTTCGACTAGTTCATTTGTTCATAAAACATGTAACAGTTTCATCGTTCACATGAGTTTTTCTGTTACGTCCGCGGAAGAAGTCTTGGGTCCCACGGCCAGTCTCGTCTCTTGGCAGACAAACAATGTTTTCGTAGCTGATCAACCTTGACTTTTTGTACTCTTCTGCAGCACTAAGCTTTTCTGTCTATTTAGTTGGTTATTCATGCTTTTCTTCCAGTCCCCATCTACCATGTCAACTTTAGGAAAATGCAGGCCCATTCAACTTACTATGACGAATAAAACATAAGCATTTATTAGTTACATGGAAATGTACTTTTCACTGTTTACCACCCTCCTTTTGCACTACCCCATGTTAATATTTTCTTAGCAAAGCTTTTAAGCAAAAGTGGCATTATTTATTATTATTTTCGAAGCAAGATGCTAGATGCAAAATGCTGCCTGGTTCTTTCATGCATTAGTTCACATTAGTGCACGCATGTGCAAAAGCGGTTTGCCGTGTATTTTATGTGATTTGTACGGTAATTTCCACTGCACATTGTTAGTAAGTATTACGGGGGTGTCAAATCGAGCAGTTTTTCTTTTTCTTTTTAAAAGCCTGCTCCATCAGACTTTTAAGACTTTCTTCTCAGTAAGCCAAAATTCAGCCTTTCAGTGTTCTGCCCTGATTGGTCCCAGTTAAGTGGATTAGCTAGACTGTTTTGATGAAGTGATAAGTGGCACCCAGGGGAGAGGCTATCTCTTTTAAGAGGATCCTGCTCCACAGGAATGCCAGAGCAGGGGGATCGTAAAACACAGCTTTAAAGGTAGAAGGGGACAGGCAGAGACAGCCAGGTCCATCTACCCGCTTCCACTCTGAACCCAGCCACATGGTAGACTTAAGGAAGGAATTTGCAGATGTAGGAGGGAGGGGAGCCATGGAAATTAGCCATTCTGGAAGTTGGTTTAGCTAACCCTTGCTTCTCTACTGAGACTTCAGCCATATTGAATTTTGGAAACATAGTGCTTTCTGGGAGACCAATGTGCCACACTTTGGAGGAAATGGTCATGCTCTGGGGTGTTGCCCTGCAGCTCATTGGACAGGAGTGCCCTCCTGCTTGACCCCAGAGAACACTGAATAAGTACCTGAGAGGGGCAGAGCCTCTCAGCTATGTTGCTTGAAACTAAGAGAAGAAGAAGGATTGCCAAGCTGGAAACTTGATTTGCGCCATCAGGCCCTGCATTCTGACTGACTGCGCCTGCTGAATTATCTGGAACTACAGCCCTTTAGATGTACCTTTTTTCAAGAGGAATAAAGAGTGGCTCCCTGTAAGCTACAGGGTAAAAAAGCTCACCTGCCTTAACTCCACCAAGAGTCCCCTGCCTGGAGTGCATCCAGTGGACGTTTAATGGTTTTGGCCAGGTGCATTGTGGGAATTGTGGTCCTAAACTTTCAAGGACCATCTTGGAGATTCCAGACCCTTGGAATAAGTTTTGGACACTTTGGGACACCAAAACAAACTTCAGGAAGAAGTTCCAGAGGTTTGGAGAATTTTGGAGCAACTTTGGAAAAAAGTGGACCGACTCGACCTGGCCAGCCAAGCTGGCGACCCTGAACCGCAAGCCGGCTTGCCCTCCAGGTTTGACCGCTGAAAAGCTCCAGAGATCCGACTCCTAAAGTTTGACCGAGAGCTCATCGAAAGCCAAGCTGGCAAACCCTCACCGAACACGGCCTGCGGAAGAGCATCGAGGGACCCCGGGAGAAAAACTCTGTAACAGTTTCTAAGTCGAAGGTAAAAGACTTGACCGGCTCCAACCACGAGATTCAAGCCGCCCACCTTCAACCGCAAGACGGCCTTGATCCCTGGTTCGTTCTGCTGGAAAGCCCTGGAGGTCCGACTTCCATAGGGAGCTCGTGGAAAGGCAAGCTGGCGAACTCCACTGAACCGAACCCGGACTGATGGAGAGCATCGAGGGACCCCGGGAGAAAAAGGTCCAGGAAAGGTTCTAAGTCAGAAGGTAAAAACTGTGACCAAGGCCTACTGCGAGGGGTAGCGGCACACGGCTCCATCGCGGTTGGCCTGAAACTTTGACTTTGCCCCGGTCTATCGCGACCAGATGCCCCAATAGCCGCCATAGGTTTCTATGTGCTATATAGTGGAAAATCTTTGAAAATTCATATCTCCGGTTCCCTACATTGGATTTTTTTCATTTTGGGGTACTGTTAAAGAAAATATTTCCTATTTTTCTAAATTGATGTTGGAGTTTTATTGTGTGTTGTGTCTTAAGTATTTACTGAATTGTTTTTTTAAAAATGCTTTACATACCTGTTTTTGAAGTTAAGCATGCCTGCTCACAGCCAAGCTACCAAGGGTTGAGCATAATATTCTGAGACCTATTCTGAGCCCTAGATTGTGTTAGTGGCCTTGTTGCCAGTGGGAGATATTTACCACTACTAATAACCCACTTTCCAACAATAGCAAAGACCACATAAGCAGTTGTGTGAATTACGGTCCCTCCTCACCTTTAATAATTGTAATGAATGACATATTACACTTCTACATATACCATGTTTTGCACCCACTATGCACTGCTAATGGACTTGCATATCAAATGTAGTTTTAGGTAAATGCCCACTTGCTATTCAAAGCCTTCAAAACAGTTAAAGATATTCTCAGATATTATTATGTAATCAAGCAGTTGGAAGTTTGGGTATGATCAAATTCAAAACACTGTATGCCATCAATGTAGATCACATTATGTTAGCTAACAACATGACTCCCACATGATGTTAGAAGAGATGGGTGCACAATGATAGAAGATTTGTAACAGTGCCTTCAAAATATTGTTTGACACATGTATAGTGATATTATTGTGGAGCAGCTTTGTGATATCATAGGTTTCCACAAATGCCCCTGGAAGGTCATATGTGGGCTTATAATTTGAGGTGTAAATTTTGTATTGCAATCATAATGTCACTTTAGATGTGTTGTGTATGTGAATTGCTTAGGTTTTTTTTACCAATGGAAATGTTAAAGTGTGTGTGCCAACTGAACCATGAGTGAACAAGTGGTGGTTTGTTGCTGAATGTGGGGAATCTGATTTTGGCCTGTAAAAATCCCCTATTGTTTTGCTTTTGGATCATAGGTTTTGCTATGAGTAAACCTCCCAAATGGTACCTCACGCAATGTAAGCCGCTGAGAGTTAGATTTACACTATATGCATTCATTTTTATACTTCAAAAGTTAACATATTTTCTAGAGCCAGACTTAATACAGTTCACACTATAAGCCACTGTGCTAGGCCAAATTATAAACTTTGCCAACAAGCTAGCAGTTCAGTAGCCCCTGTCCTCTGAAAAACAGACCGAACCTGAGGGATTAGTTTTCTCCTGAAAGAGAAAAGGGGTGGGGATTACATCTCTACAAGGTAATTTACTGCCTTTCTCTCTGAAGCACTGCCATGATGTTCTCACAGAGGACTAAGGTAGAGGAGGCAGACCTTTGGGATCAGTTACCACATTGTTTTTTTTTTTTGATGTCTTATAAGGAAGAATCCAGATCTGACTGGCAGGAGTCCAGCTCGTAACGGGAGGTTTTTTTTCAATGTTGCATCAACCTCCATTTTGAAGCTTCTTAAACGAATGTAACGGATGGATGTACAGTCTTTGGGCTGTTCCAAGGATCTGTCAGTAAGGGCTTAATGGGGTAATGTGGAATCTCTAGATTGGTAGGGACGTCTACCTTGTGAAACCCTCCTGTTGCATTTCTAAACTCATGCAAATGGAAGAAATTTAGAAAAGCAGAGGAGAAACAGAAGTATGGACCCAAATCATGGGTGGACCCATCTCTTGAGTTTAAATACTCTGAACATCTACTTCTTGTACTTTTGCTAGTCTCTGTCTCCAGAGTGGACCAGTCCTGACTGTTCTGTCTCCTGTCACTACATGAGTTTGCTGGTCACACAGGTACCCTGTGGAAGACTTTGTTTAGCTGAGAAGTGCAGGAAGAGGTCTAACTTGAGGACCACAGGGGCTGGTGCTTGAAGATCCAGCATCAGGACATTAGGGCAGGTTCAAAGGTAGGTCAGCTTTGTGATGTAAGAAGGAGGAAGCAGCAGTGTCAGAGTAGGGCTTGTAGATCTTCAACTGGGAATAGTATGCAAAGTCCAGTGAGTAACTTAGTCTGGTCATCGTGTTCAGCTTTAGTTGTGCTAGTGTCCATAATTGCTAATTGGCGATAGTACATTGGAAAATCACAAGCGTGGCCTCAAGATTAATATTAAAAGTGTGAACACCTACTTCTTCCGTTAAGATTTTGTTCTTCAGATGGGCTCTCCAAGTGCCTTCAGGTGCATGAAGAAGGATATATGATCATCTGATTATGTTAGCCAAGAATCTAGAGTAGGTACCAAGGAGGGAAAACTCCAAGCGAGGATGGGGATCGCATGACTCAGGGATACTATCTTCTGAAGAAACCTCCCATCTAATAGGTTTAGAATGTACCACCTACTTATTGGGATATATTCAAGTGTATAAGAAACGATAGGAGGTGTCTTTGCCCGATAAATATCTAGAGGAAATTTAAAGCGTCTCCTACCCAAGGCACAATAATATCTTTTTTAAGCGCCTATGTGTGCTGTTCCCTTGAGCACAAAATGTTTAAAGTGTGAGATGCTTTCTAAGGTCTGGAAGAATACCCTTCCTAAATATGTATGTTGTTTCCACCTCCACGGGCCTACTGCCCAAAGTCCAATCAGAGGGACGGTACTTTCTCTTCCCTCTCAAAGGTACCACCTTGGTTTTGGAAAAATTAATTTTAAAGAAATTTACCTCTGCGTATTGAAAAAGCACATCCAAATTACTCTGGAGGCCAATGGGAGTGAGGTAAAAAATTAACACATCATCGGCATACAATAAAACGCGTATTTTTTTAAGTGCAATTTTAGGGGGAAAATTATTAATATTATTAAAACAGGCAGATCACTAAGGAATAAGTGGGGCAAGAATAAATCCCCGTTTCAGGCCGGTTTGAGTTAAAACTTTAGGGTTCTTCGCTTGTCTCCCCCATTAGGGCTCTGCAACAAGTGGTTCTGTGAAGTGAATCGCTGTCTTAATAAGTGACTGGGGATCCCCAATCTAACTACTTTCCTCCAAAGGGTGGGCCTATCAACCCTATCAAAAGCAGTAGAGAAGTCGGCAAAGACACAGTAAACATGTTGGGATTTAGCTACCACGTACTTATCAATAACGGTTTGCACAATTGCAATGTTATCAGTCGCAGAATGTTTGGGTCTAAAGCCCGCTTAGACTAGTGGTATCACGCCCTTCGAGTATGCCCAGACCCTGGGATGGTCCAAAACACTTGATGCAAAAATCTTCCCTGTTGCATCGAGTAATACAATTTAACGATAATTACAGGGAGTTAGGCTGGAACCTTTCTTATGTAGAGGTACTACTACACTTTCTGCCCAAGAGCTTGGAATTAGTTCTGTTGCATAACAATAAGGGAAGAAGGGAGTGAGAAGCCTACTCCAGCCTTCTGGGTCATCCTGCAGGACTTTTATGGAAATTTTATCGGGACCCATCGCTCTGAAGATCTTGCTCTCCTTATATATATATATATCTCTAGCTGCGTCTCCATAGGAGATACTAAGTGTAGATAAGGCTCAGAGTAGGCTTGGAAAAATACTCACAACTTTTTGAGTCAGAGTTGGTCACATACAAGTCAGAAAAATAATTGATCTATTCCTTCTGCGGGATTGGGATTGCAGCCAGATTTTTCCCTCTGCGAATAAACTTAGAAATTACCTGCCAAAAGGTTTTACCATTTTTTGTAGGGCTGCTTGTTGCAGTTCTACCCAGTTCTTTTCCATGATATTTTCACTATTTTTAGAGCGCATTTTCCTTTTTTTCCTTTGTAGGGCTTGAATTTCTTTGCCCCTTGTGGCTGAGGGTGCAATGAATTGTTGATGAACGAGCTTATTCAACCTCCCAAAAGGTTTTACTTTCTTTAACTCCTTTTTTTGAAGTACCTATTCCTTATGAGTTACTCACCTCCTTTGAATCTCATTAATAGCATCTGCGATTATATCTTCGTAGGTCAAAATGGGATTACTTTCTTCAAGAGAATGGTGATGACGAGGTGACTTGACTAATGCACTCATCTTGGATATGTTGTTGGAATTCCAAATAATTCCACCATGCTTACAGGCTATAAAAGCACCCTGTTTCCTTCTGTTAGGGACCAAGACGCCGGGAATGTACTTGAAGCTCAAGTTCAGAATACAATATAACATGGTCATTACCTGAAATGAACTCAGTTTTAAAGAGCAAATATTTCTGATATAGGTCGAGACTGGTTACGGTGCAATCAATAATAGAGAAGACAGTGACCCCCTTTCTGGTGAAGGCTGCTGGTACATCCCCATCAGTTCTTCCATTCAATATAACACCGTTTATTCAGTGCAACAATTCCAGTAAAAAATTTCATGTTTATCAGTCTTTATCTTTGACTGGAAAGACCGGATCAGGAATGAACCAAGTTTCTTCCAATTCCTTGCTTTTATGAGCCTTTATTGCTGCATTTGAAACTTTTGTAATAAAGTTGTCCATTATTTTCATTTGGGAATTTCTTCCTTACTAAAGGATGGTCTCTATTGGATCAAACATCTAATTCATCTGTGTAGAGAATTCCAGGAGGGTGAGTTGTAGATGTTGAAAAGAAATAAAGTGTCAGCCAAATGAGCACTTGCTTTAGGTAGCTTTATTTTGATGCTTGGTATATTCTTGCTCAGAAGTTGTATTATTTCAAAATCCCACTGTACCTCAACTGTAAGGAGGGTAGACAGGCCACTCTTTGCATGGCCTTTCCTAACCCTTGTTGCAGGAACATTAATAATAAAATAATTGTCCCAGTCAAATATAGAAATATAACAAGTCTCTTGGAGACAGGTGATTGCAGGGCAGAATCTCATAAAGCTATGCAACTTAAATGTCTCCAGACCAGCCAGGTCCCAAGAGATAATTGGCAAGTTTCTGCTAAAAAGGATGTTTGGAGTTACTGTTTAATTTAATTTCAGTTAGGTTCCTCACGAGCCAAGACCAAGAGACATCAGTTTCTGTATTATCCAATTTAGGCTGGCTTTGGATCCTGTGGTATAACTCCCCTCCCCGGAAATGAGTATTCAGTCTCTACATAAGCACAAGACAAGCCAGCACTTGGTTAGGAAGAGGTGATGAAACCCCTAGTATGTGTTTTATTGAAATAGTGTCCCAAGAGTCTATCAAAGCCTCCACACGCAGGGAAAACACATGAGCAAGGTGGTACTGTACATAAGCAAAATAAACGTCTCTGGCTCACAGCAGTCACTGGGGAATCCTTCTTCACCCGGTCAGTACTCCTCTAGTTCTGGTCTTTTCCCCACCAGGAGGGGGAGCCGGAGTCCCCAAAAGAAAACAGAAAACACAAACAAGCACAAGTCAGTCCTTTTGTACTTGGCTAGGATTAGTGTGCTAACCCACCACCTGTGTAGCAATCACTGTGGTATGTGAGGGAAGAGGGGGGAATTGAGGGAGAGGCTCTAGACTGTGCCCTTTTCTCATGCAGAGTTCCCTTTTCCTCCCCTCCCAACCAGCCTCTTCCAGAAATGCAGGAATGGCACTTGCCTGGGGCTACGGTCCTCCGGGACCGTAGTGTGGGGTATCACGGCGTCCTGCTTCTCCTGGGGATGTCCGGATACAAAGACAGCTGGTGTTGGGGAAACCTCCCTCTTCGGCGCTTCTTCTTCTTTCTCTGGGCTCCGCGGGGTCTTCTTGCTAGAGAGCTCCTTCATGCGTTCTCCGCTTGCCTCCCTCATTGCTCCCGTCGTTGGCACGCCCCACTGGCGTTCTCTCCTCTCCTCCGCGTGGTCTGTGCTCGCCTCCTCACACGCCGGTCTCTCCTCCTTTTTCTCCCCTTCCGAAGACGTCATCATCCCATCGACAGCCGCCTCTCGACCGCTAACCTCCTCCCCGGGCTGAAACAAACTGGGCGCCATCTTGAAGTTCTCTGAGGTCCCGTCCCCCGGTGCTGCCATATCACACTGCCTTTCTTCCCGGGGTGGAGGATCGGGCCATTCCGATACAGGAAAGTGGGAGAGGTAGTCAACGTTTCCCTGGGATATGCAGTCTAAAAGGAAAAGGGCTGTAAAGCTAAGAACCATCGAAGTTATGTTATGTTAAATGTTATGTTAAAAGTATTTATTAAGCGCACGTACACCAAGCGGTTTCATGGCGCTAAGAGCAAAGGGAGGCTGCATCGACGGGACAGTTAGCTTACTCATATGCCTGGGATAACAGCCAGGTCTTAAGCTGTTTCCTGAACTGTGCATAAGGGGTCACAGACCTCAATTCCGCAGGAAGCGAGTTCCAAAATTGCGGGGCCAAGACCGCAAATCTGAGTCCCCCATGCTTTTTGCGTTTGAATGAGGGAGTGGTCCACAGGTTCAGATTGGAAGAACGCAGTTCCCGGGAGGGGATATAGCGCTGGATCCTTGAGGAAATTAATGCTGGGCCATTCCCGGCGAGGGCTTTAAAGATGGTACATCCCAGCTTAAAGGCACAGCGTTTAGCCACCGGAAGCCAATGTAGACTCTTCATCAGAGGTTTAACATGATGTCGTCTAGGCTGACAGAAGATTAACCTGGCCGCTTGGTTTTGCACCAACTGCAAGCGATGTAATTGATATGCTGGGATACCAACATATAATGAGTTGGCGTAATCAATACGGAAGATTACCAAAGCTAGAATGACCAAAGTCAAGGTCTCAGTGGTCAAGAATCTACTGATCTTCCGGATTCTTCGCAGATGGAAAAAGCAGGCAGAGACCACTGAGCCAATCTGGGCCTTCATGGACAGATCATTGCTAATCACAATCCCCAAGCTCTTAACAGAGCCTGCTGGAAGTGGGGGGTACCCAGCAATCTTGGCCAAATCTTAGAGTTCCACAGGTTTGCTGGTCCTCCTGTGAGAATGAGCTCAGTTTTATCAGGATTTAGTTTCAATTGATTGTCATTCATCCAATCACTGATAAAGCTCAAGGTAGACTGGAAATTAGACACTGAAGAAATGGAAGAATTAATATCAAACACCAGCTGTAGGTTGTCAGCTTAGTTAAAGGTTTCGACCATTCGTTCGCACAGAGACCAGATCAATGGTAGTAGGTACAAATTAAAAAGAAGGGGCGAAAGGGAAGACCCCTGGGGTACCCCACAGGTCAATTTCATTTTTTGGGAAAAGAAATTGGCAAGGCGAACTGCTTGAAGTACTTTGGAATTGGTATCCTTGTGTGTGGCTAACCAAGTCAGGGGAGCATGGTCCGTTAAAAGAAAGAAGGGACACCTGTCTTGTGGCTCATGGCCTCCTGGCCTGCCTGGATACGTTGGCAGGCCTGGCTGCCATGATGACTTTTGCGCACGTTACTCTTAGCCGTTGTTCTGTCGCCCTCTGCTACTGCCAAGTTATTTTACAACTGTCTGCATTTTCTGTTTCTCACCTTTTCTCCTATTCCCTTTGGGCTCAGTCTGAACAACAGTTACAAGGTCGAATAACACGTCCCTGGTTCTTACTGATTTGGCCCGTCCCTCGCACCTAGACATAACACCATGTACAGCTGCCATGGAGAAATTAGTGTGCTTTTAATAATGCGGTCGCCCGCTCTAGACCACACTTGGAGACGACCTTTCCAGAGAGAAGAGCTGTGATTGTCTGCTGATGTAGTTTTGCATCTAGAGACTGAGGTATGGGGGTTCGCTAGTCAAAGCCCAAAGGTCTTCTATTTTCATAATAAACTGGCTTCCAGCACGGGGAGGGTGGTAATGTTAGTTAGACATATATCCACTGCTTTATGAGATGCTTTCCCCGTTCGTATTCTATGGAGTAGTAACTATGCTGATTATATTATTCATATGTATTATGCTATTAGTACTGACACGTGTACTGTATCTTAGAGCACGTAAGTTGAAATAAACATTTTAACCTATACAGTGTCTCTTCTTACGCATGTTGTGGACAGGTACGAGTGTGACGAAAGAGTGTTCTTGCCTCTGCGAGTCCTGAGTGAGAGAGAGATACCGTGTTCTGGGTTGTCTAATCATTGGTACATTAGTGCTAATGGGACGCTAAGGCTAGTTGGGTTGGGGTTTTGGGTGCTAAGGTCTATGGTTGGCTCACCACTATATTCCGAGGTCCTATTATCCTGTGCATAGCTCTGTATGTGCAGAAACCTTATGACATGGCGCGACCAACGAGTGGGGCAGCTTACTTGCGAGATGCTTGAGTAGTACTTGTGCTTGTCCACAAACCCATCACGCACGCTTCCGGAAGCGTGTGTGACGGCGATACCTCCTATATTGTAGATTTTGTAGGTTCTTTCAAGCTTGATGTTATTAAAAAAGGTTTTTAAATATAACCCTTTTTGTGCTGCCTAGTGTAAGATTGTTGAATAGACCCGTTAGTAATGGCGGGTATAGACATAGCGGCGCATAGCCGCACAGCACTCCGGGATCACTTACGGGTGTATGGAGTGCCAGACGCGGGAGTTGAACTAGTCTTTGTGGTTCAAGCCGATCCGGCTTTCCACTTTGAAGTGTTCTACTCTTGGATCACTTTTCCAGCGGTGAACGCGAACGATAATCTGTTCCATGAATATGAACCCACCGTTGTTCCTGCTGTCTATAGACCTTATACTAATCTTGAAGTACCGCTCACGGCTTGGCAACACCGTGTTTGGTTTAATGGCGCCCTCCCACAACCGACTACCACGGTTCGTTTAGGCCCCTTATCAATTGAGGGGGCCACTTGGCCTGTTTTGGCCGGGTACACCCCACATCCGCGTTATATGACAATACCAGTCGCGGAACTGCGCACTATGTATGCGGCCTTGGTGCAGGTGCATCGAGCTTTAGTGCGATATGTTACAGGCAGCATCCATGGAGCCGCTCCTGGAGTTGCCGGCCAACCAGCTGCTGCAGGCGGAGTGACCATAAGTCCCGTCATGGTGAATTCGGTGATGGGCAAACGTCCACAAAATAAGGATGATTTTCCTTATTGGCTTGCAGAAAAGTTTGATCAGTTGGAGGCAGTTTTTCCACATACAACTCCAGTGGATAAACATCGTATTTTAACGATTAGTTTGCCAAAAGACTTAATTCCCGAGTTGACAGCATGTGACAACTGGGGTAAGGTATTCGCAGCAGTATATTCTAAATGTTTTGGTACTCCTTCCATGACGGTTCTCCCCTCTGTAATTAAAAAGTACAGGACGAACATGGCCCTGAAGCGGCTGTGGAATTAGGGATGAGACTGGTGGGAGTGTTTGAAGTAGTAGCTGAGCTGATCCTTGCGAATGTCAAGGGCGATGCAGTGAACTTTCAAGTAGCTAACGCTTTGGCTTTAGTCCCAGAATTGGACAAGCCTCGCGAATTACCGAAAATTATTACCCAGGCTTACAAAACTATTGGTAGAAATAGCCTGGGTAACAAGCCTTTGCAAAACAGCAAACACAATCGCAACCACAACAGCAACAAACCAAATCTCAATCTGAGAAAGATGAGAAACCAGTCTTCACTAAAAAGAGCTGGAGGCTGAAAAAACAGGGTAAGCAACAAAAGAAGCCGGGGTCGCGAGGCGCATCCCCGGTTTCAGTTTCTTCTGAACGCACTTATGATTTACGCGATAGAGCGAGAATTAAGTCACCGGATAGGTTTCAGATCCCTGATACGCGTTCTCCTCGTTCTTCACAGGCACAGACTTCGTCACAGGCCGGTGGAGGAGACCGCCAGGATAGAGGAAGGGACCGTGAGGCCCCACAGGGACGAGACCAGCCTCGACAACAAGTCAGAGGAAAAGAGGAAGACGCTCAACGTTTTCGACCACAATTTCAGAAGAAGAAAGTTGCCGCTGTAACAGCGAAATATGCCACAGACGGTGAGAACGAGGCTCCTGAATTGGACGTGGGCAGTAACCCTCCTAGACAGCGCCGCGGAAGTTACCATAGTGCGGGAGGCGCTACGTCCTCATATGGAGGCGACAGCAACTGAAACATTCATTACTGTTGAAACAGCAGACACCAGAGTGGCACCCCCTGACAGACTATTTAATATTGTCATTCAAATTGAAGGTGATATACAGCGTGTAATTAAAGGGATTTTTGGGAAAATCTGACCTCTTCATATGACATTTTGTTAGCAGAGGCGGATTGGCCACCCCCATTCGTCCTTGCTGCGCGTAAAGGGGAGGAGGTAATCCTTCCGAGCTTTTCTCGACATGTCCCAAAGGACAAAGCGGAGGCTCTTGCAGCAGAGTGGGCTGTGTCCCTGGCTCCAGCGTTATTCCGCAATCACGTGGGTTGGGACGAAGATTCTCCCCCCCATGAAATACCTTTGCGGTCGTTACCACAGCCACAACCCCAATATCCCATAAAACGTGAAGCCAAAGGCCCCGTTTCCGAAATTCTGACTCAGTTGGAATATCAGGGAGTAATTGAACCCTGTGTATCACCTATGAACAATCCCCTTTTCGCGGTTTCTAAACCCGATGGATCGTACCGCTTAGTATTGGATTACCGGCATTTGAACTCGCATTGTCGGACCTTTGCGGTGCAAAATACCCATAGTTCGGCGCTTGTAGATAGTCTTGTTCGTAAAAATACAAAACGACCCTTGACCTTTCAAATGGATTCTACACGCACAACTTAGCCCCGGAGAGTGGCCAATGGTGCGCTTTTACATCCGGTGGTAAAATGTTCAAATTCAGGCGTCTTCCTATGGGCTACAAAAATAGTCCAGGCGTGTTCGCCGCTCGTGTTGTCTCTTTGTTAGACGGCATTGATCCAGACGCCTGTTCGTACGTGGATGACATTTATCTGACAGACGACGAATTGTTTCCGCATCTAACTCGAGTAGACCGCATTATTCTTGAATTCGCGGTTCAAGGTTACAAAATTAACTTTGCCAAATCTCATATTGCTGAATTTACCGTTTTGTTCTTGGGCTATGAGCTCAACAATGAAGGTAAGGGTTTAGCCCCCATTTTCTGGAGAAATGTGCACTTCTGTGCCCTCCTACTAATCTGAAGAAACTTCAGTCTTTGCTGGGTTTTCTGAACTTCGGACGTACATATATTCCCGAATACGCCCAGCGTATCAAGCCACTGTATGCCTTGATACAACCTACTTATTCGAAGTCTTGTTGGCTTCCGGAGCATACCTCCATTCTGCAGTCTTTGCAGACAGACCTTCTTGAGTCTAAATACCTTTTGACGCGTGATAACCACACAAACTTGGTGATTAGAATCATTCCAGGGGCAGTGGGTTTCACGTACTTAACCTTTAATGAAGGCGATACAGTACCCATCGCATACAAGTCACATCTGTACACCTCCGCAGAAATGCGGTTTTCCTCTGTGGAGAAAGTTCTGACAGCAGTGCAAATGGCGATCCTGAAGGAGCGCGCACTGGCCCAGGGAAAACGCATTTTGGTGGTAACACCATATCCTGCTCTAGAGGCAGTGACCAAAGCAAGTGTACCGAACTCTAAAGCTTTGCACCCCCGTTGGATTCAATGGGCAACATCTCTGACGTCTCCGGATGTCACTTTCATTTTTGACTCTTCTCTTCAGACTCAGGAGTTTTTACAGTATGAATTTTTTCATCCTCCTCCTTTGTCTTTATTGCCGCTTGAGGATTACGACTGTGTGATCTACACCGATGGTTCGGCACAACCGGCCACGGGGTCCAAGCATGCTTATTCAGCCGCATGTGCTATTGTTGCAGGTACGTTTGTGAACGGAAAGTTCAAATCCACTGTGGTGCATACACAGACACTCGGGGACAGTACCGCACAATTGGCCGAGTTGCGTGCATTGGTGCTTGCGCTTGAGTTTGTAAATCCTGATGTGACCACTTTAATAGTGTGCGATTCTTACTACTGTGTTCAATCATACAATGACAATCTGTTCTTTTGGTCACAAAATGACTATAGAGACGCTAAAGGCAACACAATCAAGCATAAAATGCTTTGGGTTAGAGTGGCAGAATTACAAAGACGTCTGCCACTCACGCAGGTGGTTCACACCCTAGGCCATCAGCGGGTGGGCGCACACGCTGTTGGTAACAGTCTGGCAGATGAAGCTGCCAGATCAGCAGTACTCACGTGTTCAGTAGCAGCAGTTACTAGATCCATGTCTAAAATAGACACTGATATCTTGGCAGCTATTGCTGCAACAAAAGAAGGAATGAATTACCCTAGAGGTTTCCCTTCCAAATATTCTTACCAGATAGGTCCCGATCAGGCTCCTTATGTAACAATACCTGACGTTGGTGATCGGCTGATCCCCAACGCGGACCGCAGACTTTCCTTGATGGCAGCGGCACACGAAGGCATGGCTTCGGCTCATGCTGGTGTGTCTGCGACAATTTCCATTTTGCAGCAGCGTTACTGGTGGCGTGGTTTATATAAAGATACACGTACTTATGTGCTTTCCTGTGACGTTTGTCAACAGATCAAGCCTTCAACGGTCACACGACCACCGCAGACCTCGCTTGGAATTTCAAACAGACCCTTTGGGTGTGTTTACTTGGATCACTGCGGTCCATTTTCTTCAGACACTGCCTATAAATATATCTTAGTGGCAGTGGACTCGTGCACACGGTTCATCTGGGTCTGGCCACAACGGAGTGCTGACGCTCGAAATGTCATTAGGGATTTGCGTGTCTTTGTGGGAATTTTTGCATGCGGCACCTTCCATTCTGACCAAGGTCCGGCGTTTGCCTCTAAGGCTTACAAGGACGCAATGGGCTCCTTGGGGGTGCGGGTGAAATTTTCGTCTCCGTATAGGCCTGAGGGCAACTCTATCGTTGAACGAATGAACCGTGACTTAAAGCAATCCTTGACAGCTAGAGTTATAGGTACTGGCAGGAACTGGCTGGCCCACTTGTATACCGTTCAGCGTGCACTTAATAATCTCCCTAGAAGGCCTCTGGGTGGGCGGACCCCTTACGAAATGCTCTTTGGCATACGAATGTTTGTGCCTGACCTTGATGGTCTAGACATGGCGGCGCAATCCGCCAAGTTTGATGTAGATAATCATTCTACTATGTTACAGGACTTACAAGAAGCCCGAGACAAACTTGCAATTGCACATTTGCCTTCAGCCACAGACCCTGCTCTGCAGATTCCGGTTGCCGGCTGGCTTCCGAAGATTGGCGACCTGGTACGAGAGAAGGTGGAGAACAAAAAAGAATTCGGCCCCTCTTTTCGTGCACCGGTTCCAGTCCTGGGCTTGAAGGGAACACGTACAGTCATCTTACCACCGCTTCCCGGTCGCAAGGAAAACAGATACATCTCAGTGGAAAATGTCAAGCTACAACATCTGGCCGATCCTGAATAGTGTCACACCAGCGGTCTCTTGTCCTGCCATTTATCGGACATGTGTTCGCGGCACGCCTGCACGAACAGTCACTGATGTTACCATGGAGATGGTTGATTTGCCTGAAAATATATTTGAACCCCCTGCATCCCCCTGCATTGATGAGGACGAATATACTTATCCCGCCACAGAGTCGGTGGCACACCAACCAACAACGCCACTGAGCCCGACACGTTATTCCTTTGACTCGGATTCCAATTCATCAACGGTCCCGTCCAAGTTTAGTCTTTTTGTATCCTGGTTTAGAGACAATTTTTTGATTCCACCATGGACATATATCTGGATGGTGCTTTTCTTGATTTTTTTGTTCATGTCCATTGGTTTTGTCACAGTGTTTTTTCTACTCATCAATGGTCACTATTTACCTGAACGCTCTGCTGTGAACAGTGTCGCTGGAACTTTGGCTCCGCATTCCTCTTCACACATCATGAAGCGTGACCACACATTTGTGAACATTTCAGCGTTTCCAGTTGCTGATGGCATCGTATGGGATGCGGTAAACTTTCAAATCCATGGCCCGACGGAAATTATTAATGTACCAAATGTCCTTCGAGTCTCGATGGGTGATGTAGTAAAAAGTAATATTCATTCTGATGATTGGGATGTGCATGCCGTTGAAGCATTGTTTGCTGATTTAAAATATTATGCTTCCTTTAATGCTGAGGACTTGTATATGAATTCTGCGAATTATGCCGATTTGTATTGCTACCAGCATTGGGGCAATCATTTTCTCCACAAACCGAGTGCACTACGCAGCCCTGTTACTTACACCCAATGGGAACACTGCCCAAACCCCATACCAGGTAGCTCCCAGACTCTTCGAAATAAATTCACCTATTTTACTGATTTCAATCGATCGAACCCTGGGTCCTATTATTTTAAATTGAAAACCCCATTGACTCAAAAAATAATGTTGACCCACACCAAATTACTTTATTCGGGTTCCTTTTTGAGCGCCTTGGCGGTGGGTGGTTATGAGTATTGGAAAGACACAGTGGATTTAAAATCAATCTGGGGTTCAAAGCCATGGCAGGTGCAAGGCACCGAGGCCTTGCACCGCGCTTGCCTTATCCCAGCCCAAATTCTATTTCTAAATGCTTCCATTCATCAAACCACGTGTTGGGGGTTGGCTACCGTTAAACAACTAAATGCGCCAGCCATCCCATCCTTGTCGAGTTTTCCAAATGATAGTTTGCGTTTTAATATGTCCCTTATGACGTTACAGGCTCAGTTCCAAAACAATTCCTTTAACGTTTCTGCACTGATACAGTCACCCTGGTTGGCATGGCCCATATCATCTAATGCATGCCAACTGCGTTTTCATGGCACAGTTCCTGGCTACATACAGGACAAGCCTGATCCAAGATTTACTGAAACTCGTACTGTCACCACGTATTCGGTTGGTAAATTATGTAAACAATGGTTACAACATTCGTCCTTAGACTCTGTTAAGAAACATTTGTCCCTCCTATCAGGCACTATTGATTTATCTGACTTTATCTTGGGACCTCGTGGTCCCCGACCGAAGAGATTCATTTATGAAGCGTATAATGAACTCTGGAAGCTGTCACAAATGGAAGCTGCTTCCCGTCTTCGGGAAATAGACCAAGCAAATTTGGAAAAGGTGCTTGCTGTTGTTGACAATAGTATAAATACCCTGTCTTCCCGCATTTACACATTAGAGAATATTGTATCCTCTGTTGTTGATATTGTACAAGATGATGTCTCTATGTTGTATCATGGTCAGAATCAGTTGCGTTCAGTGATGCAGTTTGCCTGGACTTTGCAAACCCTTAAGTTAGGTAAAGTTCCTTGGAATTTGTTAAACACCACTGCCCTTTTTCTGCCTTTTAATTTGACTGACAAACAGCAGTTCATGTCCATGAAAGATGCATCTTACACTTTGTTACATATCGAGAAAGTGGATCCTTTACCATTCTCTGTAGCGGAACTAGATTCTGCGGTGTGGCTAGTTCATGGGGTTATAGCTTTACCTTTTTCCCTGTTTGAATTTAGCTCGTGCATGAAACATTATCCTGTAGGCCGTTTCCAGCCCTTGGGTAGTGCTTTCCTGCATGAACTTTGGTCCTTGCCTTTCATGTATAAATGCCTTAGAGACGGCAAGGAAGTGTTTCTCACAGGGGAGTCTTGTGATTCAACTGTGGGTCATTCGCTTATTTGTAAACATATTAAATTGCACGGGGCTTGTAGTGTTTCAGTTCCGAATCTTGCATGTGTGCTAAAGGGTATTCCTGCTCCTGCTATTTCTCCTACTTTTACTTTGCTTACTAACGGTAGCTATTTGCTTTTAAATAACGAAGACTGTTGTGGCCTACAGGCTGGCATTCCGTATATTGTTACGGTCTCACACAGAGTTGTCTGCTGCAAGAATGTGCTTTTTCCTCCCCCTCACGACATCGTTGATAACTCTATTTGGCCTTCCATTCCTACCATGGAGGCAGATTTCAATAAGTTGAGCAGAATAAAGGCCCTATTATTGAATGAGGAGGTTATGCTCACATCCGCCCGGGAGACATTCATTCTCCAGGTGGCGAGTACCCACAGTGAAATACAGGCCCTTTTGAACACTGACCTCCCCCAACATTTTGGGGAGTTGATTCATCGTATTTTTAACGCATCAAACACTGAGGGTCTGGTGCACTTTTTTAAGATTGTGGGGTCTGGCCTGGTGTCCACCTTTCAAACTATTTTCGGTGTGATACCGGCGTTCATACATTCTATTTTTTCTAGCGTCTTTGGTGGTTTCCCATTAATCCTCGCTTTGGCGGCTGGTGTCTTGCTGTTGGTCTGTTTTCTGCGCAATGGCTGCACACCACTGGGCCCTTCTCGATCCCGAACGCCTCCAGCTGCTCCGTGAGCGACTTCTGGTTGGCTTCGATGTTCTGCCCTTGGCAACTATCAGTGTGTCCTACACCCTTTCCTTTCGCTTTGCGTATTTCACTTGCGTGCAACCTGTGATGTCTTGCATCCGCTGTCCGTTCACATGGACCATGGATTATTGCCTCTCCAATTCGTCATTGTCTGTTCCGGATTTTGTTCAGTTGGTGGGTCCCTTAGAGGCCCATGAACGGGACTGTTCCGCTGCTGGCTTTATGATGCGTGCGGCTGCACTGGGGATTTTGGCACAATGGGATATCTGGGCGGCTGCTCAGAATCTCCTACAACAAAGTTATATTGAATATCACGCAAGCTGTCCCGCATTGCTTTTGGATGCTCCATCCTCTGAGGAACATTCCTGCAGCTTTGACCTGTTGGACTGGATGGCGTCTACGTTTTTTGACGATTCCAATGATGTCCTCTTGGACGGTATAGCATTTTTCTGCTCTTCCACGTTTTTGGATTGATCGATTTGCCGTTCACTGTCGGTGGGCTGCCTCGATTCTGCTCAGGTGTTTGGAACTCTGTCTTCGTTTTCGTCTTGGCCGATGGACTGTCCAGGGGAGGGTGTCTTGTGGCTCATGGCCTCCTGGCCTGCCTGGATACGTTGGCAGGCCTGGCTGCCATGATGACTTTTGCGCACGTTACTCTTAGCCGTTGTTCTGTCGCCCTCTGCTACTGCCAAGTTATTTTACAACTGTCTGCATTTTCTGTTTCTCACCTTTTCTCCTATTCCCTTTGGGCTCAGTCTGAACAACAGTTACAAGGTCGAATAACACGTCCCTGGTTCTTACTGATTTGGCCCGTCCCTCGCACCTAGACATAACACCATGTACAGCTGCCATGGAGAAATTAGTGTGCTTTTAATAATGCGGTCGCCCGCTCTAGACCACACTTGGAGACGACCTTTCCAGAGAGAAGAGCTGTGATTGTCTGCTGATGTAGTTTTGCATCTAGAGACTGAGGTATGGGGGTTCGCTAGTCAAAGCCCAAAGGTCTTCTATTTTCATAATAAACTGGCTTCCAGCACGGGGAGGGTGGTAATGTTAGTTAGACATATATCCACTGCTTTATGAGATGCTTTCCCCGTTCGTATTCTATGGAGTAGTAACTATGCTGATTATATTATTCATATGTATTATGCTATTAGTACTGACACGTGTACTGGTATCTTAGAGCACGTAAGTTGAAATAAACATTTTAACCTATACAGTGTCTCTTCTTACGCATGTTGTGGACAGGTACGAGTGTGATGAAAGAGTGTTCTTGCCTCTGCGAGTCCTGAGTGAGAGAGAGATACCGTGTTCTGGGTTGTCTAATCATTGGTACATTAGTGCTAATGGGACGCTAAGGCTAGTTGGGTTGGGGTTTTGGGTGCTAAGGTCTATGGTTGGCTCACCACTATATTCCGAGGTCCTATTATCCTGTGCATAGCTCTGTATGTGCAGAAACCTTATGACACACCCTAGCAAGTAATACTGTAATGACTCCATGGCCCATTTTATGGCTACGCATTCTTTTTCCATAGTGGCGTACCAGGTTTCTCTGGGAAACAGCTTCCTACTCAGGAACAATACCGGCCGTAGCAAACCCTGTGAATCTGGCTGGGATAACACTGCTCCTAGTCCTCTATCAGAGGCATCCGTTTGTAACACAAAGGATTTCCTAAAGTCTGGACAGGTCAAAAAAGGGCAATACATAGTAAGTGTTTTAAGGAACAAAAACTGTCGTCCTGCACTGTACTCCACTCTATCCTCGCTCTCGTATGTTTGTGTGTTAGTAAATCCATGAGAGAACTAGCTATCTCGGAAAACTGAGGAATGAATCTGCGGTAATAGCCTACTAATCAAAGAAAGGCTCATACCTCTCTCCGGGTAGTCAATCAATCATATCATTTGTAAAGCGCACTACTCACCCATGAGGGTCTCAAGGCGCTGGGGTGGGGAATGCTGCTACTGCTCGAAAAGCCAGGTCTTGAGGAGTTTTCTGAAGGTCAGCAGGTCTTGGGTCTGCCGTAGGTGGATGGGGAGGGTGTTCCAGGTCTTGGCGGCGAGGTGGGAGAACGATCTGCCACCGGAGGTCGCTCTTCAGAAGCGGGGGACAGTGGCGAGGGCGAGGTCGGCTGAGCGGAGCTGGCGGGTGGGGGTGTAGAAGCTGAGTCGTCTGTTGAGGTCACGTTGCTCCGGTGTTGTGGAGTGCCTTGTGTGCGTGGGTGAGGAGTTTGAAGGTTATCCTCTTGTTGACCGGGAGCCAGTGCAGGTCTCTCAGGTGGGGTGTGATGTGGCTGCGGCGAGGGATGTCGAGGATCAGGTGTGCAGAGGCGTTCTGGATGCGTTGGAGCCGTCTCAGGAGTTTGGCCGAGGCTCCTGCGTAGAGGGCGTTTCCGTAGTCCAACCTGCTGCTGACGAGGGCCTGGGTGATCGTTCTTCTCGTTTCAGTGGGGATCCACTTGTAGATCCTGCGGAGCATGCGGAGGGTGTTGAAGCAGGCGGAGGAGACGGCATTGACCTGTTTAGTCATGGAGAGGGTGGAGTCGAGGTTGACCCCTAGGTTGCGTGCGTGGTCGGTGGGTGTTGGGGCGGTTCCCAGTGCGGTCGGCCACCAGGAGTCATCACAGTCCGAAGGGGTGGATCCGAGGATGAGGACCTCCGTCTTGTCCGAGTTCAGCTTCAGTCGGCTGTTCCTCATCCATTCAGCGACGGCCTTCATTCCTTCGTGAAGGTTGGTTTTGGCAGTGTGGGGGTCCTTGGTGAGGGAGAGGATCAGCTGGGTGTCATCGGCGTAGGAGATGATGTTGAGGTCGTGCCGACGGGCGACGTGGGCAAGCGGTGCCATGTAGATGTTAAACAGAGTTGGGCTGAGGGAAGAGCCCTGGGGTACGCCGCAGATGATCTCGGTGGCTTCGGAGCGGAAGGGGGAAGGCGGATGCTCTGTGTTCTGCCGGAGAGGAAGGAGGTGGTCCAGTCCAGGGCCTTCTCTTGGATCCCGGCGTTGTGGAGGCGTGTTCGTAGTGTGTGGTAGCAGACCGTGTCGAAGGCAGCTGACAGGTCCAGGAGGATGAGGGCCGCCGTTTCTCCGTTGTCCAGCAGGGACTTGATGTCATCGGTGGCGGCGATGAGGGCAGTCTCGGTGCTGTGGTTGCTGCGGAACCCGGACTGGGAAGGGTCCAGTATGTTGTTCTCCTCGAGGTAGCGGGTCAGTTGTTTGTTGACGGTCTTCTCGATGACCTTTGCCCGGAGCAGGGAGATGGGCCGGAAGTTATTGAGGTCTTTGGGGTCCGCCTTGGGTTTCTTGAGTAAGGCGTTGATCTCGGCGTGCTTCCAGCTCTCCGGGAAGGTTGCTGTCTCGAAGGAGGTGTTGATGACTTTCCGGAGATGGGGTGCGATGGCTGTGCTGGCTTTGTTGAAGATGTGGTGTGGGCATGGGTCTGACGGAGATCCGGAGTGGATGGTGTTCTATGATCTTGATGGTGTCGTCGTGCCGTTGATGTTGGTCCAGGAGAGCAGGCGGTTGGTGCGGATGGTGGTCGTGGGGGCGGAGGTCTCAGTGGTTGTCGGGGCAGTCGTGGCGTTGAAGCTGTCGTGGATGTCTGCGATCTTGCGGTGGAAGAAGGTGGCCAGCGAGTCGCACAGGTCTTGCGAGGGTGGGACGTCGTTGGTGTTGGAGCTGGGGTTGGAGAGTTCCTTCACGATGTTGAAGAACTCTTTGCTGTTGTGCGCGTTGTTGTCTAGGCGGTCTTTGAAGGAGGCCCTTTTGGCGGATCTGACGATGTGATGGTGTCTGCAGGTGGCTATCTTGTGGGCTGCGTGGCTGTCCGGTGTTCGTTCACGGAGCCAGATCTTCTCCAGCTTTCGGCAGGTTTGCTTGGAGGCCCGGAGGTCTTCAGTGAACCAGCTGGCTTTCTTGTTGGTGTGACTGTTGGAGGGTGTCTTGATGGGGCGAGGGTGTTGGCGCAGTCGTTGATCCACTGTCTGAGGTTGCAGGCGGCGGTGTCGGTGGGATCGGCGGGTGGGCTCTGGGCGAGGGTGGTGGTTAGCTGGTCTTCGGTGACTTTGCTCCAGCAGCGGCGGGGCATCTGTTGGGTGCGGTGGTGCGTGGTGGGTTTCTTGAAGGTGAAGTGGATGCAGCGATGGTCGGTCCAGTGGAGTTCGGTGGTGTGGTTGAAGGAGATGTGGGGCTTGTGGAGAAGATGGGGTCAAGCGTGTGACCGGCGGAGTGGGTGGGTGTTGTGACGAGTTGTCTGAGTCCGAGGTTGGCTAGGTTGTCGATCAGGGTGGTGGAGTTGGTGTCGTTGTTGTTCTCGAGGTGGAAGTTCAGGTCCCCGAGGAGGATGTAGTTCATGGAGGCGAGGGCGTGTGTGCTGACAAAGTCGGCGATGGAGTCGCTGAACTGTGGTAGGGGTCCGGGGGGTCTGTAGACGACGGTTCCTCTGAGGGTGGTGTTGGGATCGGTGTGGATCTGGAAGTGCAGGTGTTCGGCGGTGCTGAGGGTGTCGTCGGTGTTGGTCGAGACTCTGAGAGTGTTCCTGTGGACGATGGCGATTCCTCCTCCTGCTCCACTGGTGCGGTCCCTGCAGGTGATCTTGTAGCCTTCCGGGACGGCTATGGCTATGTCGGGTGCCGAGGCGGGGTTCAGCCAGGTCTCCGTCAGGAAGGCGACGTCTGGGGAGGTTGAGTCGAGTAGGTCCCAGAGTTCAACGGCGTGTTTGCGGGCGGAGCGGGTGTTGAGAAGGATGCATCTGAGGTGGTTGGATTCTTTCCTGGTCGGAGGCATGGTGGGGCGGATGCTTGTGAAGCTGCAGTTCCGGCAGGAGAAAGCTCCGTGGGTGCGCTTCGGGGCGGCCAGGAAGCAGGTGTGTGATCATCCGGTGTTGAGTGCGTGGAGGGATCTGGCATCGTAGCGGTGTCGGGCGTCGTGGCATTCGCGGGGTCCAGGGGTCCTGGTGCTGGGCGCAATCCAGGCACGGACGGGTGCAGACAGGCTTGCCTTAGGTGCGCCTTTGGCGCGCCAGTGGCGCGGCCGCTGCGCGGCCTCCATATGAGGGGATGTGGGAGGGAGGAGCAGCTGGGAGGCGGGAACGGGGCGGCGAATGGGATTGCAAGGGGGCGGAGCTGCAGTGACACAGAGGCGGGAAAAACGGGCGGGGGCCGCGGGAGAACTGGGCACAGGAAGGAAAAACAAGTTTAGGCAAGAAAACAAGTACAGGCACAGAGGAATAAAAACAAGTCTGGGCAAGAAAGCAAGTTAGGCACAGGGGGATAAAAACAAGTCTGGGCAAGAAAGCAAGTTAGGCACAGGGGAATAAAAACAAGTCTGGGAAAGAAAGCAAGTTAGGCACAGGGGATAAAAACATGTCTGGGCAAGAAAGCAAGTTAGGCACAGGGGAATAAAAACAAGTCTGGGCAAGAAAGCAAGTTAGGCACAGGGGAATAAAACAAGTCTGGGCAAGAAAGCAAGTTAGGCACAGGGGGATAAAAACAAGTCTGGGCAAGAAAGCAAGTTAGGCACAGGGGGATAAAAACAAGTCTGGGCAAGAAAGCAAGTTAGGCACAGGGGGATAAAAACAAGTCTGGGCAAGAAAGCAAGTTAGGCACAGGGGAATAAAAACAAGTCTGGGCAAGAAAGCAAGTTAGGCACAGGGGGATAAAAACAAGTCTGGGCAAGAAAGCAAGTTAGGCACAGGGCAAAAGTACAGGATTAGGCAAAAACAATGCAGGCAGAGCCGTGCAGCAGCGTGGGGAGCGACCTGCCTGCGAGCAGGGGAATGTTCTGAATGGCTTCTAGTTTATGGTGTTGTGGTTGTATGGTTCCTTCGCTTATGGTGTACCCCAGGTATTCTATCTGGTGTGTTCCAAGGGTGGTTTTCTTCGGGTTCAGGGTAAGGCCAGCTTGCCTCAAGGTATCAAAAATGCTTCTAAGGTGATCTAAGTGGGTCTCCCAATCCGGACTATAGGCCACTATATCGTCTAAGTAGGCTACCGCATATCTTTGGTGCGCTCATAATATGACATCCTTAAGCCTTTGAAAGGTTGCCGGGGCTCCATGGAGACCGAATGGCATCACCTTAAACTGGTATAGCCCGGATGGTTTAGAAAAGGCCATCTTTTCTCGGGCGGACCGAGTCAGGGGGATTTGCCAATAGCCCTTAGTCAGGTCAATGGTGGACATGACCTTCGCTTCGCCTAGTCTTTCGATCAACTCATCCACCCGGGGCATGGGGTAGTTGTCGAATTTTGAGTGGGCATTTACCTGGCGGAAATCTATGCAAAACCAAAGACTTCCATCGGGCTTGGGTACCAATACAATTGGAGAGCACCAATTGCTTTGGGAGGGTTCAATTTTGTCAGCACTAAGCATAGCCTCTATCTCCTGTTCTACTGCTGTCCTTCTGTTCTCAGGTATCCTATAGGGCTTTAGGTTCACTACTTGCCCTTTTTGTGCAATAATGTCGTGAGCTAATAGGTTTGTATGCCCCGGAGTGCCTGAACTTAGTCCGGGATATTGATCTAACAACTGCCCCAATTGCTGTTGCTGATCGGGCGAGAGCTTGGGTCCCATGCGCGGTCTCCCTGTATTGTCCTCTCTCCCTAATTCCACAGGGATGTCCAGTGTTTTATTGAGGGTTACCTGACACACGGCTTTTACTCCATTCCTGTCTTCGGAAGGTGCAGCAGAATCCTCCATTTCTTAAGGTGGTTGATGTGATAGGTTTGTCCTGTTTTGTTAGTATGAGGAACAGCTACTCTGTACGTGACCGGAGTCACTTTCTGGGTCAAAGTATATGGCCCTTGCCAAGTGGCCAACAACTTATTTTCTGAAGACGGTAGAAGGATAGTTCCCTCATTCGTCTGGTACGGTCATACTGTTCTTTTTGTTTAGCTTGGACTTTGTCCATATTCCTGTGGACAGTATCCCATAAAGTGGCTAACGTTTCCTTCAATGTTTGCATATATCCTAGAAGGGGTTTCCCTTTGTCTTCCTCCTCAGTCCATTGTTCGGCGGCCATCTCCAACAGAATACGAGGTTTACGTCCGAACAATAGTTCAAAGGGACTAAACCCCGTTGATTTTTGCTCATGCGTTGTGATAGCAAAGAGAACAAGAGGTAGTTTACGATCCCAGTCCTTCCCTGTGTCTCCTATCATTTTCCTGAGTATGGTTTTTATTGTCCTGTTGTACCTTTCCACCAGACCGTCCATCTGGGGGTGGTACACTGCCGTCTGGATTTGATGCACCCACAGGAGCCTACAGATCTCCTTCATTAGTTTGGCCATGAAAAGGAGTCCCCTGGTCGGTTAGGATTTCTAAGGGAAAACCCACCCGGGAGAAAAAAGAGATCATGGCCTGAGCTACTGCCAACATGGTCATGCTAGTGAGGGGTATAGCCTCGGTGTATCGGGTGGCATAATCTACCAGGACCAAGATATACTGATGTCCTCTGGCTGAAGGTATTAGGGGCCCTACTAGATCCATACCCACACGCTGGAAGGGAACATCAATAATCGGAAGGGGCTGTAGAGGTACCTTTCTGTCCTTTGAGGGATTCACTAACTGGCACTTGGGACACGCCGCACAGAATCTGGCGGTCTCCTGATACACTCCTGGCCAATAAAATCTTTCCAATAGGTACCTCAATGTGAGCTCTGGTCCATAGTGCCCCCCTCCTGCTTGGTTATGTGCTAACTGCAAGGCCTGTTCTATAAAGGCTATGGGAACCAGTAGCTGTTCAGTTTTTTTATCGGGGTCTCCACTAGCTCTGTACAATAGCCCTTTTTATGAAAAAGTAAGAGCCTACCTTGTGTGGGTCGACTTCCTGTACTTGATTCCAGGCATTCAATAGGGTGCTGTCATCTTTCTGGGCAGCTCGAATGCTCCGGGCAGGAGTGTTTCCAGATTCTGGGGAAGAGAGCAAACATGAAGACATAGCTTGGCAAGCATATAGGTAGTTCTCTTTGTCTTCTCTTTTCTCAATCTGGGTTTTCTTTTCCCTATCTCTGGGACTCGGTAGGGTCTCACTGCAGAGGGCGCCTCTTGCAGCCAATTCAGTGCCTCAGGGCATTGTTTTGTTAGTTTTGTCAGATACTCATGAAAGTGAGGGAGGTCAGTGCCTGGGAGCACGTTTTCTGGTAATCCCAGGACTACTCCCACTTTTCTGACTTGGGGTATCTGATATCCCCATGGACACAAGAAACTAATACTGTCTCCCCTTCACACACGTTTGCTAACGGAATCAACTCCTTAGCCACCACGGTGTAGTGACACCACGTATCCAGTAAAGCGTTGACTGGTCTGCCATTTAGCCTAATGGCTTTCTTGTACCTCTGTCTCGGTGCTCCGGTGCCTAATACTCTTCCTTGGGAGCAACCCACCTCCATAGGTTCAGAGCTATCGGTGGTTAAGGGACAATTTCGGGCGATGTGGCCCCACTCCGCACAGCTAAAACATTGTGGTCCCATGTGGACCGGAGAAGGCTTTGGAAGAGGCTTAGGAATGGGTCTAGTGATGGGCAAGGATCGTTTATCCCCTCCTTCTGTTATGGGTTTCAGGGTATGCTTAGGGAAAGGGATAGGCGCTCTTCCTGTCGGGGCTTTGAAGTCTGGGGATCTCTGATAGGCACAGGCTAACTCTATTGCAGATTGTGAGGTTAAACCTGGATGCTGTTTTACCCATGCTCTAGTGTTACAGGGGCGGGCCTCTAGGTATTGTTCTAGGTATATCTTCTCCGTAACCTCCTCAACCGAGGAAGATTCCCCAAATCCCTAATCCGGTAAAAGAGAGCCCGGGGATTGTCTCCAGCTCCCCATTTCTCCTTACGAAAGCGAGCCCTATGGTATTCTTGATCACAGCCCAGTCTTTCTAGCATGGCCTTCTTTATGTCCTGATAGGGAGTAACTCCAGCAGGGTTGGCGGCTTGATAAGCAGCCTGTAGTTCTCCAGATAGTAACAGGGCTATGTACTGACCCCACCTCTCGGGAGGCCAAGTGGCGGTGGTAGCTACCCTTTCAAAGTTGGTAAAGAAGTAGTCTGGGTCGTCCCCCTCCTGAAACCTCTGAAGTACGCTACTGGGGACATTTGGATGGACCCTCGCTCTGGAGATGACATCCGTGAGGCGTAAAATAGCCGTGTCCTGTACTTTTTGATTAGTGGTTAGTATAACCGCTTGCTCTTTCAGGGCTGCTTGGAAAGACTCCCGTTCCTTCTGAGCATTCTGGTTTTGTTGCTCCAGAACCAGTTGGAGATGTCTCTGCCCTTCAGCTAACTGAGTGATCATGTCCTGTAGGATCACGGGTTGCGTCATCTTCAAGCCTCAGACGACTAATCCCACTTCTGACATCACTGTGGTATAACGCCCCTCCCCGGAAATGAGTAGTCAGTCTCTACATAAGCACAAGACCAGCCAGCACTTGGTTAGGAAGAGGTGATGAAACCCCGAGTATGTGTTTTATTGAAATAGTGTCCCAAGAGTCTATCAAAGCCTCCACACGCAGGGAAAACACATGAGCAAGCTGGTACTGTACATAAGCAAAATAAACATCTCTGGCTCTCAGCAGTCACTGGGGAATCCTTCTTCACCCGGTCAGTACTCCTCTAGTTCTGGTCTTTTCCCCACCAGGAGGGGGAGCCGGAGTCCCCAAAAGAAAACAGAAAACACAAACAATCACAAGTGAGTCCTTTTGTACTTGGCTAGGATTAGTGTGCTAACCCACCACCTGTGTAGCAATCACCGCGGTATGTGAGGGAAGAGGGGGGAATTGAGGGAGCGGCCCTAGACTATGCCCCTTTCTCATGCAGAGTTCCCTTTTCTTCCCCTCCCAGCCAACCTCTTCCAGAAATGCAGAAATGGCACTTGCCTGGGGCTACGGTCCTCCGGGACCGTAGCGTGGGGTATCGCGGCGTCCTGCTTCTCCTTGGGACGTCCGGATGCAAAGACAGCTGGTGTTGGGGAAACCTCTCTCTTCGGCGCTGCTTCTTCTTTCTCTGGGCTCCGCGGGGTCTTCTCGCTAGAGAGCTCCTTCATGCGTTCTCCGCTTGCCTCCCTCGTTGCTCCCGTCATCGGCACTCCCCACTGGCGTTCTCTCCTCTCCTCCTCGTGGTCCGTGCTTGCCACCTCACACGCCGGTCTCTCCTCCTTTTTCTCCCCTTCCGAAGACGTCATCATCCCATCGACAGCTGCCTCTCGACCGCTAACCTCCTCCCCGGGCTGAAACAAACTGGGCGCCATCTTGAAGTTCTCGGAGGTCCCGTCCCCGGTGCTCCCATAACACAGATCCATTACTGTCTGCCTCCTTTATCGATATGTACTGTAAGTGTGTCTGTAGTTCCACAGTCACGCTTATTGTCATTTCAGTTAGATGGCGTGATGAGATATTTAACTCTCCTGTAAGAAGTCTGTGGTGGCTGCGATGGACACAGCAGGGCACGAGACTTGTAATGTATTTCCATTACATCAAGCCATTTTTGTGGAGTCTTTCACTTTCCTAGAGCACTGCATAAGGGATCACATTAGACCATTGTTAGAAATGGGGGTCTCTAGTGGGCAGAGGTAGGTACCTTTGTCCAAATAGAGACCCTTGCTTCTAGTCAGCGTAAGGGGGATACACACTCTAGATAACCCCTGCTCACCCCCTTGGTACCTTGGCATGAGCAGACAGGCTTATCCCAAAGGCAATGCGTAAAGTATTTGTACCAAAACTCATAGTAACACAGTGAAAACACCACAAATGGACACCACACCAGTTTAGAAAAATAAAATATCTTTAGCTAAACTAAACAAGACCAAAACGACAAAATTCCAACATACACAGTTAAAAATATGACTTTCAAAAGGTTTCAAGAACTTGTATAATAGAAAACTATGGATGCGTGACTTTTCACCAAAGTACCTGTAGATGCGTCAAAGTTCCAAAAACCAAACAGTCGCAGAGTCGGAAAACAAAGAGATGCTACATTCCTATAACCTTGGGGAGGCAATGCGACAGTTCTGCGGCATGCAGAGGACGAGTTGCGTCAAATCCGGTCTGTATGAGGAGTGATGCGTCGATTCTTCGTGGCGATTCTGGTTCGCAAGTAATGCGCCGGGAAAACTTGCCGCACAGGTACGATGCATGGAAATCCTGGATGCTTCGGCGATCAATGTGGCGGCGTCGAGGGGCGCTGCGTCAATTCTCTTGAGCCGCGATCCCTCGATGCGTCGGTTTTCACAGTGGGGTGGTGATGCATGGAAATTCTTCTCGCGCTATGAAGATGCGTCGGGAAAACAGCCGCAAGAAGAGCGATGCGTTGATTCCTGTAGTTCTTTAACCAACCTCCAGAGGCCCAAAATTGGCACAGGCACCTCTTGGCAGGTCAGAACTCACAGCAGCAGAGTCCAGGGGAGCTGGGGGTGAAGTCTTTGTGTCCCTGAGACTTCAGAACAGGAGGCCAGCACACACAGGCCCTTGGACATCTCCTTCAAGCAGGGGACACAGCACACAGCAAAGTCCTTCTCCTTTCCTTGGCAGAAACAGCAACTGCAGCACAACCCCATACAGCACACAGCAAAGGGGCAGTAGTTCTCCTCAGTCTCTCCAGCTCTTCTCCTTGGCAAAGGTACCTCTTGAAATCCAGGAATGATCTAAAGTTCAGGGGTTTAGGACTAATACTTATACCCCAAAATGTCTTTGTTCTCTCTGTGCAGAGAAGCCCTGTGCGCAGTCAAAACCAGTTCTGTCCTCTCTGGTGCAGCTTCCTGGCAGGAGGTAGAGACAGCATTGTGGAAAGCAGACCAGACCCATTCAGGTGAAAGGAAATCTGCTCCCCCTACTCTAAATGCAGCCCAGGTCTTTTCAGCCTAGCCCTGACTCATCAGGCTCTCTGGAGCCACTGCTCCTCCCAAGCCCCTTACACTTCAAATCCAGACAGTCAATCCACATCCTAGCAGAGGCACACTGGATAGCTAAACAAGAAAATACCTACTTTCTAAAAGTGGTATTTTCAAACACAGAATGTAAAAATCACCCTCACTAAAAGATGCATTTTAACATTCTGAATTCAGGCATACTAAACTTTATTTTCCTACCTTGTTCCCAGGGGCAGTTATATTTATAAGATGTTATAAACAAACTCCCCATTCTGTCCTCTGGGAACACGTAGCCTTGCAATAGTGAAAAACGAAATTTGCAGTAATTCACTATCAGGACATGTTACACACATCAGCACATGTCCTACCTTTCACATACACTGCACCCTGCCCTGGGGGGTACCTTGGGCCTACCATAGGGGTGTCCTAGGTGTAAGAAAAGGGAAGGGTAGGGCCTGGCAAGTGGGCGCACTTGCCAAGTCGACATAGCAGTTAACAAACTGCACACAGGCACCACGGTGGCAGGCCTGAGACATCTTTTCAGGGCTACTAATGTGGGTGGCACATTCAGTGCTGCAGGCCCACTAGTAGCATTTGATTTACCAGCCCTGGCACACTTAGTGCACTTTCCTAGGGACTTACTGGTAAATCAAATATGCCAATCAGGGAGAACCAATCACAATACCAATTTACACAGGGAGCACTTGCACTTTGACACTGATCAGCCGTGACAAAGTGCCCAAAGCATCTAAGCCAGCAAAAACGACAACCAGCACAGCATCAAAAACACAGGAGGTAGAGGCAAAAAGTCAGGGAAAACCATGCCAAGGATGCCAGGTCTAACAACCATAATTCAACGTGAGCTGTGGAAAAGTTTGATTATTGGGAAAGAATACCCACTTTATGTCGGAAGAAAAGAAGGACTGGAGTTTAGGTAAATTATGCAATAGCCTTAAGATTCTTTGTCTGGTTATAGGATTGTCACCATTTGCGAAATGGTCCGAAATCTCAAGGAATCAATAAAGTTTTAATATGGGCTCTACTGAGGATAACCCATGATTAGAGCTTGCTGCCAAAACTGCTTATGAGGGGGGCCGGCTTTCTGACTGGAACGTAGTGCTTACAAAGTTGGGGGCCAGTGGCTTGTACATCTATTACAGGAAGAAGCAAAGACAAGTTTGATGCTTGTGCATGCTGTGAGTTTACCATGTTGGTTGTGCTGCTGCTTGCTCCATTTAGCTCAGTGCTAGTATGGGCATCAGAGCGAACTTTATTCTTCGGGACTTCCTGTTTGTCATACGATTTGCTCTTTTCTTTTTCCTCACAGACTTTGCTTTTGCCTTGTTTCTATTAGCTTTCTTAGAGTCAGGTTCTTGTACTGTAAGAAGTGAAGCAGTCATGAGGGGATTTTTCGAGGAACCTGTTCTATTAGAGCATTTGAATAACAGATAGCAGGGGAGAGCAGCTGTCTCCTTACTTGTCTCCTTGTCTAGAGTTGGTTCTGCAAATAGCTTAGGTAGGGAGTAGACTATTTCTGTTCCTTCCCCATTCTTTTTCCTTCCTTTTCACATTTTTTTGTATGTTTGAGTTGCACTTAACTTTTTGTTAATGTTCCATGAGGGTAGTGATTTTAAGCCGTCACCATCCTCACTTGTTTGAACTTCCACTCCAACATCTACCCTTCTGGCAGAGGTTGAGTCATTTTGATTGATTAGAGTGTTCAATATTGCAGTTTGGATTTCTAGTGTATGATCAGAATTAGTTGCAGCTTTTTCCACCAAAAGTAGTATAGTTTTGAGTATCCTCTGTAACTCGGAGATGATTGCATGTTCATTTGTGGGCTGAAATAATATGATAGAGGAAAGTCAGGAGAGCTGTATAAATTCATTTCAATCTCTGTTACATTGCTTGGTGTACTTTTTAATAGTTCTAAACTCTCTTTTAATGGTTTACTTCCTGCTGTATTAGGGAGTTGACTCAGATCAATGGCAGGCAAAATAAAATCGATTGGCAAGGTATGAATAGGTACATCTTCTGGAGTTATCGGCTGATTTCTTGTTTCAATGATGAGGGCAGTGCTATTTATTTCTGTATTCATTGCAGCTTTAGGTATTTGATCGGCTATGTCGAATGCAGTGTTGTCACTTAGATCTACATCAAGCATTGAGTTACCTCCTTTTGAAGTTTTTTCCCATTTCCTGATGTCGTAGAATCTAATATAGGGAAGAATTCAGGAATCGATGTTAGCCCTTCTAAAGCACCACTTTGAATTGACTTTTTCTTCCTTCTCTTGACTGTTTGTACTGTTTCTTGCTGCTTTATTACAATGGTGCGATTTCTTAACTTTTTAATTGTCGTATTAGAAAGATGACTTTTCCTTTCCAGGGTATGATAGATCACCGCGGGGAATAGATGAGCACCGCCTTCACCCACCACAATGAAAGTTTTACGAAACTAGATTGAACGGTACAGTCTTTTGGAGCCTGGAATCTGAGTAATTAACCTCTAAGGTAGCCTTGAGTTAGTGGGCAGGCACAAGAATGATAATAATCAGCAACTATGGAAGTTAAATATGTTGAATAGAGTTAAATTGACGATGTACAGTAGGTCAGGCAAGGCGGACGTCGCTTCCACTGTTTCCCAAGCAAAACAGTGATTGATCAGTGGGAATTGGGAGTGCTAGTGCTCCACCTCCTTGAGCTGCACTCAGTCTTAGCTGGGCCACTTCTGTGAATGCAGGGACTAGCCATTCAAAGAGGACTCTATGCTTAATGCTTCTCCCACCACCCTGTACCAAGCCATCCCTCACCACTCAAATGTGAGAGCTCAAATGTGAGAGCACCCAACTAGACAGCTCTCACCTCTATTTAAAGTTCTGGGTGCACAATCATCTTGTTGCAGGTTGCTGGTTTGCACAAATCCTGTAGATTGATGTGGTGTTCCAGGTTTCTGGAAATTGTGTGCTGTGGGCTCTAAAAAATGCCAAAGAGTTGAGGCTGGGCACCAAGGTTATGGGAGTACCTCTCCTGCCTGCTCCCTACACCGTGACTCACTCACAGCTCCACACATCTGCCTTCCAGTGAAGAGAGGAGGGAACATTGTTCTGTGAGGTACCTGTGAACTAGTTATTGAGACAGAAGAGTCGCTCTGCAGAAGACCACTGTGACCAGAACCTCTTTGAAGTCTTTCTTACCTGCAAGTTACTCTACCACATCAGCAGTCAAGGCAGCAGTGCCAGGCTCTGGTGATGGGTGGGCCAGACCATTGTAAGGAGGTGCTAGGTGAGCAGCCCGAGGATAAAAATTGACATACTCCAGTATCAAGGGGGTCCAACAACCATTTGCAGGAAGTGTTTGCAGTCAGCAGTTTGGACCACGTGATCTGGGTGGAGCCCCAGTCGAAGCCAGTAGAGTGCAGTGTCTTTTGGCATCTCTCCCAGTATCTTCGCTGATGGAGATTTTTGTTAGCTCTTCTGGGACTTGGTGCTCAGGCAAGCTGGGGGCTCCCTGGCTGGGGGACTCTGTCTTTCCCGCTTGCCATGTCCCCGGCTGAGAGGCGCCCCAGGGGAAGTGCACCGTTGAGGAGGATTGAGGGCGGAGGATGAAGTTCTGACGTGACTGTCCCTGCTGACCCGGCTACCCCCACTCTGTTACACCGTGGCCACATCAGGGCCCTAGAATGGAGAAGCGGTGTTGGCCAGGGCATAGGATGCCTCAGACCCTTGTGCCCCATAGCGCCGCACTTCACTGGAATACAAACAAACAACAGGACTAAACCCATAGATCAGGTTGAGATCTGGGTAAGGAGGTACAACAATGTCTCAACCCGTATTACTGAAAGAACAAATTATCATGTATGTACAAGACATTACAAGCAGGGAAATTAGGAAGACTCATGAATTGATTTAAATGTGCTCAAGGCATTATATATTTGAATAAGTATCAAGTAAAAAGCACAGTTGTATTAGCACTGTAAGCAGTAGTTGCGTGGGCAACCTGAAAACTTGTGCACATAAGTGCTCGTGACACTCACAATGAACGGCGCAAGTGACAAGTGGTGAGAAACAGTGAAGGAGCAGCGTGCAAAGGTGACTAATATATACAGAGAAATAACTTATGTTTCAAGAGCAGTTATTCACATAGATTTTAGCATATAATGAAAATATTTTGGTTGAACCATAGTAAAAGCGGCGCCGGAGTTATCGCTGGTATGTCGACGGCGTTTCGATCATAGGTACTTTGGATCATCATCAGGACCAGGCTGCCATTTGAAGGTGATATACAAGGGGGGGGTGGAAGGAAAATGAGACAGTGGAGGGGCAGGGGTGAGGAAGCAGCAGGGAAAGGGGTGTGGTGCGGGGTGAGGTGTACCTGGAGGGGGGGGGGGCAAGATAATGCCCAGGGGGGGAGAGAAGAGCAGGCAGTGAGTCCTGTGAAGGCGCGGTGATGGGAGGGAATCCCTGTAAATGAAAGGATCAGTGGTATCAGAGAACAGAGCTGACTGGGGGGGTGTACTGGGGAGAAGCCTAGGAGTGGCGATGTACTTACCAATGGAGAAGTACATCAGGATTAAATCTGAGTGGGGGGAAGAGGTGAACTGAATCAGGTAAACTTCAGCCAAGGCGGAGCCAGTAGGTCAGCAGCCAGAGGAAGCCGGAACGGGGCCTGGCTGTAATTAAAAAGGCCTCATGTTGTAGGAGTAGAAAAAAGGAATGGTTATTGTGCGGCGCGGGGTAGCGTGCAAGACACTTACCTGGATTCAAGACTAGAAGGGTAGGCGTTAGGGTGAGCAGCGAGCCGTGACAGGGTCGGAGCCCCGATCCACTGTGGGCTGGCTGTAGATGCAGAAAAGGCCGCCGGATGCGGGGATCCTGTGGGCCAAGGCATGGGTTAGAGGGGAACCAGAGGGGAACTCGAATGCTCGGGCAGCGGTAAAGAGGACCCGACAGAGTGGGATTTACCAGTTAGAAGCAGGAGCTAAGCGGGGCTAAACGATGGGCTAGTCGGTCGTGGAGTCCTGTGCCGAAGGGTCGGTCGCCAGGGTGCCGTCACCGTAGTGATCGGCTGGAGCGATTTTGGAGAGGCGCAGTGAAACCCGGAAGTTATGAAAAGCCGGGATTGCCGGGCAGCGTGTCTATGTCAGGCCGCAAGGGGGGCGTTGTGTAAGGTTGGCGTGCTGGTTGCCAGGGGAACAGTAGGGAGGCATCTATGGGGGACGGATCTGTGTAGGGAATAGGAAGGCGTGGGTCGCGGGGGTAATTGGCGAGTATGAAAAGGAACAGGAGGGCAGGGGAGGGCAGACAGAGAGTGAAGTCATAATCGAAAAACATTGGAAAAAAGGGCAAGATTGAAACAGCGAAGAAAATTATATATACATACTGTCTGATTGAGAAAGAATAATTTGAGAATTGGGCACATACGGTTGTGGCTGTGGACACATGGGGTACATAAGGTTGTGGGTATGGAAAGACACAGACGATGCCACACCCAGGCTTGGTGCCCATAATAAAAACAATCTGTGATAACAATTAGTGGTGGACACATGAGGGCCTTACAGATCGTGGAGGGCCCAAAATGAATCGGCATGAGAAGGCACTTAATCGTGGGGCCGTGTGGGCCTCACAGTTCGGGCTCTGAACTTGGAGGGTCACAGTGGTGTAGGACATGACCGGGTAGAACTAGGGGTCACAGTTGGATGGTACTGTTCCATTTGTCGATTGTATTAAGGCCAAGAAGGTGCACTGAATTACATCTGGTGATCCATTTGCACTCGCTTCTATTCAGCAGGAGTTGGAGATTGCCACCCCTGGTAGGTAGCGTAGGTTGGTCAATAACCTGCCATGTAATTTCCAATTCGCTGTGTTGTTTTTCGATGTAGTGGGACACCAGAGGGGCGGTCAAGACCTTGCAGTGAGTACGGCTCTTATGTTGGATTATTCGTTGATTTACCATTTGGGTTGTTTGGCCGATATAGATCAAGTCGCAGGGGCAGCGAATGGCATAAATTACGTTGGAGGAACGACAGTTGGTGAAGGTTCTTAGCTTGTGTGTCATATTGTTGGTAGTGAATTCCTTAGTGTTCACTGTGAGGTAACAAACTATACAGTTCTGGCATCTGTAGTGGCCAATGATGGGTAGCAGGCCCCAAGTAGCCGTGATGGAGTCATGCGGGCTTGATTTAGTGGGCCATGTGATGGCAGGGACCAGGTGGTTAGAGAGATTGTCACCTCTTTTGTAAGAAAAGAGGGGGGTTGTTGGAATGGACATGTGTCCTTAGTATAGACCAATTCTTCTTGATAATCTTGCTGACTTGGTTACTGCAGGGGTTAAACGTAGTGACAAAAGGAATCCTGGTGTTAGCTTGTTTAGCCCGGGGCATGAGGAGCTGGTCACGGTGGCAGTACCATGCTCTTTTGCGAGCAGGCGAGACCAATCGGGGTGGGTAGCCTCTTTGGAGGAATTTGTTGGCGAGGTTGGCTGCCTCTTGGAAGTAGTCTTTGCGCCACTTGCAGTTTCTTCTTATGCGCAGGAATTGTCCATACGGTAGGCCATCACGGAGACCGGGGGATGGTAACTTGAGTAGTGTAGAAGGGTGCTACGTTCCGTGGGTTTCCTGTAAAGGGTGGTACCGATTTTTCCATCCTCGGCATGCAGGGTGATGTCCAGAAAGGGGAGGTTGTTGGTTCTACAATCAGAGGTGAATGTGAGATGGGGTTGTGACTGGTTTAACCAAGACAAAAAGGCATCTAGGGTGTTGGTTGAGGCTTTTCATAGGAGGAGGATGTCATCTATGTAACGTCGCCATAACAGAATCTGGATTTGGAAGGGGTTGTTAGGCGTGAGAATGTGAGTCTTCTCGAGGTTGTAGACGAATAGAATCGCAAAATTGGGGGCAAAGCAAGCCCCCATCGATACACCCTTGATTTGTAGATAGAAGGTGTCCCGGTAAAGAAAGTAGTTGTTTTTAAAAGCAATCTTGACTAAATCCATGATGAAATCTGTGGGGATCAAGGATGGTTTGGGTCTGGTTTCAAGAAGGTCTTGGATGACACAAAGTCCTTCGTCATGGGGAATGTTAGTATAAAGAGACTCGAAGTCAAGACCTTCCACGAGTTCAGTGTCGGTGTCAAAGGGTCTATCCTCAATGGTGTTTATGAGGTCCATGCTGTCACGTATAAATGTTTCCGTTAAGGGTACAAATTCTTTTATGACTGCATTGATGTATTTGCCAAGGGGTTCAAGTATAGACCCACATCCAAGAACAATTGGACGGCCGGGGGGATTAGTACTGTCCTTGTGGATTTTCGGTAATACATAGATGACAGATGTGCGTGGGTGTTGGTTGTTTAAAAATGCAATTTTTTTGGGGGAGAAGATGTTTTGGGATCTGGCCAAGTTGGTTATTTTTTTAATTTTAGTTTTGAGATCCGGTAGGGGGTCTTTGGTCAGTGGACGGTAGTGACAGTCATTTGATAGTTGTCTCTTGATTTCTTGGTCATATTTATCGATGTCCATCACTACAATGCCGCCGCCTTTGTCGGCTGGTTTTATGATCAAGTCTGTTTTTTCTTTGAGATTGAGTAGAGCTTGCTTCTCGGGCCAAGGAAGGTTGTACGGAATGTATTCAAATTGATTCTTGAGGTCAGACACTTCACAGAGCACCAGCCGTTCAAAGGAGAGAATTTCAGGTGGCATGGAGGCAGAGGGAGGGTTAAATGTGGAGGGTAGGTGAAAGGGATTTCTGGTGGTGTTAGTGGAGGATGGTCTGTCGGAAAAGAATTGTCTTAGCCGGATGCGTCTGAAGAACTGTAGTAAGTTCTCCTGGAGGTCAAAGAAATTACTTCGTTCTGTAGGGACAAATGAGAGGCCTCCGCTTAGGAGCTTGGTTTCCTCGGAGGAAAGGATATGGCTGGATAAATTGAATATGGGGATCAGTTGGGAATCCAGGTTCATGGTGGGTAAATTATCCACGGCTAGTTCCTCCCTGTTGGTAGCGGAGTTGACTATTGTGGTGGACCCCATTGATGGTGCTTTCTTCGGGTTTGTCTTTCTCCGGAGTATTGAAATTGGTAGTTGGTCCGTGTTCGAACCCAGCCGCGGCCGCGATTCTCCTCTAAAAAACGGGGAGGAAGCAGTGGTGGTGGTCTGTTGGGGTTTCTGGAGGCGTTGCTTCCTTCGCCCAGGTCAGAGTCTTCTATAGCGGTATTGGAGGAGTCCGAGAAGGTAATGGGTTGGTTGTTCCGGAATCTCCCCCAGTTGCGAGTTCTCTGTGGATTATAGGGGGTATTGTAGAACTAGTCTCTTAGATATGGGTATGTTTTTTCTTTGTCGTAGTACCTTATGTCTTTCTGTATTTTGGTGATTTTTTTGTTTAGTTCAAAGGTGTTGAAAGTGGCAATCCTGGTATTGATTTTGTCTAGGAGGCTTTTGGCATCTGGTAGGGTATTGTCCTCCAAGATGAGTTTTTCTAGTTCGGCAATCTCTTCCAATTCCTTGCGGCTGTGTTTAATGGCCGTATCAATACCTAGAACCATCCAGTGACGTGAGCAGGTGGTTGCCAGATGACTGAAACCATTGCGAAATTTGGGGTCCTGGGTAAAAATGGCAGGGGTGTTACGGATTTGCAAACCTAGTGGAATACTGTTAGACTTCAAATATTCTGTTAACATGCGTGCATGGAGGCTAGTTCTAATTTGCTTTTTCTTGAGTTTTTCAAGTCTGTCTAGAACAATCCTGGAAGTGTTGGTGGCAGGGATAGAAGGTGTGGTGGGGGGGCAGCTGAAAGTAAAGAGAGACAACTGAGTATTTATTGGTTATAATCATCGGAATATGATGGAGTCTCCCTAGACATAGTCAATCTAATGTGTCAATTCAATTGGCAAGAAAGTAATGGTCCGGATTCAACCTACTCTCGCAGCCCAGCGGCTGCTCACAATATATAAACAAACGACAGGAGAAAACCCATAGATCAGGTTGAGATCTGGGTAAGGAGGTATAAAGAAACAACAATGTCTCAACCCGTATTACTGAAAGAACAAATTATCATGTATGTACAAGACATTACAAGCAGGGAAATTAGGAAGACTCATGATTTGCTAAAATTCAGAGACCAAAATCCCCAGTTTTGGGCAGCAATTGCCCAGCTGCACCTAGCAATTCCAAGTGTTTATCCTAGAAATGGGGAATAACATTTCTGCCACAAATTTATCTTTTACAAATTAAAAACGCATTTAACTGAAAAGTGCAAAAGGATGGAAAAAATAAAACATATATTTGAATGCACATTTTATAGTAGGTACTCATTCTTAGATATTATAAGCATATAAAAGAAATAATAATGTACTGATTTAAGTTAGCTTAACTGACAATGCCATAACAACAATAAAATAATTCATTAGCATTGAAAAGTCTGCTGTTCACTTTGAGCTCTTGTTTAGCACAAGATGTTTTTTCTCTTTTGCTGCAGATGCTGTAACTTTCCAGAAGCATTCTTAGTTAGTGAGCAGGCATTTGTTTTATATTTGACAACTGATAGTGAGGTTCTCACCAGGCGGAGAGGGACAACACGAAGTATATTCATGGGAAGAACTGTCTGAACTGCAAAATGTGTATCTTTTCGCAGAAATGCGTCTATGGCTCATTGTGCAGACATGAGAAACTGTGGAGTTTACCTATTCCCAAGAGTTTGCTAAAATCCTATTGGTCATTTTGGATGGAGAAACGAAACTTGTTACCATCTAGAATATTGTGTGTTTATATTAGTGCATGTTTCTAGAGTAGAGGAGGGCTTCTCACACTCGCATTTCCTGGGGACTCGTCTCTGAATATATCTCTCTTCATGAGAGATTGCTTAGCCTCTTTTCTGAGTCTGCTGATTTATACCTGAGAATGCTTTCCAGCTTGATCTTTTCTTTTAATTGATATGCAAAGGCTTAATGCAAAGGCATTTATATCTCTCATCAGAACTCTATGTTGCGTATTTGAACTGACACCTAATTCTATTTTCATGTACACTAAAACATGGCTTAGGCTTGTTGATGGGGTGGCAAAGAGGAACATTGCTTGGAAATGGGGGGTGGCAGCTGCTCCAAAGATTGGAGACTGGAAGCCAGATGTGCACTGGTGCCAACAGGCCGAAAAAGTTATTTACCAAAGCAGAGGCAGCCCCCGGAAGTGGGAAAAGATATGAACTGCATGGGTTCAGTATAGAACTTAGTCATGAGGGTCCGAGATGGGTGGAAGGGGGAGGGTGTTGCGGGTGGGTAATCTAGAGCTTAAAGTGGATAATCTCCTCTTCCTACTATATGCTTTACTGTATGTGATCTTATAGATGGATCCCCTGATTTACTGCTCACCATACTTCACCATGTAACTGTGCTATACTGAATGGTGTAAGAAGCAAAGGTTCAATAAAGAGAATGTTTAAAAAAATCTATTTTCATTCCAATTTAATTTAGATTAGGAAACTTCCTTTATGGAACATGCTTGCTGTATTATTCCAATATTAACTGTTATTTTGATAAATATTGTATTCTTCCTTATATTGAAATATTGATTATTGGATTATATTCATGTCTAATGCTGATGCTTAAAAGACTAAATTCTTATCGAATAAAATATTGCAAACTTAAAAAAGAAAAAGAAAAACCTTAAACTCACACAAACACTTTTTATTGACTGTATTAAAAGTCTTTGGTTATTTTATTGCTTGTATGTTTTGATGTAGATGATCGCTCCTTTTCACTTCTCCATGTCGACAAACAAATGTCCATATGACCAATGGCAGTTTTTTTTAATGATTATACTTAAAGAATAATATATAGAAAACCCCACTCAGTCAACATGCAGCACTGGAATTACCATATCCTTCTCTGCATGCTGATGCCCATTCTGGGAGCACATCTGTTCCCATTTACAACCTGCACTGAGCAGCTGGTAAATGGGAGTGGGATCATGGTAGGTTGGTGGAATGGGAGGGTAGTGGAGAAGATGGAAGAAAGCAGGAAAGGAAGTGAAAAGAGAGTGGAGCATTCACACTCCCTCTTTCTTTAGGGTGGCTCAGCATACACAGGGATATGATTCTGCCTGCAGCCCCTGCTCTTACTCAATTTCACCAGTCAGATTTTCTAGACTACCTATTTGCGACCAGTGCTCACACACCCAGTAAATCCAGTCACCAGAACATCGAGACACTGGTGATCAGTCAAAATGGTATGTCCATTGGATATCCTGCTCCACCTAATTAAGAATAGGGCTCTAATTGGCAAAGGTGCTTGTGGGTTGCTAGGCAAGGTGCGATCAGTAGAGCTACTAACAATTACATGGCTCAGCAGCTCACTTTTCTGTAAGTGCACATACCTCTAGGTAAACAAAGAACAAAGAGACATACAGGCTCACCACCTGTACACCAATGTTATTTTCCATGCCAGAAAGTGCACAAATAGTCTAGCTATACAGCTGCTTACAAGTACACAGATCTGTCAAACAAACTACATACCTAAAAGGGAATGAAAAGAGACAGATTTTAAGACATCCTACTACCATTACAACCCATGTACTATGAGGCAGGACGAAAGAGGCTCGGGCTGAGCATTGTGTCTCTCCTCCTCCCTACACTTCAATTCACTAGACTCCTCTCTAAGAAAGGAAACATGACTCTAGCAAGCTTGGCTGGACCTTTGGATTTATGAAATAAACTGGACATTGGAATGAACATTGGATCTCTGCCATCTGCTCACATTTTTGTATTTAGCTCTGCAGTCGACTGATTAATTTATGGGCCTGTTTGGACCTCTTATTGTTAAACTGTAACCAGAGAGTACAGCTGGCATTTAGTCCTATTCTCTCTGAGTGAAAGTAAGACAAAGCCTCAATGAAGCTCTTCTTCCTGACTCTGCTTCAATCCTTGCCCAGCGTGGAAGTTCTCCGCTAGTTCAAGGAAATCTATAGTGCTTTGGAGAGCCTGAAGAGAGCTTGGATCAATTGTACCCTCACCAGGAGGAAGAGGCGGGCTGACACAAATCTTGTCATGCCCGATCTTCTCAGAACCTCGTACTCTGGAACCAGCCACAGGCAACCCAATGGGTTGACTCTTGCTATTGTGTTAGAAACAGTGGGAACTCATACTGGTGGGCACAACCCTCTTTGGACTAAGTTTTATATTTTTTTATACATTTCTTTATTTTTTAGTTTTCCTGCGGTCTACATGGGTAGAGAACCCAGTTAGTTAGCCAGGTCGACAGATACAGGGAACTTTGTAGCTCACCTTGAGACCTGTGTGATCCCAGGATATTGTCCATGTGTGGCTGTTGCATTGCAAGATTGCCATACCTCCACTGTAACTCCACTTTGCAAGAACAAGCTCTGAAACACTATCCTCCAGCCTGGCAGGTACCATTGATACTATTTTCTTTTTTTATTTCATCTGATCTATATAAGTGTTTGCATCTAGGTTTGCGTACACTGTTACATATAAAGAAAGGCGTCCAAAGTATCACAGTCCAAATCGAAAGGTTACAATTCTCCATTTTCATCAAAGTGTCAATATTTATAAATATGTGTGAACATTAATTGCTTGTGAAACCTAAACTAGCATTTCCAAGAAGTATGTTACAAAGTAGAGCTTAGAAAATTGAAATGTTGAAAGCTCCTCTGAAGATAATGGCTTTTATAGCCCTTGTGCTCCAACATTTCAATGTTTGTTTTTCTGTTTTTTCCTGTTTAAATTGGAACATTCTACTCTCAGTGGGAGGAATGTTCTGGTAGCATTATAGCCCTCCTGCCTCAGTTGACCCTGTAATAATCTATTCAGGGGAGTAATGTTGCATTGTGTCTTGTGCTGTGAAACTGCTTTTACCCACACATATTGATTTTTATACTCCTTACTGGACATTAAAAGTTAAATACATCTTTGCTTGCTGTCTGTGTATCATACTTGTGGCTTCTTACTTGATACTTGTTATGCTGTCTTCCAGGACTGCTGACATTTTGGACAGTTATTCTTTTTGGCATTTTTCAAACAATTCATTGAACACAGATAGCCCTCCTTGTCCAAAACAAACTGCAGGGTCTCTAGCAAACACATTTTCGAAATTACATCCAATTTCTTAAATAGGATAAAAGTGTCTACAAATAAATCTTTTAAAAAGTTCCCTTATTCATTTTTTATTTAACAATAAAACTACTTTCAGAACTGTAACATGAGAGAATTCAATATGTAGTGAACTAAGATGTACATTTTGTGATGAATGTTAAAGGCATCGTTGGACAAAGATAAGACATGATAAATGCAATATGGCCTTATAGCCCCCCCGTAGTAGGCTATACTGGCCCTTAAAGGGCCTCTCCTTCAGTTCAGGCCTTTACAAGGGAGGGGGCCTTTCATGGTTGGTATAACCCACTCCGGCAGGCTATAAGGCTATTGGAATATTCCACCCCAGGAGAGCAGATTGTTCTAATTTAAAACAAAAGGCCTCTCGGCGTCCGGGGGATTGAAACACCCCTGAAGCCCCGAAGCCTTTGTTTCACAGCTGTAGCTTTGATTATTCAATAAATCACAGCATGTGTAGGGCCCCAGCTGTTAGCTGTTGAACATTCATAGCAAAAGGTGGTAAAGTAGGCCTAAGTCAGCCCCTGGTTCTCCCTGGGCTCAGCTAAACTGAAGGAGGAAGGGGGGAAGCCTACTGTGTGTTCTGCTTCACTGGCACTGCCTTTTGCTTTCCCCTGCCCAATCCACATATTTTGGAGAGGCAGGGCAAAGACGGAAGCAGAGGTTGTGTATTAGGACATTGTAATGTTGAGGGCAGCGGGCCTATACCAGGTTTTATAGGCCACTGCTGCTCCATTGTTTTCAATGGAGCTCTCAACATTCCAATGTTCTAATCCTTCTCACAATTCTATAATAGGCTTCCCACAATAAATCTTCTTGTGATCTCAGCAGGTAGAGGTGGCTTACAAAGTCCCTTTGGAGCAAGTGTGAACACTTAATGTTATCTGCAGCTAAAGTAAAAGGATAGCTACATTAAATAATACATTTTCACACCATAGATGGCAGCAAATTATGATTTCCTCGCAAGCTGGCATCAAGCTTACTGTTGTGAAGAATAGATGATATTATTTCTAGGGATATTTTCAATATCCGGATCAAATAATTTCCATGCAATCAGGAATGTTTTCGGTGATGGAAATATTTTTAACTAATCAAATGACCTCTCATTCACATCTAAACTAATTTAATTATTTGTTGAGTTATAAATGTTATTTCTTACATTTAGGAGCTCTTCCTATCATGAGGGCCACTTAAGGTGGAGTGCAGGAGGGTGGTGGGGAGGTAGCACTCTTAACAGCCGTCCAACTGCCCCACCATCGGCTGGAGTATTCAACACAAAGATTTGCCCAAATCACTGGCAAACTGCAGCCATGCCCAGTGAGGCCGATTGACACTTTGCACCCTGCATTGCCATGCCCCGTCCCAAGATGTGAGTCTCTTCGTGGTCACCCCCTATAGGATTTTGCCACCTTCTCATTCAATTTTGTCCTATTTCAAGTTATCCAGCTCAAGATTAACCAACTAACTTTAACCCCTTTGGTGCTCATGACGGAATGGTTCCTTCATGAGCACCAGTGCTCCTGTGCTCATGACGGAACCATTCCATCATGTGCAAAGGCGCGCAAAATCCCTCTGCTGCAGAAAGCAGAGGGATTTTCCTTTTTTATTTTTGCCTTGGGAGGTGGGGAAGAGCTTCCCCAATCTTCCAAGGCTTTTTTTTTTCTTCAATGTAATGACGAGCGCGCGCATGGCGCACTTATGTAATTACATTGAAACTGAAACTTAGTTTCAGTTTCATTGTTTCGGAGCTCGTGGGGCTATCTTGGCCCCCGAGCACTGAATTACAAGCGAAAAACATCGTTGGAAAGAGGAGAATCTCCCCTTTCCAATGGTACCCTTCCCCAAGCAGGGATCCACCCACTAGGCCCCAAGGAGGGGGAGCGGTCCCTTAGGCAAGGGCCTTTGCTCCCCCCATAAAAAGCAGCATATCCAGTCTTTCTTCCCCCCTGGGGGGCAGATTGGGGCAATAGCCCCCAATCTGCCCCCCAGGGGGAACAGAAAGCACCCTAGATTCCAGGGATTATTATGTTTTAGGTCAGGGGTGGGTCTGCCCAGAATGGGCATGCCAATGCCCCCACCTTCCCCCCCCAAAAATGCAAAGTCCTTTCTGCCCCAGCAGGAGGCAGATGGGGCAATAGCCCCTGATCTGCCCCCCCCCCGGAGGAGGGCAGAAGGCCCACTAGGCACCAGGGATTACGCTGGCTTTTTTATACATAGGGGCGGGGGCTGCCCAGAATGGGCATACCAATGCCCTCACCCCCCAGAAAAATAGCCACAGTCTTTCTGCCCCCCAAGGGGGCATATAAGGGCAATAGCCCCCAATCTCCCCTCCCCCAGAGGGCGGCAGAAAGCCCACTAGGCACTGACATTTTTCCCTAATGTGTCTAGGTGTGGATTTCGGACCCTAGCTCTGCTGGCACCTAAGGTAATCTAGCAAACCTATATATTTTTTAAAACTAGAAATCCAGGGAAATCCAAGATGGGTCGGCTTGTGTGGCTCTCGGTTCTGTTACCCAGAATCCCTTGCAAACCTCAAACGTTGTAAAAAAAACCCCACATTTTCCTCACGATTCCGTGATGGAAAGTTCTGGAATCTGCGTAGATCCACAAACTTCCACCCACCCCAAATTCCCCAAAGTCTCCCGATAAAAATGGTACCTCACTTGTGTGGGTAGGCCGCGACAGGAAACGGCCCAAAACACAACGTGGACAGATCACATTTTTACAGTGAAAACTGACCCTTTATTTGCAAAGTGCCTAGCTGTGGATTTTTAACCCTAGCTCTGCCAGCACCTAGGGAAACCTATACATTTTTTAAAACTATATATCCAGGGGAATACAAGGGGGGTGGCTTGTGTGCCTCCCACTAGGTTCTGTTACCCAGAATCCCTTGCAAACCTCAAACTTTGTAAAATAAAACACATTTTACTCTCATTTCTGTGATGGAAAGTTCTGGAATCTGTGTGGAGCCACAAAATTCCACCCACCCCGCATTCCCCAAAGTTTTCTGATAAAAAGGGTACCTCACTTGTGTGGGTAGTCCTAGTGCCCGTGACAGGAAATGGACCCAAAACGTATTGTGGAGACATCAAAATTACCGGCGGCCATCTAGGGAAACCTACCAAATCCACACATTTCTGAATAGTAGACACCCTGGGGAGTCCAGTGAGGTATGGCTTGTGTGGATCCCCCAAAGTTTTCCTACCCAGAATCCCCTGCAAACCTCAAATTTAGCTGAAACAAATCACTTTTTCCACACATTTTTCCTATGTCCGACAATTTTTGGCACCCGGCCGCTAGCTTACACAGATAGAAGACTCACCACCCAACAATGTGGTGGAGACTGAGAGTAAATCAAATTACAGACTGGTACAATTTGAATGGCCGGTCCAAAGCGAGCACGGGAAAAATCCTTGTACCGACAGCTTTGGCACCCGACCGCTAGAATCACCAAAGGTACCGGCCCGTATTTTTATTTACTCTCGGTCTCCCACCACATTGTTGGGTTGTGAGTCTTTTATCTGTGTAGGCTAGCGGTTGGGTGCCAAAAATTGTCGGGCATAGGATTTCTCCAGTAACCGCTTTGGACGGGCCATTTAAATGGTCCCGGTCCTTTTTCTGATTTACTGTTGGTCTCCCACCACATTATTGGGTGGAACCTTGATTCATTCTTGTTGGGTTGACCTTCCAATCGCCTGGAAGGTCCCGATTTATTTTTTACCTTGAAAATTTCATACTGAATGCTGTGAATTGTGTCTTTTCTGTCCTGATGATGACCATACTATTTGTTTTGGTTGAAACGCTGTTGACGCTCGTCTTTGGCACACATTAAAGAGGAAGCATCTATTGCCATTTCTGTTTCTGCAATTGTTTGCTTCAGTTGTTTTTGTATATTTTGCCTCCTTCCATTGTTTTATTGTTTACACTGTCAATCGTTCCTTTTGTATTGTTGGTTGTGTAACTGTACGAGCACCTGTTTGTTCATTATTTTATTGAATTTTTCTACTGCTTTAGTAAATAAGTATTTTTTTAATATTGAGTGTTTCTGTCTATGCGTATCATTTTCTTGCATTGCGCTTCTATTTATATGTTTTTGTGTGTATTTTTTTTGCTGGAACCATTTTTATTATTATATACTTTATTTGCCTGAGGTTCAGGTAATAGGGCTGCCCCTGTTTGATGTAACCACATCTCCTAGGGGGTACGAGAGAAATAAAAAATTATCCTTTCTAGGCAAGGTGCAGAAATAACAGGTCTCAGGACCCCATCCCTGAGACCTAGAAAAGAAAGTTGTGGGCTGGCACAGGAGACAAGCAGCCCCGTGGACCCTCATCCCCTGGGACTCCGACAGGCATAGCACTTGGTTCCCTTGGCGAGAGCAGAATAAAGTATTTGGGGCTACCACTGCACAGGAGGAAAAAAACTGCAGCGGTGGTGTGGAAGCACCAAGACAGGCTTGCTGGCTTCCACTCAAGGTAGAAATTGAAGAGCCGGCTGGGGCAGCTGGGAATGGGCTTCCTGCACTGCTCTCTCCTGTCTACTCTGAACTAGGGTTCCTGGTGGGCACAGGAACCCAGGATTTAAATGCCAAAATAAAAAAGAAGAAAAAGACACTCAGCATTAGGCTACACACATATAAACAAAGCACCTTGAGACCTTGATTAAATATTCATGCTTCACGGAGGAAGCACCCCATAATGACCTGCAATGAACACTCTTTTGGCCTTGAGCTAGCCGCAAAATGAGCAGGAGCACCACCAATAGCTCCTAGAATGTTTTTGGGGGCTGCAGGAGTGCAGCAGGCCCCTGTGGTCAACATTTAAAACTTAACCATATGTCTCGCAGGTTTCAGGAAACATGGCTTAGTGAGAGCACTTCCTATGCTGGATCTTTTGCTCTACAGTTGAGGCGTGCAGGGACTTCTAGTGGTTGGTTCTATGGTTGCATTTTATGTGTCTCATGTGCCAGGTAGGTCGCTCCCCCACCACACAGCTCCGCCTGTGTTGTCTGCCCGCTGCTTCTGCAGGTAAGATCGCCCTCCGCTTGTGGCCCCGGTGCCCGTATTTCCTGCTTGTCTCCCCTTTTCCTTTCTGTGCCCCTCGCTGCCCCATTAGCGTTGTGCTTGCCATTTTGTCTGTTTTCACCCCCTTTTCCTTTCTGTGCCCCTCGCTGCCCCATTAGCGTTGTGCTTGCCATTTTGTCTGTTTTCACCCCCTTTTTCCTTTCTGTGCCCCTCGCTGCCCCATTAGCGTTGTGCTTGCCATTTTGTCTGTTTTCACCCCCTTTTTCCTTTCTGTGCCCCTCGCTGCCCCATTAGCGTTGTGCTTGCCATTTTGTCTGTTTTCACCCCCTTTTTCCTTTCTGTGCCCTCGCTGCCCCATTAGCGTTGTGCTTGCCATTTTGTCTGTTTTCACCCCTTTTCCTTTCTGTGCCCCTCGCTGCCCCATTAGCGTTGTGCTTGCCATTTTGTCTGTTTTCACCCCTTTTTTCCTTTCTGTGCCCCTCGCTGCCCCATTAGCGTTGTGCTTGCCATTTTGTCTGTTTTCACCCCCTTTTTCCTTTCTGTGCCCCTCGCTGCCCCATTAGCGTTGTGCTTGCCATTTTGTCTGTTTTCACCCCCTTTTTCCTTTCTGTGCCCCTCGCTGCCCCATTAGCGTTGTGCTTGCCATTTTGTCTGTTTTCACCCCCTTTTTCCTTTCTGTGCCCCTCGCTGCCCCATTAGCGTTGTGCTTGCCATTTTGTCTGTTTTCACCCCTTTTTCCTTTCTGTGCCCCTCGCTGCCCCATTAGCGTTGTGCTTGCCATTTTGTCTGTTTTCACCCCCTTTTTCCTTTCTGTGCCCCTCGCTGCCCCATTAGCGTTGTGCTTGCCATTTTGTCTGTTTTCACCCCTTTTTCCTTTCTGTGCCCCTCGCTGCCCCATTAGCGTTGTGCTTGCCATTTTGTCTGTTTTCACCCCCATTTTCCTTTTGTGCCCCCGCTGCCTCTCGCCATTCCCGCCGCTGCGTCCCCTGCGGCCCCGCCCCCTGACTGCCCATTCGCTGCCCCTGCCTCCCGCCTCCCAGCTGCTCCTCCCTCCCACCTCCCCATAAATGGCGGCCGCTGCGCGGCCGCGCCGCTGGCGCGCCAAAGGCGCGCCTAAGGCAAGCCCGTCTGCGCCCGTCCGCGACTGGACCGCGCCCAGCGCCAGAACCCCTGGAACCCACCGATGCAACACCACTCGACGGACCTACGACGCCGCCACACTCACCGCACTCAATGCCGGCCGGAACCCTGCCTGCTACCGAGCCTCACCGAGACGCACCCACGGACCCTTCACCTGCCAAACCTGCTGATTCACCTGCCCCCGGACGTGCACCACCTCCGCCAAGTCGAGCACCAGCAGCAACCACCTGAAATGCATCCTGTTGAACACCCGCTCCGTCCACAGGCACGCCGTGGAACTCTGGGACCTGCTCGACGCAACAGCACCGGACATCGCCTTCCTCACCGAAACCTGGATGAACGCCTCCTCAGCGCCCGACATCGCCATAGCCATCCCGGACGGATACAAGATCACCCGGAGGGACCGCGTCAACCAGACGGGAGGAGGCATCGCCATCGTACACAAGAACACCATCCGCATCTCGACTAACTCCGACGAGACCTTCACCGCCGCCGAACACCTACACTTCCAGATACACACTGACCCCAAGACCACCCTCCGAGGCACCCTCATCTACAGACCCCCGGGACCACGCACACTATTCAGCGAAGACATCGCAGACTTCATCAGCCCGCACGCCATGCCCTCCGCCGACTACATCCTCCTAGGGGACCTCAACTTCCACCTGGAGAACAACAACGACAGAAACACCACCGCCCTGCTGGACAACCTCGCCAACCTCGGACTCAAGCAACTGGTGAACACACCCACCCACTACGCCGGCCACACGCTTGACCCCGTCTTCTCGTCCAGCAAACACATCTCCTTCAGCCACGCCACCGGACTCCACTGGACCGACCACAGCTGCATCCACTTCAGCTTCAGAAAGACTGCGACCCACCACCACCCGCAACAGGCTCCCCGCCGGAGCTGGAGCAAGATCACCGCCGAGCAGCTCACCGCCTCCCTCGGCCAGAACACACCCACCAACACAACGGACCCAAACGAAGCAGCCAGCAACCTCGCCAAGTGGCTGACCGCCTGCGCCGACGACCTCGCACCACTAAAAACCCTCCCAGCAGACCCGGAAGCAAGAAAACCCCTTGGTTCACCAACGAACTCAAGGAATCCAAGAAGAACTGCCGCACTCTTGAGAAAACCTGGCGACTCGACCAGACCACAGACAACAGGACCGCCCTCAAGCACGCCACCCGCAAACACCACCAGCTGATCCGTGCCACCAAGAAGTCGGCACTCAAAGAACGACTGGACAACAACGCCCATGACAGCAAGGAACTTTTCAGCATCGTCAAAGAGTTCTCCAACCCCAGCGCCGGAAACAACGACATCACCCCCTCGCAAGACCTCTGCAACTCACTCTCAGCGTTCTTCCACCGCAAGATCACCGACATACATAACAGCTTCGACGCACAAACCACGCACCCTACCGCCGAACCAACGCCCGCCACCACCACCCTCTGCAACTGGACCCCGATCAGCACCGAAGACACCACCCGCACGATGAACTCCATCCACTCCGGATCACCAACCGACCCCTGCCCACACCACGTCTTCAACAAAGCCGACGCCACCATCGCACCCCATCTCCGGGACATCATCAACTCCTCCTTCCACACCGCCACCTTCCCGGAGAGCTGGAAGCACGCCGAGCTTACCGCCCTCCTGAAGAAACCAACGGCGGACCCCACCGACCTCAAGAACTACCGTCCCATCTCGCTCCTTCCGTTTCCGGCCAAAGTCATCGAGAAGACCGTCAACAGACAGCTTGCCGCCTTCCTCGAGACGAATGGATCCTCGACCCCTCGCAGTCCGGGTTTCGGGCCAACCACAGCACCGAGACCGCCCTTATCGCAGCCACCGACGACATCAGAACCCTAACCGACAACGGGGAAACAGCTGCCCTCATCCTCTTGGACCTCTCCGCGGCGTTCGACACCGTCTGCCACCGCACCCTAGTGAAGCGCCTCAGCAACATCGGAATCCGAGAGAAAGCACTGGAATGGATCATCTCGTTCCTCGCCGGAAGAACCCAGAGAGTCCGCCTCCCCCGTTCAGATCCGAAGCCACCGAAGTCATCTGCGGCGTTCCACAAGGATCTTCACTCAGTCCAACCCTCTTCAACGTCTACATGAGCCCCTCGCAGCCATCGCACGCCAACACAACCTCAACATCATCTCCTACGCCGACGACACCCAGCTGATCCTCTCCCTCACCAACGACCCCACCACCGCCAGAGCCAACCTACACGACGGGATGAGAGACGTCGCCGACTGGATGAGGAACAGCCGCCTTAAACTGAACTCGGACAAGACGGAAGTCCTCATCCTGGGCTCATCTCCCTCCGCCTGGGACGACTCCTGGTGGCCCCCGGCCCTGGGCACCGCGCCCAAGCCAACGGACCACGCACGCAACCTGGGCTTCATCCTGGACTCCTCCCTGTCGATGACCAGACAAGTCAACGCCGTCTCATCTTCATGCTTCAACACCCTGCGCATGCTCCGCAAGATCTTCAGATGGATCCCCACTGAAACCAGGAAGACCGTCACCCAGGCACTCGTCACCAGCCGACTGGACTATGGGAACACCCTCTACGCCGGAACCACAGCCAAACTTCAAAAAGACTCCAGCGCATCCAGAACGCCTCCGCACGACTCATCCTGGACATCCCCCGACACAGCCACATCACCGGACACCTGAAAGACCTGCACTGGCTCCCCGTCAGCAAGAGAATCACGTTCAGACTCCTCACCCACGCACACAAGGCCCTCCACGACCTGGGCCCAAAGTACCTCAACGACCGCATGACCTTCTACACGCCCACACGCCAGCTACGATCAACCAGCCACGCCCTCGCCACCGTACCACGCATCCGCAGAACCACCGCCGGAGGAAGATCCTTCTCCTACCTGGCAGCCAAGACCTGGAACTCCCTCCCCACTCACCTTCGGCGAACCCAGGACCATCTCTCCTTCAGGAAGCAGCTCAAGACCTGGCTGTTCGAGCAGTAACCTACCCCCTCCCCCAGCGCCTTGAGACCCTCCCGGGTGAGTAGCGTGCTTTATAAATGCCGTGATTGATTGATTGATTGATTGATTGAGTTGATTCTCAAAGCTTTATTGAAAATATATTGCTCACAGTGATTATTGATGAACAGTGCAATCCTTTAAAAATGATTGCATTTAAACATGATTAGGGTTATCAGTGATAAGATGGTGATTTTTAACATGTGATTATTTGTTTTTTAATATGATAACCACTGACAAGGGCTACAGGCTTTCCTTATATTTTAAGGTTGTGGCCCCCTGACAATGCCACTAAGCTTGCCTTATATTTTGATGTGTTGACCCGCTGACAAAGTCAACAGGCCTGTTTAATTTAAAATGACACCCTCTAAATTGTGAAATTCTGCCTGTTAAAGGTGGGGAATGTACTGTGATTTTATGAGCCATGACCCGCTGTTATTTCAGAATGTCACCAAATGTCTTTTCATCTGCCTAGTGTATATATTTGTAAACTAATGCACAGTATCAGTGTTTGAGTATGTGTTATATATGTACTTTTCCCTTGTCAAAAAAAGGCACAGACTGAGCAATGAGTTATTGAGTGTTAATATTGCCTGTCAGCGAATAGTGATTGCTAGCTAACACCATCTACCTGAGTAGGACTTGGACTTCTCTGCTTCGCTTCCCTAAGAGAGTCAAGTGCTACAAAGGCATGCTTAGTTCCCAGTAAAGAGACAACTGTATACCTATTACTAGCGCAGGCCTCCGATCCTGCACAAATAGTAACCTAATTTCTTACCCTCTCCCTTAAATCCTCCTTGAACTTTACTTAAGCCCACCCATTTAGTAGTAACTACTCCCCATTTTACAGCCACCCTCCCTTGTCCCTCTCACATTTCCTACAAAAGCTTTTACTTACATTTAACTACATGTGGGAAAATATTGACACCTTGGCGGAGAGATAGAGGTGGCTATCTCCAATTGCAGCTTTGTAAACAGTATTTTGTAGAACATGAGTATACTACTGTAGTCCTACTGTAATACTACTTTACATATTACAAAACGCAGATTGTGAAGAGGTCCAAATTTGCTTTCTTAGTTCTGGGCAGATTGATACAAGAACCTTTTCCTTTTTATTTTGTGATCAAATTTGTGCTTTAATTATGTATAAGTTAAGTTATTTTGTGTTAAGCATTATAAACATAGAAATTGGCTTTTTATTAAGCTTGAGCATGATCTTCTGTAAAGTACCGCAGTGCCCATACAAGAGAGAAGTATATCACAATACTAGTAGCCAATTAACATTGGCATTGCATATCTACAAAATACAGGCAGATTACCTTACAACTTAGTTTAATTGTCTTCCTGAGGAGAATTGTATTATGAATGGTGTACACCTATGGCAAGATCACCCAGGAGTCAGGGATACTTTTTATTTTGTCTTTCCAGGGTTGGAGAGGCTGTATAAGGTATGGTTTATTCGTGGAGTGTGCTAGATTCAAAATAAGTGTTAGCCTGGACATCCTTGGTGTGATTTTCCTTCAAACCTCTCCTGTTTTGCTGAATTCGTTTTTGTTGGCTTTAGGACTCTGTGCACTTTACCACTGCTAACTATTGCTAAGGTGCTTGTGCGCTCTCCTTCAAAGATGGTAAAATTGGACTACACCTAATTTGCACATTTAATTTACTTGTAAGTTCCTAGTAAATGGTACTACATGTAACCAAGGCCTGTATTTTAAATGCTACTAGTGGGCTTGCAGCACTCATTTTGCAACCCATTAATATTGCCTTTTAAAATAGGTCTCAGGCCTGCCACTGTAGCATTGCAGTAAAGTTTCAAACTGCCATTTTCGACCTATAATACTAAACCTTTTGCCAGTCCTAGACCTAGCTTTGTAATGCTTATAAGCCACCCCTAAGGTAGGCCCTAACCACCCAGGGGGCAGGGTGCATCGCATTTAAAAAGGACGACGTGTCTTTAAGTTTTACTTGTCCTGACAGGGAAAAACTCCTTAAGTCATTTCTCACTGATTTAAGGCTTATCTCTCCTATTGACTAACACTGGGTTACAGTATTACCTTTAATAAGTGCTAAGTTTAGATCAGAAGCAAATCGAAATATACTATTTCCACTCAAATTAATTGCAATTTTAAATCCTCTTTAATAGTAAAGTCAGATTTTAAGTTAGAATTCTGAAAATTCCACTTTTAGAAAGTTGGCATTTTCTTGTCGCAACCATTTGTGCCTTCTGCCAGTGTCCTGGAATCACATGACCATGAAGGGCTCTGTTGTTTGGGTGTCTGTATTCCTTCCAGACAGTGACACAAAGGGCGCTTAAGTATGAATATGATGGGCCATTCTGGCATGATGACTGGGGGGGCTGTACCCAGTCCCACTTACACGTTGAATTGCTCTGCCTCCTGCACACAAAGAGGAATATGACACCAGACCTGCCCATCCTTTTCTCATGCCCAGATAGTTTGGAGTCTTGACAGGGGAAGGGGAAGAAATTTCCAGAATCAGATGTGAGGGTAGGACAGGAAGTTCCCCCACACAAAAGCTGGCACCGGGTATAAATATTGGACCCCCAGAGGACATCTGACCTCCTGTGTAAGTTAGCAGAACACAGCAAGCTTCAGAGGCCTCCTTCCAGCTGCTCAGCTGCCCTACAGCAACTGGACCTGCCTGAGCCCTGCTGGCCTCTGCTGGAGTGAGTCCCTGATTCCCAAGAGGAGCTTCCAGCGGTCCTGGGCCTTGGTTGGCTTCAGCTTGCACCCCTCCCAAAGTTGAAAATAATGAAGCTTTGGGTCCTCATGACCGCAAATAGGCCTGATCACAATAGAACTCTGCCGCCCGCAATGACCGCCAATGTGAAGCTCCGATGAGCCCTGCTTTTCTGCGGCGGCCTGCAATTCAAGACCTGCACTTCGCGCAACAGCAATGACAGCCATGACAACCACCAGTGCGAACCTAAAGCAATGACCATCCACGACACTCGACTGGCACTTCGCACTACAGAGACGACCGTTCGAGACGGCCGACCTGCTATGCGTGCCACAGTGATGACCATCTGAAATGATCCGTCTGCTCCCTGCAGTCTCTCCAACCCAAACGGAACACTTCACACCGGACTCAGAAAGTATCTTTTCAGCTCAACTGACCTGGACCCTGTATCTGACCTGTGGTCTAACGCAGTCGGCCTGAACTTTTGACTTTCCCCTGGTCTAGCGCGACCAGATGGCCACGAGGTTCGCTTTGTTGTTTCAGGTGCAATTTTCACTTAAAGCTTTAAAATTGAATATCTCCATTTCTACTGATTGGATGTTTGTCATTTTAGTATCATTTTATTTGTTAAAGCGTACTCTAGTTTTCTAATTTGCTTTGGGATTTTTTTAGTGTTGTATTCTGTAATGCTCCAACCTGCTCTTCACTCTACATCGACGACCGTCTGCAATGCCGCGCCTTCTCCTCGCAGCCTCCTCTAATGCAAACGGAACACTCAGAAAGTAACTTTTTAGCTCGACTAACCTGGTCCCTGTATTCGACCCATGATTTATTGCAGTCGGCCTGTACTTGTGACTTTCCCCTGGTCTAGAATGACCAGATGACTGCAAGGAGCACTTTGTGCTGTCAGGCGCTATTGTTCACTAAAAGCTTTAGAATTAAATATCTCCATTTTGGGGAACAGAGAGGCAACTATACAGCTTCGGGGACAGTGACTGCGGAAACCATTAAGTTTGGAACACTTAATGTACTTGAGATTTCACATTCACATGAATATTACCAATGCATCATAGTACAAAAATGTAATTGTGCATCAGCATGATACACTTGTCCATGAACTTATTGAAGATCTATGATCTATCTTCCCTCACCAGAACCGTAGACCAGATATCATCATTCATTGCAATACTGTCAGGACTGTCAAACTGCAGTGATTGTTGAATTTTTTTTTTGCACTTTATTTTAAATTGCATAGTACAATCAGCAGCGTGTAACGAGCCCATACTGTATACCATTGAGAATTATACATAATGGACAGCAGTTAGTTTTTTCCCTATAAGTTCAATCCCACCACCCCCACCCCAGGCCCAACAACAAGCAAAAGGCAGATCTGGTAAGGAATAATGAGACATTTGATTTACAGAGTTGAGCAGTGTATCTTTCTGATTCTTGCAAATATCATATGGCCTATGGGCCCAATTGTTCCACATCCACTTAAGTCATGTTCGGGTTCTCCAGCAGGTACGCAGTGAGCGGCGCCCAAATGTCCTTAGGTCTAGACGCTACTGCGATCTCTTCAGCATATGCCGCCATCTGTTCTTTACAATATACAAGATCACAAATCCACTTCCCCCAGGTAGGCACCGCCTTAGTACACTAGTGCATTGCAACAGCTCGTTTAGCAAACAAGGTAAATATAGCAACAATGCGTCGATTACATGGTTTTGTCGTTTTCAATAGCCCCAATAAGCATATTTCCGGCGTGCATTCAATCCTATCCTCTGTCATGTCTGTGAGTACTTTCACCACCTGCTACCAGAAGTTAAATATAGCGGCACATCCCCATGCCAAATGGATAAAATCAGCACCATCCTGCGCACACCTGGGGCATACCGCATCCCCCAGCAGGCCAAATTTTAACAATTGTGCAGGCGTGTAGTACAGTTGATGCAAATACTTGGAATTTATAATGCGGAAGTTGCAGTTGGCAGTCAGATGCCCAGTCAGCTTACAACAGGACTCCCAGTTTTCGCGGGACAAAGGTACCACAAGTACGTCGTTCAATTTATCAAACGAAGGGGAATTGGACCAATCATTTTCTCTTTGGGAGGCCCTGTATAACCTGGTGATCAGCCCTCTGCTTTCTCCCCCTGTTAAAACCACCTGTAGTGCCCTTAACACCCGTGGCTCCTGGGGGAAGTCGGGGTATAAGGAACGCACAGCCAAACGAAGTCTAGTGAATGGGAAACGATGCCTTGCTTGGTATGTATGTCCAGCCTGGAAGTCGTCTAAGGATAGAAATACCCCATTCCTACACATGCCTCCGAGTTTAGTAACCCCAGCATTTTGCAGAACGTTCAGGGCCCCACGCTCCTGTGCCGCCGAAATACCCGGATGTGCAGCGATAGGCATGTCTGGTGCATAGATATAGGGCCAGATGTATCAAGCCTTTTACCGGTCGCAAAAGGCCGATTTGCAGAATCGGCCCGATTAAGAACGGTAAAAAGCCTTTTGGGTGTATCATCCCAAAAGGCATTTGCAAAATAGAAAATCGCAATTTTTGCGATTACCTATTAAGTGAATGCATTTAGGGAATCGCAATTTGCGATTCCCTAAATGCAATGCAGAAAGCAGGTAAAAATTGCGACCTTGCTTTAAGGAAACACAAATTACCACCAACATGAAGTTGGTGGAAATTTGCAAATTCCTAGAAAATGCAAATGTTTGCATTTTTCTAAGTGCCATGTAGCGCACACACATGCCCTTAGGGCATTTATGTCTGCCACATGTGCACACTTACCTTTTTTGGGGGTGCATCAGGGTGACCTTTTGGCCCCCTATCACCCTTGTAATTGCATTTGCAATTTGCGATTACCAATTTGGAAATCGCAAATTGCGAATGTCTTCCCATTCATTCCTATGGGCCTCTAGGCCCATAGAATTGAATGGGGAGGTATTCCTTAATAGCGAATCGCAATTTGCGATTCGCTTTTAAGGAATATGTAGGAATTGCAATTTTGTTTGCGAAACCTACATACATTGCATTTTGCGATTCCATAATAGCGAATCAGTAAAATTTGCTATTATGGACTCGCAAAATTCAATGTTGATACATCTGGCCCATAGTCCCTTCCTGCACGTGTAGCAAGAGCACAACATGCCCAGACGGTGCAATTGACCGAGATCTCCTTTCTAGAGCCACACTTGGGACCATGTAGGATCCTAGCGGTCAGTGGTGTTGGGTAAGCGACGTCCGCCTCCACCGCTAGGTGTGGTAAATATTTCTGAGGGAAATACCAATAGTGTGCAAATTGTGTCTGAGCACACAAGTAATACAGCCATAGATCAGGCACCTCAAACCCCCCACGCTCAAATGGCAGTGTCAAAGTGCTCCAACACCATCTATGCTGTTTACCAGCCCACACCAGCGCCAGCAGGCAAGACTGCAACATTTTAAAAAGTGTTATATTCCGTTTTTTTGGGATGTTCACAAATAAATAGAGTAGTTTATGAAGGATGGTCATGTTCACCACAGCAATTCTGTCTGCCAGCGACAACAGTAAGTGGGTCTATCGGGAGATCTGATCAGTGATTTTGGTGATAGTGCGCCCATAATTCATACTTAATACAGATTCCGGGTCTCTGTGTACCCAAACCCCCAAGTACTTCACGGGGTCCGTGGACCATGAGAGTGGATACTCCATTGCTAACTCCTGAGTACAGTCTGCCAAGGGGAATACCGTGGACTTTGCCCAATTTATTCCTAGCCCTGAATGCCTCTTGAACAGCATATATTCTCGCAGTAGGGATGCCAAATGCTTGGCCAGTTCACGTACATATAGAATCATATCGACCGCGTAGAGCGAGACAACCAGCGGGCGCTGCCGGAACCCCAAAGCTGTCTCCGCGTGATTTTGACGTAACTTACATGCCAGCGGCTCAAGCGCCAAAGAGAATAGCATAGGAGAGAGCGGACAGCCCTGTCTAGTGCCCCTACATATCAAAAAAGTATCCGACACCCACCCATTGACTCGCAACCTGGCGACCAGGCCGGCATATAGGAGGCACACCCACTTCAGGAAAAATGGCGGCATTCCCATTCTCTGCAAGACTAGAAACATGTATCCCCATTGAAGTGAGTCAAACGCTTTCGCCGTATCTAGTAGTATCGCCACAGCTGGGAGAGTGGGCTCTAACTGGTGTAACATGGCAAAAATGGTGCGCAGGTTTTGCGTTGTGGATCTTTTGGGGACAAAACCTGACTGGTCAGGGAGAATAAGATTTGGAACCAAGGGCTGCAGTCTAGTGGCAATGATTTTCGCTAGGATTTTTGTGTCGATATTTATAAGAGACAGTGGTCTATAGGACTCACACTTGTTTGCAGCTTTATCTGAATTTAGAAGCGTAACAACCAGGGCCTTCCTGAGTGTGGGGGGTAGTGTACCAGTCTCGTAGGCCTCGGTGAAGACCTTCAGCAATTGCGGGGACAGAACCTCTCTGTAGGCCTTGTAAAACTCACTAGGTAAGTCGTCAAGCTCCGACGCCTTACAGGTTGGTAGAGCCATTATGGCCTCTTTGACATCCTCCACATCAAAGGGTTGGGTCAGATACTCGCGCTGACCCTGCGTGAGCCATCCAAGGGGAATATCATCCAGATAGCCAGTAACCTCATCATCAGTGGCCGTCTGTCTAGCTCCATAGAGATTGGTGAAAAATTCAATAAACACCCTACTAATTTCTGGAGTGGAGTGTCGAGCAATAGACTCTTCATCCAACAACTCGACTATATGCTCCTGTCCCTTAGGCAGAGGCAGTTTATGCGCCAACGAGTGACTGGGTCTACCATCCTCCCCATAGTGGTGCGCTTTGCATCTCCTGGATCTGTGCAGTATCTCCTGATCCACTGCCTGATTGTGTTCAGAGACCAATTCCCTTATTTGGGCTAGAATTGTAGTTGTGGGATTTAGCTTGTACTTGCACTCCAGCGCACTAATCTATTCCTCATAGGTCCCTTATCCTGTTCCTGAGATCCTTTAATACACTTGCCTGAGCTCCAATACATTCCCCCCTTATTGTAACTTTAAAAGCTTCCCAAAGTGTGCCTGCACTGTCCACTGAGCCCTCGTTCTCCATAAAAAAAGTTTGTGATGGCAGCGCCTATTTTTACCCGAAACACTTGGTCTGTTAAGGAGGACTGCTGTAGCCGCCAATGGAAAGGTGGCCTTATGCAAGCCGGCAGATTCAGCTCCAGAAGCAATGCGAATGATCAGATAGTGTTTTAGCCAGGTGCTTAATAGATACCGCCCCAGGGACCACCTCCCTGGAGACCAACCAATAATCCAGCCTGGACCAAGAGCCATGCACCGTGGACACAAATGTGCCCTCAATCCCAGCTGGATTCCGGGACCGCCACACATCAACAAGTTTCCATCAATTCTGTCAACACCTACACTGCCTGTTTTCCACGTCCCGCCACATCGGAAGAGCGGTCGAGGCGGTGATCCAGGCTGGTGTTTAAGTCACCACCTCACATTACAACAGAGGGAGGGAAGGAAGAGATGCGCGTCCATACATCATTGAAGAAGGCAGGGTCGTCGATGTTCGGCCCATACGTGTTCACAAACAAAACCATCATATCACCCAACTTGCCAAGCACCAGTAGCACCCTTCCTTGTTCATCGGCTTCGGACTTAGTCAAAGTGAATGGAGTACCTTTCTTCACCAGAATAATGACCCCTCTACAATAGGAGGAGAACGATGCTGCCACATGCACCACGGCCCATCGAGCCCCCACATTTACTTCCGTGAGCTTGGTAAGATGCGTCTCTTGTAGAAATGCAACTTGCACATCCTGTCTATCTAGGAAAGCTAGTTCATTGCGGATTTTCCTGGGGTTGTTTAGCCCTCTCACATTCTAGGTGATTAGCTTAACAGTACCACCCGCTCCAGCATTGCCCAACACACTTGCAAGATTACATTACTTGAACTACCGTTATAGGTTTAAATGTTAAAGAGTACACCACTCCCATATCATACCATATCTGCCAACTCACCCCCCTCCCGCCGATCCCCCCACCCACTTCAGCATCCCCAACTTGCTAAAGACATCCAGAACTAACGTATTCAACCAACCCAAAACCCAAATAACCCAGAGAATTAGGCGGGGTACACCCATTGGAGGACACAAGAGTACAGAACAGCCTCCCGTCTTTATGGGGAGGTGGCCGAACTTGTCCATAGTTGTGACATGGAATGTCAGACAATGTTCACAGTTACATAGACCACATCCAACTCGGAGCCATGCAGCCTACCCATGTAGCTACCAGTCAAGGAGCCAGGGCGAGGGCCCCCTAGTGCAACATGGGTTCCATGGCGTTTGTAATATTCCTATGAGTGCCCCACCCCATCGTGATCAGCAGTGCAAATAGTCAGCGACATTCAGACCCCAACTCCAAACTTACAGCTTACATATACAGATGGTGCCTCATTGGTCGTCTTCCTCTGGGTCAGTTGCAGATTCCCTTCGAAACTTTTTCAAGAGTTTCACGTGATCCATGGCAGCTTTTGGATTGTTGAAGATCTTGGCGGCCCCTTCCGAGCCAATCCTCAGGCGTGTGGGGTAAAGCATAGCATATGGGATATCCTCTGCCTGCAGCAACATTTTTGTAGGAATAAACTCCCTCTGGCCGCCTGGACTGCTGTAGTGAAGTCCGGGAAGAATGCAGTGCATTTCCCTGATACGTAATGGAGCCTTTATCATAGGCCAGGCGGAGGATCGTGTCCCGATCCCTGTAATTTAACAGCCTCGCAATGATGGGACGCGGTGTGGCACCAGGGACCGTGCGAGCCGCTAGTGATCGGTGGGCCCGCTCTACTATCAGCATGGGGGACAGATTTTCCACACCAAAATTTCTTTGAGCATCCCTTCTATGTATACCTCCAGTTTCCCAACGTTGGTCGACTCCGGCAGCCCAATAATCCTCAGGTTGTTTCTCCTGGACCTCGCTTCCAGGTCCTCATTCTTCACCTGGATGACCGCAAGTACTTTCTCCATGTTCAGGGTTTTATCAGAGACAGTGTGCAGGTTATCTCTGGCCATGGAGACCCGCTGCTCTACTTCGCCCAGCATGGCGCCATGTTTGTCGAGTTTCGCCGCCATGTGGTCCATGCCTATGCTTAATGCATCGATTTTCCCGTCAATCTACTGCAGACTGTGTTGCATCGCCACAAGCGTCAATTCCAGTGTTGGAGAAGTGTGTAAGGGGGCCTCGGCCTCTGAGTCCGAGGCCCATTTTTGCTGCAATCTGCCCGACATGCGCATGTCAAATGTGAGGCGGGATTATCTTATCAGGTTTCCTTATTTTGACCAGCACTCTGGCGATATTGGCGGTCGCCACTCACCTCCGAACAGTCAAGTGCAAAGAGTCCTTGCAGTGCGGCGGGCGATGTGCTCTACACCAGCTTATGAAGGTGTATATATATATATGTGGCGCCACAACACGGGGCCATCGTTATATCACTAGCACATCCCAAATAGCCGTCGCACACTTCAATACCCCTTATGTCTTAACATCAGTGCTCCACAAGAACAGCACGACGGTGGGCAATGGCTCAGTGTGTGGCCCCCGCTAGGGCCCATGGCAGACCTGCTCACTCCAGCTCCAGTAGCCGCCAAAATGTCTGGCTCTTTAGCACACAGTGGAGCCTGCTCTCATCCTCACACAACAGGCCAGATCCTCCCCGCCCCTGTGGGCCGCCATGAGGTTTATTGCAGCCGGATTTCAAAAACTCTCCACACCGGAACTCGTTGTCGGGGTTCCATTGGGGGGCCAGTGCCACCACAGCGCAGGCCAAAAGCACTTTCCCAGTGGCACCAGGAGGCCTCCCGTCTCCGATCACTGCATCAGTGGGAGCACGCTCGACCACAGGTCCCGCTCTCAAGCAGCCGCCACCAATGCGCCACTCATGGCGATTGTCATGGGGTCCAGGCCAGCATGCCCCAGCCACGTCGGTTCCATTCACTGAAGTCCGAGATCTTAGGATAGTGGCTGCCCAAAGTCCCAGCGCGCCTCCAGGCTGGTGGCAGCAGCGCTGCCCATCGTGTCTCCGGCACCGGGCGGCCCTGCTCACTCCACCACTCGAAACCGCCCCAGCGGTCTGAAATGCTCACAGCAGTCGGATCGGTAGCACTCTGGGGTCGCACCTCCCCGGCCGGCGGCACAGGGACTCCGGCAGCCAGTAGGAGCGAGCGCAGCCTTAAGCGGCAGGCCTCGCCCACCATATTGCTTTCGTGGCCACTCCTCTTAATGCCGAGATATAATCTCGCCACTCTGCCTCATGATCCGCAGACCATGTCGATTCGAAACAGGGATCGTCGCCGGCACCGTGCCTCGTCAGATGTGAGTGTCTGCCACGTCTAAGATGTCGGATATTGAATGGATTATAGAACGGCCGGAGGAGCTGCACTAAAGTGCAGCCATCTTGCTGTGCGCCCTCTAGCACCCACCTCCCCCATGATTGTTGATTTTACATGCATAAACCATGCATAAACGTCAGATGGCCATCTTGGGGGCGAATTTAAAATGCATGCAATTTATATGGTACAGCAGGATGATCCGAAACACATAAGGCAGCAGACAGAAGACAGGAAGGAAGATTTTTTACTATTGATTACAAAGCTTTGGTAAGCGTTTTTGGTGGTTAGTATAGGCCATCTCAGATTTGCTGGCCAAAATCAGCCTATGTGGCTCTACACTCAAAAGATGCCACCCATCAAAAAGCTGAGCAAGAAGAAAGGGAAGTGCAAGAACTGTAGCCTCCATTTAAATAAAAAGCAATAGGTTCATTGGTGCGTTGAAGCATACAGCGCTCATTAATCACTGAAGTTAAGAGAAGCGTCCATCCATTAACAATTTACTGCAGTATCGAAGATATAATTTCTAAATATCGCAGACACTGTCATTGATTATGATCTGTGGCTATCAATAAAAAGCCACACCTATTAACACACGAATATATATTCCATGATCATCAAGTACACCTAAAGTTAGAAAACTAAGGGAGAGATTCAGTTTATTTGAAAAGCTCACGCTATTTTCCAGACCAATGGCAATAGCTAATACATTTAAAAGAAGTCATGATTGACACTTTTTCAACGTGAACCTGTTGGCCTGATTCTGGCTGATAAAAAGGGATCCTTTGGAGGGTAATTGGTTGAGACAAGGATGGAGTCAGTGTCTGGGACAGACAAAGGCCCTACCAGTACAACAAGTATTTTATTGAGCAATATGTCAGACTTTAAAGAAGTACATTTAGAAAGGTCCATTAAAATCCCTCCTAGAGCTCGGGGTGATTTATCCTGAAAGACAAAATACAAGTTAAATAGATCCTTGAAACAATAACATATTGGTTAATATTAACATCTGTTAATTCCAGTACAGATGATGGAAGCACAGTTTGAAGAGTTATATAAAAACGAATTATTATTATTGGGAGGGAATATGGGACCTTTACATCTAATACAGAAAGTACTTGATCGGAAATCTAAACTCAATGCAAAAACACATGTAAAAGAAATAAAAAATAGGCCTATGGTTAGTTAAAATGTTAAATGGTTAAAACGTTAAACTCTACAGGTACAAAAGATATGCGAAAACTAATAATAAAATAATATTACAGTTAATATAAGTAAACAAAAGTGAAGTTTTACGACAAATTCGAAGAAATAATTACAATATTCTGTTTGCGCCAAGGGACACATACAAAGGTTGTGTGCATGAGAACGAAATCAGATCGGCCCATTGTGAGCAGATTTATAACCATCCTCACAATTAAAGATGGAAGCAAATTAACTGTCTCTATGAAGTGGGCTCTCTCACCGACTAAAAAAATTGAGAATAAGAATGGTGAAACATAATGGATAGTATTATGTGTCTGCCTATAAGTAATCCGCTAAATCTCCAATGTCAGTTTAGACTGAAACTCGCAAAATGATACTCGACAGAAAAATTCAAGCCATAATTAAGAAAAATTGAGGTCCTAGTCTCGATAGAGGAAACACACAGAGGTAAATGATTGAGAAAACATTTTGGCTGGAGCTGGCTTTCCAACAAACCCAGATGTGTCACAAAAAGAAAAGGAAATTATTAACTATCCCGGCTCCTGGTACTTCAAACCATTGCTACTAATTTCACTTGTTCTGCTGTTCCAGAACCGTTCAACGTCATTTAGGAAAGAGAAAAAGTACGCGCAGGTTACAGATATGGAGAGGCCCTAGTTTGTTTCGGTGCTGCAATGTGTAGTAATAGCTACCATATTTTACACACACAGTACATTTAAAAAGTGTCTTTTTTTCTGGTTCAAGCTACAACTTTTTCACTGTTTGCTTTTTTTTTTTTTAAGTTGCAGTGTACCATACACATAAAAATTGAATGCCCAATTGTAACTCCTTCGACTTGTTTAGTGCAGTCAGCTGTTGGCCGACACCCACATTACTTCCCCAGATCAAACATCAGCCAACAGCTGACGAAGAAGAGAGTTAACAAGTATTTGAAATGCAATAGGTCTCGTATTTGCGAGAGTTTAAGCTGTTGGTATTGTAAATGGCAATGCCTTTTATTAATTTATATAGCGCTTGCTACCCCTGATGAGATGTTGAAGCACTTATTGGTGAGTAGCACGCTACTCTGGAATCCAAGAAGGATTAGTGGTGAATTAGTGTAGGGAAATGTGAAATTAATTTGATTTGAGTGGTGGACATGTTATTCTGTTACGTGGATTGTAAAAGGATCATGGAGGGCTAGAAGAGGGAAGGGTTTGCATTTATATAGCACTTGCTACCCCTCATACACACACATATATACATACACACACATTCACATACACACATACATAGACACACATACATAAATACATGCACATACCTATACAAACATATATATATACACACACATACATATTCACATGTACACACATACATATACATACATACATAAACACACACACATAACATGAATGGTGCAGAGTAAGAAGAAATAGGATTATTTCCAGTAGCGGCTGCTACCGAACAGGGGTGGTGAGACTGGGGGGATAACGGAGGGAGGGGTGGGAAATAATAAAAAATAAAGCAATTGCCTATACTACCTGCCGCCGCCTCTTCTTCCTCTGTCCTCCGTCCTTCTTCTGGAGGAAGCACACAGCCTCCCAGAATCCCATGACCAATCAGACAGAGGCTGGCAGGCTGTGCATGTTCTCCACGCAGGCTGTGGAGAGCATGCAGCGTGCACATGGCAGTTTGTACCGCCCGAAACGGCTGTCCAAACCATCATGCACACTTTAGGTGCTGCCACCACTCCTTCCTCTGTGACATGGGGAGCCCAGCCCCAGCCCCTGGCTTCAGCTGCAAGCTGAATACAGAAAACAAAATGTTATAACGAACGTCATTGTCATTTTATTTTTTGTATTCAGCTTGCAGTTCAAGCAGTGGGGCAACGCTCCTCCGCCTTAGCGGAGGAGCAACCACTGCACTGATTATTTCTCAGATAGATGGTTAGACGAGCAACAGAGAAGCCCTCCACTAGGGCAGATGGTGTGAGAAACAAAGGCAGTGGAACAAAGCACAAGGTGATCTTAGCAGTTGGAGGACCAGCAAAAAAGCTGGTCACCAAGTGTGGTCTACGTAGATTGGTATGGTAAATGTTCTTTATGCAAGGGAGAATATGATAAGGAGCATTTCCTAAACATAACATTTATATTTTTACCAGCAGAAAAGCAATGACAAATGGAGAAGAAAAACAGAATGCTTTCCCAATAATGTTTCCAAATGTTATTCATTTGTAATACTGTTCACCAAAAGAACTCTGTGCCAGCTACCAGGGAGACATGAAATGTCCAGTTTTATGTGGATAAATATCTAGTTACTTACTGGTAATCTTCATTACCCCGATTAGGGTCCTCCTCGTCCCAGTCCTTACTGAGTGAGGCAGTCCTGCCTCCAACCAGCCAATCAAAACGCCAGAAAACACAAAGCCAAAGGTCACATAAACCCCTCACACCCACCGCCATGCCTGTAATCAACAAGTCCCAGACACAAACACAGCGGGAGGGAGGGAGGGAACAGGACTGGGATGAGGAGGACCCTAATCGGGGTAATGAAGTTTACCAGTAAGTAACAAGACATTACCCCCTCATGGGTCCTCCTCGTCCCTGTCCTTACTGAGTGAGGAACTCACAAGGAGAGAACCAGGAATAAAAAAACGTAGGACACCAGGGATTCATGCAAAAAGGGCAAAACTTTAATCAACAAATGATTAACGAACAGCAGCGTTCAGAACGCCAACAGCAAAACTGTCAACAGAAGTGTGTAAAACACCAAGTCGATAATGCCGAACAAACGTGTGATGGGACTGCCAAGTGGCCGCCCTACAAATCTCCTGGATAGAGACCCCCGCCGCCTCAGCCCAGGAAGCGGACACAGAACGTGTTGAACGACCCTGCACCTGAGACGGAGGAGGCATACCCACAGACTTATAGGACTGGCAGACCGCCAAATGCACCCATCGACTGATTGTAGAATTGGACACCTTTTTCCCTTTAGCCACACCCCACAGGAGACAAACGGGGCAGGAGAAAGTCAAAACCCCAGAGAACGCTGGAGGTAAATCTGAAGAGCCCTGCAAACATCCAAAGAAGAAGGAACAATGGAATCCCCCTCCGTAGGCAAATCAGGAAGGATCACCTCCTGCTGTAAATGGAACTTCGAGGAAACCTTAGGCAGAAAAGCCGGGTCAAGCCGTAAAACGACCCTATCCTGCAGGAACTGTAAATAAGGGAAAGAAATAAGCAAGGCACCCAACTCACCCAACTGACGAGCGGAGGTGATGGCCTGCAAAAAAGCCACCTTAGCGGACAACCACAACAAGACCGCCTCCAACAAGGGCTCAAAAGGGGGCAACTGCAGACCCCGCAAAACAGTAGGCAAATCCCAAGAAGGTACGATCACAGGAGAGACCGGACGACGAAGCCTAAAGCTCCGAAGAAGCCGACTCACCAAAGGGGCAACAACCTCCAAGGAAGCCCCCGGACCCCGACAAGCACGAACCACCGCCCATTGAGCGGACAATGTGGAAGGGGAAAGGTCCTTCAAAAAACCATCCCGGAGAAAATCCAGCACCGAAGTAGGATCCCCAAGCACAGGATCCACACCATGCGAAGAACACCAAGAGACAAAAGAGCCCCAATGTCGACCATAGCATTTAAGTGTCGTAGGCCGACGCGACAACTGGATGTCACGGGCCACCACAGAAGAACAGCCCAAAGACTCCAATGTCAACCGCTCAAGAGCCAGGCCGTCAGTTGCAAACGACGAAGACAAGGCAGAGACAGGAGCAGAAACTGAAGTGGAGCCGGAACCAAAGGAAGCCTGACAAACCGGCCCCCGCCAGCCGCAACAGGAGAGGAAACCAAAGGAGGCGAGGCCAAAAGGGAGCAATCAACATGACCGACACCCTCTCCCCCCGAATCTTCTGCAGCACCCTCGGGAGGAGGGGAATAGGAGGGAAGGCATACAGAAGGCCCCAAGGCCAGGGAATCAAAAGAGCATCCACCGCCCAAGCCTGAGGACACATCACCTCCGAACAAAACCTGGGGAGAAGAGCATTGTGAGGGGAGGCAAAGAGATCGATCCAGGGAGCCCCGAACTGAAGACAAAGGTCCTGGAACAGAGGAACAGAGAGATGGTACAGAACAGAGGATGGAAGGTTGCAGCTCAAAGCGTCCGCATGGAAATTCAGCTGACCCTGAATGTACACAGCTCTGAAGTCCAACAGGTGAGATTCCGCCCAAGCACAAACCATGGAGCAGATTCAGAGAAGCACACTTGGTCCCCCCCGACGGTTCAAGCAACAACGAGCCACCTGATTGTCGGAACGAACTAACAGATTCGTCCCATGGAGATGAACCTGAAAGCACTGCACCGCCTCCCAGATGGCCGCCAACTCCCGCCAGTTCAAGGAACGGGTGCTGTCCCTCCGAGACCACTGCCCCTTGGCCTCCAAGGACCCCAACGTGGCCCCCAACCCCAAAGACTGGCATCCGTGGTTAACAAAAGGGGAGGAGGAAGACAAAACCGCACCCCCTTCTCCAGATTGGGAGTGCAAAGCCACCAGTCCAAGTCCCGAGCCAGAGCAGGAGAGAGAGGAACCAGAGTCTCGTAATCCGCCCAGGAGGAGTCCCACTGAGCCAACAGATGAGTCACCAAGGGCTTGAGGTGCAGGCGAGCCCAAGGAACCACAGCAGTGGTGGCAGCCATCAACCCCTGGACCCGCAGCCAAACACGAGCCAGGGCAGATGGGCGACTCAACAGATCCCTCAACAGAGTCTGCAGGGAAAGGATCCGAACAGGAGGGAGAAACACCGCCTCCAGAGTGGTGTCGAACAGACCCCCGATGAACTGAAGTCTCTGAACAGGATCCAGATGAGTCTTGGCCAGATTCAACTTGAACCCCAGATCCTGGAACAAGGCCAACATAGCCTCCACCACCAGAAGAGCCTTAGGAAAGGGGGAAGCAGAGATCAGACAATCATCAATATAGGGAAACACAGAGAAATCCCGATGCTCCAAAACCCCCACAGCAGGAGCCAATACCTTGGTAAAAGTCCTGGGAGCAGTGGAGAGGCCGAACGGCAAACCTGAAACTGGAAATGCATCCCCTGGACAGCAAACCTCTGGAACCGCTGACTGGCAGGATGGACCGGAACGTGAAAATAGGCGTCTTCCAAGTCCAGAGAAGCCAAAAAATCGCCCTCCTGGATGAGGGGAATGACGGACTGCAAGGTGACCATCCGAAAATGATCCAACCGCAACAACTTGTTCAAAGTCCAGAGATTCAGAATCGGACGGAAGGAACCATCTGGCTTTGGGACCAGAAACAGATGGGAATAGAACCCCAGGCCCACTTCCTCCACCGGAACCGTCACAATAGCTCCTTTTGACAACAACATGTCGACGCCGGACAACATGGCAGACCGCCTCACGGGGTCTCTTGACAAAGGGGTAACTTGAAAGGAATCCAGAGGGGGAGGACCCCGGAAGGGAATCTAGTAACCCAACCTGATGACAGACAAGACCCACTGGTCGGAAATCAGTACTGACCAACGGGCCAGAAACAAACGGAGCCGAGCCCCCACCACGGCATAGTCACTTCTGTCCCGCACCAGAGGGATGCGGCTGCTTCTGTTTCTGAGGCCGGGATTTATAATGGAACGCGGCCCATGACCACGGGCCTGACCACGAAAGGGCTGAGAAGACAAAGCCCTAGGAACCCCTGCTTATGAAAAAAGGACTTCTTGTTAGGCACAGGCTGAAAAGGCTTCGACATTTTCTTCTCCTCCGCAGAGCGCTGCACCATCGCATTCAAATCGTCCCCAAAGAGATGGGGGCCCTCAAAAGGCAGCTTATGGACCAAGGCCTTCTGAGCAGCTTCAAGACGCCAAGGCTTAGTCCAGAGAGACCTCCTACCAGCCACCGCCACCCCGGCAGCTGAGGAGAAGGCCCACAAGGAATCAAAAGTCACATCCGAGAGGAATTGTGCCAAGACCTCCATCTGAGCCAACACAGGAGTAGGATCCCCCTGCTCCTGCAAACAGTCAAACAACTTCTCAAAATCCTTCAGAAGGACCTGTGAGGCATAAGCCGCATAAGTGCTAGCACGCACCCCAAAATGAGAAGCCGCATAAGAACGCTTGAGACCAGACTCCACCTTCCACTCCACCGGGTCCGCCAGGGAAGCCTCCTCCGATGACAAAGAGGAAGACAAAGAAGCCATAGAGGACAAAAGAGAATTGACTTTGGGAACCGGAGGAAACTGGGTGTCAAAGTACGCCAGGCGATACCGCTTCCCCAGAAAGCGAGGAATACCCTGCTTATCAACTTCAAGCCATTCCTTAGTCAGTGTACCCTTCAGGACAGCATGGAAGGGAAGGTCATCCACCACAGAGTACCTATACTGGGAGTAAAACCCCTCATCTGATAATGATTTAGGGTCAAAACCAAGTACCTCCCTAATATGGACCAGCATGTACGAAAAAATCTTACCCTGGATGTACTTTCCCTTAGGGGAATTGTCCATGTCCTCCTCATCATCCTTAGACTTTTTCGCCGCAGGCTCCAGCAGCGCAGACTGGACAGCAGAATTGATCAACTCCTGCAAATCAACCCTAGAAATCTGCAAAACGTCATCCTCTTGCAGGTCCTGGAATTTATGCTGCTTGGACACCGCCTTTGCAGGCACCGGAGAGGAAGCCCCATCACTCATGGCCAGAGGAAAAAGGAGTAAACCACACAGGAAACTCCAAACACACAAAAAGGAAGTGCCCAGCAACTCCCATGATATACTGCCCCCAATCAACCAAGTCTCGTGATGTGAGACTTGAAAATCAGCAAAAGGGCAGCCCTGCAGTCTCCACCCACAGCCATAAACACACAACATGGCCGCGGGGGCCGGACGCTGCGTGAAACACCCAGCGCCGGAACGACCCGGGCCCAGGACATCAGAAAAGCTCCCCACCCCAGCCCAGCACCTGCGCGGGGAGCATCCTGACCCAGGAGCAGGAGCGCGGCCGACCGGAGCACCGGTACGGCCGCGCAGAGACATAAAATAAAGTCAGAAGAAACATCACATTTTAAAGACCTTTAACAAAGTGGTATTCAAAAACTCACGGCACCGCAACACATCCTGCAACAAACCGGAAACAGAAACAGGATACATGGAGCACCAGCGTTCCGACCGCCATCGGAGCAAGAAAAAAACAGGCATGGCGGTGGGTGGGAGGGGATTATGTGACCTTTAGCTTTGTGTTTTCTGGTGTTTTGATAGGCTGGTTGGAGGCAGGACTGCCTCACTCAGTAAGGACTGGGACAAGGAGGACCCATGAGGAGGTAATGGTTCAACACAACTCTCCCCTCCACCCTCTCCTCAGCGCAGCTTGGCATAGTCCGTAGTCTAGGATCCTACCACCCCGGAATTTACAAGTAGCCGTGCAGTGTGCATGTTTCTGGAAGCCTGCAGCAATCGGGCCTGGTGTTTGTAAACGTGTGGGTGGGAGAATTAAATCCAGGTCTGAGTCAGAGAGTGAGGAAGGGGTAGCAAGGAGAAGAGGCCTTTTCCAGCGAGCAGAGAGGGTGAAAGAATTAAATAAAGCAGTGGAGATTGCTTTGTATAAAGCTGGATAAAAAGGCGTGGGAAATCAATATACAGCAGAAAGAGGTCTTGACCTCGGAGGGGTGGTGGGGTGGGCAAGTGGGAGGGGTAAGATGGTGTTGGGCATGGCACAGGAGATCCGGGAGATGAGTCATGGGCAAAAGATTTTTGGTCTCGTATTTGGAGGAAACCCTGCCATGTGAGTTTAAGAACAGTCACGCAGCCTTCCAAGTTAAGCATGGATGCTGGAAGTAAATTTAAACCTGGTTTTACTTTTCAATTAGTATCTTTAAAACAATGTGTAAGTCCGCCGTAATTTGGCAACAACAACATGCTGATGAGAATCACAAAGCTTTTTCTTTTTTTTAATACTAAATGCTTTGCATAACACTTAGCGGCGAGCAGCAACTGTGGCACCTTTAGTGCGGAGCAAAGGTGTTGTCAGCTAAGAGAACAGCGTGTTCAGCGGTGACTGGTAGAACAACCGTTTCATTTATTTTATTTCACAGTAGCTGGAGATATATCATAAACGAATAAGCCATGCCCCTCCCCAACAGCGCTGGTGAAGAAAGAAGGCAATGATCTGAGATGCGGCGTCTCTGAAGTGGGCCCCGTGGTGATAAAATAAAAGCCGTGAGGCATCCAAAAGTAAATAAATAAACATTTTGTGCAATTCAAAGAGCTACACATGCTTCTTTTTTTGTTTTAAAAAGGAATGTTCATACCTTTAAGTGGCAACATTTTTTATTTCTCCGGCATCTGCTTTTAGTTATAAATCGATTTTGCCTGTAAAGGCCGGCAGTATTAAGATTCCAGTGCGTGGTTTTTTTTGTTTAAAGTAATGACTGTCTCCCTCCTGCAACAGGTGCAAACGCCAGCTGGAGCATTGGTGGATATCGGCCTCCTCGCTCCAACCGAAGAACAGGGAGAGGCAAGCTGGCTGCATGCTTGGGAGAGGCAGAGTACACGCCTAGGCAGAGTACACGGAAGTGCGCTGCTGGAGCCAGCACTAGTCTGAAGTGCACGCCCCCTTTTATCTCCGGTGAAAACTGCCTGCCTGTCTCCTCCTGAGCTGTGCTGAGCTTCGGTAAAGGGGGCCTGAGAAGGGAGGACAGCGAGCCCCTAGCGGCCTTTATTACCGAAAACAATCATTTGCTTTCGGTTTGTAAATAGCAGTAAATGTCTGAAAACAGCACCGCCACGCGCTTGATCTATGAGTCATGATCATTAGCCAAACACTGGTTGCAGCGTAAAGCGGGTTCCGCCATTGTTATCAAAGGACGTAAGGAGAAAAACGAGCCGCCGTTATAGTAAAGTCGCAGAATGGTGCGCTTTAAAAAACAAAACAAAATACTTTGTTAAGTTGAGAATGGGCGAACCCCACAAACAAAGGCGCGCAGCAGCAAGGTGGGCTGCACTAATTAAAAAATGTTTGCATACAATAGGTCTCACATTTAAATGACCTTTGTCATTGCAAACAAGCGGCCGCCATTGTCCCGGTTGCTTGGAAAGTAATCGCGCACATGGCGCACTGAATGTAAGCAAAGCATGTCGTGCCTGCAGTAAGAGAAACTCAATAAAGAAAATAGTGCTTGCAATACTGAATAACACGTACCGTGTAACAACCGAAGTAAAAGGGCCAGTAGCCATGGGAGGTTACAAATGAAGACAAGGCGGTACAAAGGAGGGACTAACAAGCCTATTTACGAATCAGAAGCCAGCATTTACGAAGGACAATGACACAAGCCAATTACAAATATGGGAAAGAGTGGGAGGGGCTTCTATTCCATACTCCAGTACAGCAAGTCTTGCAGAGTAGCGCATGCGCGCTGACTCTAGGCTCGACCTACAAAGGCACCACCTGTGCTTGAAGTAGCGGTTTCCTTTTTTTAATCCCAAGGGTGGGGACGGACCAGAATTGTTTCTGCTTGAGCCCGCCTCTATTATCTCCCTCCTGCCGTTTGTGGAATCAGCACACTGCGACTCATCCCTGCATCTCAAATCTCCAATGACCACAGAGTACAGAAGCAGGTGAGTTCTTGCACGGCGTCCAGTGGAGATTTTGGGCCCTAAGCAGCCTCTCAGGTGATGTGTAGGCCTGGGCGGAAAACTACACTACGCTCGCGGCGTGTGCGTAGTTTGCGCAACTACACGCTACGCGAATCGCACGTAGCACAGTGCAAAAATGCATAGCGTAGCGGGCATTTTTTCTCGCTCGCGGTCCTCAACATCAAGTTGGCGACCGCGAGCGAGCAAAATCAACATCTGGGCAAGACTTTTTCCTCGTTCGCAATCGGCAACGTCAAGTTGCCAATCGCGAGCGTGGAAAATAAACATCCCGGTGAGATTCTCAACACGGGGAAGTCAGGTTTCTCATTGCGAGTAGTCGCGTATGCTCGCGACTGCTCGCGATGAGAAACTACCAGTCCGCGTTGAGAAAGCTGCCGCTCGGGTACAAATCTACTCGAGCGGCAGAAAACGACCGCTTGTACTGTGCATGATGCCGTTCACAATGATTGCACAGTGCGGACAAGCATCCGGCACTGTGCAATCATTGCGAACAGCATTTCCCTACCGCACTACGCAATTCGCGTAGCTACGCGTAGCGCGCGTAGTGCAAAGTACACTTTGCGTAGCTACGCGTAGCGCGACTACGTGAACTACGCCCAGGGTTAGTTATGAGGGAGACATTTCTGGAAATGGGAGAGTCTCCCCTTTCCAGCAATACCTATCTCAAAATATTTACTGCTCGTGGATTGTGGATGAGCAGGAACCACTACACACCAGGAATTTGCCCGCCAGGGGCAAAACAAAATGATGGGTGCACGTTCCGCAAGACGATCCTCTAGAGACATGGGCTGAAACCCTTGGGGATTATTTAGAAAATCTTTGTTTTCCACTGTCTTGTGGATTGTTACCTGCCTTGTTATGTTGGCCTAGGCCTGGCTGCCATGCTGCTTTTCTTTGCGCACGTTACACTGAGCCGGGTCTCCCTCGCCCTTTGCTCGTGCCAAGTTCTTTTGCACTGTCTGCATTTTCTGTTGTTCACCTTTTTGGGCTCAGTCTGCACAAACATGTACAAGGTCGCATAACAATGTATTTTGGTTCTTCCTGATATGGCCAGTCTCGCGCACCCAGACATAACATTAGGTGCAATTGCCATGAAGAATTTGGTATGCTTTTAATACTGTGGTTTACTAGCGCTTAACACACTTGGAGAAATCCTTTTCAGTGAGAAGAGCTATGATGTCCTGCTGATGTAATTCTGCATCTAGAGACTGAGGTATGGGGGTTCGCTAGTCAAAGCCCAGAGGTCTTCTATTATTATAATAAACTATCTTACTGCAAGGGGAGGGTGGTAATGTTATTTATACGTTTATCCACTGAGCTCTGAGATGCTTTCCCCGTTTGTATTCTATGGAATTGTAACCATGCTGCTTATATTAGCCATATGCATTATGCTATTAGTACTGACACGTGTACTGTACATTAGAGCACGTAAGTTGGAATAAATATTTTAACCTATCCAGTGTCTCTTCCTACGCACCTTGTGGACAAGTACGAGTGAGTGACGAAAGAGTGTTCTTGCTTCTGCGAGTCCTGAGATAAAGATACCGTGTTCTGGGTTGTCTAATCATTGGTACTTGGGTGCTAATGGGATGCTAAGCTAGTTGGGTTGGGGTTTTTGGGTGCTACGGTATATGGTGGCAAACCACTGTATTCCGGGGTCCCATTTTCCTGTGCATAGCTCTGTGTATGTGCAGAAACCTTATGACATGGCGCGACCACCGTGGGGCAGCTTATCTGCGAGACGCTTGAGTAGTACTTGTGCTTGTCCACAAACCCCTCGCGTACGCTTCCGGAGGCGTATGTGATGGTGATACCTCCTATATTGAATGTTTTATAGGTTCTTTCAAGCTTGATATTATTAAAAAAGGTTAGTTAACAGACCCATTTTTGTGCTCCCTGTTAGGTTGTCGAATATAATTGTTTAGTAATGGCTGGTGTGGCGATAGCTGCACATAGTCGAGGAGCACTCCGAGACCACTTAGCTGTGTATGGAGTGCCCGATGCTGGGGTCGAGTTGGTCTTTGTGGTTCAAGCCGATGCGGCTTATCACTTTGAAGTGTTTTACACTTGGATCACTTTTGAAGCGGTGGATGCAGGTGATAAATTGTTTCATGAATATAAACCCACCGCTATTCCTGCTGCCTATCGACCCTATACTACTCTTGAAGTGCCTCTCACGGCTTGGCAGCACCGTGTTTGGTTTAATGGCGCCCTACCACAACCAACTACCGCAGTTCGTTTAGGCCCCTTGTCAATTCAGGGGGCCACTTGGCCTGTATTGGCCGGGTATACCCCGCATCCGAATTATCTGGCATTACCGCTTGCGGAACTTCGCACTATGCATACCGAATTGGTGCGAGTGCATCGAGCCCTAGTGACATACGTTACAGGTAGCCTACATGGAGCTGCTCCTGTAGTCGCAGGCCAACCAGCTATAGCCGCTGGAGTGACTATAAGTCCTGTCATGGTAAATTCTGTGATGGGCAAACGTCCACAAAATAAGGACGACTATCCTTACTGGCTTGCAGAAAAGTTCGATCAGATAGAAGCAGTGTTTCCCCATACATCCCCAGTAGATAAACACCGCATCCTCACGATCAGTTTGCCAAAAGACATAATCCCCGATTTGACATCATGTGAAAACTGGGGTAAGGTATTCGCAGCAGTTTATTCAAAATGTTTTGGAACTCCTTCCATGACGGTTCTACCCTCTGTAATTAAAAAAGTACAGGATGAACATGGCCCTGAAGCGGCTGTGGAATTAGGGATGAGACTAGTGGGAGTGTTTGATGTAGTAGCTGAGCTGATCCTTGGAAATGTCAAGGGCGATGCTATGAACTTTCAAGTAGCGAATGCTTTGGATTTGGTCCCAGAGTTGGACAGGCCTCGCGAATTACCGAAAATAATAGCCCGGGCTTATAAAACAATTGGAAGAAATAGCCTAGGCAACAAGCCTTTTGTAAAAATGCAAACTCAATCGCAAACACAAGTTATACAAACAAAAAGTGCATCTGAGAAAGATGATAAACCAGTCTTCACTAAAAAGAGTTGGAGACAGAAAAAACAGGGTAAGCAACAAAAGAAGCCGGGGTCGAGAGGCGCTTCCCCAGTTTCGGTTTCTTCTGAACGTACTTATGATTTACGTGATAGGTCAAGGATTAAATCACCAGAAAGGTTTCAGAGCTCTGATGCGCGTTCTCCTCGTTCTTCACAGGCCCAGACGTCGTCACAGGCTGGTGGAGGAGGACGGCAAGATAGAGGAAGGGGCCGAGAGGCTCCCCAGGAGCGAGACCAACCTCGACAACAAGTCAGAGGGAAAGCAGAAGATTTTCATCTTCCTCGACCGCAATTTCAGAAGAAAAAGGTTGCCGCTGTCACAGCGAAATATGCCTCAGACCGTGAGAACGAGACTCCAGAATTGGACGTGGGCAGTGACCCTCCTAGACAGCGCCGCGGAAGTTACCATAGTGCGGGAGGCGCTACGTCCTCATATGGAGGCGACAGCAACTGAAACATTCGTTACTGTAGAGACGGCTGACACGAGAGTGGCACCCCCTGACAGACTTTACAATATAGTCATACAAATTGAAGGTGACATACCGCGTGAAATAAAAGGGATTTTTTGGGAAAATCTAACCTCTTCATATGACATTTTGTTAGCAGAGGTGGATTGGCCACCCCCATTCGTTCTTGCTGCACATAAAGGAGAGGAGGTAATCCTTCCAAGCTTTTCACGGCATGTCCCTAAAGACAAAGCCGAAGCACTTGCAGCTGAGTGGGCAGTGTACCTGGCACCAGCGTTATACCGCAACCATGTGGGATGGGATGAAGAATCACCTCCTCATGCAATACCTTTGCGGTCACTACCGCAGCCACAACCCCAATATCCCATTAAACGGCAGGCAAAAGGCCCCGTCTCCGAAATTCTGACACAGTTGGAATACCAGGGAGTAATTGAACCATGCGTATCACCTATGAACAATCCCCTTTTCGTGGTTTCTAAACCCGATGGATCGTACCGCTTAGTTTTGGATTACCGACATTTAAACTCTCATTGTCGGAACTTTGCGGTGCAAAATACACACAGTTCTGCGCTTGTAGACAGTCTTGTTCGTAAAAAATACAAAACGACACTTGACCTTTCAAACGGTTTCTACACGCACAACCTAGCCCCGGAGAGTGGTCAATGGACCGCATTCACATCCGGTGGTAAATTATTCCAGTTCCGGCGATTACCCATGGGCTATAAAAATAGTCCGGGTATATTCGCCGCCCGTGTTGTTTCTTTGCTACATGACATTGATCAAGACGCATGTTCGTACGTAGATGACATCTATCTGACGGACGACGAATTATTTCAGCATTTGTCCCGTGTGGACCGCATTATTCTTGAATTCGCGGAGCAGGGTTACAAATTTAACTTTGCTAAATCACACATTGCTGAATTTACCGTTCTGTTCTTGGGCTATGAGCTCAATAACGAAGGTAAGGGCTTAGCCCCCATTTCTTGGAGAAATGTGCACACTTGTGCCCCCCAAATACTCTGAAGAAACTTCAGTCTTTGCTGGGGTTCCTGAATTTCGGGCGTACTTACATTCCCGAATATGCCCAGCGTATCAAGCCTTTGTATGCTTTGATACAACCTACTTATTCAAGGTCTTGCTGGCTGCCTGAGCACACCTCAATTCTGCAGTCTTTGCAGACAGACCTTTTGGAGTCTAAATATCTTTTGACTCGTGATAACCACACAAACCTGGTGATTAGAATAATTCCGGGGGCGGTGGGATTCACCTATTTAACCTTTAATGAAGGCGATACAGTACCCATCGCATACAAGTCACATCTGTACACTTCCGCTGAATTGCGCTTTACATCTGTTGAAAAAGTTCTGACTGCAGTGCAAATGGCGATTCTAAAAGAACGCGCACTGGCACAGGGAAAGCGGATTCTGGTGGTAACACCCTGTCCTGCCCTGGAGGCAGTAACAAAGGCAAGTGTACCAAACTCAAAAGCAATGCATCCCCGTTGGATACAATGGGCTACATCCTTGACGTCTTCGGACGTCACTTTTGTCTTTGATTCTTCTCTTCAGACTCAGGAGTATTTGCAGTATGAATTCGTTCATCCTCCTCCTTTGTTTTTACTGCCGCTTGAGGATTACAAATGTGTGATCTACACCGATGGTTCGGCGCAACCGGCCACTGGGTCCAAGCACGCTTATTCTGCTGCATGTGCTATTGTTGCGGGATCCTTTGTGGATGGAAAGTTCAAATCCACTGTAGTGCACACTCGCACACTTGGAGATAGTACCGCACAATTGGCTGAGCTGCATGCATTGCTCCTTGCACTTGAGTTTGCTTCTCAGGATGAGACCACTCTAATTGTATGTGATTCTTTTTACTGTGTACAATCTTACAATGACAATCTGTTTTTCTGGTCGAAAAACGACTACAAGGACGCAAAAGGGAGCACAATTAAGCATAAAATGCTTTGGGTTCGAGTGGCAGAATTGCAACAATGTCTGCCCCTCACACAGGTGGTTCACACCTTAGGCCATCAGCGGGTGGGCGCACACGCTATAGGTAACGATCTGGCAGATGAAGCTGCCCGTTCAGCAGTAGTCACGTGTTCAGTAGCAGCGGTTACCAGGTCCATGTCTAAAATAGACCCTGTTATATTAGCAGCTATTGCTGCAACCAAGGAAGGTAATAATTACCCTACAGGATTCCCTTCCAAGTATTCTTACACATTAAGTCCCGATCAGGTTCCTTATGTAACTATACCTGACGTTGGAGATCGACTGATCCCCAACGCGGACCGCAGGAGTGCCTTGATATCAGCTGCACACGAAGGCATGGCTTCGGCTCATGCAGGTGTGTCAGCTACGGTTTCCATCTTGCAGCAGCGTTATTGGTGGCGTGGGTTATATAAAGACACCCGTGCTTTTGTGCTTTCTTGCGACGTTTGTCAACAGATTAAGCCTTCCACGGTAACACGTCCACCACAAACACCGCTCTGCATTGCTAACAGACCCTTTGGGTGTGTTTACTTGGATCACTGCGGTCCATTCTCATCAGACACTGCCTATAAATACATCTTAGTGGCAGTGGACTCGTGCACACGGTTTCTCTGGGTCTGGCCACAACGGAGTGCTGACGCCCGAAATGTAATCATGGATTTGCGTGTCTTTGTGGGAATTTTCGCATGCGGCACCTTCCATTCGGACCAAGGTCCAGCGTTTGCCTCTAGGGCTTACAAGGATGCAATGGCTTCGCTTGGGGTGCGGGTGAAATTTTCGTCTCCGTATAGGCCTGAGGGCAACTCTATCGTTGAACGAATGAACCGTGACTTAAAGCAATCCTTAACAGCTAGGGTTATAGGTACTGGCAGGAACTGGCTGGCCCATTTGTATACCGTTCAGCGTGCACTTAATAATCTCCCTAGAAGACCTCTGGGTGGGCGGACCCCATACGAAATGCTCTTTGGCATAAGAATGTTTGTGCCTGACCTTGAGGGTCCAGACATCGCGGCGCAATCCGCCAAGTTTGATGTAGATAACCATTCTGCTATGTTACAGGACTTACAAGAAGCCCGAGACAAACTTGCAACTACACATTTGCCTTCAGCCACAGATCCTGCGTTGCAGATTCCGGTAGCCGGCTGGCTTCCAAAGGTTGGAGAACTGGTTCGAGAAAAGGTTGAAAACAAAAAAGAATTCGGCCCCTCTTTTCGTGCACCGGTTCCAGTTCTTGGCCTGAAGGGAACACGTACAGTCATTTTACCACCGCTTCCTGGTCGCAAGGAGAACAGATACATCTCAGTGGAAAATGTCAAGCTACAGCGCCTGGCCGATCCTGAATAGTGTCACACCAGCGGTCTCTTGTCCTGCCATTTATCGGACATATGTTCGTGGCCCATCTACACGAACGATCGCTGATGCTGTAATTGAGATGGTTGATTTGCCTGAATCCTCTACTTTGCCAGAACCTACAATTGATCCCCAACTCACCACTACTATCGACGAGGACGAGTATACTTATCCTGCATCTGAATCGGTAGCGCATCAACCAACAACGCCACTTGGCCCGACTCGTTATTCCTTTGATTCGGATTCCACTTCTTCAAAAGTCCCATCCAAGTTCAGTATTTTTGTATCCTGGTTTAGAGACAATTTTTTGATTCCCCCCTGGACATACATTTGGTTGGTACTTTTCTTGATATTTTTGTTCATGTCCATTGGCTTTGTCACAGTGTTTTTTCTACTAATTAATGGTCACTATTTACCTGAACGCTCTGCTGTAGACTATGTTTCTGGAACTTTGGCTCCTCATTCCTCGTCTCACATCATGAAGCGTGACCACACATTTGTGAACATTTCAGCTTTTCCAGTTGCTGATGGCATCGTATGGGATGCAGTGAACTATCAAATCCATGGTCCGACGGAAATTATTAATGTACCTAATGTCCTTCGTGTTTCAATGGGTGATGTAGTACAAAATAATATTCATTCTGATGATTGGGATGTGCATGCCGTTGAAGCATTGTTTGCCGATTTAAAATATTATGCATCTTTTAATGCTGAAGATTTATATATGAATTCTGCTAATTATGCCGATTTGTATTGTTACCAACATTGGGGTAATCATTTTCTCCATAAGCCCAGTGCCCTGCGTAGTTCTGTTAACTTTACCCAATGGGAACATTGTCCAAACCCCTTGCCAGGTAGCTCTCAAACTCTTCGAAATAAGTTTAATTATTTTACTGATTTTAATCGGTCGAACCCTGCATCCTATTATTTTAGACTTACTAACACATCAACTCAGAAAATTATGTTGACACACACCAAATTGCTATATTCAGGTTCCTTTCTGAGTGCCCTAGCTGTGGGTGGTTATGAGTACTGGGATAATACAGTGGATTTAAAATCTATTTGGGGCTCCAAGCCATGGCAGGTACAGGGAACCGAGGCGTTGCATCGTGCTTGCCTCATCCCTACCCAAATTATGTTCCTAAATGTTTCCATCTATCAGACTACATGTTGGGGCTTAGCAACCACTAAACAATTGAATACGCCATCAATACCATCCCTGTCGAGTTTTCCAAATGAAAGCTCACGATTCAATATGTCCCTCGTGTCCCTGCAGGCAATGTTACAAAATAATTCGTTTAATGTTTCTGAGCTGGTTCAGTCACCCTGGTTAGTATGGCCTATATCATCTAATGCATGTCAAATGCGTTTTCATGATACTGGTGCTAGCTACACACAGAATAGGCCTGATCCGAGGTTTACTGATGCCCGTACTGTCACTACATACTCTGTTGGTAAATTATGCAAACAATGGCTGCAACATTCGTCCCTTGATTCTGTTAAACAACATTTGTCCCTCCTTACAGGCAATATTGATCTGTCCGACTTTGTTTTGGGACCTCGTGGTCCCCGACCTAAAAGATTCATTTATGAAACATATAATGAACTCTGGAAGCTATCACAAATGGAAGCTGCTTCCCGTCTTCGGGAAATAGATCAAGCAAATATGGAAAAGGTGCTCGCTGTTGTTGACAATAGTATTAATACCCTGTCTTCTCGCATTTACACTTTAGAGAATATTGTGTCCTCTGTTGTTGATATTGTACAAGATGATGTTTCTGTGTTATATCATGGTCAGAATCAATTGCGCTCAGTTATGCAGTTTGCATGGACTTTACAAACGCTCAAGTTAGGTAAAGTGCCTTGGCATTTTTGAACACCTCTGCCTTATTTCTACCTTTTAACTTAACTGACAAACAGCAATTTATGTCCATGAAGGATGCAACTTACACTCTATTACATATCGAAAAGGTGGATCCTTTGCCGTTCTCTGTTGCAGAACTCGATTCTGCTGTATGGCTAGTCCATGGGGTTATAGCTTTACCATTTTCCTTGTTTGAATTTGACTCGTGCATGAAACATTATCCTGTGGGCCGTTACCGGCCATTGGGCAGTGCTTTCCTGCATGAACTCTGGTCCTTGCCTTTCATGTATAAATGCCTTCGGGACGGCAAGGAAGTCTTTCTCACGGGGGAGTACTGCGACTCGACTATAGGTCATTCGCTTATTTGTAAACACATTAAATTGCATGGCTCATGTAGCGTTTCCTCTCCTAATCTTGCTTGTGTGCTGAAAGGTATTCCTGCTCCTGTTATTTCACCTACTTTCACTCTCCTTTCCAATGGCAGTTATTTACTTTTAAATAACGAAAACTGTTGTGGCCTGCAGGCTGGCATTCCTTACATTGTAACAGTTTCGCACAGGGTTGTCTGCTGCAAAAATGTGCTGTTTCCTCCCCCTCACGGCAGGGTTGATATCTCTATTTGGCCTTCCATCCCTACCATGGAAGCAGATTTCAATAGACTGAGCAGAATAAAGGCACTATTATTAAACGAGGAAGTTATGCTCACGTCCGCCCGGGAGACATTCATTCTCCAGGTGGCGAGTACCCACAGTGAAATACAGGCCCTTTTAAACACTAATCTCCCCCAACATTTTGGGGAGTTAATACATCGTATTTTTAACGCATCTAACACTGAAGGCCTAGTGCACTTTTTTAAGGTCGTGGGGTCGGGCTTGGTGTCCTCCTTCCAAACTATATTTGGTGTCATACCGGCTTTCATACATTCTATTTTTTCCAGTGTCTTTGGCGGTTTCCCATTGATCCTCGCTTTAGCGGCTGGTGTCTTGCTCTTAATTTGCTTTCTGCGCAATGGCTGCTCCCCAATGGGACCTGCTCGATCCAGAACGCCTCCAGCTGCTCCGTGAACGCCTTTTGGCCGGTTTTGGTGTCTTGCCATTGGCGACACTGAGTGTGTCATATACTCTTTCATTTCGCTTTGCGTATTTCACTTGCGTGCAACCTGTGATGACTTGTGTCCGCTGTCCTTTCACCTGGACTCTGGATTATTGCCTCTCCAATTCGTCATTGTCTGTTCCGGATTTTGTTCAGTTGATGGGTCCCTTAGAGGCCCATGAGCAGGACTGTTCCGTTGCTGGCTGTATGGCGCGTGCGGCTGCACTGGGGATTTTGGCGCAATGGGATATCTGGGCGGCTGCCCAGGATCTCCTACAACGAAGCTGTTTCAATTATCACGCAAGCTGTCCCACATTGCTTCTGGATGCTCCCTTTGCTGAGGAGCATTCCTGCTCTTTTGATCTCATGGATTGGATGGCATCTATGTTTTTTGACGATTCCAATGATGAACTCTTGGAGGGTATGGCTTTTTTCTGCACCTACACTTTCATGGATTGACCTGCCCTTCGCCGTTTGGGCGCTCCCTGTGCTCCAACGGCTTTGTTTTTCCTCTAATGGGCCTCTGTCCTGGCCGCCTGACTGTCCAGGGGAGGGTGTCTTGTGGATTGTTACCTGCCTTGTTATGTTGGCCTAGGCCTGGCTGCCATGCTGCTTTTCTTTGCGCACGTTACACTGAGCCGGGTCTCCCTCGCCCTTTGCTCGTGCCAAGTTCTTTTGCACTGTCTGCATTTTCTGTTGTTCACCTTTTTGGGCTCAGTCTGCACAAACATGTACAAGGTCGCATAACAATGTATTTTGGTTCTTCCTGATATGGCCAGTCTCGCGCACCCAGACATAACATTAGGTGCAATTGCCATGAAGAATTTGGTATGCTTTTAATACTGTGGTTTACTAGCGCTTAACACACTTGGAGAAATCCTTTTCAGTGAGAAGAGCTATGATGTCCTGCTGATGTAATTCTGCATCTAGAGACTGAGGTATGGGGGTTCGCTAGTCAAAGCCCAGAGGTCTTCTATTATTATAATAAACTATCTTACTGCAAGGGGAGGGTGGTAATGTTATTTATACGTTTATCCACTGAGCTCTGAGATGCTTTCCCCGTTTGTATTCTATGGAATTGTAACCATGCTGCTTATATTAGCCATATGCATTATGCTATTAGTACTGACACGTGTACTGTACATTAGAGCACGTAAGTTGGAATAAATATTTTAACCTATCCAGTGTCTCTTCCTACGCACCTTGTGGACAAGTACGAGTGAGTGACGAAAGAGTGTTCTTGCTTCTGCGAGTCCTGAGATAAAGATACCGTGTTCTGGGTTGTCTAATCATTGGTACTTGGGTGCTAATGGGATGCTAAGCTAGTTGGGTTGGGGTTTTTGGGTGCTACGGTATATGGTGGCAAACCACTGTATTCCGGGGTCCCATTTTCCTGTGCATAGCTCTGTGTATGTGCAGAAACCTTATGACACCACTTGGGGGTGCTATGATGGTGTGATTGTGCACCCCAGGGAAAATCAAAATGGCCCTATTCCACTGGCCCACCAGGGAGTGTGATGGCGCCTGTAATGGGCATGTTTTTAGTGCTGCTTTTCGTGATACTACCAGAAACATTGCTTGCAGTAAACATAACTGCCTGCATGCAGTCTTCTATACTGTGCAAAACTTGTTATGCAGCTTATCTTTTCAAAAAGAAAACCGCCCCAATGTTGAAATGAGGGCTATTTTTGATTTTGCTAAATTAAATAAGGCCCCCACTTAAAATGGCTATTTGTGCTGCTTTGTTATTAAAAATGTTTAAAAAAAGAATGCAGCACATTGTGCTGCCTTGTGTTACTTTGCATCAGAAAGGCCTTCCATGGGTGGTTCATGGGTGCTCCTGTGCATTGACCCTTGGTATTAAATGCAAATCCATATTTACAAAGGCTTGTAGACGTGGATTTGCACCAAAATCCGGCACATGTCTGAGGCTGGCATAACAAGGAAAACAATCTTCTTCTGATTGTTTCCATTATTTCTGCACCACACATGCAAAGAGGAAAAAGCCTCAAAAGTGATTATTTATGCAGGAAAGGGCCTCTTCCTGCACAAAAACTATTATGATCATTATGCCGACATCCTTGCATTATGGCGCAAGGGTGTTTGCATTAGTGCAAGGCAGCACACAGTGCCCCGGCACATGAAGAATGTAGATCTGGGCCGTGTCTTGGAAGATATGGCACAGTTCTGCTGTCTACAGGTGACACAGTGCAGCAATTTTGTTCGCAGAGTTGTGCCACTTGTTGCATGAAGTATGATGTAGTTTTGCGTATGTAGCAACTTGAAATAATACTTTGTTTTTTTTTTTCTTTTTCAGTGCCTTTGAAGAAGTTCTTTAGAAGTGTTCATCATTCACAGCATAGATAAGCTAAGTGTTTTTTCGATTTTCCACTTTGTATGACACACACATATCTCACAGATGCACAAAACTGTTTTCTAATTATACTTCTGCCGTCTACGGAGGACAGAGCTTTTCAGTAGGAATGTTATAGTCAGGTTTTAGACAGTTAACAAACATGGTGTCTCGGTGATGATGGCTGCCCAGGCCCTAACTAGAGTTACTGAGGACAGCTCTGAAGCAAAATCATATAAGACAGCACCTCAGGGAAAGGAAAATGGAGTCGAGTCTGGACTAGATTTTTCAATTGGCAGAGTTCCATCTGATAACTCGTTTTCAAGTGACTCTGAAGAACATGGTCTTGGCAGCCGTGATGCCCAGTTTCAAGCGCAATCTGTACAGCGGAGAGATAGTAGCAGGGTAGACCAACCCAGAGAGCAGGCACATGCAGAGGCAAGCACAGTCCGAGTGCTATCGTGGCAGCCCCCCAATTTAGTACATCCCCAAATTCCTCCATTCACTGCAGATGATGGAGTATGGAGGCACTGTTTGGCCTGATTCTAGGGCACACAGGCGGACTCCCACTTCTGGACACTATGTTAAAAATGGGGATAGTACACAAACCAAGCATACAGTCCTACTGGTCTATTTGCAAGGTTTGGGTAACACCCTGCTTCCTACTGGGCATGAGCAGAAATTGGTCTTTGCTATTGCAGTAAATGCTGCATTTAAATGATAGTTCTGCTGGATGTCCTGGGGCATCCAGACCATGACAGGTTATTTAAAATTCAGCCTGTCATAGAACATTTGTCTGCCAGGTTTCCAGAGATTTGTACTCCTGGAAATAATATTGCCATTGAAGAGTCCTTGATACTGTACAAAGGGAAGTGATGTTTAGGCATTACATACTGAGCAAAAGAGCTCATTATGGCCTCAAAAAGTACATACTGTGTGAGAGTTTTATAGGTTATGCATACAGTCTCAGAGTATTAATCCTGTAGGTTGCTCTTCTGTGCTAGGAGTCACAGCAAAGATTGTATCGGTGCTTGTCCAATCACTTCTTCATAAATGTTATAAGCTCCATATGGGAGTAGCTGTTCAGTGAGCTGTGCAAAGCTGCCACTGTGGTATGTGCTATAGTTCGATGTTGCCACAAAGGATTCCAACAGAAGCTTGTTTGTAAGAAGCTCCAAAAATCCCAGAGCACTATGTTGTGTTTCAACAAACTACTTGCAGTCAAATTCTCCAATGGACAAAATGTGTATTTGCTCATTACAATCCATGATGAGTGCACTTCTCTTTTCACAGTCGTATCTTCTCTTACCTTGCTCCTAAAGCCTGGAATGACCTGCTCCGACACATCAGAGCTCCCTCTTAAATTCCACAAGAATCTGAAGACTTGATTCTTCAATTAGGCAAGTCTACGGCTTGGCCCAGACTACACCTGAATCAGAAACAGGATACCCTCCTGGATGATAGCACGCTTTACAAATACATAACATTACACAGAACTCTGCAACCAACACTAAACAAATTGGTAATATTTGTGCCCTGTTTGTCATGCTCATCCTCTGTCAGAGCATGGCAGATGATCTGTTTGCATATGGCAAATAAATTACAATCACAGCACTGCACATATCCTTGAATGGGATACATGCCACATTGTCACAGAGAACCCTCTGCATAAAAAAATTAACATCCTTAGTAGTTTTGTGTGCCCTTAAGGAACTTAGGACTTGACAGGTACTAAAAACTGAGTCAATTTTACTTTTCATTTCCAAAGTTGTGAAGCTTCTTGAGGCACCAACTGACATGCCTGGCCAGATATGTGTAGAGGTGTGCTTGTGCTGTGTTTGTATGCAAGTTGGTTGATGACTGGGTGAGAGGTGGTTTGATAGGTGATTCCGTCCTGTGGTGAATGAATGTGATATTTCTTGAATAGTGATGGTATGTTAATTTGAGTGTACTGCTGAGTTGGATTGGGTCAGTGGCTGGTGGCATGAAAGCCTTTGTGTGCAGAGCAGGAAAGGCAATTGAATAGACCGTAAAGTGTTTGGCGCCTTGATGTAGCTTTACAGCTCACCTCCAGTAGTCATAGGTTCAATATTCAGCTATTGTTATTAATATTTGCTGTTTGAAGCTAGCACTTCTGAAGATGCAGACAACAACCTGTGTAAGTCGTAGTTTCACTTCGAACAAACAGTAACAATCCCTCACATTCTGAGAACTGAACGCCTGTAGATGTATAGGGTGGTGTAGTTTGCATTGATCAAACTCACTTTCCCACAATGTCCTGCAAACTGCAGACTTTGAGTAAATGGCTAGGCTAAGATCACGCATTTAGTTACTTCTTGTGATGAGAATTTCAGGAATCTTTGGCGGTGATCCTGATTTTTGTGGGTTGGCCTAGCGGCCGTAATGTGCTAAGTCTTAAAACGCAACAAGGACAATCTTTTTTCCACATTTGAAGCAAAGGGTTTTTTTGGAGTGTGGTTACCTGTGGATTTTGAGACCATGATCGACACTCTATGCCACTCCACTCTAAAACACTCTATGCTACTATACAATGCTAAACTCCACTCAACTGCACTCTAGGCAACTCCCTGTATGCCATTTAATGTGACTTTACTCCACTCTACGACACACTACTCCACTCTACTACACTACTCCAGTCTATCCCACTCTACTCTATGCCACTCAACTCTACCACACTCTATGACACTGCACTCTACAAAACTGTACTCCACTTTATGTCACTTCACAACACTTCTCTCTAGGACACTCCACACTATGACATGCTCCTTCACTCTACTCTATGACCCTCCACGGCACTCTAATCCACTCTATGACACTCCACTCTACAACACGCCACTCTACAACACTCCACTCCACTCTATTCAACTCCACAACACTCTACCCTATGCCTCTCTACTCGATGACACTCCACGCAACGACACTCCCCTCTATGATTTAAAACATATTTTTCTAAAAAAAAACAAAGAGGTAGCTCTTGGTTCAGAGTGCACTCTTTGCTTAAAATGGTGTAAATCCGTTCAGTAGTTTTTGAGAAATTCAAAAATAAAAAGCGAACAATATCTGTCTGCCGCAGTCAATCAATCAATCAATCAATCAGGGGTTTGGTAAAGCGCGACCACTCACCCGTAAGGGTCTCAAGGCGCTAGGGGTGGGGGGGTGCAGGTTCCATTCCATCAAGGAGGGGGTCTGTCGAAGAGCCAGGTTTTGAGGTTTCTTGCGAAGATGGGGAGCGATGTTGTCTGTCTGAGGTGGAGCGGAAGGACGTTCCATGCTTTGGCTGTGAAGAAGGAGAAGGAGCGGCCTCCCGATCTGGTCTTTCTGGTGCGGGGGACCACGGCGTAGGAGAGCTGGGCTGATCGTAGGGTCCTTTGGGGTGCGTGGAATTTGAGTCGGCTGGTCAGGTATGCTGGTCCGGTGCCGTGGAGGGCCTTGTGTGCGTGGGTGAGCATCTTGAAGGTGATTCTCGCCTCGACGGGGAGCCAGTGGAGTGTGCGCAGGTGCTGGGAGATGTGGCATTGTTTTGGCAGGTTGAGGACCAGTCTTGCGGCGGCGTTCTGGATGTTCTGTAGCTTGCGGATGAGGTTTTTGTTTATTCCGGCGTAGAGTGTGTGGCCGTAGTCGACTCTGCTGGTGACCAGGGCATGAGTGACGGTCTTTCGGTGTTCGAGGGGAATCCATTTGAAGGTCTTACGAAGGAGGCGGAGGGTATGGGAGCAGGAAGACGAGACGGAGTTGATCTGGCGGTCCATTTTGAGCTCGGAGTCCAGGATGATTTCCAGGTTGCGTGCGTGGTCCGTGGGGGTTGGTGGGTTTCCGAGGGCGGGGGGCCACCAGGTGTCGCTCCAGGCGTCTGGGTTTGGGCCCATGATGAGTACTTCTGTTTTGTTGGTGTATAGTTGTAGGCAGCTGTTTTTCATCCATTTGGCGACGGCTTCCATGCCTTCTCGAAAGTTGCATCTGGCGGTGTTGGGCTCGTTGGATAGGGAGAGGATGATTTGGGTGTCGTCTGCGTATGACACGATGTTGAGTCCGTAGGTTCTGACGATGGGGGCGAGTGGAGCCATGTAGACGTTGAAGAGCGTCAGGCTGAGGGAGGAGCCCTGGGGGACTCCGCAGGTGGTAGGTGTGGGGTCCGAGAGGAAAGGGGGGCGTCTGACCTGCTGCATCCTGCCGGAGAGGAAGGAGCGGATCCAGTCGAGGGCCTTGTCCTGGATTCCTGCATCGTAGAGTCTGCGTATTAGGGTGCGGTGGGAGACTGTGTTGAACGCCTCTGATAGGTCGAGGAGGATGAGGGCTACTGTTTCTCCTTTGTCCAGTAGGGTGCGGATGTCGTCTGTTGCGGCGAGGAGGGCGGTTTCCGTACTGTGGTTTTTTCTGAAGCCGGATTGGGAGGAGTCAATGAATTTCGCGAGTTGGCTGTTGATGGCTTTCTCGATGACTTTTGCTGGGAACGGGAGCAGCGAGATGGGTCTGTAGTTTTTGAGGTCGGTGGGGTCCGCTGAGGGTTTCTTTAGGAGAGGGTTGACCTCAGCGCGTTTCCAGTCATCGGGGAACGAGGCGGTCGCCAGGGAGCGGTTGATGGTGTGGCGGAGCATGGGTGCGATGGTGTCGGCGGCTCTGTTGAAGATGTGGTGAGTGCAGGGGTCCGTGTGGGCCCCTGAGTGGATTGACTTCATTGTCTTCAGTGTGTCTTCGGTGGTGAGGGCTGCCCAGTCGTCAATCGCTGGTTTCCGGGTGTCAGGGGTGGTTGGTGAGGGTTCAGTGTGTTGGTTGTCTTCGTCGAAGTTGTCATAGATGCTCTTGATTTTGTGGTGGAAAAAGGTGCTGAGTTTGTCGCAGAGGTCTTGTGAGGGAGGGATGTCGGTAGACTCGCTGGTGGGTTGGGCGAACTCCTTGATGATACTGAAGAGTTCCTTGCTGTTGTGCGCGTGGGTGGAGATTCTGTCTTCAATCGCTTTTTTCCTCATTTCTCTGATGAGTTGATGGTAGGCGTTGGTGGCGGCTCTGAAGCTGTTGTGGGCTTCTGTGGATTTGGTGTTCCTCCAGGCCTTTTCGAGGTGGCGGCATGTGCGTCTGGACTCTTGAAGTTCGGTGGTAAACCATCTGGCTTTCTTGGCGCGGGTATTGTTGTTTTTCTTGAGGGGGGCTATGGTGTTGGTGCTGTCCAAGATCCATCTATGCAGGGTTCGGGCTGCGGTGTTGGCGTCGTCGTTTTCCATGATGGTTGGGGTGGAGTTGTTGAGTGAGGAGGTGAGCTGGTCGTCGGTGATTTTGGTCCAGTTTCTTCGTGGGAGCAGGTGCTGGTGTCTGTGGATGGTGGGTGTTCTGAAGGTGAAGTGGACGCAACGATGGTCGGTCCATGGGAGTTTGGTGGTGTGGCTGAAGGTGATGGAGTTTCCTGTAGTGAAGAGGGGGTCGAGGGTGTGTCCTGCTGAGTGCGTGGGCTCGGTCACGATCTTGTGGAGTCCAATGTTGTGGAGGTTGTCCAGGAGGGATGTGGTGTTGGGGTCCAGTTGGTTGTCGAGGTGGAAGTTGAGGTCTCCCAGCAGGGTGTAGTTGGTGGATGCGATGGCCTGCGGGGAGATAATGTCCGTGATGGAGTTGGCGAAGGGTTCGCGGGGTCCAGGGGGTCGGTAGATGAGGGCTCCTCGGAGGGTGGCGGTGGGGCTGGCCAGTATCTTGAAGTGAAGGTGTTCCATCAGTTCTGTGGGCTCGTCGGGGAGTGTGCTCAGGCGGAGGCTGGCTTTGTGGACGATGGCAATTCCTCCTCCTGGGCGGGTGGGGTGGTCCTTCCTGGACATCTTGTATCCTTGGGGGATGGCGACGGCGATGTCCGGTCCCGAGGTGGTGTTGGTCCAGGTTTCGGTGAAGAACGCTACGTCCGGGGTGGTGCTGTCGAGGAGGTCCCAGATTTTGGTGGCGTGTTTGTGGAGGGATCAGACGTTGAGGAGGATGCATTGCAGGGTCTTCGGTTCGGTTGTGTTCTTGTGGGCGGGTTGTGCTGGATCCGTGTTCTGGGCGGTGCTGCAGGTGTGCCGGCAGCGGTGACAGCTGAAGGGTCCGTGAGTGTCGGCTGGTGATGCTAGCTTGCAGTTGTTGTTGCGGCCTGGGCTGAGTGCGAGGAGTGCTGCTGGGTCATAGCGTTGGCAGGGCAGAGGTCCAGGGTTCCTGGCGCTGTTCGCGGTCGGGTCGCAGACGGGCGCAGACGGGCTTGCCATTGACGCGCCTTTGGCGCACCGCGGCCGCCATTAAGTAGGGGTCGGGGAGGGCTGGACAGCTGGGAGCGGGGAGGGGAGCTGGATTGGGCCGCTCGCGCTGGGGTGGAGGGGCCGCGGGGGCAGCAGCAGCGGCGGGGAAAGGTAAAGGGAGGAAATAAGGGATAGAGAAAAAAGGGAAAATAAGCAGAAATAAGGCACAAAAGAGCAGAGATGCAGAAAAGTGCAGAAAGGTGAAAGCTAAAAGAGGGTAGAAAAACGAGTGAAAACGAGTGAAAGAGCAGAGCGAGAGGAAGGGAAAATGAGCAGAAATAAGGCCCAAAAGAGCAGAGATGCAGAAAAGTGCAGAAAGGTGAAAGATAAAAAAGGGTAGAAAAACGAGTGAAATCGAGTGAAAGAGCAGAGTAAGAGGAAGGAAACAGAGGTCCACTGGACCACCAGGGATGAGGCGCAGGGAAACCTGCAGGTGGAGGAGGGCCTCGATCACCAACACTCGAGAGTGCAGGGGCAGGGGCAGGCCTCACTTAATGGTGGAGCTGCGAGGGTGGGAGAGCAATTTCACTGACAATGAGTCAGTGGATTCACGAACCCTCTTGAGCACGAGCTTTACTTTGATTGGCTGCCAACACTCCAAACCAAAAAGTGTTTGCAGCCATCATGTGACTCGGTTGAACTGAGTCACAACAAAAAAGGTCAAACAACAAGATAAGGGGGCAGGGTACCCTGACCCAAGGGCCAAAAAAGGCATTAAACATTTTTTTTTTTTTTAAATGAAGTGCAGTCTCCTGCGCTTCGTTTTTTAGCAGCCCCCGGGTGAGCCAGGTCCCGGGGGCAATGCATAAAGATCATGTGGGGGCCCGTGGGGGCCCCCGCAGCCCCGTGGACCCCCACCTCCCCGGGGCATGATTAATAATGTGTGGGGGCACGCGGCCCCCGCAGTCCCGGGGACCGCCACCTCCCTGGAACTTTTAAAAAAACTGCGTGGGGGGATCCTGCCTTCTCCCCACACACTGCCCCAGGGACCACCAACTCCCCGGGGCATTGAGTAAAAACATACGGGGTCCTTAGCAGGCCCTGGGGACCACCACCTCCCCGGGCTTTAATCCTGATTGGAGGGGGCCGCGTGGCCCCCTCCTGGCGATCTCCTTGGCCCTGGGGACCGCCACCCCCAGGGCTGGCTCCAGCAATGTCCCGGGGTGCCGACCCCGGGACATTGCAGTTTGCTATGACAGGGCAGGAGCACGGCTACCGCCCTGTCAAAGCAAACACTGCTTTGCTTCATGGAAGCGAGAGCAGGAAACCTGCTGCCGCTTCGATGAAGCAAAGCAGATTGCTTTTGGGCAAAGGGAGCTGCATGTCAGCAGTTCCCTTTGTCCAAAAGCACTGCCGGCTCCCGCAGGAGGCGGGGAGCCGGCTGGGACATTGGGGGCATTGCGGCATTGTGTTGTAGTACATTGAATTCGTGCTTTTGCCATGGGTTCGCGAATCCACAAAAAAATAAAAAGAGTATGTATGTTTCTTCAAAAAAAAAAAAATACTGTTGGGCTATAGGGTGGCTCTAAAAAGAGCCCTTGTTTTTATTCTGACTTTGTTGAAGCTACATGTAAGTGCTGGCGCACAGCTTAAGGTTCTTGAGAAACACTCTGTTTCCTTCATCCGTGAAGTGAACTCCATCACTTCTGTAGACGTCATCCATATAAAAATGTAAATTGTTGTTATAGATGGAGCCCATCCTTTGGTCTCTGAGGTAAGCAGAAACAGCTTTATTGACATTCTTCCTAGCTTTCTCAAACTGTGGACAGAATTGATTTGACCACTTTCCATTTCTGTCTTTGGCATATATTAGAATATACAAAGACAGTTTGAGGCAAAAGCAACATCAGTTGTGCAAAGGTATCCTTCATTAGCATTTCCAGCCCAACCCCAGTCAATGTGCCTAGGTCATTGCCACCACAGTGCACAATCATGAGGTCAGGGAGTTGGAGATGCAAAAAGGTTTTAACCAAAGGCATCAATTGGTGCCACTTTAATCCTCTCTGTGCAATCCATTTGATATCCAGATTTTGCAAACCTAGGTCTTTGTCAATACCTCTGTGTTCAGCATATATTTTGCACCAGAAAACATAGCTGTGCCCTACAATCCACACTGTCAGTATCTTGAAGGGATGTCTGGAAGTAATGAAAAGATGTCTGTAGCTGAGGTAGTCAGTTGGTAGAACGAGAGGTATCTAAAATGGTGGAGTAGATGCTGAATTTTTAAAAAGCCAATAAGTGATTGGCTGTTTATCAACATTGTGCACTCAAAAATAGGATGCATGTTACTTTGCAGAAGAATCATGTTTCTGATTGGTTACTAAAAAATGTTTGAAAGGTACAGTAGATAGGATACGGTAATATTTTGCAAAAGTCAACCACAACTGCTGTTTGCATTTTCTTGTGTGCTGAACTTGAAAATATGGTGAACTTGTGACCTACCAGTACAGTTGAATGTTGCAGAAAGTGTTACTATGGAAACTGGGATTCAGCAGACTGGGGGAAGGGTTGAAACTTTACAGTGGATTTAAAATGTGAAATAGAAGCTTTAAATATAAGTGATATGTTACTAAATTAAGGTTTTCTAAGTCAGTTGTATGTGTAGAAGTAGTTTGTTGTTAAAAAAGTATACTAGTATTATTAGGAATAGGTTTTTGAACTCCCTTAAGGGTTCGTGGCTCCATCGCAATGCTACACTGCGGCACCGCGGTGAAATTGCGACTCCAGAAAATTACAGAATCAGTTTGAGCACTATTTAAAGACAGTTAGAAAGGGTTAATATGTCTAACCAATAGAAATGTGTTTCACAATTTGAAATACTGTAAGAAGCAATGTGATTTGTTACTTACATTTATTTGTGTGCAGAAGGAGAGGGAAAGTTTGCCATTACTGGTTTCACCTTGCTGAGAGTGCTGCATGACATTTATTGTGTGCAAAAGAAAATATTTAATGAGTTTCTGATATTTGATATTCTGCAAAACTATTTCAAAGGTGAGTAAGAAATGCATAAGGTGTGTTATGTATTATGGAGCAGTGCTTTACTCTTTGTAGTGATATTTTTAGATTTAAAAAGAAATTCAAAGTGTGGACATTGTTAGAGAAGTGTAATGTTTCAAATATGTTATGAAATGTAGAGATGTCTACTGTAGTTTGTTTTACTGTATTGAAATGATATTTGAAATAGTTTGTGCAAAGTAACGTGTACATTGGCAGATGGATTGGTGATTATGGTAGTTTGTGTGAGTGTGTGGAAAGGTGCAGCTGTACACACCGCATAATTCAAAGTCCATTATGGTGTAGTGACTGAGGTATATCTCTACTTGCACATGTATGCTGACATGTGTTTTGCCCATGAAGATGGTAGAGTTATAAAAAACAGGTAAACCTTTATTTGTATGTTTCTTTAAGCATGATGCCACTAGTAAAGGTACAGAGTTATGCATGCATACTTTTATGAATATAGTGAGAGTTACAACACACACATGCAAAGGGTTGATGTTTTATATTTGGCTAGGTGCAACACTCTCACTATTTGCTTAATAGCGAAGCTGTGCCACGAAACTGAGGTTTAAGACATGTTCGTAGAGGTATTAGTGATTAGGTTACCTCATATCAGTCTATGTAAAAGAGCAGTCCAAGTACTCCTTAGAAATGTAGGTGTCTCCTTCAAATGTGAAGTGCAGTTTGTCAGGTTTCAGGGACTTTATGGTCTTATGGCTCAGGTATGTCTCTACTTGCACATATATTCTCACACATGTTATGGATCTGAAGATGTTAGATGTATAAAACACAGGTATACATCTATTTCTATGTTTCTTTTATATATGATGCCACTAGTGAAAGGTACAGACACATGCAGGCATGGTTTCAGGAGTATAGCGAGACTTTTAACGGACACTATGAAAAACTTGCTGCTTTGTATTTGGCTAGGCCCAACACTCTCAGTAGTTGCTGAATAGTGAAGCTGCAGCACAAAATGAGGTTTAAGACTTGTTGGTTGAAGGATTAGTGATTAGGTTAGCTCGTATTGGTCTATGGAAATGTACACTTCAAATTCGCCGCATAATTTTAGGTGTCTCTTTGAAATGGAAAGTGCAGTCTGTCAAGTTTAAGGGACTTTATAGTCTTATGTGTGTGGGAAGATGGTTTACAATCTGTTGCTTTGAATTAGTATGTAGTACATTTGCTGTTTACTGCATGGCGTAATTGGTAGTAAAATAACTGGATTAAGAGTCAAACTTTTAGTTAGCAAGGCATTAGAAGATGTGGACATATTTACATGTTTCTATCTGATGTGCTGTTCTCAAAGAGCATTTTTTTTAAATTCTGGGTGTTGTAGTTCTGTTACAGTGCTTTGTCAGACAGCTACAGAAGCACATACACATTCAGCCACTTACCCAGAAACTACTTGTGCATGCAGCAGATTCAAAAATAGTTTCAGTCACATCCATATTGCTCTCAATTCTGTAACACAGGCACTGAGGTGGTTGTTTATAGCCACTTATTTAGATTGTCACAGAGATACTGAAATAGACAGTCACATACCGGCACATTAACTTAAAAGTCTCGTGACATTGCTAGAGGTGTAATCCTACAATTTCTCAGATATGTTGGCAAGTACTGACACAACCTTCTCATTCATGTAGGGAAATACTCTTTCAAACATGGATGATGCTTGGTAGTACAGGTCCTGTGTGGGCACATTCACTTGTAGCTTGATTTGCCAAGTAAAAGCTGTTTGTTCAGTCTTGAATCCAAGTTTCAGTATGAACAAGTCACATGTGTGAGATGCTGTAGGCTTGCTATAAACATGCTGGTTTGTGCTTAAAAGATGAGAGATGTTCTTTTTAGTTCACTAAGTTACTTGTGCACTTGCATGTCCCTGTGCCAAGTACTACATAGAGCATGCCATCCCAAAATCAATTGACATACATGTTTAGAAAAACATAAAGCCTCTGTCTCAGCTATTGAGACAGTTACAGAAGTATGTGTATAGTCAGTCGCTCACCAGAAACTAATACATGTAGCAGACTCAAAGGTAGCTCTGTATTGCCTGTAACAGGCACTGAAGTATTTCTGCGGCCACTTACATACACATTTAGACAGGCATAGAGGTATTATAGCAGGCAGTTACATACCAGTACATTTAATTAAACATCTTACAGCACTGCTAGAAGTGTACTTCTACACTCTCTCAGATATGTAGGCAAGTACTGACACATTCTACTCAACCATGCAGAGAAATAGTATTTTAAAATGTGTGATGGCTACTAGTGTAGACCCTGTCTGTACACTGTCACTGCAAGCTTCCCTTGGCATGTTATAGATGCTTCTGAAGCGTCAAACCCATGTTTTAGTGCAAATAACACTTGTATAAGATATACTGTACGTATACCATAAAGGATGCCGTTTTGTGCTTAAGAGATTGATAGCTGTCCTTTTGAGTTCAATAAGTTACTTGAGCACTTGTGGCCCTATGTGTAGTACTACATAGAGTATGCACCCCTAAAGCAACTGATATGCATGTTCACAAAAGCATAGACCCTCTCTGCAACCTAATCAGACAGCTACAGAAGCACATATGCATTCAGTCACTTACTAGAAACTACTTTTGCCTGCAGCAGACTCAAAGGTAGTTGCAGTCACACGTTCATAGCTCTCTATTCCCTTACAGAGGCACTAAAGTATTTGTGCAGACACTTACACACACATTTAGAGAGTCATAGAGCTACTAAAACACACAGTCACATACCAACACATTTCTTTAAACATCATATGACACTCATACAGGTGCACTGCTACACTCACTTTCTTATGTATGAAAGTGCCTGACACAACCTTCTGAACCATGCAGAGAAATAGTTTGTGAATCATAGGTGATGGCTACTAGTGCAGACCCTGTCTGTGTATTCTTACTCCAAGCTTCACTTGGCATGTTATAGGTTTTTCTCAAGAATCAAACCCACGTTTTAGTACACATAATACGCTTCTTAGATACACTGTAGGTATGCAATAAAGGATGATGGTTTGTGCTTAAGAAATTGAGAGATGTCCTTTGAGTTGAATAAGTTACTTGTGTACTCAAAGACTTCTATTCCAAGTACACTTTAAGAACGCTCCCTCATGACCTATATTTCTTTTATCTAACTGAAAATGAATTCAACAAGGGCTGAAGTAAAGCTAAACAACAACAAAATGCAAAAACATAATCATATTTATAAATATTCACATTATTTATTAATTTTCTTTGTTTTATCAAAAATATGTTTGTACTTTCTTTTACATATTTTTACATATAAAATCAATATTATAAACATCTACAAACAGTGTTGCATATTGGTGACATGGCATTTTCATATGTAAACATCTTTGCATCATAAACCCCCGAGCAAAGAAACAAAATAAAACATTCATACACACTAACTCACATGCATTCCTATTCAAAAACACTCATACCACATTCATTAATGCATATATCTGGAAAGTGGGAGACAGAAAGTTGTTTTAATCTCCACGACCAATTAAGGCAACTGCATATAGCAGGATCTGAACAGCATTGGTCGACGCGCGTTTCGGTGGCTTGACAAATGGATAATACCACCTTCCTCAGGACCTTAGCCAGATATCAGACCAATATGAGTACACCCAGGGGATCCTGCTAATAATTCTCCACAGGAGACTGTACTTTTTGCTTTTGCAACTATTTTTCTAAGTACTTTTGCCGCACTCTAAATTTCTCTTATGCGCTGTGCATTAAGTGGGGCATATATACAAGTGTATTGTCAGCAAAACAGTGATTCCTTCTAGGGTCAGTTCCTTGAGATTTATGCATCATGCTGTATTATACTGCACCAATTCATTATGGCGACGTCTCAATATTAGTATGTGTTGGGTTGTGTAGGTCTAAGTCCAACAATACTTATTTTTGCAGCATATAGTCCTGATGGGCTCGACAGAGGGACGGCCGGACGAAGAATCAGGAAGATTTCATTCCAAGTACTACATAGAATATGCGATCCCTAAAACAATTGACATTCATGTTCACAAAAGCAAAGAACCTTACTTTTAGTTACAGAGACAGCTACAGAAGCACTTATACATTCAGTCACTCACCCGAAACTATTTATGCATGCAGCAGACTCAAAGGTAGTTGCAGTGACATCTACATAGCTCTCTATTGCCTAACACAGGCACTGAGGTATTTGTGCAGCCACTTACATACACATTTAGACAGCCAAAGGGATATTATAGCAGGCAGTTACACACCAATACATTTACTTAAGCATCTCATGACACTGATAGAGGTGTACTCCTACACTCTCTCAGATATGTAGGCAAGTACTAACACAACCTTGTTTGCCATGTACAGAAATAGTCCTTAAAACATGGGTGGTGGCTACTAGTGCAGACCCTTGGCATATTATAGGACCCAGTTAGCATGTTACAGGTCTTTCTGAAAAGTCAAACCCACATTTTAGTGCACATAACACTCTTCTAAGATATGCTGTCGTATGCCTTAAAGGATGCTGTTTTGGGCTTAAGACATTGACAGATGTCCTTTTGAGTTGAATAAGTTACTTATGCACTTGCATGCCTCTATGCCAAGTACTACATAGAGTATGCCATCCCTAAAGCAATTGACATAGATGTTCACAAAAGCATAGAGCCTCTCTTTCAGTCACAGAGACAGCTACAGAAGCACTTACACATTTAGTCTCTCACCAGAAACTATTTATGCAGGCAGCAGACTCAAAGATAGTTGCAGCGACACCTTCATAGCTCTCTATTGCCTAACACAGGCATTGAAGTATTTGTGCAGCCATTGCATACACATTTAGGCAATCATGAGGTATTATAGCAGGCAGTTACATACCGGCACATTCACTTAAACATCTCAGGGCACTGATAAAGGTGTATTCCTACAGTCTCTGAGATGTGTAGGCCAGTACAGACACAACCTTCTCAACCATGTACAGAAATAGTCCTTCATACATGGGTGATGGTTTGTGGTTGTGTCTGTGCTCTCTCACTGCATGCTTCACTTGGCATGTTATAGGTCTTTCTCAAGTGTCAAATACACTAAAAACTCAGACACCCAGACACTGACCCACTCAGACACTCATGCACCCACTTAGACATCTACTCAAACAGTCAGAAACTCACACAGACATAGATGTACTCACTCACACACCCAGTGAGGCACTCTTGCACTCAGTTACATACTCATTTTCAAAAGCTACAGGTTACAGGTAGGTAACAGAATTTTAAAAACCTTAGAAATTCACTCAAAAATACTGCTGTTACAGGGACGTTATAGTTAGGAAATAGAATTTAAGAAATCTTAGAAATTCAATGAAATAAACAAGGTTACAGGGATGTATAGTCAGGAAAAGAATAAAGAAAAAAACCTTAAAAAGTCACTGAAAAAAGCAATAGTTACAGGAACGTTACATTTAGGCTCACATTTCACTTATATAAAACCAGTAAAATTCAGCAATTCTAGTTACCTGAGCTAACTATAACTATACCCCCACAATTCACTACTTCTGACCTCACATATTAATTCACTCATGACATGGTCAGTGACATCACTGATAACGTCATTGATGGCATCTCAAATGACATCATTGATGACATCATCCAGTGATTGTGAGTGTTTTCAAAAAGATTTATGAGTGTTAAACATATATTTTAAGATGGCACAAAAGTTAAATTAGTATGCTTTGTCTACTCTTGATAAGTGATTCCTTTTTTTTAACATAGGTTATGTGAGTTGCTGTGACTCTACGTGTATCTGTGTGGGAGTGGGTGTCTAAGTGACTGTACAGGTGTGTGCGTGAGTGGCTGTATGGGTGTATAAGTGGGTGTCTGAGGAGCTGTGTGGGTGACTTAATGGCTGTGTGAATGGCTGTATTGGTGAGTGAGTGGGTATGATGGTGGCTGTATAGGTGGATGTGTGAATGGTTGTATGGGAGCTATATGGATGGGTGAGTGGGTGTGTCAGTGACTGTATGGGTGAGTGAGTGGGTGTCTGAATGACTGTATAAGTGAGTGACGAGTGTGTATGTGGCTGTATGGAAGAGTGTCTGAGTGAGTGGTTAAATGAGTTGGTGTGTGAGTGGCTGCATGGAACAGTGAGAATCTGTGGGATTGGCTGGATGGATGGGAGTGGCTGTGTGAGTGGTTGTATGGTTGTGTGAATGAGTATGTACGTGGTTGTGTAGATGCATGGGTAAGTGGTTGTATGGGTGAGTGAGTAGCTCTGTTGAGAGGCTGTATAGGTGAGTGAGTGGGTGTGTGAGTGGTTGTATAGGCAAATATCTGGGTGTGTCAGTAGCTGTATGGGTGAGTGTGTGGCTGAGTGTGTGGCTGTGTGAGTGGCTATATGTGTGAGTGACTGGTTTCAAGCTCAGGCTCTACAAGTGAGTGTGTGGGTATGTGAGTGGTTGTGTGGGTATGTGAATGAGTGTATGAGAGGTTGCATGGGGGTGTGAGTAGGTGTGTGAGTGGTTCTGTGGAAGATGTCATCCATGATGTCAATGACCATGTCATGAGTGATGTAATATGTGAGATCATAAGCAGTGCATTGCAGGACGTAAGCTATAATTAGCTCAGGTAACTATAACTGTTGAGTTTTGTGTGAGTGAAATGTGAGCCTAAATATTATATCAATGTAACCTTTGGTTTTTTCAGTGAATAAAAATGAAAAAAATATATATATATGTACATTCCTCACCAACTCCAATAATGCGCAGCACTCACCTATACTCCCAAATAGACACACGATGACAAAAGATTTAGAAATGTTTGTAAAATTGTTTTATTTTCACACGTTTTGGGTGTTTTTTTCACTTAGAAACTACCAGTCCCAGAATGCACCTAATATGTTAACTGGGCAATAGGTATAAATAATAGAAAGTGTAGAGGGACAAATGTTTGCACCGTGATCAAGACCTGCTGGTTGAAACGCGTTGGTGGAGGAAGGAGTAATCTTATGGCTTAAATAAACCGTTTTGTAAAACAACCCCCTGGGAGAGTGGTTGGAGTTGGTGAGGAATTATTGTTCGAGGCTAGTCCGGCCTCGCTGCGCGCACCAGCTGTGAAAAGTGCGCCCTTCGTCTGGGACAGTTTTGGTGGATAATTGAATAAAAACGAAGGAGCGCCCGACCGCTGCTTTTCGAAAGAGTGCCTGAGAGGAAAGTCAACTCCTGGCCGTCTCGGAAGAATGCGTTAAAGAAACTGACACGCAGTTAACAAAGAACGCATTGAGATTCGGCTGTATCGGACTTTTCATTTCTGTTAATTCTGTGGCAAATGGAAAGGAAAAGCACTCGACGAACCGCGCAGGACCACGGAGGAATTCAATATACAAATTAGAGACGGCGCTCTTCAAAAAGACACACACAAGGTGAGATCGCGAGTGTCTGCTGCTGTTATTGTTATTTCCTGAGCGGGGAAACGAGGGTCGCAGCGAGTGACAAGGGAACCAAGCATAATACACCAAGTATACATTGCAGGGTCCGAACAAAAGTGAGTCACTACCCAGGGGAGTAACGGAGAAAAATGTGCCATATGTAAGAAAATATGCTCCTTCACATGTCAGTGTGATTTAAAAGTGAACAGCACACGGAATACAAATTAACTGTCAGGAAAAGTGTCTATAACAACGTATACATTTGAATTATGGAGGAAAGAGCTATCAAACGCTCTCAACGAGCTGAAAAAATGTTTCAAAAAAGTAACCAATCATTGACCAGTCATAAGGAAAAAGATACAGCTACTGATAAAGAGGAGATGAATCTAAAACAACTGTTTGCTCAATTGGAGAGAAAACTAAAAAAAGAGATTACTAAAAGTTGGGAAATACTTACCCTTGAAAAGTATATTGAATGTGAAAGAGTACCCAGGGGTCTACGAATATTCACACTCCCTAACCATCCTGATACCCGCCCAGAGATGCTGGTAGAATGGGGGAAAAATAATATGCAGTGCTCGCACAATATGATGCTCATAATAGTTAAATATGCCAAAATGGATGTGGAACAGCTACATAAAGAGATTGCGGAGTTGGAAGCTAGCATTCTGGCAATGAACCAAGAAGACGAGTCAAAAAAATTGAGGAAGGAGATGGAACGAAATCTTGACAAACACGAAAACCAAGTAGAAGAACGTAAGGAACGGAAATTCCGTAGAGATGAGCATGATTACGAGACAGGCACAATTCTAACTTTTGCCAAACGTTTTGAATCAATAAGGCTGCAAATGGGCACTAATAATAAAAAACAACCGCAAGAATCCCCAAACACGACACACAGTGAGTCTGATACCGACTTCAGTGAAGGAGAGGGACAATCGATATCTGGGCAACATACCTCTTTTTTAGACGAGATGAAAATGGTATATCTAGACCAGCAAACTCCAAGAGGAAGAGGGAGAGGACGGAACATAGGACGGGGAAGCGGAAGAGGGAACATTCAAACAAAAGGAAGAAACGAAAAACCAGAAGAAGCTGTCGCAAAAACAAAAAGCTACCATCTACACAATCGGGTAGCCAAAACATAGATGAACCAGAAATGAAGGATCCATACTTGATTATCAACTTATCGAAACATGTCTTAACAAAAGCAGAAGTGAGTCTCCTAAATAAAGGACTGACATTTTGTCCGGAAAAGCACCTAGATCCTGTAGAGACAAAAATAGATCTATACAAGTATGTACGTAAACTGAAACTGGCGAAATATTTTAGTAAACAAGACAGACAGAATGCGCAGAGCGTGGAAGAAGAGAATATCACCGAACGTGATGTTACATCACAGGTATTTTCCATAGCTGAAATAGAACATCTGAGAACAGCACATGGTCTGGCAAATGAAATAGAAGATGACAACATCACTGACTCGCAAGTCCTACAAGAAATGGGCATAAGAACGGATGTACATGTGAGCACTAGATTCAAGGATAAATCTAAGTTCTGTCCCATTCTACATCCAGGCAATCGACTAGACACATTCTATGAATTAGTGTCAGCGGATATAGAGAGAATGACAAACAACAGACGGGGACATAAGAAAGAAAATCTAAGTCAATCAGAACGGTCAGCAATGGTCTCCCTGATGAAAAATTCATCTATAGAAATAAAACCTGCCGACAAGGGAGGCAACATTGTTATTTTAGACAAATTGGACTATGTCGCAGAAGCTATGCGGCAACTGAATGACAGTAATAACTATGAAACACTAAAGAAAAATCCAATAAATGACTTAGTAAATGACCTGAACAGTAAGCTCAAACAGTGGCAAGAAAAAGGACTTCTTACTGAACAGGAGGTACAATATCTAAGGAATGATTTTCCAATAATACCCACTGTATACTTTCTTCCGAAAGTACACAAAACCCTGAACAAGCCTCCAGGCAGACCCATTATTTCAAGCTGCGAATCTCTATACCAAAATATCTCTATCTATGTGGATAACTTCTTGGCCCCAATTGTCCCTACTCTCACGTCATATATAAAAGACACCGGGGATTTTTTGAGAATATTGATGAACACACAGTGGCAGAAAGATTATCTGCTAGTAACCATCGACGTGGTGTCGCTGTATACGTCAATCAATCATGATATAGGTCTACAAGCAATGACGTACTTTTTGAGACAAAAACCAGTGGAACAGCTACAACACTGCATGATGGTACTTGACATGATCGAACTGTGTTTAAGGAACAATATATTCCTATTCAATAAAGATATGTATTCCCAGAAGTGTGGGACCGCGATGGGAGTTTCCTTCTCTCCAAGCTATGCCAACCTGGTCATGGGTTGGTGGGAGAAGACCATAGCTTGGAGAGAGGAGAACGACCCCTACGTAGCCAAAGTGGTTCTTTGGCTGCATTTTATAGATGATCTTTTCCTCCTCTGGAATGGAACTGAATTGGAATGTCGTGAATTCATGGACATCCTCAACAACAATACCATTGGTTTAAAATTCACATTTAACATCAGCACAAATGAGATTGTATTTCTGGACACCAAGGTATATGTTAAATCAAATAAGATCGAAACAACAGTACATAGAAAGAACACGGCGACTAACAGCGTGTTACATGGAAAAAGTTTCCATCCGGAAAGCCTGAAGAGAAGTATACCTTATGGTGAATTTACGAGGATGAAAAGGAACTGTTCAAACATTAAAGAAATGAATCTCAAGTTCAAAGAAACTGAAAAACGGTTCTTACAAAGAGGATACCAATACAATGATATCAAACGTGGAGAACTGAAAGCTAGAGCAATAACTAGATCAGATATGCTGATTAACAAAAACAAGAAAGCTGAAACCAGAATAAAAGAACCAATCAGAATGGTAATGACATACAGCAAGGAAAGCTTTAAAATCCGAAATTCTCTGAACAAATACTGGAACATCCTAAGAAAAGACCCGGACATCGGGAAACAATTAGGAGATTACCCTCAAATCTCCTACAGAAAGGCACCGTCATTGTCAGATAAATTAGTTAAAAGCCACTTTGAAAACAAACGACCGGAGACGTGGCTACAGGGACTCAGAAAGGGGTTCAGTAAATGTATCCACTGTAAGGCCTGTAAGATCAGCAAGAACATGAAAATGGTTATAGATCCTCAAGGCAAGATCTTTAACATTAATGACGCCATCACATGTAACACCACACATGTGGTATACTTACTGGAATGTTTCTGTGGGAAACGCTATATTGGAAGTACCATCTGTCCCTTGAAAAACGAATCTTGGAGCATACAAGGGCAATCCAGAATAAAGATACAACATATGCAATGTCCAAACATATGTTAACCCACAATGGAAAATCATGGAAAGACATGACATACTCTGGCCTTGCAACGATACCAGTACATGATAGAGGAGGGAACAGAACCCTTAAATTACGACGACTTGAATCAAGATTGATCATAAGATTCAAGACAAAACATCCTACAGGGCTCAACGGGGATGAGGAGATGCATATACATCTGTGATATGACTGGACATTGAAAAGAAAAGAAAAGAATTGACAATGAACCAACTAGAAATATAGATACAAATCTTGAATGTAGCAACACCTCAGAAGTTAAAGAACATGGAGTAAATGGACAGTTCGATAATCCGGCAACAAATGGCACATATTAAGGACAGGGCACTAGACCAAGATACATATAAATATATGCATGCAACTAATGCGAGACATACTATGAGCATTGGGCACTGAGCCATAAGATAGATACATGCATATATCTATAGTATTTTTCATAATATATGCCATAAAAACACAGATATGTTGTAATGAGTCACTAAGACTGACATATGTGCAAGAACTATAATAATTATTTTAAATGTTGCGGGTACGAAACCGAAAAAGCAAATTTAAGGTCTTTCCAAATAACTTATACTCCCAAATAGACACACGATGACAAAAGATTTAGAAATGTTTGTAAAATTGTTTTATTTTCACACGTTTTGGGTGTTTTTTCACTTAGAAACTACCAGTCCCAGAATGCACCTAATATGTTAACTGGGCAATAGGTATAAATAATAGAAAGTGTAGAGGGACAAATGTTTGCACCGTGATCAAGACCTGCTGGTTGAAACGCGTTGGTGGAGGAAGGAGTAATCTTATGGCTTAAATAAACCGTTTTGTAAAACAACCCCCTGGGAGAGTGCTGCACATTATTGGAGTTGGTGAGGAATTATTGTTCGAGGCTAGTCCGGCCTCGCTGCGCGCACCAGCTGTGAAAAGTGCGCCCTTCGTCTGGGACAGTTTTGGTGGATAAAAAAATATATATGTACATATATATACAAATATATATATATATATTTCTTGCGCTTGCACACACATCTTTTCCTCAGTACATTCTTTGCATTTTTATGTCACTTAAATGCTCTTGAGGAGGCACAAACACTACACTTTAGTAATTTTACTTAATTTTGCACTCACGCTTTCCTCAACATGTATATACACGCCCATGTGCACATTTCACCCTCACTCACACTTTTAACTTTTTGTTATATTTAGTGGCAGTTTCGAGATTCATTGCATTTATGCAGTTATTTCATTTGTATCTGTATTTGCACCAAAGCTTGACTTGGAAATTTCCACTTTAGCCTTGGTTTTACACGCAGCGCTAGCATTTAGTGCTGCTTGTGGCGCACCGTGAACATAATACCACTGACACATACATTGTTTGGGCATGACTCAACTTCACACTATGAGCTGTTGGGAAACTTCAGCATGTTTTCTTAACAGAGACATGCTTCCCGTCTTAATGTGCACCGCGTCTAGACGCGTTAGTTGTTCCACAGGCGTTTTTTGATTTATCTTTAGTAACGCGCCAAGAGCAGTAATTTACTGACTCGCTCAGTGTGGGGATTTTAACGCGTGTTTAAGATGTATTAGCACACGATATTTGTTTCTCAAACTGCTCACAATTTGGCATTCTTTCCGCAGCTTTGTGTACTTACACGCTCAGATGATTGAAATTGGGGACGCCATTGGCACCGATTTCAGCTTCCAGGATACATATGCGGGAGGACTGGGGCTATCACTGGCTTCAACAGACAGGCAGCTTATTTATAGTCTGCTTACACTTGCGGTACTTACTGGAGTAAAACATGATGTCACACATGTGCTTTACTGCATTTTGCCCACAGTCATACGCTGTAAAACTCCTCAGTCACCACCATGAACATAGTAGAAACACTGCCAACTAACACATCTGTATAAATATCACCCTTTCACCAGTAGAGCGCTATGTGATCAAGGCCGCATGTCTGGAAGCCGAAACGCGTCATTTGGACATTTGATGCTCGAATAAATCATCATTTTACTTTCTAACTTTGCCTTTGGAGTCTGTTTCCTGGTGTTGCGCCTTTCTTTGGATGGTGGTACCCCTGGGATCCTGCTGTGGAATATTTTGCAGAGCATGGCTGTCTCTGCTTCACAGACCCCCTCTTCGCAAAGAACTACTGGGCCAACGTGGTTAAATACAAAGCCGAATTCGACATGAGCTCCGGGAGGAGAAGCAATTAACCACGGCCCCCTGACAGCTTTATACTGGCAAGTCTCAAATGCCCATCGAGTAGGAGGTGAAGGATGAGTCGGAGGACCCGGCCAGTCATCTCCACACATCCGGTGGTGAGTACGAGCAGCAGCACAGCTAAAGTCAGGTCAGAAGAGGAGCAAGTTTAAGCCCCCAATTTAACACGCCTGTTATTTTCAGGGGAGTGATACATATATATACCAAATCATCATGTCCAACGAAGCGCTACGAGAGAGGGAAGCAGCCGCAGAAGCACTTTTTGATAATTTACCGAATGTACCGAGTTTTGCTAGAAGTGCAGAAGCTAATACAGGTACTACTGATGACATCTACAAAACCAAACTGAAAACACTTGAAAAACTTATGCGCACAGAAATCACCAAGTGGTGGGAGGCTAAATCTTTGCAGAAATACCGAGAGGCAGATCGGGTCCCACGAGGTCTGAGAATAATGTTGGCGCCTAGCTTTGAGCAACCTAACCCAGACATGCTAAAGGAATGGGCCACAAGCAACCTAGAGGCCTCAATGCGTTTGGTGATCATATTAATTAAATATGCTGAAATTGACAGGGCCAACTTGCAAAGAGAGATTGATGCTTTGAATGAAGAGTTGGATGCCATGAGCCAAAAGGATGCCATCTCTAAGGGCAGGGATGAAATCAAGATACGCCTCAGAAAACATGAAGACACTATTAAAGCACGTAAAGTGTTCAAATTTGCCCGGGACAAAACAGACTATGAATGTGGGCACATTTTTACGTTCGCTAGAAAATACGACTCCATCAGAACACAGCGTATGAACAAACAAAATCAACAGGGGCAGCCTAAACCACCAGCAGGCAACACCGACGGTGCTGAGTCTGCCTCCCTATCTGATATGAGTTCCTTGGCAGAGAGTGGAGCGGAATCAGATGACGGAGGCAGATGGAGAGCCAACAACATGCCCGGCAGAGTGAACCCAAGCCCAGGAGAAGAGATGGATTTTTTAGTCTTCGACCGGCGACAGACCCTCAGGCCAAGAACGCAAAGGAAAACAAACACTGACGCAACCGAAGGAGGCGGGAAAGGCGGAAACTCAGAAAAACCAAAGCAAATGAACAAAAGAAGAGGCAATTGGAGAAAGAAATGAAGAATGATACCAAGACTATTATCAATTTGAGCACTATAGACCTCACTGAAGCCGAAACACAGCTCCTTACGTTGGGCCTCACCTTTTGCCCGGAAAGCTCATTTGATTACAGCAACACCCGAATTGACGTTTTCAAATTCATTAGGAAACTTAAATTGATTAAATTCTTCAAACTCAAACAAAATAATGTCACCGCTACCAACACTGTACCAGCCGGCCAAATAACTGAGCAACCACTCACGGTGGCGGATATCCCAACATTGCGCATCTTGGGGGAACTAGCAGTGCCGTGTACCCCGAGGCCTACTCAACAACTTCTACTTGATGAGGGTATTGAGAGCTCAAGCAGAATCCCTAGCCCTTTCAAGCCGCTCTCCACTTTTACCCCCATGATGCCGAGGGATGCGATTGACATATACAGTGATGTTATCATTGATGAGCTCAAGGCGCTACATCTCAAAACCAGGAGGCGCACGAATGCAAAACGTATTCAGAGTCTTAAATACAATGAACTCATGACTAAACTCCAAAATAACAATGAAGTCATCATCAACAAGGCGGATAAAGGAGGGAATATTGTGCTGTGGCCACTCAATCTGTATCTGGAAGAAGCTAACAGACATTTGAGCGACAATCTTTGCTACAGACTCTCAAGCCACAATGACATGGCCAACAGTAACAAGGAACTCAGGAAACACCTAAATGAGTTCAAATCTAAGGGCCAGTTGAGTAAAGATGAATGTGCATTCCTTAACATTGAGACTCCAGTCCTACCTATCCTTTACTTTCTGCCGAAAGTGCACAAAAATGTGACCCCCATTCCTGGTCGACCCATCATCTCGGCCAGAAAAAGCATCTGCGAGAACATTTCCAAGTATGTGGATTTTTTCCTGCAAGATCTGGTTACCAGCCAAACAACCTACCTCAGGGACACCAGTGATTTCCTGCTTAAAGTAAAAGACATTCCATGGCAGGAGGACTATTTGCTAATCTCCATGGACATTACATCGCTGTACACCAGCATACGCCACCAAGATGGTCTAGCTGCATGTAAATACTTCCTGGGGAAAAGACCCATCAATTGTCACTTGCATAACAAACTCATTTTGTTTCTAATTGATTGGTGTCTCACACATAATTTTTTCATGTTTAACAGGAAGGTATATCAGCAACTGAGGGTGTGGCTATGGGTGCCTGCTTCTCGCCCAGCTACGCATGTTTACATGTTGGCTGGTGGGAGGAGCGGGTTCTCATGGTCAAACACCTGACAGCTTTCAACAACAACATTGTGTCTTGGCTACGCTATATAGACAATGTCTTTTTGATTTGGCGAGGTGATGTTAACAGTGCTAGAATTTTCATTAATGAGATCAATGACAATGATCTCAATTTGGAATTTAATGCTAACATTAGTGCCACCTATGCTGAATTCCTAGACGTCAATCTGTACATCGCCAATGGCTCTTTGCATTCCAAGCTCCATCGGAAGCTTACCGCAGGAAACTCTACACTGCACGCCTCCAGCTTTCACCCTAGGCACCTCATAACCAGCATTCCATATGGGGAAATGTTACGCTTAGCCAGAATTTGCAGCACCCAAGAAGATCGCTTGGAGTGCCAGGGGGAAGCAGCGAAGAGATTCAGGGCACGGGGTTATTCAGCGGCTGTCATACGGAAAGCCATTGAGAGTCAATGCCATCCCTAGGGAGGAACTGCTAGTGGTCCCATCCACACCTGAAGTTACTAATGCAGCCAACATACTCAGTGAACCTAATAGCCCAGTCACCCCGAGGTTGATCATAACGCACAACACTGAGGAAAGAGCCATCAGGGCTGTAATCAACAAGAACTGGGGTATTTTTGGATCAGACCCCGTATTAGGACCTGCAGTAGCCCACAAACCTGACATAACTTTCAGAAGAGCTTTTTCCATGAAGGATGCACTTGTCAGAAACAGCCCAGATATCGCTACATCTCAGAATTGGCTAGCAGATAGAAAGGGTTTTGTCAAATGCCAGAGTTGCAGGGCTTGTAAATTTGGCAAGAACATCACAAAGGTAGACTCAACCTTTAGACACACCCCACTCACTATCAAGCACAGACTCACTTGCAGAACTGATTTTGCGGTTTACATGTTAGAATGTAACTGCGGGCTGCGCTACATCGGGAGCACTAAATTGCAAGTGCACCTGTGCATTCTCCAGCACCTCAGAGCAATAGTTAACAATGACCCAGCCTACCCCGTAGCCAGGCATTTCAAGGACGTGCACAATAACAATCTAGAGCACCTCCGCTATTCAGTCATTGATTGTGTCCCACCACTCAGACGGGGTGGTAACAGGGAGAAGCTTTTGAGGCAGTTGGAGAGTAGATACATTCTGCAATTCAATACCAAGTCGCCCGCTGGGCTCAACACCACGGAGGATCTGCACCACTTCCTATAGTATAACATGGCATTCACATCCTTAGTGAGCATACCATCGCTTCACAGCTGTATATCTATGTTATCACCTGTATATATTTCACTATGTACATCTACTGTTTATATTCCACTATTAGGCTCTGCCCGTGCACCGACTGTATTCACATGTAGTTGGGTTTCCCGTTATTTATGCTATGTGCGACCACATAGATATTACCCAGTATTCATACTGTCATTTTATTTGTCTAAATTTTGTTTTTCAAACATAGGCACTGCAGGCTTGTAACCTATGTTGAACGGCAACTAACGTACATATAGCATGACTGCGCATAAATATGAATTAGATTGTTACTTTTTCTTAATACGCTGTGTTATACACCCACTGCTGTTTTAGTCATATTTTGTTCAAGCACGGACATACTTTGGAATATTTCTTGCGCTTGCGCACACATCTTTTCCTCAGTACATCCTTTGCATTTTTATGTCACTTAAATGCTCTTGAGGAGGCACAAACACTACACTTTAGTAACTTTACTTAATTTTGCACTCACGCTTTCCTCAACATGTATATACACGCCCATGTGCACATTTCACCCTCACTCACACTTTTAACTTTTTGTTATATTTAGTGGCAGTTTCGAGATTCATTGCATTTATGCAGTTATTTCATTTGTATCTGTATTTGCACCAAAGCTTGACTTGGAAATTTCCACATTAGCCTTGGTTTTACACGCAGCGCTAGCATTTAGTGCTGCTTGTGGCGCACCGTGAACATAATACCACTGACACATACATTGTTTGGGCATGACTCAACTTCGCACTATGAGCTGTTGGGAAACTTCAGCATGTTTTCTTAACAGAGACATGCTTCCCGTCTTAATGTGCACTGCGTCTAGACGCGTTAGTTGTTCCACAGGCGTTTTTTGATTTATCTTTAGTAACGCGCCAAGAGCAGTAATTTACTGACTCGCTCAGTGTGGGGATTATAACGCGTGTTTAAGATGTATTAGCACACGATATTTGTTTCTCAAACTGCTCACAATTTGGCATTCTTTCCACAGCTTTGTGTACTTACACGCTCAGATGATTGAAATTGGGGACGCCATTGGCACCGATTTCAGCTTCCAGGATACATATGCGGGAGGACTGGGGCTATCACTGGCTTCAACAGACAGGCAGCTTATTTATAGTCTGCTTACACTTGCGGTACTCACTGGAGTAAAACATGATGTCACACATGTGCTTTACTGCATTTTGCCCACAGTCATACGCTGTAAAACTCCTCAGTCACCACCATGAACATAGTAGAAACACTGCCAACTAACACATCTGTATAAATATCACCCTTTCACCAGTAGAGCGCTATGTGATCAAGGCCGCATGTCTGGCGGCCGAAACGCGTCATTTGGACATTTGATGCTCGAATAAATCATCATTTTACTTTCTAACTTTGCCTTTGGAGTCTGTTTCCTGGTGTTGCGCCTTTCTTTGGATGGTGGTACCCCTGGGATCCTGCTGTGGAATATATATAGATATATATATGTATATATATCTATATATATATATATTACCTACTGGCGGTCGCCAGTAGGTAGTTATAGTTAGGACCACGTTTCCATAGGAAAAGCATTTTTTGATGTGCTTATAACTTCGGCGTCGTTTGACGAATCTTTACGAAATTTTCCAAAAGTTCCTCTTTCAGGTCAGCTCCTATACTAAAAGTTTGGGGGGATTCGTCAAGGGGGGGCTAAGAAAAAAGGGGGGGTCCCAAAACGTGTTTTCTCCATGCAATTTCCATAGGAATCTTTAGACCAGGCTACAGGTCAAACTGCTGAACGGAATTACGCCAAATTTGGCAGGGAGAAAGGTCTTGGTCCAGAAAGCACGCTTTCGTTTAAATTGGGTAAATCCATTCAGTAGTTTTAGAGAAATATCAAATTTTCCAGATATCGATATTTAAGAATTCTGACGTCTGATTGGCTGAGGCGTTACGAGCACGAGCTTGCGGCTCATTGGCTGCGAACTGTTGAAACTAGGAAGTGTTGGCAGCCATTTTGTGATTCAGTCCGTCAGCTCACAACTCTCCCTCTACAAGGCATCAGGTCCGTCATGTTGACAGAACCTCCTTGAGGGGGGAAACATGGCGGCCGCTTAGGACGCGGTCGCGGAGGTTCCTGATAGACGGAGAAACTATGTGGATTTAGTGAGGAAAACATACGGCCCACAGTATGCGAACTGAGGATTTTCCCGACCGCTAAAAAGAACCCGGAGTGTGATTACCTTGTCGCAAAGAAAGTAATGTGATTTTTCATCGATCTGTGTTGTGGCTGAAGTACGGCTGAATACGGCTGAATACGGCGTCTCTGGCTGGCGTGTTGCCGCCTCCTTTCGGGTGGGTTTTCCGTCTTCCACGCCCTTTGCGGTTTCTGCTCCTTTCTCTCGCGTTGTTTGCCTGGTGGTGGGGCTGGAGAAGTCGGGACGAGGGTGCGGTGAGACGCAAGGGAGTAAGGGAGCAGACGTGTTTGCTGCTGGAGTTGGGGGCCTGGGTCCGGACGGTTTGCGGGCTTCTCCGATCCTGGATCCCTGCTGGGCACGAGCCGCTCGGGAGCTCGGCAGGGGTCGGAATGCGCTGGTGCAGCGGTTTGGTTACGGAGCCTCGTACAAAGCAAGGCTGAATGCGGCCGGCATAAAAACAGACACGAAGCTTACAGGAGACTCCTGGATGTACGACATTACAGGTCAGTGTGGGATATTTCAGGACGAAGGAGGGCAGGTATTCGTTAAGAAGACAGTGGTGAAAGGAGACAGTAGTGGGGCTCTAATTGGTGTTGAGGAAGACTTGACTTTATCTCCAGTAAAGGAAGGGGGAGTAGATGGGAAATTAAGTGTATCTGGATTTACATCAGTAGAAAAAGTGGAAGGGGCGCTGGGAGTGAAAATGGAGCAAAATCGGTATCACTTGAGAAGTGGGCTAAGCAAAACTTGTATGAAGGGGGGACAGGGCTCTCTAAAAAAACTAAACAGTGGAACAAAACATCCTCCTCCCTCGAAACAAGGGGACACAGCTACAGGAGATTGGGTAACTCCAAAGAAAAAGAGGAAATCTAAGTTGAACAGAGTAACTCAAGCAGTAATTCCTAAGATCACTCCTTCATTGAGAACCTTTTTTAAGGTAGCCCCAAAAACATTGTTATTAAAAAACCCCACCGTAGGTCCCCTTGAGACTGGCCCACAAGGAGGGTTAGATACAGTCATCATCAACAGGTTTCAAGTCCTGGCAGGTCTCCCAGAATCTCAGGAGAAAGAGTCTATAGAGAAAGAAGGGGGTCAAGCTGATACAGAGTATTCTATCTCCGGAAGAATGGAGCCACAACCTGTACAACTTCATGTACAAAACCAATTACAGGCAATGACCTCTGAGGTGTCCATCGAACCCTCTAATGGAGCATTTAGAGAGGGGGGAGACCCATGCGCAATTAATAGTGCGCAAATTGAAAACGAATCCCTGCCACAAGTACAGCCACAAGTACAGCCCCAACCACAAGCCCAGGCGCAATCAGTCGCGGAGCTGATACATCTATTGACAGCCGAGGTTAGAAATAGGTTTGAAACATCTGAGTTGAATCAGAAAGAGATCCGATCTGTTTGCGAGAATCTGGGGAAAAAGCTAGATGATGTAGCTGCAAGAACTTCACAGCTGGAGATCGAGATGAAAGATCTAGTATCTCAGATGGCGGTTAACACAAAGGAGATCAGCCACCTTAGGGGTAATGAACAGCAACTGAAAGATAAAATAGAATCATTGGAAAATAATCAAAGAAGATGTAATCTTCGGGTGCTTAAGGTCCCGGAAGGAGCCGAAGGAGAAGATATAAACAAATTTGTGGTACATCTGATCAAGGAAGGGTTACAAGTAAAATGGTCAGAAGAAGAACTAAGTACAGATATACAGAGGGTCCATAGAGATCCATATAGAAGGAACGTCAACAAAATAAAACAGAGGAACATTTTGGTAAATTTTCATACCTACAGTTTTAAAGAAGAAATCCTTCTCAAAGCATTAAAACAAAGATCTCTTATAGTGGACGGTATCAATTTTGAGATCAGGTCAGATATCTCGCAACTAACGGCTAATAAGCAATGGGAACTAGGAAATTTGATCGAGTCTTTTAAGAGTTTGGGAGCCACAGCACAGTTAAAATTTCTGGCCAGCCTACGAGTAATGCACAACAATAAGATGCAGACCTTCCGTAGGGTTGAGGAGGCGGAAGAATTTCTGAGATCAATATCAGCTGCGGGAGTATGACAGGTGTGCTTCTGTCCTAAATCCATGAGGTACATAGTGGTGATATGTTGAGATAAGGGTTTTTAGCGGTATATTATTAACCTTGGGTGGGTTTTGTAGACTATTAAGTTTCTCCAAATCAGGGCCTCCTCAGGCCTAGGCCATCAAGAAGGAAGAGGAGGGTTTCCCAAAGGGTGGTGATGGGAGGGGATCACGGGTAGTTTTTGGTGCACGGGTGTGGGAGCATGGGGAAAAAAGCATAAGAAATGAAGTCCTCTATTTACATCGAAACCCAGGTAGTAGTTTAGCCACAGAACAAAAGAGGGGAAAGAAAAAAAAATGACAGCAAATCAGATGCCATTGCTAGAATTTCTATCATGGAATGTGAATGGACTTAGGGTTTGTCATAGGCGTGAGAGGATCCTACAATATCTCAAAGACACTTCTGCTCAAATTATTTTACTTCAAGAAACTCATTTAACTGGTGATGAGATGAGAGAGTTGTTTAAAAGCAGGAGATGGATACAGAATATGGTATGTACAGAGCAGCTACTCACTATAAGGGGGTGGCAATCCTGATAAAAGTCAACCCTCAGTTGGTAGTAATGGAGAGTAGGGTGGATAAGACTGGAAGATGGGTAATTGTAAAAATTAAATATTATGATCAATTTTATACAGTAGTTGGCTATTATGGGCCAAATATCGACGACCCCATACCATTTAGTAATTTGCTTTCTGAATTGTTGGATTTTTCTGACCCTGTCATAATGGCAGGTGATTTTAATGTGGTTCTTGATGGCAATCTTGACCGTACTACTAAAAGCAGGAGTATAATACACAATAAGTCAAGATCATTGATAAAAAATTCGATAAAGAATCTAGGATGGTGCGATATATGGAGAGAGAAAAGGGGTTCCCTAAAGAGTTTTACTTTTAATAATAAAAAATATGGGCACCAATCCAGAATAGATCTGTTTTTAATTGACCAAAATATAAAAAAACAGGTTTGTGATGTAAATCATGTAGGAGCACATTTGTCCGACCATTCTGCGATAACGTTGACCTTGGCCCCTTTGACCGCAGCAATACAACGGAGATGGACTATGGATCCTTCCATATTGTCTGATGTTGATGCAATGAATAAACTAGGCTTAGAGTCTCAGGAATTTTTTTGCAATAATCTGGGCAGCGCCTCGATTGGGATTGTCTGGGACACTTACAAGGCCTTCTTGAGGGGTAAAATTACATCATTTCAGCTGTATAAAAATAAACAGCGGAAGGCAGAAATTCTAAGCATAGAAAATAAGGTTCAGAGTTTGGAACATAAAATACAATGCAATGAAGTAGAGTATGAGGTGGGGCAATTATCGATTCAAACTCTTAAGACGGATTTGTTGGCGGTAGTAGAAAGGCGGTTGCAAGAAAGATGGCAAGCTAGCAAATTGGCCCACTTTAACTATGGGGAAGGGTGTGGCGAGTGATCAGGCCAGGAGTTTTATAAAAGAACTTAATTATGGTAACCCTGGATGTCCAACTACAATGGGGGCTAGTATAGAGGATACTTTGTTGAAATATTATGGGAAGTATATACAGAGGATCTATGTACGACAAGGAAGGAAGTTTTAGATTGGTTAGATCAAGAATTACCTCGTAAAGTATCCGAACTCCATAAGGTCGTCATTAATAGCACAATAACTGAGCAAGAAATAGAAAATGCCATTAAAGCTGGGAAATCTGGTAAGGCAGCAGGCCCGATGGTCTTCCAGTGGAGGTTTACAAGAAATTGGGTAAATATTTAATGCCAGTTATCAATATGCTATTTACAGATATCTTCGAAAATGGAGAAGAGATCCCTCCTTCATGGAATGAAGCTATCGTGACCCTGATTCTTAAACCCGATAAACAACCAGACTGCTGCGATTCATACAGACCTATTTCTTTGCTAAATTCGGATTATAAGATCTATTCGAAGATATTTGCAGATAGGTTGAATGGGGTGGTGGGAGCACTCCTTCATGAAGACCAAAAAGGGTTTGTGCGCGGAAGGAGTATTAAGGATCTGACTTATAGCCTTATTGGTGCAATTGACTTAGCCTCTGTAGACAAGGAGCCATTAGCCGTCATCACAGTTGACGCGACTAAAGCATTTGACCGAGTAAACTGGTCTCACTTATTGGAAGTATTGAGACTATCAAACTTGGGAGGAAATTTTTGTAGGGGAATAAAGCAGATATATAAAAACCCCACGGCAAAAATACTAATAAATGGGAGGTTATCTGAAAAGTTTAACATCTTTAGAGGGACGAGACAGGGGTGCCCATTGTCCCCACTCCTTTTTAATCTCTACATTGAACCCTTGGCAGAAAAAATCAGGAAACATGGGGAGATACTTCCTGTTCAAGCCAGGGGTTGGCAAAAGAAATTGGGACTGTATGCGGATGACTTGGTGGTGTATACATCAAATCTCAGCCAATCACTACCAATAGTTTATGAGCTGGCGGCAGGTTTTGGGAAGATCTCTGGCTACGAAATAAATCAAGGCAAAACGGTCATAATGGCTTGGAATATTACTACACAAGAGAGTTGTGTTAAAAGGAAATGAGGTATCTGGGCATCAAAATCACTGAGGAAATAGAACAAATTCCCGAAACCAATTTTCAGAAGGCCAATAAGGAAATTGGGAAATTGCTGTTGGGGTGGTCTCACTTGCCATTATCCATCTACGGCAGAGTCAATATCATCAAAATGACAATTCTCCCAAAAATTACCTTCCTACTCCAGAATATTCCAATGGCATTTAAGGATGAGTGGCTTAAAAAAACTCAGTCTAAAATAACCAGTTTTATTTGGGCCTCTAAAGGAGTGCGTATTTCGTGGAAAAAACTGAGACGGAAATATGAGAAAGGGGGCTTAAGGTTGCCAGACCTATCATATTATGCTTGGGTCTTTTTATTAAAAGGAGGGAAAGGTTTGTTTAAGGTGCCAGATGACTCAGAAATAGGAAAGATGTATACAGCAATGCTAAAAGGTGTAAAAGGGGGAGAGTTTGGTTTTATTCATAAATATGGAGACCCGCGTCTTTTAAAAAAATACGTCTGAAAACCCTACAGAGCTTAGCAATAACATGGTACAAAGTCAGGAGAGAGGTAAAAATTAATTACTATAGTGGGATGGCACCAATCTTTGACTCTCCTGGATCTCCGGAATGGTCAAAGGACTGTTTGGCGCGCCTACTAAAAGACGCAGGAATTACTATCTGGAGTCAATTGATAATCAATGGAGCCCTAATACCCTGGGGAGAGTGCCAAATACTGTTTAACGGCCTACTGTTGAGATTTAAGTATCTTCAAATGATGAGTTGGAGTCTCACAGATGGCCTTGGAGCAGGACTGCCTAATAAATTGGAAGAAAGCCTGGTAGTCGGCGTAAAGAATAAAAAAGAGGTGGCGAACGGATATTGGTTGCTATTGGAGATGACGGATGGGGATTTCAACTTGCAATCGGTGCTGTGGGAGAAGAGCTTGCCAGGGGAGCAGATCAAAGATTTATGGCAAGTATCTTCCGACATGTTATACTCCACAGTACGTCCCGCAAATTTAAGGCGGAACCACCTCTTTTGTCTCCACAGGGTATATTGGACTCCATATAAATTATCTAAGCTGGGGAATGGAGCAGTGCCAAGATGTCCCAAATGTGATAAGGAGAAAGGCGATGATACTCACATGTTTATGGACTGTCCGGTGATCCAAGGGTTTTGGTCTGATGTGAGTAATACAATCTTCTCAATACTTGGTGAAGCGCTCCAGGTAAGCGTATCATTGGTTTTTTTTGGGCTCCCAAATAATTATGAATCTCTGTTAAAGAATACTAAAAAACTGATATTTTACCTAATACTACTTGCTCGCAGGGAAATCTGTAAAAAATGGGTCAAAGTCACTCCCCCTAGTAAACTAGAATGGTGGGCCTCAATAAAGTATACTAATATATTGGATAGACTACATAAATGCAAGCGTAATGCTTTTTGGCTTCCCTATGAGAATTGGGTACAGACATCAATGTATGAGTCCAATGATTAGGCCTCTATACCATATTGCTAAAATACTCTGGCGGTTGTCGACGGATGACAGGGCGGAAGAGGCACCGATGGCTGAGTACAGATGGCAAGGTGTAGAGTGTATCACACCAGGACTCTTTAAGATCACTCGAGGCGCCATTTTGGTAGTGATCAAGGAGTAATACTCCTGTGTACCTGGGCAATGAGGACTAAAAAAAATAAATAAAAAAAAAGGCATCAGGTCCGTAGTTCTACCTCTGCGAGGCAACACTAAAAATATACCGCAGCTCTGTCTGGGCAGATACCCCTTTCACGGTCCCTCTCGGCTCATTGGCTGCGAACTGTTGAAACTAGGAAGTGTTGGCTGCCATTTTGTGATTCAGTCCGTCAGCTCATTACGCCAAATTTGGCAGAGAGAAAAGTCTTGGTCCAGAAAGCACGCTTTTGTTTAAATCGGGTATATCAGTTCAGTAGTTTTAGGGAAATATCAAATTTTCCAGATATCGATATTTAAGAATTCTGACATCTGATTGGCTGAGGCGTTACAAGCACGAGCTTGCGGCTCATTGGCTGCGAACTGTTGAAACTAGGAAGTGTTGGCAGCCATTTTGTGATTCAGTCCATCAGCTCACAACTCTCCCTCTACAAGGCATCAGGTCCGTAGTTCTACCTCTGCGAGGCAACACTAAAAATATACCGCAGCTCTGTCTGTGCGAGATACCCCTTTCACGGTCCCTCTCGGCTCATTGGCTGCAAACTGTTGAAACTAGGAAGTGTTGGCAGCCATTTTGTGATTCAGTCCGTCAGCTCACAACTCTCCCTCTACAAGGCATCAGGTCCGTAGTTCTACCTCTGTGAGGGAACACTAAAAATATACCGCAGCTCTGTCTGTGCGAGATACACCTTCCACAGTCCCTCTCCCCACATCACCAGCTCGCGGCTATGCCTATAGAAGCCAGTCCGTCGGCTCGCAGGTCTGCGACTGCGAGCTGTCAGCCATTTTGTGACTGAGTCCGTCAGCTCGCATCTCTCCCTCTAAAAGGCATCGGATCCGTAATTCTACCTCTGCGAGGCAATACTGAAAATATCCCGCAGGTCTGTCTGTGTGAGATACTCCTTTTACGCTCCCTCTCCCCACATCATCAGCTCGCGGCTATGCCTTTAGAAGCCAGTCCGTCGGCTCGCAGCTCTGTGTCTGCAAGCCGTTGGGCCCGCAGCTCTACCTCTGTGAGCCACCTCGTTAGCTCGTAGCTGTGTCTGTGCTAGCAGGTCCGCTGGCCCGTTACTCTCCCTCTGCGAGTTAGCCCATCGGGTTGCAGCTCGGAGGGCTCGCAGCTGTATCTCTGCGAGCCAGCCCTTTAACTGATAGCTGTGTGTCTGCTAGCAGGCCTGTTGGCCCGTTGGTCTCCCTCTGCGAGTCAGACCACAGCTCTCCCTCTGCGAGCCAGTACGGTGCTGTGCTTTTGCGAGCCAACGGCTCGTAGGTCTCCCTCTGCGAGCTGAGCCCACGGGCCGCAGCTCTTCCTCTGCGAGCCTGCCCGACGGCCCGCAGGTGTCCCTCTGCTAGCCGAACCGCAGCTGACAGTCTGCGAGCCGAAATTGGGAATATAAGGCAGCTCTAAAAAGAGCCCTTGTGTTTATTAGTTGGAGCTACATGTAAGTGCGAATGCACAGCTTCAGGTTAATCAGGAAGACTTGGTTTCCCTCATCTGTGAAGTGTACTCCATCACTTCTGTAGATATCAGCCATATCAAAACGTATGTTGTTGTTGTAAATCGACCCCATTCTATGGTCTCTGAGGTATACAGACACAGCTTTGTTGACATTCTTCCTAGATTTTTCAATCTTATGACAAAATTGGTTTGACCATTTCCACTTCTGTCTTTGGCATATATTGGAATATACAAAGACAGTTTGACGCAAAAGTAACATCAATTGTCCAAAGGTGTCCTTCATAAACATTTCCAAACCTACCCCAGGCAATGTGCCTAGGTCGTTACCACCACAGTGCACAATCATGAGGTCAGGGTGTTGGAGATGCAAACAGGTTTTAACCAAAGGGAGCAATTGGTGCCACTTCAATCCTCTCTGTGCAAACCATTTAATGTGCACATTTTGTAAACCTAGGTCTAAGTCAATACGTCTCTGTTCTGCATACCTCTTGCACCAGAAAACATTGCTATGTCCTACAATCCACACTAACATTTTGAAGGTATGGCTAGAAGATATGGATAAATGTCTGTAGCTCATGCAGTCCGTTCGTAGAATAAGAGATATGTTTAAACTTGGGGCACTACTTTCTTTTTAACATACAAAACTTTAACCGATTGGGAGATGAAGTGTATTGTGTCCTAAAAAGTAGGGTGTATATTAGTTTTGATGAAAAGCATCTTTGTGACTGGTTAATAAAAAAGCAGTTTATACGTGGAGTACATATTATAGGATGAAATTTGCTCAGCTCAACCACACCTGCTAATTGTATTTGTAAGGTGCAGTTCAAACATAAAAGAATGGTGAACTTTTGGCCTCCACGTGCCGTTAAATGTTGGAGAAAATGTTGCAAAAAAAATATCGGTAGGTTTAAAAAATGATGATCTTTTAACCTCCACGTGTCGTAGAATGTTCTAGAAAGTGTTGATACAATACCTTGAACTTTTCACCTGTATGTGTCCTTAAAAAAACTGTTTATATGGAAAGTTCAAAAATAACCAATAAAGAGAGGTTTTGCAATCTAAAAAAAATAAGGATCTATTCTGATTTGTTCTTTACATGTATTTATGTTTGGAGCAACAGGGAAATTGTGCCATTACTGTTTCCATTCTTGATGAAAGCGGTACATTACATGTACTGTGTGACAAGAAAAGAATTGCATGCGTTTGTGACATTTGAAATCTGCATACCAACTACGAAGGTAAATTAGAAATTAAGAAGGTGTGTTATGTGTTTTGTAGTAGTGGTTAAGTATTTGAGACGATATTTTTAACTTTGAAAGTATTTTTTATTTCTAAATAACATAGTGTTAGTAAAGTCTGGTGTTTTATTGGTTCTAAAATATGCATAATGTGTAACTAGTTGTTAAACAAGTACTTTATATATGTTTAGGAGTTTTTCACAAAGAAAAAGAGTAAGTTGTCATCTGTAAAAGACTGTGGGCCATATTCTCAAGACCAGCGATAACATTATCGCCGCTTTAGCAGCAGTTTCCTGCTGCTAAAGCAGCGATAATGTTATGGCCATTCTTGTGAATATGGCCCTGTATGGTTTTGAAAATTCGATGTAGCATTAATTTCGATTTGTATATTTATTCCGGCGAGATAAACAGAATGTCGCACAATTGGAAATTATGCTCAGTCTGGAAATAGTGGAGAAGGGGTGACAGTAGAAAATTCATGTGTTATTAACTTAACAGAGATGGAAAAAAAAGAAGAAATGTTATGTGCACACTTTGTGGTCTCATTTTTTACACTGAGAGGTAGATTTCAATGTCAGTCAAGGCTGGTGTTGTACTGCGAGGCTTTGCATTTGGGTGTTCTTAGGAAATCTAAGTTGTTGGGGAGCGTTTCTTCAGAAGTCATTTTTTTACATATGTGAGAGATAAAAAATAAATGAAAATGTTCTTTGTATATTTTCTGTACGATTTTGTTCACAGTGGTAAAGTAAATGTGATTATTGGTGATAGTAATTGTCATGGTGTGTTCCTCTGCTGAATATACGCAGGCATTTAAGTGGTCCGGGTGTTATTTGTAGTAGGCTCCCCTTTAAGAGAGCTGCCAATTTTTTCATTCCAGTTAAAGCTGTTAATATACGTATAGTAAAGGGACGATACATAAAAAGTTTGGAATTACACCTTCATTTACTCTGTCTACCTTGCACCACCATTTTGTGCCCCCAGCAGTACTGTTTATAAAAATAATCTAATACAGCTTTTTGTATTATAAAAATAGCACTTATAGGTTTATTGGCATATTGGTAGAATTTGTACTATATAAAGAATGTTGCAATCAGTTTCAATGGTATAGAAATGCACTGTATTATGTAGGAAATATTACATATGCATAGGTTGTCATGTCATTTTTTTACTGTAAGGTACATTTGAGTATAAGTGAAAACAGGTGATATACTGCGAACCCGTTCAGAATGTGCACAGTTTACATAGAGAGTAAATGGACAAAGTAAACGTGCACGTTGCTTTGTGTATGTATGCATGGTTTGAATCATTTGATGATACTTTAAGACATACTCTAAACACTATTTCTGCTTTACAATTGGGTACAGTGCACAGTGTTAGTAGTTAGTGACTAGATGCTGGTAAAGGGATTATTTATTGCTCGTTCGTACGAAATAAAGGTGGAGAGGGGTGTTTCTTTACAAGAGATATTTTATAAATGTGTGAGAGATAAAAAACAATTAAAAATGTTCTTAGTAAATTTTCTGTATGATTTTTTCACACTAGTAAACTAACTGTGATTATAAGTGATAAAAATTGTTAGGGTGTGTCTCTGTGCTGAATATACGCAGGACTTTAAGTGGGCTGGGTCTTACCGGTGCTGAACACTGCTACCCCTTTTACACACCCGCATTTTTTTTCATCCCACTTAAAACCCTCAATATACGTATATTAAAGGACCGGTACAATAAAAGTTTAAGGATTACACCTCAGTTTCCCCTCCTCATGTGTTACCCCCATTTTGTGCACCAAACAGTAGTGTATATAAAAATTTAGTAAGAGAGCTTTATCTAGTATGAAAATAGCACTTATACCTTTATTAGCATGTTCATGGGATCTGTAGTGTAAAGAGAAGGTCGTAATCACTTTCAATGGTACAAAAGTGACGTGACATATGTTTGAAAGATTACATGGTTTTAGGAGTAAGGTATAGAGGTAACAAATAAGCAGTATAGTTTGTTATGTTTAAACGAGTATGTAATTTTGTAAATCAGATACGGCGTTGATTTGTGCAGCACACACTACACACACAATGACCCTGGAACATGTCCCTGAATGCCTTGGCACACTGCAGCACACATCCAAACGCCAAGTAGGCCCCCATCCACAATGTGCACAGAGTGCCCTCCCTATGACCAATATCACAACCTACCCTTGCACATATGCTGAATCCAGCAAACCAGCAGATCCGTGACCCACACTGACTATGCAAGTAACACTGCATGTCGGATAGCATAGCAGCTGCGCAAAGAAAATGACATGGCCCACGAATCGACATGTACGGAGCCATGTGCGGATCACATCCTCAAAGGAGCAGGTCACACTCCGATGTGTCCGCGTGCAACCACAACCCATGCCTTACAATACACGCATCAGACCAACAATGGACCAGGCCACAAAATCAGTCCGCGAGCACACATCACCCAAGTCAAAAGCAAAACAGGCCCCGAAAAGCACACAATCCAAAGGCACCCCGTCTCAAGGGGAGAAGGCTACACGAAATCAGAGCTGCAGGGGCAATTCCCCTACAATGCAGCCCACACACATAGCAATCACAGAACATCAGCAATGAAGGCAATGTGGTACAAAACTTCCCTCATACGGGTTCTGTGTCCGGTGTGTGTGGCGGGGTGATGGCTGCATGGCTGTGTGCCCCTGACACATCAGACTGCGTAGGTGATGGGGACGCATCAGATGTCGCCCAGCACTAATGCAAAAACAATGTCTGGCTCACAGAGGCGGAGCTTGCCAAAGGGATACACCCCCGTTGCACATGCGACAGTCAGTTCTTCCCTGTGTTGGGACGAGGCTCATTGTGGCACATGAGTGGACAATCTTTACAACACACCTCACAGTTAGACACCAGTGGAGTGGCATAGGCTTTATTGGCATGTGCGTGTCAGTACGGACGAGGCAACGACCACAACAGGCACGGACATGCTTAAGACACTTACACGCAGCATGGGTACATGACGAGGGGCAGATGATGTTGGGGCACAAATGGACAAGATTTATCACATATGGCAATGCTCACAGCCCACCTTGCCTTTCTGGACGAGTCATGTGTTGTTTGGCGTCTGCACAGTGCCCCATGTGAGGGGGCACAACTCACTGTACGTGGGGTCTGCATGGTGCTCTGCCTCCGGGGTGCGGCAATTGTCTGCTCTGCCGACAGTGATCAGGTGTGAGGGTCCGACAGGTTCACATGTCATGCTACATCGCCATGTGTGTGCTCTCACCTAGCAGTGTGTCCGAATTGGCAACGTTGCCAAACGACGCTGTGTTGCTCGGACCATGGACCTGCGTCGCCTTGGACAGGTGTGTGTGCACACGCGTTATTCCACGCGCATGCATCCAGAGCCCGACCGAAGGGAGACGTGTCCTCTGTTTTGGTGGGATATGTGAGCAATCCCCACTGTGCAACAAGTTGTTGGGCCATGTGCTGTGGGTGACAATAGGATGTGGCTGCAGGTACGTAGTTACTCGTCCATGAATGCCCGTGCAGCTTCATGTGCAATGTGTTCCAATAGTACGTCGTTGTCGTGTTCAAGGAACACCAGGGTGAGCCAATCCATTAGGTGGTCGGGGCAGGTGTGCTCAGCCCACGCCATCTCACCGATCCGCAACACAGCCCAATAGGGGAGCGCCTCGATGTGGTCACTGCACATGAGAAATTGTGCCATCTCCCATGCACAACTACCAATACATACGCAGTATGTCAAGGCATCCCATGCACGGCTGTCTCGGTTATACTCCTGTTCGTGATCCAACAGGGGGCGCAAAAACAAGTCATAGTCCAATTCATCAACAGTTGTGTTGGATAGGCAGACATCCATGGGACACTCGAATGTGCATGTTCGGCAGTGGAACCAGGGCTGGACGCAGGTGACATGGGCAATGCGGAAGCTGAGCCTGTAACTGATCCGCAGCACTGCCAGTGGCAGTGCGCCCAGTAAATTCAGCATATGTGCACGGTACTGTTCCACGTGATGGGTGTTGTGCCTGTGCCCGGTATGGCCTGCCATTGCGTTGGTGCGTCTCGTGAACAGGCACTCTTCTGGACTGCGGCTGTTGTGTGGAGGATATGCCACAGCTCTGAGCAATGATTTGAATGTGTGTGCAACGTTGTGGGACATGGGTTGGTGTTTCCGTAGGTGTCAAGGCCATCCCATGTGGGGGTACCACAGGCAGGGGCTTCTATGTGTGGGCTGTGGATAAGTCGGATGGTTTATTTGCGGAATGCGTGGTGTGGGAGTCGTCCCCATCTAAAGAACAATATGGGGCGGTTTAACACCCCATTCCCAGTCGCACAGCCATAGTTGCATATGAATGCTCCAATGTAAACCTTCCTTCTTGAATTTCAACAATTTTAATCCAATTCTTTTCCATGTACTCAGTTTTTCACACCACGTGCAGGTTATCATGCTATTTTCGAAGCTTTTCATGCTCAAGCTGTGCCCATCCGGACCTCATTCAAGAACACGAAGAAAACGCATGAATCATCCGAAACAGTTTTCTTTATTTCCACCCAATGCATTTCGGTCACTGTAAGACCTTCTTCAGGGGTAACTACAAACATCAATTGAAAAAACAACTATTACTACATGTATCACAACCATGTTACAAAAACATAAACCAAAAAATGTTCTCAACAATATTTTTTCCGTATCATATTTTAAATGTCATGTTTTAAATTTAAAAAATATCCTCGTGCTACGTAAAAAAATGTTTTCCCAATACATAAATTAAACGATTTACACCTTCCATGCCTCATCATTCTTAAAAGACCTCCGTCTCTCCCCCACCTTCCCTACTACTGCTCACTCGCAAAAATACTTCACACTGGCGCTTTACAATCTCCCATTAATCTCACACTCAAATTCCTAGCATTCACGCTGTTACCATCTCCCCCCTACACTCACGCTGAAAACCGCTCACGAACTTTCAAACACTCGACCACTGCTCCGTCCGTACCCCAAATTCTCCTCAACACCCAGACTCAGACTGCTTGTGACAAATCTCACTCTAAAACCACTCGCAAACTTTCAAACACCTTACCCACAGCTGCTTACATATCCCTACATCACTCCGTAACTTAAACTATTGCTGATAACACTCACACATTCCACGCCTGATCTCAACACAATTACCCGTTTCTCTCACACTCAAACCATTTAGCAAACATCCAATCACCTCGGCCACCATTCCTCACATACCTGTGAAAACTGCACTCTAATCCCAGCCTCCATTGTCACGAAAATTTTGTTTCCCTCGTATACCCACCCATTTTAAACCGCCACCTACATCCTAACTCCTCCCTCTTTTGTGAAAATGAATTAACCACCTGCCTGTCCCTCGTCTACCCCAACCCTGGTTTAACAGAAAAACTACAAAACTACAGTTCCCATAATCCATTGTGTTCCCAGACTCGAAAAATGTCCGTTCTTAAAAACTGCTGATTTAAACTTGCTCGTTACTTAATGCCTTGTTACACATGTAGTTCTACTCAGTTTCTTCAAAGGTTCAACATGCCCATGTGTCTGCGGTTGGTACTTTTTCAAAGTTCTGCTGACTCGAACACACTTCGGAAACGTGATGTAATATCATACACGTGGTGTAGATAACAATCTTAACAAAGACAACTTCAGTTCACTGTCGGGTGCAAACCATCTGAAGGGCAAATTCATTCAATGATACATAACAGTTGGTGGAATGCACACCTGCTTGTCAGTTCAACCATCTTTTCAAAAGTAATCCAAAATTGCGTGCTCACTGAGCCCCATGGGCGCACTACTAATCAAAAGAACAATATGGGGAGGTTTACCACCCCATTCCCAGTCGCACAGCCATAGTTGCATATGAATGCTCCAAGAAGTTGTCTTTGTTAAGATTGTTATCTACACCACGTGTATGATTTTACATCACGTTTCCGAAGTGTGTTCGAGTCAGCAGAACTTTGAAAAAGTACCAACCGCATGCACATGGGCATGTTGAACCTTTGAAGAAACTGAGTAGAACTACATGTGTAACAAGGCATTAAGTAACGAGCAAGTTTAAATCAGCAGTTTTTAAGAACGGACATTTTTCGAGTCTGGGAACACAATGGATTATGGGAACTGTAGTTTTGTAGTTTTCTGTTAAACCGGGGTTGGGGTAGACGAGGGACAGGCAGGTGGTTAATTCATTTTCACAAAAGAGGGAGGAGTTAGGATGTAGGTGGCGGTTTAAAATGGGTGGGTATACGAGGGAAACAACATTTTCGTGACAATGGAGGCTGGGATTAGAGTGCAGTTTTCACAGGTATGTGAGGAATGGTGGCCGAGGTGATTGGATGTTTGCTAAATGGTTTGAGTGTGAGAGAAACGGGTAATTGTGTTGAGATCAGGCGTGGAATGTGTGAGTGTTATCAGCAATAGTTTAAGTACGGAGTGATGTAGGGATATGTAAGCAGTTGTGGGTAAGGTGTTTGAAAGTTTGCGAGTGGTTTTAGAGTGAGATTTGTCACAAGCAGTCTGAGTCTGGGTATTGGGGAGAATTTGGGGTACGTAAGGAGCGGTGGTCGAGTGTTTGAAAGTTCGTGAGCGGTTTTCAGCGTGAGTGTAGGGGGAGATGGTAACAGCGTGAATGCTAGGAATTTGAGTGTGAGATTAATGGGAGATTGTAAAGCGCCAGTGTGATGTATTTTTGCGAGTGAGCAGTAGTATGGAAGGTGGGGGAGAGACGGAGGTCTTTTAAGAATGATGAGGCATGGAAGGTGGAAATCGTTTAATTTATGTATCGGGAAAACATTTTTTTACGTAGCACGAGGACATTTTTAACATTTAAAACATGACATTTAAAATGTGATACGGAAAAAATATTGTTGAGAAAATTTTTTGGTTTATGTTTTTGTAACATGGTTGTGATACATGTAGTAATAGTTGTTTTTTCAATTGATGTTTGTAGTTACCCCTGAAGAAGGTCTTACAGTGACCGAAATGCATTGGGTGGAAATAAAGAAAACTGTTTCGGACGATTCATGCTTTTTCTTCGTGTTCTTGAATGAGGTCCGGATGGGCACAGCTTGAGCATGAGAAGCTTCGAAAATAGCATGATAACCTGCACGTGGTGTGAAAAACTGAGTACATGGAAAAGAATTGGATTAAAATTGTTGAAATTCAAGAAGGAAGGTTTACATTGGAGCATTCATATGCAACTATGGCTGTGCGACTGGGAATGGGGTGTTAAACCGCCCCATATTGTTCTTTTGATTAGTATTGCGCCCATGGGGCATGGCGTTTCTCAGTGAGCACGCAATTTTGGATTACTTTTGAAAAGATGGTTGAACTGACAAGCAGGTGTGCATTCCACCAACTGTTATGAGTCGTCCCCATCTGCCATTGTATCTCTATCAGGGTGTTCCAGGCGCATTCGGGACCAAGGTCAGAGGTGCAGGTGTCCTCCCGGCTTCTGCATTGGGACAATGGTGCTTTCATCCCTGATGTTTGTCTCACTACTACTTTCATTTTGGGAATGTGATGTGGCTTTGGCGCTGAGATTGGGACACGGCCTTGGGCTCATGGTGTACGGATGGCGATGCACACACACATGTTGGCATGTGGAGCCAGGTGCCCGTGCGGCCTTGCGCTGCTTGTGCTATCTCACTCCGTCTCTCTCCCTCGCTCTCTCCCTCTCTTTACTTTGTTGCGCGCATGGCACACCTTCTTCTCTTGGATTTGGTCTACTGGGCTGTGTGCTACGGATTGTCCAGTGGGAGCAGCTAGGACTCATCCTAGGGGTTGTTTCTGCTTTTGTTTGTCTGGGGTTTTGTGTTGGTGGTTGCATTGCTGTATGACTGATTCTCCATTTTCTGGTCACGCATGTATGTTTATTTTGCTGCTTGTGCGTCATCAGGCAAGATGTTTGTTTTGGGATTCGTGGTGTTGGTGTGCAATTTCTTAGTCCGGGGTTGGGGGTGGGGCTGGGGGGGGGGTGTTCTGGGTGTGGGATGGGGTCCTGGGGTGTTGGCGGTGGGTGTTGTGGCCCTGTTGGGTGTGCGGGCTGCGTGATGAGTTGCTCCATGGCATCTGTTGCCCTTCAGATGTGGCCCTGGGCTGTGCTACCTTTTGTGGTGCTGGCTGCCGTCCGACTTTACACCAGGTCAGAGCAGGTGTAAATTTCTTGGTGCTAGCGCGCCTTATCGCTGGTTTTGTGTTTTTATCGCGGATGTGGCTGGTCATTGTGAATGTTGAGGTGTGCTGTTGTCTCGGCTTTTGTCACGGGAACGCCTACTCTGCATCTCATTAGCGATATTTGCGAGGGTCCTCTGTGGCGATGTTTTTGAGTCTGCTATCGCGGGTATACTGGTGCTGTGGGCTGTTAACACCGGCTTGTGAATAGGGGGGTAAATTTATCACGAGTTTGGCTGCGATAAAGTGCCGTTAATTCAGCGATGGCTCCTTGTGAATATGTCCCTTAATCTTTCCCCCTCTCCATCTCCATGTCGGTGGTTTTTGTTGCTCTCTAACAGTTGATCTGTACTTGTTTATGTACATCCACAATAAAATGTAAGCCTGTACCATATCTTTGCTAATATGGTGCAGTGTTATGCTTGCTAAGTTGCCGATAGAAGTGTTAAACTAATAAGGGTAACGTTTACATGTGCCATTTAGTTGAGAATATCACTCTAAGTATACAGATAACAATTTTACAAAATAGTATCTACAAAGTTATCTGTAGTGGGTTGCAGAGGAAGTGGTGTGGGACGGTGGGGTGCATGGGACTGGGGGTGGGGCGGAGGGGCGAGGGAAAAGTAGGAGGTAGTGGAGTCACATATAAAATGGGAAGGTGAATCTAAATAATTCAATAAATACGTGCTGTATGTCGGATGACACTACCTGCCACCCTACTGTTCCCTTATTCCGCTCCAGTACCATGCAGCATTTCCTCTGCAAGCCGCCACTGGAACTTATATAATTGTATGTGATTATTTTGACATATTGAACAGATATAACAAATAATTGAAACTTTTTTTCATTCTCAGAAAATTATTTTGTTTGGATTAAAAATTGAAAATGCCTAGAAGAACTGAAAAAAAAGGAAAAACAAAAAGGCAATCTACTTAAAGAAAAGTCAAAAATGTGGATTACAAGAAAATGAGAGTACTACAAAAGAGTTTCTTCTGGTAAAAACACTAGACAATTTCTAAAAAAAGTATTACGAACATTTAATGAAAATAACATCACACAAAGGAAAAAGAAAACATTTTCAAGTAAGGAGAAGCAGACTTGGACTTCAAATTGCAAGAAAAAAAAACATGATAAGGAAAGAGTATTTGTTACCCGTAGACAAAAACAATTTCAAGAAATTCGTCAAAGAGTTTTTCGAAATAGAGTAATTCAGAATTTAATAAAAGGATGCCGCAAATATAAAAAGAAAGTGCTGCAATTGAAACAGAAACAGCGTGTTGAAAGCATAGTGGATACTGCTTTTAAGTTAAAACAAAAAATATTCATTTTCATTTTGAAGAGGATGAAAGTGTTGGATAAAACAATGAAGATTCTGAAAGACAAAAGTAAAAAAAAGACGTGTGAACAGAAGCAACTTTTGTAAAATCTTCAGTGGAAAATGGAAACATACATCTAATAGTGAACCTTTTTTTAATGAAGAGAGTTACTTCCAAGAAAATAGTTTACCATTTGCAGTTGATACTGGAGGTCGTTGCTACGAAGTTCAGAATGGTTGTCCTGTTGCAAAAGAGGAAATGGTTACTATTAGTGCAGAACAGTTAATAGCTGAAGAAGTGCAAGGGAAACGCACACAAGCTCCTGTGTATAAGTGGGGTTGTAGCAGTATTTGTAGTATTCGACAGGAATCTATTGATATAATGCGAAATTTGTTACGAGAATATACACAGAAAAGTGTAAAACAGAAGATTAGGTTGTTACAAACACTAGATCCTTGTAATGTAAGAAAATATACTGAGAAACATGGGCATTCTCTGGCTTGTCTTTCAAGAAAAGTGTGTAAAAGTGTTTTTCATCACTTAAGGATGTTAGCAGTACACCATTCAGAAATGCGGAAGTTTGTAAGGAAACTGTACTATGTAAAAAGTCCTGCATTATGTTTAGGTGAACTAAATACAGCTCTTTTACACGGTTCTTTATCAGATGTACAAAAAAGTGTGATGATATTCAGTTCCGATATTTTGGTTCAGAAGAGCAGTGTATAGAAAGTGAAAGTTTGACAATTACAGATGTTGAAGAAGATGGGAAAGTGATTATGATTGATCAGTTTGAAGAAGAAATTGGAAAGTTTAACATAGTGTGCTCTGAAATTCCAAACTATGTTTGTGTTTGTTGTCGACGTACTAATTATAAAATTCAAACTAGGAATGTTGATTTGTATTTGAAATCTGAAAAGAAGAATAATGATAAATGGAAAGAATTTGCAACTTACTTGTTAGTGGAAGGTCAATTTGAGTTAGGCAGTGATCAACGTATTTGTAAATATTGTTATAACAAATTAGAAGAGAACAAAATGCCCGCTAGAGCAGTACATAATAAGTTAGAATTAGTAGCTATTCCGGAGGAACTGGCAGATTTGAATACATATGAGTCAGTTCTAATTCAATCTGTTCATCCATTTCAAACTATAATTCGCATGGAGCCTAAAACAGGTAAACTGCCACCAACAGACTTACAAAGAGGGCTGAAAGGAAGAGTAGTGTACTTACCTTTGGATTTTAAGAAAAATATTGAAATTGTTGGTGGAGACAAAGATGAAAATGAAGCAGTAGTCATTCTAGTAAATGGAGTACCAACAAAGAGTCGGAAAATATGGCAAGAATTTGTGGATGTTAAAAAACTTCAAAAGGCTACGTTATATCTTGTGGAGAATAATATTTATTATAAAAGTGTAAATGTGGAACAACAGGTAATAAGTTTGGAAGATGAATCTGAAATTTCAAGTGGTCAAATAGAGAAAGTGGACAAGTCAAGGAGTGAAGAGATTTATGAACATTACACAATATGTCCTCTACATTCAAAAGAAGTAATAGGAAACAGTATTGAGTTATTTCAAATGAAAAAAGCAAAGGGAACTCCAATGAGTGTATGGGAGAAAAGCTTAGAAGCTCGTTGTTTTCCACAGCTGTTTCCTACTGGAGAAGGTGGACGATATGATGACCGACCTGTACGTATTCCAGCTTCAGAATATCGCTCAACAAGATTATACTCTGAAGATCCTAGATTCCGGCAGTGTATACCATATATATTTCACCTTTTGTTTGAAAGTGATCTGTCTTCTCTGTCCTATGCAGTGAACCACATACTGAAAACTGGAGTTCATCAATCACTTCTTTCAGCGAAAGAATTTGTGGAGAAAGTTCAACAAACAGATGAAAATTTAGAAGCACAGTTAATTAATTTGATGGCATGTCAACGAGGAACAAATGAGTATTGGTATCGTCGTCATGGAGAACTGAAGTGTATGTTACGGAACTTAGGTACACCAACATGGTTTGTGACACTTAGCTGTGCAGAGTATGCATGGGAAGATTTGCTTGAATTTCTACGAGAAGCAAATTCCTTTTTTTTTTTTTTTTACTTTTTTAATATTTTATTGTTGTTAACAAAAAAAAGAAAAAAGCCACAGAAGGAGAAAAAGGAAACAGAACAAAAGAACATAGATCCACATTTCATACTGGCACATTATGGATATGCATATTTACACAAATATTTACACATTGATCCACTTTACAAATTTTTAACTGTTTACAAGCCAGAAAATCGAAATCATAGTTATAATCATGAAAACTTGAGACACCAGAATAAAGATGGTAACATATTTACATATTGGCGAGTGGCGAGATACCTACAAATTGATATTTAGTTACTACGCATGTTACTGTAACCAATATGTTATAGGGGCCCACATCTTTTGTCCCTTTTCCCGTCTCCTTCGCCCTTTCAGCCGATAGGCTGACATTTCAAGATTACATATTGCAAGAAGCCGGGAACGCCAGTTACAAAAAGTGGGGGGGTCAGGACTGATCCAATGGGAAGTAATACACAGTCGGACTATGGCCATTGATATAAAAACAAACCCAGTGGTAGCCCGCGACCAGCTCATATTGCCCGCTACTCCCAAAATAACCAAATCTGGAGTGATAGAAATTGGAAGTCCTAAGACTTTTGTAAGAAAATGTTGACATTCTGTAGAAATGTCGCTAACATAGGAGCAAGAAAAAACATATGAACAGTATCTGCTGATAGTGAATCCTCAATATTAATACCCTCCTTCCCAAATTTCCGGTCCCATTTATCATTCTGGATTAATAGATCATCAGGGAGAGTCTCCAACAGAGTCTGATAAATTCCACCTATCCGAGATTTCTTTTGAATTGATTCGATTATTGGTACCTTCCCATATTTTAGAACCATGCCTTGTATTCTACTATCTAAAAAGCTACAAATCTGTAAAAATTTGAAGAAATCTCATTTATCCAAGCCATATTTTCCTTGAAGAAAGGAAAAGGAGGCTAATTGGTCTTCATGGCTCAAATCCCCCACCGTACTAATCCCAAAATTACCCCATCTATATGCGGTTGGATCTTGAAAGATTGCCGGTAAGATCCCAGTGGCCGAAAATGGCGTGTATCTATTGATATTGGAGATTTGAAATCTGCGACGTATCTTTCTCCAGATCAGATAGGCGGCATTGATTATCTTAAATCTAGTCTTTTTATAATAACTAGGTTCTAAAACTGAGGCAAGATGGCGGCCGGTCAGTCGGCCGAGTGAGCTGATCACCTACCCTCTCCTGCTAAGACCCGTTCTGAAAGCGATTCTGGACACCGCAGCGTAGAAGGCAATGGCGGAATAGACACCCCTTTTCTCTGACAAAACTTACTCTCTGGATTGAGCGGATGCTCTGGAGATTGCGGTTCTGTCTGTGGGGGGTTCCGTTCCCCTGTCGATTGGCGTCCCGAGCTCTTCTCTGTCCGGCTGCTTTACCTCTCTTGCCGGTATTCGCGGAGAGAGCCGCAGCGATGCCACCGAAAACTGCCAGCAAAGCAATTAGGGGGCGCGGAATGACTACCGGCCTGGACAACTCTGCAAAATTGGCTCCTGCTGGCCCCGTTGATGGAAGAGGCTCTGTTGCTGCTAGCCGCCGATCTAGTATCGAGATGTTGGGCTCAGGCGAGCAGCAGAAACCGGCCAAGGACGGAGCTGCTACACGCGGTAAGCAAACAGTACCTGCGTTGTTTAAGGCTCAGTCGGCAAGAAACAAAGTGACGAGCAGTCCCACTGGTGGTGCCGAATTACCTCCCACAGGGAAAATCAGGCGCTTGAATGTCTCAGCGCAGAGGGAATCGGCAGCACAGGTTGCTCTGACCCAGGATACTACCTTGAATCATGGGGGGGCAGAACAGGGGATAACAGGTCTCTCTGATGCTATCTCGGGCTCAATTGATGCTAATTCTGGCGAGATGGGGGACAGTGAGAAGCCTCTCCCTTTGGCAATAACAGACTGCTATACTTTAACACAGCAAACACAGCAATCCCAATGTATTCTGGGAAATGGAGTCCACACATGTGATGGCCTGGAAACAGGGAGTATGGATACAGCTCTATCTAGCAAGCCGGCTATCCAGAAAGAAGGCAACGAATTCATTTGCAGAGAGGAGGATGTCACTGATAAATTCTTTTCTTTGTCAGATCATTCAAGCTCCTCGGAAGAGGATGGCCAGCATAAAGATTGGGCAGTGGAAGGGAGTGACACTAGTAGTGTCACTGGGAGGAAGAGGGTGACAGATCTTTGTTTAATCCTGGAACGGTTAAGAAACTTCCCGCTCTTACAGTACTAGCTAATAGGGCCGAGGCGACTACCGGCAGTATGGTCTGGGATTACTCCTACTCGTCAAACCTGGGAGAGACAGCTAATGAAGGAAAGGGAGAGGTATCCGCAGAGACTGGTAGCATATCCAACGGCACTGAGGAAATCACGCTCTCCACGATATACCAAGTGATTATGGCCCATCGGGAGGAAACAAGGGCTGAGAGTTCCCAGACACAAGGGGCATATAGAAAATTGCAAAATTCCATCCGGAGAATGGCCAAGACCTGTGCAGACTTCGCAACCAGAATCGGAGGCGGAAACCAGGATCTCCCAATTGGAAGACGAGTTAAATTCGCAGAAGAAGAAGACCGAATCTCTGCAATCTTTAAGAGACGATACTTTGCTGAAACTGACCGACTTGGAAAATCGTGCCAGACGGAACAACTTGCGAGTTTTAGGCATTCCCGAGGGAAAGGAGGGGTCGGATGTCCGTCAGTTCGTGATCGATCTTTTTGAGGAGGCCTTTCCTGACTTACTGCAATGGGACTGGAAGACTCAAATCCAAAGGGCCATCGCTTTCCTTTTAATCAGCAGAGAGCAGGAGGGCAATCTGGTAATTATCCACGCGCTATTTTGATCTCCTTGAACAATTTTTTGGCCAGGGAGTCTTTATATGATCTTGCCAGACCGGACCGAAAAAGAGCAGGGAAAGGCTGCGACTTCTTTGTCCGTCCTGACTTCTGTCAAAAGACTGTTGAAAAGCGCTGGCTTCTGCGGCAATTAATTCCGGAATTCCAGGCAAAGGGGGCGCAGGCCTTTCTCATTAATCCTGCGAAATTGAAGGTGGTCTCTCAAGGGCGCACGCAGTATTTTCAGTCAGAAATTCAGGCCAAAGAACTTCTAATGTCACTAAAAACTCCTTAGATTTCGCAGGTGTCTATATCCAGTTTGGTACATAGATGGTAATCGTCTTCTTTAAGCCTTGAACTCTAATGACTTCATGGACCTTTTATGCTAGGGCTTTTTCACGGGAGGTGGGGCTGGTTCCTGATCTGTCCTTTTTTTTTGTTTCTTAGATTCTATTCTTTGGTTGCCCATAATCGCTTTTTTTCTTTCTTATGTAGCATACACAGATTGAGCTTAAAGGTCTAGCAGTATGGAGGGGCGGGTGTGTTAGCTCAGCATCACCAGGGACAGTTGGTCCCCATGCCTCGTATGGTGGGGGGTAGGTGGGGGGGTAGGGGGAGGGTCCCAATAGGGGGCAGAGGGGGAGGGTGGGGGGTAGGTGTGGGGGATGCGTGGACGGGGGTATAATGTTGTTAATATTTTTTTACGATCTACGGTGTTTAAGGAAACGGGTAAATACTGGTACCGCTGGGAACAGCTCTCAGCTTCATTTGTTCAAGCTTATTGAAGAAACTGGCTCTTTCAAAGATGACTGGTAGAAGGCCCGGAATTTCTGTATGTTCATGGAATATCTGTGGTTTAAATGACAGGAAAAAAAGGGGGTTATTGGCCAAGTGTGTACATTTTATGAGGATTGATATACTATGCTTACAGGAAACTCATATCCCTAGTAGTAAAAGTGGTTGGTTGAAGGAAATCGGTTTGGATCTGTTGGCATATACACGGCAAAGTACCACTATTAGGGGTGGCCATCTATGCACAACGGGGTTTAGGGTATGTCAAAGAGTTAAGGAGGATCAATTTGGGCGCTGGGTGATCATCGAATTTAGAATCAATGGTGCCCCCTCACAATTTGTTCTATTTATGGATCAAATTTGGATGATCCGGAAGTCTTGAATTATTTAAGTATTGAACTTGCCACATGGCCATATCCGCTAATTCTCTGCGGAGATTTTAATATTCATTTGGAGGGTAATTTCGATCTGTCTAGTGATTCTCTATATCATGGGCGGAAAATCAGGACTTTTAAGGCTTTACGGGGATTAGTCAGGGAGCATGGGCTGGCTGATTTATGGTACAGACATAAACGGATGGATTTGGGATATACTTTCTATTCCGCCCCTCATAATAAGCTGGTCCGCCTTGACTATTTCTTTGTGTCACGCCAGATGGCAGAATGAACCAGTATTAACATAGCCCCTAGGGTTATTTCAGACCACAACCCTATAGTGGTGGAACTTCCATTAAATGGATTTGTCGAGGTACCGAGGTCATGGACCTTTGAACGTAAATTATTGTTGGATCAGCTGTATTGTGAACATATGGCCAAGTGGCTGGCAGAATTTTTTGATTTTAATAGAAACTCGGCTTCAGACATGATAGTCTGGGACTCTTTCAAGGCAGCTGTTCGTGGAGAGACTCTTAATTATTCCTGCTACCGCCGAAGGGTGCTTAAGGACAAATTGAGGGATTGGGTGGAACAACTTAGGCTGGCAGAGGTGCAGATGATGCAGAAAATCTGTGGTGGTCAAAATATTGAAGATATTGAAGAATGTCAGCAGTTAATTGCCGTTATTAAGGCTAAGATACACCAGCATTTTAGTGAAGAACTTGCTATTAAATATGCACAATATAGAACTGAAGCGTATGAACTCAGAGAAAATACTGGTAGGGTTCTGGCCAAGCAATTACAACAGAGGGAGGTCTCAAATAGAATTAATAGAATCCAAGACCAGTCTGGCCAAATTCAGGACTCTCCGACAGGGGTCCTGAAGGTATTTCAGAACTTTTATCAACAGCTCTATACTGAGAGAGAAAATGAAGGGGCTGATGGATGTGGGGTTGATCCTCTAGAGGAATTTTTTGAAGATCTTCAAACCACTAAAGTCACATCAGATCAAAATTCGATTCTTGCAGCCCCAATTACTTGGGAAGAGATAGTAGCAGCTATAACTTCCCTAGCCCCTGGTAAGGCTGTTGGCCCGGATGGGATCCCTCTTGAATTTTTTAGAACATTTCGGAACTTATTAAAATCAGACTTAATATCTCTATTTCAGACAGCACAGCGGGGTCGTATTCCTAATTCTTGGAGGAGAACTACTATCGTTGTATTCAAAAAGAAAGGCAAACCAGAATTAAATCAATCATCGTATAGACCCATCTCACTCATTAATGCCGATAACAAGATCTATTCAAAAATTTTAGCATCTAGATTAGGTGATATCATTAATCCCTTGGTCTCCCTACGACAGCACGGGTTCATTCCTGGGCGGGACACGACTGATCATGTCAGGAGGGCTATCTCCCCTTCTTGATTGGGCACGGGCCACGAGGTATCCGCTTGGGATGATCCTGTTGGACGCCGAGAACGTTCAACAGGGTCTCCTGGCGGTTCCTGTGGTCCGTCCTACGATGGAAGGGGATAGCTAACGAATTTATTCAGGCAATCCAGGCTCTGTACCTATCACCGGTGGCCGGGATTCGTATTTCAGGGCAGGAGTCTAATTCGTTTAATATAAGCAGGGGTACTAGGCAAGGGTGCCCTTGTTCCCCTCTCTTGTTCTCATTGTATATTGATCCTTTTCTGCAGAAACTAGAACAATGTAGTAACATCCGGCCAGTAAAGGTAAATGATATCGAATATAAGATACTGGCCTATGCCAACGATATCGCAATACTAACATCTGATATTATTTTGGCATATCCGACAGTTAAAGATCAGGCTGAGCGTTATGGTATTCATTCAGGGTATAAATTAAATACCGACAAGACTCAGATTCTCTATTCTGGAATGGAGTCTTTTCCGGACTTGCCAATTGTGCCAGTAGCAACATATCTCGGGGTAAAGCTTACTGTAGAGGTTGATCAAATCCCTGATATAAATATTGGCCCCATGATCGATACAACTAATCAGACACTGGAAAGGCTAGACCATCTTCATTTGTCCATGTATGGGTGAAGTAATGTTATCAAAATGACGGTATTTCCCAAAAATCTTTACCTGTTCAGGACTATTCCCTTAGAATTTCCCACTTCATGGTTTAAAAAGATTGAAAGGATGTGCTGCAGGTTTTTGTGGAGCTATCATAGATCCAGGAGAGCGGCCAAGTGGTCAACCCTCCCAAGACTGCGAGGCAGTTGGGCCATTCCAAATTTTCTGCTTTATTATTGGGCATGTATGTTGCAACATATGGGGGTACTTTTAGTCGGAGACAGGTCCCAATGCTCAGAGGCTGCCAGACCAACTATTTATGAAATAGCTATGGGGGATAATGCTATACGAGAAGCAAATTCCAATGTAAAGAATGTTGAATTGAAGACACCTGGAGAACTGTGTTGTTTGGATCCTGTAAATGTGTGCAGATATTTTAATCATAGGTTTCAAGCTATGATGTCTTTCATCTGCAATAAAAAGAATCCACCTCTTGGAGAAGTTACTGATTTCTTTTGGAGAAAGGAGTACCAAGCGAGAGGTGCTCCTCATATACATATGCTATTGTGGATCAAGGATGCACCTAAATTTGGAACTGATTCAGATGAAATAGTATTGTCTTTCATTGAACAGTATGTGACATGTGAGATTCCAAGAGAAGGAGGAGATAGACGCTTGAGACAGCAAGTTTTACGTTTCCAAAGTCACCGTTGTGGAAAGTACTGCCGACGAAAATACAAGTGTAAAGGAAAATTTTATACCAAGTGTCGGTTTGGATTTCCACGTCCAGTAATTTCTAAAGGAAGAGTACATTCTTTTTTTTCTTCTGTAAGGCACACAATAACGCGCAAATCTCCAAAGAATACCTACAACTTGAAAAGAAGAGAACTGTCAAAGTATATTAATGACTACAATCTGGTTATTTTAAAAATGTGGAATGCAAATATGGACATCCAGTATATTGCAGACAACTCAATTGCTGTTGCACGCTACGTTACATCATATATAACGAAATCAGAAAGAACTGAGATCAAACAAATGTGGGAAGAAATTGCACAAGAGAAAGAGCCTTAGCAAAAAAATGTACAGCTTTACTTTGAAAATGCTTTCCCACAGAGAAATTGGATCGTATGAATGTTCAGACCGCTTGTCCTCTTCAAGTTTATATTCAAAATCACGAGGGATCATTTGGGTAAGTTTAGGTCTTGCCTGCTCACGAAATAGAGTGTTGAAATCATTAGAAGAAATTGAATACTTAGCAGCAAATGAACCAGACAGTACAGAAATTCTTAAAACTAATATGTTGGATACATACTATCCGAAAAGGAGTCGACATCTGGAACAGCTATGTCTGTATGAAGTACTTCAACATTACAGCTTCAAAAGAAATGTTAAACAGAATTTAAAACAAGGAAAATATGCAGTACCTGGATGTCATGGATGTTTAGTAAAACACACAAAGGTAACCTTATCAACCACAAGAAACTTAGGGGCCGATTCCGATTCAGGCCGGAAATCTCCCCGACCGAGCCGGACCCGGAGAGATTCCCGACCGAATCGGACCCTAGCAGCCCGACCGAACGAGTACGATGCGCACGTATGCCATCGGACTCGATTCGGTCGGACTCCCAGTGAAGTCAATGGGAGCCAGTCGTGCGAGCGCGTACACGGGCTCCCATTGACTCCAATGGGCACGCCGCAAACAAGGGCGCCCCTACAGCGTGTTCGCGTCGATGCGGGTCGCGCCGTACATGCACGTGTAGGGGACCCATGGGTCCCCCCTGTGTGCGACTCGCGTGCCTACGCTTCCAGGGGGTCTGACACGGACCCCCAAAGTGCGGCTCCGACAGCTCCTTGGAGCCGGACTGCGCGAAGTCGGTCGGAGCGGTCGAGGTGCGCATCGTACTTACCCGGCCGGGGAACGTCTCCATTGCGCGGTGTGAGTCGTCCCCGTGCGAGTCGGTCGGAGCGGTCGGGTCCTGCGAACGAGTCGGTCGGAGATTTCGCGAGCGCACGCATCGTACTCGCTCGCCCGGACGCACGTACGATTCGGTCGGGAAATAGGGCTCCGAATCGGATCCGGTAACCCCGAATCCGATTCGGAGCCCTACCGGCCGAGATCGGAATCGGCCCCTTAGTTGTGAAACTCCAGACAAGCGAGAATTTTACTATTTAGTACTTCTCCAACTGTTCAAACCATGGTGTAGCGAAAGTGAATTACTTGGAGATTTCGACTGCTACGAAGATTCTTTTAATGCATGTAAAGATAGCATTGCATGTTCAATTTTCCCTACATATTTAAAAATGTTGAATGATGAAGTTGAACAGGAAAAGACTATTACAGCTGAAGTTGCAAATGAAAGTTCTCAAGAGAGTCAAAGTTCTGGTCCATGTAGTCAAGATCCACTTGGAGAACCAATAGTGGAAAATGAAGCAGCGATTGCTATGCATGAAGTGGAAATTGCAATGCAACAAGCACAAGAGGAGAATATTACATTGGAAAAGTTAGAAGAACGAGTAAATATTGAACAGAAAGAAATATATGTACAAGTGAGAGAACAGATGGAACATGGTTTGTTGCATGGAAAAAAAATGTGTATGTTCATCATTTAAACCTATTCTGATGTACATCAGTGGTCAAGCTGGAACGGGTAAAAGTTTTTTAATTAAAGTTTTGACCAGTTATCTTAAAAAACTACTGGTTCACATTTATCTTGTGTGGTAACAGCTCCAACTGGATTAGCTGCGCACAATGTTAAAGGAATTACTTTGCATAGATTACTAATGTTACCAGTTGAGCATGATAATAAATTAGAATATCAGAAGTTGTCTGGAGAAGCTTCTTATGAAGTGTCAAGAGTGCTGAAGAAGATGAAACTTTTAATTATTGATGAGGTGAGCATGGTCTCAAACTTAATGCTTGCTTTCGTGCATTTAAGAATGCAACAGGTATTAAAAACAGATTACGACATTCTCTTTGGAGGAAAACATTTAACTGTATTTGGAGATCTGCTACAACTAACTCCTGTAAAAGGAGAACCAGTCTTTAAAACTCGTCTACATGAAGACACTAGGAAATCTTTGGGAAGTATTGGAAATGTGAATCTCTGATTAAATTTTGAATATAAAGAACTCACTCAGAATATGCGACAAGCAAGTGATGAAGATTATGGAAATATTCTGAAAGATGTAAGAATTGGTGTTCTAAGCAAACATGGTAAACAAGCTTTACAAAGTCGTCTACTAAAGAACTTGTTTACAACTGAAAACACACCAGCAGCAGTACTGTACAAGAACATTGCAGAAAAAAGTCTATACTTTGCTTAATGCCTACACTGGAACAGTGTTATACATTTAATCAAGAGCTTCTGAAATTGGAAAATCAAGAAATAGTTCACATTGAAGCTACTGATAAAATCGAGCATCAAGGAATAACAATTCTTCTTTCAAATAAACTACAGACTAAATTGGATTCTTTGGAAAAGTCTGTATCAAAAAGTGCTGGCTTAGAAAAAAATTTAGATGTATGTATAAACTGTCGGGTAATTTTGAGGCGTAATTTGAATATAGAAGAAGGTTTAGTGAATGGAGCAATAGGGAAAGTAGTTGAATTTGTAAAATATCAAAACAGAAATGCAATTGAATTCTTGAAAATTAAATTTGATCAGATTACAGAGGTAAAACAAATTGGGCGTTGTGCTGTACGTTTTTGCTGGTAAAAGACTTGTATGTTCGTAGAAAACAGTTTCCTTTCTGTTTAGCATATGCAATAACCATTCATAAATCTCAAGGTTTAAGTGTAGATAATGCTTTAGTAAATGTTGGAAGAACTGTGTTTAAAGAGGGAATGGCATACGTTGCATTATCTCGAGTTAGAACATTGTCTGGTTTGTATTTAATTGATTTCGATGAAAACAAGGTTAGTGCTGATGTAAATTGTGTAAGAGAATATAATCCTTTAAGAAGACTTTATGCACCAACTTTAGGTGAATATCCTATTTATGAAAAACGTGCTGTGTGTTCAAAACGCAAACATGTTGATGAATCAAGTGTGGTTGAAAAGCAGAAAAAAATTCAAGAGAAAAGGAAAGATGCAAAGAAACAGAAAATACAAACAAGTGATGATGTTGTGGGATACCAATTAGAAAATGCTTCTGGTGTCAACTGCTATGGTAATGTTAGTCTAAACGTTATATTTTATCTAGAAGATGTTTATGGTGAAATTATGGAAAGTCAGGAAAAAGATTATGTTCTGCACTTTATACTTTATTTGAACAATTGAGAACTGACAGAAGTAAGATCCATACTGCTTCTGGTATTCGACAACTCTTGGATACATGTACTGGATCTTTAACGTTCAGTCCTGATATATATAACAAGATGCACAAGAGTTTCTGATGGTTATGCTTGGAGTATTAGAAGATGAAGGAATCCAGATTGAGAGTTTATTTGGACTCAGTTACAAATGGGATCACAAATGTGAACAGTGTTCATTAACTTCAAGTACTATAGTTGACAGAGAACGATTTCTATATTTAACAATACCTGACTGCAAATCTGTACCTTTTCCGAAATTAGTAAAAGAAGCAAATCATGATATGAAATGTTCTCGTTGTCAATCAGAAATGTTATCTACATTATGCCTAGAAAGATATGGAAAATATGTATTTTTAATGCTACAACGCTGTAGACCAAATGGAAGAAAAGTGGAAACGAAAATTAAAAATGTTGTTGCTAGTCAAGTATCTATTTCTGGAAGAACTTTCGCAACACTGGCTATTGTTTTCCATGCTGGAGCTACTACCACATGTGGACATTATACTGTATATTTAAAATACAAAAATGGTTGGAGTCACTGCAACAATACACACTTGGAAATTAAACCGAGATTGCCTTATGAATTACCCAACTCATACTTGATATTTCTGAAACAAAAATTTTAGATACATTATTCGGCCTAGAGGGAAAATGGGAAGATGCTTTAAGGAATTGATACTGGATGATTTAAAAAAAAAATATCCACACATTATTTGGCCTTGAGGAAAAATGTGAACAGAAACTACACAGTAAAGGTAAGATTTAAAAATTGGAAATAGTATTGGATGTGTTATTTGTGTTGATTTGGTATTGTGGTTGAAAGAATTAGTCATTTGTTTTTTTTAACAATCTAGTTGATTGTTTTTTTCCCCAGCTGTTTATGATGATACTACAGTGACATCACTGTGAATAGTGAAGTTAAGTAGAATCTGATAACAGCAGAAAAAGGGAGAAAAATATGTTTTTAAAATGTTAAATTATGTTGTATTATTTGATAAGTAACACTGTAATTTGTGAAATATATTACATTGCACAACAGTTTTACAGTTTCTTTTCTTTTCTGTAGTGGAAAAGTCAGAAAAAACAGTACTAATGACAAATAGCAGAATAGTAGTTTAATATTTAAAAAAAACTTTCAAATTCACTGAAAAAACCTTAGGTTTTACAGACGTAATAGTTAGAAATTAGCATTTAAAGAACCTTTGAAATTCCCTGAAAAAACCATAGGTTTTACAGACGTTATAGTTAGAAATTAGCATTTAAAAAACCTTTGAAATTCACTGAAAAAACCATAGGTTTTACAGACGTAATAGTTAGAAATTAGCATTTAAAAAACCTTTGAAATTCACTGAAAAAACCATAGGTTTTACAGACGTTATAGTTCGAAATTAGCATTTAAAAAACCTTTGAAATTCACTGAAAAAACCATAGGTTTCAGGGACGTTATAGTTAGCTGGACATTTCACTCGTACAAAACCATAGAAATTCCACCGTTACAGTTAGTTCAGTTAACTATAACTCGCGCCCCATAATGCACTGCTCATGACGTCACATATTACATCATTCATGGCATGGTCAGTGACATCACTGATGACATCACTGATGACATCTCAAATGACATCACTGACGACATCACTGATGACATCATCCAGTGACTGTGTGTTTCTGTAAAGTTTAAATATGTTTTATATATATGGCAAGGTGTATTGAAGAATGAGTGGGTGTATAAGTGTCTGGATGGAGGATTTAGGAGGTATGTAACATATTGTATAAGTGACTGATTAAACGTGTCTTACTGAATGCATGGGTTAGTGACTAAACTGTGTGAATGTCTGTATCAGTCTGTCTGTTGTTGTGTAAGCTGCAACATGGGTTGGTCAGTAGCTACATGAGTGTCTATATGGGTTCTTGATTGTTTGCTTGAGTATTTGTATGGGGGACTGAGTGTGTGTGTGGGTGGGTTGGAGGTGTGTGACTGTGCATAGATGGGTGAGTGGTTGATTCACTGGGTGTATGGGTTCAAGAGTGCATGTGGAAACAGCTGTATGGGTGGATTAGTGTGTGTATGGGTGTGTTGGTGAGTGAATGGATGTCTCAGTGGTACATATGTGAGTAACTACTTATGTAAAAGGCAGTATATGTGAGTGATGGTGTATATAAATAACTATATGTGAGACTGAGTGATTGTGAGAGTGGCATGTATGGATGAGTCTGTACTTGTTTCAGTGATTACATAAGAGAGTAACTATGCGTTACTGTCTGTATGAATTAGTGAGGTGGTGTGTGTATAACTGTTTAGGTGAGTAAATGGGAGTGTGATTGATTCTTTGCATGACTGACTAGGTGTGTGAGTAACTCAATGGATGAGTGGCGGTGTGTGAGTGTCTGAATAGGTGTATGAGTGCATATGATAGGGTTGTATTGATAAGTGACTGCATGTATAAGTGATTGTATGGGTGAATGAGTAGATGTGTGTGCAGACCTAGGAATCAGTGAGTGAGTATGTAGTAACTGGTATTGGTGTGTGGATGGTTTCGAAAATGGTAGTCTGTATTTTACAGTGGGTGTATTAAAGGTTATATTAGTGTGTGATGAGGTGCATCAGATTATCACGTGGATGATGTCATCAGTGATGTCATTTGAGATGTCATCAATGATGTCATCAGTGATGTCACTGACCATGCCATGAATGATGTAATATGTGACATCATGAGCAGTGCATTGCGGGGGCGCGAGTTATAGTTAACTGAACTAACTATAACAGTGGAATTTCTATGGTTTTGTACGAGTGAAATGTCCAGCTAACTATAACGTCCCTGAAACCTATGGTTTTTTCAGTGAATTTCAAAGGGTTTTTAAATGCTAATTTCTAACAATAACGTCTGTAAAACCTATGGTTTTTTCAGTGAATTTCAAAGGTTTTTTAAATGCTAATTTCTAACTATAACATCTGTAAAACCTATGGTTTTTTTCAGTGAATATATATATATATATATATATATATATATATATATATTAATACTTAAGTAGGTGGTTATAATTAGGACTATGCTTCCATAGGTAAAGAGTTTTTGACTTGCCTATATCTTTGGCGCCGTTTGACCAATCTCTATGAAAATTTCCAAAGAAAGTGCACCAGTGATTTTAGCATTGACAGTTTCCGGGCAATTGGTCAAGCGGGGGCAGAGAAAAAGCAGGGTCAAAAAAGTGTGTTTCCCATGTTAATTCCCATATGAGCTTTGAACATAACTACAGCCCAAACCGCTGGACAAAATTATACTGAATTTGGCAGAAAGGTAGCTTTTCGTTCGCAGATCACGCTTTCAGTTATTTGGTGTAAATCCGGTCAGTAGTTTGCAAGAAATTTAAGGAAATCCAAATTGGTATATATACGACCTTGAAGCCTTCACGAATAATAATGAGCTGGTGCAGAGATCTGCCGAGCTCTAATTGGCTGCCAACACTTCAACAAGGAAATTATGGCAGCCATCTTGGGAAGGAAAAGGGGCAGGGTACGAATACCCTACCACTGTAGCCTTGGTCCTAGGGTCCCAAAGGGACCCCGGCAAGGCAGAACTATTTTTTTTAATTCACGTCGAAATTCACAAATATTCACAATATATCACCATGAACTGAAAAATAAAACAAGAGTGCTTGCTTTTAATATTACCCCCGGATGGGCCAGGTCCCAAGCATTCTGCCTTTAATGAATAAGGGGTGTGAGTAGGTGTATCAGAGATTATGTGGATGATGTCATCAGCGATGTAATTTGAAATGTCATCAGTAATGTCATCAGCGATGTTACTGACCATGTCTTGAGTGATGTAATATGTGACGTCATCAGCAGTGCATTGAGGGGGCGCAAGGTATAGTTAACAGCTGAATTTCTCTGGTTTTGTATGAGTGAAATGTCAGCCTAACTATAATGTCCCTGAAACCTGTGTTTTTTCCAGTGAATATATATATATATATATATATATATATATATATATACATATACATATATATATATATATATATATATATATATATATATATATATATATATATATATATATATATATCTATATTACCTACTGGCGGTCGCCAGTAGGTAGTTATTGTTAGGATCTCGTTTCTATTCAAAAAGCGTTTATTCTTTTGCCAATATCTTTGGCGTCGTTTGACGAACCTTTGCGAAATTTTTAAAACTAATGGCCCGCTCAGGTCAGCTCCTGTCTTGAAAGTTTCGGGGTGATTCGTCAAGCGGGAGCCGAGAAAAAAGGGGGGTCCCAAAACGTGTTTTCCCAATGTTAATTTCCATAGGAAAAATTGGAACAGGCTACAGCCCGAACTGCTGAATGGAATTATACCAAATTTGGCAAAAAGGTAGCCCTTGGTTCAAAAAGAGACCTTTTTTTTAAATGGTGTAAATCCGTTCAGTAGTTCCTGAGAAATTAGAAAAAGAAAAGTTTCGATATCTGAGCACCGAGGAGGGTTCGCGAACCCTCCCAGGCACGAGATTCACTCTGATTGGCTGTGTTGGCAGCCATCTTGTGACTCAGTAACCAAGTCACAAGAAAAGAGTAAAAAAAAAAGGTGCAAAACAAGAAAAGGGGGCAGGGTAGAAACACCCTGAGCCCCTATGGCCTGCTCAGGGGGTCCCACAAGGACCCCCAGGGCCAAAAAAAGCATTTTTATTTTTTTTTAAACGGCAGCATTCACGTTGGGGTCTCGAATCCTGCTGCGAAAATAAAACAAAAACGAAGCGCAGACTCCCGCACTTCGTTTTTGAAAGCCCCCGGGTGGGCCAGGTCCCAGGGGCACTCGCAAATTAATTTGCGGGTGCCAACGGGGGCCCCCGCCGCCCCGGGGACCACCACCTCCCGGGGCTTATTTAATAAACTGCAGGGGCACTGCGGCCCCCCGCAGCCACGGGGACCGCCACCTCCCCGGGGCTGTAAAAATAAATGCGTGGGGGGGTCCCAACCCCCCCCACACTGCCCCGGGGACCGCCACCTCCCCAGGGCTAAATTAATTAAGGGCGGGGGGCCTTGTGGGCCCCCCTAAAGCCCCGAGGACCGCCACCTCCCCGGGGCTATAATCAATAATTAGTGTGGGGGGGCTTCAGCCCCCCACACTGCCCTGGGGACCACCACCTCCCTGGGGCACTCTGTAATGAAATGCGGGGGTCCGTTACGGACCCCCGGGCACCGGGGACCACCACCTCCCCGGGGCTTAAAACATTGGGTGGGGGGCCGTGCGGCCCCTCTCCTGGAGCCATTGATAGCCCTGGGGACCACCAGACCCCAGGGCTGGCTCCTGCAGTGTCCTGGGGTGCCCACCCCCGGGACACTGCTGTTTGCTATGGCAGGGCGGGAGCCGTGCGGCTCCCGCCCTGTCATAGCAAACTCTGCTTTGATTCATAGAAGCGAGAGCTTGAAACCTGCCCTCGCTTCTATGAAGCGAAGCAGAATTGCTTTTGAGCAAGGGGAGCTGCATGTCAGCAGCACCCCTTGCTCAAAAGCAATGCCGGCTCCCACAGGAGGCGGGGAGCCGGCGGGACCGTGGGGGCATTGGGGCTCCCCCCATCGTCCCCAACGGAGAGGCCAGGCCCCGGGGAATGGGGTCCCTGGGGCCAGAAGTGGCCCGGGAGGGGGGCCACGCGGCCCCCATCCCCTATAATATATTTTTTTTTTAAACCGCGAAAAGGCCGGCCTTGGGGGATGGAGTCCCCGGGCCATAATTGGCCTGAGGAGGGGGGCCACGCGGCCCCCCTCCCAAAACAAAAATTTAAATAAAAGGCTGGCCAGGCCCCGGGGTATGGGGTCCCCGGGGCCATAATTGGCCCAGGGAAGAGGGGCACGCAGCCCCACTCCCATAACAAAAAAAAAAAAAAAAGGAACCGGCAACTCGCCGGAGGCCCCGCTCCCTCCCTGCACCACTCTCAAAACGCGCCCCCTGGTGCGTTGTAAGTTGGGGAATTAATTCCCCTTCAATCCTGAGGGTCCCTGGGGGCCAACTAGCCCACCAGGTACCTCCAGTAAGCGCCACAGAGCTGCGTTGCAGAGAGGTGGTCTGAGGCCACGCCCCTTTTTACACCACTCTGCAAACGCGGCTTCTGGTGCACTGATGGTGGGGCGATGAGGTCCTCTTGTGTCCTGAGGACCTCGGGACAGAAGTGGACTTCATCCTCTGAGCAGCAGTGCGCCAGAAGCCTCGTTTGCAGCGTGGTGTAAAAAGGGGCGTGGCATCAGACCACCTCTCTGCAACGCAGCTCTTTGGCGCTTACTGGAGGTACCTGGTAGGCTAGTTGGCCCCCAGGGACCCTTAGGATTCAAGGGGACTTAATCCCCCAACTTACAACGTGCCAGGGGGCGCGTTTGCAGAGTGGTGCAGGGAGGGGGCGGGGCCTGATGTTACAAGTGCAAACGCACCCCCTGGTGCGTTGTAAATTGGGGGATTAAGTCCCCTTCAATCCTGAGGGTGCCTGGGGGCCAACTAGCCCACCAGGTACCTCCACTAAGCGCCACAGAGCTGCGTTGCAGAGAGGTGGTCTGAGGCCACACCCCTTTTTACACCACTCTGTAAACGCGGCTTCTGGTGCATTGGTGGTGGGGCGATGAGGTCCTCTTGTGTCCTGAGTACCTCAGGACACAAGTGGACTTCATCATCCGAGCAGCAGTGCACCAGAAGCCGCGTTTGCAGCGTGGTGTAAAAAGGGGCGTGGCCTCAGAACACCTCTCTGCAACGCAGCTGTGTGGCGCTTACTGGAGGTACCTGGTGGGCTAGTTGACCCCCAGGGACCCTCAGGATTCAAAGGGACTTAATTCCCCAACTTACAACGCGCCAGGGGGCACGTTTGCACAGTGGTACAGGGAGGGGGCGGGCATGATATAACATGTTAGCAATCCTGCTGTGTGGGACTTACTGGAGGTAATAGGAAGGGTAGTTGGCCGGCCCCCAAGGTTGACGTTGGGGGCTAACTACCCCTCCTGTTACCTCCAGTAAATCTCAGACAGTGGGATTGCTAAGAGGTGTTCGGAAGCCACGCTCACCTTTCTCCACCACTCGTGACTGCTATGTTATAGTTAGTGATTAGCTTTTAAAAAACCTATGAAATTCACTGAAAAAACCATAGGTTTCAGGGGCGTTATAGTTAGAAATTAGCATTTAAAAAACCTTTGAAATTCACTGAAAAAAACATAGGTTTCAGGGACGTTATAGTTAGAAATGAGCATTTAAAAAACCTTAGAAATTCCCTGAAAAAACCACAGGTATCAGGGACGTTATAGTTAGTTGGACATTTCACTCGTACAAAACCAGAGAAATTCGGCCGTTATAGTTAGTAGAGATAACTATAACTCGCGCCCCCGCAATGCACTGCTGATGACGTCACATATTACATCACTCATGACATGGTCAGTGACAAAACTGATGACATCACTCATAACATCTCAAATGACATCACTGAACAAGGAAACTTGGTTTCCAAAACGCGTTGAGTCTTGCTTTTGCCAAATAAAGTCTGCTTACAGCATTTGGGTGCCGTGGATCATTGTTTGTGGCATGGAAACGATTAAATATGGATATATACATATAAATATATATATATATATATTATCTACTGGCGGTCGCCAGTAGATAGTTATAGTTACAACCTATTATCCAAAGGAAATCCGCGACATTCTATTTGCAATAATGTTGGCGCCGGTTGACGAATCTTTGCGAAAGTTTCCAACTTGTTGGGGCGCTCCGGTCCGCTCCTACCCTGAAAGTCTCGGGGTGATACGTCAAGCGGGGGCCGAGAAAAAAGGGGGTCCCAAAACGCGTTTTCCCCATTCATTTTTCCATAGGAACCTTTAGTCGCAGCTACAGCCCGAACTGCTGAACGGAATTACCCCAAATTTGGCAAAGAGGTAGCCCTTGGTTCAGACTGGTGCCTTTTGCTAAAATGGTGTAAATCCGTTCAGTAGTTCCTGAGAAATTCACAATTAAAATCACATATATATCTATGGGCGCGTCGGATCCGCGTACCCTCCCGACCACGAGCTGCATGCTAATTGGCTGTCAACACTCCAAATCAAGAAGTGTTGGCAGCCATTTTTTCCCTCGGTAGAACCGAGGGACAGAAACAAGTGCGCAAAGCGCAAAAAGGGGGCAGGGTAGAAACACCCTGACCCCCTAGGTCTGCTCAGGGGGTCCCACAAGGACCCCCTGGGCAGAAAAAGATTTTTATTTTTTTAAATCGGGCGGGATGCGCTTAGGGTGCGCGTATCCCGCCGAGAAAAAAAAGAAACAAAGTGCGCAAAACGCACAAAGGGGGCAGGGTAGAAACCCCTAACCCCCTAGGCCTGCTCAGGGGTCCACCAGGAACCCCTGGGCAAAAAAGCATATTTTTTTTTTTTAAATCGGCAGGATGCGCTCAGGGTGCGCGAATCCTGCCGAAAAACAAATCGAGCGCGGTCTCCCGCGCTTCGATGTTAGTGGCCCCGGGTGGCCCAAGTCCGGGGGCATGGTGGGGGATAATTTAATGTGTGGGGGCCTCAAAGGGCCCCCAAGCCCGAGGACCGCCACCCCCGGGGCTTTTTAAAAAATGGTGCGGGAGGGCTCTGAGCCCTCCCGCAGCCCGAGGACCACCACCTCCCGGAGCTTTTTTAATTAATTTAACAACCTGTGTGGGGGCTCCAGCCCCACACGCCCGGAGACCGCCACCTCCCGGGGCACTAACAAATTAAAATGGGGGTCCGTTTTGGACCCCGAAGCCCGGGGACCACCACCTCCCGGGGCTGTGCTCATGTAGGGAGGGGGCCGCGCGGCCCCTCCTGGAAGCCCTTGATGGCTCTGGGGACCGCCACCCCCCAGGGCCGGCTCCTGCAGTGTCCCGGGGTGCCTACCCCGGGACACTGTAGTTTGCTATGGCAGGACGGGAGCCTCGCGGCTCCCGTCCTGCCATAACAAACTGCTTTGGATATTGGAAGAGAGAGCAGGGAAACCTGCTCTCTCTTCCAATATCCAAAGCACATTGCTTTCCACATGGGGAGCAGCATGTCAGCTGCTCCCCATGTGGAACAGCAATGCCGGCTCCCAAGGGACGTGGGGAGCCGGCGGGACTGTGGGGGGATTGGGGACCCCCTACAGTCCCCAACGGAGAAGGCCAGCCCCGGGGGATGGGGTCCCCGGGGCAAGTAGTGGCCCAGGAGGGGGGACACGCGGCCCCCTCCCCAAAAAAGAAAAATCTAAAAAATAAAAAAAAATGGAAAGGCCGGCCCCGAGGATGGGGTCCCGGGGCCTTAAATGGCCAGAGGAGGGGGCCACGCAGCCCCCTCCAAAGAATAAAAATAAAAAGGCCATGCCCCGGGGGATGGGGTCCCCGGGGCCAATACAGGCCCAGGGAAGGGGGGCCACGCGGCCCCCTTCCCTTTTTTTAATTAAAAATTTAAAAAAAGGGGTAAGGCCCTGGGGGATGGGGTCCCCAGGGCCCAAAAACAGGAAAAAGGAAGGGGGGCCACACAGCCCCCCTTCAGGGGACAAAAAAAATTTTTTTTTTAAAACGATCGGGCCCGCAGGCCCCGCCCCCTTCCTTCACCACTCTGCAAACGCGCCCCCTGGCGCGTTTGCAGAGAAGACGAATTCCCCTTGAATACTGGGGGTCCCTGGGGGCCAACTAGCCCACCAGGAACCTCCAATATGCGCCAGGGGGCTGCGTTGCAGAGACGTGTAGAGTGGCCACACCCCTTTTACACCTCTCTGCAACGCAGCTCTGTGGCGCTTTTGAAGGTATATGGTGGGCTAGTTGGACTCCGGGACCCTCAGGATTCAAGGGGACTTAATCCCCCAACTTAAAACGCGCCACGGGGCGCGTTTGCACAGTGGTGAAGGGAGGGGCGGGGCTTCAGGTGACATGTGTGCAAACAGGCCCCATGGCGCGTTTTAAGATGGGGAATTAAATCCCCTTCAATCCTGAGGGTCCCTGGGGGCCAAATAGCCCAACAGGTACATCCAGAAAGCGCCACAGAGCTGCGTTGCAGAGAGGTGTAAAAGGGGTGTGGCCTCTCTACACGTCTCTGCAACGCAGCCCCTAGCGCATATTGGAGGTTCCTGGTGGGCTAGTTGGCCCCTAAGGACCCTCAGGATTCAAGGGGACTTAATCCCCCAACTTAAAACGCGCAACGGGCGCGTTTGCACAGATGTCACCTCAGGCCCCGCCCCCTCCCTTCACCATTGTGCAAATATTCCTCTAAAATCAGCCGAAATACGAATTCCGATTTACTCACCTGTTATCAGGAGAGACCTCAGTGCTGTATCTTTCAGCCCAGTACTGGTCCTGAAAAGTAATTCTAACCATACTTACCAGTAACTTGAATTTCCTTCCATAGGCTAACATTGACTGGTTTCACTTGGAAATTCTTCTAAGTGTGGAGTTTTGGAACTTTAAAATATTCCTCTAAAATCAGCCGAAATACGAATTCCGATTTACTCACCTGTTATCAGGAGAGACCTCAGTGCTGCATCTTTCAGCCCAGTACTGGTCCTGAAAAGTAATTTTAACCGTACTTACCGGTAACTTGAATTTCCTTCATAGGCTAACATTGACTGGTTTCACTTGGAAATTCTTCTAAGTGTGGAGTTTTGGAACTTTAAAATATTCCTCTAAAATCAGCCGAAATACGAATTCCGATTTACTCACCTGTTATCAGGAGAGACCTCAGTGCTGCATCTTTCAGCCCAGTACTGATCCTCAAAAGTAATTTTAACCGTACTTACCAGTAACTTGAATTTCCTTCCATAGGCTAACATTGACTGGTTTCACTTGGAAATTCTTCTAAGTGTGGAGTTTTGGAACTTTAAAATATTCCTCTAAAATCAGCCGGAATACGAATTCCGATTTACTCACCTGTTATCAGGAGAGACCTCAGTGCTGCATCTTTCAGCCCAGTACTGATCCTGAAAAGTAATTTTAACCGTACTTACCGGTAACTTGAATTTCCTTCATAGGCTAACATTGACTGGTTTCACTTGGAAATTCTTCTAAGTGTGGAGTTTTGGAACTTTAAAATATTCCTCTAAAATCAGCCGAAATACGAATTCCGATTTACTCACCTGTTATCAGGAGAGACCTCAGTGCTGCATCTTTCAGCCCAGTACTGATCCTCAAAAGTAATTTTAACCGTACTTACCGGTAACTTGAATTTCCTTCATAGGCTAAGATTGACTGGTTTTCAGCAAAAAGTTTCAAAGTGTTGATTTTCACAAATTACAAATATTCCTTAAAAATCGCCTGTATGACTTAAACGCATTCTTTCAACTGTTTACAGGAGATGCACCAGTGCTGGATCCAGGATCCAACACTGAGTAAGAAAAAGTAACGATAACAGTTTTTACCTGCTAAGTGAATTTCCTTCCTTAGGATAACATTGGTGATTCAATGAGAAAAAGTTTCTAAGTGTCAACTTTTAAAATACAATAATATTCCTTAAAAATCACGACTGTAACCAAAACGCTTTTACTCAACTGTTTACAGGAGATGTACCAGGACTGAATCTAGGATCCAGTCCTGTGGTTACAAAAGTAATCCATAAAGTAACTAATTGCATTTAACTAGAAATTCACATTGAGCTGAATGTTGCATTGTGTTTGAAAATGTGTTGCCCATTGCAACAACTGTAACTACTGTACTTAAAAGTCTATTGCCTATCTGCAAAGTATTTAAACTAAAGTAATTCATTCTGAGAAAGTATTTTTTGTAATGTAATGTATAATGTAATTACAATGTAATTTAAAAAATAAAATATGTAAAAAAAATTGTTTCTAAAAATGTAGTAAATCAGTATGAAAAAAATTAATATAACAATTAATACATTTAAAAATTGTCATTTACAAAACCTTTGAAATTCACTGAAAAAACCGTAGGTTTCAGGCACGTTATAGTTAGAAATTAGCATTTAAAAAACCTTTGAAATTCACTGAAAAAACCATAGGTTTCAGACACGTTATAGTTACAAATTAGCATTTTAAAAAACCTTTGAAATTCACTGAAAAAACCATAGGTTTCAGACACGTTATAGTTACAAATTAGCATTTAAAAAACCTTTGAAATTCACTGAAAAAACCATAGGTTTTAGGGACAGTTATAGTTACTTGGACATTGCACTCGTACAAAACCCGTGAAATTCCCCCGTTATAGTTAGTTCAGCTAACTATAACTCGCGCCCGTAATGCACTGCTGATGACGTCACATATTACATCACTCATGACATGGTCAGTGACATCACTGATGACATCACTGATGACATCTCAAATGACATCACTGATGACATCATCCACGTGATAATCTGATGCACCTCCTCACACCCTAATATAACCTTTGATACACCCACTCTAAATTACAGACTGCCATTCGCAAAACCATAGACACTCCAACACCAATAACTACATACCCACTCACTGATTCTTAGGTCTACACACACACATCCACTCACTCACCCGTACAGTCACTCATACTTACGGTCACTCAGTACAGGACTATCATATGCACTCTTACTCCTATATAGACACTCAAACAACGCCACTCATCCATAGAGATACTCACACACCTAGTCAGTCATGCAAATAATTAAACACACTGCCATTTACTCACCTATACAGTTATACATACACCAGCTCACTTACTCATACAAATAGTAGCACATTGTTACGCTCTTATACAATCACTGATACAAGCACACAATCATCCATACAGCCACTATCACAATCACTCACTCTTGCTTATAGCTATTTATATACTCCAACACACATATATACTGCCTTTCACATATGTAGTTACTCACACATGTACCACTGGGACATACATTCACTCACTAACACACTCTTACACACACTTACCCACCCATACAGTCTATCACAGATGCACTCTTGAAACCATCCACCCAGTGAATCACCCACTCACACATCTATGCACAGAGTTGCACACACCCCTCCCACACAAACACTCAGGCACCCATACAGATACTCAGACAAGCATTCAATAACTCATATAGACACTCATGTAGCTATTCACAAACACATGCAGCCACTTACACAGCAACAGACAGACGGATACAGACATTCATCCAGTTTAGTCACTAACCCATGCATTCAGTAAGATACGTTAAATCACTCACTTATAGAGTCAGTCACGCACCTACTAAATCATCCATACAGACACTTACACACCCACTCATTCTTCAATACGTCTTTTCCTATATATATTAAAAATATTTAAACTTTACAGAAACACACAGTCACTGGATGATGTCACCAGTGATGTCATCAGTGATGTCATCAGTGATGTCATTTGAGATGTCATCAGTGATGTCATCAGTGATGTCACTGACCATGTCATGAGTGATGTAATATGTGACGTCATCAGCAGTGCATTGCGGGGCGCGAGTTATAGTTAGCTGAACTAACTATAACGGGGGAATTTCACGGGTTTTGTACGAGTGCAATGTCCAAGTAACTATAACTGTCCCTAAAACCTATGGTTTTTTCAGTGAATATATATATATATATATATATATTCTCACTTGTCAGTCTTAGGGTGGTATTTCTGAACCTATTTTCAGTGGCCTTAGGACTCTGGGCACTTTACTACTGCTAACCAGTGCTAAGGTGTTTATGCTCACTCACGGAAACAAGTTAGTTGGCTTATACCCAATTGGCATATTTAATTTACATTTAAGTCCCTAGTAAAGTGGTACTTCATGTACCCATGGCCTGTAAATTAAATGCTACTAGTGGGCCTGCATCACTGATTGTGCTACCCATTTAAGTAGCCCTTTAAACAGTCCCAGAAAGCTGTTGTGACTATTAAACTTATCTGATAGGCCCACCAGAGGGCGATAAAAGTAATGATTTTAGTGACTTGTACTCTCACTCTTTTCCTGCCTAATCACATGCGAAAAAGCCCGTGAACAAGGAGCAGGGGCTCCGAAACGCGTAGGGCAATTATTATAATTGGACAAGGTTTGCCGGTTTTTCTGAATAATGAATGCTGCTGGAAATTGCGGGATTCGGCTGTTTCTGAGTGCGTCCTTGCAGGTGGACACCTTTGTTGAAAAGATGTAATCCGGCCAGTCCCGGCCGGGAGGACTGCACCGCCACGGATGGAAAGTGTGGGCTGCTTCATACAGACCGGCTGTACTTGAGTTGGCAGAGAAACAGTTGTTGCATGAAATTGAACCGGAGTTCCTTGCCCGAGGCTCACTGGAGAGCATTAAACTTGCATAAATTGAATATGATAATGGCAGAATCCAACGAAGGGATTAATTGGAGTGTGGGAGTACTACGAGTCCCAGAAAGCTGTTGTGACTATTAAACTTATCTGATAGGCCCACCAGAGGGCAATAAAAGTAATGATCTTAGTGACTTGTACTCTCACTCTTTTCCTGCCTAATCACATGCAAAAAAGCCCGTGAACAAGGAGCAGGGACTCCGAAACGCGTAGGACAATTATTATAATTGGACAAGGTTTGCCGGTTTTTCTGAATAAAGAATGCTGCTGGAAATTGGGGGATTCGGCTGTTTCTGAGCGCGTCCTTGCAGGGGGACACCTTTGTTGAAACGATATATATATATATATATATATATATATATACATATTCTCACCTGTCAGTCTTAGGGTGGTATTTTTGAACCTATTGTCATTGGCCTTAGGACTCTGGGCACTTTACTACTGCTAACCAGTGCTAAGGTGTTTATGCTCACTCACAAAAACAAGTTAGTTGGCTTATACCCCATTGGCATATTTAATTTACTTTTAACTCCCTAGTAAAGTGGTACTTCATGTACCCATGGCCTGTAAATTAAATGCTACTAGTGGGCCTGCATCACTGATTGTGCTACCCATTTAAGTAGCCCTTTAAACATGTCTCAGCCTACCATTGCAGCCTGTGTGTGTACAGTTTTAAATTGCCATGTCGACCTGGCAAAATAAACCATTTGCCAGGCTCAAACTTTCTCTTTTAATGCATATGAGTCACCTCTAAATTAGGCCCTTGAAAGCCCCAAGGGCAGTGTGCACTGTATTTAAAATGTTGCACATGTACTTTTAATGTTTACATGTCCTGCAGTGAAAAACTCTTACATTTGTTTTTCACTAATGCAAGACCTATCTCTCCTATAGAATAACATTGGAGTTGCCTTATTACATTTTATATGTGTTATTTCCAAATGGGAAGAGATAACCAATTCATGTTTGGCGTTTGGGGTGAAGAGCTTATTTAGTGGTGAAGTCAGGTTTTTTATCACAATTTTAAAAATGCCACTTTCGTCTTTGCAGTTGGTCTGGGTCACATGACTGGATGTAACTGGCAAACAGACTTTGCAAATTCCTCCCTGACAATCACACAATAGAGGTATTAGGTGTGCTTGAGTGGGCCATTTGCTAACAGAAAGGGGGCGAAGCTGAGAACAGCCACACTTATACCTGAATAGCCTGGGCTCTGCCTTCACTCAAAGGGTGTAACAACCATGCGTTGTCACTTTAGCTGGCTTGGAGCCACGGCTGGGGAGGTAGTAAATTCCATGTACTACACAGCCACTGTCTAGAAGCTTCTCCCCCATTCCAGAATCAGGGCACGTAAGTCTAAAAAGAAGGACCCCAGACACCAACTCTTCAGTACACTTCTGGACGTGTGGATACTCTACCAGGAAGGACGATTGCTTTGGCAAGGGAGAACGCGAAGGCTGAGAGGGCCTTTGCAAAGGAGAAGGCTGAGACTGAGAGGGCCTTGGCTGAGAAAAAGCCACTGTTGGAGCATGAGAAGATCATGAGGGAGCTGAAGTTAAAGGCAAGGCAACCTACCGGATCCAACACTGATGATGGCAGCGTACCAACAATGTCTGCTGGAAAGATGAGGGTACACATACCCCAGGAGCTGGTGCCTAACTATGTGGTGGTAGATGATTTAGACAAGAGGTTTTCTGCTTATGAATGAATAGACACTTATAGAGCGCATGGCTACCAGAGGCTTCCCAGCGCTAAAGACAGAGCCCAAACCGCGAAAATCAGGGAAATCAGGAGAACAGCAGGGTCTTCAAAAGTTTACGAAATAAAAGGTGGTTGGCCTCAAGCCGAATATGATCTGGTAGCTGATTCCAGCATTTTGCAGCGATCACAGAGAATAGACGGCCACCGCTCATAGCTCGGTTAACTCTAGGAACAATAGCAAGGTGTTTTTTCTCAGAGCGAAGGGATCTTTTAGGAAGATACGGGGAAATAATGGATCGGAGAATTGGCGGAGCACTATCCGACATAGATTTATGGGCGATACACAGGGCCTTAAATTGGATTCTTTCGGCTACTGGCAGCCAATGCAAAGAATTAATATATGGTTTGGCAGATTCCCTATTGTTAGCCTGCATAAGCAGTCGAGCTGCACAGTTTTGAACTGTTTGAAGTTTCTTTATGGTCGAGCAGGGGGAGCCAAGATAGAGCACATTGGCATAATCAAGCCTCTAGAGAATATGGGCTTGACCCAGCAGTTTCTTAGCGTTAAAAGGCAGAAGGGGCAAAAACCTCCTAATCATTTTCAAGATGCCATAGCAGGTACCTGCCACCCTATTTGCCTGTACCTTAAAGTTCAGGTTATGGTCCAGCCAAACTCTGAGACTTTTTATTTGGTCTTTAGGGGGAGGCATAGCCCCGAGACATTTAGGCCATAGTGCGCCGCTCTCTAAGTTGATAATCTTGCCTAAAAACATCAATTCAGTTTTAGCAGCATTCAGCTTTAGGAAAGAGGAGTCCATCCATGCTGAGACCTTTTCCAAACAATTGGACAGAATAGACTTATTGTTGTCTAAAAGCTTGAGGACACAATAAGCTGAGTATCATCAGCGTACGTGACGATCTTAACCCCAAAAGGCTCAACCACCTCAGCCAAAGGGCGCATGTAGACATTAAAAGTGTGGGGCTCAGGGAGGAGCCCTGAGGAACCCGCACTGCAGCGGCATCCATCCAGAGGTGGCATTGTCCTCAAAAACTTGAAACAACCGATCTGCTAGGAAGGACTCAAGCCATTTAAGTAAAGTTCCGGTCACCCCATTCTCTCTGAGTCTTGCTATCAACAATTGGTGATTGACCGTGTCGAAGGCCGCGCTAAAATCGAGTAATATAATAGCCGCGGACCCTCCGACATCCAGTATCTTCCTCGATTCTTCAATCACCGCTAGCAGGGCTGTCTCAGTGCCTTGCTGGGGTCTAAAGCCCGTTTGGGAGAGATGAAGGCGTTCATTCTCCTCCAAAAGGTGGAGAGAACGCAATTGACGTGTTTTTCGCTTATTTTAGCAATCCCAGGCAAGAGCGAAATCGGGCGATAATTAGCAAAGACCTCGGGTTCCAGGGTAGGCTTCTTCAAAGGGCTCTGACCATGGCCCGTTTCCATAGGGAGGGGACAATCCCAGAGGAGAAAGAGCTGTTAACCAGATCCAGAATAACAGGAGGCGACGGAATCAAATACCTGGTTAAGAATACTAGGGGGGCAGCATCACAGGGGAGCCAGATTTCAAACAATCCAAGTGCATTTTTAAAACTTTCATATCCATAAATGGAATGGATTCAATAGAGGGTTTAGAGATTAAGGTTGGTCCTCAGTCAAGGGAGCTTGCCAAGGCTGATAGGGGAGGAAAGGCAGTATAGATATCTTCAATTTTCTTATAGAAAAAGTGGGCCAAATTACTGCACCGTCCTAGGGAATCTGCTAGGGGCAGAGGGGGCTCAGGAGGTTGAAAGAGTGATTTTGTTATTTTAAAAATTTCACGGGGGGAGTTAGAGGCTAAGATAATTTTCTTTTCGTAATAGCCAGATTGTGCAGTTCTAATTTCTGCCTTATAAGCCTTAACGGCGTCTCTATATTTGATTTTCTCAGAAGTGGAGAAATCCTTTCTCCAACTTCTCTCAAGACAGCTTACATAACTGTTTCAGCTCTCTAAGTTTGGGAGAGTACCATGCTGCGCAGTGCCCAACTTTTTGCTGGAAATCCAGTTTTTAGGGACTAAAGTATCTAATGACAACTCAAGCCATTGTTTAACTTTAATGTTGTTGGATTCAGGGTCAATACCAAGCACAGGTCTTATATTGTCAAGAGTAGACGCCCAGGCCTCCATAGAAAGTTTAGACCAATTCCGGTTCCAGGATTTTACCCTTTCCCGTGGCTGTCCACCCTCCTGTGGGTTCCAAACAAAGGGAACCACATAATGGTCTGACCAAGGAATGGGAATGGGTTTTTCCACTGTAAGGCTATCAATATTAGAGAAGAGCACTCAGGGTCCCTGAGGAGTAATGGTGGGTAGCCTGTGGAAAAGCATGCCAATGTTTGGGAAGGACGCACTCCTGACACTAGAGGCAGAGGATCAAACCAGGTAGGCCCGCATGAAGGGAGCATACCTTTTGCTAAGTTTGGGCTGACCCCTGAGAAGACTGTCAGACATTCAGGGACCGTCACAAGCTCCCAAATCAGTCCTGGGTGGATTTCTTAGATTATGCTAGCAAGGTACTGAAGAGCTGGATAAGGGGCAGCAATGCAGAAGATTATATTGGGCTGTAAAACCTAATTCAGAGGGACCACATATTCAATATTTGTTTTCCAGAGCTTCATCAACACCTAGTGGATAGCAAGCTTTCTGATCCCAGGACGCTTGCTGAGGAGGCAGACCTCTGGGTCAGCACCATAGTATCTAAGAAGGTGTCTGGGAAGGGGACTCCAAAAAGAGTTGTCAGGGTTCCCAACAGAAGAAGAGGGAAGATACAATAAAAAAAATAGGAGTTCTCTTGAGGCCCCTAAAACACCCAAAGCATTTAAAGGGGAAAGGATCCCACTCCCAAACTGGCCACCAGAAGAAAGGCTTCACAGATCAGAAAGCTGGAAAGTCACCCCTAAGTGCTATGAGTATCGGCATATGAACAGAGATGCTGAGTGCTCAAAGAGGGCACCACCCCTCAGTGGTCGACAGTCACAGGGTATAGCAGGATAGCGCTTGGGAAGAAGTTGGCCCTAGTTAGTGTTGAGGAGACTAGTGAGGTTACCCTAGTAACCCTGGGTGATATAGAGATGGTGCCCAAATCCCCTTGCATTCAAATACTTCAAAGTATAGGCAGTGGGTCGCCATCAATGGGCAGAAGGTGGAGGCTCTAAGGGACACAGGAGCCACTATGACTACTGTGAGGTGTCATCTATTCTATTCTTCAGAATTTATATAGCACATGGCTAACCAATGAGCCTCCCAGCGCTAGTAATAACCTCCACTCTGAGATGCTGTTTGCCTGCCTGATAATAGATAGGTTTTCAGTTGCTTCCCAAAGCTGGTTTCATATCTTTTCTGTCTGATGTGAATGGGGAGTGCATGCCAAAGTTTGGAAGCTAAGAAGGTAAAGGAGCTCCCCCCTCTTACTTCCTTGACCCTTGGGACAAGAAGCAAGTTGTGACAGTCAGATCGAAGAGCTTGTTTTGAGGCATAGGGGGTTATCAGACGTTGGATGATTTGGGGCCTTTTTTGTACGCAGCGTGGTGGACCAAGCATAGGGATTTAAACTGTATTCTCTTCTGGATTGGCAGCCAGTGAAATGCTGCCAATGCAGGTGCTGCTTATGGAATCTTAGGGATTTTGAAAAGTGTGTGTGCTGATGCATTCTTAATTACTTGCAATCGATTTGTTACATATTTGGGTTTGCCTAGGTAAACGGAGTTCCTGTAGTCCAGTTGTGAAATGATTAGATCTTCTACTACCACTCTATAAAGATGTGCTGGAAGCCAATTTAGTAGTTTTCTTAGGGTATGAAGAAGTCTGAAGCAGCAGGCTGCCAACTTCTTGGCTTGGACTTCCATGGATAGCCTGTAATCCATCCAGAACCCTAAACTCTTGACTGACTACGCTGCTGAGGGGAGTGGTCCTAAACAGATCAGCCAGTTGAGTTCTCTCCAGAGGGAAGAATTGTTTCCTTGACCAGGACATCTGTTTTATCTCGATTCAGTTTTAGACAGCTGTTCAACATCCAGTTTGTAACATGCTTAAGGCATGCGTTTAGCTGATGGGAGGTGTTCTTGATGTCTGTGGAGAGCGAGATGTCAAGCTGTGTGTTGTCTTCATAGGAGACAAGGGTGAACCCATGTCTTTGTACTATTGGTGCCAGCAGGCATATATAGAGGTTAAATCTGTGTGGGGCTTAAGGACGATCCCTGAGGTACTCTGCATTTTAAGGCATAGGTTCTGGAGAGAGAGGAGTCCTCCTGGTCTTGAAAGCTTCTCTGCTCTAAGGAGTTGGTTAGCCATTTGAGGGCAATTCCACCTATTCCTGTCTCCTTTACCCTTTGGATGAGGACCAGGTGTAATAACGTGTTGAAGGCTGCGCTCAGGTCAAGCAAGATCATTGCTGTTGAGCCCCCTTGATCAAGAATCACGTTTAGCTCTTCTGTTGCCAGTAGGAGGGCTGTCACGGTTCTGCAGTCTGGTCTAAACCCAGTTTGGGTTGGGTACAGGATAGAATGATTTTCCAAGAGGCCAAATAAATGTTTGTTCACATACTTTCCAAGAGTCTTACTCCCCCCAGGAAGAAGTGAAATGGGGCAGTAATTCTCCACCGGTAGGCTTTTTAGGAGGGGTTTTACCACCACATGTTTCCCTGCTAGGGGGACCATGCCGCTGTCTAAAGAATGATTGAGGAGGTCTGTCAGTTCGGCTAAAATAGTGTTTTCTCCTTTTCTTATAATATCTGGTGGGGCTGGAATAAGTGGTGAGCCAGATTTGATTGTCTTCAGGGTCTCCTCGGTTGTATCAATATACAATTGGGGGAAAGCTATTAGTGTGAAATTTACTTTTGCTGTAATTGTGTTAATAATGTTTTGGACTGTGTTTTGGGAAGGGCGAGCAAAATGTTGTTCACATTTTCCAAGACAGAATTCACTAGCATGTTGCACTGCTCAATTGAGCGTGTGAGCCAGCTTTGGATCTTGGCTGGTTTCATGAGGCTGTTTACCACCTTGAACAGTTTTTTAAAAATATTCTGGGGCATTTTCTATGTTGTTGCTGAAGTACGATGCTCAGACTTCTCAAATGGTGCACTGGTATATATATATTTTTTTTGTGTTATGCCTTGCTTGGCCCATCATACGAATTTCTTCATTCTATTTCTGCTTTTTTTGCTTCCTTTTTAAGTTCAATGAGATTGGCAGAAAACCAGGAGGTGCGACCTCAGGGCAGCATGAGCCCATGGGCTTCATAGGGACCATTGCATCCAGGGAACCTGAGAGCCAGTTCTCAATTTTTTTTGTATCTCTCGTCAATTCCTCCTTCCCTTTTTGGGGCTGAATCTGCTAAGGAGCTTTCCCAAATTGTGGTGCCCAATTTTTGCCAACAATGTTTTAGTTTTGAGGAGTGGGACTGTTTTTCTGTGTACCTAGGAATGAACAAGGAGAAGGGTACCAAGTGGTGGTCAGACTAGTAGATGGGGTAGGGGTATTTGCTGGGAGCTCATCAATGTTGGAGAAGATAGGATCCAGTATATGGACTAGATTGAGGGTGGGGTGCTTTGCTATTTGAATTGCTGCCATATACTGTGTGAGATTTTTTATGCTTTCATTGTTGTCCTTATCAAAGTGTATGTTGAGATGACATAAAATTGTTAAGTTGGATAACTTTGGGCTGAGTTCCACTATTAATTCTGGATGTGCTAAATTGAATTTGGTTGTGGAACCTGGTGAACGGTATATTAGAATACCTGAAAAGGTGAATGTAGCTGAGAACTCCAGTGCCAATAGCAGGCATTCACTTACAGGAAGCTTTGTAATGGAGAACTGACTGGTGTCCTCAGAGCAGATGATACCCAATGCAATCCACCAGGTTGTGGTAGCAGACAACCAGGAGAGCCACTACCCTGTGGCTCTTGTTCCTTTTGATTGGTAAGGGGGTCCTCAGGTCTTCTAAATTTGCTGTGAGCCCTACTATGCCATGGACTGTCTGTTAGGGTATGACTTGGAGCACACTGCCTGGAGTGAAGTGGAGCTCAGGTCAGGAAATGTTTGGTTGCTTGATTAGGTTTGTGTGCCAACCAGGTCCACGACTTCCCAGGATGGGAGTCAAGCAGGTCTTGAGCCTGGAAAAAGGGCCCAGGCACCTGCCAGAAAGGGAAGGGCAAGGGGCGTGGGAGGCCAGCCCCTGAAAATACTGCAGAACAGGTGGATGGGGTACTGAAGGAGGCTGCCCCGAACTTGCTAGATGGTAAATGGAAGAAGGGCCCACCAGGGAGGAGTCCTGCAAGGCAAAGAAGAAGTGACCAATCCTTGAGGGCCTGAGGTTGAAAAGCCAAAGCCCAGGCAGCTGGTGACACCTCTGGAGATCGCCTCATAAATTGGGAGAATGAGCTTCTGTATAGTGAGTCTAAGGCTCCTGAGCATAGGGCAACTCATTTATTGGTACTCCCTCAATGTTAAATGGCCTTCCTACTGTGGCTGACTCATGAGATTCCCCTGGCAGGATATCACAGGCAGGACAAGACCTTTGACAGGCTTGTCAGTCACTGAGGACAGCTACTGCTGTATTTTGTAGGACTTGTCTCCTCTGTCAGGTGAGTCGGATGACTGACTCCCATGCCTGTTGTTGGCACAACCCTTGGGAGGTTGGGAGTTGATATTGTAGGATCCTTGGAGATCAAGACACCCTTAGGCAATAGGTTTATCCTAGTCTTGGTGGACCATGCCACTAGGGACCCAGCGGCCATCCCTCTGAGAACCATTACTGCTCCTGTAGTGGCTAGGGCCCTAATGGGGATTTTCACCAGAGTGGGTTTCCCCAAGGAAGTAGTGTCAGACAGGGGCACCAACTTCATGTCCACGTACATGAACTTTATGTGGAAGGAGTGTGGGGTTACTTATAAATTCTCCACACCCTATCATTTACAAACAAATAGGCTTGTTGAAAGATTCAACAAGACCCTTAAAGACATGATCATGGGCCTGCCTGAGCCCATGAGGTGAAAGTAGAATGTCCTCTGACCATGCCTACTTTTTGCCTACCAGGAGGTACCACAGAAGGGAGTTAGGTTTAGCCCATTTGACCTTCTGTATGGTCACCCTGTTAGGGGACCTCTCAGTCTGGTTAAAGAGGGGTGAAAGCAAGCTCCCAAGAACCCTTCCCCAGGATGTGGTTAGCTACATACTAGCCCTCCAGAACCAGATGGTCAATTCCCGGAAGAAAGCTTCTAAGAACTTGGAGGTTAGCCAGGAGGTTATGAAGCAGTGGTATGACCTGGCGTTTCAACGTGGGCAGAAAGTGTGGGTGACCTGGCGTTTCAATGTGGGCAGAAAGTGTGGGTGCCCAGGGCTCTCCAGGATCTCTGGACTGGGCCATATGACATGGTGAAGGAAAAGAGGGAATCCACCTATCTTGTGGATCTCAAGACCACCCCCCCCGATACCCTTAAGGATACATCTCAACCTCCTCAAACCCCACTAGGAGAAGTTTGAGGTCACCATGCTGTTGGTGACAGATGATGGGGTGGAGGAGGAGAGTGAACCTCTCCTGTCATCTAAAGAGATAGATGAGTCAGTGGAAGTTGTCAATCTTTCCTTTTGTCATGCCTCTTGTATCATGGCCTATCCCTTGGGCGTCCTTCCCCTGCAGTTGTGGACAACTTTGTGTATACTCACATGTAAATGTAGTGTTGGACCGCTGGAACAATACGCTGAGACCATCCCTCTATCTGAGAATAATAAAGACATACACACATACACTGCACATGCCATACTGATGTGTGGTACAGAGGCTATGCCCAGTGCCTGTTGCTTAAAGAGAGACAGCACGTTAAGTATTCACCAGTACTGCCAGTACTTGCCAGACACTGTGCTGCTTGTATTAATGATGTGGTTCCTTTCCAGCTTCTGCAGGTTGTGAACTCCTGCGGGGCGTTCCAAATCACGGCTGCCATATTGGGTGATGCCATGTATGAAAACAAGCCCCACCCATTGGCAACCACTTGTGATCGGGGTCGCTGCCTTGCAGCTGTTGGTTTCCCATCGTTGGAATCACAGAGGGAGTGTTGCGCGTCATGCGTGCTAAGCATTCTTGTGACCAGGGTGTGAAGTGAACCATCACCTGAATCACAGTAAGTGTTCGTGCTCTGCATGATTTGATTTTTGTTTTAATTATCCGAGTCAACAATAGCGCATTTTTGGGAGTGTTACTTCCAAAGGTAAAACAGTCACTCATAGGACATTGTAAAGCAACAGCGCATTGTGAGTTTTACTTCCGCAGTTAAACAGTGACTCATAGAACATTGAGAATCACATTAAAGACATTGTTAAGATAAGAGAGTTGAATCATAGGACAATGTAAAGACAATGTAAAGACATTGGCAGAATCATATGGTGAATCATATATTGCTTCATAGTCCATTGTGAATTGAGACATTGTCAGATTTAACCTTTGAGCTTAATACCATATGTTGATTGTGAACTCTGATTTAAAGAAACGACTAAAGCTCATTAGGCATGAGGTATGAGCCGTGTGAACTGGTAGCAATAACAGACTCTTGAACAGTGAAAGGCAATTGCTTCAGAGCTTACAAAAAAGAAGAAACAGAACTAGACCAAGTGTGCGTTTGAAACACTGAAAATAGCTAGTCAATTTCTACTCTTTTTTTTTTTTTAATTTTTTTATTAAGTCAATTTCTACTCTTGAAGTTTTACATGATATTCCAAATAAGCATGAGCACCAATGCTTTATTGAGTTGTGACTAAGTGAGAGATCAGTATTTTTAACCCCTTACAGGTAATAGTGATTGGTAGCACACATCTTGACAAAACAAAGACGTTGCTTCTTGTTTTATACACCAGAAGTAATCATCATCCTTTGCTATTTCAGGTCTCCCTCCCGGCAGTACCCTCCCCCAAACCCTTCCCCCCATCCTGCCACTCTGAACCTCTGGTGTAACATATTCAAAAAGTCAGTGCTGCAAGAAGGTGGGCATTGGAGGGTACTGCTCCCGAGGAACTCACACCTGACACCTCTACCCTGACCCCAGAGCAGCAGAGGAACTGTTGCCAGTTACTGAAACTGTTTGCCTCCCTATTTTTTCTTCTTCCCTACCCTCACTTGTGTACCCATGATATAGATACTGTGGATAGCCTGCCTGTCAAAAACAAAATGTACAGGCTTTCTTGCAAAGTGAGAGCCAGCATCAATGAAGAAGTCACTAAGATGCTGGAATCAGGGGTCATTGATCCCTTCATTAGTCCCTTGTCCAGCCCAGTTGTGCTGGTATCATAAGTGGCCCCACCGGCAGTGCCCCAGAACTCAAGTTCTGTGTTAACAACCGACGACTCAACCAAGTCACAAAGACTGATGGGCCACAGGCTGCCTTGCATCCAATCCACAGAGTTGGTATAGTTATGTTTGGTAATAAAATATTACTTCATTTTAAACAATCAATTTACAAAGGATAAAGGCCCTTTATAGTTAGGCAAGGTTTTATGTTACGCTAAAAAACCATAGAAATTCATTGAAAAAAACAAAGGTTAAAGTGATGTTTTAAGTAGGTGAAAATGTCTGTTAAAACGTTTTAAACTCAAAAACCACTGAAATTCACCACTGAATTAAGTGGCCTTGCACACTTGCCATGCACTGCTTATGAACTCATATATCACATCAGTTATGACATCTTCTATGATATCATTGATAACATCACTGATGACATCTGAAATGTCAAGTGCACAGTAAGTGCACAAGTTATAGTTACTTCAGTTAACTATAAATTGTAAATTTCAGTGATATTTTAGTTTAAAATGCTATAACGCCAACGTAACCATTTTCTTTTTCACTGTGGAAAAAACTAATTATATATATATTCACTGAAAAAACCATAGGTTTTAGGGACAGTTATAGTTAGTTGGACATTGCACTCGTACAAAACCCGTGAAATTCCCCCGTTATAGTTAGTTAAGCTAACTTTAACTCGCGCCCGCAATGCACTGCTGATGACGTCACATATTACATCACTCATGACATGGTCAGTGACATCACTGATGACATCACTGATGACATCTCAAATGACATCACTGATGACATCACTGATGACATCATCCAGTGACTGTGTGTTTCTGTAAAGTTTAAATATGTTTAATATATATAGGGAAAGGCGTATTGAAGAATGAGTGGGTGTATAAGTGTCTGAATGGATGATTTAGTACGTGAGTGACTGACTCTACAAGTGAGTGATTAAACGTATCTTACTGAATGCATGGGTTAGTGACTAAACTGTGTGAATGTCTGTATCCGTCTGTTTGTTGGTGTGTAAGTGGATGCATGGATTTGCGAATAGCTACATGAGTGTCTATATGGGTTATTGATTGGTTCTCTGAGTATCTGTATGGCTACCTGAGTGTTTGTGTGGGTGGGGTGTGTGTGACTCTATACATAGATGTGTGAGTGGGTGATTCACTGGGTGCATGATTTCAAGAGTGCATCTGTGATGGACTGCTTGGGTGGGTGAGTGTGTGTATGGGTGTGTTAGTGAGTGAATGTATATCTCAGTGGTACATGTGCGAGTAACTACATATGTAAAAGGCAGTATATATGTGTGTTAGAGTATTTAAATGGCTATAAGTGAGAGTGTGTTATTGTGAGAGTGGCTGTATGGATGCGTGTGTGCTTGTATCAGTTATTGTATAAGAGCGTAAGAATGTGCTAGTATTTGTATGAGTAAGTGAGCTGGTGTGTGTATAACTGTATAGGTGAGTAAATGGGTGTGTGATTAATTTTTTGCATGACTGACTAGGTGTGTGAGTACCTCTATGGATGAGTGGCGGTGTGTGAGTGTTTATATAGGTGTATGAGTGCATATGATAGTCCTGTACTGAGTGACTGTAAGTATGAGTGACTGTACAGGTGAGTGAGTGGATGTGTGTGTAGACCTAAGAATCAGTGAGTGGGTATGTAGTTTTTGGTGTTGGAGTGTCTATGGTTTTGAGAATGGCAGTCTGTAATTTAGAGTGGGTGTATCAAAAGTTATATTAGGGTGTGAGAAGATGCATGAAATTATCACATGGATGATGTCATCAGTGATGTCATTTGAGATGTCATCAGTGATGTCATCAGTGATGTCACTGACCATGTCATGAGTGATGTAATATGTGACGTCATCAGCAGTGCATTGCGGGCGCGAGTTATAGTTAGCTGAACTAACTATAACGGGGAATTTCACGGGTTTTGTGCGAGTGCAATGTCCAACTAACTATAACTGTCCCTAAAACCTATGGTTTTTCAGTGAATTTCAAAGGTTTTTAAATGCTAATTTCTAACTATAACGTGTCTGAAACCTATGGTTTTTTCAGTGAATTTCAAAGGTTTTTTAAATGCTAATTTCTAACTATAACGTGCCTGAAACCTATGGTTTTTTCAGTGAATTTCAAAGGTTTTTAAATGCTAATTTATAACTATAACGTGCCTGAAACCTATGGTTTTTTCAGTGAATTTCAAAGGTTTTTAAATGCTAATTTCTAACTATAACGTGCCTGAAAACTATGATTTTTTAAGGGAATTTTAAAGGTTTTTTAAATGCTAGTTTCTAACTATGCCAACAGAGGTAGGACATGTGAAGAAAGAAGAAAAAACGCACAGAAAGAAGCAAAAGATGTGCAGAAAGAACCAACAGAGGAGCAGAAAGAGGCCTTGTTGCAAAATCATCCTGTGCCCACAACTTTTTCAGACGGGTACTGGTGGTAACTGACTCTGACTAACCAGAGCCAGTGCGCGTTTGCACAGTGGTGAAGGGAGGGGGGCCTGAGGTGACATGTGTGCAAGCGCGCCCCGTGGCGCGTTTTAAGTTGCGGGATTAAGTCCCCTTGAATCCTGAGGGTCCCTGGGGCCCAACTAGCCCCCAGGTACCTACAGTTAGGACCACAGAGCTGAGTTGCAGAGAGGCGTTCGAGGGCCACGCACCTTTTTCACCTCTCTGCAACGCACCTCTGTTGTGCTTACTGAAGGTACCTGGTGGGCTAGTTGGCCCCCAGGATTCAAAGGAATTAACTCCCCAACTTAAAAGCGCACCACAGGGCGTGTTTGCGCACATGTCACCTGAGGCCCCGCCCCTCCCTTCACCACTGTGCAAACGCGCCCCGTGGCGCGTTTTAAGTTGGGGGATTAGGTCACCTTGAATCCTGAGAGTCCCTGGGGCCCAACCAGCCCACCAGGTACTTCCAGTAAGCACCACAGGCCTGCGTTGCAATGCCTGTAACAAGTTGTGTTTAGGTAGTGAAGAGGGTCGTGCTGGGGGTAGTGTTTTAGGGTTTAGGGTAGTGCAGTGGTGTTTGTGCAGTGTAGGGGGTCATGCTGGGTGGTGTTTAGGATTTAGGGTAGTGCAGTGGTGTTTGGGTAGTGTAGGGAGTCGTGCTGGGGTGGTGTTTCAGGGTTTAGGGTAGTGCAGTGGTGTTTGGATAGTGTAGGGGTCGTGCTGGGGTTAGTGTTTTAGGGTTTTAGGGTTTAGGGTAGTGCAGTGGTGTTTGGGTAGTGTAGGGGATACTGCTGGGGGTAGTGTTTTAGGGTTTAGGGTAGTGCAATGGTGTTTGGGTAGTGTAGGGGGTACTGCTGGGGGTAGTGTTTTAGGGTTTAGGGTAGTGCAGTGGTGTTTGGGTAGCGTAGGGGGTACTGCTGGGGGTAGTGTTTCATGGTTTAGGGCAGTGCAGTGGTGTTTGGGCAGTGTAGGGGTTCGTGCTGGGGGTAGTGTTTTAGGGTTTAGGGTAGTGCAGTGGTGTTTGTGTAGTGTAGGAGGTGCTGGTGTTTTAGGGTTTAGGGCAGTGCAGTGGTCTTTGGGTAGTGTAGGGAGTCATGCGGGGGTATTGTTTTAGAGTTTAGGGTAGTGCAGTGGTCTTTGGGTAGTGTAGGGGGTTGTGCAGGGGGTAGTGTTTTAGGGATTAGGGTAGTGCATTGGTATTTGGGTAGTGTAGGGGGTCATGCGGGGGTAGTGTTTTAGGGTTTAGGGCAGTGCAGTGGTGTTTAGGTAGTGTAGGGGGTCGTGCTGGGGGTAGTGTTTTAGGGTTTAGGGCAGTGCAGTGGTGTTCGGGCAGTGTAGGGGTCGTGCTGGGGGAGTGTTTTAGGGTTTAGGGCAGTGCAGTCGTGTTTGGGTAGTGTAGGGGGTCATGCTGGGGGAGTATTTTAGGGTTTAGGGTAGTGCAGTGGTGTTCGGGCAGTGTAGGGGGTCATGCTGGGGGTAGTGTTCTAGGGTTTAGGGCAGTGCAGTGGTGTTTGGGCAGTGTAGGGTGTCGTGCTGGGGGTGGTGTTTCAGGGTTTAGGGCAGTGCAGTGATGTTCGGGCAGTGTAGGGGTCGTGCAGGGGGTGGTGTTTCAGGGTTTAGGGCAGTGCAGTGGTGTTCGGGCAGTGTAGGGGGTCGTGCAGGGGTGGTGTTTCAGGGTTTAGGGCAGTGCAGTGGTGTTCGGGCAGTGTAGGGGGTCATGCTGGGGGTGGTGTTTCGGGGTTTAGGGCAGTGCAGTGGTGTTCGGGCAGTGTAGGGGGTCATGCTGGGGGTGGTGTTTCAGGGTTTAGGGCAGTGCAGTGGTGTTCGGGCAGTGTAGGGGGCGTGCTGGGGGTGGTGTTTCAGGGTTTAGGGCAGTGCAGTGGTGTTCGGGCAGTGTAGGGGTCGTGCTGGGGGTGGTGTTTCAGGGTTTAGGGCAGTGCAGTGGTGTTCGGGCAGTGTAGGGGGTCGTGCAGGGGGTGGTGTTTCAGGGTTTAGGGCAGTGCAGTGGTGTTCGGGCAGTGTAGGGGCGTTGTGCAGGGGTGGTGTTTCAGGGTTTAGGGCAGTACAGTGGTGTTCGGGCATTGTAGGGGGTGGTGCTGGGGGCTGGTGTTTCAGGGTTTAGGGCAGTGCAGTGGTGTTCGGGCAGTGTAGGGGGTGGTGCTGGGGCTGGTGTTTCAGGGTTTAGGGCAGTGCAGTGGTGTTCGGGCAGTGTAGGGGTCATGCTGGGGCTGGTGTTTCAGGGTTTAGGGCAGTGCAGTGGTGTTCGGGCAGTGTAGGGGGTCATGCTGGGGCTGGTGTTTCAGGGTTTAGGGCAGTGCAGTGGTGTTCGGGCAGTGTAGGGGGTCTTGCTGGGGCTGGTGTTTCAGGGTTTAGGGCAGTGCAGTGGTGTTCGGGCAGTGTAGGGGGTCGTGCTGGGGGTGGTGTTTCAGGGTTTAGGGCAGAGCAATGGTACTCAGGCAGTGTAGGGGGTTGTGCTGGGGGTGATGTTTCAGGGTTTAGGGCAATGCAGTGGTGTTAGGGCAGTGTAGGGGGTCGTGCTGGGGGTGGTGTTTCAGGGTTTAGGGCAGTGCAGTGGTGTTCCGGCAGTGTAGGGGGTCGTGCAGGGGGTGGTGTTTCAGGGTTTAGGCAGTGCAGTGGTGTTCGGGCAGTGTAGGGGGTCGTGCTGGGGTGGTGTTTCAGGGTTTAGGGCAGTGCAGTGGTGTTCGGGCAATGTAGGGTGTCGTGCTGAGGGGTGGTGTTTCAGGGTTTAGGGCAGTGCAGTGGTGTTTGGGCAGTGTAGGGGGTCGTGCAGGGGTGGTGTTTCAGGGTTTAGGGCAGTGCAGTGGTGTTCGGCCAGTGTAGGTAGTCTTGCTGGGGGTGGTGTTTCAGGGTTTAGGGCAGTGCAGTAGTGTTCGGGCAGTGTAGGCGGTCGTGCTGGGGCTGGTGTTTCAGGGTTTAGGGCAGTGCAGTGGTGTTTGGGCAGTGTAGGGGTCGTGCTGGGGCTGGTGTTTCAGGGTTTAGGGCAGTGCAGTGGTGTTCGGGCAGTGTAGGGGGTCTTGCTGGGGGTGGTGTTTCAGGGTTTAGGGCAGTGCAGTGGTGTTCGGGCAGTGTAGGGGGTCTGTGCTGGGGATGGTGTTTCAGGGTTTAGGGCAGTGCAGTAGTGTTCGGGCAGTGTAGGGGGTCTGTGCTGGGGGTGATGTTTCAGGGTTTAGGGCAGTGCAGTGGTGTTTGGGCAGTGTAGGGGGTCATGCTGGGGGTGGTGTTTCAGGGTTTAGGGCAGTGCAGTAGTGTTCGGGCAGTGTAGGGGGTCATGCACGGGGTGGTGTTTCAGGGTTTAGGGCAGTGCAGTGGTGTTCGGGCAGTGTAGGGTGTTGTGCTGGGGCTGGTGTTTCAGGGTTCAGGGCAGTGCAGTGGTGTTCAGGCAGTGTAGGGGTCGTGCTGAGGCTGGTGTTTCACGGTTTAGGGCAGTGCAGTGGTGTTCGGGCAGTGTAGGGGGTCGTGCTGGGGCTGGTGTTTCAGGGTTTAGGGCAGTGCAGTGGTGTTCGGGCAGTGTAGGTGGTCGTGCTGGGGCTGGTGTTTCAGGGTTTAGGGCAGTGCAGTGGTGTTCGGGCAGTGTAGGGGGTCATGCTGGGGCTGGTGTTTCAGGGTTTAGGGCAGTGCAGTGGTGCTCGGGCAGTGTAGGGGGTCGTGCTGGGGGTGATGTTTCAGGGTTTAGGGTAGTGCAGTGGTGTTCGGGCAGTGTAGGGGGTCGTGCAGGGGCTGTTGTTTCAAGGTTTAGGGCAGTGCAGTGGTTTTCGGGCAGTGTAGGGGGTTGTGCTGGGGCTGGTGTTTCAGGGTTTTGGGCAGAGCAGTGGTGTTCGGGCAGTGTAGGGGGTCATGCTGGGGGTAGTGTTTCAGGGTTTAGGGCAGTGCAGTGGTGTTTGGGCAGTGTAGGGGGTCATGCTGGGGGTGGTGTTTCAGGGTTTAGGTCAGTGGTGTTCGGGCAGTGTAGGGGGTCTTGCTGGGGGTGATGTTTCAGGGTTTAGGGCAGTGCAGTGGTGTTCGGGCAGTGTAGGGGGTCTTGCTGGGGGTAGTGTTTCAGGGTTTAGGGCAGTGCAGTGGTGTTCGGGCAGTGTAGGGGGTCATGCTGGGTGTGGTGTTTCAGGGTTTAGGGCAGTGCAGTGGTGTTCTGGGCAGTGTAGGGGGTCGTGAAGGGGTGGTGTTTCAGGGTTTAGGGCAGTGCAGTGGTGTTCGGGCAGTGTAGGGGGTCGTGCTAGGGGTGGTGTTTCAGGGTTTAGGGCAGTGCAGTGGTGTTCGGGCAGTGTAGGTGGTCATGCAGGGGCTGGTGTTTCAGGGTTTAGGGCAGTGCAGTGGTGTTCGGGCAGTGTAGGGGGTCGTGCTGGGGGTAGTGTTTTAGGGTTTAGGGTAGTGCAGTGGTGCTTGTGTAGTGTAGGGGGTCGTGCTGGGGGTATTGTTTTAGGGTTTAGGATAGTGCAGTGGTGTTTGTGTAGTGTAGGGGGTCATGTTTTAGGGTAGTGCAGTGGTGTTTGGGTAGTGTAGGGGGTCGTGCTGGGGGTAGTGTTTTAGGATTTAGGTTAGTGCAGTGGGTCGTGCTGGGGGTAGTGTTTTAGGGTTTCGGGTAGTGCAGTGGTGTTTGTGTAGTGTAGGGGGTCGTGCTGGGGGTAGTGTTTTAGGGTTTAGGGTAGTGCAGTGGTACTTGTGTAGTGTAGGAGGTCGTGCTGGGGGTAGTGTTTTAGAGTTTAGGGTAGTGCAGTGGTGTTTGTGTAGTGTAGGGGGTCATGTTTTAGGGTAGTGCAGTGGTGTTTGGGTAGTGTAGGGGGTCGTGCTGGTGGTAGTGTTTTAGGATTTAGGTTAGTGCAGTGGTGTTTGGGTAGTGTAGGGGGTCGTGCTGGGGGTAGTGTTTTAGGGTTTAGGATAGTGCAGTGGTGCTTGTGTAGTGTAGGGGGTCGTGCTGGGGGTAGTGTTTTAGGGTTTAAGGTAGTGCAGTGGTGTTTTTGTAGTGTAGGGGGTCATGTTTTAAGATGCAATGCTCCAATACCTGACCAGTCTGCACTACATAAAACTGCAAAAAACTAAAAATAAAAAGTGTTTTGCACACTTTTGTCATTGTGCTATATGTGGGCTACATCTGGGTAATATTTGTGCTACATTTGGGCTCTTTTTTCACTGGTGGCCATCTTGGAAGACTTCTTTGTTATGAAGTTTCCTAATTTCTTCATTTACTGCAGTCTCCTCAGTAGGAAATGCTTTCAGTTTTTTACTTTGATTCCATCAAGAAGGCATTCAGATGTCTCACATCTGCCATAAATTCAGAATGTTAGCACTCTAGTTGCTCATTAGCTCACTGGAGTAAAGCTACTGCTCACCAGGGAGTTAACTGGTAGTCTGCTGCTGGTATTGAAAGTGATTGTTTCAGTCTGCATGTCAGAATTTTCTAATAAAATAGAAGAGGATTTGAGATCTCACTTAAAACATGCCCTAATTTTTCTTTCTGCAGCACTAACCATAATTTCTCTTTAAAAAAAAAAACCCTCATTTTGTTCCTTTTTAAATTAAATGTTTTAAGTGTTACTGGTTTATTCCAATCAAGATGGCTTCAGGTGTGCCATACTTTTGTCATAAGTAAGGCTGTTCGCGCTCTAGTTGTTCTTTAGAACACTCTGGGAAGCTGCAGTAGAACACAAAGGCATCAACTGGCAGGCTGCTCCTGTTGAAATATAACAGGAAGATATTTGAGATCACACTTGAAATATGTCCTAATTTTTCTTTCTACAGCACTAACCATAATTTCTATGACAAAATGAACCCCATCATTTTGTTCCTTTTTAAATTAAATGTTTTAAGTGTTACCAGTTTATTCCAATCAAGATGGCTTCAGGTGTGCCATACTTTTGTCATAAGTAAGGCTGTTAGCGCTCTAGTTGTTCTTTAGAACACTCTGGGAAGCTGCAGTAGAACACAAAGGCATCAACTGGCAGGCTGCTGCTGTTGAAATATAACAGGAAGATATTTGAGATCACACTTGAAACATGTCCTAATTTTTCTTTCTACAGCACTAACCATAATTTCTATGACAAAATGAACCCCATCATTTTGTTCATTTTTAAATTAAATTGTTTAAGTGTTACCAGTTTATTCCAATCAAGATGGCTTCAGGTGTGCCATACTTTTGTCATAAGTAAGGCTGTTAGCACTCTAGTTGTTCTTTAGAACACTCTGGGAAGCTGCAGTAGAACACAAAGGAATCAACTGACAGTCTCTGCCCTTGTTGGATGTACATGTTTTACTGAGAATGTCAGACTTCATTCTCACATGAGTGAGAAAGATAATGTGAATTTACAGAAAATATGCTCTCATTTTAGCTTCTGGAGCACCTTCCAAACCTCCATGGGACAAGCATGAGAAAATAGTGTTCTCTCAAACATGATTCATGATATCCCAGCAGAAGGTTTTTCACAAGGTAAAATCACCTTAGTATACACCACAATTCCTAAAATTAGTATGGTACCATCAACAAATAAATTCTAATGCAACTAAAGCCTGTTATCACCCTTTATAGTTCTCCTTTTGGTGACCCTCAAAATCTTCTATTCACTACAATGCATTTCAATGAGGTACTATCATTTATATTGGTCCCAAGATGGCTGCCAGCAATTCCAGGATGAAGTGCTGACAGCCAATCAGATCTCACGATGACATGTGTGGTTAGGCTCCGCCCAGATATATATGTGACTTTACTTTTGATTTTCTCAGGAACTACTGAACGGATTTACACCATTTAAGCAAAAGGCACGACACTGAACCAAGGGCTACCTCTTTGCCAAATTTGATGTAATTCCGTTCAGCAGTTCGGGCTGTAGCTGCGACTAAAGGTTCCTATGGAAAAATGAATGGGGAAAACGCGTTTTGGGACCCCCCTTTTTTCTCGGCCCCTGCTTGACGTATCACCCCGAGACTTTCAGGATAGGAGCGGACCGGAGCGCCCCAACAAGTTGGAAACTTTCGTGAAGATTCGTCAACCGGCGCCAACGTTATTTCAAATAGAATGTCGCGGATTTCCTATGGATAATAGGTTTTAACTATAACTATCTACTGGCGACCGCCAGTAGATAATATACATATATATATATATATATATATATATATATATATATATATTTACACACACGTATACTTATATATATATACACATATATATACACACACCATACACATGTATACATACATATATATATTCACTGAAAAAACCATAGGTTTTAGGGACAGTTATAGTTAGTTGGACATTGCACTCGTACAAAACCCGTGAAATTCCCCCGTTATAGTTAGTTCAGCTAACTATAACTCGCGCCCCCGCAATGCACTGCTGATGACGTCACATATTACATCACTCATGACATGGTCAGTGACATCACTGATGACATCTCAAATGACATCACTGATGACATCATGCAGTGACTGTGTGTTTCTATAAAGTTTAAATATGTTTAATATATATGCCAAGGTGTATTGAATAATGAGTGGGTGTATAAGTGTCTGGATGGATGATTTAGTAGGTGCGTGACTGACTCTATAAGTGAGTGATAAAACGTATCTTACTAAATGCATGGGTTAGTGACTAAACTGTGTGAATGTCTTTATCCGTCTGTTTGTTGGTGTGTAAGTGGCTGCATGGGTTTGTAAATAGCTACATGAGTGTCTATGAGTTATTGATTGGTTGTCTGAGTATCTGTATGGGTGCCTGAGTGTTTGTGTGGATGGGGTGTGTGTGACTGCACATAGATGTATCAGTGGGTGATTCACTGGGTGCATGGTTTCAAGAGTGCATCTGTGATGGACTGTATGGGTGGGGGAGTGTGTGTATGGGTGTGTTAGTGAGTGAATGTATATCTCAGTGGTACATGTGTGAGTAACTACATATGTGAAAGGCAGTATATATGTGTGTTGGAGTATATAAATAGCTATAAGCGAGTGTGTGATTGTGATTGTGAGAGTGACTGTATGGATGAGTGTGTGCTTGTATCAGTGATTGTATAAGAGCGTAAGAATGTGCTAGTATTTGTATGAGTAAGTGAGCTGGTGTGTGTATAACTGTATAGGTGAGTAAATGGCAGTGTGATTAATTATTTGCATGACTGACTAGGTGTGTGAGTACCTCTATGGATGAGTGGCGGTGTGTGAGTGTCTATGTAGGTGTATGAGTGCATATGATAGTCCTGTACTGAGTGACCGTAAGTATGAGTGACTGTACGGGTGAGTGAGTGGATGTGTGTTTAGACCTAAGAATCAGTGAGTGGGTATGTAGTTATTGGTGTTGGAGTGTCTATGGTTTTGAGAATGGCAGTCTGTAATTTACAGTGGGTGTATCAAAAGTTATATTAGGGTGTGAGAAGATGCATGAAATTATCACGTGGATGATGTCATCAGTGATGTCATTTGAGATGTCATTTGAGATGTCATCAGTGATGTCATCAGTGATGTCACTGACCATGTCATGAGTGATGTAATATGTGACGTCATCAGCAGTGCATTGCGGGGCGCGAGTTATAGTTAGCTGAACTAACTATAACAGGGGAATTTCACGGGTTTTGTACGAGTGCAATGTCCAACTAAATATAACTGTCCCAATAACCTATGGTTTTTTCAGTGAATTTCAAAGGTTTTTTAAATGCAAATTTATAACTATAACGTGTCTGAAACCTATGGTTTTTTCAGTGAATTTCAAAGGTTTTTTAAATGCTAATTTCTAACTATAAGGTGCCTGAAACCTATGGTTTTTTCAGTGAATTTCAAAGGATTTTTAAATGCTAATTTCTAACTATAACGTGCCTGAAACCTATGGTTTTTTCAGTGAATTTCAAAGGTTTTTTAAATGCTAATTTCTAACTATAACGTGTCTGAAACCTATGGTTTTTCAGTGAATTTCAAAGGTTTTTAAATGCTAATTTCTAACTATAACGTGCCTGAAACCTATGGTTTTTTCAGTGAATTTCAAAGCTTTTTTAAATGCTAATTTCTAACTATAACGTGCCTGAAACCTATGGTTTTTTCAGTGAATTGCAAAGGTTTTTTAAATGCTAATTCCTAACTATAACATGTCTGAAACCTATGGTTTTTTTCAGTGAATTTCCAAGGTTTTGTAAATGACAATTTTTAAATGTATTAATTGTTATCTTTATTTTTTTGATACTGATTTACTACATTTTTTTAAACTATTTATTTTTTAAATTACATTGTAATTACATTATACATTACATTACAAAATATACTTTCTCAGAATTAATTACTTTAGTTTAAATTCTTTGCAAATAGGCAATAGACTTATAAGTACAGTAGTTACAGTTGTTGCAATGGGCAACACAATTCCAAACACATTGCAACATTGAGCTCAATGTGAATTTCTAGTTAAATGCAATTAGTTACTTTATGGATTACTTTTCTAACCACAGGACTGGATCCTAGATTCAGTCCTGGGACATCTCCTGTAAACAGTTGAGTAAAAGCGTTTTGGTTACAGTACTGATTTTTAAGGAATATTATTGTATTTTAAAAGTTGACACAAAAACTTTTTCACATAGAATCACCAATGTTATCCATGGCAGGAAATTCACTTAGCAGGTAAGTAGTGTTACCGTTACTTTTTCTTACTCAATGGTGGATCCTGGATCCAGCACTGGTGCATCTCCTGTAAACAGTTGAAAGAATGCGTTTAAGTCATACAGGCGATTTTTAAGGAATATTTGTAGTTTGTGAAAATCGACACTTTGAAACTTTTCTGCTGAAAACCAGACAATGGATTCCAAAGGAAGAAAATACAAGTTACTGGTAAGTACGGTTAGAATTACTTTTCAGGGTCAGTGCTGGGCTAAAAGATGCAGCACTAAGTTCTCTCCTGATAACAGGTGAGTAAATCGGAATTCGTAGTTCGGCTGATTTTAGAGGAATATTATAAAGTTCCAAAACTCCACACGTAGAAGAATTTCCAAGTGAAACCAGTCAATGTTAGCCTATGGAAGGAAATTCAAGTTACTGGTAAGTACAGTTAGAATTACTTTTCAGGGTCAGTGCTGGGCTAAAAGATGCAGCACTGGGTTCTCTCCTGATAACAGGTGAGTAAATCGGAATTCAGTAGTTCGGCTGATTTTAGAGGAATATTTGCACAATGGTGAAGGAAGGGGTGGGGCCTGAGGTGACATGTCTGCAAACACGCCCTGTGGCGCGTTTTAAGTTGGAGAATTAATTCCTCCTCAATCCTGAGGGTCCCTAGGGGCCAACTAGCCCACCAGGTACCTCCAGTATGCGCCAGAGAGCTGCGTTGCAGAGAGGTGTTCAGAGGCCACGCCCCTTTTGCACCTCTCTGCAACGCAGCTCTGTGGTGCTTTCTGGACGTACCTGGTGGGCTAGTTGTCCCCAGGGACCCTCAGGATTGAAGGGGATTTAATTCCCGATCTTAAAACACGCCACGGGGCCTGTTTGCACACATGTCATCTCAATGCCCCGCCCCTCCTTCACCACTGTGCTAAACGCGCCCGTGGCGCATTTTAAGTCGGGGATTAACTCCCCTTCAATCCTGAGGGTCCCTGGGGTGCAACTAGCCCACCAGCTCCCTCCATTATGCGCCACAGAGCTGCGTTGCAGAGAGGTGTAAAAAGGGGCGTGGCCTCAGAACACCTCTCTGCAACGCAGCCCCCTGGCGCATACTGGAGGTTCCTGGTGGGCTAGTTGGCCCCAAGGACCCCAGTATTCAAGGGGAATTCGTTCCCCATCTGCAAACGCGCCAGGGTTTGCAGAGTGGTGAAAGAAGGGGGTGTGGCCTCCGGCGCGATGCCGGTGTTTTTTTTTTTTTAAGAAGGGCCCCCCTTCTTTTTCTAATTTATTGGTCATGGGGACCCCATCTCCCAGGGCCTGCCCCCTATTTATTTAAAAACAACAATTTGGAAGGGGGCCCCAATCCCCCCACAGTCCCGCTGGCTCCCCGCGTCCCTTGGGAGCCGGCATTGCTTTTCCACATGGGGAGCTGCTAAGATGCAGCTCCCCATGTGGAAAGCAATTTGCTTGGATATTGGAGGCGAGAGTAGGTTTCCCTGCTCTCGCTCTGATATCCAAGCAGTTTGCTATGACAGGACGGGAGCAGCGAGGCTCCCGTCCTGTCATAGCAAACTACAGTGTCCCGGGGTTAGGCACCGCGGGACACTGCAGGAGAGCCGACCCTGGGGGTGGCGGTCCCCAGGGCCATCAAGGGCTCCAGGAGGGGGCCGCGCGGCCCCCTCCCTTGAATTGCACAGCCCGGGGAGGTGGTGGTCCCCGGGGCTCTGGGGGTCTGTAACGGACCCCCACATTAAATATTTAGTGCCCCGGGGAGCTGGCGGTCCCCGGGGCGTGTGGGGGCTCCGGCCCCCACATAGGTTTTTTTTTAAATGAAAAGAAGCCCCGGGGGGTGGCGCTCCCCGGGGCTGCGGGAGGGCCGAGAGCCCTCCCGCATCATTTTTATTAAAGCCCCGGGGGGTGGCGGTCCCCGGGGCTTGGGGGACTTAGAGGCCCCCACATCATAAAACTTAACCCTCCCATGCCCCGGGACTTGGCCCACCCGGGGCCAATTACCAAAGAAGCGCGGGCTTTTTTTTTTTATCGGCAGGATCCGCGCACCGTAAGCGCATCCTGCTGATTTAAAAAAAAAATATATATTTTTTTGGGCCCTGAGCAGGCCTAGGGGGTCAGGGTGTTTCTAGCCTGCCCCCTTTTTGCGTATTTCGCACTTTTTTTACTGCTTTCTTGTTCCTCGGTTCTACCGAGGAACAAGATGGCTGCCAACACTTCCTGATTTGGAGTGTTGACAGCCAATTAGCATGCAGCTCGTGGTCGGGAGGGTGCGCGGATCCTCCGTGCCTCTAAATATTGAAACTTTTATTTTGGATTCTCTCAGCAACTACTGAACGAATTTACACCATTTTTAAAAAGGGTGCTTTCTGAACCAAGCACTACCTTTTTGCCAAATTTGGTGTAATTCCGTTCAGCAGTTTTTGCTGTAGCCTTGCATAAAATTTCCTATGGGAAATCGATTTTTTCACTCTTATTTTTTGAATTTCTCCGCAACTACTGAGCGGATTTACACCATTTAAAAAAAGGTCGCTTTCTGAACCAAGCGCTACCTTTTTGCAAAATTTGGTGTAATTCCGTTCAACAGTTCGGGCTGTAGCCGTGGCTAAAATTTCCTATGGGAATTAACATGGAGAAAACGGAGAAAACGTGTTTTGGGACCCCCCTTTTTTCTCGGCCCCCGCTTGACGAATCAACCCGAGACTTTCAGGGTAGGAGCGGAGCGGAGCGCCCCAAGAAGTTGGAAGCTTACGCGAAGATTCGTCAACCTGCGCAAGAGTTATTTCAAATAGAATGTTGCGGATTTCCTATGGATAAAGGTCCTAACTATAACTATCTACTGGCGACCGCCAGTAGATAATACATACACATACATATACATATATATATATATTTATATACATATATGCACTCATATACACACATATATATATATATACAGATATATACATACTAAAATAGTGTCTGGGTCATAGGAATATTGCCCAGTGCTAACACCTCAGTGCACTGTTCGCCACCAGTGTAGTAATTAATAATGTAAAAACAACAGTACTGAAATATTGCAAAATCACACAATGGACATTCTTTTGTAGGTTTTCTTTTTATTCTTTGTGTATTGGATCATTTGTTGTATCTCTTTATAAAGCATATACAGCCTACATCCAACACGTGTTTCGTGCACATTACGCTTCTTCAGGGCTCATGAGCAATGTTTCTTTCTTACTGTTTATTAGTTCCACGAAGTAAAAGTATAAACAACTTCCAGGCACACTATATGACAATCTTCTCAAAATGATTTTTCTAATATGAAGATACATTCACTTTCTCCATCTTGTACACTTAATGAAAATCAGTATTCAAGTTTCCTGTACTTCTCATTTTATCTTTGTGAATTTCGCTAGGTTCAAGCTTTATGTCACACCATGCATCAGGATTAGTTTTCAGTCCTTGTAGAAATATTCCTCATGATTAGGCCTGGGCGGAAAACTACGCTACGCTCGCGTAGTTTGCGCAACTACGCGCTACGTGAATTGCACGTAGCACAGTGCAAAAACGCGTAGCGGGCATTTTTTGCTTGCTCGCGGTCCTCAACGTCAAGTTGGCGACCGCGAGCGAGCAAAATGACATCCCGGCGAGACTTTTTCCTCGTTCGCGATCAGCAACATCAAGTTGCCGATCGCGAGCGTGGAAATTAAACCTCCCGGTGAGATTCTCAACGCGGGGAGGTCAGGTTTCTCATTGCGAGTGGTCGCGTGATGCTCGCGACCGCTCGCGATGAGAAACTACCAGTCCGAGTTGAGAAAACTGCCGCTCGAGTACAAATCTACTCGAGCGGCAGAAAATGACCGCTTGCACTGTGCAAGATGCTGTTTGCAATGATTGCACAGTGTGGACAAGCATCCGGCACTGTGCAATCATTGCGAACAGCATTTCCTGCCGCACTACGCAGTTCGCGTAGTGCTACGCGTAGCTCGCGTAGTGCGAAGTGCACTTCGCGTAGCTACGCGTAGCGCTACTACGCGAACTACGCCCAGGGTTACTCATGATATGGGTTCTGCGTCTTTCCTCGACAGCGTCTTCTGGAAGACACACACACATACACACATATATTACCTACTGGCGGCTGTCAGTAGGTAGTTATAGTTAGGACCTAATTACCATAGGAAAAGTGTTTTTTGACTTGCCTATATCTTTGGTGCCGGTTGATAGGGCTATGGAAGGTTCTCCAGAAGCTAAAATGGGAGCATATTTTCTGTAAATTCACACACTCTTGCTCAGCCATATGAGAATGAAATCTGACATTTTGAGTAAAACATGTACTTCCAACAGGAGCAGCCTGTCAGTTTATTCCCGTGTGTTCCACTGCAGCCACACAGAGAATGCTATAGAACCACTAGAGTGCTAAAAGTCTTACTTATGGCAAAACTATGGCACACCTGAAGGCATCTTGATTGAAAAACTTAAAACATTTAATTTAGAAAGAAACAAAATGAGGTCATTCATTTTGTCTTAGAAATTATGGCTAGTGCTGTAGATAGAAAAAAATAGGAAGCATTTTAATTAAGTTCTCAAATATCTTCCTTTTGTATTTTATTGAAACATTCAGGCATGCAGACTGAACATGCACTTTCAACACCAGCAGTAGACTGCCAGTTAACTCCCTTGTGATCAGGAGCTTTGCTACAGTGTTCTGATGAGCAACTAGAGTGTTAACATTCTAAATTTATGTCAAAATTGTGGCACATCTGAACGCCATTTTGATGACATTGTAGTGGAATACTGAAAGCATTTTCTACTGAGGATACTGCAGTAAATGATGAGATTAGGGAGCTTCATAACAAATAAGTATCCTGCGATGGCTACCAGAGAAAAAAGAATCAAAATGTAGCACAGATATCACCCAAATGTAGCCCAAGTTATACATCTAGTCTCCCACCTATACTGTGACTCAAATATGTATTTACAAAACATAGAACCACTCACATACCCAAGCTCACACTGATACAGGTACTGACACACTCACCCACACTCCAATTCATAGACTGATACATTTATGGACACACCGATACAGACACTGACACACCCAGCTACACACCAATACAGCTACTGAAACAGCCAGTCAAACACTGATACACTCACTTACACACCCAGCCACACTTTGTTACAGACATGGACACACCCAGGCACACACTGATATAGCCACTGATGCACCCAGGCACACAACGATACAGGAACTGACACGCCCAGGCACATACTCATATAGTCAATGACACACCCAGTCACATATCGATACAATCAATAAATCAATCAATCAGGTGTTTGTTGAGCGCGACTACTCACCCGTAAGGTTCTCAAGGCGCTGGGGGTAGGGGGGGTGCAGGTTCCAGTCCATCAAGGAGGGGGTCTGTCGAAGAGCCAGGTTTTGAGGTTTCTTGCGAAGATGGGGAGCGATGTTGTCTGTCTGAGGTGGAGCGGAAGGGCGTTCCAGGCTCTGGCCGTGAGGAAGGAGAAGGAGCGGCCTCCCGATTTGGTCTTTCTGGTGTGGGGGACCATGGCATAGGAGAGCTGGGCTGATCGTAGGGTCCTTTGGGGTGCGTGGAATTTGAGTCGGCTGTTCAGGTATGCTGGTCCGGTGTCGTGGAGGGCCTTGTGTGCGTGGGTGAGCATCTTGAAGGTGACTCTAGCTTCGATGGGGAGCCAGTGGAGTGTGCGCAGGTGCTGGGAGATGTGGTAGTGTCTTGGTACATTGAGGACCAGTCTTGCGGCGGCGTTCTGGATGTTCTGTAGCTTGCGGGTGAGGTTGTTGTTTATTCCTGCGTAGACTGCTTTGCCGTTGTCGAGTCTGCTGGTGACCAGGGCATGAGTGACGGTCTTTCTGTGTTTTCTAGGGGATCCATTTGAAGATCTTACGTAGGAGGTGGAGGGTGTGGAAGCAGGAGGACGAGACGGAGTTGATCTGGCGGTCCATTTTGAGCTCGGAGTCCAGGATGATTCCCAAGTTGCGTGCGTGGTCCGTGGGGGTGGGTGGGCTTCCGAGTGCGGGGGGCACCAGGTGTCGTTCCAGGCATTGGGGTTTGGGCCCATGATGAGTACTTCTGTTTTGTTGGTGTTTAGTTGTAGGCAGACGTTTTTCATCTGTTTGGTGACGGCTTCCATGCCTTCTCTGAAGTTGTGTCTGGCGGTGTTGGGTTAGTTGGATAGGGAGTGGATGAGTTGGGTGTCGTCTGCGTATGACACAATGTTGAGTCCGTAGGTTCTGACGATGGGGGCGAGCGGAGCCATGTAGATGGTGAAGAGCGTAGGGCTGAGGGAGGACCCCTGGGGGACTCCGCAGGTGGTTGGTGTAGGGCCCGAGAGGAAAGGGGGGAGTCTGACCCACTGCGTTCTGCCGGAGAGGAAGGAGCGGATCCAGTCGTGGGCCTTATCTTGGATCCCTGCGTCGCGGAGTCTGCGTATTAGGGTGCGGTAAGAGACTGTGTCGAACGCCGCTGAGAGGTCGAGGAGGATGAGGGCTACTGTTTCTCCTTTGTCCAGTAGGGTGCGGATGTAGTCTGTTGTGGCGAGGAGGGCGGTTTCCGTACTGTGGTTTTTTCTGAAGCCGGATTGGGAGGGGTCAAGGATGTTGTGCTCTTTGATGAATGTGGCGAGCTGGCTGTTGATGGCTTTCTTGATGACTTTCACTGGGAACGGGAGCAGGGAGATGGGTCTGTAGTTTTTGAGGTCGGTGGGGTCCGCCGAGGGTTTCTTCAGGAGGGAGTTGACCTCGGCGTGTTTCCAGTCGTCGGGGAACGAGGCAGTTGCCAGGGAGCGGTTGATGGTGTGGCGGAGCATGGGTGCGATGGTGTTGGCGGCTCTGTTGAAGATGTGGTGGGGGCAGGGGTCCATGGGGGCCCCGGAGTGGATTGACTTCATTGTCTTCAGTGTGTCTTCGGTGGTGAGGGCTGTCCAGTTGTCAATCGCTGGCTTCAGGGTGTCGGGAGTGGTTGGTGAGGGTTCAGTGTGTTGGTTGTCTTCGTCGAAGTTGTCGTAGATGCTCTTGATTTTGTGGTGGAAAAAGGTGCTGAGTTTGTCGCAGAGGTCTTGTGAGGGAGGGATGTCAGTGGACTCGCTGGTGGGTTGGGCGAACTCCTTGATGATGTTGAAGAGTTCTTTGCTGTTGTGCGCGTGAGTGGAGATTCTGTCTTCAATCCCTTTTTTCCTTGTTTTTCTGATGAGTTGGTGGCGGCTCTGAAGTTGTTGTGGGCTTCTGTGGATTTGGTGTTCCTCCAGGCCTTCTCGAGGCGGCGGCAAGTGCGTCTGGACTCTCGAAGTTTGGTGGTAAACCATCTGGCTTTCTTGGCGTGGGTGTTGTTGTTTTTCTTGAGGGGGCTATGGTGTTGGTGCTGTCGGAGATCCATCTGTGCAAAGTTCGGGCTGCGGCGCTGCGGTCGTCATTTTCGGCACTGGTTGAGGTGGAGTTGCTGAGTGAGGAGGTGAGCTGGTCGTCGGTGATTCTCGTCCAGTTTCTTCGTGGGAGCAGGTGCTGGTGTCTGTGGATGGTGGGTGTTCTGAAGGTGAAGTGGACGCATCGATGGTCAGTCCATGGGAGTTCGTTGGTGAGGCTGAAGGTGATGGAGTTTCCTGTTGTGAAGAGGGGGTCGAGGGTGTGTCCTGCTGAGTGCGTGGGTTCGGTCACGATCTGGCGGAGTCCGATGTTGTGGAGGTTGTCCAGGAGTGATGTGGTGTTGGGGTCCAGTAGGTTGTCGAGGTGGAAGTTGAGGTCTCCCAGTAGGGTGTAGTTGGTGGATGCGATGGCATGCAGGGAGATGATGTCCGTGATGGAGTTGGCAAAAAGTCTGCGGGGTCCAGGGGGTCGGTAGATGAGGGTTCCTCGGAGGGTGGTGGTAGGGCTGGCCAGTATCTTCAAGTGAAGGTGTTCCATCAGGTCTGTGGGCTCGTCGGGGAGTGTGCTCAGCCGGAGGGTGGATTTGTGGACGATGGTGATTCCTCCTCCCGGGCGGGTGGGGCGGTCCTTTCTGGAGATCTTGTATCCTTGGGGAATGGCGATGGCGATGTCCGGTCCCGAGGTGGTGCTGGTCCAGGTTTCGGTGAAGAATGCTACGTCCGGGGTGATGCTGTCGAGGAGGTCTCAGATTTCGGTGGCGTGTTTGTGGAGGGATCAGACGTTGAAGAGGATGCATTGCAGGGTCTTCGGTTCGGTTGTGTTCTTGCGGGTGGGTTGCGATGGATCCGTGGTTTTGGCGGTGCTGCAGGTGTGCCAGCAGCGGTGACAGCTGAAGGGTCCATGGGTGTCGGCTGGTGATGCTAGCTTGCAGTTGTTGTGTCCTGCGTTGAGAGCGTGGAGTGCCGCTGGGTCGTAGCGTTGGCGGTGCAGAGGTCCAGGATTCCTGTTGCTGGTTGGGTCACGGACGGGCGCGGATGGGCTTGCCTTTGGCGCGCCAGTGGTGGGCCCGCTGCGCAGTTGCCGCCATTAAGTAGGGGTTGGGGAAGGCTGGACAGCTGGGAGGCGGGAAGGGGAGCTGGATTGGGCCGGTCGCGCTGGTCGTGCTGGGGGTGGAGGGGCCGCGGGGGCAGCAGCGACGGGGAAAACGGGCAGAAAAAGGCAAAAAGAGAGGAAAAAGTGAAAATAAGGCAGCAAAAGTGCAAGAAGAGTGGAGGAAAAACACAGAAGGAGAGTGAAAGGGGGAGATTGAGATGATGGTGAAAAATGGAAAAAGGCAAAAAGAGAGGAAAAAGTGAAAATAAGGCAGCAAAAGTGCAAGAAGAGAGGAGGAGAAACACAGAAGGAGAGTGAAAGGGGGAGATTGAGATGAGATGAGGGTAAAAAAATGAGTGAAACGGGAGAGAAAGCGAAGCGAGAGAGAGGAGACAGAGGTCCACTGGACCACCAGGGATGAGGCGCAGGTCTAACCTGTGGGCGGAGGAGGGCCTCGAACACCAACACTCGAGAGTGCAGGGGCTCGGGGGAGGCCTCACTTAATGGTGGAGCTGCGAGGGTGGGAGAGCAATTTCACTGACAATGAGTCAGTGGTCTTGCTCACCAGCCACTTACACATTCAGCCAAACATTGATACAGCCTCTCAAACACCCATACACATATTGATACAGCCACTGGCACACTTAGCCACACACTAATACAGAATCTAACACACCCAGGCACACATTGTTACAGACACTAACACATCCAGGCACACACTGCTATACACACAATAACACACCCACTCACACATCAATAGAGTCACTTACACACCCAGGCATGCACTGATACAGCTACTGACACACTCAGTTGCATATCGATACAGCCACTTACACATTCAGCCAAACACTCATACAGCCTCTCAAAAATCCATACACATATTGATACAGTCACTGACACACCCAGCCACACACTAATACAGACACTAACACACCCAGGCTCACATTTTTACAGACACTGACACATACAGGCATACACTAATTTAGCCAGTGACACAACCAAGCGCACACTGATACAGGCACCGAGACACCCAGACACACACTCATACACACAATAACACACCCACTCACACATCGATAGAGCCACTTACACACCCTGGCCTGCACTGATTCAGCCACTGACACACCTAGCCACACACTATAACAGACACTAATACACCCAGGCACACATTGTTAAAGTCACTGACACACTGAGGCACACACCCATACAGCCACTGACACAACCAGTCTCACACCGATACAGTCATTGACATATTAAAAACACAGAGTTAGTTCTTTGTTTGACCAGATGGTGGTTCTAAAAAGAACCATTTTTTGTAGAATGTATTTTTAACAGTATTTTACTTTTTTCTTGTAAACAGTGTACTAAAAGGGTAAGATAAGGGAAATGCAAAGAAGCAATTGGCTTTATGTTAAAAAAACAATAACTGGCAACTGGAAGCAAAACAAACAAAAAACTAACAGCAATGCTTCTTCACTGTATCCAAGAATGCACCCAGAGAAGACATTTTTACAGTGACAAGAATGTGGGAGTTGCACAATGAATAATCATGTCACTCAATTCTTTGCAGGCAGCTGGTATTGTAATTACTGTAGCTGATGATGATTCTCCCAAGCATGCTGCAGCGGTGGACTGTGCTCCTGCACCTGCCCTCTCCCACATCATCCAGCTGCAGACCCTTTCATGAATTGTTTTAGGTACTTCAACATGGAAGTTATTCCATGTGAATACTTCTTTGCATTCTCCCTGGATAACTGCTTGCCGCAACTACTGCACTGCACATATTTAGCTGTAACCTACTTTTCCCCTCAAGGTATTGTGAAATGCTTCCAGACATCACTTTGTTTTCTTGCACATGGTGTTTCTTCCTGCTCATCCTCAAGGGGTTCTGAATGTTCATCCTGGACAGAAGATGAAGTTTTATCAATTTTATCATCAATTTACTCACAAAAGGGAACAAAAAACAGAGCACCAATGCTTCTCAATCCTCTTTCTACAGAGTTCACTGGAGTAATAACTGGTGTGGGTGTGGTTTTACATGTCCATGGGTGAGGTCCTCATATACAAAGGTTTGGGTGTGTCATCGCAATTCCAGTCCATCGATTTAAGTTGCAAAACTCCTAAACGAAGTAAGTGTCTTGAAAATGAAAATGAACGTAGAGGTATGTACATTTTTAAAATAGGTTTTAAAAATGTTGGTGAATTCGTGATTCACAATTTGCAGATACATCGTGATCACGTCATCGCAATCAATAACCATAGACTGCTTATGATCACCGTCTATATTTTTGGACCCGCGGAAGTACTACGGTACCAAAAAAATAATTAAAAAAAGAACTTGTTCAATTACATTTACAAAAACATTACAAATTTTACATTAAGTAGATATCTGATATTTACCTTTTAAAATGTATATAAAGTATAAATATATTTTTTAAATGTCTACAGTTAAAAAAATGATTACTAAATTAACAAGCAAAATAAATTGTAGTATATTTAGCGTGAAAAATAAACCCTAGAAATTAACTAAAAAAATTACAGGGACATTATACTCTGAAAAGAGAATTTGAAAAAACTTTGAAATTCACTGAAAAAAACAAAGGTTAGAGGGACGTTATATTTAGGAAATAGAATTTAAAAAAACTGGAAATTCACTGAAAAAATCAAAGGTTACAGGGACGTTATAGTTAGGCTCAGGTTTCACTCATACAAAACCATTAGGATAGGATAGTACTAATAGAGCGTGCTTATACCCAAGGGTGTCAAGGCGCTATAGCGGACAGAGAGGAGACAGGCAAGAAGCACAGCTACAACAACCTAGGATGAAAAGAGCCAGGTTTTCAGATGTTTTTTAAAAGCCGGATAAGAGTCAGCGTTGGAGATAAAAGTGGGTAGGGAATTCCATAGCTTGGCTACTGAAAAGGAGCGGCCACCCCATCTGGTCCTACAAAATTTGGGGATCACAAGTTTTTTCTGTGAGGCAGATCTCAGGAGCCTCTCAGGTGTGTACCACTGAAAAAGAGACTTCAGATATAGCATACCCTTACTATGCATGGCCTTGAATAGCATGCTCAGATCCTTAAAACAGATACGTTTCCTGATGGGGAGCCAATGCAGGGAGCGAATCCCGTCCTTTGCTGACAGATGCTTGGGGATTTTCAGAATTAGACGGGCCACCGTGTTCTGTACCACCTGACGCTTATTAAGGGAAACCGCATTGATGTTCAGGTACAGAGCGTCGCAATACTCCAGCCGAGAAGTGACCACAGCAATAATGATTGACTGGTGCAGTTCGGACGGGATGAAAGGCAAAATGCTTCTCAAATCCTCAGAATGTAAAAACATGTACTAACCATGCGGCTGACCTGTGCGTCAAAGCTCAAACCATCATCAAAGATGACCCCCAGATATTTTGCTGTCCTAACAGGGACAGGGAGGGGACCACAGACTGCCAGCCACCAGGAGTTTGACCAGATGGAATTTTGCGAGCCAAACACCAGCACTTCAGTCTTGTCTGCGTTGATCATCAGAGAATTGTCCTTCATCCACCAAATAATGCTGGACATGCACTGAATGAACCTCTCAGATACCAATTGCAAGTCATTCGAGATGGAGACAATAATTTGTGTATCGTCCGCATAGGATAGCACCTGGAAGGACCGCACCAGGTCGGCCAAAGGAGTCACATAAAGATTAAAAAGGGATGGGGCTCAAAGTCAAGCCTTGGGGCACTCCACAGGGAAGACTAAAGGCCTTGGCTGTAAAGCCTCCACTCCATACAATATGGGCCCTATTAGACATAAATGAATGGAAAAGCTGTAAGGCATTTCCAGCGATTCCCACTTGCTGCAAGCGCTGAACTATACGCACCGGGGAGATGGTGTCGAATGCCGCCGATAGGTCGAAATTCAGCTGTTATAGTTATGTGAACTAACTATAGCTTACGCCCCTGCAATGCATTGCTTATGACCTCAAATATTACATCACTCATGACATGGTCAGTGACATCACATAATAGAACCAGAATTGAGCCACATCTGCATTGAGTGCGGTTGTTGTTATTGCTATACATAAGCGGTCACTCGAGTCGGTACACAGATTCAACCTGCTCTCTTGAGCAGGTTGTAATTAGACAAATTTGTGACTTGTAGTACTAGGTACATTACTTATAAGGTTTATGGGCACAACGAACTAGGGCATTGTACAATTGCAATACAGGCACCAGGGCCATGTAAAAATAATCTGTGCAGTGGTCTTGAATGTTTTTTGGAATGTTCATTATTTCGGTCTGCACCACAAGCACCAAGATGCAACTCGCCAGTGTCAGCCTGTTGCACGTTATTGCAAGGAATTACACTTACATAATGAAATGGCTAGGATGTACATGGCAGATGATAGATGTTAACTTGTAACAACTCACAGTGAAAGAATAACTGTTACAGTTACCACATGTACCAGAATGCAACTCATGAGTGTAAGCTTGTAAACAGTGATAGAGTGAGTACATGCATATGCAACAAAGAGCTGGGTTTATTGCAAAGACAACAGCATTTAATTAGTTTCAATTTGTATCAATTCACACTGAAAGTGCAACTGTGATTATTACCTTTAATATTAATTTCTGGATTGTTTACACGGTTTGAATGATTACGTGTAGAAATGGAAAAAACACTTGCTTATTGAAAAACTGCTATACGACAATGAATTGTGAGCCCCACATACACATATCAAATTTAACCTCCAGTACTGGAACATAAAACATGCTCTGACAGCTGGTTGCATTGTGGTTTAATTTGTGAACGAATAGCCAGAATACAACCCAGCATTTCGACCACAGAGCGTTGGTCATGAGTGAGCGCAATGATCTGCAAGAGCATAAATATACACAGTGCTGTGTGAGAGAAGTAAAAACAAAAGGTGGACAACAACGTCCAGGCCAAGGCACCTGATAGTTCTCGATTGTGCCATCTATGAATAAATATACAAACAATATATATTGACATATGGTTACCTCAAAACGTAACATGTGGCGGCCCCATGGGTTGGTGTAGAACATATTGCTCAACAAATCACATATATCATTTTAAACTCCATAATATTGAAAAAGAAGTTTCTTCCCCTTAGAGTAGGCCTGCACACATTTATTAAACAACAAAGAACTGTCATTACTTCCTTTTTACAATTTTAGTGACAGGAGATAGGGAAGTCAAATGGAAAAGGCTTACTCTTGGAGGGTAATATAGATTAAAAACATTATATTTATAGATGGTTCCACACCATTGCATGCACATTCTGGCAACTCTTAGCCTTGATTTAAAAACTATAATTTTTGGCATAGGAGCTGGATGTCTGATTTTTATGATCACAAAGTTATATAATCATATTTATTTAAATATAGCTCATGTGATATGAAACTAGGGGCCAGATGTATCACAGGGTTTTACCCATTCTGTGTCTGTGGGAAATGTGTTCGTACATAAGGCCCTAGATGTCTCCAGGTGACTCTACATCTTAATGTCAGCTAGCCAGTTGCTCACATTTGGAGCACCAGACTTGGGTGAAATGTTGAAGCTGGATGTTATTCTGTACATCTTTTACACTCCATAGAGTGACTGAGCCATTTCAATGTGCCTTCCTATAGACTCGCTGGTTTCTCTCTCCTAGGTGGGTACAATAGGAAGAAGACCAATTTGAGTAGGGCTTCCACTGATGGGGAAAAGACCTACTTCATTTTACTAGGAAACCCATGTGTGGATTAGAAGAGCTCAGAAAGATTAGCCTTCAACCATTTTGTAAAACAATATTAATAGTACACTGTTGGGTCGTTTTGGCCATAAAGTAGAGGAGTTTGTGAAAGGTTTTGTTTTTGATGTTATCGCATTGGGACTTTTGAAGGACAGGTTCAGGTATTTCCACCAGCCACTGCTGTCCTACCCCACCACCTGGAAATCAGGACACTATTGGATGTTTAGGAAGACAGCTAAAAGTGTAATAGTGTGTCAGAGACTAGGATATTAATTTGGAAGAGCATTACTTCAACCAACCTAATTAGCAAGAAAACACAATTCTAAGAGAGTCTCTGTTGAACTTCTGGTGTCCATAGGAAAAGCAACAGGCAAATCCACAGATAATTGTATGACAAATACAAGCAATACCAAACAATTTAAAGGGAAGATCCAAACACAATAACATTCCCAAACAAATTTAGAATTAGTAGTAAGACGTTAAGGAGCAAAAAGACACTGGAATTATTAAAATCGGATATGGGGCACCAGAGAGATCAATTCGTAAACTTTCAGAGCAAAAGCTGCAAAGAAACCACAAACAAGTACCAATTAAAAATGTTATGGTTGGTCAGGACATATGCAATTCCAGAGGATTGCGCTAAATGCTCACCAATAGCTCAGAGTGAGACAAGGCAGGATTCTGCAAACACCAAGGGCTCTTTGCTGCTTGGGTAGATTTGCTACCTCTCCCTAAAAGTGATTTAGTCACTTTTCTTATTCTGGCAATCCTCCAGTGGAGCAATATTAGACCCTTCAACATAGAAGAGTTTCCTAAGCAGGTAATATTAGACAGGGGCACAAATTTCATATCTGTGTATGTGAAGGCTATGTGGTATGAGTGTGGGGTGACTTATATGCTCACCACCCCTCATCACCCTCAAATAAATGGTCTAGTTGAAATATTCAACTGGACCCTGAACGGCATGATCATGGGTATGTCTGGCAAACTCAGGAGGAAGTGGGCTGTCCTACTGCCATGCCTACTGCTTGCCTGCAGGGAGGTACCACAAAAGGGAGTTGACTTCAGCACCTTTGAGTTACTGTATGGGCACCCTGTGAGAGATACCTTAAGCCTGATCTAAGAGGGGTAGGAGAAACCTTTTATGGGGCCCAAGCAGGGTATAGTGGCCAATGTACTGGGCCTGCATTCCCACATGGCAGTGTAAATGTCACAGGCAAACAAGAATTTGAAGGCCAGCCTGGAGATTGTTAAGTACCGCTATGACCAACAGGTTGCCTTACCTGAGTACTAGTCACGTCAGAATGTGTGTGTTGTGGAACCTGTTGCTCCCAGGGCCCTCCAGGACAAATGGACTGGGCCCTACAAAGTGCTTGAAAAAAATGGGTAGATCACTGACTTATTGGACTTTGGTACCCCCAGAAACCCTCACAGTGAACAAACTGGCTGAAACCCTACAATCACTTGACTGACATGACCATGCTCCTTGTGACTGATGGGGGAGAGGAAAGTGAACCTCTCCCAGACCTCTTGTCATAAAATGCAGAGGATGACTCAAGAGGGAGTGGTGCCATCACCTACCCTGACAGAACAACAGCAGAAGGACTGTCACCAGTTGTTGGGACACTTTGCTGACTTGTTCTCATTGACACCTGGGCGTACCCAGTGGTGTGTCAATGATGTAGACACTGGTGACAGTTTGCCTTTCAAGAACAAGTTCTACCAGTTGTCAGACCGGATAAGGCAAGCATTAAAGCAAAGGTTGCTAAAATGTTGGAGCTGGGGGTGACTGAGCCCTCCAGTAGTCCCTGGCTAGCACAGTGGCACTGGTGCCCAACCCCAAGCAAAAAGTTGGGAAGCCAGGGCTCCAGTTCAGTGTAGACTACATGAGACTCAATGCTCTCACCAAGACGGATGCCTATCCCATTCCAAGAGCTGATAAGCTCATAGACAGGTTAGGAACTGCAAAATAACGGAGCACATTTTATCTTAATTCTGGGTACTGGCAGATTCACCTAACTGAGGGTAGCCAAGGAGAGATTTGCATTCTCCACCTCAGAGGGCCACTTCCAGTTTAAAATGTCGCCCTTTGGCCTACTGAATACCTCTACCGCCTTCCAGAGGCTGGTTACCAGAGTACTGTCTGGGCTGGAGACCTTCAATTCAGCTTATCTAGATGACATGGCTGTCTTTAGCTCCACCTGGCAGTATCATCTGACCCACCTCAAGGAAGTGATTCAGGCCCTACAATCGGAATGCCTAACTGTCAAAGCAAGCAATTACCAGATAGGACAGGATCTGTCAGGCACCTTGGCTACGTTGTAGGTGTGGGGATTCCAGGCCAAGATCCAAACAATTTTGGCTTGGGAGCCTCCCGAAACCCAAACCCAGGTTAGGTCCTACCTGGGCCTGACAAAGTATTACTTGAGGTTTATGAAGGGGTATGGTACCATTCTAGCCCCCCCCAAACAGAAGTGACCACCAAGAAGCAGCTCAAGAGGGTTCTATGGACTGAATAGTGTCAGAAGTTGTCTGACACTCTGAAAAAAGCAATGCACTCAGCATCTGCCCTCAAAGCACTTGACTTCAATAGACAGTTTGTCAAGACGGACGCATTTGAACATGGGGTTGGAGAAGTGTTGCCACAGTTAAATGATGAGGGCCAAGATTAACCAGTTGCCTTTATTATTAGGCGACTTCTCCCCAGAGAACAGTATTGAAGTACCATTGAGAAGGAAGCCTTCGCTATAGTTTGATCTCTGAAGAGGCTGAGACCGTACATGTTTGGGACTCGCTTCAAGACTCAAACTGATCGCAGCCTCTCAGATGGCTAATGCATATCAAAGGAGAAAACTGCAAACTGTTTCAGTTGCCTATCATCCTACAGGGTAGAGACAGTACAGTGGAACACAGAACTGGGACTGACCAGGCCAACACAGATGGCCTTTCCAAGTACTTCTACTTGGATGATGTGAACTATGAATACAATTATTAAGTTGACCTTCTTTCATCTGGAGTTGGGCCATATAAGGAAAGCGCACTGTTTTGCACGTTAACCCCCCATGTTTTGGACTGATGTTGCATGATTATTTTGTCAAAACTGGGGCACTCCCGCCTACCAGCCACTTAGGTGCTAGGACCACTAAGAACATGTAGATTTCAGTGGCGTAACCCATGTAGTGAGGGTGGCTCTGGGGGCCTCCTCTGGCAGTGTGTATAGGCGGCAGCTTCTGAACAGGCAGGGGGGGATCCATGTACTTTGCAGGAGGCCCCTCAAGTTTTGTTACCCACTGGTTAAGCCCTGACACATTTGGCACATGTAGCTTACCTAGAAGTCCCTTTTATATGGTGCAAAGGGGATGCAAGTTAAATATCAGTAGGGGATTGCAGCACCTACCGTGTTACCACTAAAGTGACAATGCAAAGCATGTCTACATGCCTGCCCATGCAGCCCGAGTGTGCAGTTTTTAAACTGCAAATTTGACTTGGTAAAATAAACCTTTTGCCAGGCCTAAACCTTCCTTTTAATAGTAGTAAGTCACCCATAAGGTAGGATCTAATTGCCCTTAGGGCAAGGTGCATGATATTTAAAAAACTGGACATGTGTCCTTAAGTTTTACATGTGCTGATGGTGAAAAACCTCCAAATCCATTTTCTCTTTAGCAAGGCTGGCTCTCCCATAGAAAAGCACTGGGTTACATTATAACACCTTATAATATATATAACTTCAGGCTGGGAATAGCTAGAATCATGAATCAAGAACTCAAAATTATAGCAATTTAAAATTCAAACTGATGGAAGGTCGGAATTAAATTACTATTTTGAAAATATCACTTTTAGAAAGTTGGCATGTAACTCGCACCTAGGCCTGCCCCTGCCATTGGCCAAGAAGGTAGGGTATCACCAATTTACGTGGGGGTAAACGTGCCCCTGATCTGGTTTTGAGGAGGGGGGTGTTTCCTTATTTCCCTAGACACACCTCAGCATTGTGCCCACAGCTCTGAACAAGGGAAGAATAATTCTGCCATGTTGTATTTTGGTAGGGCACTGTGTGATTGTTTAGGGCCAACCCCCAGGATATGATGTCAAAGTGGGTAGGGTTGGTTAGGTAGTCACGCCACCCACAAGCTAGTGCCAGGCATAAAAGTGGCAGCCCTGTTTACCTTCCTCAGAGCACTGCTGGACCTGAGGAAGATAGAAGAAGGCATGCACCTGCTGAACCCTGACTTCAGAAAGAGGATTGCACATACTGTAACGTGGAGAAAAATTCATGGGCTGGACCTGCTCCCACTTGAACCCAGGATATATGAGTGGACTCCAAGGGCTAGTTGGCTAGCTTGCTGTTATGGTCCCATGAGTCAAATGCTGCAAGAAGCCAACATTCCTAAAGAGCACAGCTGAGGAGTTCCAATTGGGCTTGCCCAGGATCGTACTGGTGGCTTTCCCTGGAGTGAGTCCTCACCCCCAAGTGGTGTTCCTAAGGTCCTTGAGCCCTTGGATAAATGTCAGTGTGTACTCCTGCCTTACTCTAAAAGCTGGGACTTAGAAACTTTTTTAAGGAATTTTGCCAAAAGAATCAGAGGATACCACTGGACCACCACCGAGTCTCAGCATCTGACATCACAGAGATAGTCAAATTCAACTTGATGGTTTCCCGAGCTGAATGAAGATTGACTTCCAAAACATTTCTAAGTCTGAAGGTAGAAATCTTCACTGGGAGAAGACACTGAAGGTATCCGGCTAGTGAGAGAACTTTCCTGGGTGTGAAATTCAAATTTCTCCTACTTAGAGTTTTCCTGCCAAACGTCAACAGCTTAACTGGTGATATTTCTGATGTCATCTACAACTTTAAAATCCATATCTCCAGCGCCCTGCATTGGACTTGGGTTATTTTGTTTAAATTTGCTCATTACATTTTTCTCTTTCTTTTTATAAATTGGAGTGAGATTTTATGTGTTGTGTTGTTTGGTGCTGATAAATGCTTTACAAATTTCTCCTATGTTAAGCCTGTCTGCCCTGTGTTACAGCTACCAAGGTTTGAGCTCAGGTTTAAATTGAGGAGACCGAACTGGACCTAGCAAGGAGTAGTGCCATTATTACTTGAACATTTCAACCAATTATCCACTTCCTCACAATGTGTAACAATGTGGAAGTCGATACCACTGGAAAAATCAAATTTCTTGTGCAACACATTTGAGAAACACTGCAAGTCCTGTTCTTTTTGAAACACTTTCAAGAGCAATGGAATAGGGTAGCTTGCTGCCAGGTGTTGGCAGGACTTTGGTCATAGAAATGAATCCTCTAATATGCAACTGAGGAGAACTCTAGGAGACACACAAACTACATTTCAAAGATGTTTTATTCCTACAACGTGACTGCCCAACTCATGCCTGCCTATCATTTTTTGTATTGGCAGATAACATTACTCACTCCCAAACGTTTTCAAAGAAGGACGCATCCCATAATTGTCTATTACCAGGTATACTCACAGGGGCTTATTTACAAAGATAATGTACATGTGTATATTTACTCTTGTATAATTACTACACCACTTAGATGTAAGTCTAATCTTTTTTGCACCTCATGTAGACTTGTCTGCAGCCCCTCAAATCAGAGGATGGATCCTCCTACAACAGGATTTTAGTATAAATTAATTCTTAGTAACTTTGCACATGTAGGTGGAGATCTCTGCCACCATGTTGGAGATATCCTTTTGGAAATATTACTGTTTCTTATTTTAAAGTAAACTATAAATGTAAATTGCATTTAAATATTTAGTTAACCTGAAAATTGTAAAATAAAATGTTACAGCACATTAACACAAATTAAATGTGTATTATACACTTAATTTGAATATATTAATTTAATTTATAAATTGCACTATTTAAGCAAAAAAACAGCCTCACTATCGTTTGTATTTCATATTTAGCACACTTTGTTAAAAACTGTTTATATAATCTTTAATTATGTTTAAATAAAAGTTTCTTTTCATTTTTTAATCAATAAGGTTTATTAACTTTTGAAATAAAACAACTATATATATATATATATATATATTTATATACATACATACATTGCCTATACATATACATATGTATATATATATATATATATTCACTGAAAAAACCATAGGTTTCAGGCACGTTATAGTTAGAAATTAGCATTTAAAAAACCTTACAAATTCACTGAAAAAACCATAGGTTTTAGGGACAGTTATAGTTAGTTGGACATTGCACTCGTACAAAACCCGTGAAATTCCCCTGTTATAGTTAGTTCAGCTAACTATAACTCGCGCCCCCGCAATGCACTGCTGATGATGTCACATATTACATCACTCATGACATGGTCAGTGACATCACTGATGACATCACTGATGACATCTCAAATGACATCACTGATGACATCATCCAGTGACTGTGTGTTTCTATAAAGTTTAAATATGTTTAATATATATGCCAAGGTGTATTGAAGAATGACTGGGTGTATAAGTGTCTGGATGGATGATTTAGTAGGTGCGTGACTAACTCTATAAGTGAGTGATTATACGTATCTTACTGAATGCATGGGTTAGTGACTAAACTGGGTGAATGTCTGTATCCGTCTGTCTGTTGCTGTGTAAGTGGCTGCATGGGTTTGTGAATAGCTACATGAGTGTCTATATGAGTTATTGATTGGTTGTCTGAGTATCTGTATGGGTGCCTGAGTGTTTGTGTGGGTGGGGTGTGTGCGACTCTGTGCATAGATGTGTGAGTGGGTGATTCACTGGGTGGATGATTTCAAGAGTGCATCTGTGATAGACTGTATGGGTGGGTAAGTGTGTGTAAGAGTGTGTTAGTGAGTGAATGTATGTCCCAGTGGTACATGTGTGAGTAACTACATATGTGAAAGGAAGTATATATGTGTATTGGAGTATATAAATAGCTATAAACGAGAGTGTGTGATTGTGAGAGTGACTGTATGGATGAGTGTGTGCTTGTATCAGTGATTGTATAAGAGCGTAAGAATGTGCTAGTATTTGTATGAGTAAGTGAGCTGGTGTGTGTATAACTGTATAGGTGAGTAAATGGCAGTGTGTTTAATTATTTGCATGACTGACTAGGTGTGTGAGTACCTCTATGGATGAGTGGCGGTGTTTGAGTGTCTATATAGGAGTATGAGTGCATATGATAGTCCTGTACTGAGTGACCGTAAGTATGAGTGACTGTACGGGTGAGTGAGTGGATGTGTGTGTAGACCTAAGAATCAGTGAGTGGGTATGTAGTTATTGGTGTTGGAGTGTCTATGGTTTTGCGAATGGCAGTCTGTAATTTAGAGTGGGTGTATCAAAGGTTATATTAGGGTGTGAGGAGGTGCATGAAATTATCACGTGGATGATGTCATAAGTGATGTCATTTGAGATGTCATCAGTGATGTCATCAGTGATGTCACTGACCATGTCATGAGTGATGTAATATTTGACGTCATCAGCAGTGCATTGCGGGCGCGAGTTATAGTTAGCTGAACTAACTATAACGGGGAATTTCACGGGTTTTGTACGAGTGCAATGTCCAACTAACTATAACTGTCCCTAAAACCTATGGTTTTTTCAGTGAATTTGTAAGGTTTTTAAATGCTAATTTCTAACTATAACGTGCCTGAAACCTATGGTTTTTCAGTGAATTTCAAAGGTTTTTTAAATGCTAATTCCTAACTATAACATGTCTGAAACCTATGGTTTTTTTCAGTGAATTTCAAAGGTTTTGTAAATGACAATTTTTAAATGTATTAATTGTTATATTTATTTTTTGATACTGATTTACTACATTTTTTTAAACTATTTATTTTTAGATATTTTATTTTTTAAATTACATTGTAATTACATTATACATTACATTACAAAATATACTTTCTCAGAATGAATTACTTTAGTTTAAATACTTTGCAAATAGGCAATAGACTTTTAAGTACAGTAGTTACAGTTGTTGCAATGGGCAACACAATTTCAAACACAATGCAAAATTGAGCTCAATGTGAATTTCTAGTTAAATGCAATTAGTTACATTATGGATTACTTTTTCTAACCACAGGACTGGATCCTAGATTCAGTCCTGGGACATCTCCTGTAAACAGTTGAGTAAAAGCGTTTTGGTTAAAGTAGTGATTTTTAAGGAATATTATTGTATTTTAAAAGTTGACACAGAAACTTTTTCACATAGAATCACCAATGTTATCCTATGGGAGGAAATTCACTTAGCAGGTAAGTAGTGTTATCGTTACTTTTTCTTACTCAGTGGTGGATCCTGGATCCAGCACTGGTGCATCTCCTGTAAACAGTTGAAAGAATGCGTTTAAGTCATACAGGCGATTTTTAAGGAATATTTGTAGTTTGTGAAAATCGACACTTTGAAACTTTTCTGCTGAAAACCAGACAATGGATTCCTATGGAAGGAAATACAAGTTACTGGTAAGTACGGTTAGAATTACTTTTCAGGGTCAGTGCTGGGCTAAAGGATGCAGCACTGGGTTCTCTCCTGATAACAGGTGAGTAAATCAGAATTCGTAGTTCGGCTGATTTTAGAGGAATATTATAAAGTTCCAAAACTCCACACTTAGAAGAATTTCCAAGTGAAACCAGTCAATGTTAGCCTATGGAAGGAAATTCAAGTTACTGGTAAGTACGGTTAGAATTACTTTTCAGGATCTGTACTGGGCTCAAAGATGCAGCACTGAGGTCTCTCCTGATAACAGGTGAGTAAATCGGAATTCGTAGTTCGGCTGATTTTAGAGGAATATTATAACGTTCCAAAACTCCACACTTAGAAGAATTTCCAAGTGAAACCAGTCAATGTTAGCCTATGGAAGGAAATTCAAGTTACTGGTAAGTACGGTTAGAATTACTTTTCAGGATCAGTACTGGGCTCAAAGATGCAGCACTGAGGTCTCTCCTGATAACAGGTGAGTAAATCGGAATTCATAGTTCTGCTGATTTTAGAGGAATATTTGTATGTTCCAAAAATCGACACTTAGAAACGTTTTCAGCAAAAAGCAGGCAATGATATCCTATGGAAGGAAATTCAAGTTACTGGTAAGTACGGTTAAAATTACTTTTCAGGATCAGTACTGGGCTCAAAGATGCAGCACTGAGGTCTCTCCTGATAACAGGTGAGTAAATCGGAATTCGTAGTTCGGCTGATTTTAGAGGAATATTTACACAATGGTGAAGGAAGGGGGTGGGGCCTGAGGTGACATGTCTGCAAACATGCTCTGTGGCGCGTTTTAAGTTGGAGAATTAATTCCTCCTCAATCCCGAGGGTCCCTGGGGCCTGTTTGCACACATGTCACCTCAAGCCCCGCCCCCTCCCTTCACCACTGTGCAAACGCGCCCCGTGGCGCGTTTTAAGTCGGGGGATTAACTCCCCTTGAATCCTAAGGGTCCCTGGGGTGCAACTAGCCCACCAGCTACCTCCATTAAGCGACACAGAGCTGCGTTGCAGAGAGGTGTAAAAAGGGGCGTGGCCTCAGAACACCTCTCTGCAACGCAGCCCCCTGGCGCATACTGGAGGTTCCTGGTGGGCTACTTGGGCTAGTTGGCCCCCAGGGACCCCCAGTATTCAAGGGGAATTCGCCAGGGGGCGCGTTTGCAGAGTGCTGCCAAGGAGGGGGCGTGGCCTTTTTTTTTGATTTTTTTTTTAAAGGGGGCTGTGTGGACCCCCTTCTTTTTAATTATTTTGGGCCCTGGGGACCCCATCCCCCAGGGCCTGACCCCCTTTTATTTTTTTTTTTTTAAAGTAACGTGAAGGGGACCGCGTGGGCCTCCCTCCCGTGGCCAATTTTGGCCTGGGGACCCCATCCCCCGGGTCATTGCCACCTTTTTTTTGTGTTAATTTTCATGGAGGGGGGCTGCGTTGCCCCCCTCCTCAGGCCTCCTTAGGCCCCGGGGACCCCATCCCCCGGGGCTGGCTTTTTTTTTTTCTCCTAATTTGGGGAGGGGGGCCGCGTGGCCCCCCTCCTGGGCCAGTACTTGCCCCGGGGACCCCATCCCCCGGGGCTGGCCCTATCCTTTGGGGTCCGTGGGGGGACCCCAACTCCCCCACGGAGAATGCCGGCTCCCCGCCTCCTGCGGGAGCCGGCATTGCTTTTCCACTTGGGGAGCTACTAACATGCAGCTCCCCGTGTGGAAAGCAATCTGCTTTGGTTTTTGGAAGAGAGAGCAGGTTCTCTGTTCCAAAAACCAAAGCAGTTTGCTATGACAGGACGGGAGCCGCGAGGCTCCCGTCCTGTCATAGCAAACTACAGTGTCCCGGGGGTAGGCACCCCGGGACACTGCAGGAGCCGGCCCTGGGGGGTGGCAGTCCCCAGAGCCACCACAGGCTCCAGGAGGGGGGCCGTGCGGCTCCCCTCCCCACATCTACATAGCCCTGGGGAGGTGGTGGTCCTGAGGGCTTCGAGGGTCCGAAACGGACCCCCACATGTATTTTCTTAGTGCCATGGGGAGGTGGCGGTCCCCGGGGCGTGTGGGGGGGCTGGAGCCCCCCCCCACACAGGTCATGTATGTTTTTTTTATTAAAAATAAGCCCCGGGGGTGGCGGTCCCCGGGGCTGCGGGGGGACCGTGTGCCCCCGCCAACATTATTTATTTAAAGCCCCGGGGGGTGGCAGTTTCTGGGGCTTGGGGGGCCTTAGAGGCCCCCCACATAAAATATAAACCCACCCCCCGCATGCCCCCGGGACTTGGGCCACCCGGGAGCATGCACTTCGGTTTTTTTTTTTTATCGGTGGGTTCCGTGCACCCTAAGCGCATCCCGCCGATTTTTTTTTTTTTTTTAAATGCTTTTTTATGCCCAGGGGGTCCTTGTGGGACCCCCTGAGCAGACCTAGGGGGTCAGGGTGTTTCTACCTTGCCCCCTTTGTGCGTTTTGCGCACTTGTTTCTTCTGCCTCGCTTCTACCGAGGGACAAAATGGCTGCCAACACTTCCTGATTTGGAGTGTTGACAGCCAGTTGACAGCCAATTAGCATGCAGCTCGTGATCGGGACGGTGCGCGCAGGGTGCGCTCAGGGTGCGCGGATCCGACGCGGCCATAGATATATATGTGATTTTACTTGTGATTTTCTCAGGAACTACTGAACGGATTTACACCATTTAAGCAAAAGGCACGAGTCTGAACCAAGGGCTACCTCTTTGCCAAATTTGGTGTAATTCCGTTCAGCAGTTCGGGCTGTAGCCGCGATGAACGGTTCCTATAGAAAAATAAATGGGGAAAACACGTTTTGGGACCCCCCTTTTTTCTCGGCCCTTGCTTGACAAATCACCCTGAGACTTTCAGGATAGAAGCGGACTGGAGCGCCCCAACAAGTTGGAAAATTTCGCGAAGATTCGTCAACCGGCGCCAACGTTATTTCAAATAGAATGTTGCAGATTTCCTATGGAAAATAGGTCCTAACTATAACTATCTACTGGCGACCGCCAGTAGATAATATGTTTACCACAGATCCTTCCCAGATCTGTGGCCTTTCACCCTGAGCAAAATAAGAAAAAGAAAATAAATATTGCAAAAGCCTTCGCGAGTGCAACCCGTTTTTCTTCCCTCCTGGGAAGGATCGGTGGTAAATATTAAGCGGTTGGGCTCAACCGCGGGGTCCCGCAACATTGTAGAGCGCCAAACAACCAACCAACCAACGGAGCCAGGAAACGGAGGATATATATATATGTGTATATTTATATATATATATATATATATATATCCAAGAAAGAAGTGACTCAAACAGATAGATTCACCAAAGAACAAAAATATATTTCAACTACAACGTTTCAGCTTCCGCCTTCCTCAGGTAGTACAAGATGGTTTGCTCAGTGGCTGCACAGATGACACAGCTGAATTTTCAAAAAGCATCATGAGTGAAGATTCTATTTGGAATGTGGAATCAATGCAGTCCTGAGAGCTCTTGAGATATGCAGTAATCAGGTTGTATTATCAGTAATGTTCAGTCCATCTGGATGCAGTGATTTTAAACGGTACATCCAGAAGTTTTCTCTGGAGTCCAGTAGTTCTTCCTTTGAGACATGTTCCACGGGGAAAATCTTCAAATCTGATAGTAAATGATCCACAAGGTTAAAATGATTGGCTACAGGCTGGTCAATTTTCTTATTAATTATTGCCGATTTGTGGTTCCTGAATCGTGTACGGAGGTCATTCACTGTTTGGCCTACATATTGTTTTTTACAGCTTTGCCGTTGGCACTGAATCACATAAATAATGCATGTTGAGCGACATGTAAGATGCTGTCTTATTCCATAGGTCCTTCTTGTAACAGAACTAGTTACTGATGATGTTTGTAAAAGGTATTCACACGTGATGCACCTTTTAGAGTCACAGCAATGAACCCCTGCATTTGTTACAACTTGCTTGAGTTCAGCTCTCACAATAAGAGATCGTAAATTTGGAGCTCTGCGGTAAGCAATGACTGGCGGTTTTGGAAAAACCTTTTGCAATTTTTCACAAGTAGACAGTAAGGGAAATGTTTTTGCATTATATTTCTGTAGTTGGGAGCTGATGGATGATAGTCAACCACAAATGGAGTTCTGTCACTTTTGTTTCTGCCGTTGGTATTCCAAATAAGTGCTTCTCTGGGTAACTGCAAAGACTTGTCAATTTGTTGCTGTATGATATGCAGAGGATAGCCTCGTCTTTTAAATAATGTAGCAAGCTCCTGTAGATGGTCTTTACAGGTTTCCTCATTGCTGCAGATGCGTCTTATTCTGAGTGCTTGGCTGTAGATGATGCTCAGTTTAGTGTGGTGTGGGTGACATGAAGTCCAGTTTAGATACAAATGAGCATCTGTAGGCTTGTGGTACAGATCAGTTGTAATTTTTTGTTCTTGAATGGTGAGTAGCACATCCAGAAAAGGGAGATGATGCTTCTGTTTAGTATTGCTGCTGGTAAATTTGATGGTAGGATGGATATTGTTGATATAAGCTGTAAATTGTTCCAATGCTCTACTTCCTGCATTCCATATTATAAATATGTCATCAATGTATCTTAGCCATACCAGTGGTTTACACAAACACCAGTCCCGGTTTGTTGCAAGGCTGTCTAGGTGGGCGGTCCGAGTTTAGGTTACCGGGTAACCCATAAATCCAACACTCCTCTCTTCCATACAAAGAAATTACTCAGACACCCGTGTATGCTTCAAATTACCCAATTTAAGATGCCATCAGTGATGTCACCAGTGATGTCACTGACCATGTCATGAATGATGTAATATGTGATGTCATCAGCAGTGCATTGCGGGGGCGCGAGTTATAGTTCGCTCAACTAACTATAACGGCCGAATTGCTCTGGTTTTGTATGAGTGAAATGTCCAACTAACTATAACGTCCCTGAAACCTGTGGTTTTTTCAGTGAATTTCTAAGGTTTTTTAAATGCTAATTTCTAACTATAACGTCCCTGAAACCTATGTTTTTTTCAGTGAATTTCAAAGGTTTTTTATATGCTAATTTCTAACTATAACAACCCTGAAACCTATGGTTTTTTCAGTGAATTTCAAAGGTTTTTTAAATGATAATTTCTAACTATAATGCCCCTGAAACCTATGGTTTTTTCAGTGAATTTCTAAGGTTTTTTAAATGCTAATTTCTAACTATAACGTCCCTAAAACCTATGTTTTTTTCAGTGAATTTCCAAGGTTTTTTAAATGCTAATTTCTAATTATGCCTACAGAGGTAGGACATGTGCAGAAAGAGGGAGAAAGGCGCAGAAAGAAGCAAGAGAAATGCAGAAAGAGGCAACAGAAGTCCAGAAAGATGAAGAAAAGTGCAGAAAGAAGCAAGAGATATGCAGAAAGAACCAACAGAGGTGCAGAAAGAGGCCTTGTTGCAAAGTCATCCTGTGCCCCCAACTTTTTGCTCACTGGTACTGATGGTAACGGACTCTGACTAACCAGGCCCAGAGCCAGTGCTATGCTGAAAGACACTTAGAATACAGTGAAAACACTTACATACACTAGGGTACACTATGGGTTGGGGTACCCCTGTGATTGCCATGACCTCCCCTGTAAGGCCCTAGTACATAATAGGGCAGGGGGATTAAAACTACCTCTAACTCAGAGGTGCAGAAAGAGGCAAGAGAAGGGCAGAAAGAAGCATCAGAGGTGCCGAAAGAGGCAAGAGAGGTGCAGAAAGAAGCAAGGAAAGTGCAGAAAGAGGCAAGAGAGGTGCAGAAAGAGGCAAGAGGGCTGCAGAAACAGGCAAAAGGGGTGCAGAAAGAAGCAAGTGAGGTGCAGAAATTGGCAAGAGAGGTGCAGAAAGAAGCAAGAGAGTTACAGAAAGAGGCAAGTGAAGTGCAGAAGGAGGCAAGAGAACTGCAGAAAGAGGCAATAGAGGTGCAGAAAGAGGCAAGTGAGGTGCAGAAAGAAGCAAGATAAGTGCAGAAAGAAGCAACAGAAGTGCAGAAAGAGGGAAGAGGGGTGGAGAGAGAGGCAAGAGGGGTGGAGAAAGAAGCAAGAAAGGTGCAGAAAGAAACAAAAGAAGTGCAGTAAGAAGGAACAGAGGTGCAGAAAGAGGCAAAAAGGGTGCAGAAAGAGGCAAGAGGGGTACAGAAAGAAGCAAATGAGGTGCAGAAAGAGGCAACAGACGAGCAGAAAGAGGGAAGAGAGGTGCAGAAAGTAGAAGATATTGCACACCATTAGTACCAATTTAACACCCACATTTAGCAATAAGTAACAGGTGACCATTCTATGTTTGCAAAGGGCCTTCCACCACGCTGTAACACTTGTTGCTGCATTTTTGGTAACGTTTGAGCTGTTTGAGCTAGAAACAAGGCTTTTTTTGTTCAAATCTGCAGATTAGGGAGCAGATGATGAATTATATGGCTAATGCAGAAAATGTATAATTGTGCGAAAGTCGGTGCAGCCAAACAGTCGCATAATTCCAGTGGCCCTGCTCATCCCTCTGACTAGGTCCACAAGTGCTCCTCAGTGATTCCTTCTTTTTTTGTCTCACTGAGTTCATAGTTGAGCTTCTATGGAAACGAGGAAGACTAAACCTGACGTTACCACTCCACAACACAGACTACCATACCACTTAATTACTCTCCATAACACATAATCCCACTCTACAGAATTCCTATACACTAAATACCATATACTTTCTATCCACATAATTTCACTGCACAACATACCACATAATTCCACTACACACAACGTGCATCCACTCCACTCCAAAAAACATTAGTAAAAAACTTTTACATTTACAACGCCAATAGCTCTAATTCTCGCAAATGCGAAACCTATTAGATTGCAAACACTTCTTTAACTAGTAGTCGCGTTTGCAGAGTGGTGGAGAAAGGGTGCTCGGCCTCCGACCAGCGCTCAGGAATTCCGCTGCATAGGACTTACAGGAGGTACCAGGAGGGCTTCTTGGCCCTCAAAGTCCCTCAGGAGTAAAATTGACTTTATCCCCCAACCAGTACTGTGCCAGGAGGCACGTTTGCAGAGTGGTGGAGAAAGGGGGGCATGGCCTCTGAAGACGTCTTAGCAATCCCACTGTGTGGGACTTACTGGAGGTAACAAGAAGGGTTGTTGGCCCCCAAGGACATCCTTAGGGCAACTACCCCTCCTATTACCTCCAGTAAGTCCCACACAGCAGGATTGCTAAGTTCTCATAGCAGGCCACGCCCCCTTTGCCCACCACTCTGCAAACGCGCTCCCTGGCACGCTCTTGGATGGGGATTGAAGTCCCCTTCGCTGCTGGGGCTTCTTTAGGGGCCAACTAGCCTACCTCTTATCTCCAGTAAGCCCCACACAGTGGGATTGCTGAGAGGTGGGCAAAGACCACGCGCCCTTTCCCCACCAATCTGCAAACACACCTTCTGGCGCGTTCTAAGTTAGGGTATTAAGTCCCCTTTATTCCTGAGGGTCCCTGGGGGCCAACTAGCCCACAGGTACCGCCAGTAAGCGTCACACACCTGAATTGCTGAGAGTGGTTGGAGGCCATGCCCCCTTTTTACACCACTTTGCAAACGCCGGATTCTTTTGCCAGATGCGCACACCCAGCGCGAATTCGGGCGATTGTTTTTTTTTTTTTAAATGCTTTTTTTGGCCCTGGGGGTCCTTGGGGGAGCCCCTGAGCAGGACTAGGGGGTCAGGGTGTTTCTACCCTGCCCCCTTTTCTCTTTTTTTAGCCTTTTTTCTACTGATTACTTGTGACTCGGTTACCGAGTCACAAGATGGCTGCCAACACATTCTGGTTTGGAGTGTTGGCAGCCAATCAGAAGTCAGCTCGTGCTCGGGAGGAGTTGCGAATCCTCCTCGGTGCTCAGATATCGATATTTTTATTTTTTTATTTCTCTGGAACTACTGAACGGATTTAAACTATTTAAAAAAAGGAGTGCTTTCTGAAACAAGAGCTACCTTTTTGCCTAATTTGGTGTAATTCCATTCAGCAGTTCGGACTGTAGCCGGTTCCAAAATTCCTACGGAAATTAACAAGGGGAAAACGCGTTTTGGGACCCCCCCTTTTTTCTCGGTCCCCGCTTGACGAATCACCCTGAAACTTTCAAGACAGGAGCTGACCTGAGCGGGCCATTAGTTTTGAAAATTTCACAAAGATTCGTCGAACGGCGCCAAAGATATTGGCAAATCAAAAAAAGCTTTTCCTATGGAAACTAGGTCCTAACTATAACTACCTACTGGCGACCGTATATATATATGGATTTGATTCTGGAGTATGACCCACTTGCTCACGCATGCCTATGAGGAAATGCTAATACAGAAAAATGTGCCAGCGAGGAAGGGATTCAGTGAGGATTACGTCCTGTGCTTATCGTTCCGGAGCATGTAACTTTGTTCAAGGCAATCGTAGTAATCCAGCACTACGTGCACGAGTGAACTGTCATCACTTTTGTCCATCTGGATTTTATACTTACATCAGTGCACAGTAAAGCGGCAAGTAATACGAGAGCCAATGTAGTAAAATAAGGACTGCCTGATTACAGTATGAAAAAATGACTTTACACTGCACTATGGGAGATATAGTTTATATAAGTCATGTGACCTAACGGTATTTTAAGCACGCATGAACGCACTTTGCAAACTGTTTCCACCTGTGATCAAGGCTAATTGAATGCCGAAACGCGTAAGGAGTAAGAAAGCATGATGTGCTGCTGTGTCTTTGGAAATAAAGTTACGACTCCGGAAGTGGGCCTCACAGTCTTTTGCATCACAATGGTGAATTGATGGGCTTCTCCGTGCCCATTGTTAAGTGAGGCCGCCCTGTAGGGTCGGGGGCTCCTGTGATCGGAGGATGATGCTTGGAGATATATATATATATATTGTTGCAATAATATTTTTTTAAGATAAGTTCCCATGGTGTGTTATTTCCCTGCCTCCATTTTTCTTGTTGTGTTGTAGTACCTGCAATGGACCAGGAGTGGTGTTTAACTATCACCAAGGTTGGACTGGCGTACATTTACACCTGTTTTGACATCATTAGGGCTGTAGTAACTTTAGAAATGTATTTTGTGGGTTTGTGTTTGTATTAGCATGTCCTCCCTAAATGTCCCTAGTAATCTCTGTTGAAAATAAAGATAGCTCCTTAGTAGGCAGGCCACATAGTTTATAAGATGAAGGTTTATTAAAGAAGATAACTCTTAGTTACAGGTTATAAGGTAGATGTACATACCTATACATAAACCCCACCAAGAGCAGCATCTTACTGCTCAGCCCAATCTCTCCAACTGACACTTTCTCAAGCCAGACACTCACCAACCTTCCATTACATCACACACACTAGCTGAGCAGCAGATATCAGGGAAAGTAGAGAGAGAAAGCATTACACCAAAATCAGACTATAACACATTTCCCCCCTTAGAAAATAATAGAAAAATACATCAGGAAATGTAAGATAGAAATAATAAAATAATTCAGGAAACAAAAGAAAGAAAATCTTTTCACATCGGCGCTCTTTCACGTCACACTCATCCACGAAACACAGAGCATCTTGGGACCATAAATTAATCTTGAATCTCTCCCAACACATGAAATCATGTGCATAACAATTCGGGTATCTTTCATCCACCCCTCGTATAGTAAGCAAAGAGTATCTTTCAACCCTCGCTGGTCCCGAACAACAGGACACTACATAAATTTGGAAATGGGTCTCTTTCAACCCACACTTATTAATAGCAAAATGGGTATCTTTCACCCCTCACTCAAACAGTAGGCAATGAGTATCTTTCAACCCTCACTCAAACTGTAGGCAGAGTGTGTTACAACCCTCGCTAGTCCCAAAGAACAGGATACTACATAAAATTGAACTCGACAAAACCAGGAGCTACTCACCCTCACTCGGACAGTAGGCAAAGAGTGTCTTCCAACCCTCACTCATCCCAAACAACAGGATACTACATAAAATTGAACTCAACAAAACCAGGAACTACTCACCATCACTTGAACAGTAGGCAAAGGGAGCTTTCAACCCTCACTCAAACAGGAGGCAAGGAGAATCCTCAACCCTCGCTCATCCCTACACAACAGGACACTACATAAACTTAGAATCATGTGGGAATGGGTCCCTTTCAGTCCCCCCATTCACACATAATAGAATGGGTGTCTCTCAACTCTCCCTACAGCAGTAGGCAAAGGGATCTTCCAACCCTCACTCATCCTTGAAACAGGACACTACCTAAACCTAGAACCACTCATCCCAGGCACCATGCACAGAGATATCCTCTCCTGCAGACTTTGCAGGCCCAGAAACACTAAATATGAACTGCTACTCTTACATAACAGGCTCTCCTCAACTGTAACAAATTCACTTAAAACAGAACAAAAGGGGTAATGATTACCATCTCTGATACACAACTTAGTACTCTGATGCTGGTTCCCTCAGAACACAGAGCACGCATATGTAACCCAAACTTGTAAGAAATACAAAACCTCTGCATAACATTGCACTATATTTCACAAAATGTCATATGACCATCATTCAGCATATATATCATCTTACTACCAATCAGCATTACATCTCATGCAATCCCTATTAAACATTTACGAACAGCTTTACTCAAACCCAACATGACAAACATAACCATAGCAGGTAACACAATGTTCGTAATCCAGTGAGCAACACCTCATCCGTTCCTCCCTCGTGGCAGATCCCAACAAATCAGACCACAAAAACAAATTCACCAAAGTCAAATATGCCACTCAAGGCTTGATTATGCCTTCGATCAAGTTCCAAACTCTTCATTGTGTCCACTGACCTCAATGCGGGGCATGCACAGGCCGTGCTGTGGAATGTTCACTGTTCAAACTATTTCAACATGTGTTGCATACACTGCTTTCCCTCAGACACTTCAAAAATAGAGTCTGCACCTTACCCTACACAAATATTCGACTGTTCAAGGCTCACCACGTGAGGAGAAATCTCTAATAATCAGGGTGCACATGTCCCTTAATTGATTCCGTACGAGACAACAATTCCTCTTCAAATACTGTTCTGTATTTTATTTCAACCAGTCTCTGGGTAAGCGCTCTACTGCGTGTCCTGGTGCGGAAGCATTACCTAGACAGTGTGCATGATTTTGCCACCAGCCACAATATCAATGCAAGGATATGGATATTTGCAGGAGGAATCAACATTCACTTCAGTCACACCACGCAACCCCTCTGGACAGACCACCACTGTGTCCACTTCTCCTTCTCGAAACCCACTGTGCACAAGCCTACACCATGCCCCCCACGCAGAAACTGGAGCAAGATCACCGAAGAGCACCTCAACCCCGCCCTCAGCCGCATTCCTCCACCCACCATGACCGATGCCAACTCCACAGTCAATGAACTCCACAGATGGATCGCAGACTGCGCAAACACGCTCGCCCCCCCCTCCAGAACACTGACAGACAATGCACCACGAAAGCCACCTGGTTCACCACGGACCTCCGAGAATCTAAGTGCACGTGCCAGCGACTCGAGAAAGCATGGAAAAACAGCGAAACCTCGGGAGCACGCACCGCCAACAAGACCGCCTTGACAGAACACCACCAACTCATCAGATCCACAAAGAGGAACTTCATCCAGGACAGAATCCCCTCCAACTCCAAGGAACTCTTCAGCATCATACAAGAATTCACCAAACCCCCCCAGTGAATCCTCTGACATCCCCCTCCCAGGACCTCTGCAACAAAGTTGGCTCCTTCTTCCATCACAAGATCAGGACTCTCTACGACAACTTCGACGAACAGAATCAAGGCACCGACCCAACACCAGCAACCAGCAACGCCACCCAGCTGACAATCAACGCCTGGACCCTTGTCACCACAGAAGACACCACAAAGACCATGAGGAGCATACACTCCGGAGCTTCTACCGACCCCTGACCGATGCACATCTTCCAAAGGGCAGCCTCCGCCTTAGCACCTGAACTACGTCGTACAATCAACTGCACCCTCGAAACAGGCACATTCCCCCATGACTGGAAACACGCAGAAGTCAAACCCCTCCTCAAGAAGCCCTCCGCAGACCCGACGGACCTCAAGAACTACAGACCCATCTCTCTCCTCCCCTTCGCTGCCAAAGTCCCTGAGAGGATCGTCAACAACCAGCTCACAAAATTCATAGAATCCAACTAGATCCTCAACTCTTCTCAATCTGGATTATGCAGCAACCACAGCACCGAGACCACCCTCCTAGCCTCCACTGATGACATCCACACTCTCCTCGACCAAGGCCACACGGCAGCCCTCATTCTACTAGACCTCTCAGCAGCCTTCGACACTGTCTCCCTCTGCACACTAGCTGCCACACTCCACACTCCACAATGCCGGCATACAGGGAACTGCTTTAGACTGGATCCGCTCCTTCCTCATGGGCCGAACTCAAAGAATTAGACTCCTGCCCTTCCTCTCCAAGCCCACAGAGATCAGATGTGGAGTACCCCCAGGGTCCTCCCTCAGCCCCACGCTCTTCAACATCTACATGTCCCCACTCGCAACCATCATCACAAAACATGGACTCAGCAAAGTATCCTATGTCGATGACACCCAGCTCATCCTCTCCCTCACCGAGGAACCCGATATCACCAGACACAGTTTCCAGGAAGGAATGAAGGACGTCGCATCCTGGATGAGCAGCAGCTGCCTGAAGCTCAATTCGGAGAAAACAGAAGTCCTCGTCCTTGGATCCACCCCCTCCGCGTGGGACGACACCTGGTGTCCCCCCGCCCTCGGCAACCCTACCACACCCATGGACCACGCCTGCAACCTTGGCATCATACTCAAATCCTCCCTCACCATGAGCCGACAGATCAGCGTCGTATCATAGTTGTGCTTCAACACCCTCCGCATACTCTGCAAGACCTTTAAATGGATCTGCCCCATATCCAGAAATACCGTCACTCACGCACTCATAACCAGCAGACTGGACTACGGCAATGCCCTCTATGCTGGAATCAACACATCTCTACTCCACAAACTCCAGACCATCCAGAATGCCGCAGCCAGACTCGTCCTCAGCATCCCACGACAAGACCACATCACCCAGCACCTACGAGACCTCCACTGGCAACCCATTGAAAAAAGAGTGACTTTCAAGCTGCTCACACGCCTACAAAGCCCTCCACAACACCAGACCCCAATACCTCAACGAAAGAATCTCCTTCTACACCCACAAGAGAAACTGCCGCACCGCCGACCTTGCACTGGCCGAAATCCCGCGCATCCGCAGAGCCAGAATGGGAGGAAGATCGTTTGTTCTACATCGCAGCCAAGACCTGAAACAAACTCCCCCTCAGCATCAGACGAACCCCCACACTGCAAGCATTCAGGAAGAGCCTCAAGACCTGACTCTTCGGATGAGCCGGAGCTGCCCGAATTCCCCTCCTCTCCCCAGCACCTTGAGACACTCATGGATGAGTAGTGCGCTTCACAAATCCCTGATTGATTGATTGATTGAATGCTGTCATCGTTCTAATCTTTCCGCCTTTGACGTCACTTCATAGGCAGTACGTTCTTCACGCGCGATACGTTTCATATTCTGCTCTCACGCCGGGGACTTACTGGAATATAATTACGTCAGTATTCCTAGCAGCAGCAAACACCAGCCTTGTGGTTCACTTCAAATACCGCATCTATATGCTCATGTTCCCAACGGCCTATGCATGGGGTAAGGGACAAAAACTGTGATATTACAGTACTCACTGCTGGTTTGTCTCCAAAAAGTGAGAAAGTGCAAGAGACAGTCCCCAATGACTCTTACTATACACTGCAAACCTTTTTCCAAATTGCACACTGCACAATACTCCACTGAGGTACTCCTCATCGGTGAGCCGCTTTGTTCATCAGTGAACATACAGAGCTAAGCAACCCTCATTTATGCTAGCAGTCTTCAGTCACCGAGCCCATTTAGTCTACATCCTTTACCTCCTTCATTATTCAAAATGATAAAAACTTCTATTCTACCCTTATGGTCAAAGATTGTAAACGCCTCTGTTAGGCAAGGCACCATACCTGACTGCCTTAAAGTAGGGCAGGTAACACCCATACTAAAGAAAGTCAACTCCCTCTACTCGGATCTCAACAACTACCGCCGTATATCCAACATCCCCACTCTGGCGAAACTACTAGAAAAATGTGTACAAATTCAATTATGCAACCACATTGAGAATTACAACCTCATAGACCAACAGCAATCCGGCTTCCGTCAAGGACACAGCACTAAATCAGCACTCACCCACATAATGGACGACACATTAAAAATGTTAGACCATAATGAATCATGTATTTTGATACTTCTTGACTTATCCTCCGCTTTCCACACGGTTAAACATGACAACCTACTGTCCCTATTGGAACGAAGGATGGGTCTATCTGGTCCCCTGCTACAATGGTTTACCTCTTTCCTAAACAACAGAACCCAAAGAATCAAGATGAAGCAATCACTTTCTCAACCCTCCATGGTCACCCTAGGGGTTCCACAGGGCTCAGCACTATCACCCATTCTTTTTAATCTACTCATGGAACCCCTGGCAAACGCGTTGAACTCTGCGAACATTCTATATCACCTGTATCCAGACGACACACAACTGTATATGAAAATCTCCTCTCCAGAAGACTTCATCTCCCTCAACGCTATTCTGCATAATACTCAAAGTTGGCTCACTGGCAACCACCTCATGCTCAACACCAAAAAAACGGAATTCCTCCTCATCTCCCACCCCAACCCACACCCAAGATAAACCTCTGGCTGAAGCATCTAACATCCTTTGACTGCTCTCCCCACATCATTGACTCTACTAAATCCTTGGGAATCACCTCAGACAAACACTTGAATATGCAGGCGCATATCAGTAATGCCACCAAGGGAGCTAATCATCAGATGAGTATCCTAAGGCAACTTAAACCCTTCCTCCCACAGACCGACTTAAAAATGGCGGTACAAGCCCTAGTGTTGCCAAGATTGGCCTACGGAAGCACCACTCTATGCGGACTTCCCAAATACAAGATGGCCCCACTGAGGGCATCTCTTAACGCTGCGGCCAGACTGGTCTCTGGAACAAAAAGAAATAACCACATTTCTCCGACCTTGAAAGTACTGAACTGGCTACCTTACGAGGCAAGAATACAACTAAAGATCGCCTGCATGACCCATAAAGCCCTGCATCTCAAAACCCCCAATTACTTAGCACAAAAGCTAGAGCAGTCAGGAGGTTGCAGACATTCGCGAAGCGCGAGTTCACTGCTACTGAAACCACAATCCTTCCACAAAAAGAGAACATGATGTAGAGCCTTCTCAGGTATTGCACAGAAGATTTGGAACTCCTTACCACCAGATGTACGCAGAATCCCTTCCTCATCCTCCTTCAAAAAAGAAGTAAAAATGCTTCTAATGAACAAATTCACATCCTAAGACTTTAAATCATAAGTGACTGTTAGCAACATATGTTATATTATCTACCACTGTCTACCTCTTTTTGTATTGAATGTCGAATATTGAATGTATGTATATTACCCCCTCAACCATCTAATGTTTCTGAACGGTGTAATATAAAGCGCTCTGATACCCTCTAGGGTCATGTTCGCGCTATATAAAACTTTACAAATAAAATAAATAAATAAAATCCAGTTTAATCCGCATTCCAACCAGATCTCCAATCTAGCAATCACTTCAGATCATCAGTGTACAGTTCAGTAGATCACCCTCTCAATCTGTAGGCTGTCTGGTGTGAAAGACACTGGTGGGGCCTCCAAGGTGTTTCTCTGTTTTTGTTTATCTTTTCTTCTTAAAATGAAATCTTGCTTCCTCTTTGTTTCTTTTAGAACGCGTAGGTTAGGTTTCCAACTTTTCACCATTGCAAATAAAGATAGCTCCTTAGTAGACAGGCCATGTAGGTTATAAGATGATGGTTTATTAAAGAAGATAACTCTTAGTTTCTGGTTATAAGGTAGATGTATATGCCTGTGCATATGCCCCACCAGGAGCAGCATCCTTCTGCTCAGTCCACTCTCTCCAACTGAAATTCTTCCAAGCAAGGCACTCACCATCATTCCATTATATCACACACATTGGCTGAGCAGCAGGTATCAGGGAAACTAGGGAGAGAATCCATTACACCTAAATTAGGATATAACACCCTCCCATGTAGGAGTAAGTATACTCCATTTTCCAGCCACTACCCTTTGTTCTTCTCTCCTTTACTACTGAAATGTATACCAATTTGTGTGGAAATCACCACCATGGTGGCAGAGATCTCCTCGCAGAAAACAAAGCGTAGGGAGAGGTCTCTGTCCGTAGGTTTGAGAATAGAGTTTTGTAATATGTAAGTAGCTCCACCCTATGCATTTCAAAATGGAGTTTGTGAATAGGCCGCTAAGTATCTAGTTTGTTGTTATTCTGCACCTGCAGGTTCATCCGTAAACATTTTAATCCTATTTAAAAGCCTTTTCTATCCAGGTGGGTGTGGTTCAGCCTTTATAATACTGCAAGAATGTCAGGAAATGAATGCATACTGCATGTTTCCAGACCTAACACATTGAATGGACTCCATCCATGATCTCGGAACAGTACTTGGATGAGCATTTTACTCAGAGGATGTGGCCTGTGCTTACTGTGTACTTTTCTGACCTTTAGTCATGTCATACATGTAGTTTGCACTGAGCAAAGACATACAGGATAATCCCTATGGCAATGACCACTTATATGCAGGGCATGCCTTTGCCCATGGTCTTTCTGCAGGACATATTGGCACGGCTTGGCCAATGGGCGTCCACTTTGTGTACGTCATGGATGACATGGTTTTTTCCACGTTGGGCTCACTCCAGCGTCTAGCAGTCTGCGCTTCGTACAGTATTCAAGGTGCTGTCAGAGTTCTGCCTGCCTTAACCTATGTGTTATGTTTTTCTCTAAATGCCATCATTTATGTGTAGATTGATGCGTAGCTTTAAGATTTTATGGAAAATGTATTGGCAAGGATCGGAGACATTATTCATTTTGGGAAGGTTGTGGAGTTTTTAGGCATTGTGGTTCCTGTGCGTTTTACTGCTGAATTCCAAGCAATTCTGACCATCATTTGTAATCGGATTGCACGTTAAAAGGTGTGTTTTCTTGAATGGCAGCCATATGGACCTGGAGTGGAACAGCGCAAAAAAAACAGAGCAGCGGCCCTTGAAATTCGGAAATAAATGTATTTTCTATTTTTTATTTTTTTTATTTTTTTTTTACAGGCATTTACATCAAGAATATAGTATTTAGGGCCTTGTCAAACACTCTTTATGCCTGGAAGAAATCACTAAAGCGCACATCAAGTATTTAACCTTGTTTTACTTCTTTCCTGTGCTCAGATGCAGTTTCCAAGAACGGCTCGCTCAGCTTGGTGTGACGCTTGAAAGACAACACAGTTAATATATATGTAAATGAAAGGTACTTTTAGCTGTGCGAATGCATGCCCCCATCTGATCTTATTTTTCCCTGTCTTCTACACAGTGAAAGGTACAGTGTTTGCTTAGTTTAGTAATAACAGTTCAGAAAAACCAGGGCTGTGATGTAGTTGCACTGCCAGTGTTAGTGGTTTCAGGCCTTGCTCAGACCTCTTCTTTCTGTGGCTTGGACGCCACAAGAACAAATCCTTCTGCACAGAGAGACGGCTGACGTTTGTGGCAGACATAATCAGTTGTTTTTTCTTTTGGTCTCTGGAAAGGAAATGTTTTTCCTTTTTGCAATTGAGGCTTGCACATCACTGCCATACACATTACATTCGTTAACCTCCTGGTTATACAGTTGTGCATAGCTGCCGCTGAAAACTACCCCAGACAACATTTCACAATTAATTCTACATAGCTCATCTTTCAGAGGGAGTCAAGGAAAGTGTCAGGTCCCATGTGAGCTGTGTTACTTACAACTTTACTCATCCATTCATCCCTACTCACTCACGAAGGCATTTCAACATAGACATTGATTTACACAGTTCAGAACCAATTCGTTTGCTTGGTTTCAAATTTACGAACTTAAGTGAGCATTAACATAGCTTAAGTGATTTCCATTTGAACGTGATGGTCGAAACTGACACCCATTAATACAAATACATAGACGAATTTTGAACAATTTTTGCTTGGCAAGAATTTACTTTTACAGATGGAAAGTGGCAAACTTTCACTTAAACACCAGATGTCCGACTGTGTCACAGTGTGCACTGTCCCTGCATGTGCCGATGCACAACACCACTGGGAAGCAGGCTGGGATTGTGCGTCTGGTTGCAAAAACGCCACTCTCTCTGGAGAATGCTAAGCTAGGGAGATCAGCATGTTTATTGGCTCCTTCGCAGAGCGGTGAGAACTCAAACACTTGGCCTCGAGCACTGAACAGGTGCGCTGGCTCAGAGCAGAGCGGTGACCCTGTTTCTATGTATAAAAGTGTACACATTTAACTTGAAATTTCTCTGTAATAAAGCATCAACTGCAGACAGCAAAACTCAAGCTGTGATTGTCTTTTTTCGAGCTGTGTAGAAGCAGTAACATGAAGATATTCCAAGTTAAATGTATAATCCTAGTGCACAAGTGAAGTTTAAATCGGCAGCAAGGTCTCATAAAAGGCTGGCTGTAGGTGGCCTCTGCCATACTGGACCCATATTAGGTAAGGGTAGCACTGTACCTGCTTGCACCAAGGCACACATTTGATTTAAACAGGTGCGCGGGATGCAAACCTAGACATTGCACCCTATTACAAGTAGGGAAATTAGTGTAATATGGACTGAATGTTACAAGGAGAGACCAATCCATTCTCTGTACAGGCGGCACCCACCTGCACATTTAAGAGAGGATAAAGGTCTCCATGCAAGCAGGTGCAAAGAGTGACTGCATCCACCTGCAGGGGGATGTCTGGGAGGAGGGTTCATGGCACCCCATTTCTCCCCTTGCACACTTTACACTCAGGGGATGCACTAACTGTGCATTACCTTTTCATGGCACAAAGTCAGTGTGCCTTCTAGCGGCCTCTTTGCCTTGCACCAGCCTACAACAGGTCGTAGGCACAGAGGAAAATGGGTCCATCATTAGCAAAGGCTGTGCACCATGCTAATGAGGGAATGCTCCTGAAGATAGCAACTGTGCTCTGTGTGCACTGGTACTATCCTGAAGAGGGCGCAAACGCATCTGTGTCTTCTTCTGGAATACTACTGTGCCCCTGGGGTGCAGAAAATAGGCACTCAAACCCATTGCGGCCTCAGGGCACTGTTTGTAATATGGCCCCAGGTTCATGAATGCTACTCTCAGTGCCATATCTTTTTGTCAAAGCTCTGTGGCTGCTGTAGAAGCTGGTAAGTGTGGCTCCATAGGTGCTGATACTGCAGTAAACGTGACTGGTCTTAACTGAAGAAAAACATTGATTGCAGTTATTGCAAAAAATGAAGTTATTCTGAACACACAAGAATTTTTTAAACCTTGAGGGTGTATTCTCTGGAGGCGAAAAGTCATACTTTGCAGTCTGCACAGTTAAAGAAACAAACTATCTGTAGTACAAATGCTTTCCAATACAAATGTACAATTGGGGTTAGCACCTCCCCACCAAAACTTGTAGTTCCCCACTTTATTTAGAGTTGGGGAAATCATCTTGGTTACCTTTGGAGAAGCCTCTGCTTGCTGCACAAATGGCAACACTTGAACCAGCGGTCCCTCCATTAGAGGAACACTAGGTTAAAATAACTGTTGTCCCACCATACAGAGTAGTGCTTCGTCACTCATTTCCCTGCCTGTGTATGCTATGCATGGAAAATGTCCAGAAATCAAAGGCAACAGAAATCGATTTCTTATCATGATCTGATTCATTTCACGATAGTATGTACATTGCCGCTAATATCCTCCAGGTTTCAAGATGAAAAAGATGGGAGCTCATGCAGAATAGGAGGACTAATGGATGAATCCCTCCTTTAAATTTTCATTAAGGTACTCTTACAGACCCTTGACTTCTTTAAGATTTAATAGGTATTAGTAAATGTCTGGGGCATTGATGTTTTGATGATAGAAACACAGATTTTTTTTTTGCTGCGCAGGTGCTTTAAACATGGCACCTGCTTGACAAAGCGTCACTGCTGTGAAGGCAGCCAACATTGAGATCACTCTCTTCATAGTATGGGGATTATGACTAGCCAGTTCGGGTTCTCTAAATAAGGCATGTAGTCTTTTGCCTGGGGTGAAGGTCATGACCTCGATCTCCACACTCCCCCGGCATACTGGAAGGTAAGCAGTCAGGGTCTAAATAGGCTCCACAGTACTAAGAATGTGTCTAGCACAGCAGTTTATAAAGATGAATTAGATCTCAATTAATTCATTTCAGCAATTATTTAAAGCCTAAAGTTGACAATATTGTAAGATTTTAATACCATGGCAATAAATGTTTATTTATTTCCTACTACGCATATGTTGTAATATAAGCCGCAAACTGAGTTCTCGAACCAGAATGTTTTACAGGTTCAATAAGGATGACTTTGAAGTTCTTTCATCACTTGTAAGATGTGAATAATTTAGAGATCCCAAAATAGATCTAATTACAGTGTTCAGAATACATTACAGGTATGTCTTTATGGATCAATTCTCTTTATTATAGAATTCATGTGCGAAGTCAAGCTACATACACAGCTGTCCGCCTACAACCCTTGGGCCGGCAGCGTTATGACAACAATTAAAAAACAAAACTCAGAATTACTCTACAGAACTCCCCCCCAACCCATACCTCCTATAAAACAAAGTTGCTTCATTAACCCTTTGCTCCTCATATATCAGTCCCAGCTTCTGGCTGGGGTCATCTTGACATTCACCCCAGTGCCAGGGCTGCCCCAGAAGATGGTTGCAATGTTGGGGTCAAATGCAGCAACCTGGGATAGATAGGGCAAGTCAATTAGTTGAATTTGGTAGATAGGATGTTAATGAAAGGCGTCCCCAGATCCTGAAAAGTGTCCTGTTTTGAATCTACTGCCAGGGACAGTTTTTCCATCCCCAAAATATACCATAATATATGCAACCAAGTTGTATAATCGGGGATTCTGCCAATGCCCCTTCGGGAGAGTTTGGCCTGGTGGGCTGCTCCTAAAAACATAGCAACCTGCCTACCCCTCATCAACTTCAAATGGTATGTTACGGAGTTTGAAAGCCTGAGTACAGTGTAAGCAGGGAACCTTGGGAATTGTGTATTAAAGGCCCTATCTATGTCATCAAGTATTCTCTCCCAAAAGGAGACTAGCTGCAGACAGTGCCACATTAAGTGCAATAAGGTTCCTGTCCTGCCCCAACCCCTCCAGCACTACTTTGTGTATTCCGGACATCATTTCTGGAGGCGGGGTGGAGTGATGTGCCAATACAATCTTGTATGCAATTTCCATGTGAGCCATGTTGTGTGCCGGTTGTCTGGGCCGGTAAAATATATCTTCCAAGTCTTTGGTTGTGAGTGTTCGTCCTAGCTCCCCCTCCCACCTTTTCTGTCCTGCTGTTTAGTCTTGCATTGGCATCTAGCCCAGGAGCGCATGGATCTCTGTAATAAGACACCTGCCATCTATCTTAAGGAAAACCCATTTCTCAAATTGCGTAAGTGGACGCTCATCATATGGTTTGACACAAGGGTGCATCATCCAGTGTCAGATTTGCATGTACTGGAGGAGGTCTGCCTCCTCCAAGCCATAATCCACCTTCATGCTGTCAAATGGGATTAACCCATGGGTAGATAGCAAGCAACCTATGCGCTTGCATCCCCCTCTTGCCATCTTCGAAAATCCTCTTCCTGCATGCCTGGCAAAAAGTCGGGATTGGCCACTATAGGTGTCATGGGGAAGTGAAGAAAGTCAGCTTAGCCCGGAGTGCTGTGGTGTCCCATACTTGGAGGGTGGGCTTGGTCACCGCAGACTAGTAGAGACCCCAAGCCCTTTATTTGTGGAGTAGGCAGGGTTCCCTCCATATATGGGTACCCACCCCCACCTGGTCCATAAAGTTCCAGTGTTTCTCAGAGGTGGGTCTTCTCCATTCCACCAGAAAGCAGAGCTGGGTGTCTTGGTAGTATTTTGAAATGATGGGGACAGCCAGTACGCCCTCCAGGGTTGAAAGGCAAATCAACTGCCTATGTAGCCTCGTCTTTTTCACATCCCTGATAAAATTATTGATCCTTAGAGGCATAGTCCTTAGAGTGTGTCTAGGGGGCGTCAGCAGCAGGGATTGAAAGACGTATATGATCTTTGGGAGGACAGTCATTTTAAGAGCTGCTATCCTGCTAAACCAGGAGAGTTCGAGCCATCGCCAGTTCGCTAAGTTGTACTGAACTTGCGAGATGAGAACATTATAGTCAATTTCTGACATCTTATCTGCTGTTCCAGTAAGTTGCCCATAGCATGTGAAGTGTGGCGATCCAAGGGGATACTGACGATAGACCTATTTCTTTCAGCGGGGATGCTGAAGACTTTTGCCACCCTTTGTGAGGAGTTCCACCTCTCCCAGACACAGGAATGCAGATACCTGCAACTGAAACATGCCCTTTATAGCGCACTGGGTGCCCTACCCAGGGATGTCCTAGACTCTCCCATTCTCCAATACTTGAAGCACTGGGGCCTCTCCTAAGAGAGTACATGTCTCCAGCTTCTACAACGTAATAGTACTCCCAACCCCTCCTGACTCACTTATGTACCTAATGGCAGACACTCCCACAAATGGACAGGACAATATGGAGTATACTGAGAAGAACTTGTTATGATGTGAAAAGAGACATGGATAAGGAGGTCCAAAAATAGAAGATGAAACTTACCCTCTTCAAGACGGTAAAAAAATGGTAATGGACTCACAAAAAACTCCATTCAGCAGGTCTTCTCCCTCATGGGGGCTGCTGGAGATGCCAAAACCTAGACTGTGACATGCTCAACATCCTTTAGCTATGTGTTGCTCATGGGACCTACCGGTCCACGATCTGCACCATATTGTGCGGTGCACTAGACTCCCCTCTCCCCCTACCTGGGAAGCTAGTCATCTTACAAGATGCAACTGACCTACCTAACTCTGACTAAACCTTTCTGTCCAAAGACCTCACAACCTCTAAAATCTGCGCCCTACACCATTGGCGCTCCCCTCAGATATCGACCCACTCTGAATGGTTGACCGAAATGCCCAAGAGCACGAACTATGAGAAAGAGAAAACTGAGACATTTACACAAGTCTGGGCACAATTTCTCGATGCCTAACTAGTTTGATAGCAGATTGACTCCCCAGCCCAGTGCCTGCAGGAGAGTAGACGTTTTCCTCCACACTTCTCTCCCTCACAGTGTCACTACACATCACTGACACACTCTGAAGCGCCAGAGCAGAGCTTCCTGTGGACTAATTAAGCCACACCAACTAACTTGAGCATCTTCCCAACTGCCTCACCACCTTCCCCCCACAGTTACCTCCCCCACCGACCAATTATCCAGCAACCTTTTGTGCTCAAGTGCTGGGCTGTATATGCATTATACCACCTTCTCCCTATCTACAGGTGCTGGATGCACCATAATGTTTGTATTGTCCTGACATGTCGCGTTCCCCGAGTAGCATCTTCTGAACAATTGCTACTTCCTGCTGTGTCTGGTGCCACTGTCACCCTCAGTGATTTGTGGACACCTGCCTTTCTGAGGACCCCTGTACATGTCTGGGCATTGGGGGTTTTTGTACTTTGCATTTTGTGTACTGTAGTTCGCATTGCATATTTTTTATGTTGCACCCCTTACTAAGAGTTCAGTTGCTCTTCTTTAGAACAATGTTGAGTCACCTCCCTTGTGTGTTTATGACTCTGTGACACTACTGCATAACTTTATGTACTTGTATTTCAAAAAGAAAGTTCAACCAACAACCAAAAAGTCTAAATTGGCCCCTCCTTGATCTCTAGAGACTTCAGACTATTCTGGTGGCTCCATGCAGCAAATGTTGCCTCATTAGGCTTACATCAAAATATTTATGGATAGGCTGGAACAATGGGAGGGTGAGTCCAGATCAACTCTGCTATGTATTTAATCAATTATCAACAACTGTAGCCAAGCAATCAGGATCAGATTGGAGTTGTCCGCCTACCTGGTTAATGTGGTGATACTAAAGGACAGCAACTCTCCTGCCAAGTGTTGAAAATGTACATGTAGCATCCACTAAGGACCTCAATTCTATTGCCTATAACATGTGCATGTGCCGCTGGCATATGATCCTGAACAGTTCAGGTGAACTTCCCTTCCAAATATAAACTGAGAAGACCCAAGTTTACTTATAAATGGAAAAAGACCAATGAACTCAGTTACATTGCTTCCTGTTTGACTTGTATTCCATTGGATGAATTATTCATTACTCTCCCTAAACAGAGGCAAAATTGAGATCATGATAATGGGAGAACAGAATCTGTGTCTCTACACGTCAACTGACCGTCAGGACTTTGAGCTCCTCCAAAGAAATCATCAAAAGTATAGGAACTTGTGGTTAATGATTGACTACAAACTCTTCCTGTTAGAAATTGGGTCTCTAAGTGGCAGAGGTATTCACCCTGTCCAGACAAGGACCACAATCCTAGTCAGCGTAAGTCAGATACACACCCTAAATTAACCTGTGCTTGGCACAGAGCAGTCAGGCTTAACTTAAGAGGCAATGTGTAAAGTATTTGTTCAACACATCGAAGAGTAACACAGTGAAAACACCACAAAAAGACATTCCAGTTTAGAAAAGTAGATTATGATTAAATATATAAAACAAAACCAAAACAACAAAAATCCAATTATGAAGATTAAATATGAATTTTGAAAGATTAAATATAAAATAGCGCTTAGAAGCAATAAGTGCCTATGGGGGTTATCAAGTTGCGTTAGACAGGGGCAAAGTCAAGAGTTCAGGGTGACTGCGAAGGAGTAAGGGCCAGATACACGAACCACGCAGGCCTGCTGAACAAAGTACCTTGATCCTGGCTGCAACAGCAAGATGCATGGTGCAGCCAAGCAATGCGTCGGTGTCGATCCCGCAATCAAGGTGATGCACCAATCTTCATGCAGCAATGGCGATGCGTCAGTTCCAAAGACGACGTCCTGAGCCGAGAGGTGTTGGTTCCATAGATGATGTGCCAGGTTTCTCCATGCAGCGGAGGGAATGCTTCCTTCTTCCCACACGGCTGCGATGCGTTGGTACCGATGCGTCTTTCCTTTAAGGCCATGCGCTGCTTCAAAGTGTGATGTGCCGATTCTGCTCCCGCAACATCGACGATGCGTTGGTTCTGCTACACACAAACAGGAGATGCATCAGTTCGACTGGAGCAAGCACCTAGGTTCACTTCCAACGGACTAGGCACAGGAGCAGGGGGTAACACTTTGACATCCCTTAGTCTCAGAAACAGGAGGCAAGCCAACAAGCCCTTGGAGATCACTCTGGGTTCAAGATGTAAGTCCAGTTCTTACTCAGCAGGGTCAGAGGGTAGCAGGAAGCAGGCAGCAGGGTAGCAGGCAGCAGGAAAGCAGGCAGCAGGGTAGCAGGCAGCAGGGCAGCACAACAAAAAATCAGTTCTTCCAGAGAAGCAGTCCAGCAGAGTGGCAGTCCATGTAGCAGCACAACAGTCCTTCATCCTGGCAGAGCTTACAGGTCCAGAAGTGTCTGATTTGGTGGGGTCAGAGACCCAGTACTTATACCCAGTTGTGCCTTTGAAGTGGATGTAACTTCAAAGAGGGGCTTTGAAGTGCACAGAGTTCCTCCATTCACAGCCCAGACTCCAGACTCACTACAGGGGGATAATGAACCTTTTGTGTGGGGGCAGGATCTCTCTATTCAGGTGTGTCAGCTCCTCCCTCCCATCCTGCCCAGGATGAGCCATCAGGATGCAGATGAGCACTCAGACACACCCAACCTTCCTTTGTGTGGCAGTCTAGAGCGAACTCAGAAAGTGAAGCTGTCACCCAACCCAGACATGTATTGGAGGCAGGCTGCAGGCACACAGAGCTTTAAGAGCAGAAAAATTACACATTTCTAAAAGTGGCATATTTTACAATTGTAATGTTAAATCCAACTTCACCAGTAAGGAGGTTTTCTCATTACCATTCCAATGATATACAACATGACAGAGCTACTCATGCTCAATCAGGAATTACAATTTAAAGGTTTAATAAGGAATTCCCAATCTTAATCTATGAGAGGAGTAGACCTCACAGTAGTGAAAAAATGAATTTAGGTATTTTTCCCGAATAGGACAGTACATGTCCTACATTTTACTTACACAGCATCCTGCCCTATGGGCTACCCAGGGCCTACCTTAGGGGTGAGTTATGTGTAATAAAAGGGATGTTTAAGGCTTGCCAAGGGGTTTTAAAGGCAAGTCGACTTGGCAGTACAATTGCAAACACAAGCTCTGCAGTGGCAGGCCTGAGACATGTTTAAAGGGCTTCTTATGTGGGTGGTACAATCAGTGCTGCAGGCACACTAGTAGCATTTAATTTACAAGCACAGGTAGTGCAGTCTAGGAGGGACTTACAGGTAAATTAAATATACTAATTATAGATAAGTCAATGTAACCATGTTTAGGGGAGAAGTACAATCACATTAGCACTGGTCAGCAGTGGTAAAGTGCTCAGAGTCCTAAGGCCAACAAAAAGAATCAGCAAAAAGAGGCGGTGAGCAGGCAAAAGTTTGGGGGGAGACCACCCTAAGGTTGACAGGTCTAACACTTCCTTACTCTCACAGCCAATGCAGTGGTAACAAGTGTAAATTAGTAGGTGTCCACTCAAAAACCTACTCTTCCTACTATAAACTAACCAGCGTGTGGAATCTATGAGAGCACATTTCAAGGCATTTCTTGACAACTGCAGCACTATCCACATTGGTCTAACCCAAGAAACTAAGAAATGGCAGACAGGATGTGTTTAAATTTGTGTAAGCGTGACCATATTAAACCTCCCCTCAAAGCTATCCACTGGTTCATGCTGGAGGCAAGAATCAATATCAGTGCTCCCTGTGCCTCTGACAAAGCGTAGTGAGGTACAGGCAGTGCTTATTTGAGCCAATGGTTTCAAGTGCTGGTCACCAGCACTTAATTTTCCACACGGGCACTTATGACAGTCTGCCACATGGTGGCACTGTTTATCTAATTTAGAGATTAGCACAACAACGGTTGTTTATTTATTCAATATACATTAAAAATGACTAGCACCTGCCGTTCAAGCCATTCTTACTCTTTTGGGGTCTGTAATAGTCTAAATCATCCAACCTGTAGGAGTGTAATGGTTAGTAGTTGCGTTGGTACTGTCATTGGCAACGCTGGTAGGGGCAATAGTTGGTGCAACCGGCAGTGGCCTCCTGATGTGGGCCCTGGCACATATTTGTTTACAAATTAAGCACCGGAGGACCAAAAATGAGCAGACCTTTGCACCCACACTACAGGTCCAACCAGATATCTTCACTACATGACTGCACATTTCACTTGATAAAAAAATCTTCCGGAGAGTGAAACACAGAAGCATATTCCTGGAACTACAAGGGACCAGAATATGGAAATCCCCCAACACAAAAACTAAACCTGAGGCTAACCATACAAGTGATTCAAAAATTATTTGAAAATAGAGTTAATTCAACGCGTTCAAATCAAATCTTCACAGAGCAGAGGTTGCAACTAAACAATACTGGACATTCAAGTGAACTCTAACTGTACTTTTCCTCCGTGAAATTGTCCTTTCTGTCAAAGTCTGTATAGTAAAAGGGTAGGGACTGTCTAGACGAGGCGGAGACTGTCCTCTAACATGCATGTAGAAATCTCGCAAACGGTATTATTAAGCATTAGGAAAAACATTTAAAGACACTATTTCACACAGAAAGCATAATATTTTTTTTGCTCTAGGTTTAAACATTACAATATTATTATGTTTAGCCACCACCAAACACGATTTAATGATGGAGAAATGGGAAATAAAACTAGAATAACATAAAAAAGCTTGTGATGTAATTTCTCAACTTTGGAAAGGGCCTAAAGGGGTCAAGTAGAGTTCTTCTTTTCTGTTTTGTCTCTTCGATGTTTCCATTTCAACTGTATTTTTAGTTCCCTGTGACTTCCTGGAAATGTCAGCGTGTTATGACCCCTGGGGTAGATTATGGTGTCTTTCAGGAGGAGAATAGTAGTGCTTAATCCTGAGCCTTTACTGTCCTCTGGTGTTATGGGGCGCACTGAACCTGCATTAAGTGGCCTCCAGTTCATTAACTTGATTAGAGATTTCAGAAATTCCGTCTTCAACCCCATTTTGTCACTGCTGCACTTTGACCACTTCCCAAATGACTCATTACAGGGATACCTGAGTAGTGCAGTTACTGAGGCCTGCGTGACGTACTTTAGGACCTGTGCAGAAAGCCTTTGCAAACATTCTAAAGCCCGTCACCTATTTGCTTGAACCGCCTATAACTACCTAGGACTGTATAAAAATTAGCACCAAAAGGAACTATTTTGTGGCGTATAAAGTCAGGGAAAATATTTTTGGAAAGATATTGGGCTATTGGCTTGGCATGATTGGATTACAACCTGCCACATTTGAAATTTCATAGTGCATAATTACTAAAGCCAACTGTAATCAGTGAGCCAGGTGAGTAATTACGCCACTGATTAATTTGAGCTGGTGGTATCCATTGCACTTTATTTTCAAGACCGGCTCTTACCACAGTCTGCCACATGGTGGCGCTGTTTGTCTTATTTTTTGAGGAGCATAATAGCTGTTGTTTAATAATTAAATATACAATAAAATCACTAATACCTGCCACCCAAAGCTATAAGAATAGCCGGGGCGGCATGTATTAGACATTTCAATGTATATTTAAAGTTTGAATTGTCTCACTTGTATGGGTGTGATGTAGTTGTGATAGTAGTATAGTCATTGGTAGTGCTAGTGGAAGCAATGGGTGGTGCAAGCTGCAGTGGCCTCCTGACAAGGGCCCTGGCACTTTTTTTTTATTTTTTATTTTTTTACAAATTAAGCTCTGAATGCGTGTTGGTCTTATGTGGGATGCAGTGTAAGCAGAATATGTGAACAATCGTGTGTGTACACAGGGGCATGTGTGCCGCATACAGCAGTAGGAAATGACTTTCATTGGCTTGATATCTACTGGCTTGCTGGACAAAACTGGGGCACTCTCCCAGGCTATGGCCCTATTTTAGAAGTGCCCTTGTCCTGCCAGTTGAGAGGTTACGGCAGAGGCTGTGTGAGCTCTGCTGCATGTTGAATGGGGAGAAGCAGAGGAGTTCAATTGGGTCTAGTTAAAGCCTAATCTAGAGTCCAAGCATGAAGTTCCTGGAAATAAAAAATTGGAAGTATGGCCCAAAACGGCAATATTATTGTGGCCCGGTGCTATGACATGATAGATGATATGTTCAGTCGGATTCTGTCACAGTTTTGCCTCATATTTGTCATTCTCACATACTTGCTTAATGCAGACGGAGGGTGAATCCAATGAGGTGTCCCAGTTTGATGGTCCTATGAATATACAGTGGAAACAGGTCTGGAGGCAAAGGAAAACTCAACAGGTAAGTAATATGAAATGGGGGTGAATCCCCCTAAGGCAGGACATTAATAGTGGAAGAGATGTGAGGGAAGGGCACCAATCCTGTTCTCAGCCTCATGAGGGAGAACTAACCTCCTGAAAAGATTCCAAACCTGTCTCCAAAAAATAGCAACTAAAGCAAAGCCTGACCGAAAAATATATTTGCCTTGCCCTCAAGGAAGACATGTTGGGAATTTCATATTATTTGGTTATGGTAAGGGCTCTAGCAGGAGACAAACACGCATGGAGTATTTCTCCATCGAAGGTATTTACAAGTCAGCTACATTAACATTACTGAATGTTCACGTGAGTGGCAAGTACTCTGGCTTGACATCTGCTTAATGAGGACTGAAGCTGGGTCCTGGTAAGAGGCTGCTCACACTGAGGAAGTTGTTTCAGCAACCTAGGGTTTTATTTAGACATTTGCAAAGCTGGAGCCCCACCATAAATTGGTTTGCCTCCTGCCCTGCCAAACTCTCTTCTTGCTCACTTTGTTTAAAGGTGGAAGGAGTGCATGGTTTCCACCGGCAGAACATCAACTGGTTCATTCAGTGGAAGCCCTTTACCGGAGGGTTCATCTGACCCTAAGCTCCCAGGTCATAGTAATGATCAACCTACACTTATTCTTAAAAAGAGTGACAATACCATCTCTAGATTTTCTTGCCGACTCCACCATAAAAGGCATAGTGGTCCTGGGCAGGGAAATCCATCTTTCACCCCCACCCCACCCACCTCCACAATGTGCCAGGGGAAATCTCTGTGGGCCACCAAGGGACTGTTTTACTCAAGCTTCTCTTGGAGAGTTCAAGTTAAACAAACAAATGAACAAATGCTGAATGGGGCAAAAACAATATGATACTACTCAGCTTTTCACTCAGCATTGAGTGCCTCCTCTGCAGCACTAGCTCCATAGTAGGCATAAATGTCCCCAAAAAGAAGGCAGTTATCTACAAAATGTATAGGTGGTCCTTTGTCAGGGGAGCTTAGACATGACCTCTGCTGATGTGGTGATAGGCAGATCACCGGCCAGTGTTTAAAGCTCTGCCCTGCAAGCAAGCAAAATATCATAATGCAGGCTCACATACTGAACCAATGGGCACGTTACACACAGATGCCTAATCTAACTTGGCTCTACGTATATGAGCAAATGTGTTTGGAATGGCTGGTGGTTGACACCCCTTTTATACTTGACCATTGTGTCACTCGGTTCTCTTTAAGTCTATCTTTGTTGAGAAAGACCACTCAGGACCATTAGTTGCAACCTGTTCCTATGAAGTCTGGTTAAAGGCCTCTTGCGGTACCTTCCTGCATCAGAGCATAAAGATCGTCATAATAATACAGTTTAACATGATGAAGACACAACCTTAAACAGGAGTCTCCATTGGGCAGCTTTGGAGCTGCTGGTAGCTTGCCAGTACCCTGAAAGTAGCTCTCTAAAGAGTAACCCAACAAAGTATGTGATATAGGTGTTATAGCCATTTTGAAGAGGGCAGTGCTGCACATTTCTGGATACTTGGAGTGAAAGTTGTTGTACTGGTTGACTTCTCAATGTGTAGGGGGTTATTTATGATTTTGCAGAGAAGGAGAAAAGCTATAAATTGGAGCATCTCTTGACATAATAAAACCCACAGTTTTTCTGTTAAATTTAGAACTGATGGAAGTGACGGTGTTACACTAAATGGCTCCTTTAATGCAAAATTTGACCTGGAGGACCGTGGTCCAAGTTAGGGGAATTAATTAATGACCCTGATGCACAGAGAAAAAACTCCACCCACATCTGGACAATTCATGTTTTTGTTTTCCAGGAGCAATTATCTGAAAACAAAAATACTTTGTAAATTAGAGCTTAATTTAAGTTGGTGGTTGCTGGTGGGGGGTCACTGGCACTCATTTTTGTGGACCAAAACTTATTTTTCTTCATCAGACATTTTCCGTGACCAAAAAAAACACAAACGGGAAAGGAGGAGGAAGAGAACGATGGAAAAACAGTCACCAATGGAGGAAGCAGGAACACGCAAGAGTCAGCTAAAGATGCGAGCAGTGTCTTGCAGTGGCTTAAAGAGGCTTTGGATGATTTCACACTGCCTAAGCTTTACCGGGCTGACTGGAGGCCTGCACCGGTTCCTTGTGCTGTCGCTGGGGTGGGACTCCCCTTACCGAAGTTGAATAGTGGTTAACCTGTCTTTTTATAGCATTCGAAGACTATTTTATGCCAATTTTAGTATTCAATAGTGTTCTTTTTGGGAAGGCTAGTGCATGAAGACTACTGATATGTGAGTGGTACTTCTTGAATACTAACAGAATACTAAGCACATACTTATTTGTAATCGCATAGTCTTCATTTACAATGCAGAACATTTAGTGAATACAAACTATTTGAATACTACTGGACTTTACCCAGACTACTATTAACATTCTATTCAATGGTATATCGGTGCCTTATTTATTATACTATTTTTATGCCTTATTTATTATACTATTGTGGTGTTTGTGTAGTGTAGGGTAGTGGGGGATCGTGCAGGGTAACGATTGAGTGTAGGGACCAGACTGGGGGTTGGGGGAGGGTCGGGCTGGAGGTAGTGTTTTAGGGTTTAGGGTAGTGTTGTGGTGTTTGTGTAGTGTAGGGTAGTGTTTTAGGTTTTAGGGTAGTGCTCGGGGGTCGTGCAGGGTAGTGTTTGAGTGTGGGGACCGGACTGGAGGTCTGGGGAGGGTCGTGCTGGGGTTAGTGTTTTAGGGTTTAGGGTAGTGTTGTGGTGTTTGTGTAGTGTAGGGTAGTGTTTTAGGGTTTAGGGTAGTGCTGGGGGTCGTGCAGGGTAGTGTTTGAGTGTTGGGTCCGGACTGGGGGTCGGGGGGGTCATGCTGGGGGTAGAGATTTAGGGTTTAGGGTAGTGTTGTGGTGTTTGTGTAGTGTAGGGTAGTGTTTTAGGGTTTAGGGTAGTGCTGGGGGGTCGTGCAGGGTAGTGTTTGAGTGTGGGGACCGGACTGGGGGTCGGGGGAGGGTCGTGCTGGGGGTAGTGTTTTAGGGTTTAGGGTAGTGTTGTGGTGTTTGTGTAGTGTAGGGTAGTGTTTTAGGGTTTAGGGTAGTGCTGGGGGGCTGTGCAGGGTAGTGTTTGAGTGTGGGGACCAGACTGGGGGTCGGGGGAGGGTCGTGCTGGGGGTAGTGTTTTAGGGTTTAGGGTAGTGTTGTGGTGTTTGTGTAGTGTAGGGTAGTGTTTTAGGGTTTAGGGTAGTGCTGGGGGGTCGTGCAGGGTAGTGTTTGAGTGTGGGTACTGGACTGGGGGTCGGGGGAGGGTCGTGCTGGGGGTAGTGTTTTAGGGTTTAGGGTAGTGTTGTGGTGTTTGTGTAGTGTAGGGTAGTGTTTTAGGGTTTAGGGTAGTGCTGGGGGGTCGTCCAGGGTAGTGTTTGAGTGTGGTGACCGGACTGGAGGTCGGGGAGGGTCGTGCTGGCAACCCTACTTTATATTCATTTTGATTAAATGTCTCACACTATGGCAGTAAATCTAAAATACAAATGTAAGGTATAGGCAGAGCGGAGGTTTCTGGGGGTACTGGAACCTGAATAAAAAATGAAGCCTCGGTTACCAGTTTACAAAGGTATGCAAATATGCAAATGGTCTTTAAAGACCTGTGAAAAACTCGGGCGTGCCGGAGATATAAGACTCCAGACACTGCCCAGCCGAGCCCACAGCTGCACATGAGACACACGGGGGGGGGAATAATTGACCTTCATATAGAGAACAGAACAGTTGTGTATATATTCAATATTATTTTTTTTTTCAGTTTTGTATAGCACAAAGTCAACCCGAAGGTATTTGAGGGATTTACAAAAGCACCGGTAACTCATGAACACGTTCATTTTTGTATACACGGCGCGATTAGGTAATTTGCCCAAAATCACAGGATGTTGATCGGAGACTGGAAACCTAGAACCTGGCCGTTTCGCCACATCCCTCCTTATTGTATAAGTATTGTAAGCAGCCGCGCACTATTGAACATTATAATACACCCTTGCACCCTTCTAAGTCAGATCTTCTCATTTCCAGACTCCGAGCCGACATTCTTCTATTATTCTTTTAAATGATAAGTACAGATTTTCGCTACGTTTGAATAAATTAGTTTTACCGTCTTCTTGTTACTCTCATGTGTTCAATAAAGTTTGTTAAAATAAACTGGATAAGGGCTATACTGCAACCAACCTTGTAGCCCTGTCTCCACCTCCCAGGCTGTTTCGGCCAATCAGTCACGGCAATTGGTGTCCAAACAAGCAGCACTGGCTAGCCGACAGCTCACTGGCCTTTCTACATGGAGCTGAAAACGAGGGAAATTTGAAGCTGCGAGCATGGAGCTAAAACCGGAGGAATTATACTCTAATTCTCTTTGTGTTCTTTTGAGATAAATGTGCAGGATTTAAATCAAGTACGTCCGGCAGGATGGGAATTGGTGTAGGAGAGATGGGAGAGACGCGATGGCCGAGGTGAGTGAGGCAGTGAATCCATGGGGAATGGCGATTTCCTCTCTCTGTATTATTTTACTACACTGTGCAGATGCTGCTCTGCTCTGGTGTTTACAATCCATCTCATCTTCTAGCAGGGGCGTAACACAGGCCCCCGCGGCCCCCGCATTGCGGGGGGGCCCCGTGCTTCATGGGCCCCCTCATTCAGCAGAGCAAGCAAGCCTCTTTATGAATTAAATGGTGCGCACGCCCGGCCTCTTAATTAATGAAATGGTGCACGTCTGCCGGCCCCGGCCGGGCCTCTGAGGCTCTTTATTAATTATGGTGCGCAGTTGTCTGCGCGTCTTCAGGGTGGGGCTGGTGACCATGCCATATACAGTCATGCGCAATCAAAAGTGCGCGTGACAGGGAGGTGAGGCATCCCTCCCGGGACCCAGCCAGACTAGTGAGAAAGCCCCTGCCTGGCTAGCCTTGCCCTTGCCCTCTTCTGCTGCTAGCCCACGCTGTACCAGGCCGAGGGATTTCAGCACACAACGAGAGGGTTCTCGGTGAATAAAGCCCCCAGTCGCCATAGCTGCCCGGACCGTAGACACCGAGTTTGTTTGTTTTTTACTGCACCGCAACAAGACACGTTCCCTTACATCTTTGTATATCGATTAATGCAAACGGTTTATGTTGTTTCACCCCAACCGTAAGTCCAACATACATTTATTATCTTTAAAAAGAGGTTGATCTTGCAGAAATGGGTTTCTTTTGGCACTATATTCACGTTTATAAAATGACGTCATTCTTCCACCTGCTTAAGCCAATAAGAGGACCACATTTTTACTGGCTCGAGAAGCGATGTCACTGACTTCTAAAACAGGTCTGTTGTAGTTGCCCTCGTGGTCTAATCGTTATGGCGATGGCTGTCAGGCTTGTCCCATTCTTCGCACTTTTCACAAACCGTAACAGCAACCCCTGCCTACTGGAAACTGAAAGCGCTCTGTTTTTGTTATTTTTTAGGTCTCGGCTAGGCAGCGCATGCGCTGTCTCGTCGAGAGATGCTGTATCCAGTATTGTGGGGGGAAGCTCCGCCCACTTTCCGTCTATGTTTTTCTATGTTTTTCATTGGCTTCAATTTTAAATGCTGCCTTCTGATTGGTTTTCCACTCGTTAGTCCCTCCTCCTGACGGCCATGGCGTAATTTGTGCACATCCGAGGCTATTGCCCCCTTTACTCAAACATTATTGTATGCCCTATGTCCTTCTCCAAAGACACTTCCAAACCTAATTCACGCCCTCTCTACTCCCTCAAGGAAGTTCTTCCACTATAGGAAATTCTGTACTCCATAGAAGTGCCTTCCCAGTGTGTTCTGAGTGACTGCCACTTATTGCAGTATTATACCTCTATTTGTATTTTGTTCTTATGTATCGTGCACACTTGTCACTTTTTCCTCTTGTAACGTATCATTTGCTACCTCTCTTTGTATTTTGTTTGTTTTTGTTATTTGCACAATTGTCACTTTTTCCTCATGTAATGTAACGCTTGCCTTTGTATTATGCTCACTTGTAATTTTCTCCTCATGTAATGTTACTGTTCCTATTGTGAAGCGCTCTGACACCTTCGGGTAAAGTCTGCGCTATATAAAAACGCATAAAATAAATATGTCCCCTCCCTGCCCCCTCCCGCAGTTCGTCACTTCTCACCCCCCATCATCCCCTCCACTCCTGTTCTTGCTTTTTTAAATGCCCGCAGTCCCATTTGTAATGCAATACGTCTCGCGTAAATGCGAGTCGTATTGCATTGCAAATGCTTGTTTTAAAGTAGTGCCTGACGAAGCCATAGTGTACCGGAAGAGAACCCTCGGTTGCTCCGGAAGTCTTGTTTCAGGTGGAGATTGATCCTGCACGCTACCGCTACTCTGCCGCTGTTTTTCGTTTGGTGTGGAGGGAGACCCGGAAACAGGGTTGAGAGCCCCAAAATGGTGGAAGGAGAACTAAACGTGGACAGTCTCATCACCCGGCTGCTGGAGGGTGAGTCACGGATGTTAGTGCACGGGGGCTTTACGGAGTGGGAGGGTGGTCAGCAAGGGTGTAGGCCGGGGTGGAGATCTGCAGGGGGAGGATGTGTACCGGCGTGCGCTATGGGCGGGGGAGGGGAGTGGGGATACACGGAAGAGTGGACAAATTCCCCGGGCTTTTGAATACATTTCCACTGTTGCAGCGGTGCAGTCTTTCTCATTTTGATTCTGCAGTTACTTGTTTATTACGTTGTCTATATCCCGCTGTACAATCGTGGCCCTACGCCGACCTTGCTTCTATCTCTCCTCTTCATGCTGTTTTGCAGCTCCACTCTGTCTCCAGAGGCATTCCCCAGCTTTGCTGATAGTGTAGAAATAAAACAATTAGAAATAATTGGGTCTATGTACATCTTTTGGAACCTCTGCACAGACAAACGCTTGTCAAATTAAACCTCTCTGACGCTCCCACTGCTTTTGCCTCAGCCGAGCTGCACACTTTACAGCAAACAGAGGTGGGTATATACCCTCTAACTTCATCTGTGGACAGGATATTTATTCCACGTGAGGGGTGTCCTCGGCTCACCATGGGTTCCAAAGTTGATGCCTACACAGGGAAGGAGCAGTCCTCCATCATGCGCAAGAGAGCCGTCATATGTCACATACATAGCGCCTGAGACCAGAGCTTTAGCGCTACCTGGCTCAGTGAAAAGGGAGTTACTGAGTGCTCTAAATGGATAAATGCAAGTGACGGTACTCACTATTTAGAGTACCCGTTTGCGCCTGCGAAGTGCAGGTGTTCATTGTATCAGCCTCTGAAAGATGAAAGCGTGAGCCTGCCCAGTCGGCATTCAGGCCTGTGAAATGGGGTTATGTACAGATTTCTCAGCAAGCGCTTAATCCCAAAGATCTATATTTCCAGCTGCATCGGTCGCATCAGTGGCATTCCAAAATATTAAAAGTAAGAATGGAAGTGGGTGTGATGACAAGAGTGACTGTTTGTAAACGGATACTACTCTGTGATGGACAAGGGCAGCACTGATGAGCGAGGGAGGTGGTGGACGGGCTGCAGCCCCTCCTCCGCAGTCTCTCTGGCGATACGCCTAATATTGGGGGACACTGTACACCTTTCTACTACAGCCAATAAAACCATCGTTAGATGTGTTGGCCTTTGGGCTAGATAGAACAGCCCACTTATTCACAATTTACTGGTGTTAAGTCGCATTGGACGTGTTCATTGTTTTCAGATAAGTGGATTGGAGCAGAGGGAGATCAAGTAATTTGCCCAAGATGAAACAATACTTTTCCAACGGGGACGCTGTCATCATAATTCAGGACTCCCAGTATGGATGTTGCCAGTTTGTGTGAGTGTTGGTAATTCTGTAGTGCCAACCGAGGCAGGAAGCAATGTAGCGCTGCTTGCAGTAATATGACACACCGGAGCTGTCCGTGGAAAGGGAGAGGACGATCTGTGAAACCATTAGGGCTTTAAATGGGCTGGGTCCTGCCGGCGCTAAGCACCAGCAGTTCTGAAAATCAGGTGCTCAGACGGGTCCCTATCGAGCTCCCCATTTTCGCTCTCATCTTCGGCGGAAAAAAAATCTCAACTCCGCAGCACTGCCACCCTTCATTGCCTTTGATGTAACTTCAAAGAGACTCCCTTTCAGAACAGAAGCATTTTTATGTTCTATACAACGAAGCCATAGTTGTTGCTTATCTAGCATATGCCACTAATAACCATTGACAAAGCCAATAGTCATGGATTGTTGTAGATGTAATGTTACTTGTATTATATATCTGGATGCAATGACAGAAGCAGCAAAATACCAGTCGGGTGCGACACTATGCTAAGCACAGATTTTTAGCTTATGTGTTATTAAGCCACGCCCTTCATTACATCAGACACCCCGCTTTGACACCACCAGTTTTTGTATCCCACTTAAAGCCCTGGAAATCATGATGGGTGGGGAGTTTGTCGCAGGGCCAAAGGTCCAAGAAGCAAGGAAGTGGGTTATATTTTTCGGACGATTAAGCTAGAAGCTAGAAAGGAAATTGTTAAAATTCCCTGCACAACCTGCTCCCTGTCTGCAGTGAGCTGACGGGACACGGTAGCTCAAACACGTCAGCATTGTATCCAGAATATTGCAGAATTTATATGTTATAAAATAATCTACCCACCTGTTCTTATGCCCTACCTTTCTTTACTTCGGACATAGCACCAATTGATTCATCCTCCGGTGCTTTTTTGTTAGGTATTTGTGTCATGCAATTAAGTCATAACAATGCTATCGACCCCAGAGGCATGAAAGGCAGACCAGGCCAGGCACTGCAATGATTCCAACCTATGACAAGCAGGTTGCACACAATTCTTTTCAGCGCCTGCCCAACTAGCAGAGCATGTTTCGTTCAGTGTATCTGAATCCATATCCAACGACCCCACCCACCCTTTTGCCCTTCCCTCGTCCCTCTCTATCAATCCATCCACCCATGTTTTGAGGCTGTAGTGGGGCACGCGGTGAAAATAACTGCAGTCGTGAGTGAAGGGACGTGGTGGTGTGAAATCAAGCATGCTGCTAATTTTGGTAATTTGCACGTGAGGTAATTCTAGCAGTTTGCACGAGTCCATGTGCTAACACTGTTCTAAGGCTGAACCCATGTGGCGATTAGCATGTCATCATGCAGTTCGTGTAGAGGTTCTGCTGAATACCTACCAGGGCCACCAGGGTTAAAAGCACAGATGTACAGTAATACACATAAAGTATTGCCCACTACAGCCACCAGGGTTACCATAAATGAACAAGCACAGCTGTACAGTAATACACATAAGGTGAGGCCTACCACTGCCACCATGGTTACAATAAATGATCAAATAATAATGATGCACATACAAGTGGTGTCACCAAGATACATTCATTATTCATAATCAGATGGCACAGACATGCTACTGGCAAGGAGTGTGTAACTGTGCCCTGGCATGAAGGACTTGATGGGAAGTGATACTCATAACAAATACGATCTGCTGTTTTTGAAAGACTATAATGCCTCATGCAATCAATAGACCAATATGTTTGTTAGTAGAAGTGCACACTGCTAGCCATCTAGTTCCCAATTTTGGGGTAAAACAAACTGCAGTAAGTGATCATAACCCAATTGTGTTATCTATGTTCCTCTATGCATCTTCTGTGTACTTCCTCTTCATCATCATCCTCTATTGTTCATAAGAAACTGGGGTTTACTCACCTGGAAGAGCTGTTGTCATTCCAATCTCTCTTACTATGGCTGACAAAATTGGTTGCGTGCACTAGGAGCATGTTGATCACAGGGACCGTGATAATTTTCGTCGGCTACCCGCAGGATCACACAGAAATGAAATATTTACTTGCTCTGAGAGAATATCACCTAGAAATGACCCACGGGGGCTAGTGTACATGTTAATGGGGATGGATGGATGCTGGGTTGGAGATGGATGGAGAGGGGTAGATGGATGTGAGAGGGGTGGATGGATGAATGCATGTATGGATGGTTGACTGGGATGGTTGGATCACGGATTGAAGGATGAATTTGTGGGGAGAACTCATATATTGCTATAACTATGACGGACTCTACTCGTGCATCCATTCCTTGATCGACCACCGTTCCATTGACAGATCACCTGCTTCAACTATCCTTCTATCCCAATGTTTAATTATAAGCTGACATATGAATCCATTCGTTTTTCAGCCGATTCACTCGCCTCCACACCTATCTATCCAACTCCCCATGTCTCTGTTCATTCATTCATCTACTCATACACACACGCAGACATGCCTACCTTTTTCAGTGCTTCTCACATGCATCCATCTATTCAGCTACCTACCCACCTGCCCAAGTATCACATCCCCCACCCAGGCGTCATTTATGCTATAAGGAGTCCATTACGCATCCAGTTATTCATCCTTCTAGCGCCATTATTGTGCAGCATTACTGCCCTATTAGCACTAGGACGCTTGCTATGGGTTTTAGAAATGTGCAAACACCCTGGCATAGAAACGGTTGCCTACACCTAGACGATGGAGCCCTTCTGTCGTAGTTTCATTTTATTTTGTTGGATGGTCGGCAGACAGTGGCACAGGTCAGTCCACTGGGAACTTTTAGTTAGCTGAAGGGAAAAGCTCCACGTGTCGTACATTTGCTTGTAGAATGTCACTTGTATGTACAATGATACTATGGAAATGTTAATCTGAAAACTTATAAGCTATGAGTTTCTCGTTGCTCAAAAGGGTGTCATTTCTGATATTTATATGTTTCCCTTATCTTCATTGCTTGATTTTGCTCCCGGGAAAGTGTCACTGATAGTCACAGTACTAAATAGCTCAATTCAGAAATTGCTCATAACCACCTGCTCTGCATACCCAAAGAAACATCCATCTAGACCACTGTTTTCATAGTTCTTCTCTCTCCCATTTTCTATCCCTCCTCCACTTACATCCTATGCCACCAGATTTGTTTTGCTCTTACCCTAAGGTTAGATCATATATAGAGGCACAACTACATAAATATTCAAGGCCAAAGAAACCTGACAGAAACACCCAGACTCCCAGTCTTCCCAGCTTCCTCTATCTCTCAAACACAACCTAGTCTTCACCTCTGTCTTTTCTCCTGGTAAGGTTTGAAGGTGGTGGGGTTGGGAGGGTAGAGAGTAGAGCAGCGACGGCTCCTCCGTAGTGGCAAAGGAGCGTCGCCCCCCACTGCTAAAAGCCAGAAGATGAACAATAAAATGATAATAAAACAATTTATCATTTTATTTTTCCTTGGCTAGGCCAAGTGGCCCGAGTCTACGGCAGGGCCATCCTCTAGGGACAATAGCAGGGAGGAGGAGTGGTGGGCACTGTTAGTTCGCCTGTTGGTTTGGCCGGCCAACCTAGGACGGCCAAACCAACATGCACACTTACATTTCTCTAACCCAGCTGTGTTGTATTTCCAGGTAGAGAAAAGCCACAGACTCATCTGCCTTAGTGAGCGTTAAACCAGTCCGCTCAGGCCAATCCTGGTGATGCTGTCATGCTGGGTAATAGCATGAGAGCAGCTTCGGGATTGGGTGTGCAGTCTGGGAGCTGGACTGCGCTCGTGGAAGAAGCTGGACAGCGGCAGGTAAGTCCTTTTTTCTTTTTTTAAATATCCGCTGCCCTACCACTTTCTATTGAAAGCAGCCACCACTGGAGTAGAGGCTTCTACATAGAAAGTTCTAACATCAAATATTATTGAGTTTAAATAGATGAACCAATAAAAGATTTGTGTATGTTAACTCATACTGTCCCTCAGCTGCTAGCATTCTCATTTACTTCATTCTTCCTGATGGTCCTATCATAAAGATTGTAAATGTTTACACGGGTGTGGAGACACTCATGCTTTCATTCACACCTACAGTTTTCACATAACAAGGTCTCTCACCACTGCAGTGTCCAGTTATCTATGCACTCCCGCTCCTGCTTGCTGCTCTCATGCTCTCGTGTTTCAAACCCTCCCCCAGGCCGTGTCATTCTCTCCCAGTTGTCTCCTGCAGTCTACCCAAAGGACTCACGTCCACTTCTCCCAGGAGTACTAATCGTGGAACTGCTGCTGTCTACGTGAGGGGAAAAGCAAGGCAGCCTGGAGCACCTTTTGGCGTCGTGACAGCAGTAAAAGGTAATCTAGAAAAACGTTTAAGGCTCTGTGAGTGCCTGAGGGAGTAGTGTTGCTCCCATTGCCAACAGTGGTGATATGCTGACCCTCACATAATGGTTTTCCTTGGCAACTAGGCAACCATTGCATGATACCCAACCTTTGGAAAACTTTGGCCCAGTCACAAAAAGGGTCATTCTTGGCCATATGTGAGCACGCATGATATGTTGGCTACCTCTGGTAAAATGCTGGGATGGGTATAATGGTAGGAATTCCTGTCCTGTTGTTGGCTTCCATGATATGATGGTGCCTGTCTTTCGCATGTGCAAAGTGGTGATTGGCCGTAGGGTTTTGTATTTTATTTTTTAATGTTTTATTGGTACCACGGTGGCTACTGCGCTGGGTACCCTAGTACCAGGCACTGATACCGGGGTACCTGCGACCCAATCTTATTTTCTGTTTTTACCTGTTTTGAATTAAAGTGGGGTGTCCCAAAGGCAAAGGCATGCCTATCCTGACCCCTATGTGGCCTTTCATGTTTTTTTCTCCCCTTCAGGACTAGAGGATTGAGATGGCTGACCCAACATTCTCATTTTTGTGGCCAGCCAATCAGGGTCCACCCTTCCACTTCGAATGGGCCAATCGCAGATTATCTGGCACCAATGGTTCAGTTATTTTTAAGTTTTAACTGGTGTTTACCCTAACATAACATGTACATTTGTAATGCACACGTTCAGCGAAAAGGTATCTTGTTGCTGATTAATAGATGTTTATTGTTACCCAACTCAATGGTACTCATTTTATCAACCTCAGGATAAAAGGCTGAGTGGCAAATATCATTGAAATGTCATATCACACACTTTTGTGATCAACTGCATTTCCTTTAAAAAATGTACAAGTCAATGCCATAAACGCCTTGTACAAACGTGTTTAGTGAATTGTTTTTATAAGTTCTAACATTAATGGAGTCTGGTGGACAATCAACACAGGAGGGATTAGAACAATTACTTTTTTATCTGACAACTAATTGAATTTTGCACAATTGCTCATTTTGGGTAACCTGAAAACAAACGGTGGTGATCCTGTCTTGTCATGGACCAAGTGGGAATTCAGTCAGGTTCTCGACAATTCAACTGGCTCTCTACTTGCAGGAGGAGGGGTCTCCTGATACAATCCTGTGTATGTCTGGGTTGGCTCCTTTGCTTTGTGCTTCTCCTACGATCTCTTGCTCCGGTCTTCTCACATACCACAATTATAAAATGCTTACTAAATGCATGACTAATGAGTTTGTAACAGGCGTATTAGTATCATTGACTCCCAAGATATGTAACACATAAAATTTAGTCCAAAAGCCATCATGAAAAGAAGCCTTGTGCAAGCAACCAAATGAATAAAATTACTATAAATTAATCAGAATTAATGCGACTTGTGTTCAATTAACATTCAATTTGAATTCTGCTAGTCTTACTTAACTCTTGACAGTCATTGCCATTAGTCTTCAGATATTGCTCACAAAGATACCACTAATCTTCAATTAGCGGTCACAATAAATGAGACTAGCCTTAATTTTGCTCTTGAAATAGCACAATAGTGTTCAATTAACATTCACTTTAAATTCTGCTAGTCTTACTTGAGTCTTCACAATCATTGCCGTTAGTATTCAGATATTGCTCACAAAGAATACCACTAGTCTTCAAACAGTGGTCACAATCAATGAGACTAGCCTTCATTTTGCTCTTGAAATAGCACAAGAGCTGCAAATAAACCCTAACAGAATACTACTAAGCTTCAAATACTATTATTCTAGAATACTACTAGTCTTCTTTTAGTAATCAATTGAAGAGTTCATCATGCATTTGAAGGGTAGTTGAGTAGAACTAGTATTCCCTCATTTGCATATTTCAGCTTGTGGGCATACTACCTAGTCTTCATGCATACTAAATAAATACTATATTTTAATAGTAAATGAATACCGCTGTAAACACTGGAATCACACTAAGTGAAGATCTTCCATTTTGGTGAGGGTCGGTCCTCCAGTAGCCACTGCCTTCAGGAAGAAGGAGCAACAGCCCTCCCTGATGCCACAAGATCGGTAGCAGACTCCCTCAGTGTGGGACGATTTACCGCGCTGACTGGAGGCCTGCTCTGGTTCCTCGCGCTGTCGCTGGGGTGGGACTCGGTCCCCCAGCAGCCCCTGCCTTCACGAAGGAGGAGCAACAGCCCTCTCTGACACCACAAGAGCAGCAGCAGACTCCCGCAGTGTGGGATGCTTTACCAGGCTGACTGGAGGTCCGCACTGGTTCTTTGCGCTGTTGCTGGGATGGGACTCGGTCCCCCAGCAGCCACTGCCTTGAAGGAGGAGGAGCAACAGCCCTCTATGATGCCACAAGTGTGCCAGCAGACTCCTGCAGCACAAGACCCGAGCGGGCGTGCCTAGATCGTGCCTGGGTGAAGCCCAGGCCAAGGGCGGGCCCATCTGTGGCCGAACAAGTCTGGGCTGGGCCTGCCCTCTTGGCCCTGGACTCTGCTGATTATTATGATGCTGGCACCCCGATTTGGATTTTCATTTGGCTGGACTTATTTTGAAGTAAGTGGGTTCACCTGCTCAATATATTACCTAGTGTGTTGTTTCCATCTCTGTGCTGCTCAGTGTTGCTCTATGGGTCGTTTGTGGAACTATAATTGTACTTTTTTTTCCATCTTAAGATGCCTTGCTGTACCTACTTACAAGTATGGGTAAACGCAAGATTGGAAGTGCCAAGACAGCAACAGATTTGAACAGCACAACCAAGCGTACCATTATAGACTCTTTTCTAGCGCGTGCTGTTGGAGTCATAGCTAAAGAAATAGACTTGGCAGAGCAGACTTATCCTTGGGCATGGTTGGGCCAAATGGCACAGATGAACATGTAGTGCCTATTGAGGACTTTGAACCTAGATTGGAGAAGGAACAGAAGTTAGTGGAGAGACATAGTACCAGTATCACTGCGCTTTCTGACATTTCTATCAATTATCAACCTTTTAAGTGTCTGTGGCAGCTTCTTCTACCTTGGCCTCTACATCTCTAGCTCGCTCACCTGCAGCAAAAATAAAAAAGAAGACATGAAAACTTTCATTGTTAGCCCAAGCATCCCTGTGCCCCCCCGTCTGTCATGGGGCTGACGATTACCCTATTCTCCAAGACAAATCTTTTTGGACCCATTTCTGGAGTAAATTAACAGCTCCAGTAATGATTTAGTGCTGCCTCTTAGAGAGAAGTTGGATAGGTTGGAGGTTGAAATTAGAAATGTAACTTCCTTTCGTCAGAAATTAACTAATGTGCATATAACAAATGCTTGTGTTGTTGAATCTTCTTCATTAAATTCTGGGCAGGTTAATTTTGTTTGTAACCCTGTCCTGGCCCACCCGTCGGCTACGGTTTTACCAGGGGCCTGTACCGCTCCAGGGCAGACCTTAGTGAGCACTCTGGCAGGGTGTGCACAAGGGATGAGTCTAGGGCTCTCTGAGCACGCACCTTCTATTAATCATACCCATCCAAACCAGCTACCCTCACTTGGTACACTGTCCCAGGCATTTGTAACAAACCACACCAATTCTAACACCATAATGTCTCCTTATGATCCTGTAATGATTAATCTCCCCCTTGCTTGTTGTCCTTATGTGGCTGACCTGGTCAATGTCCCCCCCTTGAAATCAGGTGTTAGTGAAACCTCCGAATCCTTGAAGAATAAGGTTGCACCTTAGCTTAGTTCTAATTGTACTTTTTCACCTGATAGAGCACAACAAATCTTATTTACCAGGAGAGTGGGATGGGTTGGACCTCGAAAGAAAAATCGTAAGGGGGGATAACGTAGTTATCAATTTCCGGCATCCTAGCATTGTTGGAGATATTTTTGCCAGGGCAGTATCGCCCTGCCCGTTTGTTTGATGTTGGCCATATTCCCTTTGGGCTTTTTTTATCGCCATTTACGAAGTCCTGAACAAAGGTACAATGCTATATGGAATCTGCGGAGAGTGCCAAGGCCCAACTTTCCTTTTTGCCCCCACTTTGTTGTATCTAATAAATACCATGTATTGAGGTCTTTACAAGATAATGATTGACACAGTTGTAGTAGGCACCACGACTTGAGGTATGGAGAAGATAACCATGGGGGCATTCTGATGACTTCTGTTTGCGACTTGCCCCACAATGATCTTTTAAGTGATTCTGGGATGGTAATGGTCTGTAGTAGGGGTAAATATAAGCCTATTGACAATAATCTCGATGTTAATACTAACTTAAGTTGCCTATACACCTATTCTTCCATTACGGGTGATATTAACCACACCCTGGATGGGAGTTACAAATTAGCAACTTGGAATTTGGGGGCGGGCTAATGAATAAGCTAGAAAATGCTGACTGGTTCAATTCCATATCTGGCTTTGATGTAATCCTTATTCAAGAAACCTGGTGTACAAACCCAATATATGTGGAGGGATTTTCCTCACATTTTCTGGGTGCTATAGCTTCCCAAGCTTGGCAGGTTAAAGGGGGGCTTCAGATTCTTATCGCTAATAGACTCTCTTTAACTGCTAAGAAGACTTCTTCAGTGGGTTCATGCTCCCAATTGCTGTAGTTATGCATGAAGGGGGACAAGACCTAGTATTAGTAAACTTCTATAATAATGCTTTTGATGCTACATTCAGTAGAGTGGCTTCAGCTCTTTACCGTGTCCTTGAGGCTTTCTTACGTCCCATTCATACCAAATTTGTCTTATTATGGGCATGTGACATTAATATTCAGGCATGCGCCCTATCCGCAACACGTGTATGAGGATATATTAATCAGGAAGGGGTGGGTTGTGTTCATTTCTGCCATAATGAGTATGGAGATGTATTGAATTCCATCATTTCTAAGTATAACTTGCAGTTATTGAGGTGTGGCTGCAATGCTAATGGGGAGAAAGTCCCATCATTTATCCGAAAAAACTTGTCCACAGTTATTGACCATGTATTGGTATCTGCCTCTGCAAATGATATGTGTGGCACCCAGAGTATTGCACATTCCGAATTAAGTGACCATAATCCCATTATGCTATATTTCCTCTTTTGGGGTAAGAAATGTGAATTATTTCCTTTAGTAAACAATATTACTTCTACCAGGTCAAACGGAGCACAAATTAAGTGGGCTGGCATTGATCCTAAGAGTATGTTGCAAAAAATAGTATTAAGTAATTTTATAGAAATAAGTCACTCTTCACAGGAAGATGTTTCTTCCAATATGTTGATGGATAACTTTACCACATTTTTTGCTCTATTAAATCATATTTGACTTGCTTTTCGAACACTATATGGGAAAGCAATAGGGGATGGTTCGATCATGCTTGCACCCAGGCCTCTCGGTCACTGAAACAGGCTTTACACACTCCAGGTAGAAGCGGGGAATAAATGGGCCTTAGCTGTGGAAACTAAGGATAAAATGTAATTTTGGTATACGGTCAATGCACCATTTTAAAAAAAATGATACCATCCCTGAGTTCTGTCCCTTTATCCCCTGTGATGCTGGGTGACACACTTTTCCAAAATTTTTAGACAGAGTAGCAGAGATGGTGAAGTTGAAGGTTGTGAGTTGATACATAAATAGGGTCTCATCCCACTGGATATTACTATCTATGAGGTTCTTTTAGCTTTACAGGCCAGCACTGGGGGACGGGCCACTGGACCTGATGGGGTGCAGGTAGATGCATTTAAATATGCCACCGAACTTTGGGGGCCCATCCTTACGAGAGTGTTTAATGTAGCTGCCATAGATACGATTCTACCATCCTGGGTTATTTTTATAATTGTACCTATTTACAAAAAGGGAGATAAAGCACACCCCAAAAATGACTGCTCTATTTATCTCCTGGACTCCTCAGTGAAATTAATGAGTAGAGTTTTACTAAAGAGGCTTCAGGAATAGGTACAAGAACATTCTATTTTATCTCCAGTGCAGTTTGTTTCTAGAAAGGAGTTGGAGACTATTGAACAATGCATTAACCTGCAGTTATTGTTTGGGAAATACACTAGAGCCAAAACAGGTGCTCTTTACCTTTGCTTTGCAGATTTAAGTGGCACCTTTGATTTGGTTGACCACTCCATCCTTTGGTCATCATTGATTTCTTCAGGTGCACACAGGCCAATCATATGTTTTCTTTCTCGCCTTTATGAGAACTTATCTAGCAAAGTTTGTTTTGGACCCCAGGGTGAATGCTCATCTACCTTTAAAGTAGGGCGAGTCATTTCACAAGGCTGTGTGTTAGCCCCCTTATTGTTCTCACTTTTTATTAATGGGGTAGAAAACCTCTTGCAGTCTTTGCAAGCTCATGCTCCTTGTGCCACAGGGGATTCCATGACAGTATTGTCATATGCTGACGATGCTGTTCTGCTATCTAGGACCCTGTTTGGCTTGCAGAAATTGATGAGTGCTTGTGGGGAGTTTATGTCTTCCAAACAAATGGTGATTAACAAATCTAAAACTTTTACTATGGTTTGCAGAACCTTTTTCATTGGTAATACCCCTATTGCTAAAGTAAACTCATTTTGCTATTTGGGTGTCTTATTTATGGGCAACGGTTCATGGATACAACAGATTTTAAATACAAAAGCTAAAATGAGCAGAGTCTCACAAGGGAATTTTAGATTTTCCTCTAAATTAGGCAGTTGACCCATCAGAGAAATGGTTGATATTTACAAGGCTTGAGGGGTGACCACTGCCACATATGGGACCAAACTTTGGGGTTACACCTTTAGCACTACCCTGCAAGTTGAGGAAAACAGTTTTTTAAAACAGTTATTATGTTAACCCACTTCTGCTTCAACTGCGATTGTTTATCAGGAAGTAGGCCTGCAGCTTCTAGAGGATAAACGTTTGGTAAGACCTTTGTTACTACGGTTTTCCTAATGGGCAAAAGAGGAAACTAGCTTTACCAGATCAATTATTTCAGATTGTCTAACCCTAGCTTATATTAACTCCTCTTTTAGTATGCTGTTTAAGTTGCCCATATGGTCAGATCCTGCACAGGTGTTATCATTAACTAAGATGACTATTAAAGAAACCTTTTTGCAGCATAGATCTGACCACCGACTGGCTGGTAACAAGATGAAGTAGTCAGTTGCCCTCTATATGTCACTTGACTTAGAGGAGGGTGGTAAAAGTTACTTATCCTGCGTGACAAATATGCAGCATTGTTTTGTCTCGGTAAGACTGTGATGCAGTATTGTGCATCATTTAATGGCTTTTCCGAATATGAAGTCTTGTCCCTCAGATACGACCCCTTGCCCATGTGATGATCGAAGCAAGCAAAGCACGTTGCACTTTGTGCTATTTTATCATTTTTTCAAAATCTTAGGTGTTTTTATATCTCAAACCTATTTTTGCTGTACAGAACATTAGATCTTATAAAGGTGCCATGAAATATTTGATTGCACTAAGTGAACCCTCTGTGTGTTCGAATTTTGCCCTTTTTATTCTGAAAACCATTAAAGTGAGGAAAAGTGCTATGTATTAGAGGATTCTCGATTTTAAATTATGTAATAATATATGGAGATGATTAATTTTTATGTGGTTTTTATGATGTTTTATATTGTATTTATTATATGTTTTATGTACTTTTATGGCTGTTCTAAACTAGCCGTATAACGTTTTATGAACAGAACCGACTGCCTAAGAAACCTCGGTTTCCAGTGCACTGACATTTAATAGTATAGGCCAGGAATCTGAGCTACGCATTGGGCACAGGTATGCTTTACTTTATAAATAAGCACTAGGCCCATTCATCTGCACACGCTGTTGCAATGAAGGCTGTAGAGAACTCAGCCCCGCAGATAAGCATTTCTAACAATGGGCGGAGGTTCCCTGGCATCGGAGTAGAGGGCATAACATCCACTGACCTGGTGGGCCAATGGGCCACCCCCCAAATGCTACATCAGTTCTTTAAACTTTTTTCATGTATTCATTGTCTCTGTGGAACCCTTAGTATGGCTGTATTGTAATGCCTGTTGGTGCATTTTACTTTTCTAGTATTTATTTAAAATCAATCTATCAGTTCATATTTGGTTGCCATGATTTTATTTTCCAACTGCATCTAATGTAAATATGTTTTACTTGACTCTTCATTTCTTCCCTTCATAAGAATTGTGCAGAGATTGCTACCAAGCATAGAGCTATGCTATAAGGAATTAACTCTCTGAAACTGATTCAAGTTTGAGTTTGGGTACTCCCAGCTCCTCCCAGAGATGTAGACTGTGGGCGTAGTGACAAATCAGCACATGTGAATGACGTTTCAATCCATACCTTCTGAAATTGAGCCTGCCGTACATCTACTGAGCTGTGTGTACATACTTATATGAGCATAATTAAGTGTAACTTAAAAAAAAGAATAGCTAAACATTTTGATATTACTATAAAACAGATATCAAATGTTTACTTTCAATATATATTACATTTAACAGTTTAATCTATTAAATGGGGTATGGAGTTAAATCAAGGAGATTGTAAAGTTTCTATGATACATACATTTGCTACCCTGCTACGCGACGTACTAATGATGATGCTGGTCTTCTAGCCTGTAAACCTTATCAGGTGACAGGTGTGACTTGTGTGTAATGTCTTAGTGAAAAGACAGCAAATTGATGTTATGAATAATATAAATATATTACTTTCAGGAATTACATACTAAAAGTTAAAGTTAGCTAATTGCACCAGAGTGCAACATTAGTTTCAACTGTAGGGTAACAAGATATTATTTCATCCACACAATTACTGTGTATGATACTTCATTATGGATATTTAAAATGCCCATGTCCCTGATCTAGAATGTGCCTTAGGTTGAGTCAACTTTGGTTTTCACAAGAATAAGCATGCAGCATTTTATCATCATACATGGGTTATTTGTTTTACCAGCTGTGCATGGACATTCCTTTTAGTATCAATAGTGCCTTATTAAGTGTTATTGTTTTAAACATGCTTTGAGACTTGGAAGGACCGAGGGGCCGATTAGGATGTTGGGAGGACCACCACCGCTGGTCCGGTGGTGGCGTTCCTTCCGCCATCTGACAGCAGTTTCCCCCCCGCCAGATTACGATGGCGGGGGGAAACCTCAGGGAAGCGTGGCGGACGCAAAGACCGTCCGCCACGGTTCCGCAAGGCAAGCCGTTTCCGCCCGCCTTTCGGAACCAAAATATAGGGCAGCATTGCGGCAGTGCCGTGCAGGCACTGCCGTAGGGATTAGGATATCCCTTTCCGCCTGTCTTTTCGCAGCGGTCATCCCACCGCGAAAGGACAGGCGGAAAGGGATTCGGGGGTCTGTAGTGGGCCCCCCTTGTAGTGTGGGGAGGTGTTGCTGCACTGGGGGGGTACCCATGGTACCCCCCTGCATTTCCATGCACTGCGTGGCAGGCACCGCTTGGTGCCTAAAATTAAGACCACACGTGGGACCCAAGGGAGAGTGGCATCAAACATATCCCTCCCTGTCTACTCTTGAAACTCACTAAAGATATGTTGTACCCATCTATATGAGACAGTATTATAGTGTGCAATAAAGAACTAGTAACAAAAAGGAAGGATGTGGTGCTTGCCACGCAGTGCAGGGAAATGCAGTGCATGCCGTTTTCACATTGTGAACGGTGCTGCAGCCTGCAGCACCGTCCGCAATGTTAGAGGCCTGGGATGCGCCCGCCATGCTGGCGGGCGCATCCTAATATGTGTGATGGGACCGCCGCATTACTGGCGGGCGGTCCCAGCACTGCAACGATGGCGGGCGGACTCATGTCCGCCCGCCATTGTAATGTGCCCCCTAGTTGGGGAATTTTTCCAACTCTTTCTAAGAGGAGCATGTAGAATTCTCCCGGCAAATTCTTTACATAAATAGAGCCACATAATGAATTTCAGAACTCATTTTTAAAATACAAGGGCTAAAAATCTTTATGTTTTATAGGTAAGTGAACATATAAAATGCACTCGCACCAAGATCAGAACCCGTTCCTATGACCATGATCCGCCTGAAGCAGTAAATACGCTTATGTAGCCACCATGAAAGCTTCTGCCCATAGAAATTCAAGATGTGCAGCAGAAAATTGAGGAAACATTGAGATATTGCTCATCTGATGCCCTATGCACAGGAAATAAGCCCATCCATCTGAAAGTCTATGCCAATAAATAAAATGCCATGGTTTACCATGCTGTGGTTGTGTTTGACAGAAAATAAAATGTATCCAACACGTGCAGATTTGTGGTCAAGAGAGCTACCATCACATGCACTCAATCTTCTTGAATGTTGTTATCCAGAATATAATAAGGGCGATGCCAATAACACAGAGTGTATTTGTGTCACACAGTTGAGATCCCTGAAAACACTTACAGTTTAATCTGCAATCAGTACCATGCAATATTAATTCCTTTGCAGTGCCTGTGGAATGGGGTGGGATGCGAAAGAGCAACTCCCTCTCCTCCCCAGTTGAAAGGAGATGAGGAGGAGGATCACCTGAAGGTTGGATGTCTCGATTATTTCAGAGACAGGAATATGAGATCGTTAGGGAGCCCAAGTCCATCAAAGTTTCAAATGCAAACTCAATTGGCGTAGAAATGACACCTTGCTATGTGCCAGTATAGACAGGTGGTGGCCCATAGTGACTCTTGCAACACGCAAAGGGTGATGGGAGGAATGCTTGCCAATAGTCTAACCACTGGCAATTGCTCAGGGTAGCATGCCAACCCATCATTTTTGCCCAGTATGCCACCTCAGATTATACCCAGCCTTGGTCCAGCCTGAACTGCCAAGCCGGCTCATCTCCAACACCGATTTCAGCCTGATTGGGCCTCTTCAGTCCGTGTAGCTTAATTCCATTGGCACAATGAGCAAAGGACCCAAGGATCCAGGTCTGGGGGTGCTCTGGCCACTTAGGCCATTACATCAAACACAATTTGACTCGGCACTGTATTGAAATGTGGAAAATAATTTTGGGGGTCCAGAAAAGTTTAATTAATGTTTTATAAACCAAAATAGAAAACAGAGTATTTCCAGATGCTTCTTTGATTTGCAATGCTTTTTAAAGGTTTTTTCAATTTTATATGATTTACAGGTTAAATCTTAACTTTATATATAACGTGTCCCGTTTTAAAGTACAGAAATGGTTTCACTTACCTTTCCGGCGCTTTCCTTTTTGGTACAAAACAGAAAGCAATGACTGTAATTATGATCAACAGACATGCCAGTCCAGCACCGAGGCCTATCCAGATGCCTTTGGGGGGGGGACAGAAAGAACATATGGAATAGATATCTACAGACAACAAAGATATTTTTGATTTCTTAGAATTCACCTACTTTGATGGGTTGTGGCCAAGGGAGGAGAGGAAGGCCCAGGCTGGATGTGGCACCGGTTTCCTTTCCATTCTTCGGTACATCTGGAAATTACAGAATGCACAAATTATTCAACAGGAATGCACTGGCGCCCTCTGAAATACAAGCTACCAAGATTGTAGGTACAATGAGTTATGAAAATAGGTTTCGCAACTGTGTTTTTATATTCAGTAGGCGTAGGTAAACGGTCTTGCAAAATAAACTTGACGTTTAATTTCCTGTGAGAGACTACAAAACTAATACCAGGACATAACAAACATTCCTAGACTCTTTAAGGGCACACTGGTTTATACAGACCGTACTTGCATATGCTGCTTAAAGAAAGCTACTGACCTTGAAAGCACCACACATTACTATAGAATATACACAGGTCGTCTGCAAGCAAGCAGCATACCTCCTGGGGAGCTTACAGCATTTTATATGTCATTCTTACAGTAGGTAGAGAAACACTCTTTATTTCTAATTTATAGCAAGCTAATTGGTCCTGCTGAAAGTATCCACATTATTGCACACACATGGTTATAATTGAAAGTGCACGATTCATGTATTCACTAAATTCATCCACGCGCTCCTGGCGACCAGCTTTAACCTCAATCAGGCTGAAGAAGCAGCATGTGGGATTCTTGTAGATTTATGTAAAAGTTTGGCTGCACGGCGGTGTATATCTGATGGCTGTCCCACACCGGTTGTAGAGCCTTCCTTCCTAGAATGAAAGTCAGGTGAGAACCAAAATGAAGGTGGTCAACAGACTCCTCCTCAGTTGTACAAAAACGTGCAATATCCAGCACGGGGCACTTAGCTGACCCAAAACTGTAAATACAAAGCCAAAGGTAGTAAAAGCCCTGGTTTTAATTTTAATCTGATAAGTACGAGATACATTTCACTGCCAGAAAAATTCTGAAGCTGTCATTTGTCTGATGTCAACAAGCTTGCACACAATTTACTCCGCCGAGGCCCCCACAGTGCCACATTGGTAAAGGGCCTATGATTACGTCAATAACCTCACGGTGGTCCAAAACAGTGGGTATGCCTACTTTTGATGTACTTTATCCACAAGTGTAGGGAGACACTGTTAAGAGTGATCCACCTCATCCGGCACTGGTACAGAGCCCCTCTCAAATCACGATCCCTCTGGATAATCGTTCCCCCCACGGACATACTCGCCACTCAAAGAGTACGAAATACAAAACCATGTAAAAAGGTATGAAAACACCAATGCCTCCATCACTTAGTCCCCAGCCAACCAAAAATTGGCCTCCCTGTCCCTAGGATTATCTCGAACTGCACTCAAGACGCATTCCCTATCCCCACACAAAATCGCAATTTATCATTTAATCTGATTCATATCACCATCCTTCCTCTTGGACAAGCTGGAAAAAAAACCTGCCAGTTCCTCCGTGTTAGGAATTGGGTTTCAGATTGGCAGAGGTATGCACCATATCCAAGCAGGAACCAAAACACTAGTCAGGGTAATTCAGATACACCCCTAAATTAACATGTGCTCACCATGGGGTAGCTTGGCACAGGGCAGTCAGACTTAACTTAAGAGGCAATGAGTAAAGTATTTGTGCAACACATCAAACAGTAACACAGTGAAAACACCACATCAAGACTCCACACCAGTTTAGAAAAATAGAGAATAATTTTATAAATAAAGCAAGACCAAAATGACAAAAATCCAATCAGTAGAAGTCGAGATGTGAATTTTTAGGATTAAATGCTAAAATAGTGCTTAGAATCAGTAAGTGCTTAAAGAGTTAATTGGTCATGCAGGACTGGGACAAAGTCGAGAGTTCAGGCTGACTGCGATGGAGCATGGGCCAGATACAGGACCCACGCAGGGCTTGCTGAGCAAAAGCACCTTGATCTTGGTCGCAAACAACGAGATGTGGGGTGTAGCCAAGCAATGCGTCATGATCCCCTTGCAGTGGGGTGATGCGCTAGATTTTTCCATGCAATGGCGGTGATGCACCAGTTTCATTAGTGGTGTCCCGATTCAGAGGTGCAACGGTTCTGGATGGATGCATTGGGTGTCTCCACGCTGTAGAGGTGATTCGTTGATCTTCTCGACGCAGTGGCAGTGATACGTAGGTTCTGAAACGATGCAGTGTTTCCAGGTGTGATACGTCGATCTAGTTCTCACAACGGGGGTATGTGTCGGTTCCGATCGGCACAAAGGTGTCAATTCGTAGGTCTGGCAGACACAGCACTTTATTCTCACTTCACAGGGCCCAGGATTGGATTGGCACTACTTGGTAGAGCAGGACTCACAGCATACAGAGTACAGGTGCTGTTTGTAGTTTGAAGATAGATTTTTTGATATCCCTGAGACTTCAGAAAACAGGGTGCAATCCAACATGCACGAAGATGCTTAGCTTCTGGGATGTAGAGATGCAGGTCCAGTCCTTCTCACTCCCAGGCAAGAGGGCAGCATGCCAACACAACAAAGCAATTCAGCAAAGTGGCAGGTCCTGCAGCAACACAACAGTCCTTCTTCCCGGTAGAACGTCCTCAGTTCCAGAAGTGTTCTGAGTTTGTGGTGTCAGAGGTCCAGCACTTATACCCGGTTGGACCTTTGAAGGAGGGAAGACTTCAAAGAGACACCTTTGAAGTGCACAAGTCCCCTTTCTTTCCTACCCTGGCTCCAGACTCTCTACAGGGGTGTATGCAACCATTTGTGAGGGGACAAGGCACAGCCCTTTCAGATGTGTCAGTTCCTCCCTCCCATCCTGCCCAGGATGGCCCATCAGGATATGGATGGCCCATCACCCATACATAAGCACCCTTTGTGTCTGGATGTCTAGAAAGAGTGCACAACGTCTGGCTGTCACCTACACCAGACATGTATTCAGAGACAGGCAGAAGGCACCAAAACATGACAGTAACAAATGCCAACTTTCTAAAAGTCCCATTACAATCTAGTGGAGTAACCCAGTGAACCTCAGCACATGGGTATAATTTAGTACAGTAAACAAATTAGTCCCGTCAGTAACTTTATAAGTTTGGAAAACCAGTAATTCTTAAAGGTAAACCAGAAGCATCACTCAACATATGAAGAAAAAGAAAACACAACCAGAAAAAGATTACTGCAAAATGCATGTATTATGGCACAAGTACATGAAGCTGTCTATCTAGATTGCCCTGAAGGTTGGTTCAAATGTGCAAAATGTGACAAGAGTAGTCGTACAGAGTGACAAATGAAAGGTAGGGTGAATGGATACATAAAATACAATAAAACTCGATGTTCGCACTGCTCAAGCAGCCTGCATGCTATCTGTGAGGTATAACTGAATTCAAAATCCTCATCCAAAAGGGTAACTAGAGGGGTTTCCTTAGAAGTCCACAGGGGGTTAGGCCTTAGTACAGACAATTAGTGAGCGTTGATGTTTTGACCCAAGTAATCCTGGTTGCTTAGAACCATCAGAGAGGATCTTCATCAGAACGTGGGGGAGGGAAAACCTGTGTGACGATAGCAGGTAAAGGTTAGAAGGGTCAAAACTAGTGTGTTTTCTAAAAAAAAAAGGTACCTGCTCATGAACAAGCTCCCTTGTACAAGCAAGCAAACTGACACTGGCTTGAGAACACACTCCACTTTCACACCTTCTGCACACCTAATGTCCCACAACATTTTGGCATTTGAACAGGTTGTGCTCCGCGTTGTTATGAATCTTTTATCGCAAAAGGACTACATAAGTTATAACATTAGCAAGGATGAACATATTTCCTTAGAGACACACAAATAAAACAGTAAGATAGTGATAAAATCAGCCCACAAGGGTGGAGCTATTTTAGTGCAGAACATGGAGGACTACAGAACAGAAATCCTGTTCCAACATGATGTCCAAAAGCATTACCTAAAACTGAAGGGGGACCTCACCATTGAAGTGGACAAATTGATCAAGAAAGTCACTGACGGAGGACTACTTGGTGGTTCCCTTTGCGTACTGGAGTACAACTACCTAAATAAAAAATGCCCACAGATGCCTAACATTTACATATTACCCAAAATTCATAAGAATCTGAGCAAACCAGCAGAACACCCCATTATTTCGGGGTTTGGGTCTATCCTAGAACATCTTTTTAAGTACATAGACCTGTTTCTTAAACCACGGGTTCAGTCCTCAAGGTCCTACATAAGGAATACTATGGAGTTGGCAAATTGATTGAAAACCATCCGCTTGTCCCCTCTGATCAGCTACTTATGACAATGGACATTACCTGATTGTCCACTAACATCCATCAAGAGCCAGCCCTTGAAATCGCGGAGAGGTCCTCAAACGGAGATAGCACCCTATGCGGGTCCTTACCGATTTTATAATTGGTCTTCTCAAAATAGCAATGACCAAAAACTTTTTTGTGTTTCAGGGCTTTTATGACTTCCAGACAAAGGGAGCAGGATTTGCTCCAGATTTGGCCATTCTCTCTCTGGCCCAATACGAAGGCACCCATATTTACACTGAAACTAACCCTTTTTCTTCCAATATCACTGTTTGGAAGAGATAATGTCTTGATGATTTGGTCAGGGAGTGAATCTGATCTTGAGTGCTCCCACGATTGGCTCAATAACAGATCTGAGGACATAAAATTCACCTTGTTACATAGCAGACATGAGATTAATTTCTTAGATTTCTCTATCAAAGTTGAGGATGAAAAACTATACACTACCCTCACTAGGAAAGAAACTGAATGCAACACTTGAATAAGGTACACCAGTCACCACCCTAGGAACCTGCCAGACAATCTCCCCTACAGACAATTCCTGAGGATAAGAAGGAATTGTTGCATAGGGTGGAATATTTCAGGGAATCTGACCTCCTGATAGTCAAGCTACAAGAATGAGGGTACTCCAAGGGACTACTCAAGTAAGAGAGCATGGTATTTCCCTGTGACACATTGCTGGGACCCAGACAAAGAAGTGACAACTCTCAGCAAAGAATGATTTGTGTCACCACTTCTGAACCAAAAGTTATGATATTTCAAAAATCATCAACAAACACTGGTAGCTGGCCTCCGATGAACACGACATGAGGAAGAAACCCCTGTATGCCTTTAAAAAGGGCAAGAGTGTTAAGATCATGTTGTGAATACCTTGCTTAGATCAGAAAACAATTAGGATTTGATTTCCTTTGGAATCTGCCCCCAATTGTAGGCCATTTTGGCTGCTGACGTTGGAAAGCGTGTGCCCTCACATTGACTCTCTAGGATTTTACCCACAATGACCGTAGCTACACCTTGAATAGTCACACAAATTGCAACTATATGGATGAAATTGATATAATTAAATGCCCTTGTGATCAATGGTATGTAGGACAGACGCACAAGAAAGTCAAGGCTAGAACCTTGCAACATTGCAGCAGAATACCCTGCAAAGTACAGGGACCCAATTGTTGAGCATTTTGCCACCCTAAACCACAGTGCACAGAGTCTCAAATGGTTTGTGGTGGAGAAAACTAATACCAACCCACGGAGAGGAGACATTTCTAACATCTTAAACATGAGGGCATGTAAGTCGATTCACCTACTGGATACGGTTGCCAATGGGCCTAATGATTTTGAGGAAATTGTTAAAAAGGCGGCTACATTTAACAATGGTTGAAGCCACGCCTCTATGGTTGAGGCACTGGCATCTTTTAGGGTCTGACGATACAACCTGTAATGCATCTGTCCTCTTATGTGTTATCCTATTCCTGTAATACTTTGACCACAGATAAAATCTATGTACTATACTATGGATATTTTGCTCTTTGAATGTCCCTGATACTACTACTTATGTATGACATCTCTTAGAATTGGGTAAGGATAGTACCCGTTCTCCGATATGTAACTGTTCAATGCTTTTATAGTACAAGGCTATGTGTTTTTCTTAAAACAAAGGCACTGTTCAACGTATGCCCATAGTCCCGAGAGGCTTATGTCTAATGTTGTCTTAATAAGCAATGTATCTAAGTCTTGGTGATTCTGCACACCTCAATGTGGCTATATGTATATATATTGGCAGTTCTATTCACCTCACCACCGTGATGATTTTTTGTAATGACTTATTGACATCCTTATGAGTTGGGGAAGGGCAATGATTGAATTAAGGATAATGTTGTTGTGATGCACATTTCCTATAAGGTTCGATGTGCACTGTCAAGTCACAACTCCGTTGTTCTTCCATGTATCATATTTCACCATTCATTGGAGGGTTACATTAAAAAAGCAGATTTACTTCCATCCACTATGCAGTTCAACTCAAGGGCTTTATTGTTCCCCTCATTGGGTACCCTTTTATTATTTTTATGTTATTCCAAGTTTCGCTCTCACCATCAAAATTGAGTACCCACTTGTAGGTTTTTTCACATTGGACTAACACAGGTCTTGTATTCAAGCATAGACCACGTCCTAATGAATCCGCCATCTTGAAAGAAGGAAATCCCCCCCGCCGTGCTGGTGTGAACGCTCATGCCACGTGGGGGAATCCTTTCATCTCTTACAAGATGAACACTCTCTGTGTAGCGTGTTATCTACAGCATCGGAAGATCAGCTGGAGGTAGTAAGCTCTCTCCCTGTTTCCCTGCCCTCATTCAGGGTTTATTTTAACCACTTGTTGGACAAATCTATATCTTTGTCCTGAATACTCATTTCGATTAATTTCTTTTTGCAGCCCATACATGTAAATTATCTGGAAGGGCGCCATACTGCTCTTAACAAACTGGTAACACATCCATGGCAACTTTAAACCACATGTTGGACAAATCATATTCTTCTTTGGTCCTCAATCTTCATTTTGATTCCTTTTCTTTTTTAGCCCCTTCCTGTAAACCCGGGTGGAGCAGGCGTAGTGCATCTACGCGGAGTTCCACGGAGTTGGTAAAAAACTCCGCTCTGCTCCCTCCCCCCTCCCAAAGTAATTATAAAGTAAGAAAAAAGGCACCTACCTGCCGTGGCTGCCTCCTCCTCCTTGCCATGGCCGCTCTCCTTCTTTGATAACCCCTACGTTCTACATCTTGCGCATGCGCACTCGCAAGACGTACAACGTAGGGGTTATCAAAGAAGAAGGACGGCGAGGACGAGGAATGAGAACGGTCGTGGCGAGGAGGAGGCAGCCGCGGCAGGTAAGTGCCTTTTCTCTTATTTTATATTTACTTTGGGAGGGTGGAGGGGCTGGCTAACTACGCTCTGCCACGGAGTCGTAGTTTTGCCTAAACTCCGCGTTCGCAACGGAACGCGGAGTATACAAAACTACGTAAACTCCGCTGGCGAAGCGTAGTTACCCGCCCAGGCTTATAAATTAGCTGGAAGAGCCCCTCATCGCTTCTAGAAGTTTGAGCTTTTTGCTGTGAGTGTGAATTTGGCACACACTTTTATGTCACTCTTGGTTGATCCAATCATTTTATATCCAGATCTTCATATAGACAAGCAGGCTTGCTGTCTAATTAACCTCATAGGACTCTCCCCATAGAAAGTTTTTTCATGCAACTCAAGGTGAGTATTTGCATGAACCAGGTACCTTTTTTTTAGAAAAACATTCCCTGCTATTGTCACACAGGTCTCCTACCCTCAAGTCCTAATGAAGACCCTCTCTGATGGTTCAAAGCCAGGGTTCTCCAAAGTCGGTCCTGGAGGGCCAAATCCATGCCAGATTTTGAAGACAACTTCATTTATCTAAATGGGAATATGCTAAAAATCTGGCATGGATCCGGCACCCCAGGACTGACTTTAGAGAACCCTGTTCTAAGCAACTGCAATTACTTGGGTCAAAACGTCGACACTCACTAATTATCTGTACTAAGGCCTAATCCCCCTGTGGACTTTTAAGAGAAACCCTCTAGTTGCCCTTTTGGATGAGGATTTTGGATTCGGTTTTACCTGACAGACAGCACGCAAGCTGCTTGAGCAGTGCGAACTTCGACTTTTATTGTAATTTATGTATCCAGTCACCCTACCTTTCATTTTTCACTCTGCACGAGTACCCTTGTCACATTTTGCACATTTGGAGCAACCTTCAGTGCAATGTACATAGACAGCTTCATGTACTTGCTCCATAATATATGCTTTTTGCAGTAAGCTTTTTTTATGGTTGTGTTTTCTTTTTCTTCTTATGTTGAGTGATGCTTCTGGTTTACCTTTAATAAATACTTGTTTTTCAAATGTACTAAGTTACAGACAGGCCTATTTTGTTTACTGTACTTAACTTTCTAAAAGCAGCATTTTCAGAATTGCAATTTAAAATCCAACTTAACCATCAGTTGTGTTTTTAAATTGTGATTCCAGGAACACTAAATTTGAGGGAGGGAGAGCATCCCTTCCCAATTGGAATTTACACTTGTAAAATGTAATAAGGCAATCCTAATATTATCCTACGGGAGAGAAAGACCTTGCAGTAGTGAAAAACGAATGTAATTGTATTTCACTAGTAGGACGTGTAAAACTTGAAAGTACAAGTTCTACTTTTTAAATACACTGCACCCTGCCCAATGGCTGTCCAGGGCCTCCTTTAGGGGTGACCTATATGTAATAAAAAGGAAGGTTTGGGACTGGCAAGTGGCTTAACCTGGCAGGTCGACATGGCAGTTTAAAACTGCACACACAGGCCCTGCAGTGGCAGGCCTGAGACCTGTTTAACCCGTTCCGTGCGCGCGTCGGCCAACAGCCGTCGCGAGCACTACCTGGCTAGTGCTGCGCACGTCCGTTGTCCGACACAGCCCCGCCCACTCATTAGAACTCCCGCACCACGGCGGAATTCGCGCCGCGGTTAAGGAGTTAAAGGGATGCTTAAGTCGGTGGCACAATTAGTGCTGCAGGCCCACTAGTATCATCTAATTTACTGGCCCTGGGTACATGTAGTGCACTGAAAAAGGGACTTATAGGTTATAAAATATGCTGATTGTGGATAAGGCAATGTTACCAGGTTTTAAGTATATAGCACATGCACCTTAGCACTGGTTAGCAGTGGTAAAGTGCCCCGATTCCTAAAGCCAGCAAAAAGAAAGTCAGCAAAAACAGTAAATACAGGAGATTTGAAGGCAAAAATTCAGGGGGCACCACGCCAACGATGCCAGGTCTAACACTCCCTTACTTGCATGCTGCACAACAGTCAAACACTGCCTTGAGATCTCAGACATGATCAATGAACACAATATCAACATCCTGATCCTCACTAAAACTTGGCTGAGGGATACCACAATCAGGTGGAGGCCTAGCGGTCGTATAGACAAACTTTCTGAGCTGTAGACTACTCCCCAATACCCACTTTTGATCTTTCAAGTGTTTATCACTGAAATTCATCTCACAAGCTTCCTCTAACCTCAGGTTGAATGTGATCTACCACCCTCCTAGACAAGCCAACACTTTCAACGAAGAGCACAATTAAAATTAATCAGCTCTTACAACAATATCTTTCTCAGTCACTTCAACCTCCATTGGGGTTCCAAAGCAAATAAACTGCTGGACTCTATGCTACACCATTCCACTCTACTGCACTCAACATCACTCTACTCTAGGACACGCTGCTCTACTCTATGACACTCTCCTCCACTGTACTGTATGAAACTCCACTTACCAACACTCCACTCAATGACCCTAGACTCTATGATTCAAAATACATTTTTATTTTTAAAAAAATTGAAATTCAATGAAAAAAACAAACGTTAAAGGTTAGGTGTAGTTAGGAAAACTTTATTTATTCTTCCTATACAAAACCAAATTAAATTACACAAGCATTACAAAGTTATAGTTGTTTATTTATAATTTGCACACCACCTTCAAATTACTATAACTTTATTTATTATTTCTATGCAAACCAAACTTAAACTACACAAATTTTATAAATTCAAAATTTATAGTTATACCTAAAATGTATCATTTAAGCACCATGCTCAAATTACTATAACTCGATCACCTCCATACACAGTGGTGCCAACTCACTACATTAACTATAACTCACCAGTCTACCATGCACAGCGTTCTCATAAATTATGTAATTTCAGATGTTATAAGTATTGTTCTGAATGCTAGAATTTTATATATCCATTCAGGGAGTTGGCCTCTTGGTTTGTACTAAAAATTTCCCCAGCACTGCAAGGTGGCAATACAAGACCATGTTACATACTTTATCTGTTGTGTGTTTTTTTATATATTACATATTTATCTGGGGCAGTTAACCTGATAAGTTTTTTTTTCAAATTGCAGCCAGTAATAGCACTTATTGCAATCCTCAGTAGACCCAAGTGAGCTCCATAACTACTGTTCCATATCACTGTTTCCCGCCACCATCCTGGAGAAGGCCATCAACCTCCAACTCATGAACACCTGGAGAGAAAAAACGACTGTACCCTTCCCAATCAGGATTCACAGCCAATAAGAGCACCAGGAGAGCCCCGATCGCAGCAACAGATGCCATCCGCATCCTACCAAACAGAGGAAAATGAGCTGCCCTGATCCTGCTTGACCTCTCCGCAGCCATCGACACAGTTTCCCACCACTCATTCATTGACTGACTGCGCCAGACCAGAATCACAGACGACACACTCAAATGGATGGCATCCTTTCTCAAGGTACATTCAGAGGTATGCAGTTCCTAAGCATAGGGGGAGTAGGGAGGAGGCAGGGGTCGGAAATACCCGATATATCAAGTCAGGGGATCTGATCCATTAGGAGCAAGAGCCCTCACACACCCCAAGGGGTGTCATGCTTCATCATCGGGCAGTTCCTCATTGGGCCGCCGCTGCAATGCCCAATGGGCCCCACAGAGGGGCACTTTGCCTGAGTGATTTAAAGCTACTGATGAGACTTGAAGAGGCTACTATGCGGGTACTAACTAATGATAGGACCATCACTGTCAAACCGGCAGACCAGGGAGTCACCATTGTTATCTTGGATATCACATAATATGATGCGGAGTGTCAGAGACAATTGTCTGACAGACCGTACTATACCCCAATCATGCAAGACCCTACCAGTACATTAAGCACTACCATCAACTCCCTTGTTACTTCTGCCTCAGCAGAGGGATGGCTGCCCAAAAATGTGGCTGAGTTCCTGATTATTATTAATCTAAGAGTCCCTTACTTTTACACCCTTCCAAAAATACATAAGAGTGTCCTCCCTCGCCAGGCAGACACATTGTATCAGGCATAGGCTTCCTACTTGAACCACTGTCCATCTTTTGTGACCATTTTTTACAGCCTTTGGTCTCAAAAACCCCCCTTTTTAAAGGACACAAGGGATGTCCTGAACCCGATCAAAGACGTCAATGAAGCAACAGTCGCTATCGATCTGCTAGTCACCTTCGACATGGAGGCCCTCTATACCAATATTCCTCAGGATTCCACATTAGAGGTGATAGAGCAGATTCTACTATCTGAAGTGTGGACATCACCCACCCCAGTCAGCTTCATCCTCCAATGTGCCACCATAGCACTCAAACAGAATTGTTTTGCAATTTAAGCCATCAAACAAAGGGGACATCTATGGGCAGTACTTTTGCCCCAAGTCTAGCCTGCCTTTATATGTCCAACTTTGATAAGGGGTTTATCCAGGGTAACAACAACTCCTATTCTGCCAACATCACGATATCGTGTTGTTACATTGACTACATACTTGTACTCTGGCAAGGAGATATCGACACTTGTAACACCTTTTGTGAATGGATAAACACTCTGAATCCTTTCTTACGATTTTTGAAGAATGTGTTCTCTGAGAGCCTCCTCTTTATGGATCTATTGATCAGCCTTGAAGATGGTCGGATGCAGACCTCTACATACAAAAAAACCAATGGACAGTAATAGCCTCTTATGGTAAGACAGCCACCACCCTAAACATCTCAGGGATAACCTGCCATTCGGGCAATTCCTGCGCCTACGCCCCAATTGCAGCTCTCCCAGGGACTGCGACTCACAAGCTGCTGATTTAACAACTAATCTAGAGGCACGCATTATCTGCCCTATGTTGTCAAAACAGCACGCAAGAGGGCCCAGAATAAAAATAGGGCCTCACTCTTGGAACCACAACCAAAAGCTCAAGATGAGACTTTTACAGGTGTGACTTCCTTCCCATCGCAATCAAACCAAATAAAGAAACTCATTAAAAAATAATGGGGTACCCTGCAAACAGATTGCCTGAATAACCTCACCCCAGGTTTGCTTTCAAACGTACCTATAACATAAAAGACACTTTTGAACACTAGACCAAGAGCCATGGACAAGCCCACACAACAACCTCTATGGGGGCTGCCCGGTGTGACCGGACATTTTCCCTGTGGCTCCTGTAGTGTATGTGCCCTTACTGAACCCTCTAAAATGATACAGCTGAATGACCAACTGGTGTGGACACAAAGGTCCCACACTATTTGCAATTCTAAGAACTGCATCTATATGATCACCTGTCCCTGTAGCAAATGCTACACAGGAATGACCATCCATATAGTCAAAACCAGAAATATGGAACATTGCAGTGGCATTTGCTGCAAAAAAACCTCCAACAAAATGAGCACACACTACCTTGTGATGCGCCATTCCCCTGATGACCTACGTTGGACATTGCTGGAGACACATCCCAACATAACCAAGGCCAATCTGTTCCGCAAAGGACAGAGATGGATTTTTCGTTTGTCCACGCACGTGACAGGTCTCAATGATAACATACCATGGGGTGAGATACGTACCTGATATTCCACGTGTAGATATGACATCATTATTTACCCCCTTTATCGTTTCAGACACAGTCTCCTTTTAGACTGACATGTTCTCTGAGACCCCCATTTCCCTCTGTGATGAACCAACATTGACCATGGCTGACTAATGCTGAGGTCCGTAACATGGGTGTTTATGCCCCCTACATGATCCAAACCTAGAAATTGTGGGACCTCTACATAGCTACCACGACTGGATCCACACCTAGACACTGCAGGACTCCCACATTATTGACCCATTTCACTAGTCACTGGATTCACCTAGACTAGTGACTCATCCTTGGTAGCCCTTGCTCTGTTGGGATTAATTATCCTACCATTCCAGCAGTGACTGACCAGTGTCACTCACACACCCCCATTGAGTATCCTCATACATAGGATACTCCTCGATATACTATAGTGATCTTGATCCTGAACTGATTTCTTCATTAGTAACAATTTCGTCTTAACATTGCCCTACCCACACTGATTATGTTGTAATCCCCATGTTTATTTGTATATCCATTCTGCTCCAAGATGGTGCCGACATCTTGGCTCATCAAGAGTCAGGAAGCGGTCTAGTGTTGCGGGCGCACTAGTCACAGTGCAAACAACGACTGCTCTTCTTATTGTCTCTGCCCCACCTCATCCACACTGCAGGGGTAGCGGAGCCAGGGGTAGGTCACACGCTACATGCGCCGACATCCATCTGTGAGTATACAATGCATATTTTATCCTACTCCTCATCTTGGGTAAGCCCAGCATCTGACTCCAACGTTCTGCCATCCGTTTTATCAGTACATTTGCTTATTTATGTTGTTTTTTCCTCCAGGCGGTACAATGCTTTCTAGCATGACTTTGCTACTGACTGTGGAGTGGTATCCCATTCTGTAGGCGGTAAGATCGTATGTTGTTCTTAATGTTGATGACACCAGTGTATGATGCATCCCCACACTGCGCATGAGTATTTTATAGTATTTTTGTATAACATTAGGCTTCACTACTGGGTTAAATGTGGATACCTAGTGTCGAAAACAAGGACCCCCTGCTACTAATGTAAATTCCTAGGGCAGGGAAAAAACCCCTAGGCAACTATCGGTATATAGTAGCTATAGACCTAGTTAACCACAGACATGATATTGGGGACTCAGTGTACAAATAAGATCATTAAAAATCATTTATTCAATACAAATTCTTTTAAAATCATCATAGTGAGTATTTCATTAGTTTCCAAAAACATGAGTGTTGAAACATCTCAACATAGTTTACAAATCAACAGAAATTGTAGTCAACAAACATAAGCATGACAACCAAATATAATGATAAATTGTAATGACAACTTTTCAAAGTTGTTTATTGACAAGTACAGAATGAATCAAACAGTGTAATGATTTATTCAAGTGGCTTAATGATGAATCTTCGTAATGTCTACACGCATTTCGGCGTACTTGACGCCTTCGTCAGCAAAGCCACAGTAATTCCTAAGCCTAAAAATGAAATGACATACACTGAGTCCAGGTTTAAAAACAACATCAAGTACAATAAAAATCTTCTGTCTCCGTGTGTAGAAAAAAATATAAAGACGGTGATATCAAGAAAGGAAAGAGTTTCCTTCACCCAAAAGAATATTGAGTGCCTAGTGATTAGATGGAAAATACCTTAGGCCTGTGAAGATACATAGCAAGGCAAGACCTCTAAACATACCAGTAATTAGCCCATGATCAATCATGAATTGAAAAAGGCTGACATTTCCTTGCTTTTATTATGTTTCAGAGCTCTTTATCCTTCATACAATTCTGTTTATTCTTCTCATCCTATTCTGTTCGATTCATCTACCGATATATTATGGTAAGCAATGGAATTTCTGCCACTCCCTATTTTTATTATTCTTTACTTTTTGGGATCACTATGGGACACATCAATTATGGTGTCTTTATCCACTCCACTTCTTGCCTTGCTATGTACCTTCACAGTCATAGGTTTTTTCCATCTAATCACTAGGCACTCAATATTCTTTTGGGTGAAGGAAACTCTTTCTTTTCTTGATATCACTGTCTTTATATTTTTTTCTACACACGGAGACAGAAGGTTTTTATATTGTAATTGATGTTGTTTTTAAACCTGGACTCAGTGTACGTCATTTCATTTTTAGGCTTAGGAATTACTGTGGCTTTCCTGACGAAGGCGTCAAGTACGCCAAAACGCGTGTAGACATTAAGAAGATCCATCATTAAGCCACTTGAAAAAATCATTAGACTGTTTGATTCATTCTGTACCTGTCAATAATCAACTTTGAAAACTTGTCATTACAATTTATCATTATATTTTGTTGTCATGCTTATGTTTGTTGACTACAATTCTTGTTGATTTGTAAACTATGTTGAGATGTTTCAACACTCATGTTTTTGGAAACTAATGAAATACTCACTATGATGATTTTAAAAGAATTTCTATTGAATAAATGATTTTTAATGATCTTATGGTACACTGAGTCCCCAATATCATGTCTGTGTTTAACTAGGTCTTAGATACTATAGAGATCGATAGTTGCCTAGGGCTTTTTTTCTTCAATTAAATGTGGATACCAACATGAGATCTCGTTCGTACGGCCCGCCACTTGACGTGCCTTTTTTCATTACATGTACCTTCACTAGGCATTATCCTCTGCATGTGGATAGACATACGTACTGCATGTGTACATATATACATCAACTAAAAGTTGTCGCTTGATGTTATCCTTTGTTTTGGCCTTTTCCCCTTCTGTTCCCTCCAGGTGGTTCCATATATTGATTGTCCTAAGGTATAGTATATACCGATCACAGCTGGGGTAAGGTACAGCTCTAGAAAACACTTGTATTTTTGACCGACCTACCCTTGAGTGTTTTAGTTTGCACTTTTCACGGTCCTGAAGAATTACCGCAATCATTTTTTGATACATGAATGGCAAGAAACATGGTGACCACTATCTGATTTTAGAGCCAACGTGGACCATTATATCCACCTTTGGCCTACACCTGCTTTTACTATAACCGAGGGATCCACACATTAAACTATCCTTTTGGATTTCCTCTAGTTATTTTTAGACTCACTATACACCATTCAACTCACTTACAGCACCTTAACACAGCACCTCACACTCCACGTCAGCAGCTTAAAAGAACTCCGGCAAAGAGCCCCTCTTGCGGCCCATTGGGCATTGCAGCGCCAGCTCAATGAGGAGCTGCCCGATGATGAAGCATGACACCCCTTGGGGTGTGTGAGGGCTCTTGCTCCTGATGGATCAGATCCTCTGACTTGATACATTAGGTACTCTGACCCCTGCCTCCTCCCTACTCCCCCTTTCTTTAGGCACTGCATACCTCTGAATGTACCTGTAACTCTGGGAGGCTGTATGCTGGAGCTTTATTTGCCCCTTGTCCCTCCCTTTATATATTTATCATTTCTCAAGTGACACACCCAGAGAATCTGTCTCCCTCCCTTCACCTCTCAACCCAAGCATACCATCTGCGGTGTCCCTCAAGGCTCATTCCTCAGTCCAATCCTCTTCAACAACTACATGACACCACCTGAAGAAGGTGGTTTGGACCTGCTGATACCACCGAAATGCGTCGCTTCTTGGTCTTGTTGTATATAAATCCGGTGCACATTATTGGTGTTGTTGTAATTTTGAAAATAATCATATTTTTAATGGATCATTAATGCTGGCCTAAAAGTGGTTGTGCATTGTGTGAGAAATGTTTTTGCTGCACATTGTGCAATAATTCTTGATGAAATTGTATTTTAATTTATGAGTTGATTAACTCTTCTTTTTTAATCATTTTTATTCTACTACATTTATTTGATGAATAAACCATTCATATATTTGACTTTTGGCTATTGGTACAGTTCCTGTGTGAATAGGTGTTTGAGTGAGAAGTGATTGATTAAGTATGCTATTGTGGTTTCCCAAAGGGAATTCTTTTTAGACATAGTAACAACGGTCACATGCCAATTGTAACAGTGACAAAGTAGTATACCTGATTAAATGCCCATGCCAACTTATGTACATTGGCATGACGGGGAGGAAAGTAAAGGTGCGCATAAGCGAACATAGGAGCACCATAAGAAGGGCAATAACAGCAACAAAGCTGACATCCCATTATGTTGAGCTGAAACATACCGATAAGGACATGCGGTGGACGGTAATTGAAAAGATCAAGGGGGATAGTGACCTTACTAAAGTACTTCTGGAACGAGAACAACGATGGGTTTATAGACTTAAGACCCATATTTTTGGATTAAATGATTCCATACCATGGAACTAACTTAATAGGAGAAAGTAATGAAAGTCCATTAAACATCCTTAACTGTCTAATAATAAAGCCCTGTGGCGCTTTGAGCCCTGTATTTGGTCTTATACCATTATACAAAGCGCAAAACTCATCTTATACACATTAATACTAGACGAGAATTACACACTTATGGCGACTATGCACGTTAGACGGTACGCTATATGCACGGTCTCTACCTCAACCCAATTGTCCTCTTAAATAACTATCAAGTTTATTGACCACCTCCTATTAACATATGTTGATCGTCAGTAAAAGCTGTTATTCTGCTAGCTGAATTATGATATGCGCACATATGCTGAGATGCACATATCCACCACACACCTACTAATAATGATGCCGATCAGTTTCCCCACATCTGGGTGTACAACTCAGAAATGGATAACGGAACCGCGTGGTTATATTGGGGGGTCTAGTAATTTTTGAAATGGTCTCATCCTATCATATATTTTCTTACCCGACTTCTAATTAAACACGTTTCCTTAACATACGCTTCGCAGCTGTGATATCCTTTACAATGATATCACACGGCACCACATTCGTGGACTATGGGCTAAGATACAATGGCGGTATCCATTCAGGAGATGCGAAAACAATGCAATTGACTACATTTCCCATCTATCCCGGGGCCGCGACATGCAATCAGCACGCGACCCCGGAAGTAGGCGTGCCTTACGACGTTGTATCGGCACGAACATGGCCCATCTTAAGCAGCTCTTTCCTGTATCTCATGGCACAGAGCCGGCGGGACCCACACCAAATAGGTTGACTACCGGGCAGGACCCTTGGAGGCGTGAGTAACAGGGATCTTGTTGGCTGAATGGAGATATGAGTGTAAGCCTCCCCTAATCAGAGGAGGAATATCACTAACATTAAGGTGGTGTTTTACTTTGTTGGTTTTGTTTTCCCTCTCATTTTTTCCTTTCGTTTCATGCATTAACGTGACAATACGCCGATGTTTACAACAATAAAGAGTGTGACTACAGGGCCACCCCTATTAAACGTGAGGTCCCACGTGGAGCGCAACCTCTCCCACATTGGGGTAAGGAGCGTTGGATGAATGTCATGAATGGAAGAGTTACACGGCAAGTGATAACAGCGGCTGCTGTTTTGGGTTGGATGACACGGATGGCACACAGTGATTCACATGCACAAGTATATAGGTATTGACAGTATGCGGCGAGTTGCCGCCACTACACGAATTTTAACCACATAGTCGAGTGTGTTAAAAAGAAGGAAGCTTGGTCTTACACACACCAAATATGTGTGTCAGACGTTGTGTCTTTCACCTTTTTGCCAACTTGACACAGTGGTGAATGGCACATATCACAAACTGAATCAACATATGTTAAAAGATTGATACACTATCGTTGGTTCTGTTTTTTATCTTTTCACAGATGGAGTGATCGGAAATATAAAACTCTGGCAATAGTGAAAGGAGCAGCTATCTGCCCTTATTATAAATAGTGTAGGGAAATTCCCTTATCACGATTTATTCCAGGGGGTTTTGCATCATCGCCCTGAAGAAAGTCAAGCACCCGTGAGGGGCTCCAGCGGACTGAAACATGTTGGCACTAGGGTCTTAGGACCATAATATCCCAAACAACCCTATTTGTTATTTTCAAATTTTAATATCTCGGACAGATCCAAGAATAAAGGGAAACTGGGATCTGTCTGTGATTTTTAATCTTTACTCCCCCTGGCCAAACACATCTCTAAGAGCTCCCTGAAATATCGGTCGAGCCCACCCTGACTTTTAGGCGTCAGGGTGGCCCGATGATGAAGCATGACGCCACTAGGGTGTGTGAGGGTACATAAAACAAAAAGGACTTGCTTCCTTTCCCACTTTCCTGTGGTGTATTTCTTTTAGCTTCATTTAGGGACGTCCCATTTCTGTTTGATCAGGATCCATCTAGTGGAAAACGATTAAGGTATCAGGGGAGTACTTGGTGTGATTAAAGTATCCTTGGCATGATGCTGCTCACACTGGGTGAAACAGGAACCTTGGCTAATTGGTGGTAAATGTTGGCATTTTGGAGACATCTATGCAGAACGATGCACACAGGCAGATATTGGTTGTAATGCTTAGCATTTTATGGCAATCCGAGGTAATTCTTACAGTAATTCATGGCAGACTGGTGCACAGTGTGAGAAAAATTATGAACCTGGCATATTGATGTTTCTTTTTTTCCAAGCCTCATTTTTGTGTTGTTTTTACCACACTTTGACTTTGGGAAGTTGTTGTGGGGAACTACTGCTTACTCTAAATGTGCATATGTTTGTGTCCGGGGGATCTTGCAATTTTTAAATGGGCGACTGTTTTAATTTATTATTAGAGCAGCGCGTCAGAAGCTGCATTGCATTTAAATCTTTACATGGCAGCGGTGTAATCCCACTGTGCCACCTTATCTTTCTGTCTTCCTTGCTCTAGTTTCGATTGTGGGTGGGGCAGGCAGCTCTCTGCTCGGCTCTCCCCACATCATTTGAAATGGGCCTTAGGCAAACTGTCTGCGCCCGTCAGCATCCCAGAAGTGCCAGCCACTATGCTTCTCCTTTGGAAAATTCCCCAGTAAGTTTGAAATACTATCAAGAGGAGCTTCTTGCCCTCCAGAAAACTATTCTTTGTTTTTACATACCTATTCCCTCAGGGGCAGATACTCCTCTTGCCTGCACACTATGTAGTTAATAGTGTAACGTATTCCCCTCTAGTAGCATTAGTGGCAACATCTCTCCCAATCTTAATAAAATCCCCTTCAGAGTCCAACTTGTGAACGTACGGTCTCTGTCAAAGAATGCAGTCTTCATTCATGACCTACTCTGTGGGGAAAGACCTGACATCCTCTTCATAACTGAAACCTGGATGTGCGCCTCCTCTGAACCTCTCTTGGAACCTGCTGTTCCAGCAGGGACCAAGATTCAGAATCTTGACCGCACCTCTGGCAGAGGTGGTGGCATAGCCATTATCTTAACAAACACATATATATGCCCAACCTTTCTGGTCAATGATTTAGTAGAGGCGGAAGCCCTTGGCTTCTGCCTAATTCTTAATGCCCAACAATCACTCTGGGGCCTATTGATCTACCGCCCTTCCCCCCCATCCCAGCTGACCCTTTTCTTATCTCCCTCAATGAAACAGCTTGGCAGGTCTTAGTACACTTCTATCATTGTGCTATTCTCGGGTATTTTAATTCCCACTCTGATAGGGACAATCTGAGTCTTACCAATACCATGGCCCCTCTTGGTTTCCTTCAATCAGTCAATACCTCATGCACACCGGAATACACACTATTGACCTGATTTTTTCTCAATAAAAATCGAAGCATCTTCCATGGACTGATCATTATCTTATCCACTTTGGTTGTGATGTAATTTCACATGGAAGTCGGAAAACCTCCGCCATTTATGATAAACCTTGTCCCTTCTTCAGGATTTCACAGGACAGTCTGTTAACAACTTTGGAAAACATTGTACCTACATTGCCTGTCCCACTAGATTCAGATATCCAGCTAGCCCCCCTCCCTGGAGGCACATCAGGCAGGGTAAAACCTTCGTGTCCTTGGTTTAATGAACCTCTCAGACAGGCAAAAAAAATCAGCAAGAAGGCTGAAAGAATATGGTGAAGGCATTTTAGGCTAGAAAATAAAAATAAATCCAAGTTTTCACTTAAAAGCTACACTAACCTAATCAACTCTACAAAGAAGATTTTTTATGAGGGAAAGATCGAGAAGGCAGATAATAGGTCAACAGAGATATTCAAGATTGTAAAAATATTCCTTGATCCCATGGCATGTCATCACAGCATAGATCCCTTGGATAATTGGTGCAAACTACTTGCGCTCTTCTTTAAGAAAACAATTGCAGACATTCAAAGGAGTTTAACCACACTGACTCTATCAGACATTTACTCTCCCTCTCCTGATGCCATCAACTGCATACTCTCCTCCTTTGTTCCCATTTTAATAGAGGATTCAAGACTTGCCATTTGCAATCTTAGATAAGGCTCTCCCTCTGACCTCCAACTGTCTTTGCTAAGGGAGTCAATGACATCAATCCTGTATTGAACCCCCTTCTTAATTGATCTTCCGGCATCTGGGATTGTGCCCTCCACCTAGAAACAGGCAAAGATTCTGCCTCTTTTTTTTTATAAAAAAAGATGCGTACCCCAAGATTGGAAGTAACTACAGACCCATCTCCCTGTTGCCAATGACATCCAAAATTGTGGAGAGGTTTGTGAATTGGCAGCTTTCCAACTACCTAGAATCCAATAAGCTCCTCCACCCCAGCCAATCAGGGTTCAGACCTAAAGTTGGCACTGAAACCGTGCTCCTGGAAGTGTTTGAAGAGATCAAATATTTATTCATTTTTAAACATAAAACATTAGTGATTCAATACCTGAAATCTATCAGGCCAGATAGCATTAGAATGCGTCACATCACCATAACCACCCCCTCCCTAACCACGGGACCCGGCAACATGTAAAAACGAAAACAGCACTGTCTCATACATAACCAAACCATAAATAGGACTCTCTTATGTGGTAGTGGGGAGGGCCTCAGACAGACGAAGAAGTCATAAATATTTGGGACAAGTGAGTTAGTGGAACTCTGACATTAATCATTTCAAAAAGGGGCTCCAGGGCTTGGGGAAGAAAGTACCCTAATTCGATAAGGTGAGGGTTATGCGTTCCATCCCTAGTACATACCACATTCAGTGCAGCCATCCTTGGTATGTTGGAGTGTGCCCCGTGCCCCAATGTGTCAGGATTTTCTGCAGGGCCGCCCTCAACACCAGTCCGACCTCACTATCCCGCCGGAATATAAGTGGAAAGGTAAGTGCATTTGGTAGGCCCAGGATGATGCATGTGGGAAATCGGGGGACTTCTGTGTCAAAGTGGGTCTCAGTGTCATTAAAAACTTGCGGGCAATAAGACGCGAGCTTTGGGCAGTCCCATAGGATATGCAGTAGTGTGCCTGGAGACCCACGTTGGTGCCAGCAACAAGGGGATATGGCTGGGTTATATTTATGTAGTTAGAGTGGTGTTAGATACCAATCTTTGTCACAATTTCGATACAGGCCACATTGTGGGCGGTGTGCCTTGCGCAATAGTAAATGTCTCCCCACTCTTTCAACATTAGTTCTCGTCCTATCTATGACTCCCATTGTTTCTGGCCAGAAGATTTAGATAGCATAGCTGCAGGGCTTGTTAAGCAATATAACTCAGAAATGAGTCGGGTATTGGAAGTCCAAGATAGTAACCAACCATTGCTAGAAGGGGGTAAGCTGATGCTGTGCTCCAGGGCGGACGGATGTAATGCCAGTACTCAGACTCCGGCAGAGCATGTTCTGTGCATAGGAACTCCAAGGTGGACCTCCAGGTTGAATAGGTGGCCGATATACTGCAACCCGCTTGGTTCCAGAGGTGGAATGTGGGATCATTTAAGCCTGGAGTGAAGTCTGGGTTCCCAACTATGGGCATCAATGGGGAAGGAAAAGAAGTGAGATCCTCTCATAACACCAGTCTATCCCAGGCAGCCATTGAATAATTAGTAACGGGAGAAAGGTAGAGGCTTTTGGGCGAGCGTGTTTGAGGTGGAAAGGAATTCTTCACAGGAGCTGCTATGCTAAGGCCTTATCCATGATAAGCTAGTGTTTCTCAGACTCATTGCGAGACCATTCCATGAAGACCCTGAGTTGGGTAGCCTGGTACAAATTTGGGAGCCCCAGACTTCCTTCAATTGGGGTCTGTAACTGAGATCCCTGGGCAAGAGGGTTTTTTTGTCAGCCCACACAAATCAGTTGAGCTCCTGCCTGGGGGATTGTAGTATCCAAGGAGGTGACTCGACCGGAAGAACCTGAAAAAGGAACAAAACCCTGGGAAGAATCGCCATCTTAACAGCCGCCATATGTCCGAGCCAGGCGAGAGAATATGGTCACCATCGGTGTGAGTCAGACTTGATCTGGTGGGTCAGGTTTTGATAATTAAGAACCACCATTGCTGGGATCGTTAGTGTAATGTGGAGCCCAAGATAGGGATTAGATGTTGTTGCCCATTGAAGTGGAAAGGCCGCTGTAAAGTGTCAAACATATGTGACCTGAGGGTCAAATTAAGGACCTGTGATTTATGGATATTCATTTTAAAACCTGCTGCTTGGCCAAATGCATCTAGCTCATGAAGAAAGGCAGGCAGGCAAGGAGGTGTAAGATTCCTCCACGGAGTGCTAGGACATCATCGGCATATATACGCTGATAGTGTGTTTCTCTCCCCAAATAGAATCCCTCGTATCATAGGGTTAGTCCAAACTTTGTGCCCCATAGGCTCCATATATAAAGCAAAAAGCAGGGGCGATAAAGGGCACCCATGCCATGTACCTCTGGTAATGGGGAATGGAGCAGCAAAGTGTAAGTTGACCCGAACCACTGCCATAGGTTGATTATAGCTGCTAAGGATCCATCTACTGAAGCGTCCCCAAGCCCAAAGTGTTTAAGGGTGGCTGCTAGATTTGGCCGATGTACCCTGTCAAACGCTTTCTCAGCATCTATGGCCAGTAGCATCCGCTCTTGATCATATCGTTGGGCTTTATTGATGAGGTGGAGAATCCGTCTCGTATTATTGCTACATTGCCGTTGGGGCATGAATCCAGCTTCGTCCAGCTCTATAAGGTCTGACAATAGGGGATTTAGGCAGGCAGCTAAAATGCCCTTGAAGAGCTTAAAGTCAACATTCAAGAGGGAGATAGGCCTATACGAGGAGCAGTGGGTTTTGTCTTTCCCTGGCTCGGGGATCAATACAATAGGTGCCATCAACATGGAGGAGGGCAGTAATGAAGAGTTCCCTATCGCATTAAACAGTCTATTGAGAAAAGGTTCCAAGATCTGGCAGAAAGTCTTATAAAAGGTGGCGGGAAAACCATCGGGTCAAGGGATTCTGATGGCTTTTGACGAGCTATGCTCGAGATGACTTCCTCGATCCGGATGTGGCGGTCCAAGTCGGCTGCCTGTTCCACCATCAGGACAGAGGTGCGAGTTTCCTGGGGGTATGGAGTTGAGGCATCTATTGGCAGATCCTGTGCTGCATAAAGATTCAGATAGAAGTCTCAAAAGGTCTCTACTATATGGGGGTCATCCCTCCACTCCGGTCTGTTAGAGTCGATCAACACTTGGACCCCTGTCTCTTGACCCTGGATACACAGCCTGTTGGCTAGGAGACGTCCACTCCTATCGCCCCAATGTAATATTGGTGATGAATGTAAAGTGCTGCATACTCTGCCTTATCTATATCAATACCTGTTAGTTGGGCCAGAGCAGCCTCCAACTGCCTCCAAATGCTGAGAGCGCCCGTCCTCTTAGGAATACGTTCAAGGTCCAGAACTTGATGGGATAAGCATTCCCTCTACACTCTCAGCGGAGCTTGTGTCTGTGGCCGAGATTGTAATGAGCTCCCCTCTATAGAACAGCTGTCAAGGCATCCCGCAAGGTAGTGATGGCGACGTCAGGAGTGTCATTAATAGTTTGGTATTCCGTTATCGCCTTGGTAATTTGGAGGAGCAAAAACGCCCTATGATGAAGCATGACACCTTAACGGGTGTGTGAGGGCAACTCTGTTTATCCTATCCAACCTGACACTTGTGTATCTCAGAGTAATTCTCTACTTCTTTCCACTCTCTACACATTCAACAACAATGTTGTCTGGAATCTTACTCTAGGAACAGTTACCCTTCAGTGGATTCATTGTATGATCTTGGGAGCATGGGTACTGGACCTCCTTTTTAAGCTCCCCATCCCTCCTCTCTTTTTGTGCTTAGATGCCTCTGATATGGACATTATTGCGGAGTGATCTGTTCTCCATGTCCTCAGTATGGGCCTGCAAGTTCAGATGTTGATCTCTAAGATGAAGGATTTGTTGAAGTTTCTCAATTTCCTCGTCTCTTCCTGATTCATGATCCTCCAGGGTCGAGTCCCTGTCCCCTAGACGTCTATGTCCCGTCGAACCTCCCTTAGATCACTAGCGAGCTCTTTCTTGAAGGATTGAAGGTCCTCATGCAAGGAGGCAAACAGTGCCTCGAGAAAGGGGTGGGTGATCAGTGCATCTGGACCCCCAGAGTCCGGTGTCTCATCCGTGCTCATAGTTGGGGTAGTGTCTCCGGTTTGGGTCCCAGGCGTCTTGAGCAACATGTCTTTGAGAGTGCGATCCCTCTTTCCCCGCCCGGTTGCCATAACGAAAGGCTGATAGCCGCGCTGTCTCCCAGTGAAAGGGTCACATGACCGAGCTAAACAATTAGGATAAGCTGGTTGAGGGTAAGTCCCCTAAGTTGCGCAGTTCAGTGAGTGTCAGGGAAGGAAGGAGGGTCCCTTCACAGTGTATACTAACTGCCTTGAGTAAGGGAGAGGCAAAGTGGGGACAAATAGAAATCAGCACTTATCTGTAGGTCCCCTGTCTGGCAACAACAATGTGCAGAGACAGGCGTCCATTCTCGGGCCCCAGCGAGCAGCAGGTCAGAGCCAGGGGCACTCAAATTGGCTCACCATCAAAAGAATCCAAGGTGGTTCTGAAGCCCAGTTTCAAACCATCGAGTGCACAACCAGAGTCTGGATGGCAAAAGGTAATGAGTGCAGGGTTCTGTGGCCTCCACTGCCCTAAAAGGGCTCCAAGAATCTATCAAGTAGGCCAGAAGGGTCCAAGGTAGCGGGAGCCAGAAAGCCCAGAAGGGTTCCAGCTGGGCCTATAGGCCCAGTTGCTCTCAGTAATCTCATCAAGAGATCACTCCTCAATCGTGCCTAGATGGCCTCAGACTCCGGTTCTTCCCAGGAGGGGTGTAGGAGCATTAAGTTCTTGCACTAGCCCCTCCTGCAGGCTTCTGCAAAGGGCCCTGGTGAACCACCCCCAGGCACCTCTCACCTCACTGTTGTTCGCTCTGCTGATGCCGATCCAGTGAGGGACCAGCCAGTGCACTGCCCCTCAAGCCCCATCTGCCTACGCCACCCCCATGTCAGGAAACTGGGCCCCGCCCACGGGGACGCAGGCACGCCAGGACAAGCTAGTGGCGCCCGTGCTCACCTCTAAGCAGGGGCCTGCCTCTTCATCGCCACTTCATACCACCTCTATTGTCAGCGGCTGCCCCTGAAGGAAGCCAGGGATAGCTAGGACACACTAGCTGGCCCTGACCTCAAGCCATTTCCCTCCAAGTAAGCCCAGTCTTCGGGTCGCATGTACTGCCTGAACCTCTCAGCAGCCCCGACCGCATCGCGCCAGATGGCCCCGCGTGCGGCCACCGCCAGCACCGGGCAGGCGTCTTTAACGGGAGAGAAGTGGTGCACAGGAAGGCTTGGTAGAGCAAGGCAGACTGGGGATTCTGAACTACATCAGTCCCCAGATCCATAGGCCTCCGGTCCTCTCTGGCCCCACCCCGCCTCCGAGATTGAGCCTGCAAGATGTGGGCAGGTCTGAGGTCAGCTCATATTCTGCCCTCATAAGGCAGTAGTATGCAAATACGGGCTCAACCCCTTGCTGTACAGCTCTGGGTTGTTGAGCCCGGTGGCGGGGAGCGGAAAGACCAAAAAACACATCTCAACCATCTGCCATCTTGGCCACGCCCAATTAATACACTTTAGATGCTGGCAGTAAAGCAGTCCCGGTCCAGTTAGATCTCTCTGCCACTTTTGATATGGGACTACACTCTAGACTGCTTGCTCGTCTTCATGACATTGGCATCAGGGGCATGGTGCTAAAGTGGCTGTGATGCTTCCTTGAGGATAGATCCCAAGCGGTCTGGCTTCCACCTTTCCTGTCTAGTAGGAGTAGTGTTTCAGTGGGAGTGCCCCAGAGCTTAACTCTCAGCTCAACTATCTTTAACATCTACATGACTCCTTTGGCTACACTAGTTGAGCCTTTCAAGGCCAATATAGTCTCTAATGCTGATGATACCCAGCTACTCTTCTCTTTAAAGAGGGATGACCCAATCGACCATGATGTCATCAAACCCTGCTTATCAGCGTTCTTTTGGTGGATGGGTTTTAATCAACTCAAATGCAACACCAATAAAACTGAGATTCTCAGCTTTGGGCATAATTTTATTTTTGACCTACAAGCCCATTGGCTGGACGAGGCTCTTCCACCTAACGCCCAGACAGAGGTAGTGAAAAACCTGGGTGTTACGACTGACAAACAGCTGATGCTACATACTCAAATTAATACGTGGTTGGCACATGCTTTGGTCTGTTGCGGACAGCCCAAAAATTCTTGCAAATCCTCTCCTCCCCTGCAAGGATCACTGTTCTTCTGGCCCTGGTGGTGTCCAGATTGCACTACACCAATGTCCTTTATGCTGAACTGCCACAATATCTGCTGCAGAAATTACAAACGGTGTAGAATGCAGCAGTCTGTCTGGTTCTTAAATTACCCAGGCGAGTCTCGATCTCGTCTCATCTGAAGAACCTACACTGGCTTCCTGTTAAAAAAAATCCAGTTTAAGATCCTGACTCTTAAGCACAGAGCTGTGCACCAGTTTGGACCGGCATATCTGCCCTCCAGGATTCAATTCTACTCTCCCCTACGAACTATGCGCTCTTCCCTCTGCCATTTTGCCAAAGGTCCAAGGGTCAAACAAGCAAAAACCAGAGGCAGATTCTTCTCCCTCCTGGGCCTGCAAGCTTGGAACAGCATTCCTGCTGAATTATGCCAAATGAACAATGAATGGCCTTTCAGAAAGCAATTTAAAACTTGGCTTTTAACTCTCTAGTTATGTCTCTTCGCATTCTCTTACTTTCTCAACTAGCTCTGGGACACTTCTCGGAGTAGCCGTGCGCTTTAAAAATCCTGGCATTCATTCATTCAATTCTTGTCATATTGGGACAATTCCGGACATGAAAATTCTCAATTCCACACTTTTACTGCTAATTCAATCATGATAGTGATCACCCATGGCATGTTATCCATGACATCAGATGGTGACAAATGGCTTGTACACCAGTGTTTATCCATGTGTGGCAGCAGCTGATGGAAATGGTAAATTCATGTTTGGGTGCAGAACATCTGCTTACTAATAAATGAAAAAGTGGTATTTCAAGATACCAATTCAAGAAAATGCTCAGCTTTTAGTTCAGTAAATCAAGGATATTGTTTTGTTGTTATTGTGTCTATGTATTTTCATAAACTGACAAGCTCATGCTTGAGGCAAACAATTGAATTTTCAAAGTGGTAATCAATACTGCAGTTGCATCCAGTAAAGGCAACCATGCTTGCTATATTCTTCCTGAGACTGCAAAATCTATGTATTTTTTCACCCAACAAACATCATGAAGATTCTCACTTGTTACATACAATGCAGAATGTGCTTGAAGGCGACCGAATGGAAAAATGAAAGGAAATTAAACGTAGAGTTGTAACTTTATGCTATGGTAAAAGATAGGCAACATAACTGTAGTTACTGAGCAAGTGGTTTAACTCAGGCTTATTTGGCACTGCAACATCACATGGATTCCCTGCTCAGAGCCAATGGTTATTTGTGAAAAATGTGTTGGAAAATGCATTATTTAAGACATCTCTTCCAAAGATTGAATGGGGGTGAACTAGCCAGTACTCTCCTTCACTCACTCGCTCAATTAAGTTTGAGGAAATGTGTATCTCCACTTTCAAAGATCACCAGCTATTACCACAAGATAAACAATGTTGGCAATTTTAAAAGCGCATTGATCATGCTCAATGTCCCAATAATCTTCACTTCTGATGTGCAACAAATCAAAGATAAATGAAAGAAAGGAAAAACCAGATTCTGTTGTCCAACAATCTACGGTCCTCACCAAAGAGAGCGCAGTGCTGCTAAATGCAGCAGAGTGCAGGCCCATAGTGCACAACTGAGGCTGTGCACCTTTTCACTATGGAAATAGGTCTGTCTGAACCACCTGCGATACCTTGCTCACTTCATGAGTCAGCACATGCACTGCCACTGCAGACACAGCCATATGGAACTATGACTCAGTAAGTTCACCAGTAGCGGGCAGTGTTGTGGAGGAGTGGCGGGGTGGGTGGAGGGGGGTAATTGGGGGTGGTGTTGATGGGGGTAACAAAACAAAATAAAAAATAAGTAAATTTAAAAAAACGTACAGTCCGCGTCACGCTTTTTCTGCTCCTCTCATCGCAGGCACAGGCTCCACTGCAGCCAATCCTGAGGCTGCTCTCATGTAATGAGAGCAGCCTCAGAATTGGCCTGAACGCTCTGAATTTGCACTCCCAGGGAGACTGGGAGACTGTGCCTTCTTTCTCCAACCCAGCAATGCAGCTGGGGTTGGAGACAGCTTAACTGCGCATGACGCTTTGGCCGGTCTGAGACTGCCTGCCAAACCGTCATGTGCAGTGAAGACAGTGCACTACCACTCCCCCTCAGTGCCCGTCATCCCACAGGTCCCGCCCCCTAGACTTGGCAGTAAATGAAAAATTAATTGATAATAAAATGTGTTTTTTATCATGTTACTTTTCCTTTCCTGCCATTTTGAGGCGGGGGGGGGGGGGAGTTTTGTACATGTCACCATGGATCAGAATAAAACTCCACCACGCCGGGTCTGGTGGCTTTGTGGATTAATGCATCCACTGTAGGGGCCTGTGTTTGACCTCATGGTCACAGGTTCAAATCCTGGTGGGTCCATTCAGCTTTTCATCCTTCCGAGGTTGAAAAATATGAGTACCGTTGGGTAACAATAAACGTCTGTTATTCAGCGCAAAGATACCCTTCTGGGTGAACCTGCGCTTTACAAATACACATGCTATGTTTCGTTGCCTTTAGGTGCAGAAATGTTATATCTATGCGGGGTGCTCGAAACCAATGTCTCCCTAAAACAGAGTTGTCAAGCTTTCACATAGCACAGTGCAGAACTCTTAGGAAAGGCAAGGTGTGCAGTTTGCCCATCTGTTTCACTGTGTCTCTGAAGACCTGACTGTCCAATAAATGGTCAGGTGTGTTTTGTTGAATGTGCCATATGCTAATGGTTTTATGTATTATTGGATTTTTACAGAAAGCACCATTATTCGTTTCAGAATTTCTAATATCTAATTAAGGTGATGATGGGGAATGTATCGCCTGCTGTTCTCTCTGATTTGTACATGGACCTTCTTGGACGTGATCCAGGAAAAGTTGCTTTGCATACCAATGGAGGTCATCTAATTAACTAAGAACACATGCCACCTGCTAAAATGCTTCTTTCTTGCATCCTCCTGCTTTTCAAGTTGTACAAAGCTGTTAAACAATTTTTTATATATTCGGGGTAAAATAACTTTACAATATGCAAATTGCATTATGTGGCTTGAAAATGTGCTCTTTCAAGAAACGTCTAATGAGTGCATATACTTATTTGGGTGAATAATGGAAAAGTAAATAATATAAGGATGCACCGATGCATTTACATAATCTAATACACAACATACCGCTTCTAATACAAGCTTTCAGTAATGCTTCATAATGAGAAAGGCACCTGTGCTTAAAAACGCCTATCCATTGGAGCAAGTACAATGTAGGTCAATGCATTTTATTGACTAACCATTATATAAAAGCTTCATGTCTGGTTTGGATGATAAAGAGGAGACATTATCTGCATAGGATGTACCTCAACTGAATCCATTAACATCCTGACGTAGCACCTTAAGTGCCAGACACACTCATTTTTATTCATCAGGTCAAAGTAAGTACACAAAACCCATTTAACAACTTTAACAGCGAACACCAGAAAGGGGTGTAAATGTAGATCTGTGGAAAACAACAATGAATCCTCATAAAGTTAGCTAACATGTTTTTTATTATATATGGGATAAAGTACCTCGATACATAAGGATACTGAAATTCTCTTAGGGGTTCCATTGCCATATAGAGGAACGAGCTTGGAACTCTGAGGTGACTTGCAATATCCTTAAAATGTACAGCAGAGGATAGTTTATTCTTTATAATACATGCTTACACCATCACACTTCCTGCAAACCACATATATCCTTTGGGTCCTGGTCTTTCATAGGAAAGAGGTAGCATGGTGCAGACATGAAGAATACAACCTAAATCTAGTGTGAAAGTAAAGATTTGTTGGTATAAGAGTCTGTTTAATGCAAGTCAGATATAACAAATGCTGATGCTCAGAATGCGAAGAAAAAGACAGAGATTTTGTTTTTCCTGTAATTACCGTTAGCATGCAAAAAAACAAGTTGCCATAAATATCTCCTTTCTGCTCAGCACTGTTTTAGAAAAAATGGACAGGATAAATGAAAATGTAGTTCTGGTTTTCACTGCATTGTTTAAACTGTAGCTGTAATTATGCTCCTTGACATGCATTTCACTTTGGCTGCTGACTCTGGTAGGAGGCATTAACCACTCACAACAAGACAGTAATAACTTATGACAGTTGAACAACTGCATCATTTGTTATTACAGCCAACTAGAGATCCCACCTGTAATAAGGAATACAGAAATGGACTTTCCTACAGGTATTGCAGGCTCCCAGGTATTGTAATGCACAGACACTGAAATGACCTGATTGAGGCACATCACTAGGCAATGAAGTACTCCAAATAATCACTGGGCAACTGCACAACATGGATTTCCAAGATAGTTTCAAAGGGAAGTGGAAATATGTTGCATTGTTGCCTCGTACCGTCTCATTGGTACAACATTGTTGGAAAATGGCCCTCTCTGAAGGGTCATCCCAAACGTTTTGCCTCCCTCCTCCTCTTTCTGACATTCTTTTTGTTGGCTTTAGGACTCTGGACACTTTACCACTACTGACCAGTGCTAAAGTGCATGCGCTCTTTCCTCTAAACATGGTATAATTGTTTTACACCTGTTTGGCATATTATATTTAAGTGTACGTCCCTTGTAAAGTGGTATTCCATATACCCAGGGCCGGACTGGCCATAGTGGGAACCGGGCATTTCCCCGGCGGGCTGCCAGGGTTGGGGCCGTTTTGGGCCCCTGGGGGCCGTTTTTGTTACAGGGCCGTTTTTGCAGCATAGCTGCAATATCGGCCCCTGTAACAAAATCGGCCATAACCGGCCCTGGCAAACAGCTCAGCTGCACCCCCAACCCCCAGGGGGGCCTGTCGAGCACTTTGCCAGGGCCGGTTTTGGTTCCCAGTCCGGCCCTGCATATACCCAGGGCCTGCAAATTAAATACTCCCAGTGGGCGTGCAGCACTGATTGTGCCACCCTCAGACATAGCCTTTCAAACCCGTCTCAGGCCTGCCACTGCAGAGACTGTGTGTGCAGTTTACTGCCACTTTAACTTGGCATTTAAAACTACTTACCAAGCTTGAAACTCACCTTTTATTACACAAAGGTCATCCCTAAGGTAGGCCCTAGGTAGCCCTAAGGCAGGATGCTGTGTAAGTAGAAGTTTAACATGTCCTGGTAGTGACAAACAGACTATTTTGTTTTTCACTACTGTGAGGCCTACTCCGCTCATAGGCTAACATTGGGAATTCCTTATTACACTTTTAAGCTGGAATTCCTGATCAGAGAAGAGTAGCTTTTTCATGTTTCATATGTTTGGAATGGTAGTGACAAATCATCCTTAATAGTGAAGTTGGATTTAACATTACTGTTTTAGACATGTCACTTTTAGAAAGTGGACATTTCTCTGTGCAGATAACGCTGTGTGCTTTGCAGCCTGTCTCCAATACATGTCTGGGCTGGGTGACAACTACACTTGGTGCATTCCTTCTAGACAGCCACAACACATGAAGGATTGCTATGTCTGAGTACCCATCTGCATACATATGCATTCTGGTGGCCTTGACTGGGAAGGATGGACGGGAGGGGCTAACACTTCACTTGACAATGCTGTGTCCTGTCCCCACACAAAGGACTGATTACCCCCCACAGATAGCCTGGCAGACAGAAAAGAGTTGAAAGGGATCCTTGTGCACTTCATAGAGCTGCTTTGAAGTCACCCCCTTCATCAAAAGCACTTTTCGGTATAAGTACAGGGTCTCTGACCCCCTTAAATCAGATACTTCTGGATCATGAACTGAAGCTCTGTCAGAAGGACTGCTAAGCTGCTTATAGAACTCAACTGGACTGTTTTTCTGGAAGGACTGCTTTTCTGTTTGCTGCCCTGCTGCCTGGTGCTCCCTGATTCTGCTTTCCCTTCAAGTGATCTCTAGGGCTTGCTGGCTTGCCTCCAGTTTTCTGAAGACTCAGGGACACAAAAGACTTCCTGCAATTCTGCTGGTGGGGCTGGACTTTGCTTCCTGTGAGTCCTACCCTTGCCTGACATGCCCTCTCCAAGTTCTGGGCCTCAAAAGTGGGTTCTGCAGCTGCTTTGCTACCAAACCCACGCATCATCACCACTGTGCCGTCTGGAACCGAAGCATCACCCTTCGATGCCGACGCAGAGACTTTTTGACAACAGTGGTTCTGTGCAGCCTTGTGATGATGCTCTGCACAGCTTGATAACGATGCATTACCTTTACCTCAGCGAAGCTCAATGACGATGCAGCAACCCAACTGCATGGAAAAGATCGACACATCGTTAGGGGTGGGCGGAATTTGCGTAGTCGCGCTACGCAAAGCTCTGCGAAACGGTAAAAAATCTCCGCGAGCACGCAAAAGTTCCGCGAACACACGGAATTGCTTGTTCCGCCAGTTCGCGATGCTTTTTTCCTGTTCACGAACGCTGTTTGCGTGCTCGGGGAGAAATATCTTGCGAACACGCATTTTGAAAGCGCGAACAAGCAAAAAATTCTGCAAAGCCGCGGATCGCGGAATTTTTGGTAATTCTGCGTTCTCCGCGGAACGCGAAATTACCCAAATTCCGCAAATTCCGCGAGCGGAACGGAATTTCCCGCCCAGGCCTACACATCGTGCCCTCAGCGGCAACGTGTTGCTCCATCCGAGGTACTTTCTCAGCGGGCCCTGCGTAGATCCTCTAGCCGGCTTGATCTCCATCACGGTTGGCCTGAACCTTGGATTTGCACCGGTCCCTCGCGATCCAAAGCAACCTTTTAGCGCTACTTGCTTCTAAGCACTTTAATGCATTTATTCATTAAGAATTCAATATCTCAACTTCTATACATTGGATGTTTGCTGTTTTGGTCTTGTTTTGTTCAGAGTATAATAATCTAATTGTTTAAACCTGTGTGGAGTCTTTTTGTGTGTATTCATTGTGTTATTATGTGTGTTGCACAAATACTTTACACATCGCCTCTTTAGATAAGCCTGACTGCTCTGTGCCAAGCTACCAGAGGGTGAACACAGGTTATCTTTTAGTGTGTATCTAGCTTTCCCTGACTAGAGTGGTGGTTCCAGACTGGCCTGGGTGCATACCTCAGCCAACCAGGAATCCCATTTCTAACAAACATTCACCCAATTTGATGAGCCTGTCCGACACTAGCACTGAGGCTTGACCCTGTTCATGTGTTTAATATTTTTAATCTTCTCCCTCTTTGGAGAGTGTAAATATAACTCTCTCTCACTAAAACATTCTGTTTATCTTAGTCCCAAATGAGACAGGCACTATATACCAGTCGTTTGATGTCACTATATCTTAATATTTGGGGGAAAAATGATAACGCATATTTATATTGTTTCATGTCATCATTCTTTTTTTGTTAAGTCTGGCTATAGACAGATTAAACTGTCTCAGAATGGCATATATGATCTGTCCTGCGAGAGAGGCAAAAAGCTAACCCCTCTACATATTAAGCAGCCCACATTCAAATTCCATGCAGTCTTTGGGTGGTTGCAGCTGTCAGTCATGACATGTGGATGTTTTACTGGTTTATCAACATAGGGCTCTTTCATCCATAGATGAGTTGCTCAAGTCCTTGTCTGAAGGTGTAGTCATAGCATAACTATGGAGTATGTCTTTGGAGATACCACATAAAGTCCTCCCACACCTTAAACTCTATGAAACTAGCTTGCTGCAAAGCACAGGCGTTGAAATCAAAAACACTGCTGTGCCCCCTCCTCCCCAAATATGTGGGTCTTTCATGAAGTGCAAATGGACAGACTGTGCAGTAGCATTTATGCTGAGTGATATCCGGCCTCTATTAGTGCCATGAGTATATTCACTAACTCACTGCCCACAACAGATCTGTGGCTATCCAAGATAGACAGTGAGAAACTGTTATAGACAAAGGCATTTCTTGTTTTTGACTTTGGCAGGTCTGTACTGTCCTCTCACCATATTCTTCCCAAAAGAGGAACTTTATGGGTCTTGTCAGCAGCAGTGGCGGCTGGTGACATTCGAAAGTGGTGTGGCATAAAACAATAGCCATACTGCAATGTTGCGAGCGAGCCCGAACCACCTATGGGGTGTTTTGGGGGTTCTCTCCCCGAGAAAATTTTGAAAAAAGAGTGGGCAAATGGTGCATTTGCAAGCAAATTTGAGAAAGAAAGAAGGTTCATAAAGCAATTGTAGTTAGAACATCATTAAGGCACAAAAGATTTAAGCATGTAACGTGTGACACAGGCTAATAATACTTTGCATATTATGTAGCCTCTGGTGGTCTTTTAATAAAAACACCTCTGTATTCCAAGAGTGTCCACTGTCCTATCGTAAGGCAGAATACAAAACCCATGTAACGGAGGGACCTATGGCATTCAGCCCGTGCAGGTGGTACCATGGGGAGAAAATATTTACAAGGCTACACTGTGAGCGAATGAGAATGGCCTGCTCACACTGTTTCCCTCAGAAAAGTTTTGAAAACCCTCCTCTTCAAGCAGTGGTGTAACAAAGGTGCCATGTATATTCTAACTTGTCAACTAGAAGGAGTGGGGGGTGAGGGAGGGAGGGAGCATAAGAGAGGACGAGAGGAAGCAAGTCAGACAGAGGGGTAGGCAGAGAGACAGTAAGACAGAGAGCAGTGTGTGTGTGTCAATTAATCAATTGGTATTTGTATTGTGTGACTTGTCAACTGAGAGGGTATCCAGGTGCTGACACACTGTGTGATCGTATGCTCAGCCTTCTTGTGGTCCTGAGGGTATCATTTAAAGTTAATGATATGCAGCAAATGTACTTCCAAACTGTATCAACTGTAAAGGCACAAAGAGACTTTTTAATTTTGTTATCTTTTATGAGCGAACTTTTATATCTCGTTTGAGCAATCCGTACATCGTAGAGAAGGGGTGCCACCATCCCCGAAGGATAACATTACTTGGTGACCCCATTAGCCTGCTGTCTCAGCAGCAGGGCTGACATGTCTATATACATACAGAATAAAACGGATAAACCACAGTGCTTTTCACTTTATCCCAATAAATAAATACTATGTAAAACAAACCGAACCAGCCGAACATTTCAGGTGAAAATAACGTGGCGCAAAGTGATAGTGTAGTATGGAGAGAAATAGTGCCCCTATATATATGTTAGAAGGTGTGCACTTCACCCCCTCTGGCTTTTAGCTTAATTGTATAACGTGCAGTGTAAACACAACATGTTTGTCGTTTCAGGAGCCTCAATAGAATGATTAGACCACTGCTGTATATTCTTCTGACAGGCCTGCCTACAGCCTGGATCTCTGACTGCCAGCCTCACTCAGAGTGAGCTGCCAGGCCTCAAATTCACACCACATTGCTGCGGGAGGGACGGGGAGCCCCGTAGCCTCGCACAGGCCCAGTATGTCCAAGTATGAGCTCTTGTTACTCCAGCTCGCTGCTGCGCATGGGGATTGTTCAGGGATTGTTAGAGCACTACAGTGAGTGACATCAGGGTAGTTAGAGCCCCGGAATGGGTAGAGCACATCCCTGATCCTGGGACGCTAACAGCCCGCCCACCAATGACACTCAGAATGGGATGTAGGAGCCCGTCACTTACCAGGGTGCTGTGACACTGCAGCCTTTGTTAGGTGTTACAAAAGCCAAGCCTCGTCTCCCGAACTGCTTCCTCACTGCCTGCAGCAGTGCGCCGCCCGCTGTCTCAGCTCCATGGACTCCATCGCGGGTAACTCTCCTGGAGCCGGCCCCGCCAGCATGGTCCTCTGCTGAGTCCTGTCCTGGTCAGAATCCCATTCTTCTCTCGAGCTCTCCGGGCCCGGCTCGCAGTCCGCCTCTCTCTCTCCCCCAGCCTCGGCCTCCAGTGCAATCAATAGTGCCAGCCGAGCCAGGCCTCTTCTCCCAGCCACCAGCCTCCCTCAGCCAATGGCAGCCAAGGGCCCAATCCCTCGTTGGCGGACTGCGAGAGGCCGCTGGCGCGAGTGTGGCAACCCCTCTCAGCCAATACAGACGCTGCTCCAGCAGTGCCAGGATTGGCTTAGCAGGGATACTCGCTGCCCATTAGGAGACCGAGGGCTGCGGCATTGATCAACCCTCGCTCTCCTAATGCGCAGCCGCCAACCAGAGAAAACACTAGTGCGCATGACTGGGCTGGTCGGAAAAATTCTCCGAACCAAACCCAACATGCGCACTGCTGCCTGCTGTGCGCTCCGTGCCACCCCCTGGCCTGCTGAGTCTGACAATGACATGTCAGTCAGCATGACGCCGGGAGTCAACCTGCTGGCTGCACCGCCCACCCTCTTCAGACAGAGCCGCTGAGGGAGCTGAGCCTGTCTGCTAAATGACTGCCTCGGGAGTCGGCGGGCGCGGCTTGTGGGTCAACGCCCCAGTGCCCTAATGGACGCACCGCCACTGGTCAGCAGACGCAGTGAATACTGCTGGTGCATATGTTGGCTTTCAGATTTGTTCTATTGTTTTATTCCCAGCCACTGATTTCCAGTAAAAAAAAAGGAAATCAAAAGTAAATTATTATCTTTATGCTATAGCAAACGATAGGGCATACAAAATTGTACGTACTGAGCAACTCGTTTTATTTATGGATTTTTAGACTTTTTAGTGACAAACAGGCACATGCATCAACCATTTTGGCGAGCGCAAACGGTGCGATTCGCAAAAATCGGCCGTTTGCGCCCGCAAAGAGGGCATTTGCGATGCATCAAGGTTCAAGGCACTCGCAATTTGAGAATTCGCAATTAATTGCGATTTCTCAAGTTGTGATTGCATTTAAGGAATCGCAATTTGCGATTCCTTAAATGCAATGCAAAAACCACTTTAGAATAGCGAGGGTGCAAATTACCATCAAGTTGAACTTGATGGTAATTTGCAAAAACTTTGAAAAATGCACTAAAGTGCATTTTTCAAAGTTGTAGGTTACACACGGGCATGTGTGTTCGCAACATGTGTGCACAGAGCAATTTCAGGGGTGCAACAGGGTGTCCTTTTGACACCCTTGAAATTGCATGCGCAATTTGCGAGTACCTATTGGTACTCGCAAATTGCGCATGCTATCTCCCATTCATTCCTATGGGCCTTTAGGCCCATAGGAATGAATGGGAAGGCATTCCTTAATTGTGACTCTCAATTTGCGAGTCGCAATTAAGGAATGTTTGGGAATCGCTAATTTTATAGCGATTCCTACATGCATAGGCTTTTGCAATTCCTTAATTGCGATTCCTTAATAATCGCAATTAACAAATCGCTCGTTTTTCTCGAAATTATCTTAGAGCTGGGTAACCTGCAACACTTTGGAGTGGGTCAGGCTACTTGCCACATCATGAAATCATTGGCATATTTCATGAGTGCTCTTTCAGCAAATGTACATTTTAAGAAAAGTCTGTGAACATGTACTGCATAATGCACTATTTAGCACATTTTCTCAAAATGTTACAAAGGCGTGAACCACCTAGAACTCTCATTTAGAAAGTCTAATTCGCTTCAATCAAAAACTCAATCAAAATACCTATTAAAAAACACTGTACAACTTTCTGCTGCACTTGCAGTGTTTCTGTATCCATGTACATTCTGAGGTACCATTCTTGATGAATAGGTTTCCAATATTTTTGCAAAATGAAGATGTCATGCTCTGCTCTTATTTTGAGTAAACGACGCCTTGTCAAGTAAATCAGAATGGATGGAGAATAAATGCTCTATTTGGAAATGGACTTGACTTGACTACGTATGGCACTAGTAGAAGTCTTTCCACTGAGGACCTGACCTCTGACTTGATATTCCAGAAGGATGTCAGCGTGTTTAAGAAAATGTTCGGAGAAGCAAAAGGATTCAAAACTATCATAAGAGTTTAGGGAGATGTTGTTCAGGTCAAACATAAGCTAAAATGTGTACAATTAAGTGTCAGGAAAGAAATAAGTGTGCCCCCGCGGGTTATTTGAGCTGGTAGAATCTACCAATTGGCTGTCCGCAGTTGTCATTGTGCTCAACAGGAGCAAAGACTTGCATTTAAGGACTGTTAATCAGGTCAAACGGCCAATTTGGACATAGGTGTGGATTGGCAACATCTCCCTAAACGGAATGGTTAGGTAGTCACACTAGGAAAAGCTTAAAAGTGATGAATAGAGTGCTTAAATTAATATTAGCCAGTGGTAATTACTCTGGGCCTCATCCCAGTACATCACAGTTCTGCTTACTGGGCCAAAGGGATCAAGCTTATGCAAATCAGCCTCGATTGCATCCCAATACTAAAGGTTAAGTCGGAACTGCAGCGGTGAAATTGGTTTGGAGTTGCTTGTGTACTTCTTTCCTAGGAGATGTGGACTAGCAGTTTGGGATGGGCCATCCCTTCTGTGATGGGGCCAAGACGGATTAATATATGGTTGGTCTTTCCCAGTAAAGGCACAGATGAGCTAGAAATGATTGATTGGAATGCTGTTGTGTTTGGGTCCAGTAAAGTAATTACTTTAACTACCTCGCATTTCTGACTAATGTACCTAACGTCAGCTCTATTGTAAGAAGAAGTTCACAAAACAGAATCCTGCTTCAGTGGCACAATCTAACTTGTGTAGCAAAGTGCCTCTTCTTGTGTGGTCACCCCCATTGTTTATGGACTGATGCTGCTGGATTGTTGTCTCTGTTCATTGGGACTCTTCTAGCCAGTCTTAGTGCATGTGCTGCAATCCCGAAAACATGTTGAAATTGGTTACACTCCTAATTGTCATATTTAACTTACCTACACGTCCCTACTATATGTAAAAAGTGCACCCAGGGCCGGTAAGTTACATTTCACCAGTGGGCTGCAGCACCTAGTGTGCCATCCACTACAGTGACAGTGCAAACCTGGTTTCAGACCTACTATTGTAGCCTGTCTATGGCAGTATAAGAACCACCACACAACCTGTCAAAACAAACCTTTTCGACAGGTCTAAACCCTCCTTTTAAGTATCAATAAGTCAATCCCTAATTAGACTTCAGCCTATAATGCAGGATGCATGGCATTTAAAAATAGGACATGTAGAAAGTTAATAATAAACATGCCCTTAGAGTGACTTGAACCTAAAATCTTTGTTTACTGTTGTTACACCTCGGGCCGCATCGCGACCCACGGCGCTGCCCGTTTTCTCCTCGCGAGCCGTGGTGCAGCCCGCGGCACCCCTCCCTCCTCTTCGGGGGTGGCGCGGTGCGGCACGGTGGCCCGCTGTTGCCGTTTTGGCGACATAGCGGAAAGCACCCACGACGCCAGTTGGTTTGCTCTGTTGGGCACGCTGCGTACTTGCACGGCGGCCCATCCATGTCATGAGGCACCTTGGGGCACTACACTTACCTAGTGTTGGCATCTGGTGATCCCCCTTCCTTGGGGGCCATATTGTTGCTCTCCTCTTCTCAGTCTTGCTCCCAGAAGGCAGTGGGGGAGGGTTACCTTCCTTCTTTACATGGCGATCTTCCTATACTGCACTTCACTCCTTTCCCTATCCAAGATGGCGACACCTCTCCTTCCTGTTTTGTCACTTCCTGTTCATGTATGTTACTTCCTGTTCCTGTATGTCACTTCCTGTTTTTTCTGTATATAAAGGATCAGAACCTTTTCTTCCTTGCATTGCAACACTCCTTGTTCCTGCTGGTGTGTCCTCGCTCCTGTTGGTTCCTTGACTCTTATTTTGGTGATCCCTTCCTTCCGTTGGCGCTCCTGGTTACCTTGCGACTTCTGCTCCAGCTTGACTTCCGGTTTTCTCCTGGTTCCTTTTGGGCTCCTAGTCTTCCAGTGTTTTCTGGCTCCTTGTCTTCTCCTTCATTCCTGGAGTCTCAACATCATCAGAGGTTTTTTCCCTCCGGGGTTTTCCTCTTGGGACTCCTTCTGGAGGGCACTGGCTGCTTAGGCTTTCATTATCGGCAGCACCGTGGCTACCGGAAGGGGTCGCCCCTATCTCGGACAAACCAGGACTTACAAGAACCGAAGCCGCCTCAAGACTGGTAAGAAAGACCCTAAACCCGACAGATGCAACGCCCAAAAACCCGCATGGACACCTCACAGTCCTGTCCTACCGAAGGGTCGGTAGAAACAGCACAGGCATTAGTACGGATGGTTCAAAAACAAGCCCAAGAACTACAACAACTAAGAGATGAAAACTTAGCCTTACGCCACGTGCTGACAACTAAGACATCCGATGTACCCATGGTCTCTACCTCTACTCCTCGTTATTCTGGAGATCCCAACAAGCTGAAGGAATTTTTGGATTCCTTGACTGTGTTTTTTGCCTTTCGTCCAGCCCAGTTTCCCTTGGATAGAACTAAAGTTATGTTATGTTAGCAATTTCTAGAGCGCACAAATACCCATGGGTGTCTCAGCGCTATGGAGTATAGAGGAAAGCGGGAAGGCCCCTTATTGCTCAAATAGCCAGGTTTTTACTTGTTTTCTGAAGGATAGTAGCGTTGGGCTGGTCTTAATTTGTAGGGGGAGCAGGTTCCAAAGTTTAGCCGTTGCCACTACAAATCTTCTGTCGCCCCAGTTGACTTTATTTGTTCTGGGAACGATCAGAAGGTTGGCATCTGCGGAGCGTAGGGCTCTGCTGGGCGCATATGCCCGAAAAGCTTTTTTCAGGTATTCAGGTCCTATACCATGAACTGCTTTGTAGGCAATGCATAGTGCTTTAAATTTGGTTCTGCTTTTTATGGGCAGCCAATGTAGCTGGTGCCTTACATTGGAAATTGACTTAAACTTTGGAGTACCTGACAATATCCTGGGGGCTTCATTCTGTATCCGTTGCAGCCTGTTCAAAACATTTTCTTGAGCGTTGATTAAAAGGCCGTTACAGTAATCAACTCTTGACATAACTAGGGCACTGATGAGTGTTTTTCCAGTGCTCGTCGGGAGGAAAGGTAGCAATTTTTTATCATCCTTAAAACATAAAAGGACGAAGAGGCCACTGCGTTGACATGCTGTTTGAAGGTGAGGCTCTCATCAAACATGACACCTAAGATTCTGGCCTTCTTGACAGGGGTGGGAAGTAATCCCAGTTCAACTGGCCACCATGTCGGAGACCATCCAGGGGTAAGGTTACCGAAGATCATTACCTCGGTCTTGTCTGAATTTAATTTGAGGCAATTGTTTGCCATCCATGAGCTAATGGCAAGTTGGATACCTGATTAGTGCCTTGTCTGGTCCTGCATTAGCATGGGCAACACCCTTGGTAGCCACAGAAGACACACGATTGTCAAATTATGCATCTTTTCTTGATTCCTTTAAACGGATGTTTGAGAGACCTGGGCTGGAGACCTCAGAGGAAGAAGCCTTGTGTGACATCCAACAAGGGAGTCAGGACGTCCTGCAGTACATCAAAACGCTTCAGGCAATTGGCGGCGGAAACCACTTGAGTGGAACGAACACTGGTAACCCTTTTTCGCAGTGGGTTGCGAGAAGAAATCAAAGATGAATTAGTAAATTTTCCTCGTGCAGAAACTATGACTGGGTTTATGGACTTAACATTATGAGTTGAACATCGTCTCAATGAACGTCGCTTGGAGAGACGAAAGTCACAACTCCAGCAGCATACCGGAGTAACCCGACCTAATGTTCCAAAAACAGAAAACCCTGTGTCCGACATACAGCCTTCGACAGGAGAAGAACCTATGCAGATAGGCTTAACTAGGGGACCACTGTCTGAGGTCGAACGTGAACACAGAAGGAAACAAGGACTGTGTCTGTATTGTGGTGCCTCAGGGCACATGATTCGCAATTGTCCTACTCGTCCTCCTAGGCAGTCGGAAAATGCCAAATCCCGTCCTCTGTGAGAAGGGAGAGGACGGGATGGTCTGGAATCCCTTCGATCTGTACCTCGAACGAAACTTCTACCTCTCTCTTTCTTCTGCCTATGCTTATAAGGCTGCCAACTGGAGTAGAAGAGAAGATACTAGCATTGTTGGATTGTGGTGCCAGCGGGATGTACGTGGATGAAGCATGGGCTAGTGAGAGGCGAATTAGTCGTGTCCCTAAAGAGATCCCGGAACAAGTACATACTGTGGACGGAACCCCTCTCATTTCCGGTCCAGTCAAAGACATGACACCGTTATTACAGCTTACATTTGGAAAACACCAAGAACACTTGTCTTTTGACCTGATCGTCTCACCCAGCCATGTCATGATCTTAGGTATACCTCAGCTGATCAGACATAACCCGTATATCAACTGGGAGACAAGGACCATTTCCCTGTCAACACTTCTGTAAGCAGTTCTGTTATCCCACTGAAGTGTACTGGTCTCCTAAGGTAATGCCTATGGTAAGAAAAGAAGCCTGTACCTCCGTTAACTCTGTCCAAGGCGTACCAAGTCACTACCATACATACACTGACATCTTTCAGAAGCCTACGAAGGCGATTTTACCTCCTCATAGGGAGTTTGACTGTGCCATTCCATTGGAACCTGGAGCAACATTACCCTTCGGAAGAGTTTATTCTCTCACTGAACCCGAGAAAAAGACTCTCAGACAATACCTCGAAGTTAATCTCCAGAGTGGTCTCATCGTTCGATCCTCGTCACCTGCCGGGGCACCCCTCTTCTTCATCCCCAAGAAGACCAAAGATCTCCGACCATGTATTGACTTCAGAGGCTTAAATAAAGTCACCATCAAAGACCGCTATCTGTTGCCCTTGATTAAGGATATCCTGGAGTCGGTAAGAGGGGCACAAATATTCACCTAGCTGGATCTCAGGGGTGCCTATCATCTCCTTCGAATCAAGGAAGGGGATGAGAGGAAAACCGCATTTCGAACTCCATTAGGGCATTTTGAATAACGAGTTATGCCTTTTGGGCTGACCAACGCCCCTTCCATCTTTCAGAGGTTCATAGACAATGTGTTCTCGGATCTCCTAAACCAGATAGTGGTAATCTACCTAGACAACATATTGATCTACCCAGCAGCTCCTGAGTTACATCGCACGCACGTCATGCAAGTCCTGAAAAGACTACGCCAAAATAGTCTCTTCTGCAAACCTGAAAAATATGAGTTTGACAAGTCCGAGGTAGAATATTTGGGCTACCGAATTAACAAGACGGGAATAGCCATGGATCCTCAAAAGGTACAGGCATTTTGGATTGGCCATCACCTTCGACCATGGAAGAAACACAGTGTTTCCTAGGTCTGGCAAACATTTACCGTCAATTCATTGACAACTTTCTCCACCAAAACAGCTACATATCCCAAACTCTAAAGAAAGAGTATCTCAGGCAAGGGTTCAAGTGGACCGAAGCCGCCAAACAGGCCTTCAAGTCCCCAAAAAAGGCTTTCACGCAAGCACCCATATTACGACATCCTGACACAACAAAGACATTTTTTGTGGAAACAGATGCGTCGGACAGAGCTGTTGCTGCCGTCCTGCTCCAACAACAAGAAGACGACAGACTGCAACATCCTGTGTTTTACCTGTCACATGTCCTGTCAGACTCTGAACGGAATTACTCTGTCCTAGAACGAGAACTACTGGCCATGAAGTTCGCTTGCCGTGAATGGAGACAGTTCTTAATGGGAAATAAGGAACCATTCAAAATCAGAACAGACCATAGAAACCTCCAATGTCTCCGTAACATTCAATGCCAAAATAGTCGCCAAGTCCGGTGGGCTTACTTTTTTAGCCAGTATGACTTTTGTCATTTCCTACATACCAGGATCTCAGAACACTTTGGCAGACGCCTTGTCTCGTCATAATCCAGAAAGATCTACGCTCTCACAACAGAACATAATCGAGCCACAAAGAATTATTGGCATGGTTCAAACCATCCTAGACAGGGTTCATTCAGAATATAAATCCATGAACCAAGAAGAATGGAGGAAGCTAGTCGATCTGGTTAAGCAACGTGACACACACTACAACCACGGTAGGGCCTTATTCCTTCCCACAAAAAAGGTGCAGCTAGAAGCCCTACAAATGTGTCACGATTCTCCAGCAGCCGGTCATCGTGGTTTCAAGACTACCCTAGAACTAATACTTTGCTCTTTCTGGTGGCCTTTGATAAGAAAAGATACCGAAGTCTATGTATCATCTTGTCCTGTCTGTGCCCAAGCCAAAACATTTCATACTAAACCCATGGGATTGCTTCAACCTCTAACTGTTCCACCAGCTCCATGGCATACCATATCCACCAACTTCATTTCCTCTCTGCCTCCATCTGTAGGTAACCGGGTTATAATGGTGACAATAGATTCTTTCACCAAGATGGCTCACTTCACCGCCCTTAAAAAACTCCCTACTGCAAGAGAGCAGTACATGGAGGCCGTATATCTCCCTTCATACAGGAGATATACGGCCTCCATGGCCTGCCACGGGTGATTGTATCGGATCGAGGCCCTCGGTATGTATCACGTTTCTGGAAACATTTTTGTAAAGCTCTTCATATTGAGGTGGCCTTGTCCTCCGGGTTTCATCCGCAGACCAATGGTCAAACGGAACGCTTAAATCAAGGGCTAGAGCAATACCTCCGCTGTTATTGCAATGCGACTCAGAGCGACTGGTCCTCCTATCTACCGTTGGCAGAATACTCTTACAACAACTCAGTCCATAGTGCATCCAAGACTACCCCATTCTTTTGTTCATATGGTTTCCATCCCAGGACCTTTCCTTCAGTTCTGCAAAACAACCCCTCTGTTCCAGCTGCAGCCTCTTTTATTCGCCACCTCCGAGCCATAAGATCTAGAGTTCATGTCTATCGCCAAGAAGCCAAGAAGAAAATGAAGAACACTGCTGACGTCATTGCCACCAATCTCCATCATACCAAGTCAATGACAAAGTCTAGCTGTCCTCAAAATTTCTACCCTTTCAGTTATCACGGAGTAAATTTAAGCCACGCTTTTATGGTCCATTCAAAGTTACCCAAGTGATGAATCCTGTGTCTTTTCAACTTCAACTGCAACGTGCTTGGAGGATACATCCTGTTTTTAATGCCTCTCAGTTGAAACCCTATGTCTCGGATCCCTATAGGAGGGTTTTTTCTCGTCCACCTCCTGTTTTGGTCAATGAGGTACCCGAGTACGAGGTTCAGGCTATCTGCGACTCTCGGTTCTTTAGGGGCCGTTTGCAGTTCCTTGTCCATTGGAAAGGCTATCCCCTCAGTGATAACTCTTGGGAGGATGCTGACTCTGTCCACGCTCCTGTTCTTGTCCGCCAGTTTTTTCGGCTTTTTCCTAACAAACCCGGGGCTTTGGGAGGGGGACCTACTGTTATGCCGCGGGCGGCATTGCAACCCGCAGGGCTGCCCGTTTTCTCCTCGCCGGCCGCGGTGCAGCCCGCACCACCCCTCCCTCCTCTTCGGAGGTGCCGCGATGAGGCACGGCGGCCCGCTGTTGCCGATTTGGCGGCATGGCGGAAAGCACCCATGACACCTGTTGGTTTGCTCTGTTGGGTGCGCTGCGTACTTGCACGGCGGCCCATCCATGTCATGAGGCACCTTGGGGCACTACACTTACCTGGTGTTGGCATCTGGTGATCCCCTTCCTTGGGGGCCATATTGTTGCTCTCCTCTTCTCAGTCTTGCTCCCAGAAGGCAGTGGGGGAGGGTTACCTTCCTTCTTACATGGCGATCTTCCTATACTGCACTTCACTCCTTTCCCTATCCAAGATGGTGACACCTCTCCTTCCTGTTTTGTCACTTCCTGTTCCTGTATGTCACTTCCTGTTCCTGTATGTCACTTGCTGTTTTTTCTGTATATAAAGGATCAGAACCTTTTCTTCCTTGCATTGCAACACTTCTTGTTCCTGATGGTGTGTCCTCGCTCCTGTTGGATCCTTAACTCTTATTTTGGTGATCCCTTGCTTCCGTTGGCACTCCTGGTTACCTTGCGACTTCTGCTCCAGCTTGACTTCCAGTTCTCTCCTGGTTCCTTTTGGGCTCCTAGTCTTCCAGTGTTTTCTGGCTCCTTGTCTTCTCCTTCATTCCTGGAGTCTCAACATCATCAGAGGTTTTTTCCCTCCAGGGTTTTCCTCTTGGGACTCCTTCTGGAGGGCACTGGCTGCTTATGCTTTCATTATCGGCAGCACCGTGGCTACCGGAAGGGGTCGCCCCTATCTCGGACAAACCAGGACTTACAAGAACCGAAGCCGGGAACCGTTCCAACGCCTCAAGACTGGTAAGAAAGACCCTTAAACGGCAGATTGCAACGCCCAAAAACCCGCATGGATACCTCACAGTCCTGTCCTACCGAAGGATCGGTAGAAACAGCACAGGCATTAGTACAGACGGTTCAACAACAAGCCCAAGAACTACAACTAAGAGATGAAAACTTGGCCTTACGTGCTGACAACTAAGACATCCGATGTACCCATGGTCTTTACCTCTACTCCTCGTTATTCTGGAGATCCCAACAAGCTGAAGGAGTTGTTGGATTCCTTGACTGTGCTTTTTGCATTTCATCCAGCCCAGTTTCCATTGGATAGAACTAAAGTTGGATACCTGATTAGTGCCTTGTCTGGTCCTGCATTAGCATGGGCAACACCCTTGGTAGCCACAGAAGACACACGATTGTCAAATTATGCATCTTTTCTTGATTCCTTTAAACAGATGTTTGAGAGACCTGGGCTGGAGACCTCAGCGGAAGAAGCCTTGTATGACATCCAACAAGGGAGTCAGGACGTCTTGCAGTACATCACACGCTTCAGGCAATTGGCGGCGGAAACCACTTGGGTGAAACGAACACTGGTAACCCTTTTTCGCAGTGGGTTGCGAGAAGAAATCAAAGATGAATTAGTAAATTTTCCTTGTGCAGAAACTATGACTGGGTTAATGGACTTAACATTATCAGTTGAACATCGTCTCAATAGAACGCCGCTTGGAGAGACAAAAGTCACGACTACAGCAGCATACCGGAGTAACCCGACCTAATATTCCTAAAACAGAAAACCCTGTGTCCGACATACAGCCTTCGACAGGAGAAGAACCTATGCAGATAGGCTTAACTATGGGACCACTGTCTGAGGTCGAACGTGAACACATAAGGAAACAAGGACTGTGTCTGTATTGTGGTGCCTCAGGGCACATGATTCGCAATTGTCCTACTCGTCCTCCTAGGCAGTTGGAAAACGCCAAATCCCGTCCTCTGTGAGAAGGGAGAGGACGGGATGGTCTGGAATCCCTTCAATCTGTACCTCGAATGAAACTTCTACCTCTCTCTTTCTTCTGCCTATGCTTATAAGGCTGCCAAATGGAGTAGAAGAGAAGATACTAGCATTGTTGGATTGTGGTGCCAGCGGGATGTACTCGGATGAAGCATGGGCTAGTGAGAGGCGAATTAGTCGTGTGCCTAAAGAGATCCCGGAACAAGTACATACTGTGGACGGAACCCCCCTCATTTCCGGTCCAGTCAAAGACATTTCACCGTTATTACAGCTTACATTTGGAAAACAACAAGAACACTTGTCTTTTGACCTGATCGCCTCACCCAGCCATGTCATGACATTAGGTATACCTCGGCTGATCAGACATAACCCGTATATCAACTGGGAGACAAGGACCATTTCCCTGTCATCACACTTCTGTAAGCAGTTCTGTTATCCCACTGAAGAGTACTGGTGTCCTAAGGTAATGCCTATGGTAAGAAAAGAAGCCTGTACCTCCGTTAACTCCGTCCAAGGCATACCAAGTCACTACCATACATATGCTGACATCTTTCAGAAGCCTACGAAGACAATGTTACCTCCTCATAGGGAGTTTGAATGTGCCATTCCATTAGAACCTGGAGCAACAGTACCCTTCGGAAGAGTATATTCTCTCACTGAACCCTAGAAAGAGACTCTCAGACAATACCTCGAGGAAAATCTCCAGAGTGGTCTCATCGTTCGATCCTCGTCACCTGCCGGGGCACCCCTCTTCTTCATCCCCAAGAAGACCAAAGATCTCTGACCATGTATTGACTTCAGAGGCTTAAATAAAGTCACCATCAAAGACCGCCATCTGTTGCCCTTGATTAAGGATATCCTGGAGTCGGTAAGAGGTGCACAAATATTCACCTAGCTTGATCTCAGGGGTGCCTATCATCTCCTTCTAATCAAGGGAGGGGATGAGTGGAAAACCGCATTTTGAACTCCTCTAGGGCATTTTGAATACCGAGTTATGCCTTTTGGGCTGACCAATGCCCCTTCCATCTTTCAGAGGTTCATGGACAATTTGTTCTCGGATCTCCTAAACCAGATAGTGGTAATCTACCTGGACGACATATTGATCTATTCAGCAGCTCCTGAGTTACATCGCACGCACCTCATGCATGTCCTGGAAAGACTACGCCAAAATAGTCTCTTCTGTAAACCTGAAAAATGTGAGTTTGACAAGTCCGAGGTAGAATATTTGGGCTACCGAATTAACAAGACGGGAATAGCCATGTATCCTCAAAAGGTACAGGCTATTTTGGATTGGCCATCACCTTCGACCATTAAAGAAACACAGTGTTTCCTAGGTCTGGCAAACATTTACCGTCAATTCATTGACAACTTTGTCCACCAAACCAGCTACATATCCCAAACTCTAAAGAAAGAGTATCTCCAGCAACGGTTCATGTGGACCGAAGCCGCCGAACAGGCCTTCCAGTCCCCAAAAAAGGCTTTCACGCAAGCACCCATATTACGACATCCTGACACAACGAAGACATTTTTTGTGGAAACAGACGCGTCGGACAGAGCTGTTGGTGCCGTCCTCCTCCAACAACAAGAAGACGACGGACTGGAACATCCTGTGTTTTACCTGTCACATGTCCTGTCAGACTCTGAAAGGAATTACTCTGTCCTAGAACGAGAACTACTGGCCATGAAGTTCGCTTGCCATGAATGGAGACAGTTCTTAATGGGAACCAAGGAACCATTCGAAATCAGAACAGACCATAGAAACCTCCAATGTCTCCGTAACATTCAATGCCAAAATAGTCGCCAAGCCTAATGGGCTTACTTTTTTAGCCAGTATGACTTTGTCATTCATTTCCTACATACTAGGATCTCAGAACACTTTGGCAGACGCCTTGTCTCGTCATAATCCAGAAAGATCTACGCTCCCACAACAGAACATAATCGAGCCACAAAGAATTATTGGCATGGTTCAAACCGACCTAGACAGGGTTCATTCAGAATATAAATCCATGAACCAAGAAGAATGGAGGAAGCTAGTCGATCTGGTTAAGCAACGTGACACACACTACAACCACGGTAGGGCCTTATTCCTTCCCACAAAAAAGGTGCAGCTAGAAGCCCTACAAATGTGTCACGATTCTCCAGCAGCCGGTCATCGTGGTTTCAAGACTACCCTAGAACTAATACTTCGCTCTTTCTGGTGGCCGTTGATAAGAAAAGATACCGAAGTCTATGTATCATCTTGTCCTGTCTGTGCCCAAGCCAAAACATTGAATACTAAACCTCTAACTGTTCCACCAGCTCCATGGCATACCATATCCACCGACTTCATTTCCTCTCTGCCTCCATCTGCAGGTAACCGGGTTATAATGGTGACAATAGATTCTTTCACCAAGAAGGCTCACTTCACCGCCCTTAAAAAACTCCTTACTGCAAGAGAGTTCGAAAGCATCTTCATACAGGAGATATACGGCCTCCATGGCCTGCCACGGGTGATTGTATCAGATCGAGGCCCTCAGTATGTATCACGTTTCTGGAAACATTTTCGTAAAGCTCTTCATATTGAGGTGGCCTTGTCCTCCGGATTTCATCCCCAGACCAATGGTCAAACGCTTAAATCAAGGGCTAGAGCAATACCTCTGCTGTTATTGCAATGCGACTCAGAGCGACTGGTCCTCCTATCCATACCAAGTCAATGACAAAGTCTAGCTGTCCTCAAAATTTCTACCCTTTCAGTTATCACGGAGTAAATTTAAGCCACGCTTTTATGGTCCATTCAAAGTTACCCAAGTGATGAATCCTGTGTCTTTTCGACTTCAACTGCCATGTGCTTGGAGGATACATCCTGTTTTTAATGCCTCTCAGTTGAAACCCTATGTCTCAGATCCCTATAGGAGGGTTTTTTCTCGTCCACCTCCTGTTTTGGTCAATGAGGTACCTGAGTACGAGGTTCAGGCTATCTGTGACTCTCGGTTCTTTAGGGGCCGTTTGCAGTTCCTTGTCCATTGGAAAGGCTATCCCCTCAGTGATAACTCTTGGAAGGATGCTGACTCTGTCCACGCTCCTGTTCTTGTCCGCCAGTTTTTTTGGCTTTTTCCTGACAAGCCCGGGGCTTCGGGAGGGGGACCTACTGTTATACCACGGGCGGCAATGCGACCCGCGGCGCGGCCCGTTTTCTCCTTGCCGGCCGCAGTGCAGCCCGCGGCACCCCTCCCTCCTCTTCAGGGGTGCTGTGGTGCGGCACGGCGGCCCGCTGTACTGCACTTCACTCCTTTCCCTATCCAAGATGGCGACACCTCTCCTTTCTGTTTTGTCACTTCCTGTTCCTGTATGTCACTTCCTGTTCCTGTATGTCACTTCCTGTTCCTGTATGTCACTTCCTGTTTTTTCTGTATACAAGGGATCAGAACCTTTTCTTCCTTGCGTTGCAACACTCCTTTGTTCCTGCTGGTGTGTCCTCGCTCCTGTTGGTTCCTTGACTCTTATTTTGGTGATCCCTTCCTTCGGTTGGCGCTCCTGGTTACAATGCGACTTCTGTTCCAGCTTTTCTCCTGGTTCCTTTAGGGCTCCTAGTCTTCCAGTGTTTTCTGGCTCCTTGTCTTCTCCTTCATTCCTGGAGTCTCATCATCATCAGAGGATTTTTTCCCTCCGGGGTTTTCTTCTTGGGACTCCTTCTTCAGGGCACTGGCTGCTTAGGCTTTCATTGTCGGCAGCACCGTGGCTACCGGAAGGGATCGCCCCTATCTCGGACAAACCAGGACTTACAAGAACCAAAGCCGGGAACCGTCCCAACGCCTCAAGACTGGTAAAAAAAGACTCTAAACCCTACAACTGTAGCAGAGCTGACTGCTCCTTAACCCCTTCGATGCTTCTGTCGGCCAACGGCCGTCGCGAGCACTACCTCGGTAGTGCTGCGCACGTCCGTTGGCCGACGCGGCCCCGCCCGCTTAATAGAACGTTCCGCACTGGCGCAGAATGTTCTAAGCAGTTAAGCGGTTAAAGAAACACGGGAATGCATTATTAAATATAATAATGCTATCTTCAGCTTGGAAACTCCTAGAAAGTTTATTCTTGGACTCTTTGTAACATTTATTTAAACCCAATTCACTGATTTTTAATAATAATAAGACAAAGGTACATTTAGAAAGTTACCTTTTCCCTGCCTAAAGCCTAAGGAGGCTGTTAGATGTAACAGCCTTAGGGTTGTCTTCCCCCAAACATTTTGCCTGCTTACCTACAATTTTGCTGAATTTGTTTTGTTGGCCTTTGGACTCTGAACACTTTACCATTTCCAACCAGTGATAAAGTGTATGTGCTTCACCCCTAAAACATGGTTTGATTGACTTATCCCAGATTTGCATATTTATGGCATCTATAAGTCTCTGGTAGAGTGCACTACATATGCCCAGGACCTGTAAATTAAATGCTACTAGAGGGCCTGCAGCACTGATTCTGCCACCCACACAACCAGCAATTTAAATAAGTCTCAGGCCTGCCACTGCAGAGCATGTGTGTGCAGTTCAGACTGCCATGTTGACTTGGCATTTATAACACCTTGCCAAGGCTTAAACACCCCTTATATTACACATAGGTCACCTCTATGATAGGCCCTAGGTTGCCCATAGGGCGGGGTCCTGTGCACATGTATTTTTCAGTTTTGCATGTCCTGGTAGTGAAAAACACCCACATTAGTTTTTCACTACTGAGAGCCCTATCCCTCTCATAGGTTAACAGAGGATATTCCTTAGTACACATATAAACTGTAATTCCTGATTGAAAAGGAGTAGATCTGTTATGTTTCATGTCACTGGAATGTTAATGATACATCCTCTTTACTGGTAAAGTTGAATTTTTTCACTACCATTTTAAAAATGGCACCTTTAGAAAGATTTTTATAGGAACAATGGTCCCTCACAACATAAATTTACCTTCACGTTTAACACAGAGATACCATGACACCTATGTTCATATATCCAAATGGACGTTTATAATTCAATATAAGAGATACACAAGAACATAAAAGTGGGACAATTTACAACAAACAAAACAGGTTGCCAAACTTAGGCAATGCACATTTTGGCCATGTCAGATAAGTAGTTTGGGCCAAGGAACATACACATTAACACCATTGCACTTTATAATAACAACATTCTCAATTGTGGCAAGGTGCTGGAGTTGATGATGTTTCGATCCCTTAACTAGGTAATGGGATCATCATCAGGACATTACAATTGATGCCTGAGAAGAATGCATGCTGAAGGGGAAGAAGCAGGAGAGAAAAGAAGAGAAAGGAAGAAAAGGGAAACTAGATTATGCGAGGCATAAGGTAATGTTAAATGGAGCATGCACAAGTGATAGGCATGCTGATAAGTGTCACTCAGTGATTAAAAGCACAATAGCCGCGGTGATACTCAGCTCCTGGAACAACAAGTGAGCCTGCCAGATGTGAGATAATTTCAATTGAGCGCGGTGAATGGGTAATTGTAGTCAGGTTGAAAAATCCGACTACTGTGACACAATCACAAAAAGGACTAACCATTGGTATTCAAGATGCAGGTCGCTGTAAGGATAAGGCTACCACAGCATGAAGGGAATTACGAAGTCTGTCTGGGCCCGAACTAATTGTTCGGGCCCAGAAAACAAGGGTCAGTCATGGTTGTGCGGTAACGCAATGCAAATCCAAACTATAATGCTAATGCTGACCTTGTAGGCGATGTTATACTTGTCGCGATGGAGTGGCGGCTGGGTATCAGGGTAGGACCAGGGGGCATTTCAGAATCTGGGAGAAAGCAGGATTCTGGCAACAAGGGACGGCAATGATATGAGTGGGAGCAGTGAATTAAAATAAAGGAATTAGAATTGCCAAGTTGGTGGGTCAGAGGGTGCACTTACCAATAGCAGGATGTCTGGTGATGGGCGTAGGTGCGAATTGAGGAGCAGAACCACCGTGTCAGGCGAGGACGAACCTGTGGTCAGTATGCCATGATGAGTTGATGTGCATGGAGAGTGTAGATGCAGTCGGGGTCAAAGTACCCTTCAGAATGGTGTGCAAGGGAGCACGAGGATGTAGATGGGCGTGGTCTGCCCCCCAAGTGATGACGTGCAGGGACACAGACTAGCAGCTCTGTGTAGTGGAACTGGTGAGTTAGCGCGGCAACCATATTGGTGTAGGAAGAGAACATAGGCAAAGAATAGAATATTACATCACTTACGGGCAATGTGTTAACCCCTTCGGTGTTCATGACGGAATGGTTCCATTATGAGCCACGGTGGTCGTGTGCTCATGATGGAACTGTTCTGTCATGGCACCCACACATGGGGAAAGCGCTTGGGCTCCCCCATGGGCAGTCCATCTTCCCCCAAACAGGGATGGCAGCAGAAGAGTTTCTGCTGCCACACCGACCCCCGCCCAGCAATCCCATGACGTCAGTGCGCACGGTGCATGCTGACATCATCAGGAGCCCCCGGAAGCCCTGGAAGTCATTTGCTTCCAGTCGTGCGGAGAGGAAGGTAGGTTTTTCTTGCCGGGGGGTTGTTTTGTTGTGCATAGAGGCATTGGGGAAGAGGAAAGAGTTTTTCCTCTCCCCTGATGTCTCTATGTAGGGCACTAGGCACCAGGGATTTTGTTTGGGAAACGGAAGCAACCCCTTGGACAAGGGTCGCTTCCAAAGGGGTGATGTTATTTTTGCTATTTTCTGCCTGTCGGACAGATCTGGCTATTTTTTTGGCCTTTCTGCCCCCCCGGGGTATGCCCCCCACTAGACCCTGGAATGTTCTTTAAAAGTGCATGGGGGTGGTCCCTTGGGCAAGGATCGGCCCCCAATTTTTGTTTTTAATACTTGTGGCCAATTTTTGCCTCCCTGGGGGTGGATCATTCCGTTTGAAGGCCCATCTGCCCTTGGGGATGTAGAAAACCCTCTAGAACCATGTTTTTTTTGTAAATGGAAGCGACTCCTTGGGTAAGGGTCGTTTCCAAAGGGGGTGATTTTCTGTTGCCCATTTTCATCGGTTATTATTTACTTTTGCCTGTTTTTCTGTCCCCCTTGGTGGCAGATTGGCCATTTGGGTAGCGTGTTATGATGTTAATTGTTTTATTTCCTGTCAATTGCAATTGTGATGTTTTATTTCTCCTTTTTATTCTAGTTCAAGGCTTTTGCTCTTTTGACTGATTTTCCAGGTTGCGGTTTTGTCACTGGTGGTTCTGCAGGTTATGTAGTTGCATGTGTTTGGAAAGAAAACGTTTTTTGTACTATTTACTCTAAATTAGTTTCATTTGTGTTTTTTTAAATGGTGTAATAACAGCAGTATGTTTAGCTTCTGTTTTATTGAGTGTGAAAATATTTTTGCATTTGTGCTCGATGTGTATTTTTGTGAGCAATTTGTTTTGTTTTTTCTTTTTAGTGGGATATTGTTGGTTTTTGCTGTGTCTCTGCAAAGTAGGTGCTGATGAGTGTAGCTGTATCGGGCAAGTGAGTCGTATAGTTTTTGAGTATATAAATCTTTGTGATAAAGCCACACTTTGTTTATTACTTATTTTGTACAGTGTTGGTTCTTGTTGACTTGTTTGGGAAGTCAACTTTCTTAGTATTGTTTATGGCTAGCCGCAGGATGACAGCTCAGTAGGTTGTTGGTATGCTTTTCGAGTCTTCCTCTGAACATGACTCTGCATCTAAGGCAGAGGAGGGAGTGGAAGATTCTGGCAGTGAATTTTCTGTCCGAGAGGAATCTTTGGATGATGAAGCCCCAGTTAGTGCAGCTAAAGTGCCTGTTTTAGAGGAGGACACTGATTTGGTGCTAGGAAGAGCTGACCTCTGGGTTGTCCCAGGCATGGTGCAGCCGGCATTGCCTGACTTTACTGGTGTCCCAGGGAGTAGAGTGGATACTGAAAACGTTTTGCCTATACATTTTTTTCACTTGTTTATGGACGATGGATTTTTGGTGAAGATTGTTGAGCAGACTAATGTGTATGCTGAACAGTATTTGAGGGACAACAGTGCCAGACTTGGGCCCAACTCTAGAGCTACCCAGTGGACTCCCACAAATCTGGATGAGTTGAAGAAGTTCTTGGGTTTAACTTTTTTGATGCGCTTGTTAAGGAAGACATCAGTGTCTTCATATTGGTCTACTAGCCCCTTGATGGAAATGGATATATTTCCGGCAATCATGAGTCATGATCGGTATTTGCTTTGCTTTGAATGCTGCAATTTGACGATAATGCTTTAGCGTTGCCACAAGATCACCCTGATTGTGACCAACTTTTATGATTCGGCCTGTCATTGATCACTTTGGAAATCGATTTTCTGAGATCTTTGCTCCAGGGAAAGAAATATCTGTGGATGAGTCTTTGGTCGTGATCAAGCGCCCCCTGATTTCTAGGCAGGACATTCCTAGCAAGAGGGCTCGCTATGGAATTAAGATGTATATGCTGTATGACAGTGGGACTGGATATGTCTCTAATTTCAGGATGTGCACCGGTAAGGATTTCAGGATTGACCCCGCTGGTTGTCCATCCACTTTCGGAGTGCATGAGAAAATTGTGTGGTAACTTGGTAGAGGACTTTTTAACAAAGGTCACCATTTACATGTAGATACACTGGTGTGCAGTTTTTCAGGGAATTGACCAAAGTGGACACTGTTGCTTGCGGCACAATCCGCTCTAACCGTAAAGGTTTCCCAAAAGAACTTGCTTGTCTTAAGCTTGAGAGGGGACTGTGCAGTGCGTTGCATAGTGAGGAACTTCTAGCTGTGAAATTTGCAGACAAGAGAGATGTCTACACGCTGAGTACCATCCATGATGAAAGTACTTCACCTGGGACTGTTTGGGGTCAGGTTGCTGAAGTGCACAAACCTGTGTGCATTTTAGACTATAATAGGCACATGGGTGGTGTTGCTAGAGTAGATCAGAACCTAGAACCTTACACTGCTCTTCGTGAAGCTTACATTCGGTATAAGAAGTTAGCTATCCATATTTTACACTTAGCAACCTTTAATGCTTTTGTTGTTTTTAAGGATTGTTCTCCTGAGTCAAGGATGACATTTGTTAAGTTTCAGGAGCCTGTGATAGGCAGCCTTGTTATAGTGGAACAGGCAATTGTTCCTAGAGTTGGAGTGGTAGAGGATGTGGCTAAATTGAAAGATCGCCACTTTCCTGATCACATGCCTCCCATGCCCACATAAGACTTTCCCAGTCGGAGATGTAGAGTCTGTTGGCAAAGAGGTACGTGGAGGAGACTTGTATGTACTGCCCCGAGTGTCCTTCTAACCCTGCGCTGTGTGTGCCTGCTTGTTTTAGATGTACCATACGTAAAATAATTTTTGGGAGCATCCATGAGTGCTAAAGTAAACTGCCTGGTCTGTATTGTTTTATATGTTTGTTTAGTTTCAAGGTTGGCATTATTGCGATATATTTAGTTTCAGCTTTTGTGTTTGCAGTTTTGTATCTACTTACAATTTGTTTGTGTTTTCTTTTTTGTATAAAAAAATATAACATGGTGGTGTGAGTGGACTGGCCTTTGGCAGGTGGTGTGCGTGGACTGATGCTTGGCTGTTGTTGTGTGTGGACTGGTGCTTGGCTGGTGGTGTGTGTGGACTGGCACTTGGCTGGCGGTGTGTGTGAACTGGCGCTTGGCTGGTGGTGTGCATGGACTGACATTTGGCTGGTGGTGTGTGTGGACTGGTGCTTGGCTGGCAGTGTGTGTGGACTGACACTTGACTGGCAGTGGGTATAGACTGGCACTTGGCTAGTGGTGTGTGTGGACTGGCACTTGGCTGGTGGTGTGTGTGGACTGGCACTTGGCTGGAGGTATGTGTGGACTGGCGCAGTAGTGACTTGCTGCTGGTCACTAGACACACTGGTAGCCAAATGTCAGTCCACACAATCTGTCAGCAGGTGTGGTTGCTGTGTCAGGCATGTGGTCATGTGAAAGTGATGGGCCCTTGAATGGCTCTGTCTGTTGATGTGAATGATGTTATGTGCTGGGCCTGAGGCTGGCGGTGTGAATGGTTTTGTGTGTGTCACACATATGAAAGGTATATGAATTGTCTGTAAAGAGGTTGGTGCCTTGTTGAGGCTTTACAGCTCATGAGCCGTGAGTCACTGGTTCAGTTTTTTGTCCTTTCAATTATTAACAGTGCATTTAATTTTTGTGAAATCTCTTATTAAAATTTGATATATTGAACCATCACACCCTCGTGCCAAATCCAACCAGTATGTGTGTATACTTGAGGAATAGATGGTTGTGCAGTAATATTTGTCTTTTCTGTGTTTCTCTGGCAGGGTGTACATTGTCCCTTTTTGTGAATGTTGTAATGTGTTGGTTCCACGGCTGTTGGTGTGAATGGTCTTTTGTGTATCACTTACAAAAAGTATGTGAATGGCCTGTAAAGTGGTTGGGGCCTTGACGTGGCTTTACAGATCACGAGCTATGAGTCACTGGTTCAGTTTTTTGTCCTTTCCATTATTAGCAGTGCATTTCTTTTTTGTGAAATCTCTTGTTAGTAAAATTTTATATACTGAACCATCACTTACCATCGTGCCAAATCCAACCATTAAGTGTGTGTGCTTGAGGAATAGATGGTTGTACAGCAATAATTGTCTTTTCTGTCTTTCTCTGCCAAGGTGTACATTTCCTCCAGAAAAAATCTACCAACTCTAGACATTTTCATAAACTGAACACCCAGTGGAATACACGGTGATGTCTCTCTCATGGATCCCAACAAGTTATCTTACCCACAATGTCCTGAAAACCTCAAAATGTGACTAAAGTCAAATTTTTTTGCTTGCATTACTGTGCCATAATTTTCCAGATTCAGAAAGAAAACACAAATTTCCTACCACGCAGAATTTCCCCAAGTCTCCTGATAAAAATAGTACCTCACTTGTGTGAGTGGGCCATGTATCCGTGGCAGAAAAGGGCCCAAAATGTATTGTGGAGACATCAAAATCATCTATCACAAAACAACCTGGTTTTGCAAGGGAGTCACCTGCACTTTTGGTCCCGGGCTCGGCGGGCATCTAGGGAAACCTACCTATCCTAGACATTTCTGAAAACTATACTGCCAGGGAGTCTAGGGAGGTATGGCTTGCATAGATTCTGCAACATTTTCCTACTAAGAATCCCCTGCAAACCTCATATTTAGCTGAAAAATCTCAATTTTCACAAATTTCTGTGTGGAAAAGTTGTGAGATCACCGAGCTGACACAAATTTCCTACCACCCAGCGTTCCGCCAGGTCTCCCGATAAAAATGGTACCTCACTTGTGTGGGTAGACCTAGTGCCGGTGACAGGAAACGGCCCAAAACGCAACGTGGGCACATCACATTTTTCCAGTGAAAACGGACACTTTCTCACAATGTGCCTAGCTGTGGATTTTGGACCCTTGCTCAGCCGGCACCTGGGGAAATCTAGCAAACCTGTACTATTTTGAAAACTAGACATCCTGGGATATCCAGGATGTGGTGACTTGTGTGGCTCTCACTAGGTTCTGTTACCCAGAATCCCTTGCAAAGCTCAAACTTTGTAAAAAAAAAAAACAAAAAACATTTTCTTCACATTTCTATGATGGAAAGTTCTGGAATCTGCAGAGGACCACAAACTTCCACACACCCAGCATTCCCCCAAGTCTCTTGATAAAAATTCCACCTCACTTGTGTGGGTGGTCCAAGTACCCGCGGCAGGAAAGGGCCCAAAACGTATTGTGGAGACTTCAAAAGTACCTATCACAAAACAACCTGGTTTTGCAAGGTGGGCATCTGCGTTTTTGGTCCTGGGCTCTGTGGCCATCTAGGGAAACCTACATTTCAGAAAACAAGACACACAGCATTTCCTGCTACCCTCTGCCCTGCTGAGGAAGGACTGGACTCATCTCACTTGAACCCAGAGTGACTGCAATATGCTGGCTTTCCCCCTGTTTTAAGTGTCAGAGACATCAAAGACTTTTCATCAACCTGCAACAGCATCTGGACTTTGCTTGTTGCAAGTCGTGTCCTGCCACGTGGTGCCAATCCAGTCCTGGGCCCTTGGAAGTGGGTGTAAAGTGCTGCAACTGCTGTAATCCACTCATCAACGATGATGCACTAATCGGAACCGGTGCATCTCCCTCAACACTGATACATTGCTGCCGCTGCACAGACCACAGGTGTCTCATCGCCAACTGCGTGATGAATCGTCTCCAGTTACAGACGCATATCCGACTTTGCGCAGCTCTGCACCGATGCATCGCCTTTAACTCAGTGGTTTGATGACGAGACATCACCTACTTGCTTCCCATTTCTCAACTCTAGTCCCAACGCATCCCCATCTTTGTGCAGCTTGGTGCCGACACATCACATTCAATCCTGCGGTTCAACAAAGGAGGAATGCCTCTGCTTCCCGCATCTCAATTCTGTCGATGATGCATCTAAGTTACTTTTCATCAGACCAAGGCTGGTCCCTGTGTCCAACCCGCCCTCCACCGTGGTGGGCCTGAACTTTTTGATTTACTCCAGTCCAGCGCGACCAGATATGCACGGTTGGTGCTTTAAGCTTCTTATCGTATATTTTCATTTATTATTTAAAAATTCAGAACTCCGATATATATATATATATATTTTTATTTTTTATTTTTATTTTACAGAGTTTTATATAGCGCAAACTTGACCCGAATCGGGTATCAGAGCGCTTTACATAGCACCAGTTGCATTACATGAGGACACATTCATTTTTTTGTTAGGCACGGGAGATTAAGTGATTTGCCCAGAATCACAGGATGTTCAGCGGCATTGCCGAGACTCGAATCCAGTTCCCCAGATCCGAGGTCGACGCCCTAGCCTTGGAGTTTTGTCATTTTGGTCTTGTTTTGTTCATAAAAGTATACGCTACTTTTCTAAACTGGTGTGGTGTCTTTTTGTGGTGTTTTCACTGTGTTACTGTGCGAAGCGTTGCACAAACACTTTACACATTGACTGCTAAGTTAAGCCTTCCTGCTCTGTGCCAAGCTGCCAGAGGATAAGCACATGTTAATTTATGGTGTATATCTGACTTACCCTGACTAGGATTGTGCTTCTGAACAGGGGGCATACCTCTGCCAACCAGAAACCCAATTTCAAACATAGGCTAATTTGAATTAGCCTCCAAATGCAGCCCTCTGAGTGCCGGAGCACTGAATGAAGTGTGAAAACTTCTACCGGTGCAGAGACAAAGGTCTTGGTGTAGGGAGATATTACTATTCCTCTGGCAGGATGACCATTTGGGCAGTTCCCAGGGACTTGAATAACTTCTAAGAGGTTTTCTCTGCCACATACAGATGTTAGCTGACACCTGAGCAGTTCCCTTTCTTTCTTCCGCCAGTCAGGCAGGCTCCAATTTCAGTGGGGAGGGAGCTGCCTCCAGAACTCGTCTGAAGTGACCAGAGAGAAGGGGTTTCTCATTCCCCTGGCCACATCTCTGGGATGGGCACACAGACCTGTGCACAAGGAGAGAAAAGATTCACCATCTTGAATTTAGGCAGGGATGTGCACTTTAGCATTGTTTACAGTAGGGCACACAGAAAATTATCCCACAGTAGGCAGGGTATCCCCTGGGAACTTCTATCCCATTGGTTAGGAGGAGCTAGGAGTGCCCCCCACCCACAAACTGGTGCCATGCATAAGTGTTGCATCCCCAGTACTCTCCTCAGAACACCTTAGACCTGTGGAAGAAAAGAAAGAGAACTGCACCTGCTGTTCAAGACCAGTGAGGAGACCAGACGGGCTGGACCTTCTCCTATGAGTATCAAGAACAAGGAAGTAGACTGCAAGGGTCAGTTGGCTGATCTCCTGTTAAGCTACAGGGCCACAACACATCTCAAAAACAGGCCTGGGTGGTGAACTCTGCTCGGTTCGCTCGGAGCACGCGGAGTTCTGAAAAACTCTGCTCCGCATAGTATAGCGGCAATTTTTCCTTACTCGCGTTTGCCATTGTCATTTTGGTGAGCAAGAAAAATCCGCTAACAAAATGTTGTTTCCCGTGTTGTTTTTAATATTTCACTTACTACCTCCACATCATACTTTTACCACACTTATATACAATGCATCCAAACTATAAGCCTTATTTTTAGTAAAAATATCTCCTCCTTTATTGAAAAATAATTTTGTGTACAGTAATAAAAATGTTTAAAAATCAAAACAGTTCATAAACAATTCATAAAATCTTTTTACAGAAGAGACCACAAACAATGTTGTACTAGATTATCACTCCTATATATAGTAGTCCTTTATCTACACATCAATTATACTTTGCACATATTTAATGTTTCATTATAGGCAAAGAACCACATTTCCGTTTTGTTCACTACTACAGAAATAAAAATGACAGCCGTATTCAGATGGTACATCTAACAATAAGTCTCCAAAGTAAAAGCATACACCTAATTTTAAATAATAAAACAATACAAAAAAGAGTTGTCGACGCAGCGTTTCGGTGGACTTAACCTGGTTGGCACCACCTTCTTCAGGACAGACTTTGGATTAAAACAGTAAAGATAAAAGCAATAAATACATAAATATTCAATAAAGGAGAACTTCTTATATCCACCAAAAAGCAGGCTATAGATCTTGTAAACATATTACACACACTAATAATCCATTTGTACACATCACTAACAACTTATCCTGTTTAGTACTTGTTAGAAATGGGGTCTCTAGTTGGCAGAGTTAGGTACCTTTGTCCAAATAGGGACCCTTGCTTCTAGTTAGGGTAAGGGGGATACACTTCTAAAATAACCCCTGCTCACCCCCTTGGTAGCTTGGCACGAGCAGACAGGCTTATCTCAGAGGCAGCGTGTAAAGCATTTGTGAACACATACAGTAATACAGTGAAAACACTACAAATGGACACCACACCAGTTTAGAAAAATAGTAAATCTTTATCTAACCCAACAAGACCAAACACGATAAAAATCCAACATACAATACTCTTGAAAAATAGTACTTGTGCAAAATAACCTTTAAATTGCAGGAAAATCAATAAAACACAGTTCCTCCGACTCGGTAGCTCCTCCTGGGGCTACCACAATACTGAATACGACAGAGTCTAACAATTCCAGCCGACCGCGTCGATACGGGCCAGCTAAAGCATTGACAGACTCGGACACAGTACCTTTTTTGTTGCGACCGACATGCCGGTGCGAGTCGGTCGGGGCAAACGTTGCGGTCGCGTTGTAAAACGGAGCATTGCAGCGGACGATGTCCTCACGATTCGGTGCAGGCAGGGGCTCGTTGACGGAGTCGGTGAGACCAGGTCTTGCGTTGAAGGGTGAGACGATGCTCGCTGCGGTGCTGGCATGCCACGGTGCGGCGACGGAGCCGGTCAATGTTCGGATCAGGCAGCCACAGAGTCGGTGACGTCCTTGCAGCGTGTAGCGAAGCGTTGTGGAGTTCGGTGCCCACAGGACGCAGTGCAAGCAGCGGCTCGTTGACGGAGTCGGTGAGACCAGGGTTGCGTTGCGAAGCGAGGCATTGCTCTCGGCAGTGCTTTCAGGACACGGAATCCTGCGACGGACTCGATGACAGAGTCGGTTACCCTTTTTCATCTGCGGAGACGATCAGAGACGGTGCCCACAGACACAGTGAGGTCCTTGCAGTTCCTGAGACCTCTAGAACAGGGGGCAAGCTCAGTTCAAGCCCTTGGATATCTTCTCTTCAAGCAGGGGACAAAGCAAGCAGCAAAGTCCTTATCTCCTTTCCTTGGCAGCAAGTAGCTACTGCAGGCTAACCCCTGACAGCAAACAGCACAAGGGAAGTATTCCTCCTCAGCTTCTCCGGCTCTTCTCCTTGGCAAAGGTTCCTCTTGATTTCCCAGAAGTGATCTAAAAGTCTGGGGTCTGGGCCCCTCTTTTTATACACACAAATCCTTTGTTCTCTCAAGGCAGAGAGTGTCTGTACCCAGCCAAAACCAGTTCTGTCCTCACTGGTGCAGCTTCCTGGCAGGAGGTGGAGACAGCATTGTTGAAGGCAGACCAGGCCCATTCAGGTGAAAGGAAATCTCCTCCCCCTACTCTAAATGCAGCCCAGGTCTATTCAGCCCAGCCCTGACTCATCAGAGTTCTGGAGCCACTGCCCCTCTCAAGCCCCTTTCATCCAAAACTTAGACATGCAATACACAAACCTAGCAGAGGCACACTGGATGGTTAGGCAAGAAAATACCTACTTTCTAAAAGTGGTATTTTCAAACACAGAATGTAAAAATCACCTTCACTAAAAGATGCACTTTAACATTCTGAGTTCAGGCATAGTAAACTTTATTTTCCTACCTTGTTCCCAGGGCCAGTTATGTTTATAAGATGTTATAAACAAACTCTCCATTCTGTCCTATGGGAATAGGTAGCCTTGCAATAGTGAAAAACGAAATTGGCAGTAATTCACTATCAGGACATGCCACACACACCAGGGTATGTCCTACCTTTCACATACAATGCACCCTGCCCACAGGGGTACCTTGGGCCTACCTTAGGGGTGTCTGGTATGTAGGAAAATGGAAAGTTAGGGCCTGGCAAGTGGGTGTACTTGCCAAGTCGACATGGCAGTACCAGACTGCACACAGACTCTGCAATGGCAGGCCAGAGTTGCATTTACAGGCTGCTTCTGTGGGTGGCACAAACAGTGCTGCAGCCCACTAGCCACATTTGATTTACAGGCCCTGGGCACACACAGTGCACTGTACTAGGGTGTGACTAGTAAATCAAATATGCCAATCATGGAAACACCAATTCATAACAACAGTTTACAGAGGGAGCACTTGCACTTTGGCACTGACCAGCAGTGGCAAAGTGCACAGAGCATCTAGACCAGCAAAATGGAGTCCAACATACAGCAAAAACACAGGAGACAAAGGCAAAAAAATGCAGGGGAGGCCCACGCCAATGGTGTCAGGTCTAACAGTACTCAAATAAGTGTCAGTCAATCATCTGCGTTACTTATTACAAATACCAATATTTTCTCAAAGTGACACCTTTGCAGATTCCACATTCATCTATACTGATTTTCTCTCCCAAGTCTTTCTTAGCAGTTACTTACTTTCTGTTTATCTTATCAATTGTGTAGGAATCAATCTTGTATGGTAATTCACTTCCTTTGAATTTAATTCACCAATGGATCGGGGTTTCCTCTCCTCTCTCCCTTGTTATCTGCAAGGCTATATATTGATTACATTATCCTATTTGATAATTTCCCTCTCATTTAATTATCTATTAATAATATTGATATATGACTGCTCACCCTTGATTTCAGGATAATTTAGGACTTAGTCCATTGAACAATTAGCTGTTTATGGCTGCAATCTTCAATTAAAGATTATGGTGTGGGCCTCCTTAGTTTCCTCAACCGGTTTTTAAAGCCACTTCTTATTTATCCTCAGGATCTGTAAAATGCCCAGATGTAACTTTATTAAAAACCGGGCTTAGTTTATGTTTATGTACTTTTAATCTCATATCCTGCTTCAACATTATTTTTCTCAGAGTTTTGCCTATCCTTTTCCTAAAAGGTCATATTAAACTCAGGGGTACATACATCAAATGAATACACTACCTACTTTGCTTAAAACTCCTTTCCCTTTCTACAGAACCTTTTATTTCATGCAGTGCCAATCCCAAGAAGATTCTATTCGTTTTCGCTCTAATATGAGAGTAGATATCATTTCCTTGCAAGAAGACAGTGTTCATATCTTATTTCTAATGAAAACGGAATATTATACAATGCCTCAAATAGTCACTATCTGCTGCTACACCTGTTCATCATTGCCTGGCCTCCTTGTGAGTGAAAAACATTCATATATTTAAGTAATGCTTACCGCACTTTGTAATACTCGTCCCAATGGAGCAAGGAAAATCCACCTCCCAGCAAATTTTCTCAACCCGGGTGGTCAGATTTCTCAACGTGGGTGGTCGCAGAGGGTCACGACCTTTCGCGTTGCGAAATCTTCTGTTAGCGTTGAGAAAGCTGGTGCTCGGGTAGAAAATCTACTCTAGTGGCAAGAAAAGAAGCATCACCTTCTTGCGCTGCACATAGTGCGGTTCGCGCTGATTTTACAGTGTATGACAAACACCCGGATCTGAAAATCAACATGAACGGCATGACCAAATGTACTCTGCCACTTGCGGAACTCCGTGTAGCGCTGTAGAGTTTTTGGGTCACTTCGCGGAATTCCCCTCAGCAGAACTCCGTGAACTCTGCCCAGGCCTACTCAAGAACCCAGCTGACCAGTTTCAACTGTACCTGCCTTGTACCCTACTGGTGGCTTCTGTTGGAGTGAGTCTTGACCCTCCCCCCCCCCAAGTATTGTTTGTTGGGTGTGTAATAGTTTTCTACTAACATTCTGAAATATGTGGGACTTAGAAACAATTTGGGTCCAAGGACCAGCAGAGGACCGGGACAAACCTGCCAAGTGATTCCAACCAAGGAGGGTTGCCATGAGGCTGAGGTTTTGGGTTTCTAATGCTCGTAGCTTTTCTGCAGCAGCATCTCTGTTTCAGTGGGACCTCACAGAATTTATCCAGCCTCATGGAGCCTTCTCTGGTTACACCCTTGCCATGCAACAGGAATATGAGCTTAAAGAAAGTGACGAAATCTCAATGCAGAAAACTTTACAAGGTGAAGGTGCCAAAAGTAACAGGCTGGCTTGAAGACTTTCCTGCATGCGAATTTTGAATTTTCCCACTGGGAGCTTTTCCTGCTTCAACCAATGGCTTGACTTGGAACTTGACCAATGCCTATCTGACATCGCAGAGCCCAATTAGGATAGATCCTGCTTCCTTGCCTCACTGAAGCATTTTGAATTCCAGAAAAATGACTAAGCCTCATGGTAACCCAAGCTCCATTGCGGTTGACCTGAAATCGGCCATAGATACCGGTGAACTGCGACCATTGACTACCAATGGTGCTTTGCACTTTTTGGTGCTATTTTTACTTAAACCTTGAAAGATTCATATCTCCAGTTCCCCTTATTGGATTTTTGTCATTTTAGTGGCATTTTGTACATTAAATTATTCTTTATTTGAATTAGTTCGAGTGTGATTTTTGTTGCATTGTATTTTTGACTTTTTAACTATTCTGATGTTTATAAATGTTTTTACACATTTTCTGAAATGTACCCTGCCTACTCTTTGCCATAGCTACCAGGGGTTGAGTTCAGATTTAAATGACTGAAACCTTTAACTGGACTTAACAAGATGGTGACACTATTACTTGTCATGGACTCCCATCCACCCCAACTAATATTAATACACTTTCTCAAAACCTTGTTATTGATTATGGTGTCAGCTATGAAAGATTTGAGAAGACTGAACCTCTTATACTCTTTATGCAGCAAAGGAAGAGTTGAGTAAGAGTCAAAAATAATTATGTAAATAATTTAAGGACTTCAAGGTCCCAGTCTCAAGAGGTAGATGACCCTCTTGACACAAGGACGAGGACTTTTTCTCAGACATAAACTGTGCACTTCTAGCAATCACAGTAGAAAACTAACAATTCTCTCTGGGGAGCTATTGTGAACTTTGTGGGAATTTTCTCACAAGTTGTTGAGCTATCAAGGCTTACTCAGCTAAGGCCGTGTCAATCATGGCTGCTAAAACTGGTGTCTCAGGTCTTCACCTTATTATTGGACCCAGCACCTAATACACCCATTTGAGAAATTGGGTTACTGGTTGACTGGGGTGTGAGCCCCATTCAAGCAGCAACCACAATCATTGTCAGGGTAAGGCACAAGCAAACCCCTGTGCTCAACCCCTTGGTAGTTTGGCACAGAGCAGTTAGGCTTAACTTAGAGGCAATCTGTGAAGTATGTGTGCAGCACTTCAAGCAGTAAAACAGTGAAAGCACCACATAAAAAGAAGAACCCACAACAGGTTAGCAAAATAGAGCTACATTTAATTAATAAAACAAGACCAAAACAACAAAAATCCAATTAGTAGAACCGGAGATACGAATTATTAAACAATAAAGTGAATATTGCACCAAAAAGCACAAAGCGCCAACTTGAGATATCTGATCATGCTTGACTGCATCAAATTCAAACGTTTAGCCTGACCACGATGGAACCCAGGTCGGATACAGTCCCAGGTTAGTCCAGCTGAAGGTTCACCTTCTCATATTTGTGCCAAGAGTCCTGTTCGCATTGCAGAGGGCCGCGAGGAGCGGGGAGAGTGTCGCAGGATGCTGTCAGAGAAGTGCGAGGAGCCGGCCGGTGTCTCGGACGAGCATTGCTGGAGCTTTGCAGTGGCGGACTCCATGAGCAGTCGATGCTGCAGTGCGAAGAGTCGGGCTGACGGAGGTCTGCTCTTATTTGCAGTATGAGCAATGAGGTCTCAGGGCAAACTTGCCTGTTCGAGGTCACAAAGAGGCCAAAAGCTTGATTTCTTCTCCCTTGAGCCCCACCAAGGGTACAGGACCTGAGAGGCACCACCTGGGGACAGGAAATTGCTGCAGCTGGGTCCAGGGGCTGGTTGAGGATGTTAGGCAGCCTTTTATGTCGCCAAGGCTGAGATCAGGCGGCTAGCAGATTAGCTCCTGCAGTCACTCTGGTGTCCTGGGTTCAAGATGAAGCTGCAGGTCCAGTTCTCCTTCCCCAGGAAAGAGGGCAGCAGGTTAGCAGGGCAGTAGTTACTTTAGAGCAGCAGTCCAGCTGAGGGCAGTCCTTGCAGCAGGAGAGCATTCCTTCTTCCCGACAAAGTATCCACAGGTCCAGAAGTGTACTGTATGATTTGGTGTCTGAGGTCCAGTATTTATACACAGTTGTGCCTTTGAAGTGGGGAGAGGCTTCTAAAGGCATGCCTTTGAAGTGCACAGATGCCTGTGCCTTCCTGGCCTTGGTTCCAGACTAACTACAGGGGGTAGGTAGCCCTTTGTGTAGAAATAGGACACAGCCTATTCAAGTGTAAGTGGGGATGGGCCCAGCTCTTCCCACCCATCCTGCCAGTGATGGACCATCTAGTTATACTTAAGCTCCCCATTTTGTGTGGCTGTCTAGGGGAATACAAAAATCCCAACTGTCAGCTACACCCAGTCATGTTACAAGAGGCAGGCTGCAGGTACCAAATGGCTAATGCAAGAAATTGCCATCTTCCAAAAAGTGGAATTTTCAGAATTGCAATTTAAAATCCGACTTCACAATAAGTTAGGATTTTAAATTGTGATTCTAGAGACACCAAACATGAAAGAGTTTCCTCTTCCCATTCAGAAATTACACTTATAAAATGTAATAACGTAATAATAATGTTATCCTTTGGGAGAGGTAGGCCGTACAATAGTGAAAAAATAATCTAAGAGTTTTTTCACTAACAGTGCATGTGAAATTTAAAAGTCCATGTCCTGCTTTTTTTTAAAAATTGCACCCTGCCCTCTTGGCTGTCCAGGGCCTATCCGAGAGGTGACTTATATGTATTAAAAAGGACGGTTTGGGCCTTGCAAAAGATTTCCTTTGCCACGTCGACATGACGGTTTAAAACTTGCACAAACAGGATTCAATGGCAGGCCTTAGACTTGTTTCAAGTGCTATTTCAGTGGGTGGCACAATTAGTACTGCATGCCCACTAGTAGCATTTAATCCACTGGCCCTGGGCACTGATAGTGCCACTTTACTAAGGACTTACAAGTGAATTAAATATGCTAATTGGGTATAAGCCAATGCTACCATGTTTTAAGCAGAGAGCACAAGCACTTTAGCACTGGTTAGCAGTAGTAAAGTGCTCCGAATGAAGTCAGCAAAAACAGGAGGTCTAAAGGCAAAATGTTCGTGGGAAACCATGACAAGGATGCCAAGTCTAATAACCCTTTGGCAATTGACCCTCAGGGTTGCAAATTCAGGCAACCCAAGGCTGACTTAGCGAAGTTAAAAGGGTTTAGAGAACCATGACTCAATAAGAAACCCAATACAAGTAAATAACTGTCCAGCTAATGCTTGTTCTTTTAAAAAGAAGTATATTACTCAAAACACAAAAAAAGTTAATAATGTAAATAGTATTTCAAAAGCAGCAAATTATACTGGGTGTTACTAATACGCTTCAGTGATTAATGAAGAAACAGGCTACGCTGCTCCAGTGGACAACATCCTAGTGTACGTTTGTACAACTGTCCATGATCCATCACTGAGGTCTCACTCATAAATGGTCAAGGGACCGAGTTGCAGGGGATTGGCATACATATTTAAAATGTGGGAGTAGCTTATAGGTGACACTCAGAGAGTAAGGACAGGTAACAGTCCCATCTTGCCTCCTTTACAGCTCAGCGAGCAGAGAGTAGTCAAGCTTAGTACATGGTGAATCATCCCAGACCAGAAAGCCCTGCTCTGGGTCTCAATCCATGACTCAGGAATGTCTGCAGTGCACATATGATTGTTATGTGCTATGTATAGCTTGCTATAATGAACTCTAGGTAGGATGCATGCTCTCCAGTTCCCCATGACGGGGAATTTTCTTCATCAGAACATAAGTACAGAAAAGGTGGAGGACTGTTTGACTTTTCAATTTCACTTCTGTATTGTGTCTGCTATTATATAATAGCTCTAAAACATATCGATTTTCTGAATGCTAAGACACACTGAAATAAATGAGGTTCTTATTGTTACTGCTGTCAAAAAATAAATATTTTTTTCTGCTGAGATCATATTTATCAAATGCTTCTGTGCTCTCATTTTACATCATGCAGCTCTGGGAGCCAAACCCAGGTTGAGAACGGTAACTTTAAAAGCTCAGTTGGATGGAGAGTCATAAAAGTTCAAGCTCACTTCCCACTGAGGCATTATAGTGGGACCCAAATAATACAATATAAGAAAGCTGCAGTGGGAAGTGGAGCCTTGATACTCACATAAACTTTATCCAACTTTCAACTAACTTGAAAACAAAAGACATAGACAAAGAAATGTACAGTGTGGGTGCCATGTTATATTTGTCAAGCTTGGAAAATTGTTTTTCTGAAATACAAACCAAAACAAGGGGTTATTTTGAAACATCAAATAACAATTAGTCCTAATGTGCTGGGAGTATGCACCCAGAGCATCACAGTTAAATTCTCTTTTCCAGTTTGAGGTCACCATTCTTTATTAATGGCCCAGAAAAGAAAAATGTCTGTCCGAAGGACTGTCTTAATTAGGGCAGTACTCCTGATGTACTTTCATCAATGACTATATGGTGGATGGTATAGTTATGACATATGCAATGCACTATAAGCAATAAAGTATGCTGGGATCCACACAATACATAGCACCTTGGATTCCCCTGGGTGTCTAGTTTTACAAAATGCCAAAATTTGTTAGGGTTTCCTTGGTGCAGGACAGTCCCGAGCCTGAATACCGAGCCATCCCCATCGAAAGTGAGATCAAATATAATTTTTAAGGCATAGAGTTGAATTTTGCAGGGCATTCTTGGTAAGAAAAAGGTTGGGTATCCATGAAAGTCATAGAAACCTGGGCTTAGATGGTATCTAAATTTCAGAAATATCCGTAGTTGGATGGTTTCCCAGAAGTTGCTGAAACCCGGGCCCACATTCTGCAGTTATCCATATCACAAGAATTAATGTAAATCCAAAGCAATAAACTTGATGCTTCCACAATGCATTTTTGGGCCTTTACTGTTGTAGGAAATAGGCTTGCTCGCAGAAGTGGGTATCAGGAGAACAGGGTTGGACTGGCCGTAGTGGGCGCCGTGTGTTTTCCCGGTGGGCCGCCAAGGTGGGGACCGGTTTTAGACCCCTGGGGGGCCGTTTTTGTTACTGGGGTGGTTGTGCAGCAAAGCTCTCAATATTTGCCCCCAGCAACAAAAGCGGCACAAAGCTTTCCACTAGCACGCACCGCCCCCCGGGCCGGTTGAGCTCTTTGCCAGGGTGGGTTTTGGTTTCCAGTCTGACCCTGCAGGAGAACTGTGGGAACACTGGGTGGTAAAACTTTTTTCCCACAGATTCCGGAACTTTCCATCACAGAAATATGAGTAAATTTTGTTATTTCACCCAGGTTTTGCCATTTGCATCACATTGTGGGTAAGAAAAATTAGAGGGATCCAGGCACTCCACTGGGAGTCTTATTTTCAGAAATGTCTGGTGTGAGAAAGTGGAATATTAATTTGGATAGATGGAAGTCCCCTACAAGTAATAATGCTACTATTCATTTTAGGGTCAGTAAAGGTTCCAGTAAGTTAAACCTGAGGTCAACTCTTAATAGCTATGGCACAGAGCAGAGAAACTTAAGTTAATGAAATGTGTATTCAGAAGTACAAAAAAAGGGGAAAAAAACTAAATAAACAATGCGGCAATAAAAACTCAGCCAAAATTTATGACAATAGAGCATATTTTAATGAACAAAATGATACAAAATTGAAAAAATCCAATAAGAAAAACTGGATATATCAATTTTGAAAGTTTTAAATAAAATAAAAATAGCACCAAAAAGCGAAAAATGGCAATCACAGGTGGCTGGTTGCTCTAGAACTGGGCAAAGGTAAATTTTACGGCTGACCGCGATGGGGTATTGGTTGGATAAAAGGATCAGGTTGGTCCCGGTCAAAGACTTACTTTCAGACTGAAAAAATGTCAGAGAAGGTATCGTTCTCAACAGGCCAGGACTGCAGACCAGATCCAAAGAGGGGCATGTCAGTGAGAAGTTGACAAAGAACAAGGTCTCCGTGAAGCTGTCCATGAAGGCGAGAAAAGCTCAAAGTGGGAAAAGCCCAGAGATTGCGCCAAGGAAGCTGTCGATTGGATGCTGCTCAGCATCAGGCCTGGTGAAGTCTTCTACCTCTGGACTTAGATTCTTTAGTGGCAGTAGTATTGCCCAAGCTGGGAAAGGCTATACGCTGTAGCCAGAGAGGGTTCAATGTCAGAATTAAATTTGCTGCTGCTGCTGAGAAGAATGTAGCAGAAGCTGTGGCAAAGTCAGGCCCACTGGATGCACACTAAGTGTATTTGCTTGGCAGACTGGGCCAGGTCTTCTGTTGGTTCTTTAGGCAAAAAGTATTGAAACATTTTCAAGTCTCAACTTTTAGCTTTGGGCAGGGGGAGTACACTCTGGCACCAGCCAAGGGTTCCCGGACCCCAGAAACAGTACTTGGGGATCAGGAGTCAGTCCAACAGAAGTCACCAGCAAGGACCAGGACAGATCCAGTTGAAGCTGTGGAGCTGAGGTCTTTGTGAAGAGTGGGCTTCTTGCAGCTTTTGTGCCCTTTCGCTTATCAGGATGCCAGCCAATTGTCCCTTGGATTCCACCTTTTAGTCCTGAGTACAAGTGAGAGTAGGTCCAGCCCTCAGGGTTCTCGTCACAGGTCTCAACAGCAGGTGCATTTCTTCTGTCTTCCACAGGCCCAGTAGTATTCTGAAGAGGGTGCTCAGGGGTGCCACATTTATGCCTGGCACTAGCCTGTAGGTGAGGGGTGACACCTGGTCCCACCCTAGCCAATTGGGAAAATGTTATTTAGGGGTCAACTTTTGCAGCAGTCCCTGTGTGCCTTTCTGCAATCAGTTCCACAGTGCCCCTCTCTACCTAACTCCAACAGGACAGAACCTTGCTTGCCCTGTGCTGAGCACTTCTGTCCATCCTAGAGGTGCAGAATGGGAAATGAGCAACACCTCCCGGTGGTTACTCAAAGCCGGTTCTGGTGGCAGCTTCTCTTCCACTGGGATTAGTGTCTGACTGAATAAGAGGACAAAAGTGGAGGCAGGCTCAGGTGTGAACTACATCTGCTTGTGACAGAGTAAGCCCCTTTGAAGATCCTTAAAACTGTGCTCACTGTTCAGGTGGTCATTCTATCAGAGAAACAGGACTCCTCCCCGCACTCACACCCTTTGTCTCAGCTCTGGGAGCCAATTCACACCTTCTCAAGGAGCTATTCAGCTTCTGGGTGACAGTTGAAAGCTCAGGCAAATGGGCTCCTAGAGGCATGTAAAAGATGATATTTTTAAAATACTTTTTGAAAAATATTTTTTACAAATCTGACTTTAGCAATGAATTGGATTTATAAAAAATATTTTTAAAAGTCCAAGAACTTTTTATCTGGTTCATAGGTGGAGATAACTCAAATTAATAAATTGAATAATGTAGCCCAAAGCTATCCTATGGAACAACTAACCCTGCTACAGTGAAAATAGCTTCTAAGGCATTGGCATTGTAAGAACATGTTTAACATTAAACTTTTACATGTCTTAGTTTTAAATGTAATACACCATACCTTGTGGTCATTTAGGGCCTACTTAAGGGTGGCTTATTGCTATTTAAAAGAAGGAATAAGGCCTGTCAAAAGGAGTTATTTTGGCAGTTCAAATTTTCATTTCAAATCGGCACAGCCAAGGTATTGATGGCAGGCATGCTGTCATGTTTTGCATTGTCTCTTTAGTGGTGGCACAATATATGCTACAGTTCACTAGGAACATTTAACTTACAGGCCCCCATTTGTACCACATACTAGAGCCTTATTGTTAAGTTAAATAAGCCCATTAGGAATATAGTCAATTTCAGCATATTCTACATATTCTAGGGGTCAGCGGACATGCACTGGGGGTCTGGTTAGAGTCCTCGTGCATAGAGTAAAGAAACCCAGCAGCATCAATCCAAAAAACAAATGGTGGTGATCATGCAAAAAGAGGCATATTCCTATAATTGGCCACATAGATCAGTCCTGAAAAACCAGGGACTTAAAAACTCTTTGGCTACAAATTCCTCCGGAGCACCTAGGACAAACCTGCATGGTGAATCACACACAGGTGGGTTGTCACTGGGCCAAGGATTTAGGTTGCTCTTGCTTCAAGCTTTTCCGTAGCAGCAAATATATTTCAGCTGAGATGGTATCTGGCCTCGAGGAGTCCGGTTCTGCAAAAGCTTTCCGCCTTGCCCCACTAGAGGAATCTGAGCTCTACAAATGTGACTAATTCTGAAACTAGAAATCTTCACCAGGCGAAGGTGTCAAAAGTATCTGGCTGGCAAGGGATTTCTCTCGCAAAATTGGAGCTTTCCCGCTAAAAGTCAGCAACTTTACAGGGGACTTCTTCTGACAGCTATCCAGCCTCATGAAGCCAATCTCAGTCACAGCCTGCTGCCTTGCCCCGCTAAGGATTTCGGAGGTGAAACTTCTGACTGGGATGAACCTGGTTTGTAAATCTGACACAGGCCCTTTTGAGGTTAGCCTTAAATCATACTTTGGTACTGGTCAAGTACAACCAAATGACCACCATTGACGCCTATTGTTGTTTGGCACTATTATAATTTAAAACATTAAAAATGTATATTCTGGATGCCCTTGTTGTGTTTTTGTTGTTTTGGTGTAATTTTGGTCAATAAATTGCTATCTATTTTTATAAATTGAAGTGGGATTTTTATTGTGTTGTGTTTTTGACTTATTAATGTTTTGGTATTTCATCATGCTTTACACATTTTCTTAAGTTAATTAAGTTAAACCTGTCTGCTCTGTCCCATAGCTGACAGGGATTCAGCTCAGGTTTAAATTACTGAAACCCTTACTGGACCTAACAAGAATTGTGATCGACTACCATCCACTCTAATTAATAATCTACATTCTCACACTAAGGGTATGCTCAGACCTGGGTCTCATGCTCATTGTGCCATTGGAAGCAAGCTACTCTAAACTGAAGAAGCCAAACTAGGCCGAATCCAGTCTTGTGTTTCTTGTGTTTCAGTTTAGAGAGGACATGTCTGATTTGCATAAGGCTGATTCAATTTGAGGTTGCATAGTGGGCAAAAAACCAATGGGCTGACATTCTATACTGAGTGATTGCCAGGGGTTATACTATTTGTAAGAATTCCTCCCATCACCTTTTGTGTTTTTGTTGTACCTGCCTACCATTGACATTTGCCATTTGGTTTTTCAGTGTATTTGGGTGTGTCACCCAATCACACTGAAGTTTGACTCTTATTATTTGTCTTGACTCTCCCTCATGCTACCTAGTATCCTAATTCTAGCAAGCCCGTTCAAAAATGTTTCTATCCTTTACTCCTGCCAATGACCTGTCATTATGACTTTAGCATAACTCGTGCATGCTGGACTTCACTACCGCCTGGCTGTTTTAGCTCCTTGGCCATAACTCCTGCTAGGCCTTGATCTTCACAGTATTTTTCCCTTCTTGGCCAAGCCGCTTGCTAGTGCACTCCTCCCCCCACCCTCTGACCTATAATTTCTTATTGACCACCTTACTATGACTGTCCCATCACCTGGACTGTTAGTAACTTCAACACCACACCCATCCCACCAAGCCTTGGCATTGTGAATCTAAAATGTGTTCTTTCTCACTCACACCTCTGCCTTTGATGCTTGCTTTCTTATCACAAACATTACTTGACAGTAACCATCTGAGGGTCATTCCTTCACTCCCCCATGGCTTTTACTAAGCCTCGGTCCATGCACTTTGTCTTTTTTTGTGTGCTAGTCTTTGCCTGTACATTCCTCCCAACATCTTGCCCCACACAACCACAATACCTTTGGTCTGTCCATTTATTTATAGCATGTTCACCACATTACACTGTTCTTTTCTCTTGCTGCACCTGGACTCCAGGCACCTCTCTCTTGCCTCCTGTCCTACTTTTTTGGGATTTTCTTTACTTTCTATGATCCTGTTTGGGTCTTGGCCATTTAGATCAGTCATTGCATTCCCTGCCTTTACCCCTTTTGTGTGCTGTTCCCCAGGCTTTTTTGTGTCTGGGTCCTGCAGTTAGTGCCTTCAGTTCCTACAATTAACTCTTCCAAGTGGTATTTCTTCACACCACCTTGTTCCTGGAGTCTGGCCTCCTCACTTCCCTTCATCTTGTAGGTATATCTTCCCTACACAGTTTGTGTTGTCTTTTGTGTTGCTCATTCTTTTTCAGCTGCCATCCATTACATGGGAGGACTACTGCATTATGTTCCTTTCCAACTACACCATTTGTTTTGGCCACTCCCCTTCAACCCCAGTCTATGGCACCTGAATCCCTGAAGGCTGTGCATTCTCTCTTCAAAAAGGTCTCCTTCTTGTTCTATTTTCTTACCACCGCTCTATCAGGCCAGACCACGCCCCCCATTCTGTCTCATTCCTGGATTATTCCTATCTATGTGCTATTTCCTCTCCTTGGTCCTGCCATGTTTAGCTGCCCATCTGTATGCCTCCTTGTGAATTTATTTGCCTCTGTCCATGTTAAGCCTGACCATTGCTGAGGCTCTCACCTACACTTGGTCCTCATCTACTGTCTCCTCCCAATAACATTGCTTATTGTCTAGAGCTATGAGTTTAATGTAATGGTATCTCCATTCACTCCCTAAAATTACCTAATTTCTTTCTGCCAAGATATGCCGTCCTATTTCCACTAGTCTTAACCTGAGGCCTCCACAAAGAAGGATCCTTTCTCTCACCCCTTCCAATGGTCCATCTGGATGCTCTCCCTTCGTCCTAACTCCTGGTCCTATCAGGTGGCTTCCTTCTCACTTATATAAAACAGCAATAAACATGTTAGAAAGCATACCTCTGGTACACACAACACAGCAAAGATGTGACATATAGCAACCAACATGGGGAGTATTCTTTATATTCATGTGAGCACTCATTCTATCCTGATGGCTTTCGTAAAGAGCCCAAAGAGACATTTCTTCAAGATTTATTTGAATTAGCTCTGGATGACATGGCCCTCACTTATGAATAGTTTGTGTTTACTTGACAAGATGTCAATATTGCTCCATTGGTAAATTCTACCCTCAACCCTCCTCTCCTCCAAATCCTTTTACTCTAACACCCTATTTGTAGTTTCCCTAAATGTCTTCTAAGAGAAAGTACATGTTTTTTCTTCTGTAAAGCATGCAAATGTCACCCAGTACTGCCTCACTATTTACATATTTAAATAAAAAAATAAAAATAATATAAAGGGTATCAACATTCAAAAACACTAGTCAAAACTCATAACAAATACCCAAAAAGGCAGACCTATATCTATTAGTAAGCTTTAGGACTCTGTGCCATTTACGACTGCTGACTAGTGATAAAGAGCTTGTGCTCACTCCTGCAAACATGGTAAAACTGGCCGAAATTTCATTGGAGCATTTCATAAACTTGTAAGTCCCTAGTAAATGGTACAACATGTTCCCATGGCCTGTAAATTCAACGCTATCAGAGCTACCCACTAAAGTAGCCTTGTAAAACTTGTCTCAGCCCTGCCACCGCAGCCTGTGGTGCAGTTTTAAACCGACATTTCGAACTGGCAAAATAAACCTTTTGTCACACCTAAGCCTTCCTTTTTAATACTTATAAGTCGCCCATAAGGTAGGCCCTAAAGACTCATAGGGAAGGGTGAATTATATTTAAAAAGTAAGATTTGTGTACTTCATTTTTACATGTCATGACAGTAAAAAACTCCTAAAGTTGTTTTTCACTGTTGTAGGGCCTACCTTTCTCATTGACTAATACTAGGATACCTTACTGCATTTAATAAGTGTTAAGTTGGGATTGGGAGCACATAGAAATATGCTGTTTACACTCAAATGAATTGTAATTTCAAATTCTCTTTAATGGTAAAGTCTGATTTTAAGTTACCATTCTGAAATTGTCACTGGAAAGTTGGCATTTTCATGTCCCAACCATTTGTGCCTTCTTCCAGTATCCTGGGTCACAAGACTGTGAATGGCTTTGCTGTTGGGGTTTGTATATTTCTTCCCAGCAGTACCACAAAGGGTGGCTTAGGTGTGGACAGGATTGGCCATCCTGCCAGTATGACTGGGGAGGGTTCGTACCAAGCCCAGCTTACTATTCACAGGGCTCTGCCTCCTACACACGCAAAGGAACATGGCATCAGGACTGCCCTGCATTTTGTCACCCCCAGATAGTTTGGAACCATGACAGGGAAATTGGTACCTTTGTCCAAATAGAGACCCTTGCTTCTAGTCAGGGTATGGAGGATACACACTTTAGATAACCCCTGCTTCCCCTTGGTAGCTTGGCACGAGCAGACAGGCTTATCCCAAAGGCAATGTGTAAAGTATTTGTACCAACACTCACAGTACCACAGTGATAACACCACAAATGAACACCACACCGGTTTAGAAAATTAAAGTATCTGTATCTAAACTTAACAAGACCAAACCGACAAAAATCCAACATACAAGTATTAAGAAAAATGACTTTCAAAATGTTTTAGCAACTGAGTCCATAGAACACTATGGATGCGTGATTTCTTGCAAAGTACCTGTTGTTGCGACAAAGTTCACCAAGCCAAACAGCCGCAGCGATGGGAAGCGTCATAAAACAAAGAGATGAGTCGGTTCCTGAGACCCTCGTGGATGCAATGCGACAGTTCCGCTGTACACAGGGGAGCGATGCGTCGGGTCCGGTCTGTAGGGGGAAGCGATGTGTCGATTCTGAGACGACTCCGAACCACGGGTGATGCGTCGGGGAAAACTTGCCGCACAGGGACGATGCGTGGAAATCCGGGATGCGTCGGCGAACAATGCGGCGGTGGCGAGCGGTGCTGCGTCAACCTTTTCAGCTGCGATGCGTCGATTCTTGCAGTGGCGACAGGCGCTGCGTCGGTTTCAGCAGCTGCGCAGTGGTGCGGGGAGATTCTTCTCGCACCACAGCGTTGCATCGGAAAAACTGTCACAAGAAGAGCGATGCGTCGATTTCCTTGGTGTTGCATTGCTTTCCAGCTCCCAGCAGCAGAACCAACCTCCAGAGGCCCCACACAGTCACAGGCACTCCTGGCAGGTCAGAATTCAAAGCAAGGAAGTTCAGGGGAGCTGGAGGTGAAGTCTTTGTGTTCCTGAGACTTCAAAACAGGAGGCAAGCTCTACTCAAGCCCTTGGAGACTTTCCTCAAGCAGGGGACACAGCACACAGCAAAGTCCTTCTCCTTTCTTTGGCAGAAACAGCAACTGCAGGCCAACCCCAGACACACAGCAAGGGCAGTACTTCTCCTCAGTTTCTCCAACTCTTCTCCTCAGCAAAGGTTCCTCTTGATTCAAGAAGTAGTCTAAAGTTCAGGGGTTTTGGGTCTGATACTTATACCCCAAAATTTCTTTGTTCTCTTTGCGCAAGGGGCTCTGAGACCAGTTCAAACCAGTTCTGGGGGGGCACTCTGCAAGTGCACAACAACATCCATTGTCAGGTGAGGACTCGCCATTGCACACAAGACCCCCCTACGACTCTCCACATCCAGCACGAGTGACCCCCACTCCAACACAGAACACCTCAACTTCCAGATCCAGACCAACCCCAGGACCACGCTACGCAGCACCCTCATCTACAGACCGCCGGGACCTCTCACCCAGTCCGCAACCACCATCACCGAGCTCGCCGCACCCCACGCTATCACCTCCACGGACTACATTCTACTCGGGGACCTGAACTTCCACCTCGACAACCACAACGACCCCGACTCCATCACTCTCCTCGACAACCTCACCAATCTCGGACTGAAGCAGCTGGTCAACACGCCCACACACAGAGCTGGACACACCCTCGACCCTATCTTCGCGGGAGGAACAAACATCCGTTTCAGACACACCACCCAGCCCCTCTGGACGGACCACCACTGCGTCCACTTCACCTTCAACACCACCACCGCACCCAAGCCCGCCCCGCGACTGCCACAAAGGAGCTGGAGCAAGGCCACAGAGGAACTCCTCACCATCACCCACCTCCAAGATCCCCCTAGCACCACGACCGACACCAACTCCGCAGCCACAGAATTTCACCGCTGGATCTCCCGCTGCGCCGACACTCTTGCACCCCTCCGCCACCCCACCAAACAATGCCCTCTGAAGGCCGTCTGGTTCACCACAGAACTACACGAAGCCAGACACTCTTGCAGACGCCTAGAGAAAACCTGGCGAAACCAGAAAACCACGGAAGCACGGAACAACCACAGGAGCGCCCTGAAGGAATACCACCAGCGCATAAGAGACACCAAACGGACCTTCATAACAGACAAAGTCCAGACCAACGCGACCAACGCCAAGGAACTGTTCAACGTTATACAGCAGCTCACTAAACCCCCCAGCGAAGCCACGGACATCACACCTTCCCAGGAACTCTGCGACAAGCTCAGCTCATACTTCCATCGGAAGATCAAGACCCTCTACGACAATTTCAGCGAAGCGACTCCGGACATCACCTCCCCCCCATGCCGCCGATAAGCCAACCATCATGACCTGGAATCCCGCTACCGTCCAACACATCACCGCTACCATGAAGAAAACCCACTCAGGAGCCCCAACGGACCCCTGCCCACTGCACATATTCCACAGGGCCGCCGCCGCCATCGCACCTGAACTTGGACTAACCATCAACACCTCCTTCATGTCCGGCATCTTCCCAGACGACTGGAAGCGGGCGGAGGTTAAACCCCTTCTCAAGTAACTCTCGGCCGACCCAACTGACCTGAAAAACTACCGGCCCATCTCTCTCCTCCCTTTTGCAGCAAAAGTCACCAAGAGACTTGTGAACGCCCAGCTGACCACCTTCATCGAAGAGAACTCCATCCTAGATGCCTCCCAGTCCGGATTCCACAGCACCGAGACCGCCCTTCTCGCTGCTACGGACGACATCCGCATGCTACTCGACCAGGGACACACAGCGGCCCTCATCCTTCTAGACCTCTCCGCAGCCTTCGACACCGTGTCTCATCGCACTCTCGCAGCCAGACTTCACGACACGAGGATACAAGGAGCCATCCTCGACTGGATCCGATCCTTTCTCTCTGGCAGAACCCAGAGGATCAGACTCCCTCCCTTCCTCTCCGAACCCACCGATATCAACTGCGGAGTACCCCAAGGATCATCGCTCAGCCCCACGCTTTTCAACATCTACAGTCCCCCCCACGCCGCCATCGTGAGACAGCATGGGCTCAGCATTGTATCCTACGCCGACGACACCCAGCTCATCCTCTCACTCACAAAGAATCCCCTAGACACCAGACTCCGCTTCCAAGAAGGAATGAAGAACGTGGCAGCTTGGATGAAGGACAGCTGTCTGAAGCTCAACTCAGAGAAGACCGAGGTCCTCATCCTCGGACCCTGCACCTCTGCCTGGGACAACACCTGGTGGCCCTCCGCCCTCGGAAATCCACCCACTCCTACAGACCACGCACGAAACCTCGGCATCATCCTCGACTCCTCCCTCTCCATGAACCGCCAGATCAACGCCGTCGCTTCCACCAGCTTTAACTGCCTCCGCATCCTCCGCAAGACCTTCAAATGGATCCCACCCGACTGCAGAAGGACCCTCACCCACGCGCTCATAACCAGCAGACTGGATTACGGCAACGCCCTATACGCCAGAATCAACAGAGCTCTACTACACAGACTCCAGACCATCCAGAACGCCGCTGCCAGACTCGTCCTCGGGACTCCACGTCACAAACACATGACCCAACACCTACGAGACCTCCACTGGCTCCCCGTCGAGAAGAGGGTCACCTTCAAACTCCTCACCCACGCCTACAAATCCCTCAACAACATCGGACCCAAATACCTCAACGAGAGAGTATCCTTCCACGTACCCAAGAGGAACCTCCGCTCCGCCGATCTCACCCTGGCAGAGGTTCCCCGCATCCGCAGAAACAGAACAGGTGGGAGAGCCTTCTCCTACATCGCAGCCAAGACCTGGAACGAGCTCCACGTCAACATCAGATGCTCCCCAACCCTGCACACTTTCAGGAAGGACCTCAAGACCTGGCTCTTCGACTGATCCGGAGCTGCCCCCGCCACCCCTAGCGCCTTGAGACCCTCACGGGTGAGTAGTGCGCTTTATAAACCCCTGATTGATTGATTGAGTGTGAGCCTTGGCTCTAGACACACCACAGGGGGGATGAGTCAGCATTGTGGAAGGCAGGCACAGTCCTATTCAGGTACAGGTGCTACTCCTCCCACCACTCCAAATCCAGATCAGGCCTATTCAGCCTAGTGCTGACTCAGCCAGACTCCTGGAGCCACTGCACCTCCCCAGCCCCTATCACTCCAAAGCCAGACAGTCAATCCACAAACAGGCAGAGGCACACAGGATGGATGAACAAGAAAATAGCCACTTTCTAAAAGTGGTATTTTCAAACTCAGGATGTAAAAATCACCTTTCCTAAAAGATCCATCTTTAGATCCCGAGTTCAGGCATACTAAACGTTATTTTCCTACCTTGTTCCCAGGGGCAGTTATGTCTATAAGATGTTATAAACAAACTCCCCATTCCTCCTATGGGAACAGGTAGCCTTGCAATAGTGAAAAACGAAGTTGGCAGTAATTCACACAGCAGGGCATGTCCTGCCTTTCACATACACTGCACCCTGCCCAGGGGGGTACCTTGGGCTTACCATAGGGGTGTCCTATATGTAAGAAAAGGGAAGGTTAGGGCCTGGCAAGTGGGTGCACTTGCCAAGTCGACATGGCAGTTAGCAAACTGCGCACAGGCACTGCAGTGGCAGGCCTGAGACATCTTTCAGGGCTACTCATGTGGGTGGCACAATCAGTGCTGCAGGCCCACTAGTAGTATTTGATTTACCAGCCCCGGCACACTCAGTGCACTTTACTAGGGACTGACCAGTAAATCAAAATATGCCAATCAGGGAGAACCAATCATAATAACAATTTACACAGAGAGCATATGCACTTTAGCACTGATCAGCAGTGGTAAAGTGCCCAGAGTCCTAAAACCAACAACAACAGGTCAGGAAAAAATAGAAGGAAGAAGCAAAAAGTTTGGGAATAACCCTGCAAAAAGGGCCAAGTCCAACAAACTTACAGATAAAGGACTGCCCTGCTGCCAGATGATTGTTCTGCTGCTTGAAGGACTGCCTTGCAGACTGAAAGGGAAGATTGAACTTGCTTATCGTCATCCCAGACTCCTCAAAGTGACTCCAAGGGTCAGTTGGCTGACCTCCTGTGTGAGTTACAGGGGCCCAACAAGCTTCTGAGGCCTCCATGCAACTGCCCAGCAGACCTGCTGCAACTTTACCTGACTGACTTTGCAAATTGACCTGACTCAGACCTGCTGCTGGCCTCTGCAGGAGTGAATCCTGATCCCCCAAGAGGTGCCCCCCAGGTCCTGGACTCTTGGCTGGCATCAGAGAGAACTCCTCCTTGCCTAACTAAAGGTTCCATCAAATATGATGCAAAGCCCCGCAAAGCTGGCACCTTCATCAGAACCAACGCCGAGCAAAAGGAAGAACCGCAAAGCTGAAGGCTTTTTTTCGGAACCAATGCTGAGCAAAACAAAGCCCAGCAAAGCCATGCCGCACAGTTTCATCTGAACCAACACAGAGCGACACAAAGTCTCGTGAACCAACGTCGAACCCCCAAAGCCTCACCACATAACTGACAGCTTCATTGGAACTGACGCCAAACGATGTGAAGCCTTGCTGCGCAGCTGAAAACTTCATTGGAACCAACATAGAGCAATGCAAAGCCTCGCAAAGTAAGGCTGAATAGACCTTGCACTAAGGACATCAAAGTACAACTCCCGGCAGGCCAAATTCAGTTCTGTGCATAGACTGAGCTCCAATGTGATTGGCCTGAACTTGTGACTTTGTCCCAGTCAAGCGCCTTTTTGCGTATTTTTACCTAAAACGTACAAATTCAATATCTCTGGTTCTACTGATTGGATTTTTGTCATTCTGGTATCATTGCAATTATTGCAATTTACTCTATTTCCCTAAAGTGGTTTGGGGATTTTTCTTGTGTTGTGTGTTCACTTTATTACTGTTTAAGTGTTGCAGAAATATTTCAGACATTGCTTTTATGTAGTTCACCCTGACAAGGGTTGTGGTTGTTTCCTGAGTAGGGCTTTTAACTCCTCAACCAAAAACCCCTTTCCTTATACACACCTTACATATTTGAGACTTGTCAAATAATAAGCAGAAACATGCTGCGACTGATGGCAGAATGTAGACATTGGGCATGTCTACCAACTTATAAAATGTGTTACCAGTTGTTCCAGCCTCAATCCACAGACACAAATTCATGCAGTCATACCTCACCGAATAGACCATAACTACATAACAGAGACACATTAGGGCGCATTACACCTAACACAATCACGATACCAACCAGACACTGGTCTGCAACAGAAACGTCAAACTACTTGGAAAGGACTGCCTGTAGAATTAAGTGGGCAAACGAAAGGGTGAATAGCCACTGTAACAATCCCAATAACATGACACCAAAGTAACAAAAAATAAATATTCTTCAAGCAAGCATTCTCAATCTATGATCTGAGGTTATAAAACAGTTCTCCCACCCACCCCGAAATCACAGGCACATCAGGTTCACCCTATCTATCTCGCAATTCAGAAAGAAGTTCAAAAGACATCCATCCAAGCAACATTTCTATTGTCACTCTTAATCACCGTCAGACCCCCACGCACAAAAATACTAGAGCAGAATCTCAGCACCTCCTCCACCACAATCCCACCCCATTCTTTCCTATCTTGTGCAAGATTTATCAGTCATTTCACACCTGAAAGGGGCTGTCATATAGTAGTCAAGATGCTGATGTCAGACATTTTATTTCCCATTGTTCTGCCATATAACCCTTGCTAACCTTGGAGACTGAAGACCTGTCTTCTAATTCTTGGTTTGTCCTTTTACCGAAAAAGGAATACTGTATCTCTGGCCAAATCGCTTCACTTGCCTTTGTCTCAAAGTTAAAATATGTGTAATGTAAATAATATGCAATGCAAGCATGCGAAACTCCGTTGACAAACAGTCTAAAATCATCTCCCAAGCCCTTAATGTTATGCAGTACTCCATTGCTGCTCGTAAAAATATCACAATATTATGTAGATACAAACGCACCTTTCACTTGCCCCTCGTGCAGACAACATACGCACCAATACAGTAAAGAACAAAGTTACTAGTGGATCGGGTGTGTTGCTATTAGCAGTTCAACTGGTGCAGTGGCACCGGGCCCGGGAGGTGACTGCTTCTTATTTATCATACCATTCGCTCAGAATTCGTTTTGCAAGTGCTTCCTTGGTGCCTTGCTCTTTGTTGACTCTTCTTAGGACTGGAGGGCATGGTCACTGACACAGAGAGGGAAACAAGCCCCAGGCAGGTACAGGCAAATCCAGTGTTTGCCATGAAGAAGAATAGAGTGTCAGAAAAAAGAGAAAGATAGCTGGGGGAACTGAAAGGAAAGGGAAAGAGGAGAAGGCAGTGCGGTGTCGGAAAGGAATAAAGCTGGAGATAAGGGAGGAATGTGGAAAAAGGAGGGTAGCTAGGTAAGAGGTAGAGGGACTAGAAATGAATGAGAGAGAGAAAAGTGGTCAAGTGGTGGGGGACTATAAATGGACGAACGGTTATCAGAGATAGAGAGGAAAAAAATATCAAAGGGGATAGGAATGAGAGAGTGGAAAGAAAGATAGGAAGGGAGAGGGAGGAAGGAAGAAAATATGGAGGAGAGATCAAAGGAAAATGGAGATGTGAGTGCTGCGAGAAAGGTAAGGCGGAAATGGAGAGGTCAGAGAAGAAAATAAGATGAGCTATAGAGTTGAGATAGAAAGAGGTAAGAAGAAAATCGGAGGAAATGAGGAAAGAGATGGAAGGGAGGCAAGAGATGGAAGGGAGGCAAGGGTGAAAGGTAAAAAGTGAGGGAAATAGGGGTGGAAATAATTTCCTACATGTTTGTCCCCCCAAAACTTGTAATCCTCTTTATTTCTCCACCCCTGTAATTACTGGGTCCCCGGTACTGGTAACTTCAGGGGCGGGGAAGTGAGGATGTTATTTTGGGAACTCATAATGAGGACCTTAGAGTTCAGAATGTTATTTGAGAACTTTAACAGTTTCTCCGGCTAATTCTGTATTTTATCCCCTTTGCTTAGCAACCATGAATATTAACCCTACTTTAATCTTATACATTTGAAAAATTATTTAACAGATCATTGCAAAACGAACACATGATGGACAGAATGCTGAACATGCAAGCCAGGTCCTCCTTGGACCGGAAACAAGCCTCCTAGGACCTGTTTCGGGGCATCATCCCTCATCAGCCAGGCTAGCTTGAATCCAGTGGCGCAGTGAGCACGGGACCCACGTCTGGGCATACGCTTCCCACTTAGGGCGACAAATGCAAAACGAACAAATGATGGACGGAAAGATGAAATATGCAAACAGTCACCCCCAGTCACAAAGATCTGGGTTTAATCCATCGTTCTTTTGCTCACCACACAACCCCAGTTTTGACCCAGCCATATGCAAATCAGTCTTGACCCTGTGCCTCATGGGAACAGTCCAGCCAGAACTGCCAAGCCAGGTAAGTAGAGGAAAAAACTTGTTCCAACATTGACTGTGTCAAGCATATTGAAAATATTTGAAAAAAAATACTGAATAAACCGTGTAAGGCTAGCTACTAAAGCATTTTGCATTCCAAAACTTGCGATTCACAACATCACAGGGTTTAGGATTGAAAAAATGTTTTTAATATATAGTAAACCCATTTTCTGATTGGAAACAGCATTACAAATTACAAAAGGTTTTCAATTAGAAAAGGGACATTGAAGGGGTGCCATCTTCAGTGGCGGCTCCTCTGCTAAGGCAGAGGAGCGTCACCTCACTGACTTCAATAGGAAAAATAAAATGATAATAACTTTTCGCTATTATCATTTTATTTTTCCTATTGAAATGAGTGCCTCTCCAGGCGGGCGGGGCTGGCCAGAGCAGGGAGAGGAGTGGTTTGCACTCCTTAAGTGTGCATGACTGCTTGGCCGGTCCAAGAGTCCTGCACACTTTACATCTTCCCCACCAGGCTTGCTTTACACAGCCTGGTGAGGAACTATCTAAAGCCTCCCAGTCCCCATCACTCAGACCAATCACAACGCTGCATTGCAGCGTAGTGCTTGGCTATGGGGAGCCTGGGAGCACAGTGCTTTCTTATCCTTCCTGCAGCCAGTGGAGACAGGAAGAAGAGGACAGAGAAGAGGCGGTGGGTGGCCGGCCCAGATAAGTGTTTTTAAATTTTATGTTGTTCCGTTCGCACCCCTTGATTCCCCCACACCACCACTCCTGATCGGTAGCAGCTGCTACTGGCCATATTTTATTTGCAAATTTCAATGAAATGTATCAGTCGTTTGTGATCATAATTACAGCCCTGAACCACTGAAAAATAAACATCACTCCAAATGAGGTGGTAATTCTTTCACAAAGGGAGCTGTCCAAATTGGACAGCGTTTCCTTTGGAAATTGTGACAGGATGCCTTAGTGGGAGAAGACAGAGGTCTAGGGGACCACTGCCTACTCTTGCCAATAAGCTCGCAAACAGAAAACGTTTAGGTCAGCACCCATTCCTCAAATGAACATAGGCAGCTTAAAAAAAAGTTTCCAGTTTAGGAACTCAAAATGTAGGCACTACCGTCTACAGTTCCTTGGAGGCTATCATCCTTGTTTTCATAGCCAATCGCAGGGAGTCAAAAATAATGACCAGCCTAATTAATATTCTTATGGCAGGTGCTTCAGCTACTCAGTGCAAATGGGAACTTTGCAACACGACCTATTAGTACATAACTACTGGGGAGTGCCTTCTTCTATCGCATCGCTTTTTTCCGGTGAGAAAATAGTAAAGTGCTGATTATTAAGTGCCACCAGGTATCCTCTACTTCAGGATTCCAGCAAGAGTGCTGAGACACAGTCATTTGTGATGTGTAGTACCTGCTCACCCACCACATGGGAGTTTATCCACCCAAGAAGACCTCTTGGTGCTTTTAAAATCTATACTAACCATATGTGTACTTTTTTAATTTCCTATTTTCAAGACTTCCTATCTTGCCCAGGTCTCTGAATTTGTGATTCTGAAATGTGAGCGAAGTAATCTTTAGCAACAGCTAATTAATACACTGGTGATGCTGGTAGATAAGGGCTAATTGCATTGTACAAAAAAGCTGCACAACTCAGACTATGTACAAACAGTGCTTTGCTGTTCTGTGAAAAATAAATTACCCATCAATCCTTGTCAAAGTCTGTCCAGTAATCTGCCTTCCCACTTTGCTTTCTTTTATGGAAATGATCAATTTGACTGAATGTGCAAGTGGTGATAAAAGTAAACAGCCAGGGCTGAAAACTGCTCAAGAGAGGGTAAATTCACAAACTGCTTTACGACTTCCAAGTCTGCAAAATGAAGTATTCTACGGCGCAATTACTCCCCTCCCTTTTAATCTCCACTGGGCCTTATCAGCAAAGGAAGCCTGCTTCATCCTGAGCCTGCCAACCTAGGATATCAATCCTGCCGTGTGCATTATTGTGCATTTCGGTGATTATAAATCATGTTGTCATTCCCAGACAAACATAAATGCATCTGCTCTTGCAGAAGACAGCATTATACCGCCATGTCTGGCAGACGCTTTGCTTTTCAGTAGTGAAGAAGTCAGGGGAACAATACAAGTCAACATTCCCATCACTAAAGATGATTATAATTTCTAGAACGTTTAGTTAAATGTTTCTAAATGCCCACACTTAATAATTTGTATTTTCTGACACTACGTAGGCTTGGGACATTCATATTTACTATTTTTATGGCTTCACATGCCACTCGAGTTTTATGGGTCTGTCGATAGGTTCACAGCATCCATGTTAAATATCAAATAGTTTCAGAGCTTTGTGCTTTAAAAAAAAATGTGATACGTTAGGAGTCCCAAACAATAAAGCATAATGAGGTGCTCGTCTACAAAATGGTGGTCGTGCTACCTGGGTGCGTGCATGTCGGCAGCAGTTTGTGATACTTTCTTTCACGCCTTTGCTTACATTTTACAATTTGAGAACGTGCTGTAATCGGAAGGTTAGTAAAGAAACGTGGGGGCAGATTTACAAGCCCCTTGCGCCACTTTTGCGCCATTTTTAACATGGGAAAAGTGACGCAAAAGTGGCGCAAGGGCCTTGTAAATAAGCCCCTGGACTTCATGTAAATGAGAAAACCTTTGGGCCAGTTTCAGAAAGCAGGGCAGGTAAAAGTTGAAAATCTACTCTTGTAGGTCTGTTGAATTACCTTTTGGAATTTATAAAAATGTCAAGAGTACTTCTTGATATCTAAAACTGTTAACGAATTAAATAATATGCCTATTGGCAGAACGTACTCTTGCAGATTTTCCTCTGTGTGACGAATCTGCATATGTAAATATGGGGAATTTTTTATTTGCAAATGTAATTTCTTTTTGTTACATGCAGAAATTGTTTAACGCTGTGGAGACACATATTCCTCTATACTCTGAAAAACAATTACTCTTGTATTTAGTATAGAATTGTGTGCACTTCTCCAGGGTAGGAAACTACCTTCAAGGCGTATGCAAATATCAACAAACTACTAAGGGGTCGATTCCGATTCGGGCCGGAAATCTCTCCGACCGAGCCGGACCCGGAGAGATTTCCGACCGAATCGGACCCGTGCAGTCCGACCGAACGAGTACGATGCGTCCGTATGTTATCGGACTCGAGTCGGTCGGACTCCCATTGAAGTCAATATTTGAAAAAAAATACTGAATAAACCGTGTAAGGCTAGCTACTAAAGCATTTTGCATTCCAAAACTTGCGATTCACAACATCACAGGGTTTAGGATTGAAAAAATGTTTTTAATATATAGTAAACCCATTTTCTGATTGGAAACAGCATTACAAATTACAAAAGGTTTTCAATTAGAAAAGGGACATTGAAGAGGTGCCATCTTCAGTGGCGGCTCCTCTGCTAAGGCAGAGGAGCGTCACCTCACTGACTTCAATAGGAAAAATAAAATGATAATAACTTTTCGCTATTATCATTTTATTTTTCCTATTGAAATGAGTGCCTCTCCAGGCGGGCGGGGCTGGCCAGAGCAGGGAGAGGAGTGGTTTGCACTCCTTAAGTGTGCATGACTGCTTGGCCGGTCCAAGAGTCCTGCACACTTTACATCTTCCCCACCAGGCTTGCTTTACACAGCCTGGTGAGGAACATGCAAAGCCTCCCAGTCCCCATCACTCAGACCAATCACAACGCTGCATTGCAGCGTAGTGCTTGGCTATGGGGAGCCTGGGAGCACAGTGCTTTCTTATCCTTCCTGCAGCCAGTGGAGACAGGAAGAAGAGGACAGAGAAGAGGCGGTGGGTGGCCGGCCCAGATAAGTGTTTTTTAAATTTTATGTTGTTCCGTTCGCACCCCCTTGATTCCCCCCACACCACCACTCCTGATCGGTAGCAGCTGCTACTGGCCATATTTTATTTGCAAATTTCAATGAAATGTATCAGTCGTTTGTGATCATAATTACAGCCCTGAACCACTGAAAAATAAACATCACTCCAAATGAGGTGGTAATTCTTTCACAAAAAGGGAGCTGTCCAAATTGGACAGCGTTTCCTTTGGAAATTGTGACAGGATGCCTTAGTGGGAGAAGACAGAGGTCTAGGGGACCACTGCCTACTCTTGCCAATAAGCTCGCAAACAGAAAACGTTTAGGTCAGCACCCATTCCTCAAATGAACATAGGCAGCTTAAAAAAGTTTCCAGTTTAGGAACTCAAAATGTAGGCACTACCGTCTACAGTTCCTTGGAGGCTATCATCCTTGTTTTCATAGCCAATCGCAGGGAGTCAAAAATAATGACCAGCCTAATTAATATTCTTATGGCAGGTGCTTCAGCTACTCAGTGCAAATGGGAACTTTGCAACACGACCTATTAGTACATAACTACTGGGAGTGCCTTCTTCTATCGCATCGCTTTTTTCCGGTGAGAAAATAGTAAAGTGCTGATTATTAAGTGCCACCAGGTATCCTCTACTTCAGGATTCCAGCAAGAGTGCTGAGACACAGTCATTTGTGATGTGTAGTACCTGCTCACCCACCACATGGGAGTTTATCCACCCAAGAAGACCTCTTGGTGCTTTTAAAATCTATACTAACCATATGTGTACTTTTTAATTTCCTATTTTCAAGACTTCCTATCTTGCCCAGGTCTCTGAATTTGTGATTCTGAAATGTGAGCGAAGTAATCTTTAGCAACAGCTAATTAATACACTGGTGATGCTGGTAGATAAGGGCTAATTGCATTGTACAAAAAAGCTGCACAACTCAGACTATGTACAAACAGTGCTTTGCTGTTCTGTGAAAAATAAATTACCCATCAATCCTTGTCAAAGTCTGTCCAGTAATCTGCCTTCCCACTTTGCTTTCTTTTATGGAAATGATCAATTTGACTGAATGTGCAAGTGGTGATAAAAGTAAACAGCCAGGGCTGAAAACTGCTCAAGAGAGGGTAAATTCACAAACTGCTTTACGACTTCCAAGTCTGCAAAATGAAGTATTCTACGGCGCAATTACTCCCTCCCTTTTAATCTCCACTGGGCCTTATCAGCAAAGGAAGCCTGCTTCATCCTGGAGCCTGCCAACCTAGGATATCAATCCTGCCGTGTGCATTATTGTGCATTTCGGTGATTATAAATCATGTTGTCATTCCCAGACAAACATAAATGCATCTGCTCTTGCAGAAGACAGCATTATACCGCCATGTCTGGCAGACGCTTTGCTTTTCAGTAGTGAAGAAGTCAGGGGAACAATACAAGTCAACATTCCCATCACTAAAGATGATTATAATTTCTAGAACGTTTAGTTAAATGTTTCTAAATGCCCACACTTAATAATTTGTATTTTCTGACACTACGTAGGCTTGGGACATTCATATTTACTATTTTTTATGGCTTCACATGCCACTCGAGTTTTATGGGTCTGTCGATAGGTTCACAGCATCCATGTTAAATATCAAATAGTTTCAGAGCTTTGTGCTTTAAAAAAAAATGTGATACGTTAGGAGTCCCAAACAATAAAGCATAATGAGGTGCTCGTCTACAAAATGGTGGTCGTGCTACCTGGGTGCGTGCATGTCGGCAGCAGTTTGTGATACTTTCTTTCACGCCTTTGCTTACATTTTACAATTTGAGAACGTGCTGTAATCGGAAGGTTAGTAAAGAAACGTGGGGGCAGATTTACAAGCCCCTTGTGCCACTTTTGCGCCATTTTTAACATGGGAAAAGTGACGCAAAAGTGGCGCAAGGGCCTTGTAAATAAGCCCCCTGGACTTCATGTAAATGAGAAAACCTTTGGGCCAGTTTCAGAAAGCAGGGCAGGTAAAAGTTGAAAATCTACTCTTGTAGGTCTGTTGAATTACCTTTTGGAATTTATAAAAATGTCAAGAGTACTTCTTGATATCTAAAACTGTTAACAAATTAAATAATATGCCTATTGGCAGAACGTACTCTTGCAGATTTTCCTCTGTGTGACGAATCTGCATATGTAAATATGGGGAATTTTTTATTTGCAAATGTAATTTCTTTTTGTTACATGCAGAAATTGTTTAACGCTGTGGAGACACATATTCCTTTATACTCTGAAAAACAATTACTCTTGTATTTAGTATAGAATTGTGTGCACTTCTCCAGGGTAGGAAACTACCTTCAAGGCGTATGCAAATATCAACAAACTACTAAGGGGTCGATTCCGATTCGGGCCGGAAATCTCTCCGACCGAGCCGGACTCGGAGAGATTTCCGACCGAATCGGACCCGTGCAGTCCGACCGAACGAGTACGATGCGTCCGTATGTTATCGGACTCGAGTCGGTCGGACTCCCATTGAAGTCAATGGGAGCCGGTCGTACAACGCGTACGCGGGCTCCCATTGACTCAATGGGTGCGAGTCGGACAAGTGCGCCCCTACAGCGGGTACGCGGCGAGCGATTCGCGCCGTACACGCACAGGTAGGGGGACCCATGGGTCCCCCTGTGTGCGACTCAGCGCGGCTACGCGTACAGAGGGGTCCGACACGGACCCCCAAAGTACGGCTCCGACAGCTCTTCACGAGCCGGACGGGCGCGGCTCGGTCGGACTGCTCGCGGCGCGCATCGTACTTACCCGGCCGGGAAACGTCTCCATTGCGCGGTGCGAGTCGAGTCCGAGCCGAGTCGGTCGGAGCGGTTCGAGCCGGGAGCGAGTCGGTTGGAGCGGTCGGGATGCCCGGACGAGTCGGTCGGCGATTTCGCATCGTACTCGCTCGGCCGGACCCGCGTACGGTTCGGTCGGAAACAGGGCTCCGAATCGGATCCGGTAAAGCAGAATCCGATTCGGAGCCCTACCGGCCGAGATCGGAATCGGCCCCTAGGCGTTTTGGTATTCCCTACAATTACATGTCCACCCATATGCATTTATCTATTTAATTTCCCTAGCTCTAAATTCACTTAAATTGAAAAATCGCCATGCCAATGTATTACCACCATTGTTGCTGTACTTCTTGATATCTAAAACTGTTAACGAATTAAATAATATGCCTATTGGCAGAACGTACTCTTGCAGATTTTCCTCTGTGTGACGAATCTGCATATGTAAATATGGGGAATTTTTTATTTGCAAATGTAATTTCTTTTTGTTACATGCAGAAATTGTTTAACGCTGTGGAGACACATATTCCTCTATACTCTGAAAAACAATTAGTCTTGTATTTAGTATAGAATTGTGTGCACTTCTCCAGGGTAGGAAACTACCTTCAAGGCGTATGCAAATATCAACAAACTACTAGGTGTTTTGGTATTCCCTACAATTACATGTCCACCCATATGCATTTATCTATTTAATTTGCCTAGCTCTAAATTCACTTAAATTGAAAAATCGCCATGCCAATGTATTACCACCATTGTTGCTGTGCTCCTTGCATCAGGATGCCGCATTTCGATGGAAAAGTTGCTTTTCTGTGCTGCTAGAGTGCACAGTCCTCAATAAACTGCATCCTTAAACCATGCTCAGAATGATGTCGTGGTAGAAGCATTAGTCATCTGATGCAGGCGTTCTGCTTGCATCAGATAGAAGATTATAATAATTAGTGATTTCCTGGTCAAATAATATGTCACTAATAATGCAAACACCATGTAAGTCATAGACTGTTTCATTTTTAACACTACTAGAAAAGAACACACAACTTGATAAGTCATTAGAAATGTAGTTGCTCCCTGTTAGACCTGTCAGTCCTACGGTGGTCTTCCCCCAAACGTTTTGCCTTCTCCCCTCCTGTTTTTCTGAATTTGTTTTTGTTGGCCATAGGACTATATGCACTTTACCACTTCTAACCAGTGCTAAAGTACTCTTGCTCATTCCCTAAAACATGATAAAATTGTTTTTCAACTGATTGGCATATTTATTTTGCTTATACTTCCCTAGTAAGGTGTTATACAATATACCCAGGGCTGGTAAATGAAATGCTTCTAGTGGGTCTGCAGTGCTTATTGTGCCAAGCACTTAAGAAACCCTTTAAAGCATGTCTCAGGCCGGCGGTGCAGTTTAAAACTGTCAATTAGACTTGGCAGAATAGCCCCTTAGCCAAGTCTAAAACTCAATTTTTAATATACATGTCACTCCTAGGATAGGCCTTAAACAACCTGTAGTGCAGGGTGCATTGTATTGAAACAGTTGTCCATGTACTTTTAGGTTTTACATGTCCTGGTAGTGGAAAAAAATCACAAATTCGTTTTCACAACTGTGAGGCCTACCTCTCCCGTAGTAAAACATTCAGTTACCTTAATACCTTTAATAGGGGATAACGTTGTTTGAGAGCAGCTAGAAATGTAATGTTTGGTGTCTAAAGAATTGCAATTTAAAATCCTTTTTTGATAATAAAGTCGGATTTTAAGTCATAATTCTGAAAGTGCCACTTTTAGAAAGCTGGCATTTTCCTGTCCTAAATATTTGGTGACTGCAGCCTGTTCGTCGGACACATGACTAGGTGTGAGTGGCAGTTGGCCTTTGTGTATTTCTTCCAGACATCCACACAATAGAGTGACTGGGTGATGAAAGGATGGGGGAAAGAAGCCGGGCACAGCTCCACGTGCACTTGAAAAGCAGCTGCCACAGCACACACACAAAGAATTTCATATTAGGCTATTGTGACTTCAGACATCCTGGGACTAGGGAGGCAAGACGTTTCAGATATTTCTGCGAGGGGAGAATTCCACAGGTTTCTTCCACTTCCAAGCTAGCACCAGGCATAAAAATAGGACCCTCAGATACACTCTTCAGTACACTCCTGGACCTGTGGACACTACAGAAGGAGTGCCCTGCTGCCAGAGGACTGCTCTGCTTTCTGAGAAAGGGAGAAATCTAGAAGTTGTGGGCTCTTTGTGACGACTGGGTCCATTTGCGTCAAAATCTTGGCTCCCGTGTCAACTGCCAACTCGAAGCTCCGGTCAACCCGACTATTCGAACTACGTGTTCTTACATTAAATAAGTAATTATAAAGAGTGATCAGTTTTTGCAAAAATGTATAATATTAGTTTTCACTATGTAAATCAAGTTTTAAGGTGCTTCATTACTATTGCGAGAGGCTTGCAAGCTGCTTGTGGGACATTCGCAAGATCGTAGAGTGATACATTTTATTTTAAAGTATTGTATAGAGTTCTTTTTCATGTGTTCGGTTATTGTTTAAGGCTAATCCATAATAAGGGAGTTATTTAAATATGTTTGTAATTTTTTTTACAAATTGATAACTCTCACGAGACACACAATCCCCTGTGTAGAGTTTGAGGGGGCTGCACTTACTGTTCGGCTCTCGTGAGCCACTCGCGAGATCGTATATTCAGAATTAACTTAATAACAGTGTGTGTAGTAGGGTGTGTGGACGGTCTTGGCTCTCCACTGAGACATCTGTCTCAGATGACGGTGTGCATAATAGAGTGTGGGGAGGTACTGGACTCTCAGCTGCCCTTGAACAACTGAAGTGGGTACTAGGATTTGAGGGGGGCAGGCTCCTCCGCTGAGACCTCTCTCTTGGACAACAGAAGTGTGTAGTAGTTTGTGAGGAGGAACTAGCCTCTCCGTTGAGACCTCTCTTTTGGATCAACAGTGCACATAGTAGGGTTTGGAGAGGAACTGCCCCTCCACTCAGACCCTTCTCTTGGATGATGGGTGTGGGGAGAGACTGGCCTCTCTGCTAAAACCTCTCCCCAAGATTACAGTTGTGCATAGTAGGGTGTAGAGAGGGAGTGGCCTTTTACGTGAGACTCCTCTCTTGGATGACGGATGTGCTTAGTAGAGTGTGGGAAGGAAGTGTCCTCTATGCTGAGACCTCCTTCTTGGATGAACTGTGCACGTAATAGGGTGTGGGGAGGGACTGACCTCTATGCTGAAACCTCTCTTGCAAAACAGAAGTGCGCAGTAGGGTTTGTGGAGGAACTGCCCCTCCACTCAGATTTTTCTCTTTGATGACAGGTGTGCATAGTAGGGTGTGGGGAGAGCCTGGCCTCTTAAATAAGACCTCTCCCCAAGACTACAGTTGTACATAGTAGGGTGTGGCGAGGGAGTGGCCTTTTAAGTGAAACCTCTCTCTTGGATGACCAGTGTGCATACCAGGCTGTGGGTAGGGACTTCCCTCTAAGAGTAGACCAGCCTAATGGATGAACGATGTGCACAGTAGGGTGTGGGGAGGGACTGGCCTCTATGCTGAAAATCCTCTCTTGAACAACAGAAGTGCATAGTAGGGTTTGGGGAGAGACTGGCCCCTCTACTGAGGCATTTCTCTCAGATGACAAGTGTACATAGAAGGTTGTAGGGAGGGACTGCCTCTCCTTTCAGTCCTCTCTCCTGGATAACAAGTGTGCACAGCCGATGATATGGAGGGACTGGCTTATCCGATGAGACCTCTCTCTAATAGGACGGGTGTCTGAAGTATGGTGTGCAGAGAGACTTGCCTCTCCACCAACACCCCTCTATTGTATGACAGCTGTACACAGTAGTGTGTGAGGAGAGTCTTAACTCTATTCAGAACACTTCCCATGCCAATATGCGTCAATAGTAGACTTTGATAAACGCCATCTTCACTAACACTCCTTCCTATAGTGTGTCTACCAGACTGTATTCAAAGAACACCTACTCCTTTTTATCTCGTGAGATCGTAACTTTAAAAAAAAAAGAATTGGCAATCTATTCTTCAAAGTACTTATGTCTTACACACCTCCTCTCAATGATTAGCGGCACAATATCCATTTCTCCTAGTAGAGTGTACTGCCAGCACACCTACTCCTTTTTACTATTCACGATCCCATGAGCGTCCTGTGAGATTGCAAAACTTTAAAAAAAACAATATACATTTGTTTTCATTACATCCTCTCCAAATCTAAATGCCTTTCTGGTGCACCCTTATATAGCTTTTTTACATCATTTCCACAACATCTGCAATTTTTCACAATAAACAGTAATGGCGGCCATTTAATTTCCAAACCTCCAACAGCCAGCTAATCAGAGCACTCGTTCTCGCAGGACTCGGGGGAGGCTCTTGCGAGAGCGTGAAGGCTCAAGGGAAAAACAGATCTCTCGACCAATCAAAAGCCTTTTACCACTCCAGGCACACTATTGTTGCGGGGATTCTGCACATACACAGAACTATGCGCAGGAAAACAGGACCTCGGTGTATAGGGGCTGAACCTTCCTACCACCTCAGTACCCAAAATCCCAAAACCGACTAACTATAGTGTCTCATTCATTCTCCTACATAATCATGAAGCTACAAATGATAAGACAACCCAGAACACAACACTCCTGACTCTCTCAGGAATCGCGGTAGCAAGACGTACCCTTTCGCTCACTCACTCGTACTTGTCCACAATAAGAATTGACAGAGGCACTGTTGTAGTTCAAAATGTTTATTTTAACTATTGTGCTCCTAAATGCAGTACACGAGCCACTACCAGCAGTAAAATGCATAAACCTAATACAGTCAGCATTGTTACAATTCCATAAAGTATGAAGGGGGATGTCATCATATATTGACAGTGTAAACAGGACTATAAGGCCTAACCACCCTCCCCTTGGTAAGAGAAGTTTTATTATATAAAAGAAGATCTCTGGGCTTTGTCAGCAGACCCCATACCTTAGTGCCTAGATGGAAGTTTTACATCATAGGAACAGCATAGCTCTTCTCCCTGGAAAGGTCCCTCTCCAAGTGTGTTTTAGAACAACATGCATCCCCCTAATATCAAAGCACGAATTTCCAGCAGCGCAGCTGTGTTAGCATGTTTTGTCTAGGTGCTAGGGACTGACCAGAACAGAATAATAAGGGGCATTGTTTATCGACCTTGCACATCGTGTTCAGACTAAACTCCAGGAACAGGCAGAGAACGCAGAAAGCAGACAGTTCTCATGTGAAAGGCACAAACAGAGTTTTGCAAAATAAAGTCATGTAGTAACGTGCGCAAAAGCAGCATCATGGCAGCAGAGCTCATGCTAACTTAGCAATGTCGACAATCACCCTATTGGCCATATAACACCCTCCCCTTGGTAAGGTCGTAGTATATAGACAAAAGACCCAAACAGAGTTTAAAGGTAAGCAGAGTTCAAGAGTGCTTGAAAAAACCAAATTGTAAAAAAAAAAAAATGTGTATGTCGTTTAAAATTTTGTTGTTGTACGAAAAACGTTTTTAATATGGAGGTGGCAAATCCATCAAAGTATGTGAACTTAAGAATGCAATTTGTTCCAAGAGGCCATCCCTATCATTAGTAGAAAAAGGGGATGCCATCCAATCAAGCAGGCCGAAGGAACAGACATGCTCCTCATAATCAGATGCTTCCAAGAGCAAATCAGGGCAACTTGCGTGATATTCGATGAAACTCCGTCGTAAGAGTTTCTGCGCAGCCGCACATATATTCCACTCAGCCATGACTCCATGTGCAGCCGCACGCGCCATACAGCCATCCACAAAACAGGTCTGCTCATGGGCCACTAAGGGACCCATCAACTGGTCATAATCCGGGTCTGAACATGACGTATTGGAGAGGCATAAATCCAAAGCCCAATAGAAAGGGCACCACTGACAGTAGAACACAGGTGGCACGCAAGTGAAGTAGGCAAAGCGAAAAGTTAGTCCATAACTCACGCTAAGCGTTGCTAATGGCAAGCATCCAAAAAGTTGTTGCATTCAGTCACGGTACAGTTGCAATTGACCTGGTCTGTGCATTACCACAAAATGAATAGCCATTGCGTAGCAGGCGCAGAAGAATCAGGATTCCACCAGCTAGCGCCAATAATAATGGGAACCCTCCAAAGACGCTGGAAAAAATAGAATGGATCAAAGCCGGTGTTACTCCAAATATCGTCTGAAAAGAGGTCACAAGGCCGGATCCCACAATCTTAAAAAAATGAGCAAGGCCTTTGGTGTCAGACGCATTAAATATTTGATGTATCAGCTCCTCAAAATGAAGTGGGAGATTCGTGCTCAGCAGGGACTAAATCTTGCTAGATGTTCTAGCCACCTGCAATTCGAAGGTCTCTCGAGCTGAAGTGAGAGACACTTCTTGTTGAAACAATAGCGCTTTGAGTCTGCTTAATTTGTTGAAATCTGTTTTCAAAGTCGGAATGGAAGGCCAATTGGAACTATCTACTTTCCTATGCGGGGGCAGAAAAAGCACATTGCTACAACAAGTAGCTCGTTGTGAAACAGTTACTATATACGGGATTCCTGCCTGTAAACCACAGCAGTTGTGGTTATTTAGAATAAGATAACTGCCGTTTGTAAGCAACGTGAGTGCTGGAATTATTTCTGGGACGGGAGTTCCTTTAAAAAAACAAGCAAGATTAGGCGCGGACACTTTACAAGCGCGGTGCAACTTAACGTGTTTACAAACCAGGGAATGTCCTACTGTGGAATCGCAGTCCTCCCTAGTTAGGAAAACGTCCTTATCCTCCCGTTGACATCTATAGGTGAAAGGTAGTGACCATAATTCATGGAGAAACGTACTACCCAGGGGTTCAAAGCGGCCAATGGGAAAATGTTTCATGCAATATTTAAACTGAAACAGCAAGAAAGGTACAGAGATAACGCCATGAATTACCCATACAGCTGAATCTGTCTCCGCCACAGAGAATGGCAAGTGTTCTAACTGTTCAATGTGTAAGAGCGTGTATGGAGCATCTTTCATGGACATAAATCTCTGTTTATCAGTCAGATTAAATGGTAAGAACAAAGCAGAAGCATTCAAATAATCCCAAGGTACTTTTCCCATTTTAAGAGTCTGTAACGTCCATGCAAATTGCATTACAGACCATAATTGATTTTGACCATGATATAACACAGATACATCACTTTGAACAATATCAATAACAGATGAAACAATATTATCTAAAGTATAAATGCGGGAAGACAGTGTATTTATACTATTGTCGACTACTGCAAGAACCTTTTCTAAATTTGCTTCGCCAGTTTGGCGCAGACGGAACGCTGCTTCCATCTGTGAAAGTTTCCATACCTCATTGTAAGCTGCATAGATGTACTCTTTGTTCTAGGGATCCTATGACCTAAGATAAAATCAGCCAAATTGATTTAGCTCGAGAAGAGTGACAGGTGTTGTTTTACTGACGACAAAGTGGAGTGTTCCAACCATTGTTGGCACAATTTGCCCACCGAATATGTGGTGACGGAATGTGAATGTGGATAACGAGGATCTGGTCTAGTTTGTGTGAAACCAGGCATTGCATTATAAAAACGCAGCTGACATGCATTTGAATTGGTTTGCCACAACAACCATCCGGACAGGTCAATTTCAGAGACATTGAAAGTGTCATTTCGAAACAGCGCTTGTAATAAATTGATCGAATAATTCGTTGTTGTACGCCAATTATCATACTCCGCCAATGACGGAATGGACTGGATATTTACATTTTTGACAGTTGCCAAGCCAAAACAGGTAGTTTGGTGCACTGGATCATTTGAGTCGGAATTAGGCAGGCACGATGCAAAGCTTCAGTTCCCTGAACCTGCCAAGCCTTAGTACCCCAAATCGAATTCAAATCAATGGTATCCCTCCAGTAATCATAACCCTGTATTGCCAATTCAGTTCTAAAGGAATTGGAATAGATTAATTTTGTGTGGGTCAGAATAAATTTGGATTGAGGTGACAATTGCAATTTAAAGAAATAGGATTCCGGATTAGACGTGTTATAATTTGTGAAATATGTGAACTTATCCCTAAGGGTTTTTGAACTCCCCTGTAAGGGAGTTGGACAATGTTCCCATTGAGTGCAATTGAAAACAGGTCTTAACGTGTTTGTTTTGTGTAAGAAATTATGCCCATAGTGTTGATAACAGATTAATCAGCATAATTGGTGGAGTTTAAATATAAATCTTCAGCACCAAAAGCAGCATAATACTTTAAATCAGAAAACCATGAATGTACTGTTTGTACATCCCAATCATCGGAATGTATGTCCGGTGTTACCATATCTCCTAATGAAACGCAAAACTCGTATGGTATCTTGAGGACCTCTGAAGGGCAGTGAATTTCAAATGCTACTTTATCCCAAACGATGCCATCTGCAACCGGGAAAGCCGAAATGTTCACAAGGGTTTGATCAAGTTTCATTATATGGGATGATGTATGGGGAGCCAGAATTCCATCGACCAACTTCACAGCAAAGCGTTCAGGCAAATAATTACCATTAATGAGCAGGAAAAATACTGTTACAAATCCAATTGACATGAAGAGGAAAATCAGGATAAGTATCAACCAGATATAGGTCCAGGGAGGGACCAGGTAAGTCTTTTTGACCCAAGAGATGAAAATACTTGTTTTTGTCAGTGGAAGTGCCAAAGTGGAAGACGATGAGGAAGAGTCATAAGAAAGGCTCGTACGGTCCCCAAAATATCCGCTTGCTCCCATGTTCATTAACGGTGTTACCGCAGCATCAGGTTGATGTTGTCGAGGACTGTTCGGCACTTCAATGTGGGACTCATCCGCAGGATAAGTATACTCGACTTCAGCATTGGAAGAGGATGGAGGCAGAACAGGCAAAAGGTCAATAGTAGTTTCCATCTCACCCTCAATGACACAGGGATTAGTCGAAGAGGCTGAATGCACCGGATTCAAAGATATAGCGTTGCATGAAACTGCAGGAGTTACACTATTCAGAATAGGCCAGACGGCAAAGGTGGTAGTATTACTGTACGAGTACCCTTCAATCCAAGTACTGGAACCAGTGCACGATAATAGGGCCCAAATTCTTTTTTGTTCTCCAACTTTTCTCGTACCAGATCTCCAACCTTAGGAAGCCAGCCGGCGACGGGAATCAGCATTGCAGTGTCTTTGGAAGAGGGCAAATGTTCAGTTGCGTAGCTGTCACGGGTCTTTTGTAGGTCCTGTAACATAGTAGAATGGTTATCTACGTCAAAGGTTGCAGCAGCCGCCACAACGTCTAGACCATCAAGGTCTGGCACAAACATTTTAATGCCAAAGAGCATTTCGTATAGGGTCCGCCCACCCAGAGATCTTCTAGGGAAATTATTGAGTGCACGTTGAACTCCATACAAATGGGCCGGCCAGTTCCTGCCAGTACCTAAGACTCTAGCTGTGAAAGATTGCTTTAAGTCACGGTTCATTCGCTCCACTATAGAATTGCCCTCAGGCCTGTATGGAGACGAAAACTGCACTAGCACCCCCAAACACTTCATCGCGTCCTTTTACGCCTTAGAGGCGAACGCTGGACCTTGGTCAGAATGGATGGTGCCACAGGCAAACGTCCCGACAAAGACACGCAAATCTCTAATGACATTTCGAGCGTCAGCGCTGCATTGTGGCCAAACCCATAGGAATCTAGTGGACAAATCAACTGCAACAAAAATATATTTATATGCAGTATCAGAAGTCAATGGACCGCAATGATCAAGATATACACAGCCAAATGGGTGATTGGAAATACATAGCTGTGTTTGTGGTGGTCGTGAAACCGTAGAGGGTTTTATTTGCTGACATATGTCACAAGAAAGCACATAATTACTGGTTTGTTTATATAAACCACGCCACCAGTAACGTTGCTGTAAAATAGAAACCGTCGCTGACACCCCGGCATGTGCAGAAGCCATGCCTTCGTGTGCGTCTATGATCAAAGCTTGTCTGCGGTCCATGTTGGGAACCAGCCGATCCCCAACTGACGGAATTGTAGCATAAGGAACCTGCTCGGGAGATATATGATAAGAATACTTTGAAGGGAAGCCCTGCGGTTCCATCCCTAGTAGCATCTTTAGCTGCCAAAATGTCATTTTCCATCTTAGTCATGGACCTTGTAACTGCTGTAATGGAAAACAGGCTACTGCAGACGTGGCTGCCTCGTCAGCCAAAGAATTACCAACGGCATGTGCTCCCACACGCTGATGGCCAAGGGTATGTATAACCTGTGTGAGTGGCAGATGTTCTTTAAGCTCTGCCACTCGCACCCAAAGCGATTATGCTTTATTGCGCTGTCTTTAGAGTCTCAATAGTCATTCTGAGACCAAAAGAATAAGTTGTCATTAAAAGACTGAACACAGTAGTAAGAATCGCACACAATAAGAGTATTCACATTAGGATCAGCAAACTCGAGAGCTAGAATAAGAGCACGCAGCTCTGCCAATTGTGCTGTACAGTCCCCAAGTGTCTGTGTATGCACTATGGAAGACTTAAATTCTCCATCACAAATTGAACCAGCCACAATAGCGCAAGCCGCTGAATAAGCGTGTTTGGACCTGACGGCCGGTTGAGCCGAGCCGTCGGTATAAATTATACATTTGTACTGATCCAAAGGAAGCAAGGACAGCGGAGGAGGATGAACATGTTCATATTGTAAAAACTCCTGTGTCTGAAGAGCAGGATCAAAGATAAATGTGACATCTGACAATGTCAAAGAAGCAGCCCATTGTATCCAACGGGGATGTAAAGCCTTAGAGTTCGGAACACTCGCCATAGTCACTGCTTCTAAAGCAGGGAGGGGCGTGACCATAAGAATGCGTTTCCCCTGCGCCAGCGAGCTTTCTTTCAGAATCACCATTTGGACCGCAGTCAAATCTTTTTCAACATTCGAAAACCGCATTTCAGCCATTGTGTGAACAATATTGTGTACCGGTGTAGAACAAAACAAACACCAACAACAAAGAGCATGTCTGAATCCAAAAACAGTACCAGAGATATTGCGGCCAAAGGGAGTAGATCAAACATCCATCTGTCGTCATTTGCTTTCGAGACCATTTGAAGAGGACATGTCTAAACAAAATCAGTACTAAAAATAACACCCCACAACAATCCCCCCACCCTCCCCATTTCCCCAGCATGTACTCCCCAAACCCCCCCACCCTGCCTCCCTGCTCAGCGGTGACACAACCTCCCGCCCCCCAAACTAGCAGAGTGCCTATCGCCCACCCTTCCAAGAACTTACGGGCCGTATGGCCGAACCAAGCACACATCCCCAAAGAATCTATGTCTGTCCCAAATCTGAACCAGAGCAGCCGAACATGTCTCCATTAAGGGCATTGTCAAGGGCCAAGCACACCCCCCACACCCCCCACATGGGCAGCAGGGGAACAGGCAAAAGTTCAGGTCCACAAAGACAGCTAGGACAGTCTATCTCCGTCTGGCGCGTATCAGTCTCAATAAGCGCAGTTAAATCCGACCCCAATGCTCACTGTCCGCCTGGAGTCAATCAAAGCCCCAAAGGAAAAAACATACAGACCAATTATTCGGCACCACCCGCATCCTCCGCCAAGTCCGTCTGCGGCGAGCTGCCACCAGAAGCTCGGGTATCATCGTCCATGCTCGCACCCCGGGCACGGTGATTGCGGCGGCTCGCCGTTCGCCATCCCTCCAGCCAGTCCCAGGTCTCCTCCGGGGTGGTGAAGAACCAGGATTTGCCCTCCGATTCCACCCTCAACTTGGCCGGGAACATCATCGCATACTTCACGTCCTTCTCTCGGAGTGCCTTCTTTACTTCCAGGAAGCTTCGTCGTTGCCGTTGCACCTTGAGGGTGAAGTCCGGAAAAAAGGTGATGCGGCTGTTCTGGAATTCCACTGGCGGGGCGGAGCGGGCACATTACAGGATGACATCCCTGTCGCGGAAGTTAAAGATCCATGCAAGAAGCGGCCGTGGGGGGGCTCCAGGTCTCGGCCGGCCACGGGCACTCGGTGCGCCCGCTCCACCGAGAAGAAGTTGGAGAGCCCGCGTGGTTTGAGGTAGTTAATGATCAAGTCTTCCACGAAGAGGTCCGCAGACGGTCCTTCCGTGCGCTCCGGCACACCAATTATACGGACGCTATTACGCCTGGAGCGCCCTTCGTAGTCGTCCAGCTGTGCCTCCAGCTTTGCGGCATGCGTTTGCGGGTCCTCCACCTTCCTATGCAGCTCGGACGCATCTTCCACCAGGGAGGTCGCCTTGGTTTCAACGTCTTTTAATCGGGAGTTCATGGTGCACATATCCTCCCTTATGAGAGACACCTCGGTGGAGACCGTGTCAATCCGCGACTCCAAGGACGTGCGGACGGTAACAATGGCGTCACGAATGTCCTGCAATGTCGGGTCCGTCTTCTTCCCTCCAGTCTCAGGTTTATCGGAAGCGGCGGACCCTCCTTTAGGGCTCGGGCCAGGACCCCCGTCCCATGCGAATTTCGTCAGTTTGGCCTGGTGGGCTGCCTTTGAGCCACGACCCCCCGCCATCTTGGATGCAGGTCTCTTCTACTGTACTCCCTTATTGTGGACGCGAAGACCAATATGTAGTGTCTAGAAGTGGAGTCGCCAGTACCCTCTCTCCACACCAGACAATCCGTGAGGGACCAGGGCGTTGTCGCTAATGCAGCGTCACAACGATCTTCCCGCCTTAGAGCGTGTTCGGGCCAACGTCAGGCCGCCCAAGGTGTGTACCGCGGCTGTGCACCCGCGGTAGTGCAGGTGGAAAAAAGGGTTCGTGCGACAGGAGTCGATCAGCGGCAGCCGATGGATACCGGTGCGGCGGTAATGGCGGCCAGCTGTGCAGGGCCGCAGCGCGGTTTCACCAGTCAATCTCGAGGGTCACCACAGCACATCGACTCACGCCCCAGTTACGTAGTATGGCACAAGCCAGAGAGAGTCATCCGACACCGGCCACAGCCCAAAAAGCAGACTCTGCTGTATGCCGCCAGTCAATGCCACCGCGGCGTCACGGTTCCAGCTCCGCAATGTCACAGGTACACGGGCCGCGTGAGGTCTCCCCGGAGATCAAGAGCGCAGCCCAATGCACATCTCACTCCCAGCCACCGCGTGGGAGGGCACCCACCTCGCTCCACTCGCACCTCAGCCACGGCCGTAGGAGATGAGGGCCACCGTCGGCGTCTCCGCCGATATTGCTAGGCCGCACTCACAGGCCTCTGTGGTCTTCAGCCTGTTGCAGCGCCGGGCCCCAGCGGCGCACACTCCGCTCCGCGGGAATCGCGGAAAACAGCAGCCGCAGTCCGGGACCTCCCGCTCGTCGCAGCGGGGTGTCTTCACATTATTGCTCGGCCCTTCAATTGCGTCGGAGGACTCCGCCTCTAGTCGTGCTCCAAGCCGGCGGGCCGCGCGGCAGCTCCCACGGCCCCGTCCGGCCGGAAGGTACAGGTCGCGATGCCGAGTCTCCGCTGCCCCGCCTGGGCCACGCTGGGGATCGATCTGTTGCCTGGCCCTTCCGGAGACAGAATCCGGCAGCCCCGCGACAATCCGGGGACAAATGGACAGATGTAGAGCTTGGTCGGCGGAGCAGACAGATTAGGCGGCCATCTTCTTGCTCGGCTTGGCCACGCCCCCTAGCGAGAGCATTTTTAATGCCTCTATCTATCTATCTATCTATCTATATATATATAAATATATATATATATATATTCACTGAAAAAACCATAGGTTTCAGGGACGTTATAGTTACAAATTAGCATTTAAAAAACCTTTGAAATTCACTGAAAAAACCATAGGTTTTAGGGACAGTTATAGTTAGTTGGACATTGCACTCGTACAAAACCCATGAAATTCCCCCGTTATAGTTAGTCCAGCTAACTATAACTCGCGCCCCCGCAATGCACTGCTGATGACGTCACATATTACATCACTCATGACATGGTCAGTGACATCACTGATGACATCACTGATGACATCTCAAATGACATCACTGTTGACATCATCCAGTGACTGTGTGTTTCTGTAAAGTTTAAATATTTTTAATATATATAGGAAAAGACGTATTGAAGAATGAGTGGGTGTGTAAGAGTCTGTATGGATGATTTAGTATGTGCGTGACTGACTGTATAAGTGAGTGATTTAACGTATCTTACTGAATGCATGGGTTAGTGACTAAACTGGGTGAATGTCTGTATCCGTCTGTCTGTTGCTGTGTAAGTGGCTGCATGTGTTTGTGAATAGCTACATGAGTGTCTATATGAGTTATTGAATGCTTGTGTGAGTATCTGTTTGGGTGCCTGAGTGTTTGTGTGAGAGGGGTGTGTGCGACTCTGTGCATAGATGTGTGAGTGGGTGATTCACTGGGTGGATGGTTTCAAGAGTGCATCTGTGATAGACTGTATGGGTGGGTAAGTGTGTGTAAGAGTGTGTTAGTGAGTGAATGTATGTCCCAGTGGTACATGTGTGAGTAACTACATATGTGAAAGGCAGTATATATGTGTGTTGGAGTATATAAATAGCTATTAGCGAGAGTGACTGATTGTGATAGTGGCTGTATGGATGAGTGTGTGCTTGTATCAGTGATTGTATAAGAGCGTAAGAATGTGCTAGTATTTGTATGAGTAAGTGAGCTGGTGTGTGTATAACTGTATAGGTGAGTAAATGGTAGTGTGTTTAATTATTTGCATGACTGACTAGGTGTGTGAGTACCTCTATGGATGAGTGGCGGTGTTTGAGTGTCTATATAGGAGTATGAGTGCATATGATAGTCCTGTACTGAGTGACCGTAAGTATGAGTGACTGTTCGGGTGAGTGAGTGGATGTGTGCGTAGACCTAAGAATCAGTGAGTGGGTATGTAGTTATTGGTGTTGGAGTGTCTATGGTTTTGCGAATGGCAGTCTTTACTTTAGAGTGGGTGTATCAAAGGTTATATTAGGGTGTGAGAAGATGCATGAAATTATCACATGGATGATGTCATCAGTGATGTCATCAGTGATGTCATTTGAGATGTCATCAGTGATGTCATCAGTGATGTCACTGACCATGTCATGAGTGATGTAATATGTGACGTCATCAGCAGTGCATTGCGGGGCGCGAGTTATAGTTAGCTGGACTAACTATAACGGGGGAATTTCACGGGTTTTGTACGAGTGCAATGTCCAACTAACTATAACTGTCCCTAAAACCTATGGTTTTTTCAGTGAATTTCAAAGGTTTTTAAATGCTAATTTGTAACTATAACGTCCCTGAAACCTATGGTTTTTTCAGTGAATTTCAAAGGTTTTTTAAATGCTAATTTGTAACTATAACATGTCTGAAACCTACGGTTTTTTCAGTGAATTTCAAAGATTTTTTAAATGACAATTTTTAAATGTATTAATTGTTATATAAATTTTTTTAATACTGATTTACTACATTTTTAGAAACAATTTTTTTTTACATATTTTATTTTTTAAATTACATTGTAATTACATTATACATTACATTACAAAAAATACTTTCTCAGAATGAATTACTTTAGTTTAAATACTTTGCACATAGGCAATAGACTTTTAAGTACAGTAGTTACAGTTGTTGCAATGGGCAACACATTTTCAAACACAATGCAACATTCAGCTCAATGTGAATTTCTAGTTAAATGCAATTAGTTACTTTATGGATTACTTTTTCTAACCACAGGACTGGATCCTAGATTCAGTCCTGGCACATCTCCTGTAAACAGTTGAGTAAAAGCGTTTGGTTACAGTCGTGATTTTTAAGGAATATTATTGTACTTTAAAAGTTGACACTTAGAAACTTTTTCTCATAGAATCACCAATGTTATCCTATGGAAGGAAATTCACTTAGCAGGTAAAAACTGTTATCGTTACTTTTTCTTACTCAGTGTTGGATCCTGGATCCAGCACTGGTGCATCTCCTGTAAACAGTTGAAAGAATGCGTTTAAGTCATACAGGCGATTTTTAAGGAATATTTGTAGTTTGTGAAAATCGACACTTTGAAACTTTTCTGCTGAAAACCAGACAATGGATTCCTATGGAAGAAAATATAAGTTACTGGTAAGTACGGTTAAAATTACTTTTCAGGGTCAGTGCTGGGCTAAAAGATGTAGCACTGGGTTCTCTCCTGATAACAGGTGAGTAAATTGGAATTCGTACTTTGGTTGATTTTAGAGGAATATTATAAAGTTCCAAAACTCCACACTTAGAAGAATTTCCAAGTGAAACCAGTCAATGTTAGCCTATGAAGGAAATTCAAGTTACCGGTAAGTACGGTTAAAATTAATTTTGAGGATCAGTACTGGGCTGAAAGATGCAGCACTGAGGTCTCTCCTGATAACAGGTGAGTAAATCAGAATTCGGATTTCGGCTGATTTTAGAGGAATATTTTAAAGTTCCAAAAATCAACACTTAGAAACTTTTTCAGCAAAAAGCAGGCAATGATATCCTATGGAAGGGAATTCAAGTTACTGGTAAGTACGGTTAAAATTACTTTTGAGGATCAGTACTGGGCTGAAAGATGCAGCACTGAGGTCTCTCCTGATAACAGGTGAGTAAATCGGAATTCGTATTTCGGCTGATTTTAGAGGAATATTTTAAATTTCCAAAACTCCACACTTAGAAGAATTTCCAATTGAAACCAGTCAATGTTAGCCTATGGAAGGAAATTCAAGTTACTGGTAAGTACGGTTAAAATTACTTTTCAGGACCAGTACTGGGCTAAAAGATACAGCACTGAGGTCTCTCCTGATAACAGGTGAGTAAATCGGAATTCGTATTTCGGCTGATTTTAGAGGAATATTTTAAATTTCCAAAACTCCACACTTAGAAGAATTTCCAAGTGAAACCAGTCAATGTTAGCCTATGGAAGGAAATTCAAGTTACTGGTAAGTACAGTTAAAATTACTTTTCAGGACCAGTACTGGGCTAAAAGATACAGCACTGAGGTCTCTCCTTATAACAGGTGAGTAAATCGGAATTCGTATTTCGGCTGATTTTAGAGGAATATTTGTATGTTTCAAAAATCAACACTTAGAAACTTTTTCAGCAAAAGAAGGCAATGATATCCTATGGAAGGAAATTCAAGTTACTGGTAAGTACGGTTAAAATTACTTTTCAGGACCAGTACTGGGCTGAAAGATGCAGCACTGAGGTCTCTCCTTATAACAGGTGAGTAAATCGGAATTCGTATTTCGGATGATTTTAGAAGAATATTTGCACAATGGTGAAGGGAGGGGCGGGGCCTGAGGTGACATCAGTGCAAACGCGCCCCGTGGCGCGTTTTAAGTTGGGGGATTAAGTCCCCTTGAATCCTGAGGGTCCCTAGGGGCCAACTAGCCCACCAGTAACCTCCAATATGCGCCAGAGGCTGCGTTGCAGAGACGTGTAGAGAGGCCACACCCCTTTTACACCTCTCTGCAACGCAGCTCTGTGGCGCTTTCTGGATGTACCTGTTGGGCTAGTTGGCCCCAGGGACCCTCAGGATTGAAGGGGATTTAATTCCCCATTTTAAAATGCGCCACGGGGCCTGTTTGCACACATGTCACCTGAAGCCCCGCCCCTCCCTTCACCACTGTGCAAACGCGCCCGTGGCGCGTTTTAAGTTGGGGATTAAGTCCCCTTGAATCCTGAGGGTCCCCGGAGTCCAACTAGCCCACCATATACCTCCAAAAAGCGCCACAGAGCTGCGTTGCAGAGAGGTGTAAAAGGGGTGTGGCCTCTGTACACCTCTCTGCAAGGCAGCTCCCTGGCGCATACTGGAGGTTCCTGGTGGGCTAGTTGGCCCCCAGGGACCCCCAGTATTCAAGGGGAATTGTTCCCCCTCTGCAAACGCGCCAGGGGCGCGTTTGCAGAGTGGTGAAGGAAGGGGCGGGGCCTACGGGCCCGATCGTTTTTTATTTTATTTTATGTTTTTTGTCCCCTGAAGGGGGGCTGTGTGGCCCCCCTTCCTTTTTTCTGTTTTTGGGCCCTGGGGACCCCATCCCCCAGGGCCTTACCCCTTTTTAAATTACCAAAAAAAAAAACGGGAAGGGGGCCGCGTGGCCCCCTTCCCTTGGCCTGTATTGGCCCCGGGGACCCCATCCCCCGGGGCATGGCCTCTATATTTATTATTTTGAGGGGGCAGCGTGGCCCCCTCCTCTGGCCATTTTAATGCCCCGGGGACCCCATCCCCCAGGGCCGGCCTTTCCATTTTTTTTTTAATTTTTTTTTTCACTTTTTTGGGGAGGGGGGCCCCGTGGCCCCCCTCCCGGGCCACTACTTGCCCCGGGGACCCCATCCCCCGGGGCTGGCCCTCTCCGTTGGGGACTGTGGGGGGTCCCCAATCCCCCACAGTCCCGCCGGCTCCCCACGTCCCTTGGGAGCCGGCATTGCTGTTCCACATGGGGAGCAGCTGACATGCTGCTCCCCATGTGGAAAAGCAATCGCTTTGGATATTGGAAGAGAGAGCAGGTTTCCTGCTCTCTCTTCCAATATCCAAAGCAGTTTGCTATGGCAGGACGGGAGCCGCGAGGCTCCCGTCCTGCCATAGCAAACTACAGTGTCCCGGGGTAGGCACCCCGGGACACTGCAGGAGCCGGCCCTGGGGGTGGTGGTCCCCAGGGCCATCAAGGGCTCCAGGAGGGGCCGCGCGGCCCCCTCCCATTCAGTACACAGCCCCGGGAGGTGGTGGTCCCCGGGGCTCTGGGGTCCGTAACGGACCCCCATATTAAAATGTTTAGTGCCCCGGGGAGGTGGCGGTCCCGGGGCGTGTGGGGGCTGGAGCCCCCCACACTGGTTTTATTTTTAATAAAAAAAAGCCCCGGGGAGGTGGTGGTCCCGGGGCTGCCGCACCAGTTTTCAAAAAAGCCCCGGGGGTGGCGGTCCCCGGGGCTTGGGAGGCCCTTTGAGGCCCCCACACATTAAATTATCCCCCCACCATGCCCCCGGGACTTGGGCCACCCGGGGGCCATTAACATCGAGCGCGGGAGACCGCGCTTCGATTTTCCGGCAGGATTTGCGCACCCTGAGCGCATCCTGCCGATTTTTTAAAAACATTTTTTTTTTTTGCCCAGGGGGTCCTTGTGGGACCCCCTGAGCAAACCTAGGGGGTCAGGGTGTTTCTACCCTGCCCCCTTTGTGCGCTTTGCGCACTTGTTTCTGTCCCTCGGTTCTACCGAGGGACAAAATGGCTGCCAACATTTCCTGAATCGGAATGTTGACAGCCAATTAACATGCAGCTCGTGATCGGGACCGTGCGCGCAGGGTGCGCTGAGGGTACGCGGACCCTACTCGGCCATAGATATCACTAACTTTTTACTTTTCATTTTCTCAGCAACTACTGAACGGATTTACACCATTTAACAAAAAGGGTTCTTTCTGAACCAAGAACTACCTGTTTGCCAAATTTGGTGTAATTCCGTTCAGCAGTTCGGGCTGTAGCCGTGTCTAAAGTTTCCTATGGAAAAATGCATGGGGAAAACGCGTTTTGGGACCCCCTTTTTCTCGGCCCCCGGTTGACGAATCCCCCGAGACTTTCAGGGTAGGAGCGGACCGGAGCGGGCCACAAAGTTTGAAAATTTCGCGAAGATACGTCAACCGGCAAGAGAGTTATCTCAAATAGAATGTCGCGGATTTCCTATGGATAATAGGTTGTAACTATAACTATCTACTGGCGACCGCCAGTAGATAATATATATATATATATATATATTATTCACCAAAGGCGGAGCACTCAGCGTGTTCCAAGTATAGATTTGTTAGCCCAAACAGACGCATTTCGGCATTGTTAGAAATGGGATTTCTGGTTGGCTAAGGCTTGCGCCAAAGCCAGGCAGAGACCACCACTCTAGTCAGGGCGAGGGAGTTACACGCCAAAGATAACCCCTGCTCACCCCCTTGGTAGCTTGGTACGAGCAGTCAGGCTTATCCCGGAGGCAATGTGTAAAGCGTTTGCGCGCGCACACAGCAACAACACACCAGGCACACTACAAAAAGAACTCCACACAAGGTTATATCAAAAATAGCCTTTGTATTCTCATAACACATTAGAATAGTACTCACATAATATACATGATGCCACCTGGCACTAGGTCATATTTACAAGGGATTATTTACACCCGACAGGGCCAACTGGATCACTGTCAGGACCAGCACAAAGCAAACTTAGTAAATGTAAAACAGATCATAAACGTACAACCAGTAATCACTGGTAGTCACTGTACTTAGCATTAGCCTGTAACATAAACTACATTATGCACAGTATCACATCAGGTGCGAATTACATTCTGCACCAACCTCACCAGCATAAACACCTTATGCAATCACCTCACAAGTCTAAACGCATTAGACCCTAACCTCCTAAGTATAACTCACATTAGGGGCGTAAATCACACAGTGAAACATCATCTCACTAGCATATACCATGATATGCAAAACAACCTCATAATCATAAACCACAGTTAGAGGTATAACACAGGGTGCGTAATCATACTCCATACATTACATTTCCTAGCACCACATCACATTAGGGCCTGGCGCCCTACAATCCTAACAGTCCCCCTGGCCAACTGGCCATCTCAAAAGGGGGCTCAAATGCCCTATGTCCAAGAGTCAGGGCGCAGGGCCAATGCAGCAGAATCCAGGCGCGCATTTGCGCAGACCTAAACGTAGCAGCTGGCACTAAGTGCTGCGCAGCTGTGAAGAAGGGGGCAAAAGGAGTGCATCTAACTCCTAACTGCAGAAAGACATGTCCCCCAAAGAAAGAATAGCCTAAACGGTGCAGCTGCCCACTACTTGCTGGGCAGCTGTGTATCTCAAAATGAGGCCTGGCACCACTGTGCCCTCTAATGCAAATGTGCGCAAGACGTTGCAGCTGCCCTCTGTCTGGTGGGGCAGCTGTGAATACACAAATAGGCCCTGGCACAACTGTGCCCTAGAGGCCTCACTGGGGTGCCTTAAATGAATGTGCCCCAACGTTGGAGCCACATGGGGCTCGAAAACCATCATGCCCCACGTTGGAGCGGCCCGCTGCCAGACGGGGCCGCTCAAGAAAACTAAACACGGTGCCTTCACTGGCACCACCAAACTGCGCGCATCGGTGGAGCGGCCCTCTGTCAGCGGGGCCGCTCGGGAAAGAGGCACCGGTGATCGACTTTGCTCCCCCCAGCCAGCTCCACTCACCGGCTCTCCTGGCGGGGACTCTTCTCCTTTTCTCGCCGGCTCCTCTTCCTGGTAGGCGGGACCGGCGCGTCTGCCTCCTTCACCCGGGCCCCCTCTCGGGACCCGGGACTTCATTGTGGAGCCCGCAAAGCTCCAGCTGCATTGCTCTTCACCCGGGCCCCCTCCTGGGACCCGGGACTCCTCTCTTCCGTCGGCCGCCACCGCGGGGCTCTCCCTCGCTCATGGGAGCCCCGCATCATTACCAGCGCCGGACTCCTTTCTCGCGGGGCTTCCCTTCTGTCTCGGAAGCCCCGCCCACAACCAGGCAGCGGTGCCTGTCTTCCGGGTCGCGCTCAGTCGCGGCCCGGGAGTTTCCTTTTTTGGCGTCAATGAGGGGTAGGCTCCCTCGAGATTTAAAATATAGAGAGCAGCGGGGTGGGCACCCGCCTTGAAGGTCAAATAAGCGGGGTGGGCACCCGCAAGTAAAATATAAAAATAAGCGGGGTGGGCACCCGCATTTTGAAAGACTTGAAGCGGGGTGGGCTCCCGCCATTGAATTAAAGTATAAGCGGGGTGGGCACCCGCTCGGCGTACACACTGCGGGGGAATCCCTACGCTGGGGATTCCCTTATTCTCCTCCTGCAGTGCAGTGCTGCAAACGCCAGCTCCTCTATCCTGGCGAAATGAAAATAAAGCGCTCTCCAGGTTTAGGAGCCACAGCTCCACAGCAAAAGTCCAGAAGAGTTTCCAGGGGCAGAGCTGGGCCCAGGGGCCAGCACACAGGGCCCTCCAGCAGGGAGGCAGCCCCCATGGCGGTCCCTCCTGGGCCCCAGCAGCAGCAAGCCCCCCTCCGTCAGGAACAGAACAGGACTGAACAATTTCATGGGGTCACAGCCCCTTCTTTTATACACACATTTCCTTTGTGCAAAGGTGCAGGGTTTGGGGGAACCAGATACAACTGGTTATGGGGAGCTGTTGAGCACTTTGTTTTACTCAGCTCCTCTCTCCCTTTCACAGGACAGGCCAGGGACATCAGACGCACCACAGGAGGTGGAGCCAGCATTGTGGAGGGAAGGCACAGCCCTATTCAGGTGCCAGGTGCAACTCCTCCCACCCATCTACATGGAGATCTCTCCATTCAGCCCTGCGCTGACTCACCCTGCCCCTCCTGGAGCCACACACACCTCCCAGCCCCTGTCACTCACAAGCCAGACATGCAATTCACATCAGGCAGGCAGACCCAGAGCACACAGAAATGCCAACTTCTAGAAGTGGCATTTCTCCACCAGTCACCATAAATCTGCGCAGACCATTGCGCAGCATTTATTCTCACGAATTCAGACATACTAGACTTGACCATGCTGCACCTCTCATAACAGGAATTACCACTGACACACTCATCCTCAATGCATTCCTATGGGAGGGCAGGCCAGTCTCACCACACACGCACACAGCGCGCACGCACTTTACACTGGACCACAGTGCTAAAGTGCCCAGAGACTTAAAACTACTAACATACAAGGCAAAAAGTTTAGGGGTGAACCTGCCAAAAAGGGCCAAGTCCAACAGGCATCCTTGCCTTTATCAATATTTGTATGGCTTGCTGATGTCACATTTCGATTAAAAGGCAGCTTGCCTCTCTCCTGTTGGGTGAAATCATAGAGGAAGGACCATTAGTTCACAATAAATAGTCTATATTAGTCTCTGTCATCTTTGCATGTAGTTGAAAACAATGCATTTTGTTGCCCCTGATATTCTATTCCCTTTAGTATGTGTTTCTCCGCAATGGTTTTGGGCAAACATTGAAAATTATGATGACAGTTAGTTGCTGCACAAGTAACATCACTCAGTGACCCTCATTCGGCCGCGTGTTCCCCTTTCTTTACCACCTACCCGCAGACTCTCGTCATCGTGATCCAAGCGCCTGTCCATTTTGTAATGTCCCAATCCAGTTGGCGGGGGGTGGCTCACTATTGGGCTTGCCGCGGTTCTGACAGACTGCAAAAATAAGATTCACCAAGTTGCCACTGACTGCTGTTGAACTCTTTGTGAATGAGTGCCTCCGTAGCGCGTGTGGCAACGCGTACTTAAATTATTCACCAAAGGCGAAGCACTCAGCGGGTTCCAAGTATAGATTTGTTAGCCCAAACAGACGCGTTTCGGCATCCTTGCCTTTATCAATGTTTGTATGGTTTGCTGATGTGACATTTCAATTTAAAAGCAGCTTGCCTCTCTCCTATTGAGTGAAATCATAGAAGAAGGGCCATTAGTTCACAATAAATAGTCTATATTAGTCTCTGCCATCTTTGCATGTAGTTGAAAACAATGCGTTTTGTTGCCCCTGATATTCTATTACCTTTGGTAGGTGTTTCTCCACAATGGTTTTGGGCAAACATTGAAAATTATGATGACAGTTTGTTGCTGCACAAGTAACATCACTCAGTGACCCTCATTCGGCCGCGTGTTCCCCTTCCTTTACCACCTACCCACAGACGCTCTTCATCGTGATCCAAGTGCCTGTCCATTTTGTAATGTCCCAATTTAGTTGGCGGGGGTGGCTCACTATTGGGGTTGTGGCAGTTCTGACAGACTGCAAAAATAAGATTCACCAAGTTGCCACTGACTGCTGTCGAATTCTTCGTGAATGGGTGCCTCCGTAGCGCGTGTGGCAACGCGTATTTAAATTATTCACCAAAGGCGGAGCACTCAGCGGGTTCCAAGTATAGATTTGTCATCATAATTTTCAATGTTTGCCCAAAACCATTGTGGAGAAACACCAACCAAAGACAATAGAATATCAGGGGCAACAAAACGCATTGTTTTCAACTACATGCAAAGACTAATATAAACTATTTATTGTGAACTAATGGTCCTTCTTCTATGATTTCACCCAATAGGAGAGAGGCAAGCTGCTTTTAAATCGAAATGTGACATCAGCAAGCCATACAAACATTGATAAAGGCAAGGATGCTGAAACTCGTCTGTTTGGGCTAACAAATCTATACTTGGAACCCACTGAGTGCTCCACCTTTGGTGAATAATTTAAATACGGATTGCCACATGCGCTAATGGAGGCACCCATTCACGAAGAGTTCGACAGCAGTCAGTGGCAACTTGGTGAATCATATATATATATATACACACACACACATCACTTCTACCATTAAAACTGTGCACTCCGTGGCCCCCACAGACCAATCTCCACATATCATTTACACCCTAGGAGGACCTGTGATCAGCAAATTCCAGACTCACATCATCACCTCCTGCATCAAGTCCACAACATTCCCAAAGGACAGGAGCCATGCTGCAGTCATGGCCCTCTTCAAGAAACCATCAGCACACTCCAACTAATTGAGCAACTTTACCATCTCCCTACTGCTATATCCAGCTAAGATGATAGAGAAGGCAATCAACCAGCAACTCACCAACCACCTGAAGCTCCAAAACCTTCTCAACCATGCTGCCACAGGTGAGATCCACACCCTTCTAGATCGAGGATAAACTTCCGCCCCCCCAATGTAGAGCTCTCCGCTGCGTCTGACAACGTATCACACACCAGCCTCATCAAAAGACTACACACAAATAGAATCCAAGGTCTATCCGTCGAATGGATATGCGCCTTCCTTACAGGAAGAACACAGCTAGTCCGAACCCCTCCCTACACACCAGAGCCGAAGAACCTGATCTGCAGAGTCCCTCAAGGACCATCTCTCAACCCAACCTTATTCAACATGTACATGACATCACTCGCCAGTGTCATCAGATCTAACTGCATCTCCATCATCTCCGCACCGATGATACCCTGCTCATCCTCTCAATGTCAGACAAGTTCCCCACAACCAGCTCCAACTTCATCAAATGCATGATCTGTGAAGCAGGATGGATGAAAACCAATGGCTTGCAATTAAACATGGGCAAGACAGACGTGCTGATCTTTAGAACCAAGAAATCCTTGTGGTACTTCACCTGGTGGCCATCAGAGCTTGGCCCAACACCATCAACCACTATCCATGAACAAAACTTGGGAATCATCTTAGATGATAAACTCAATATGGCCTCACAAGTGAATGCACGTGGCTCCTCCTGTTTCCACATGCTACGCATCCACAGAAAAATCATTAAATGGATCCCCAGGAACACCAGGAGTACCGTCACCCAGAGCCCTAGTCACCAGTAGACTAGAATAAGGCAACGCACTCTATGCCAGAATCACCAACCACGATTTCCAACACACACAGATTGCCACAAACAAACTCATGTTAGATCTCCCATGGCTCACCAACATCACACCTCACCTCAGAGAGCTCCACTGGCTGCTGATCCACAAACATAGCCATTTCAAAATCCTCACACATGCATACAAGGCACTGCACAACATGGGTCCAGCTTACATTAACTGCTGCCTCCAATTTTACCATCTCATCAGCAGTGAGGGCTCCTCCGCTATGGCGGAGTAGCGTTACCCCCCTGCCACCCTCAAAACTTGTAAAATAAAAGGGGTTTATTATCATTTTATTTTGCAGGTTCTAAGAGCCAGTAGTCTTGGGGCGTGACCATTGCTAGGGCAGTGCAGTGATGAGGAGTGGTGGGCACTGCACTCAGTGCACATGCCGGTTTGGCCGGCCGTCTCAGGACGGCGAAACCGACATGCACACTGAGCTGTCTCCAACCCAGCTGTATTGCTGGGCTGGAGACATCAAAGCACAAGCTCCCAGTCTCCCTGAGAGTGCAAATTCCCAATGCTCATGCCAATCCTGACACTGATTTCAAACATGGGAGCAGTGTCAGGATTGTCCACAAGGGACACTAGGAGCCTGTGCTGCAGCGCCAGCGAGGACACAGAGCAGAGGAGCGTCGGACGGCAGGTAAGTTCTTTCTCCTATTTTGTTTTGTTCTATCTGTTGTCCCCCCACTCCCCTCACTCATCTACAGACCAGCCGCTACTGCTCACCAGACACCTACACTCTACCTCTCTCGCTCTCTCACGCACAACCCTCATATCAAAGCAGAACAGGAGGCCTAGCCTTCTCCTACATCACACCCAAGACTTGGAATGACCTCCCTCTACTCAAAAGAGCCCCCTCCTTGTTTCAAGAATTCAACAAGAAGCTGAAGACATGGTTTTTCAACTAACATGCAGCAGACAATCTGCACACCTGCTCTATCTCCTGGATACCCTTCGGAAGATAAGCCATGCTTTACAAATCCAAATAACAATGTTAAATCAGAGGCTGAAAATTAAGCGTCACCTTTGACTCATGGGAGCCGTGCAAATGCATCAAACAGAAGATAGTATGAGTGATGACTGCTTATTTACGTATTTTTTGTGGTTAAAATAATCGAAAATGCATTGGCTGGGGTCCCTGGCTTCTAGTAATGACTCAGTGGGGGTCCTGGAATCCAATAAAGATTTAGCAGGGGTTCCCGGGTTCCAGTAATAATTAAGTGAGGGGGACCACAGAAGTCAAAAAGTTAAGAACCACTGATCTATATCTTAGGACAAGAGAAAGAAATGTTAGAGGAGAACACACCAAGTAAACTGCCAAACACTGTATTAAAAAGGAGTTGATATGCTCTTTTTACGTTCAAATTCATCTCAGATTCAAAATCAATGTGTGTGTGCCTATAACCCTGTGCGTATTATTCTGGAATCCATGACAGGTCATTATATTTCATGTAAAAACCTGCAAGGTTAAGTCCTTCAGACCGGCTAGCTATCCTTCCTTCTAATATATTGTAATGGATCCATTACTCAGTGCAGGGTCACCTGTATCTCATCACTTTTAAGTGCTAAATGTCTTTTTACGATTTTCCTTCCCAATAACGTGATGGAATACAAACCAGGAGAAAATGTGTCTTTGCCACATCCTGGCATGCCAATTTGGAGACCAGCATATTGAAGACTCCCCTCCACCCACACAACAATTCTGACCAAATTGCTCTATTCTCTGCAGAAATCTTTCAATATTGTAGTCAGGCATGCACTTTTGCACCGTCTTCTTGTTTTTAAAACTAGGAAGGTTTGGGCTGTTTTCTTGTTTCTAATATTAGAAGGTTCACTGAAGATATGTAACACAATTATGAGCTCACGTGTGGCAGAATATGAATTGGGGAATGTCACAAAATCGTAAATGAGACCGGCTGATCTGTGCACAATACACCGTTCATTTCATAGGTCTATGCCTTATATTTGCTTGAATCCGTCGTGATATATCAGTACTTTCAGTTGCATCTATTGCACCACATTTAGATTGAAGGAAATTTAAGAAACAAAAAAATAATGGATTTATATGGATGTTTGAGTCTCTGATCAACAGATGTTGAGCACATCAATTTCCAACATCCATGCGTGCAGCTTCAGCCTACTCAAGACATAGGGGTATATTTACTACAGTCTTTCATGGGCACGGTCTTTTCTGTTCGTGCAAAGTATCCCAAAGCAAAGCCTCAGACTTACTCAGGTTTTGCAGCAGCAGTAGCGTGATGCAAAGTGACCTAAAGCGATGCAAAGCAGAAAAAGTGACATACTATATCGAGCAAAAGGTGTTTTATGCGACAAAGATGCCCTTTTCTTTGTGCTGTTTTGCATCACTTTGTGGCAAGTGGATGTTACTCGGGCAGATCAGTGTAAACACTCAGGTGTTGAGTCAAAGACTTGTTTACATAGATACTCAGATGGGGCTTTGTGTCAAAAACGAATGCCTACTTGAAACGGACAAACAAGGAGAAGTGTATTCTTTTCTCAACACAAAAACCGCTTTGCATCATGGTGGTGTTGCAGGAGATGGATCAGTGCAAATATCCAAATATTTTGATGGACAGGTTGGGATTCTAATATAGCTACGCCCAGCCTTACATAAAAAATTGACAACTAATGGAAGTAAGTTCAAACAAGGAGGAATGTGCGTATGTGCTGCAATGCTTAGCACAAATCAACACATTACACAGGAATTTGGACTACAATGGTATGCTTCCAGTTCAGATCCTATGCTAGACACCACGCACCTCTGCACGATGGTGTGAGCCTACGCTTTGTACAAAGCAGTTTGTCTGTCCACCAGTGCAGGGTTAACAACAGCAAAAGTTCAATCGTTGTAGATATGGCACAGCACAGGGTTTTCCCTTTCAAGAACCACAGCACAGAAAAATTGGATGTTGCATTGCATGAACCTTTGTAACCAAGGGAGTAGCCAGAAAATAAAATATCCACCACTTCAAACCAAAGTTGTTATGGCACCGAGCAAACGAAGCAAGTAATCACGACCCTCCCCAGAAAATCTCTCTTGTCTCTTTCATCCAAGAATCTATTCATTTGTCTTTCCATCCGCCTGCTGATATCCAAAATCTCACCTTTAAATTCTGTCAACCATTCATTCTTTCATCTATCATTTAGTTTTTCACCATTCTGTCCACCCATCCATATCCAAACCTATCCATTCATCGCCAAAAATATCCATTCATCCTTTCACTTATCCATCTCTCCAGCCACCCTTTCGCTCATCCATTCATTCACCCTTTCTTCCAACCATCTATCCTACCTTTTATTCATCCATTCTTTAACTTCTTCATCCACCCTTTCATCCATCCATCCTCCCTTCCATTCGGTCGATCTATCCACCCTTTCACTTGGCCCATCCACCCTTTCTTATCATCCATTCACTCTTTCACTCATCATCCATCCTCGCTTTTCTTCATCCATTCCTTTACTTATCTATTCACCCTCTCATCCATCCATCCTTTCACTCATCCATTCATTCTTTCTCTTGTCTGTCCTTTCATTCATTCACCCATCCATCCATCCACACTTTCACTCACCCATCCACCCTTTCAATCACACACCTATCCATCCGTCTTTTAACTCACTCAACCAACCAACCATCCACCCTTTCACGTTATTTATGAGCCTTTGTCTACCAAGTTGCAGACAGAGAGTCCCATCAAGAACTCCACCCCTGCTGTAGCTGCTAAAGTGGGTGGTCACAATGCCCCTGGTGGTAAGTACTTTAAACATGAATGTGAAAACTTGCAGTAAGCAGGCTTACAGCACATGCACATAAAAGGCTAAATCAGGGGTAATACCACTGAGCCCAAATAGAGTAACTTCATTAAACAGTGGCATATTACTGCTATATATCAACAACGAGGAGGGGACTGGGGGCGTTTATAGGTCCACCATACGAGCCCCTAGAACATATCAATTCTATTAAAAAAATGCAGTTCCTAGGGATACAGGAAGAGAGATTTAGAGGATCGGTCGGTATGTATACATATCCGAAGGTTGGAGCCAGAGTTTCCTTCTTTTGGAACTGGGGCCCTCACACATCCAGCAGGGTGTTGTGCTTCATCATAGTGCTTGTTCCTTGTCAAGCCCGCACTGCAATGCCCGATGGGCACCCTTTAAGGGGATCTTTATCGGAGATCTTTTGTTCTCAAGCCGTAATGTGAAGTGCGAGTGTAGTGCCGTGGAGTGTAGATGAGTGTACAGAGTGTGTGAATATTAAAAGGAGACTAAGTAGTACTCTAAAAGTTTTAATCAGTGGGTCTACTTGTCTAGTTAAAACCAGAGTTAGCGAAATACCGACATGATGTTCAGTGGTTGCTAATACAAAATGGTCAACGTTTCTTGCTTCATTTGTCACAAAAGTGATCAGTTAGCAATTCATTAGGACCGGAAATAAAATGACTATCTACACAGTGGTTGGCATCATAGTTAGTACAAGGGGTAAACCAAGAACTAGAACAACCTAAATGTGAAGTACCTTATGGATATACTGACTTAAAATTATAATAATCACATACATAAATAAAGTTCTCAATAAAATACAGCAAGCAGTAGAATTATTACCATGCTGTTAGTTGAAAAGGGCGCGTAAGGCACAGTGGAAAGGCAGAATAGAGGGGCAAGCAGGTGGCACATCTAGAGGCATAAGCAGGCAGGGCAAGATATCAAACACCATGACTTAAAATAAAATACAATACAAGACTCACCCATCTTGGGTGGGTAACCAACTACATCAAGTACTAGCAGAGGGAATGCTAAATTATAACGTCCTAGTGTGGGGAGAAAGGATATTCAAAAATGTAATCCAGCAGCAGCATTTCATTAATTAGTACAGCTGAATTGTAGCGTTCTAGTGTGGGGAGGAAGAATATCCCAAGCGTATATCACAGTGGCGGCATGTCATTGTGTAGAGCACAGCAAACACAAGGAGATGATGGACGGAGCGCTGAAACTTTTCAGACACTTACCCCCAGTCACAGATCTGGGTTGACTCCATCATCATTCTTTAGCTCACTTCGCCACCCCAGTTAAGACACAGCTATATGTAAATCAGTCTTGACCCTGTGCCTCATGGGAACAGTCCAGCCCGAAATGCCAAGCCATGTCTTCCCTGGACCGGAAACAAGCATCCTGGGACTGGTTTCGGGCTAACAGCCCTCATCAGCCAGGCTACCTTGTATCCAGTGGCAAAGTGAGCAAGGGACCCACGTCTGGGCATACCCTGCCAACTTAGGGCGAACAAAGCAAACACAAGGAGATGATGGACGGAGCGCTGAAAGTTTTCAGACACTCACCCCCAGTCACAGATCTGGGTTGAATCCACCATCGTTCTTTAGCTCACTTCGCCACCCCAGTTCAGACACCGCTATATGCAAATCAATCTTGACCCTGTGCCTCATGAGAACAGTCCAGCCTGAACTGCCAAGCCATGTCTTCCCTGGACCGGAAACAAGCATCCTGGGACCGGTTTCTGGCTAACTGCCCTCATCAGCCAGGCTAGCTTGAATCCAGTGGCAAAGTGAGCAAGGGACCCACGTCTGGGCATACCCTGCCAACTTAGGGCGAACAACGCAAACAAAAGAGATGACGGACGGAGCGCTGAAACTTTTCAGACACTCACCTCCAGTCACAGATCTGGGTTGAATCCATCATCGTTCTTTAGCTCACTTTGCCACCCCAGTTCAGACACAGCTATATGCAAATCAGTCTTGACCCTGTGCCTCATGGGAACAGTCCAGCCCGAACTGCCAAGCCATGTCTTCCCTGGACCGGAAACAAGCATCCTGGGACCGGTTTTGGGCTAACAGCCCTTATCAGCCAGGCTAGTTTGAATCCAGTGGCAAAGTGAGCAAGGGACCCATGTCTGGGCATACCCTGCCAACTTAGGGCAAACAAAGCAAACACACGGAGATGATGGACAGATCGCTGAAACTTTTCAGACACTCGCCCCCAGTCACAGATCTGGGTTGAATCCATCATCGTTCTTTAGCTCACTTCGCCACCCCAGTTCAGAAACAGCTATATGCAAATCATTCTTGACCCTGTGCCTCATGGGAACAGTCCAGCCTGAACTGCCAAGCCATGTCTTCCCTGGACCGGAAACAAGCATCCTGGGACTGGTTTCGGGCTAACAGCCCTCATCAGCCAGGCTACCTTGTATCCAGTGGCAAAGTGAGCAAGGGACCCACGTCTGGGCATACCCTGCCAACTTAGGGCGAACAAAGCAAACACAAGGAGATGATGGACGGAGCGCTGAAAGTTTTCAGACACTCACCCCCAGTCACAGATCTGGGTTGAATCCACCATCGTTCTTTAGCTCACTTCGCCACCCCAGTTCAGACACCGCTATATGCAAATCAATCTTGACCCTGTGCCTCATGAGAACAGTCCAGCCTGAACTGCCAAGCCATGTCTTCCCTGGACCGGAAACAAGCATCCTGGGACCGGTTTCTGGCTAACTGCCCTCATCAGCCAGGCTAGCTTGAATCCAGTGGCAAAGTGAGCAAGGGACCCACGTCTGGGCATACCCTGCCAACTTAGGGCGAACAACGCAAACAAAAAGAGATGACGGACGGAGCGCTGAAACTTTTCAGACACTCACCTCCAGTCACAGATCTGGGTTGAATCCATCATCGTTCTTTAGCTCACTTTGCCACCCCAGTTCAGACACAGCTATATGCAAATCAGTCTTGACCCTGTGCCTCATGGGAACAGTCCAGCCCGAACTGCCAAGCCATGTCTTCCCTGGACCGGAAACAAGCATCCTGGGACCGGTTTTGGGCTAACAGCCCTTATCAGCCAGGCTAGTTTGAATCCAGTGGCAAAGTGAGCAAGGGACCCATGTCTGGGCATACCCTGCCAACTTAGGGCGAACAAAGCAAACACACGGAGATGATGGACAGATCGCTGAAACTTTTCAGACACTCGCCCCCAGTCACAGATCTGGGTTGAATCCATCATCGTTCTTTAGCTCACTTCGCCACCCTAGTTCAGAAACAGCTATATGCAAATCATTCTTGACCCTGTGCCTCATGGGAACAGTCCAGCCTGAACTGCCAAGCCATGTCTTCCCTGGACCGGAAACAAGCATCCTGGGACTGGTTTCGGGCTAACAGCCCTCATCAGCCAGGCTGGCTTGAATCCAGTGGCAAAGTGAGCAAGGGACCCACTTCTGGGCATACCCTGCCAACTTAGGGCGAACAAAGCAAACACAAGGAGATGATGGACGGAGCGCTGAAACTTTTCAGACACTCACCCCCAGTCACAGATCTGGGTTGAATCCATCATCGTTCTTTAGCTCACTTCGCCACCCCAGTTCAGACACAGCTATATGCAAATCAGTCTTGACCCTGTGCCTCATGGGAACAGTCCAGCCTGAACTGCCAAGCCATGTCTTCCCTGGATCAGAAACAAGCATCCTGGGATCGGTTTCGGGCTAACAGCCCTCATCAGCCAGGCTAGCTTGAATCCAGTGGCAGAGTGAGCAAGGGACTCACATCTGGGCATTGTGTAGAGAAATTAAATGAAGAATTTCTAAAGCGCAACATGACCCGGAGGTATCTAGGCGCTAAAAACACTAAAAGGCAGTTATTCCCAGAGAAATGTTACTGGTAGAGCCAGGTTTTTAAGCGCTTCCTGAACTGTAGCAGATTGTGTTAGTTTTTCAGGGAGGTGGGCAAGGAGTTCCAGAGTTTAGTGGTAGTATAGGAGAAGCTTTTGCCTCCCCATTTTGCTCTTGAGATTTTGGGGATGGCAAGATTGCCACTATTAGCAGATCTTAGTGATCTGCCTGGGATGTAGGGTTTAAGGAGTTGTGATAGTTGTCGTGGGCCTTTACCGTGTATTGCCTTAAATGTGATGCACAAGGCTTTGAACTGGATGCGCTTGTTAATAGGCAGCCAATGTAGTTCTGCGAGAGCCTTGGAAGCTGAGGCGAGACGAGGAAGCCCAAGCAGAACTTTAGCAGCGGCATTTTGGATAGTCTGCAATTTTTGTAGACTACGTTTGCTTACACTGGTCAAAAGGGCGTTGCAGTAGTCTAGTCTGGAACCAATCAAAGGCTGTGACTACTGTTTTCCTGAGCTCAAACGGGATGAGCGGTAGTATCTTCCTCAAGATTTTGAGGATGAAAAAGCAGGTTGCTGTTGTATGGTTAATCTGGGGCTCAAAGGAGAGCTTGGCATCAAACAGAACTCCCAGGTTCTTGACCTTATCAGCTGGTACCGGGAGAGGGCCCATGTGACTTGGCCACCAGCTATCTGACCAGACAATGGGTGTATTGCCATAAAGCATGAACTCAGTTTTTGAGGCGTTGAGCTTGAGACAATTTGTCTGCATCCAATTCCCAAAATGACTTATACATTTTTGAAACCGAGACGCGGTGTCTGCGGACGAACTATTAATAGACACCATGATTTGCGTGTCGTCGGCATATGGCACCAGCGTAAATCCAAACGTTTTTATCAATTTGGCCAATGGAGTGACGTAGAGATTAAAAAGAGTGGGGCTCAACGACGAGCCCTGAGGCACTCCACAGGGCGATGTAAAGTCTGGGGAAACAAACGGGTCAAGCGCTACGGACTGTGTCCTGTTAGACAGGAAGGATTTGAGTAAGAGGAGTGCTTTGTCTCTTATTCCCAGTGAAGCAAGACGATCGACCAACACGTCATGATTAACGGTGTCGAATGCCGCTGACCGGTCTAAAAGTATCAGGGCTGCACTTCCACCTTTATCGAGTGTTATCCTAAGTTCCTCCGTGGCTGTGATTAGGGCTAGTTCCGTAATGTGGTGGGCCCGGAAGCCAAATTGTGAGTGGTCTAGGATATCGCCTTCCATAAGGAAGGTGGACAGTTCCTCATTTAGATATTTTTCTATGATTTTGGCTGGGAACGGTATCCTGGAGATCGGTCTGTAGTTGGAAGGATCATCTAGGTCCAAATTTGGCTTTTTCAAGAGAGGCAAAATAGATGCTTTTTTCCATTCAGTAGGGAAGGCTCCTGAGGAAGTCATGGTGTTAAAGATAGGCCAAAGGACAGGTCCCATGACTTCTGGGACTAGATGCACGATTTTAGGGGGAGAGGGATCAGAGGGTGATCCTGATTTTACTAGGGAGATCAGCTCAATAGTGCGATCAAGGGTAATTGGTGAAAACGTAGATAGAATGGTGGTGGGAGGACTGGCAGTGTTGATTTGGTGGGATGTGCTTGCACTGGAATTCTTGTCTGTCAGTGCAGATGATTTGACTTGGGGAATAAAGCTGTCGAAGACTTGGTTGACTTTAAATTGAAAGGCGTTTGCTAGCCTGTTGCAAAATTGCTGGCTATTGCCCTGGCTTTGAATTTCAGGGAGCTTGGAGAGTTTTTTACTGTAGCAAACAATTTTTTAGCACAGCCATTAGATGCTTCAATATTTTCTTAGATGAAGTCCGATTTGGCTTTAACAATGAGCTGTTTATAGATTTGCATAGCCTGTTTATATTCTGATTTTGTTTGATCATTGTCGGCTAGTCTCCATTTCCTTTCTAGTTTTCTACATGTCTGTTTTTGCTCTTTAAGGGATTTATTCAACCAAGGCTCGGAGCGCCTAGTTGGGTACCGTGTGGTTAGGGGGGCTAATTGATGTCCCGCATGGTGTAACCAGGAGTGATAATTTGATACTGCCTCATCAAGGTTTACCGGTGTAGAGTTATGCAAGCCTAGTAATGTCTTGCTAAGTTCGTCTTTCTTAATTTTATGCCATGGCCGAAAGCTAAACGTTTTCTTTGACAAACCTGTGGACTTTTTAAGAGGTAGGTAGATTTTAAACAGCACTGCTTTGTGATCTGACCAGATAAGTGGTACCGTTTTGTTCCATAGAAGGTTAGGATGGTCAGAAAAGATTCCATCCAAGCAGTGCCCTGCCTTGTGGGTCGATTCCTTGACTAGTTGATTAAGCCCTACACTGGCCATATAGTCTAGGAGGGCCTCTGTATCTGTGTCTGTGAAGTTTTCAAGATGAAAGTTAAAATCGCCAAGGAGGGTATAAATGGGTAGCTTTGCTTTGGGTTCTAGGAGCTGGCCAATGGAGTTTAAAAAGTTGGCCTTGGCTAATGGTGGGCGGTAGATAAGAGAGCCGTTAAAAGTGTTGTGATTGTCAAGTTTAATTTTAAAGCTGGCTACTTCTCCTTCGGTAAAGTCTGAGTTTGTATTAAACTTAATATTGAGAGTATTTCTGGCTATGAGTGCGATACCCCCCCCCTCTTTTCCCAATTCTGTCTTTCCCGTAAATATTAAAGCCATCTGGGAGGGCTCCCAAGAGATCAGGTTCAGATGAGGGCTCGGCCCAGGTCTCCGTTATAAAGGCTATGTCAATAGCATGCTCCTCCATAAAGTCATGAAATGCTAGGGCGTTTCTGATGAGAAAGCTCGTGTTAATAAGTAAGCAGTGGGTTGTATTCTGATTATTGTTCAAATTTATTTGCTTGGTATGCCTGCGTCTTACTTGAAATAGAGGAAGACTATGGAGCACTGTGGTGCAATAGGGGCATGCTGTTTCTCCTTTAATCTGGCATGGATCATGGGGAGTGCTCAGGCGGCATTTATCTGTGGTTTTAAGGTGCAGAAGGGCTTCCCTGGTATACCGTATTGGAGAGCTGCTTTTGCCGTCGTGCGAGAAACCGGCATTATGGCTGGCGCTGTGTGCAGATCGTGCCCAGACGGGCTTGCCTTTGGCACGCTGGCGGCGCGTCCGCTGCAGCATACGGCTGATATAGAGCCGAAATGCCAGAAAGCTAGAGCGCCGACCGATTACTTCCGGACCGGAAGTGAGGGCCGAATCAGGTGTTGCTAATGAAATCAAGTCCCGCCCTCTGCTCAAATGGCACAACAGCCGCGGCGGACCAAGGCAAGGACTGCAGTGGTAGGTAAGATCAAATGTGCAACATTCAGTGACTAAAACTGAAATTTAAAAGCGTTGAGCAATGTTAAAAGCAAGCAATATTTAAAAGCAAGCAAGCGTTTACACGCATTGAAAAGACAGCGAGGATGAGGTTAAAAGCATTCCGAGAATGAAGTTAAAACAGTTAAAACAGAACAGTTGGTTTTAAAAATTATCGAGGAAATTAAGTGGCAGCAGCCGGCCACCCCAAAGTAGGAGTCTGGCGCCTGGCAGTTTGCACAGAGATCCCTCCGGTGTCACTGCTAACTCGTGCTCAGCATGACCGCGGTGGCGTTTACTCACGGTTTTGACGCGGCTCGATAGCCGGACGACCTACCCCCGCTCGACCGACTTTGACAAGTGTGAGGGCTTGAGGAGCACGAGATGAAATACTTGCACCTTTACCCAATGGGCCGGTACTGGGGGCATTCCTTGCTGTGAAAAGCGGACATGTCAGTCGTGCCATGTTAGGAGTGGCTGAGTAAAAGGTAGTCAATGTGCTCCCGCTGTAGCAGGTAAAAGAAACAGGAGAGGGAGGGAGGCGCGGGCAGGCATCATCGCATATGAAAGTACAGAGGCTAGCAGCAAAACATGCAAAAATGCGTGCATCAAGTTGGAATGTACAAGGAGTATTAAACAGGGACTTCAAGCACAAAAATAGACGTGCTCCCTGTGGTCAATTGCCACAGTATCATTGGTGTCATCGAAATTTAAGGAACCATCGTAAAGCTCATTGAGTCAGAAAAGGGGAATCCAGGTTCTCGTAGCCCCACAGCACGCATACAAGAGTGTGGGTGGGACCACAACTGACTGCAAAGTTCCCTGGTGTTCATGGGAGCAGTAGTTAGAATGTGAAATAGTAAAAAAGGGTAAAAAGAAGAATCCTAGAGATCTAAACACACAGCTAATGTCAGTATCGGGGTACTGGCCCGTGGGTGATGAAGTGGCCAGGAAGGTATGAGGCCATCTGTTGAGGAATGTACAAGATATACGTCAATGTACACAGCCATGTGAGAGCTAGGGAGGGACTACATGGCAGAAAGTGTTGTGCAAAGAATTCCAAACACAGGTGGGAGCTGTGGGTGAAAGTGTAAGCCTCCAATAAAGGTAGTATGTGGGGGTTCTACTTATTTAATCCGCTCCAAGGAATGTCCTCATTCAATCTCTGCTTGTCAGAGGAGAGGCGGAAAATTCAATTTTGCTCTCTCCTGAAGCGGGTGTGTTTGTTCATTAGTGAGTGTGCCTCAATAATGGTCCACCATACATTGCCTGTAGAACCTGCACCTGAACTACTCTAGAACTACAAAACATACAGTCAGCACTAATGTGAAAAATGATGAAAAGCTATCACTCTGGTTTCCTCGTAGAAGAGAATAGAGAACAGCTTTTGTTACAGTCCAAATTAAATACTTGCAAACATGTGGCAAAAACTGAAACAAATAGATGGTTCTCTATTATTACAGATAAAATTATGCATGAAGCAGATTCAATTTGCCACATTTCTTATTTTAAATGCAGCATAACTGGGACTAAATCGTATGTCTCATTCTTTAAAAAAAAGGGCTATCATGAATTAGGGTTCATGTTATTCAAAAATGTATTAATTGCTACATTGTGTAAAGTTCCTTCGATCAGATTTACTGTGGTGTTATTAATTAGGTTTTATACAAAAACATATCAAGATTCCAGCGGGCCCCCTTTAACAGCAGAGTTAAAGTGTACAGCTAAGAACTGCCACTCTAGAGACCAGACGACCAATATTGAGTGACCTTTAACCCAGGTGCCAAATACGAACAGCACTAAATTCCAGGTTTCCTTAAAAGCGTCAGAATGCTGCTTACTTTGAAGCGTCGCCTCTTTCTCAGGCTGCAGCTTATTGGAATCTACAATACGTCATGGCGTGCTTAGAAAAGGAGCCCTGGGAGTTGCAGTCCTACATAGGCCACTAACAAAAAGGAAAAATTAGCCTGAAGACTACAGCCCCCAAGGAACAACTGTGTCTGATGCATAAAGTTGCGAGACAACACAGCCAGTGCAGTGTATCAGAGTCACATTTAAAACGAACGGGTGAGTTTGACGCCCTGCAAACGAATCGCTTTTGCATAATATGCCCTACCAACACCACTCCCGCTGGCAAAAGCGGGGGTTGGCGACACCGCTGTTTGTAGCTATATTTTATATACTATACTTTAAAAGGGCCAAAACCTAGCAAAAAAATGGCATTCTTCTGCACGAGTGCCTGGGCAGCCATTATTAAGAACACACCATGGACTTTCTTACAAATGAACTAATACATTTCCAGCAGGTCAAGACTACTGAAAGGCTAGCTGGTTTGGATCAGCGTAAATCCTCTCAGGCAGAGTCAGACACATCCATGTTCTGACCAAGCACCACTGGACTTTGAGAACAACAAGCTTGTGACTGGCTTTTCTGTAAATAATAATTTACAATGAACAGAGTGAGTGGAAGAGACCAGAGTCATCCTGAGTGGGGTTTTTTGTTATTGGTTGGATAAATATAAAAACTGAAAACTATGCTTAAAATAGTCCAATCCCTATCGACCACTTCCAAACTTTTACTCAGTTTTCCCCCATCATCCTATCTTGCTCCACATTGATATCAATGGTTTGCAGGGGACAATCCTAATTGGTTAACTTGGGAAGCTTGGATTGGGATTCAAATCTGTTGGTTTCATAATATATAAATTTGTCACTGGACCATTCATCTGTCTATTGTGGTGTAGTTCCTAGGACCCCCCAGGACCTCAGCGTTTTGGATGACCTAAACTGAGGGCTTGGTGTGCAGACAGACTCTGGACACCCCCACAGGATGAGCCAGCCATTAGACCAGCTAGCTCTACAGTGCCACTACCACCCCCTGTAGTCTTAGAGTGGTGTAGGTAGTTTCTGGCAACCACTGAACATGACAAACCTGATTCCTCAGGTATCGTGAAAACAATACGGTATCTTTCGCTCAGTCACTCGTGCTTGCTTTTCTCAAAATACATAGAATGATGATTGGAACGGTTTCAATAATTATTTATTGGTCAAGCGTTAGTCTAGTATGAAACATGTTAGCTGCGACAATCAAAAGACAGGAGCAGACAAATGTAATGGCTAGTACCAATATCGTAAAAAGTAGATACATTTCTACCATAGTGCGAATAAGATGAATAAAAGCATATTACATAAAACAATAGCATTGGCGTACTCCTACGATGCGTAGCCTACCTAACCGTGTCTAGCCTTGAGGTGTAGGTGAAGCGTGTAAGTGCTAGGATATGTCCTAATGGAACCTAATGGAGCCAAGAATTCCCTGGGGAAGGGATAACCCCTCACCTGATGGTTCTGAATGAAAGACCCTATCTCTGCATCAAGGAGGGCACCCCGCAAGGGATGTCAGGTCTCTGCCTGTCGAAGGATCAGCCTGCAGAGTGTCGGTCAAGCTCGGAAGGAATTCTCCTCTGTCTGTCTAAGGGGGAGTGAGGGTGTTTTATACTAAAGTGGTCACTCTGGGGTTTTTCTAGAATCGATATGTTTTGAAAACATTCGCTAATCCGTTTCTAAACAAACATGATCATGCACAGCTGGCTGTTGGCCATGGATGAAAAAAAGTGGTGACCCTTGTACAGAATAAATCTACCGTGCCTGGGGACATGTTTATGTACATCAGGTACAGGGATTAAGATATGGTACCAAGAGCCTGATGTCGGAAAGACAGAAGTAAGCTACTAGGTAAAAGGTCAGCTGTGTAAGACCGTTGTGTCGTGTGGATGGGACACAATGTATGTAATCGGTATGTACATGATGGGACTAACCTAAAGGACATGACACCCACTCCTCATAAAAGGTCAACATGATCAGCTAGGTAATGATAGTAAATGCTAAAAAAGGCATAATATAAAAAAATCCTTTATATTAAAAGCATACTAAAAAGCACTTAAAGTCTCAAAAAGCATCTATAAAAAAGGTCTATATGAAAGGTATTCTTCCCTAAAAAGTGTTCATAAAAGGTCCTCTATATTTTTAATATAATGTCATTGTTTTTCTGAGCACCTTGAAGGCCACCACGTGCAGATAGAGCTGAGAAGAATAAAACAAAGTATGTTCGACCTTCAATTTGGTACATGTTTAAAAAGTTGCCAAACTGTTCCCAGCACAGGAAAGGCCAGATTGTTTAAGAATCCTACGCTGTAGACTCAACATCACTGTACATGGCATCCGCAGGAGGCAGTCCCTCCAGTACTTCCAGTATGATATCAAATGAGCAGAGGTTGTCATCATCGTTGTTTCCCACAGCAGCCAAAGGGGAAGAAGTAGATGCCTGCATGCCTGAGACTGATCATTGCACATCCGTTGCAGAGCTGTTCTCCGGTCCAACAGGAGCGGAAGCATCCCGTGGAGGCTCTAGGAACACCATCATCAACTGTGGACAACTGTGCACATGGGCCCATAAAGGCGCAAGGAGCATGTCTATGTCCAGTGGCACAACAGATGGAAGTGTCAGACACAGGTCCAACACGCGCCTGAATCCGCAAAAAAGGCAGCAGAATACTGATAGGATGCAGTCAAGCCTGGCCGGTCTGAAAGACAGAAACCATGCTCACTCAGCTCTTGAAGCCGAGGTAATCCCATTAAGAACACCAATCGCTCACGACAACATCGCTCCAGCAGTGCTCTCTCCATGTCTTGAGTGATGCTGACATCGATTGCAAAGCAATAGGAGTAAAATGAGGATGCCCGCTACTGAAAGCAGGACCAAAGGAAGCCCTCCAAAAATGCTTCCCAGTACGGAGTGTATAAATGATGGAATCAATCCGAAAATTGTTTGAAAGGTGGTTAACATTCCTGATCCAATGCTCTTCAAAAAAGTGTACGATACCACTTGTATCAGACATGTTAAAGATACGATGGACCATTTCTCTGAAATGTAGAGGGAAGTTTGTACGGACCAACGCCTGTATCTCTGCTGAAGACCTTGCCACTTGGAGATCAAAAGTCTCTCGGGCTGAAGTTAAGGCCACAGTATGCTGAAACAGCATGGCTTTCAGTCTGCTCAGAGAATCAAACCCTATGTTGGATACATTCAGTGAAGGCCACAGTGGTGCCTCCCTAACTGTGCGAGCTGGGGGAAACAATACTTGCTTACAACAAATAACCCTGGAGTTGACAGTCACTAGATAAGCAATGCCGGGCATCATACCACAGCACCCTTGGTCATTCAGAATCAAGTAACTCCCATTTGAAAGTAACTCGAAAACCGGATGAATTGTGGCAGCTGGAGAACCCTTCAACAGCAGGACAAGTTCGCTATGGACGCATTACATGCACTGTGCAGCAATATTTCTTTACACACTAAAGACCCACTCAAGGCCTTTTCCCAGTTAGAACCACTCAGAAAAACTTCCTCGTCTTTGTTCCTGCACCTTTATCTGTACGGTAACTCCCAAGTTTCTCGTATGTACCCTTTGCCCAACGCTTCATACCTGCCTACTGGGAAATATTTCTGGCAGTACTGGAATTGGAATGTCGTGATTGGCAGTGTGATATAGCCATGGATTAACCATTCCGTAGATGGTGATTCTGCTACAGTAAAAGGTAACTTCTCTAGTTTTTCAATGAGTGAGACAAGAGTGTGGTCATGCTGTTGTCTACCACAGCTAAGGCCTTTTCTAGGTTAATTCTATCTATTTCACGAAGTCTCTCTGCAGCTTCCTTTTGGGAGACTTTCCAAAACTCATTATAGATGGTGTATAAGAAGCGTTTCCTACGTGGTTTCTTGTGACCTAACAAGAAATCCCTAAGATCCATGTTGTCTGACAAAAGAGACAAGTGTTGTTTCACCTGTGATAGTGTTGAAGTCTTTAGCCAATCTAGGCACAACTTCCCGACTCTATAGGAAGTCACTTCCCCTGGATCGTCTATGTGTGCATAGTGTGGGTCAGGCCTATGGATACTAAACCCTTCGTTGGTACCCTTAAATCTTGAGTTACACATGTTTGTGTCTATGGGCCAAACCAACCAACCCTTACAGTCAGGAGATGACGAATTGTACATTTTTGTACCATGTGTCCCTTCACTTATTAGCGTGTTACTTGAAATACCCTTACTAGGTGTGTGTGAAGGGATGCTCAGTGTTTTCAGGTCTTTGAATTTTGCAAACCCATAACAGGTAGTTTGTTGCACTGTTCTGTTCAGGAAAACAATCTGTAATGGTATGAGGCAAGCTCTAAATAAAGCCTCAGTTCCCTGAACCTGCCACTCTGTTGTCCCCCAGATGGATTTGGTGTCTATGGTGTCTCTCCAGTAGTCAAAACCCTGTATAGTTGGGAGATAAAAGGTGCTGAATCTATCAGCTTTGTGTTTGTTAGCATAATTTTCTTCACTGTTACATTGATCTGTGCAAGTTTGTAGTAAAAGGATTCTGAGTCTGTTGTATTGAACCCTGAAAAATATGCGAATTTCTGTATGAATGTGGCAGAACTTTCCTTTGGTGGTGTTGGGCAATGTTCCCATTGATGGTACACATTAGTAATGCGTGGTACACTTGCTCTATGCAAAAAATGATGACCATAATTCTGGTAACAAAACATGGTATTGTAGTCAGTTGAATCCTCATACAATTCCCTGTAAGAAAATGCAGTAGATTGTTCTAAATCTTTGAGCCTAGTATTTACAGTCTCAATGTCCCAATCATCAGATAGTGTACTGGGGGTAATGAAATCATTTAAAGAAATTTTAAACAAATGTGGAATTTTCAAATGTTCAGTGGGGCCATATACATCATGAGAAACGTTATCCCAAACTATAACATCCGGTATTGGAATTGCTGTGATGTTCACCAGGGACAAGTCTCTTTGTTCACAGTGTGATGATGTACGTGGTTTCAGGACCAAGTTCACAGATTGTACTGCAGAGTGTTCTGGAAGATAATGTCTATTCACAAGCAGAAAAAAGACAGTCACTGTGCCAATCCAAATTAACAGGTATACTACCCCTATTGCAAACCAAATATGCAACCAAGGTGACACTAAGTAAGTCTTTTTGAGCAAACAATAGAATTGGCAACATTTTTCTTTCTTTGAAGTGGGTGGCGTTTGATCAGGTTCACTTGGATCTAAAGAAAAATCATCGAAGTTGATGAAGTAGCCAGACGCAGTTCGATATATCTTCGGTAGCTCTGCAGGTTTTGTAGAACTGGCAGATGTGTAGTTTGAAGGCACATTAATGTAGACATCATTGTTGGGCCGAATTGCAACTTGCATTGTCGTTTCTTCTTGATGTTTTTCAATTTCAACTGGTGTGATTTGTACTCCATTATTCGTTACTCCTTCACATTGTGTAGTGGAGTCTTGAAAGGTTATTAGTCTTTTCATCTGAACTTCCTGTATAGTAGCAAGAGGAGGTCCGCGGCTACTCAGGACCCCACGCGGCCTACTGTTGAGGATCGGTCACATGATGCGGTTTGATCAGATCAATGGAGACAAATCTTTTTTCTTTTTTGCAGGCAAAAGGCGGAAGAAGTACCGTTCTTGATCCCACTACCGCTAGGACAGATACAGCTGTTCTGTAAGATGGCCCAAACTCTCTTCTGTCCATGATCTTTTCCCTGACCAGGTCTCCAATCTTCGGGACCCAGGCAGGTCTTGCCGGAACTGGTTTCACTTCCCCAGTGGCGGTGCATTTGACTTGCACGTTGCTTTGTAGTGCTCGGAATTCATTGAGTTCCTGTAAAACAGCCAAACGCTCATTCAGTTCAAATGGCTTTGCATCCGCCACTGTGCTGGCACAATTGAGATCAGGTACCCACATTCTTGTCCCAAACAGGATTTCATAAGGGGTACGGCCTCCCAAGGACATTCTCAGCATGTTGTTGAGTGCCCTCTGGACCCCATATAGGTGATTGACCCATGTACCACCCACGCCTAATACCCTTGTTGTTAAGGATTGCGTTAGGTCCCAGTTTTTCCTCTCCACCACCGAATTTCCCTGGGGATGGTAGGGGGAGGAGCACCGCAAGACCACGCCCATACTTTCCATGGCTTCCTTGTAAGCCCTAGAGCTAAACGCAGGACCACGGTCGGAATGTAACGTGCCAATTGCGTATGTCCCGATGAAGACTCGCAAATCCTTTATAACTGTTTGAGTGTCAGCTGAGCGTTGCGGCCAAACCCATAAGAATCTAGAGCATGAATCTACTGCCACCAAGATGTACTTGTAAGCCCCGTCAGAATTTAATGGGCCGCAGTGGTCCAAATAGACACATGCGAGAGGTCTGTCTGAAATCAGTAATGGTGTTTGTAGTGGCTTGTAAATGGTGGAACCCTTCATCTGCTGGCAAATATCGCAGGTCAGGACATAGTCCTTTGTTTGTTTTGTCAGCCCAGACCACCAGTAATGCTGCTTCAATAATGAAATTGTTGCAGTGACTCCTGCGTGTGCTGAGCTCAGACCATTCTGTGCAGCTGGTATCAAACCTAATCTGCGACCTTTATTTGGTAATACTCTATCCTCCACTCCTGGAATTTGAGCATATGGTGTGTTATGTGCATCTAACTTGTAGGAGTACTTGAGTGGAAAGCGTTTTGGCAGGACAGGTGAGCCATTCTTTGAGGCATTGATAGCTACTAGTATATCTCCGTCTATTCTCGTGTGTGAACGAGTGATTGCGGCAACGGCAGCAGTTCGCACTGTCACCTGGGCGGTTTCATCAGCCAGTGAATTCCCTTCAACGTGTATGCCAACACGCTGATGACTCAAGGTGTGAATAACTTGAGCCCGTGGCAGGCCTGCTTTCAGCTTTGCCACTTGTTCCCATAACAATTTATGTTTTATCGTGCCACTCTTGGCGTCTCTAAATCTATTATGGCCCCAGTACTGAAGATATTCATTGTAAGATTGCACACAGTAAAACGAATCGCACACAATCAGTGTGGGGAATTCCGATCCGTATACTTTAGTGCTAGTATCAGGGCTTTCAGTTCTGCCAGCTGCGCTGTACAATCTCCCAGAGATTGCAGTCGTATTGCTGGGGTGGAACTTACCATATCGCATCCGACCTTTCACTATAGCGCATGCAGCGCTAATCTGCTGTTTACTTCCTATGGCAGGTTGCGCAGAACCGTCAGTATAAATGATGTGTTCATACTGATAAAGAGGCAAGATTTCATTAGGGAAGAGGGTATTCTTGTTCTTACTGCAGGAATGCTTGTGTTCTAATTCTTGGATCTTATCTATATTCTACACCTGTAAGTGAGGGATTAGCCCATTGTATCCATCGTGGATGTAGTGCCTTTGCATTTGGAATGCTGGCTTTAGTTACTGCTTCTAAAGTCGTTATCGGGGTTACAACAATGATGTGTTTCCCCTGTGCAAGTGCTCTTTCTCTCATTACAGCAGTCTGTACAGCTGTCAGAATTTTTTCTGTTGCTGCAAATCGATTTTAAGCATTTGTGTACAGATGAGATTTGTATGCGATGGGGACTGTCTCACCTTTATTGAATGTCATATATGTATACCCTGATAACCCGGGGATGACCCGTATTACCAGGTTGCGGACGTTTACTCGTGTCTGCAAGTGTTTTGAAGATATCATGTCAGCTTGAACTGAACGTACAGTGTCTGTATGTTTTTGAGTCCACTTGTTTGCTGTAAAATAAGGTCTGATCAAGTCATAGAAAGGTGTTACTCTTTCTGCGTAGTCTTGAATGTATGTTCTGCCGAAATTTTGAAATCCTAATATGGATTGTAAACCCTTCAGAGTTTTCGGAGGCTGTATTAGCGCGCATTTTTCTAGAAAATTTGCGGCCAGGCTTTTGCCTTCACTTGACAGCTCATATACCAAAAATAGGACGCTGAGATGGGCAATCTTTGATTTTTTAAGTTAAATGTGTAGCTCAGATTGGGAAAACCAACAATTATGTTTTTCACCCTGCACAAGTGATCAGGTAATTCATCGTCCATCAGATAAATATAATCTACATAGGACACTGCCTCTTCATTGTAAGTTTGTAATAGCTCTGACACCCTTGCCGAGAATAGCCTGGGGCTGTTCTTATAGCCTTGGGGAAGGCGGCAAAACTGACACCGATTGCCAAGGGCGGAAAATCCGGTCAAATATCAGCTTTCAGGAGCTATATTTTGGCAGAAGAATCCATTCCAGATGTCTAGTTTTGTTTTGTATTTCTTCGGCACAATGTTATTCATTAATGCGGCACTATGTGCGTTCTGAACTGCAAATGTTTTTGTGCATGTGTTCAAGTGTCTGTAATCTAAAACCAAATGATATGTGTTGTCAGGTTTCATTACGGGAAACAAAGGGTTGTTCATCGATGAGGTGCAAGTTTCAATCACACCTTGGTATTCTAGTTGGTCTAGGATTTCTTTGACCTGTTTCTTCGCTTCATTTTTAATAGGGTACTGTCTCTGTGGAGTTGGAGTATTTTTTAATGGGATTTCGTGGTGTTTGGACTCCATGTCCCACCCTACATGGTTGCGGTATAATGCCGGAGCTAGCGCTTGCGCCCACTCTCTCGTGTATGAGTGTTTTAAGGAAACAGGAGGCAAAATTACGCTTACACCTTTTGGGCAATACATTATAAATTCAGGCGGTCAATCATTTTCTGCTAACAGGATATCATATCCAAATGTCACATTTTCCCAAAAAGACCTTTAATTTGCCTTGAGATGTCCCCCTCTATTTGGAGATTAATTCCGTGTAGATGATGTGGGACACTCACTCGTGTATCTGGTGATTCCACTGTGATGTACTCTTTCAATACTGCTTTCACCAGAAATTCCTTCAGGTTCTGGCCAACTATTGTTACTTCTGCCGTGCTGTCTAGCATCGTCAGAGCCCATTCCCTGTTCAGAAGCTGAGTCCTCAGTAACCTGGGCATTTCTAATTTTTAAGCCAGCTACTTTCTCCTTTTTGAACTGAGTCTTTGCTTTAGGTTGCTCTTCCTGTTTGATAATGAAATCTGAAGTGCGATGTGTCTCCCTTTTTCCCTTTGGTCGATCTTCAATTTTTTGTTCTGGCCGTACTTGCCTCTCCGAGCTTTTTGATGAACCCTGAAAGGAACGGAAGGAACGTGTATCAGTATCCTAATACCTGTTAGGTTTCCTAATGTTATCACGATTCCTAAGGTTGTACCTCTTTTCAGAGGACTCCCATTGGGGAGACCCACCCCTTGATCGTGAAGTGTTTCTGTTATTATTATTTTTAGGTTGACTATTATCCCATTTCCTTTTAGAAGAATTGGATGCTTGCTTTGAGTTTTCTTTTTCAGAACTACTCACCACTAGTGGTTTCCTGAGTTTGGCTCCCAAACTATCTCTGCCTAGTGAAGCATAGGTGTCTTCGATAATTTTTGGTAATGCACGCTCCTGAATTGCAGGAGTTGTTTCCCTTAGGCATTGGTGTTGGACTTGGCCCTTTTTGCAGGGTCATCCCAGAACTTTTTGCCTTCCTCCTGTATTTTTTCTGACCTGTTGTTGGTGGTTTTATGACTCTGGGCACTTCACCACTGCTGATCAGTGCTAAAGTGCATATGCTCTCCCTCTAAATTGTTGATATGAATTGGTGTTTCCATGATTGTCATCTTTGATTAAATTGTCAGAACCTAGTACCGTGCACTGTGTGTGCCCAGGGCCTGTAAATCAAATGCTGATAGTGGGCTGCAGCACTGCGTGTGCCACCCACAGAAGCAGCCTGTAAAATGCAACTCTGGCCTGCCATTGCAGAGCCTGTGGGCAGTCTAGTACTGCCATGTCGACTTGGCAAGTACACACACTTGCCAGTCCCTAAACCTTCCCTTTTCTACATATTAGTAGGCCTGGGCGGTGAACTTCGCTCCGTTCGCGGAGTTTGCAGAGTTTTCTGCACTCCGCGGAGCTCACGGACTGCAGAAAACTCCTTCGCGATGTGCAGCGGAATTTTTCCCCCGCTTGCGAGCTCAAACGGTAACTTCGCGATCGTGACGGGTAAGTTTGCGAGCGCGAGCTGCCACTCGGGTAGAATACCAGCACAAACTGCAGTTCGCACTGACCTCCACCACTCGCGGAACTTCGCGGAGTTTGTTTGTAACTTCGCGGAGTTCCGCGTAGCAAAACTCTGCGAACTACGCCCAGGCCTGCATATTAGTCACCCCTAAGGTAGGCCCGAGGTACCCATGTGAGCAGGGTGCATTGTATGTGAAAGGCAGGACATGCCCTTGTGTGTGTGGCTTGTCCTGATAGTGAATTACTGCCAATTTTGTTTTTCACTATGGCAAGGCTGCCTGTTCCCATAGGACAGAATGGGGAGTTTGTTTATAACATCTTATAAACATAATTACCCCTGGGAATGAGGTAGAAAAATAAAGTTTAGTATGCCAGAACTCAGAATGTTAAAATGCATCTTTTAGTGAGGGTGATTTTTACATTCTGGGGCATATTCTCAAGCAGTTATCGCCGCGTTAGCGGCACTTTTCTGCCGCTAATGCGGCGATATTCTTATTGCCCCATTCTCAAGCTGTCGCTAACAGCCATTAGCAACAGCTTTCAGGCGATAGCGGCCGCTATTAACATCGCCAACGATGTTAGCGACAACTAATGCTAATCATATGCAGTGTAGGCGTTCTCATGCTAAAACGCACGCTAACCCCACTTCGCGATATTCTCAACGATCGCCCGGACCGGCGATGCGATTGAAAAACACACGCTAAGGCCCGTTAGCTGCTGGAACTTAAGACCAGCAAAAAGCTGGTCTTAAAAATAGGGATAACACTTGTGGCCACATCACAGCAGGTTCTGGTGCTGGACAGTGCTGCAAGTAACGTTGCAGCGCTGCCCAGCGACAAAACTACAGTGCAGGAATGCGCACCATCAATAAGATAGTGCGCATTCCTGGGCCCCAGTCATGAAAAGTGTTGCTGCGCTGCGACAAGACAGCGTTGCAACACTTCTCACAACGCCCTCCTTGCGACAGCAGGGATGCGCTGTATTCACTGGACAGCGCTCCATGATGCAAGTAATGACAGATACGTCAGGAATCCTGACGTATCTGTCTGCGCTAAAGTCACGCATTGCTGCAGTCGTGTCACAACCATGACGCAACTCCATCAATGCATGGGGCCAGCCTATCCCTGCAGCACTGCGTCACCCTCACGCCTGCCATCAGGCAGGCGGAAGGTACTGAAGCAGTGCCGTTCAAGAGGGTTGCCCGAATGTGGGCGCTGTTGGAGATCCATCGGTGGTGGTTGCGCGCTGCAGTGTCATCGTCTGGAAGCATTGGCGGAGTGTTGGTGCGGAGGGAGTTGACGAGACGTCCTTCGGTGGCCTTGATCCAGCTGCAAGGGGGTGCGATGATGGCGGTGGCATCGGGTGGGCAAGGTGAAGACGTGACATGACGAATGATGGTTGGTCCAGGAGAGCCCGGTGTCGTGGCTGCAGTAGAAGTTCCCGCTGGCGGAGGTGACGTGCTCGACCGTGTGTCCTGCTATGTGGCTTGTTGCGGTGACTTGCTGCTTGCGTCTGATGTAGGGGACCTTCCCCAGGAGTGGTTGGTGTCCTGGTCACTGGGGTAGTCCAGGTGGAACTTGAGTTCACTGAGTAGGATGTCGTCGGTGGATGGGAGACCCAGGGGTGCAATGAGGCCTACAATGGTATTGGAGAATGGGGGGCCATGGCCCTTGGGGCCTGCACATTAAGGTGCCGCAGAGGATGTTCTTGGGCTTGTTCCGGTTCTGGGAGTTGAGGTGGTCTATGGTCACCCTTGGGTCATTAGAGTGCGTGGTCAGTCGGAGTGTGCTTCTGTAGGTGATGGCAATGTCTCCTCCTTGACGGTCGGGGTGGTCCTTGCGGGTGATACTGCAGCCGTCAGTGATGGCGATGATGTCTGGTCCGGAGTAGAGGTTGGTCCTGGCAGGCGAGGTGGCGTCCAGGGTTGATGGCGAGGAGGGTGCTGGCGCCGTAGCGGTGGAGTGTCCAAGAGGAATGCTCCTTGGTGCTGAGCGCGGTCCAGGGGCAGACGGACGCAAACGGCGTAGCCTATGGGTTGCCTTTGGCACAGGAGACGACCATAACAACGCAGGCAGTACATCGTGAAGAACGCAACTCCCACAACGCAGGTGCATTTACATCGCATTTGATAACGCATTGAGAGGTCAGTAATGGGGTAATTTTAAGTTTACGGCTGGGTATGGGTTTCGGATGTAATATATGAAATTTGGGGTGTGTTGTGGGGTAAAATATGAAAATTGGGGTGTGCATTTGGCTCAAAATCTGATTTTTGGGTGTGTTTTGGGTGCTCAAAAAGGAATTCCAGGGTTCAACTTTGGGTTTGGGGTGCAAAGGTTAGTTTTGGTTTGCACTCACTGAAGTGTGAATAATGATCTTCATGTCTCCGCTATGCAACACCTACTCTACTGTTGCAATGTGCCTAGTATCAGCATGCATTGGAATGGAATGCGATGTTTGGCATGCGTCGCAACTACGTATGTGCCTTTGGCACACGAGTGGTATGCCCGCTGTGCATGGGCGCACAGCGTCCGCCATTGAGAAGTGCTGGGGGGGGCTGGACAGCTGTGAGGTGGTAAACGCCGGTAAGAACACTGGATGGGGCGTGGACGCGGGGATGTGTGTGTGAGCGGGTGTGGTTACAATTCAAATGAGGGAAGTCTTACCTCGAAGCCGGGTCCCGTGTCTTCGTAGCTCCTGCGTCTGCTTCCAGGTAAAGGAAGTAGGCAGCCAGGCTCCCTCCCCTGAGTCAATCCCAACGCTGCAATGCGGTGGTGGGAATGGTAAATGGCAACGGGACAAGTCATGCAGCCCGGGGCCGGAGGGGTGGGCATGTTCTCCATGCAGGCTGTAATGCAGCCTGCATTGCGAACAGGGTGGTGCGCATGACTGGTTTGGGCGGCCTGAGTGGGCTGAGCAAACAGTCATTGCACACTTGAGTGGGCATGCCAATCTGCCCATGCCCTGATCCGTGTTTGGAGCAGTCCTACCCACCCTCCCACCCCCTGAGGATACATAGCATGATTACATCAGTTAGTTATCCCTTTTTTCACTTTTGAATATTATTTTTTGGCTTTTCTGAGCTTGTGTTTCCCGCTTCCCCCCGCTGCTGCCCCTTTGGCCCCGCACCCCTGTCCTCGTCCATTCCCGCCTCCCAGATGAACGTCCCTCCCCTGTCCCCCCTCCCCTACTTAATGGCGGCCGCTGCGTGGTTGCTCAGTGGACGTGTGCGGCTGGCGCCCCAAAGGCGTGCCTAAGGCAAGGCCGTCTGCGCCCGTCCGTGACCCGACCGCGACCAGCGCCAGGAACCCTGAATCTCGAGCCACCCACTGCTACAGCACAGCCACCCTCCACGCACTCAACCCCGGAAAAATCAGAGACTGCCAACAGGCCTCGCCAAACACGACCCAGTGCCAGTGCTCCTGCCTCCACTGCTGCCAGACCTTAACCACCACCCCGGACTCCAACCCAGCCGATGCCAGCCCCGGCGACACCCTAAGATGCATCCTCCTCAACGTGCACTCCGTGCACAAACACGGCCTGGAAACTTCAACGTACTTGACTCTCTCGCACCAACATAGTCTTCTTCACGGAGACCTGGACCTATGCCTCCTCCGCCCATGACATCAACACCGCCATCCCGGACGGATACAAGAGCCAGAGGAAGGACCGCCCCAACCACCCGGGAGTGGGCCTCGACATCGCCCACAAGAGCTCCCTCCGCCTCACCACCTCCTGCGAAACATTCTCCTCCCCCGAACACCTGCAGTTCCAGATCCAGACCAGCCACAACTCCACACTCCGAGGAACCCTCATCTACAGACCCCCCAGCCCCCGGACACACCAGCCAGCCCACCATCTCCACCTGGACACTGGTCACAGCCGAAGACACCACCTCGACCATGAAAGGCATCCACTCTGGGGCTACCACCAACCCCTGTCCTCCTTACATCTACCACAGAGCCACGGCCGCCATCGCACCCGAACTACAACTCCAGAAAGGAATGCAAGATGTCACAGTCTGGATGACCAACAGGTGCCTGTAGCTCAACGCCGAGAAGACAGAAGTCCTCATCCTTGGAACCACCCCTCCAGCATGGGACAACACCTGGTGGCCAACCGCCCTCGGAAGCCCACCTACCCCCTCGGACCACGCCACACACCTCTGCATCGTACTCGACTCATCCCTCCCCATGAACCGACAGGTCTAGGTCGTCACCTCCAGCTGCTTCAACACTCTCCGCATCCTCCGCAAGTCCTTCTAATGGATCCCCCCGGAGTCAAGGGAGACAGTCACCCATGCACTCATCACCAGCAGACTGGACAATGGAAACACACTCTACACCGGCATTTACAAGTCCATCCTCCGCACACTCCAGACATTACAGTACACCTCCGCCAGACTCGTCCTCGGCATCCCCCGGCACAAACACATCAACCAAAACCTACGAAGAGTCACCTTCAAAATCCTCACTCATGCCTACACATCAACGGCCCCAACTGCCTCAATGACAGTATCAACTTCCACGTCCCCAAAAGATACCTCCGATCTTCCAACCTCGCACTGGCCAAAACCCCACGCATCCACAGAGCCAGAGCAGGTGGAAGATCCTTCTCCCACATTGCAGCCAAGACCTGGAACGAGCTACCGGCAGACATCAGACGCACCCCCTCCCTGTACGCCTTCAGGAAGACCCTCAAGACCTGGCTCCTCGGCTAACAGATCTGAGGACAGCACCCCCCTCAGCGCTTTGAGACCCTCACGGGTGAGTAGCACGCTTACAATTCCCCTGATTGATTGATTGATTGAGTCATCATCATGTGATGATTGTTCCTCTTCTGCACTGTTTGAGGCAGTGGGGCAAGGCTCTTCCGCCTTAGCGGTGGAGCCGCCACTGGGGTGCATCATCTACGTGTGATGGTCCTGAGCGACTCTCCCCCCGGCCCTCCTGCGCTACGCATCCCACCTTCTCCTTACCTGGACATTGACAGCGTGGCGAAATCCACTGCACTCTTTCCAAATCTGTGACTCAGCCAGCAGGAGCCTAAGCCAGGTGTGATTTCACTAGGCTGGGTACAGCAGTTGCTGCTTAGTCCGCTGGTGGACCTCCCAATGCAGTTGATGCAGCAGGGCCCCCTTAGGCGTGAGGTTGCAGCGCTCACACCACACAAGTTCGACGTAGCACAGGGGCCTCACCCTCCACAGCGTAGGCCAGGCCAAGATCATCCGGACTGTGATGCAGAGAGGCACCGCACAGCATTGGTAATCCCCTCCGTGCACCGCGGTGTAGAGGTGGATCAAAGTATGCGATGCAGACCTCCCTACGTTGGTGCGCAGGAGCGCCTCTGCCATTCACAGCTCCAAGGGGCTCATGGCGGTCTTCTCACACAGGTCAGCAACGTGTCTCCATGCGACCTGCCAAACTTCACCACCAGGTACGGGCGATCGCCGCCCATCAATGTCTACCGCCACGGCTCAGCTACTCCACAGCTCCTCCGCATCACACTCCAAGCTCCAGACGCAGGTCCAGCAAGGCATTCAGGCTCCAGACGCAGGTCCAGCGAGGCATCCAGGCTCCAGACCCAGGTCCAGCGAGGCATCCAGACGCAGGTCCAGCGAGGCATCCAGGCTCCAGACGGAGGTCCAGCGAGGCATCCAGGCTCTCATCCTGGTCATCCTGGTTGTTGGCTGGCTTGCAGGGGTTGTTGATGTGTGTTGCACTTGGCCCTGGCTGCTCCATTCTGCATGTTGTTGTTTTTAATGCCTATTTCCTATTAGGGGGTCACTGATGGGCTATTTATTGCAATAGAGGCAAGAAAGCTCACGTTGGGCTGACTAACGTGAGTTTTTTTATCACTAATGGGCCTATCGCTGGTTTTCGCACGCTAACTCTGGTTTCCCTATCGCCATCGCGCTAATGTTAGCGGCAGTTTTCACCGCCGTTCCCTGGAAATTTCGCCATGTAGCGACGGCTTGGTAATAAGCCGTTAACATGGTGATCATTTTCAGGGTTAGGGGGCGATAGAAATACTGCCGCTAACTGGCCTTAGCGATAACTATCTCCAGGGCTTGAGAATATGCCTGAAATACCACTTTTAGAAAGTAGGTATTTTCTTGCTTAGCCATCCAGTATGCCTCTGCTAGGTTTGTGTATTGCATGTCTGGCTTTGGAGTGTCGGGCTGGGGAGGAGCAGTGGCTACAGAGAGCCTGATGAGTCAGGGTTGGGCTGAATAGGCCTGGTCTGCATTTGGAGTAGTGGGAGGAGTAGCACCTGCACCTGAATAGGTCTGTGCCTGCCTTCCACAATGATGGCTCCGCCCCCCTGTGATGTGTCTGGAGCCAGGGCTCACACTGACAATGGAGGTTGTTGTGCACTTGCAAAGTGCCCCACAGAACTGGTTTTGGCTGGGTACAAACCCTCTCTGCCTTCAGAGAACAAAGGATTTTTGGGTATAAAAAGAGGGGCCCAGACCCCAGACCTTAGATCACTTCTGGGAAATCAAGAGGAACCTTTGCCAAGGAGAAGAGTCGGAGAAGCTGAGGAGTAATACTGCCCCTGTGCTGTTTGCTGTCTGGGGTTGGCCTGCAGTGGCTACTTGATGACAAGAAAAGGAGAAAAGGACTTTGCTGTTTGCTGTGTCCCCTGCTTGAGGAAGATCTCCAAGGGCTTGAAACTGAACTTGCCTCCTGTTCTGAAGTCTCAGGGACACAAAGACTTCACCACCAGCTCCCCCGAACTTCCTTGCTGGGAGTTCTGACCTGCAAAGAGGTGCCTGCTGTTGTTTTGGACCTCTAGAGACTGTTTTCCACTGGCAGCTGGAAGAATCCACGCATCGTCCTGGATCGTCGCATCGCATCGAGGCGCCAAGTTTGTTGCATCGTTGGGGGACGCAGTAAGAAACCGACGCATCACCTTCCTACGCTGTAAATAACCGACGCATCACCTCCTCTCCGGTACAGAACCGACGCATCACCTCCCCTGCGCAGCAGTAAGGAACCGATGCATCACCTCCCCCGGAGCAAGGAACCGACCCATCACCTTCCCTGAGTGTAAGGAACCAATGCATCACCTTCCCTGCCGCCCGTTTTATTTGTTTGCGTGACGCATCCCAGGTACTTTGTGTGAAAAGTGTTGCATCTGCAATTTGCTTTGAACTGAACTATTTCTACCATCTGAAAGTCATATTTTTATTACTGTATTGTGGATTTTTGTCGTTTTGGTCTTGTTTTGGTTTAGATAAAGATTACTTATTTTTCTAAACTGATGTGGTGTCTATTTGTAGTGTTTTCACTGTATTACTGTATGTGTTCACAAATGCTTTACACACTGCCTCTGAGATAAGCCTGTCTGCTCATGCCAAGCTACCAAGGGGGTGAGCAGTGGTTATTTTAGAAGTGTATCCCCCTTACCCTGACTAGAAGCAAGGGTCCCTATTAGGACAAAGGTACCTATCTCTGCCAACTAGAGACCCCAATTTCTAACAGTTGGCGTATAGCCACCGCTGCTGCTTTCCCCTTAATGTTGCTCAGCATAATGTCCAAGACTTGGTCAAAATTACCCATCAGTTTTATCCCCAAGTCCAGGGCAGGTCCTGCCCCGTACTCCTTCTGTATCTGTTTCAGTACTTCAGGAATAACTGATATGGTTGGGGTACCGTGTATTTTAATATATACTGCAGCAAAGATTGTTCCCCATGTGGTACAATCCTCAATTGAGGGAACCATTCCCATTGCAAGCAAATTGTTAACATTCTGTGTTTTTCCTGCGGACCCGTACGGGGAAATACTGCTTCCAACTGTGCTATTTTTTGAGCAATCCAGAATGGTACTTGATCCCTTCTTGATTGGAACGCACCCATTATTGCCTTTAGTGTTTGTGGACTAATTATTGGTGTGGGCTGGGTCTGGATTAATCCAGGTGGAGCAGCTCTCGCAGGTTGTAATGTGAGTGTTCGCATGACGAACTGGGCAATATGTCTGTATAGCCTGACTATTTCTTTGTATAGTGTACGCACTTCCCCTACTGGGAGGGTGTCTATCTCAGGATGTGGAGTGTAAGCCGCTAAGACCAGCCACATTGCTCCTCCTGTGCTGAGCGGACCGAGTCTTACGACTGAGGTTGTGTGTTTTAGGGCGCCTTTAAACCAGTTTTTATGTTGCTGGTAAGTTAACGGGACTTCTATGTCCTCGTATGGGATGTATTCTTCCGGTGGATCCACTTCAATGTATTCGTGGAATATATGTGTCTGTGGATCTGCAGGTGGAAATTTTATCCAGGAATAGAATACCTCTGATCCGAACTCCTCGTGTGCCTCAATCACGGAGGTGATATGGCCACCTGTTGCAGGTAGTCCATGTTCTAACAGTTTCAGAGTTACTGCATGTCTGCAGTTTTCTGAAATGTTAAAAGCATTTGCAAATTCATCTCCTTCCTCAATTCCACCGCCATTTGCGGTTTCAGTCATTTTGAAGGGAGAAGAAGGTAAGTAGTTTAAGAGTTAGGGTTTAGCACGATAGGGAACTTTTAGTCCTTACAAGCTTGTTTAAAACCTTCAGCCAACACACAGGGTGTGCCTGCTCAGCTGAGGCGGATTAACCTTCCCACTTCAGACATCTCTGAAAAATGTGAGTAGGGCTGTCTGAGAAAGCACGACTGAACTACTCAGATTTTACTGTTAATATAAGAACCAAACCAACGTTGGGCGCCATGTCGTGTTGTTCCTAGGACCCCCCAGGCCCTGCACGTTTTGGATGACCTAAACTGAGGGATTGGTGTGCAGACAGACTCTGGACACCCCCACAGGATGAGTCCGCCATTAGACCAGCTAGCTCTACGGTGCCACTACCACCCCCCTGTATTCTTACAGTGGTGTAGGCAGTTTCTGGCAACCACTGAATATGACAACCCTGATTCCTCAGGTATCGTAGAAACAATATGGTATCTTTCGCTCAGTCACTTGTGCTTTCTTTTCTCAGAATACATAGAATGCCGATTGGAATGGTTTCAATAATTATTTATTGGTCAAGCGTCAGTATAGTATGAAACACGTTAGCTGCGACAATCAAAAGACAGGAGCAGACAAATGTAATCGCTAGTACCAATATCGTAAAAAGTAGATACAGTCCTATCATAGTGCTAATACGATGAATAAAAGCATATTACATAAAACAATAGCATTGGCGTACTTCTACGATGCGTAGCCTACCTAACCGTGTCTAGCCTAGAGGTGTAGGTGAAGCATGTATGTGTAAGTGCTAGGATATGTCCTAATGGAACCTAATGGAGCCAAGAATTCCCCGGGGAAGTGCTAACCCCTCACCTGATGGTTCTGGATGAAGGATCCCGTCTCTGCGTCGAGGATGGCACCCCGCAAGGGATGTCAGGTCTCTGCCTGTCGAAGGATCAGCCTGCAGAGTCTTGGTCCAGCTCGGAAGGAATTCTCCTCTGTCTGTCTAAGGGGGAGTGATTGCCTTTTATACTAAAGTGGTCACTCCAGGGTTTTTCTAGAATCGATATGTTTTGAAAACATTCTCTAATCCCCTGATAATCATTTTCTAAACAAACAGGATCATGCACAGCTGGCTGTTGGCCATGGCTGAAAAAAAGTGGTGATCCTTGTATAGAATAAATCTATCGTGCCTGGGGACATGTTTATGTACATCAGGTACAGGGATTAAGATATGGTACCAAGAGCCTGATGTCGGAAAGACAGAAGTAAGCTACTAGGTAAAAGGTCACCTGTGTAAGACCGTCATGTCGTGTGGATGGGACACAATGTATGTCATCGGTATGTACATGATGAGACTAGCCTAAAGGACATGACACTATCTGTCTACCATTGACTTTTTATCTCAGTCCTAATCGCTTGGTCTAGGGCCCTCATCCTGAATCAAATAGGGAGGATATCTTCATATGAGGCCTCAACCACAAGTTTTACCAGTCAAGGGAACAAATTCAGTATACCCTTATGCCTTTTTTACCAATATCCCCTTGCTGGAACTAAGAGAAACGTGTGTATAAAACTGACAGGATTGGGGAATTGTGTGCCAGTGTGGACCTGTTAATTCCAGATCTTATATGTTATTCCCTGTTCTGATCCCAGAAAACCATTATGGCTGATAACTGGGTTAGAGATGGCAGCAAATATCTCTATTCACAAGCCTGGTATATTTCCTCAAATAAATGGTCAATTCAGAATAGGGCTAAAGGTCTTTCCGTAGGTCTCTTGCTTTCCACTATCTTTTTAAAAATCTGTAGAGCCCACAGAAGCTAGTTCTCTTGGCTCTTCCTATAACGCTCACTCTCTTTTGCCCTCTAGTTCTCTTTCTATATAGGGCTCTCTCACTATCCCATTCTGTAAATTTGAATCTCTCATTTTAGTTCTTTTTTAAAGACATTTGCCTTCTATCTTCTTTTTATCTTCCCTTTCCAGTCTGTCTCTCTATGTCTGGTGTTAGCCAAGACCTTTTTTTTTTGCTATAAAAATTTTTAAGATACAAACATGGACATATATGTTTTGGGGCTTGCAGTCAACCTGTTACTGTATTGGTTTGTTGTAGTGCCATTTGCATTGTGTTGCCACTAACGGCAGCAAAAGACAAAGAACAATGCAACAGTCCATTGTGTCCATTAGCTCCCCTCACTGTGAGTGATGGCATTTAGCATGGGCACAATATAATGAAACACTACTTTCCATTTATTACATTTGTATTTACTTATTTTTCTTTATTGAAGGGCCACCAGCTTATAAGACACTGTCTACAGGACCCTTGCTGCAGATGCATCTTATGTGAGCAATGCAAGAAGCACCAATATTTAAATGAACTTTAAATTCATCCTAAGATGAATGCTATTGGAGTTGCATGCATGTGCTAGCATGGGAGGTCCTCATTGATTGTCTTTAATTGATCAAAAACATTTTAAAACGGCTGCCATGCCTGTGCATATAAGAAAGACCATTTAAAGATGAGCACCAATGAGTGTGCTAACATATTTTCACATGCACAGTCTGCCATCTTAAAATGTTTTTTTCTAAAGAGTATTTTTTTTAAAGCATTGCAAGATGGCCACTCATGCGTCAGCGAGCATACAAATTTAATGGTAGCCATCATTGCATTTTTTAACCCAAAGGCAATAAGCATTGGAATATCCAGTAGCTCAATGACCAAATGCTGTTGCAAGGTGGAGAAGGTCAATCACATGTCAGCAATGATGTTATGGAAATTGACACTAAATTTATTTTGCCACACTCCAAATCGCTAATTGGAGGTATATTCCTATTATGGGCGGGTGGTTGGGTGTGTGAATTTATCTATCTTCCGTAGAGTAATTGGCATTTGCTGACCGGCACCAACCTGCTGGGAGTGCTCCGCAATGTGTGCCTATGCCCCAGCACCAAAATTCACTTCTCCTCTCTTCCCACTTTTCAAGGTCTGCGCACATTCAAGGACAGCGCTCTGCACTACAGAGGTGCAGAAAAAGTAGAGCATCCATGTATTATGGCGAGTTTCTCCTTTTTCATGACACCGACCACCATTTAAACTTACAACTTATTCAACGTGCAAAAGTGTAAACAGTTAAAACAGACCAGGCCGGATTCCGCCAATACAACGCCATATTGGAATTGCGCAAATTCACTACATAGTAGATGTGCCATATGCCTGTACTTCATAAAAAAGCAAACTAATCATTTCTATTTTATCATAAATATCATATTTCAAACAATCCCTAGTCAAAATATTCAACTAAAACGGATAACTCTAACAAAACATTTCAGCAGCTCTATACTGCGGCCAACATCTCACTTTGATTTGTTTGAATAAACAAAATCAAAATGCTAATATAAACAGACTTTAGAAAGAATGGCATAAAAATACTTAATACAACCTAATTGATCCCTTTACACAAAAAACTTCCTTTACTTTTTATCTTTTCCATCATTTTCTCTCTCCTTTTTTAAAAACAATTTTATGATTTTTAGCATGATCTCAGTTCACGATCTGAAGCAGAAGGGGAATGGAGAGGGGACAGCTCAGTGGAAAGATCCAGTCCATCAGTACAGTAGGAGTTTCATTTTTTTATGTTTGGACAGGAGGACCAAGCACAGGCCAAGATGAGATCAACAAAAACAAAAAGAAGTAGGAGACATATGAGAGGAGGCCAAGAGAAGAGGAGAACAAGGGGAGAGTGACATGGAGCCTACAAGAAGTAATAGTGGAGAAAACACGGTTATTAACTTGAGTGATGAGGTATTAACTGAAGTAGAGAAAGAAATGTTGTCCCTGGTCTTTCTTTTTGCCCAAGATCACAATGCAGCTATGCACAGACTAGGACTGATTTGTTGCGCAAGTTGAAACTCATGCATGTTTTCAAGCATAAGAAACATGCAATAGAAAGTGAGCTGTTTCCTATATTAATTTGCTGGTATCGGATATAAACTTCATGAAAGAGCTAATATATTTGGAGAAGGAAATTGGGAATGAGGAAACTGATTTGAATGCTCTGGAAATACTCAGAATGCTGAAAGATTTTGTGGATGAAGAAGGGGAACAGCTTTCAGAGCTAAATCGAGATTTATACCACCAACAACACATGACAACATATATATGTTCTCTGAAGGGAGAATTACTGAATTGAGAAAGTTGCAATTATCAGTAAGTAGTTCACAGTCATTCAGAAACACAAGTGAAAATGTATAGACAGATCTTAAAAAAAGGGAGTGAGAAAGACAATTGTGTTGTCAGTGGCTCAGATAAGGGAGACAATGTGGTGGAGTGGCCCAAAGCAATGTATGTGGAAGAAGCGTATGCACAACTAAATAATCAAGAGTGCTTTTAGAGAATTACTAAAATGGATTACTTGAAACTGAAGGAAGGATTTCTTTAGCAACTTATTGGAATGGAGGTCTATTAAGTTGGGATGAATATAATTTTTTGAAAGTTAATCATCCTAGGCTACCAGACTTTTACCTAATTCCAAAAGTACATAAGAACATTGAAAGCCAACAACAGTCTTTTTGAGAACAGTTCTAAATATATAGACCATTTCGTGAAACCATTTGTAGTGAATCTTCACCCCTACATCAAACATACATCGTAGTTTTTTAAGAGGATTTTTTATGTTAAATGGGAAGATGACATGCTAATATGCCTAGATGTATCCTCACCGTACAGTAGTATCTATCTTGAAGATAGCATGAGGGCTGTTAACACTTTTGAGGGTGAGACCGATTAAGTTTTTTCAGACGTAATGACATCTTCCTTTTTAATGGAGAATTGTTTGAGCAATGGAGGGGAACAGTGATTGGTACCTGCTTTGCCCCCAGTTATACTAATTTGCACATGGGCTGGTGGAAGGAGCAGGTACTAAACAATCCAGAAATGGGAGAATGGTCTACAAACATACTGTTATGGGTCAGATACATCAACAACCTTTTTGGATTATGGAAGAAAGATGAAGCAAGAGCTAATTGTTTTGTAGAGAAGATCAATAATAACAATTTGAACTTGACATCCACCTGTCAGATGAGTTAGATACAGTTAGACTTTCTTGATATCAGAATTATATTTGAAGATTCAAAATTGGTAACTACTGTCTATAGAAAGCCAACAGCAGGGAATACCATGTCGCATGCTAGAAGCTTTCATCCATCTGCTCTTAAAAAACGTATGCGGAACTCATGTGTGTTAAAAGAATCTATAGCACACAAGATAACTTTGAAATCATACAAGATGAAATGATAAGTAGATTAAAGACAAGAGTTTATTCAGACAGAATTTTAACTACAGCAAAGGATAGAATAAGTAGATGTAAGTAGGAGGATATCCTATTAAAGGTACAGGAGGAGGACAAGAGCAAAGAACATGAATGTAGATTTAAAACATTGTATCATAGCCAACATGAAAATCACAAAGTATTTAAACAAGCACTGGCACCTTTTCAGAAACGATCCAGTTATTGGTAAGGGGATGAAAAGACAAACACAAATGCCCTATGGGAAGGCACCCTGTGTAAGAGATGCATTAGTAAAAAGTGAAGTAACTATGAAGAAAGAACAACGGTTAAAACCAAAGAATGGTTTCATGAAATGTGATACAAGTAAGGCCTGTCTGAATGGAGTGAGTATCACAGAGATTGGTTTATCTTTTAAGAAGATATTAAAATTAAAAACTGCCCTTAATTGTAAAACAAAGTATGTGATATATGTTCTGTTCACATATGTGTATGAACTTGGAACATGCGTTCACATGGAACTCATCTTGAGAAACACAAAACAATAAGGCAAGAATTTCTTTTCAGGAATCAATTATTTTCGATTGATTCCTGACAGAAAACTCCTGCCTTATTATATTGTGTTTCTCAAAATGCGTTCCATGTGAACGCATGTTCCAAGTTCATATTTGATACCCATGTTCACAAGGACATTTGGGTCAATCAATCAATCACAGAATTTGTAGAGTGCACTACTTACCCGCGAGGGTCTCAAGGCGCTGGGGAGAGAGAAGGGGGGGTGCTGCTACTGGTCGAACAGCCAGGTCTTGAGTAGCCTCCTGAAGGTCAGCAGGTCTTGGGTCTGTCGTAGGCTTAGTGGAAGGGTGTTCCAGGTCTTGGCGGCGAGGTGTGAGAAGGATCTGCCGCCGGTGGTTGTTCTTCGAATGTGAAGGACGGTGGCGAGGAGAGGTCGGCGGAGCGGAGCTGGCGGTTGGGGACGTAGAAGAAGAGTCGTCTGTTGAGGTAGGCTGGGCCAGTCTTGTGGAGTGCCTTGTGTGCGTGGATGAGGAGTTTGAAGGTGATCCTCCTGTCGACGGGGAGCCAGTGCAGGTTCCTCAGGTGGGGGGTGATGTGGCTGTGGCGTGGTACGTCGAGGATCAGGCGTGCGGAGGCGTTTTGTATGCGTTGCAGTCGCTTGATGAGCTTGGCCGGGGCTCCCGCGTAGAGGGCGTTCCCATAGTCAAGTCTGCTACTGACGAGGGCCTGGGTGACTGTTCTTCTTGTGTCTGTCGGGATCCACCTGTAGATCTTGCGAAGCATGCGGAGGGTGTTGAAGCAGGAGGAGGAGACTGCGTTGACTTGCTTGGCCATGGAGAGCGTTGAGTCGAGGATGACTCCCAGGTTGCGTGCGTGGTCGGTGGGTGTCGGGGCTGCTCCCAGCGTCGTTGGCCACCAGGAGTCGTCCCAGGCTGAGGGGTTGGAGCCGAGGATGAGGACCTCCGTCTTGTCCGTGTTCAGCTTTAGTCGGCTGATCTTCATCCAATCGGCGACGGCCTTCATTCCTTCATGGAGATTGGCTTTGGCGGCGAGGGGGTCCTTGGTGAGGGAGAGGATCAGTTGAGTGGCGTAGGAGATAATGTTGAGGTCGTGCTGTCTGGCGATGCGTGCGAGCGGGGCCATGTAGATGTTGAACAGTGTTGGGCTGAGGGAAGATCCCTGGGGTACGCCGCAGATGATCTCGGAGGCTTCGGATCGGAAAGGTGGGAGGCGGACTCTCTGGGTTCTGCCGTCGAGGAAGGAGGTGGTCCATTCTAGGGCCTTGTCTCGGATCCCTGCGTTGTGGAGGCGTGCGCGTAGAGTGCGGTGGCAGACAGTGTCGAAGGCGGCGGAGAGGACCAGCAGGATGAGGGCTGCGGTCTCACCGTTGTCCAGCAGGGTCCTGATGTCGTCGGTGGCGGCGATGAGGGCAGTCTCAGTGCTGTGGTTGCTGCGGAACCCCGATTGGGATGGGTCCAGGATGCTGTTTTCTTCGAGGTATCGGGTTAGCTGTTTGTTGACGATCTTCTCGATGACCTTGGCTGGGAACGGAAGCAGGTCGTCCTTGTGTTTCCAGACACTAAAACATATGTGGGCAGTACTATTCTGTTAGTACAGAAGCAAGTTCTGCAGCATCTAAGGCAATAAGAAATAAGGAAGCCAATTAACCATTTGCTCGCCATTTTCAACAATTTCACAATGGAGATTAAAATAGGTTAAAATACTGTGTGATCAACATCTACATGGCCCCGCTCGCACGCATCGCCAGACAACACGACCTCAACATTATCTCCTACGCCGACGACACTCAACTGATCCTCTCCCTCACCAAGGACCCCCTCGCCGCCAAAGCCAATCTCCACGAAGGAATGAAGGCCGTCGCCGATTGGATGAAGATCAGCCTACTAAAGCTGAACACGGACAAAACGGAGGTCCTCATCCTCGGCTCCAACCCCTCAGCCTGGGACGACTCCTGGTGGCCAACGACGCTGGGAGCAGCCCCGGCACCCACCGACCACGCACGCAACCTGGGAGTCATCCTCGACTCAACGCTCTCCATGGCCAAGCAAGTCAACGAAGTCTCCTCCTCCTGCTTCAACACCCTCCGCATGCTTCGCAAGATCTACAGGTGGATCCCGACAGACACAAGAAGAACAGTCACCCAGGCCCTCGTCAGTAGCAGACTGGACTATGGGAACGCCCTCTACGCGGGAGTCCTGGCCAAGCTCATCAAGCGACTGCAACGCATACAAAACGCCTCCGCACGACTGATCCTCGACGTACCACGCCACAGCCACATCACCCCCACTTGAGGAACCTGCACTGGCTCCCCGTCGACAGGAGGATCACCTTCAAACTCCTCATCCACGCACACAAGGCACTCCACAAAACTGGCCCAGCCTACCTCAACAGACGACTCTTCTTCTACGTCCCCAACCGCCAGCTCCGCTCCGCCGACCTCTCCCTCGCCACCGTCCCTCGCATTCGAAGAACAACCACCGGCGGCAGATCCTTCTCACACCTCGCCGCCAAGACCTGGAACACCCTTCCACTAAGCCTACGACAGACCCAAGACCTGCTGACCTTCAGGAGGCTACTCAAGACCTGGCTGTTCGACCAGTAGCAGCATCCCCCCCTTCCCTCTCCCCAGCGCCTTGAGACCCTCGCGGGTAAGTAGTGCGCTCTACAAATTCTGTGATTGATTGATTGTGATTTATTGCGTACTGAGAAAAAAGAAGAGGGGGTTTGAGAAAAAGAACCCCACTTGGGTTTTACTGAACCACCAGTCCCAGGAAGCATTGCTTCAGGTGGTTCACCTGAGCATAATTATTACGGGGATTTACTGGTGGTTGCCGCATGCCGGCACGTCACATGGTCTGCCACTGAAGAGGGCGTTGGCCCGAAACGCGTCTGGCAGAAAACCAGAAAAGGACTTTGTTCATGGCGTGTGCCCTTGCTTTGACGTAATTTCCACCGGGGAGTGCATCCCACCTAGAGGCAACTCTTTTTGTATTTTGTACAGCGGCCTGCCTGGTCGCAGGATTGCACCACCGCGAAACACTTGCGGGTCCGCGGCTGTTTTATTGGGGCAGCTAACTGTGGAACAGGAGGTGCCTGTTATATGCAGGGGTGCCGGCACGAACATTGGCAATCCTTTTAAAGACATTTTTGAATGTGAGTGCCAGCGGCGACCCACTTGGGTTTTACTGAACCACCAGTCCCAGGAAGCATTGCTTCAGGTAGTTCACCTGAGCATAATTATTACGGGGATTTACTGGTGGTTGCCGCATGCCGGCACGACACATGGTCTGCCACTGAAGAGGGCGTTGGCCCGAAACGCGTCTGGCAGGAAACCAGAAAAGGACTTTGTTCATGGCGTGTGCCCTTGCTTTGGCGTAATTTCCACCTGGGAGTGCATCTCACCTAGAGGCAACTCTTTTTGTATTTTGTACAGTGGCCTGCCTGGTCGCGGGATTGCACCACCGCGAAACTCTTGCGGGTCCGCGGCTGCTTTATTGGGGCAGCTAACTGTGGAACAGGAGGTGCCTTTTATATGCAGGGGTGCCGGCGCGAACATCGGCAATCTTTTTAAAGACATTTTTTAATGTGAGTGTCGGCGGCGACCCACTTGGGTTTTACTGAACCACCAGTCCCAGGAAGCATTGCTTCAGGTGGTTCACCTGAGCATAATTATTACGGGGATTTACTGGTGGTTGCCGCATGTCACATGGTCTGCCACTGAAGAGGGCGTTGGCCCGAAACGCGTCTGGTAAGAAACCAGAAAAGGACTTTGTTCATGGCGTGTGCCGTTGCTTTGGCGTAATTTCCACCTGGGAGTGCATCCCACCTAGAGGCAACTCTTTTTGTATTTTGTACAGCGGCCTGCCTGGTCGCGGGATTGCACCACCGTGAAACACTTGCGGGTCCGCGGCTGCTTTATTGGGGCAGCCTACTGTGGAACAGGAGGTGCCTGTTATATGCAGGGGTGCCGGCGCGAACATCAGCAATCCTTTTAAAGACATTTTTGAATGTGAGTGCCGGCGGCGACCCACTTGGGTTTTGCTGAACCACCAGTCCCAGGAAGCATTACTTCAGGTGGTTCACCTGAGCATAATTATTACGGGGATTTACTGGTGGTTGCCGCATGCCGGCATGTCACATGGTCTGCCACTGAAGAGGGCGTTGGCCCGAAACGCGTCTGGTAGGTAACCAGAAAAGGACTTTGTTCATGGCGTGTGCCATTGCTTTGGCGTAATTTCCACCTGGGAGTGTATCCCACCTAGAGGCAACTCTTTTTGTATGTATATATGTGTGTATATATATATATATATATATATATATATATATATATATATATATCATATATATATATATATATATATATATATATATTAATAAAACTAACAAAGATTAAAATGTATTTATAGCGAGTAAATCTTTTATTCTTTCTATAGAAACCAAACTTACACGACACAAACATTAGAAATTTACATGTGATGCGTAAATTATAAATGTAGGTATAACTAAAGTTATAGTTATACCTACGTTTATAATTTACGCACCATATTTACATTACTATAACTTTATCTCTTCTTTCTATACAAACCAAATTTAAAGTTCACAACAATTAAAAATTTCAAATAAAGTTATTCATCAAATTTGTAACTTATGCACCGTCTTCACTTTATTCAAACCTGCGCTCCTCCATACACACTGCTTTCAGCTCGCTAACCATAGAACAATAACTATAATTTGCTCCTTCTCTATGCACGGCTTTACCCTTTCATATCACATCACTTATACCATATGAAATCTTAGCATTTTTAGCAACACTTATGACATCTCAAATCCCATCATTTCTGAGAACTTTTACGAGGGCACAGTGCAACATAGAGAGGTGAGGTATCGTTTTTCACTGAAAAAATCAAAGGGATGTCATAGCTAGATGAAAATGTCAGTTACAACATACCATTTTAAACTAACAAAACCACAGAACTTTACTAGTCATATAGTTATCTCAAATAACTGTAACTTGTGCCCTTAAGAAAAACTAACTGTTGCCCGCCATGCACAGTGTTGTTACCAATAATGTCATTTCATATGTTGCAGTGACATTATAAATTATGTCGCAGAACATGTCAGGAGTGATGTAATATGGGAGGTAATTAGCACTGCATGTCAAGGGCACGAGATATAATTACTTTAGGGCACAAGTTACAGTCACTTTCATGAGGAATTGGCAAACTGTTTTAAAACTGTTCACAAATGAAGACATCTCAAAGGAAGTCATTAATGAAACCACTGATAAGATCACATGGCACAAGCAATAATCAGTGAAATTACTATTGTAAACAAAGGTTTTGCATGGGTAGAGTCTGTCTATGTGAAAAAAGAACAATAAAAGAATAAAGACACAAGGGAACTTTAAATACCATATTCCATACCTCCAAAGAGGCTCACATCAACTACAAAGCTGAGGAGAAGGTTTAAAATCAGAGTTTGCTTGAAGAAAATACTGCTTGTATAACATGAGCTAGGCATACATAGACTTTATAGGAAAATGCACATCTGGTCCAGTTTCAGTGGTAGAGTGCCACAGGCCTTTAGGTACACAGCTGCGTGGCCCTATTTTCAAAGTCTGCAGCTCATGTCTCAAGACCATGCGCACTTGGTCTGGGGGCACCAGAGTTAGTGAAAGACCTGAAAACAAGCCAGGCTTTGAACTGTGATCCCACTATGCATACTCTTTGACCACGCTGTTACGTTTCATAAAGGTACCCCAATATATGCTCAGGTAGCAACCAAACCTTTCACCTATATTTCCCCTGCCATTACACTACATAACGGTTCTTGGGACTGACCTTTTACCTAGTTACGGTACTGCTTAAAGGACGTGGGGTTTTCCCTGAAAACTAGCCTCATTCATTATGCATAAGGATTCTTGGAAACTCAGCAGGACTACCATCTCCTGCATAATAACTATGTATAAGGGTCATTCCTTTTGTCATCCTAAGTCCGATATGAAACAGCAAGGTCGATTCCCTGAGGGTACTACTTTGGGTATATAAACACCATATCTTTGCTGAGGTAAGGAGAGGAGAAAAAGGACTTCCATGCTGACACACTGACGCAAGACGCTGAGGTTCCTGCACGCAGGCACTCCAGCTCGTAGTGGTCTGACATCCCTCACGAGGTGTCCATCTCGAGACCAAGACTGGGTCCTACAGTCTCTCACTTCAGGTAATGGGGTTGGCTTCAGCCTAGGGGGATTCTTGGCTCTACACCTACATACATGCTAGGTACACTTAGGTACATCTAGTTAGGGTTGCATCGTAGGAGTACGCATTATTACTGTAATGTGTTTTTATACCTGCCTGTATTCATTGTTTTAGCATATTGGTAGAAATCTACCATCCTTTTACTCTGTTGGTCAGTAGCGGCTCCTGGTGGGAGTGCTGCCGGGCGGTGACGCGGGGCGGGGGAGGGGCAGGGTTGGGGGTAGTAAACTCTGGAATAGGCCCAACAGAGGTAAGTAAACAAATAAATAAATAAAACGAAATTTGTTGCGCGCGCGGCATCGCATTTGGCGATGCAGCGCGCGCACTGAAATTCATTTTATTTATTTATTTGTTTACTTACCTCTGTTGGTCCGTATTCCAGAGTTTACTACCCCCTACCCTGCCCCTCCCCCGCCCCGCGTCACCGCCCGGCAGCACTCCCACCAGGAGCCGCTACTGCTGTTGGTGCTTATAATCATTTATATCTGTTTCTGTCTTATGGTTGTTTCAGCACACCTATTTTACACTAGAATGACGCTGGTTCAATAAATGCGTATTGAAAATGTCCCCACTGTTTGTTCTGTGTATCTCTCTGAGACAAAGTGAGCATGAGTGACTGAGCGAAAAGTACTGTACTGTTTCGACGATCCCTGATGGGACAGAGTTGTAATGTTCGATAGTTGCCAAGAACTATTCTCTCCTTGATAAGAGGGGTTTCTAGTGGCACTGTGAGCTAGGTGGTATACAGGCAAACATACCCGGTGGGGGTGTCTGGAATCAGTCTGGACACCAATCCCACAGTCTATGTTGTCTAAACGCGCTGATCCTATATAGGTTTATAGGAACTACACAACATGGCACCCAACATTGGTTTGGTACTTATTTAACGGTCAAATCTGAGTAGTTCACTCGTGCTATTCTCAGAGACCCCTACTCACATTTTTCCAGAGACGTCTGGAGTGGGAAGGGAACTATCCGCCACAGCTGAGTAGGCATATCCTATGTACTGGCTGTAGGTTTATCAAGCTTGAAGGACAAATAGTTCCTATTGTGCATAAAACCTTATCTCAGTTTCCTTGAAACTTTGTCCTTCTTCAAAATAATGGCTGACGAAGGCAGCAACAGAGGAAGAAGATGAAATAAACATTTCAGGAAATGTCAGAACTGCCCTTACTTTAAAACTAGCAGACTATGTAGTCACAGCTAGGGGTGGGACAGTAACATTCGTGATTGAGGCACACGAATCATACAGAACAGAGGTATTCTATTCATGGGTTAAATTCCCACAAGCAGATACACAAACACATATATTTCATTCTTAAACTAAAGATGAAACACCAGACGAATACTGTCTGTATGAGGACATTGAAATTCCGCTCACCTACCAGGAGCACATAAACTGGTTTAAAGGTGCCCTCCCATACACAAAAGAAAAAGTGAGACTTGGTCAGCTCGGAAGAGATGGAGGAACTTGACCAGTCCTAGCGGCTTACACACCACATCCAGACATTGACACAATGCCGGCAGCAGACTTACGTCCACTACACAAAGAAATAATAAAACTTTACAGAAACCTGACACAGTTTGTGATGAGAACACTCGCACTTCAGCCAGCAAGGGCTACACCAGCAGGACAAATTCAGGGATCTGCAACTAAAATAACACCACAAACGCTACTCGCGGTTATGGGTAAAATGCCCACTAGACGTGAGCAAATGCCATTCTGGATAGCTCCAAAAAAAAAACACAGCTAGAGGCAGTATTTCCACACACAAGCCCTCAAGAAAAACACAGAATGCTAACTATCTGTTTGCCAATGGGGATAGCTCCCCAGATAAAGGATTGTACCTTTTGGGGTACAGTTTTTGCTGCCATATATATCACAACTCATGGTATCCCTTCATTAGCAGTAATACCAGATGTATTAAGACAAATACAGAATGAGTATGAAGCAGAACCTGCTCTGAACATAGGGGTGAAATTGTTAGGTCATTTTGCACAGGTATCAGCTATTATATTAGCAAACATAAAATGGGAGGCAGCAGCAGTGGCAATACTCCAACGCCTTAGGGATTTCCCTCCTTTACAGCAGGAACATGAATTACCTAAAATTATCGAAGACACCTATGCTGAATTAGGTAGAGATAGTTTGGGAGCTAGAGCAACAAAACCTCAACTCATGTGTGGTCCTGAAAAAGAGAACAAAGCAAGCACCTGATTCCTCTAAGAAGAAATGGGATAATAATAAAAAACAAAAGAATAGAGAGAATAGACCACAATCCAGGGGTGCGTCTCCTCAACAGGAGCCCTCCAAAAGGAGGTGCATCCTTAGGAATCGTGATAACATTAAAAAACCTGACAGGTATCAGGATATTGATACACGTTCCTCTCGTTCCTTTCAGGGTTCATCAAAAAACTCTGAGAAGGAAGGACAGTCAGAACACATACAAGAAGAGCGTACAAAGTCCAGAGACACGCAACGCGCTTCAGACTATACTTCCAAAAAAGAAGAGAAACCAAAATCAAAACCTCAATTCAAAAAGAAGAAAGTAGCAGGTCTTAAAGTTAGACATGCCCAGAATTCTGAGGACTCAACTTCTGAACGGGGAATGGGCTCTGATGATGCTAGACAGCGCAGCAAAAGTAACAATAGCTCATCACAACCTGATGGAATTTCTGGCGACAGCGGAGTTGAATGAACATATCACAGTGGAGACACCTGATACGAGGGTAAGTGTCCCGGTTAAGATACATGAAATAACACTCTAAATGGAGGGGTACAAACCCAGAAAAATTAAAGGTCTCTTTTGGGAGAACCTGACTTATGGATATGACATCCTTTAGGCTGAAAAAGATTGGCCGCCTGAAATTGTTATGGATTGCCCAAAGGAAGAAACAGTTATTTTACCGGCTTTTTCCAACCTCCTTCCAATATGCTTAAAACATGCATACGCGCAGTAGTAGGCAGTAGCACTCGCTCCAGCTTTATATTGAAACCATGTTGGGTGGGATGCTGAGTCACCTCACCATGAAATCCCACTAAAAACTACTCCAACTCCACAGAGACAGTACCCAATAAAACAAGAAGCGAAAAAACAGGTCAGAGAGATCTTAGATCAACATGAATACCAGGGTGTAATTAAAACTTGCACCTCTTCAATGAATAATCATTTGTTTCCCGTGATGAAACCTGATAATTCATACCGTCTAGTTTTAGACCACAGACATCTGAATACATGCACTAAACATTTGCAGTACAGAATGCACACAGTGCCACATTAATGAATAACATTGTGTGGAACAAATACAAAACAACATTAGATATCTCAAATGGATTTTTCTGCCAAAGTAAAGCGCCTGAAAGGAGGGTATAAGAATAGCCCTGGGTTGTTCTCCACTAAGGTAACAGAGTTACTTCAGAATTTGGATGAAGAGGCATTGTCCTATGTAGATGATATTTATCTGATGGATGATGATTTGAAGGATCACTTGACCAGGGTGAGCCACATGATTTTGGGGTTCACCTCTGAGGGCTACAAATGTAATTTAAAAAAATGAAAATAGCCCACCTCAATGTCCTATTTTTGGGATATGAGCTTTCAAGTGAAGGGAAAAGCCTGGCAGCTAACTTTTTAGAAAAGTGTGCGCTGCTCCAACCTTCTAAATCGTTGGAAAACTTACAATCCATATTGGGATTCTTACATTTTGGCAGAACTTACATTTCAGATTACGCAGAAAAAGTGAAACCTTTCTATGACCTAATAAGACCTGATTTTTCAGTTAGGCATTGGACACAGGAACACACAGATATCCTTCGCCCCTTCAAGCTGACAAGATAGCTTCCAAACACCTACACACACGTGTAAACACCACAAATTTGGTGATCCGTGTTATAGAGTCTCAATCAGGGTATACTTACCTAATCTTCAATGAAGACAAAACAGTACCCATAGCATACAAATCACACTTGTACACAAACGCTGAAATGCGTTTTGATCCACAGAAAAAATTCTGACAGCAGTACAGACCGCTGTAGTGAGAGAAAGAGCACTGGCTCAGGGGAAATGAATAATTGTCGTAACTCCAGTACCGGCCTTAGAGGCTGTTACAAAAGCAAGCGTTCTGAATGCTAAAGCTTTACATCCAAGATGGATACAATGGGCTAATTCTCTCACTGCAACAGATGTAGATTACAAATTTGACTCTACACTTAAGACGCAAGCATTTCTGCAATATGAACAAGAATATCCTCTCCCGAATGAAATAATGCCTCTAGATCAGTATGAATATATTATTTATACTGACGGTTTTGCTCAGCCAGCCATAGGAAGTAAACAACAATACAGTGCTGCATGTGCGATTGTAAAGGGTCGTATGCAGGACGGCAAGTTCCATCCTAGCAGTACGAAGAGACAGTCTCTAGGAGACTGCATGGCACTGCTGGCAGAACTAAAAGCCCTGTTACTGGCACTAATAATAACGGATCAAGAATTCCCCACACTGATTGTGTGTGATTCTTTTTATTGTGTCCAGTCATACAATGAATATCTTCACTACTGGGGTCAAAATGGGTTTAAAGACTCAAAAGGTGGCACAATTAAGCATAATTGCTATGGGAACAGGTAGCGGAGTTGAAAAGCGAACTATTGAGAGCTCACGTGATACACACGCTGAGTCATCAACGTGATGGCGTTCACGCTGAAGGGAATTCATTGGCTGATGAAGCCACAAAAGTGGCACTACGAACTTCTGCCATAGCTGCAATCACTTGTTCTAGTACGAGAATAGACGGATAGATAATGGTAGCTGTCATTGCTTCAATAAAAAACAGCACAGCCTTACCGAAAGGTTTTCCACTCAAGTACTCCTACCAGTTAGATGCAAAAAATATTCTGTATGCTCAAATTCCAGGAGTGGGGGATAGAGTCATACCAAATATGGATCGCAGATTAGGTTTAATTCTAGCTGCACATGAGGGTCTGGGTTCTGCACACGCAGGAGTTACCGCAATGGTTTCTTTACTGAAACAACGCTATTGGTTGCCAGGACTAACTGAACAGACGAAGAATTTTGTCTTAAAGTGCGACATCTGTCAGCAGATGAAGGGTTCCACCGTCGTGCGTCCGGCACAGACACCATTACTAATATCAGACAGACCAGTCGCCTGTGTCTATTTGGATCACTGCAGCGCCCTACAATCAGATGGGGCTTACATGTATATCTTGGTGGCAGTGGATTCATGCTCTTGATTCCTGTGGGTTTGGCCTCAGCACTCGGCTGATGTTCAAACTGTTATAAAAGATTTGCGAGTCTTTATAGGAACATTCGTAGTTGGCACATTACATGCTGACCGCTGCCTTGTGTTTAGCTCTAGGGCTTACAAGGAAGCCATGGGAAGTTTGGGTGTTGCATTGCGGTACTCCTCTCCGTACCATCCCGAGGGAAATTCAGTCATGGAGAGGAAAAACCGAGACTTAAAGCAATCTTTAACAACAAGGGTATTAAGTTTGGGTGGTAGTTGGGTCAATCACCTATATGGGGTTCAGAGAGCCCTTAACAATATGCCAAGAAGTTCCCTAGGAGGTGTCACTCCTTACAAAGTCCTATTTGGGGCGAAAATGTGGGTACCTGATCTCGATTGTGAAAGCACAGTGGCGGATGAAAAACCATTTGACATCAATAAACGTTTGGCTGTTTTACAGGATCTCAATGAGTTCCGGGCACTACAAAGCAACCTGCATGTAAAACGCACCACCACTGAGGAAGTCAAATCAGTCACGGTAAGACCTGCCTGGATCCCTAAAGTCGGAGATCTGTTCAGAGAAAAGATTGTGGACAAGAAAGAATTTGGGCCATCATACAGAAAGCTTTACCTGTCCTGGCTGTCGAAGGAATAAGAACAGTACTTCTTCTGCCTCTTGCTGGAAAAAAAGAAAAGAGATTTGTCTGCATCGATCTGATCAAACCACACTATGTGGCAGATACTGAATAGTAGGCCTCGTAGGCTCCTGGGAAGCCGACGCTCTCCTCTCGCTACCATACAGGAAGTTCAGACAGAAAGACTCATAACATTTGAATAGTCACCAATACAAAATAATGGACTTTCCAACAATGAAATGGAACTTGTTCCTGTTGAAATAGAAAATCAAAAAACAAATGAAAGACAAATATCGATTCAGCCTACCACCAATACCTACATCAATATGCATCTACAAGAGACGTCTGCCAGTTCAACAAAAACTGCTGAGCTACCAAAAATAAATCATACTGCATCTGGCTACTTCATCGATTTTGATACCTTCCCTCTGGATCCCAGTGAACCTGAAACAACGCGAGCTCAAGTTTCCCGTAAACAACAACTTCATGAATTCTAAATGTTTCTGAAAAAGACTTACTTATTATCACCTTGGCTCCAGCTCTGGATAATAACTGGAATATTGTTTTTTCTATTGTGGATTGGCCTAGTGACTGTCTTTTGCTTGCTCATGAATGGAAACTATCTCCCAGAACGCTCTGCAGTATCAAATGTGAACTTGGTCCTGAAACCTCATACGTCATCTCATCGTGAACAAAGAGACCTGTCTTTAAGGAACATTACAGCTGTTCCAATTCCTGTTGGTATGGTTTGGGACAGAGTTTCATATGATGTATTTGGTCCTACTGAACTTTTGAAAATACCTCATGTCTTTAAAATTTCTTTAAATGATTTCATTACCTCCAGTACATTTTCTGACGATTGAGACTTTGAAACTGTAAATAATATGTTGTCTGATTTAGAACAATCCGCTGCATTTTCAAGCATTGAAATGTTAGAGGACACATCTGATTATGACACAATGTATTGTTACCAACATTATGGTCATCACTTTTTAGATAAATTCAGTATCCCACGTAATGTTTTTACATACCACCAATGGGAACATTGCCCAACACCACAGAAAGGTAGTTAAAGAACATTCGCACAGAAACTTTCCTATTTTTCAGGGTTTAAGACTTCTGACCAGATCTCATATTACTATAAGTTTGTATCTGCAACTGCACAGAAAAATATGCTAACTAACACCAAACAGATTTACTCTGCATCCTTTATTTCCCAACTGTCTGAACAGGGTTTCGACTTATGGAAGGACACTATAGACATAAAATCAGTCTGGGGTTCAAAGGAATGGCAAGTTCAGGGAACACAGAAGCACTATTTTGAGCGTGCCTCATTCCACAGCAAATAATATTTCTGAACTACACTATGCAGCAGACCTCATATCTTGGACTAGTCAAGAACAAAGACTTGAACACACCTCGGATTCCCTCACCATCACACTTTGAGGGGTGGCAAAACTTTACAACACATGGTGGGGATACAGTAGATGACAGCATACACTATAATTCATCAGACCCCAATTGGAAGGGATGGTTAGTTTGGCCTACAGACACAAATAGATGTCAGACAAGATTCAGAGGTACCACCAAAGGGTTTAGTACCCATAGGCCGGTCCAACGCTATGTACAATGAGAACATCCGGGGGTGGTGACCAGTGTTCCCTCTAAGGTGCGCGCGCCTTAGTGACCCCGAGCGCGCAGTGTCCTGAGTGAAGCACGCACACATCCCGGGGGAGCTTTCGCGCCGCTGCTTTTAAAATGCGAGCGGAGCGAAAAACGGTAATTTCCCAGTTGCGGGGACGCTTTCCATAGCAAGTGGCTCTTGCAAGTGGCTTTTGCACTTGCTACATTTGTTTCTTTGTTTCTTAATGGGCCGCAGCTGCAGGCTGTTTGTGGGCCTTTGTGAAAATATTTGTTAATTGCAGCACCGTCATGCGCTGCAATTAACATAAATATTTTCACAATGACTCACAATCAGCTCCCACCCGCGCTCTATTAAGAAAAGACATGCATCAAGTTAAAAAGCACGACGTGTAAAGCACACGTCGTGCTTTTGGGCTTGCTGCATTTCTACAAGACACACACTGCAGTGCACTTCTGGAGATGTGCCCCCCACCCTCCCCCCACCTGTTGCTCTCAAATGGGAGTTACTTGATGCTGAATGATCAAGGTTGTTGTGGGATGCTTTCGGGCATCGTATATTTTGTCACCATAGACTCCAGGGTTACTTGTTGTATGCAAGTATTGTTTCCAGCGACCCACACAGTCAGGGAGGCACCGTTATGGCCTTCTTTGAATGTTTCCTTTATACGGGTTGATACTCTGAGCCGAATGAAATCCATGCTTTTACAGAAAACCGTACCCTTAACCTCCGCACGAGAGACTATTAATCTTCAGGTCGCAAGGTCCTCAGCTGAGATACCAGCACTTGTACGAACAAACTGCCCTTTCTATTTCACAGAAATGGTACAACGCATCTTTAACATGTCTGATACGACGGGTATAGTACACCTATTTAGGACCATAGGTTCTGGACTGTTAAGCACCTTTCAGACAGTCTTCGGAGTGATTCCAGCCTTCATACACTCAGTATTCTGAAGCATTTTTGGAGGACTTCCGCTAATTCTGTTACTAATAGCAGGAATCCTGATTGTAATTTTTCTGCTACGCAATGGATGTCCCAGTCACCAAGGAGATGGAAAAAACACTCTTGGAGCACCGATACCGTGATCGCATGGTACTCCATCTGGGCACACCTCGCCTTCGAGAACTAAGCGAGTCTTGGTTCCTATTGTTCCGATCAGTCTGGATTGACTGTGTTCTGCCTGTCCTCCGATGCCTGTTCTAACACTTCCATCGGTTGCACCACCGGATGTGGAGGCTTTACTGGACCCGATAACGGCCCATGTACTGCTGTGCCCTCAGCGTATTCCCATGTTGATGTCTGCACTCTTAGAGCCACCACAGGATGCTTCAGCTCCTGTTGGAACGGATACCGGCTCCTCTACAAACACTCAGGCCTTGGATGTCATACAGGCTTCCCCAGCATCAGCTGTGGGCAATACAGAAGACCATCTGTGCTCGATTGACCTGCTCTGTGAGGTGTAGCAGGGACCGTCGTCTGCGATTGCAAGCAACAGTGATGTTGCGTCTCCCAGCCAGGAGACACAAACATTTGGCTCATCGTGTGCTGGGAAAAATTTGGCCTTCTTCAAAACAACCAAATTTGGAATTTTTAAACAACTAACACTATTCTTTTTACTGAGCAGCATGGCTTTCAGACACTCATAGTTGTTCGAACTACAAATACGGACATATTTTAGTCTGACTTCTACCGCTTAAAAAATACAATATCGCAATTTTTAATGTTTACATTTCTTTTACGCTCTATTTTTATGGACTAATTCGTTATTTGCGTACAATGCCTAGAAGTACATTAAACTTTTAGTATGTCGTCCAGTCGGATGAGGAGTGAGTGTTATGTTTCATATAGGTAGCCCAATATAGGCTCAGGTACCAACCAAACCTTTCACCTATATTTCCCCTGCCATTACACTACATAACTGTTCTTGGGACTGACCTTATACCTAGTTACGGTACTGCTTACACGACGTGGGGTTTTCCCTGAAAACTAACCTCATTCATTATGCATGAGGATTCTTGGAAACTCAGCAGGACTACCATCTCCTGCATAATAACTATGTATAAGGGTAATTCCTTCCGTCATCCTAAGTCCGACATAACACAGCAAGGTAGATCCCCTGAAGGTACTACTTTGGGTATATAAACACCATATCTTTGCTGAGGTAAGGAGAGGAGAAAAAGGACTTCCATGCTGACACACTGATGCAAGACGCTGAGGTTCCTGCACGCAGACACTCCAGCTCGCAGTGGTCCGACATCCCTTGCGGGGTGTCCATCTAGAGACCAAGGCGGGGTCCCACAGTCTCTCACTTCAGGTAATGGGGTTGGCTTCAGCCTAGGGGGATTCTTGGCTCTACACCTAAATACATGCTAGGTACACTTAGGTACATCTACTTAGGGTTGGAACACATAGAATGGAACCTCTTTAACAGCGAAACTTAATTATGTTGGCACTATCAAGTAAACATTTCAATAAATGAAAATAAGAAAAAATATTAATTTTTAGCAACTAATAAATAAAAGAAAGTTTGAAATTATACTCTCTTTGGTGGTGATAACGAATACAATGAATTCAGTTGTATGTAAGGTGCTCCTTGATGTGCATGGTTTATTTTGTTTATGGCACTGGAGACCAGCAGAGAGCATAGGCATGCAAAATGTGGAAAGCTCATAGCTATCAGAATAGCCTTCTCTAAATGTCTGAGGTTTTTGTGCCTGAATAGTCATGTTTTAAAACAGACTTTGCTGAAAATGCAATGGTTCTCAAATGCTGATACAAGCCTCACACTCTCACACACATACATGACATCCTAACTGTAATATAGTGGATTATTTAGTTGGGTGGATGTTAATCCACCACAAGTACTAAGGCCAATATTCTTGTTAGGTTCAGTAAAGGTTTCAGTAATTTAAACCTGAGCTCTATCCTGGTACCTCTGGCACAGAGGAAAAATGCTTAACTTAAGAAAACGTGTAAAGCATTTAGGAGTACTAAAACAGCTAAAAAGGGAAAAAAACAATAAAAATAAAGATCCCACTCCAATTTATAAAAATAAAGAATATTTTAATAAATAAAATTACACCAGAAGAACAAAGATTCAATAAGGTTAACCTGAGATATCAATTTGTATTATTGTAGGTGAAAATAGCACCAAGGAGGCCTAAGCGCCCAAACGCATTAAGCGCCAATCTCAGTCATCTGGTTGTGCTTGACCAGGACATAGGAGTGATTTAAGGATGACTTTAATGGAGAGCAGACAGAATACAGAAACCAGGTTTATAGCGATCAGAATTCATACCTTCTGAATTAGTCTTTATAATCCTCTGCGGGGCAAGGCAGCAGGCTATGGTTGAGAAGAGCTCCACATGGACGGTTAACCATCAGATGAGGTCCTTATTGAAGCTGTTGACCTTTGTCAGGAAAGGTACAAGCAGAAGAAATGCAAAATGTGTGCCCAAGGAAGGTACCTCTCTAGCCAGATACATTTGCCACCTTCACCCAGTAAAGATTTCTACCTTCGGACTTAGTCACTTCTTTGGAGCATGGATTCCTCCAGCGGGGCAAGGCTGCAAGCTGTAGGCTAAGGTGGCTCCACAAGACTGGATACCCTCTCTGTAACGTCCTGCTAAAACAGATTTGCTGCTGTGGAAATGATCAGCACAGGAGCAACCTGGATTTTTAGCCCAGCGGCAACACACCTTGATCTGATGGTCTTGGTAGGTTTGCCCTGGTCCAATGGTGATCTTTGGAGCCCAAAGATTTCTAAGTCCCAAGTTTTTCAGGATGTTAACAGTAGTACATATTGACCAACCAAGGATCACAGGGCCACAGGTATAGCATTTGGGGCCATATGTACAAGGACTGGCGATAACTACCACTAACGCTAGTTAGCGGAAGTTTTCTTACCGCTGCGTACCGCTGAAAACTATCGCCATGTTAGCGACGTACTTACAAGACGTCGCTACATGTCGATAGCTTCAGGGATCGGCGGCAAAAACTGCTGCTAACATTAGCGTGACGGCGCTAGGAATTCCGGCGTTAGCGGGCAAAAACCAATGAAAGGCCCATTAGTGGCAAAAAACGCACGTTAGTCAGCCCAACGTGAGTTTTTTTTGCCTCTATTGGAAAAAATTGCCTATCAGTCGACCTCCAATAGGAAACTAGGCAAAAAAAACAATGAAATGCAGAATGGAGCAGCCAGGCCCAAGTGCAGCACAGATCAACAACCCCCTCAAGCCACCCAATATAAAGGATGACCACGATGAGAGCCTGGATGCCTTGCTGGACCTGTGTCTGGAGCCTGGATGCCTCGCTGGACCTGCGTCTGGAGCCTGTATGCCTTGCTGGACCTGCGTCTGGAGCCTGGATGCCTCGCTGGACAAGCATCTGGAGCCTGAATGCCTCACTGGACCTGCGTCTGGAGCCTGGATGCCTCGCTGGACCTGCGTCTGGAACCTGGATGCCTCGCTGGACCTGAGTCTGGAGCATGAATGCCTCGCTGGACCTGCGTCTGGAGCCTGGAGTGTGATGCAGAGGTGCTGTGGAGTCGATGAGCCGTGGCGGTAGACATTGAGGTGCGGCGATCGCCCGTACCTGGTAGTGAAGTCTGGCAGGTCGCATGGAGACACGTTACTGACCTGTGTGAGAAGACCGCTTTGAGCTCCTTGGAGCTGTGAATGGTAGAGGCGCTCCTGCAAACCAACGTAGGGAGGTCTGTATCGCATACTACGATCCACCACCAACGGTGGGCGGTGCCTCTCTGCATCACAGGATGGATGATGTTGCGCTGGCCAGATGCTGTGGAGGGTGAGGCCCCTGAGCTGCGCCAAACTTGTGTGGCGGGAGCGCTGCAACTTCATGCCTAAGTGGGCCCTGCTGCATCAACTGCATCGGGAGGTTCACCAGCGGAGTTGGGGGCGACTGCTGTACCCAGGCTTGTGAACTCCCACCTGGCTGAGGCTCTTGCTGGCTGAGTCACAGATTTGGAGAGAGTGCAGCGGATTGCGCCACGGTGTCAATGTCCAGGTAAGGAGAAGGTGGGACGCGTAGCGGAGGAGGCCCGGGGGTCGAGTCACCCAGGCCTATCACCTGTAGATGACGCACCCCCAGTGGCGGCTCATCCGCTATGGCGGAAGAGCGTAGCCCCACTGCTTTCAAGCAGTGCATGAAGAGGAAAAATCATCACATGATAATGACTTGCTGATGTAATCGTGCTATGTTTCATTTTGATAGGGCTGCTCCACTCACAGAGCAGGCCAGGGGCAGAGTGGCATGTCCACTCAAATGCGCAATGACTGTTTGGTCGGCCCGCTCAGGCTGCCCAAAGCAGTCATGTGCACTGTCCTGTTCGCAATGCAGGCTGCATTACAGCCTGCATGGAGAACATGCCCACCCCTCCAACCCCTGGCTGATGCCTTGTCCCGGCACCAATGACCAATCCCAACGCCGCATTGCAGCATTGTGATTGGCTTAGAGGAGGGAGCCTGGCGGCTTACTTCCTGTTCCTGGAAGCAGACTCAGGAGACCAGGAGCAACGAAAACACGGGACCCGGCCTCGAGGTAAGATTTCTCTAATTTAAATATTCACAACACCCGCTCACACACATACCCCTGCGTCCCCGCCTCATCCAGTGTCCTCTCTGGCGTTTCCCACCTCCCAGCTGTCCAGTCCCCCCCGCAGCACTTCTCAATGGCGGCCGCTGTGCGCCCATGCGCAGCGGGCGTACCACTGGTGTGCCAAAGGTGTATATGAAGTTACAACGCATACCATTCCATCGCATTCCATTACGATGCATACTAATACTAATTTTAATAGACAGTGGTATAGTTATAGTTTATACGGCGCCTTGGGAACAATCGCACATATATCAGTTCAGGATAATATTGAGTTACGGTGCTGTAAGGTGAGGAGAACCACCAACCTCCCCCAAAGTTGTGGCCAAAGCCAACATAGAAATTCACAAAATCCTCAGCACACGTCTGTAGAGGTATGCAGTCATAATATCGATGTTCAAATATCGATATGCCATAATATCGATGTTTAAATATCGATGTGACAGAATATCGACCTGCAAGAATATCGTCGACTAGAATATCGACATGCAGGTAAGAAATATAGTTTTTGTTAATATCGAAGTTAGTAATATAGTTAGTCAAAATATCGTTGTTAATAATATCGAAATTTATTTTAGTGTGTTGTATTTTAGTATATGTGTTAAAAGTATAGCTTATTTTTTTCATGTATGTTTGAAATTTTTAGAAGTAATTAATTTTATGTTAAGTAATTTTTGCGTATTTTAGTTCCGTAGCGGGTTGTGGGTTTATAGGGGAATAGGGTGGGAAGTAATTTAATTATAATATATTTATTAATATATTTTTAGTAATTTTTCATTTTTTAAGAAATTAAATATTGCGTTTTAGTTCCGTAGTGGGTTGTGGGTTTATAGGGGAATAGGGTGGGAAGTAATTTAATTAAAATTAATTAATTAATCATATTAATAAATTAATATTTTTGTATTTAATAAATTATACTGTTAATTGTGTTAATTAATGTGTTATTAATTGTTTATTAATTATTAATAATTAATTGGTAAATATGTTGTCATTTTTTTAGCATCGGGTTCTGGGTTTATAGGGGAGTGGGGTGGAAAGTAATTTAATTATAATTAATTAATTAATTATTTTAATTAATTAATATTTTTGTATTTAATAATTTATATTGTTAATTGTGTTAATTAATTTCTTATTAATTAGTTAATAATTGGTTATTAGTTATTAATAATTAATTTGTGAAAATGTTAATTGTGTATTTTTTTAGGAGCGGGTTGTGGGTTTATAGGGGAGTAGGGTGGGAAGTAATTTAATTATAATTAATTAATAATTTAATTAATTAATATTTATGTATTCAATATTTTATATTAATTGTGTTAAATATTTTGTTATTAATTGGGTATTCATTATTAATAATTAATTGGTAAATATCTTAATTGTGTTATTTTTTTAAGAGTGGGTTGTGGGTTTATAGGGAGTAGGGTGGGAAGTAATTTAATTATAATTCATTAATTTATCATTTTTATTCATTACTATTTGTGTATTTAATATTTTATATTGTGTTACATAATTTATTTATTAATTATTAATTGGTTATTAAATAATAATTGGTAAATATGTAAATTGTGTCAATTGTTTGAGAGAGTTGTGTATTTAGAGGGCAGTAGTGTGGGAAGTAATTAAAAATTAATATCATTTTTAATTGTTTCATATATTTATTTATTGTTATTTTATAGTCTTAATAGTATGAATTAATTTAATACTGATTGTTTTTAATTTTATTGTTCATTGTTATTAGTTAATTAATTAATTGTTAAGCAATTATGTTAATTGTCATGTTTTACAATAGTGGTGGTGTCATTTATAGGGGTATTTGGTGGGAGGTAAATTATTTTTTATTATTTAAGTATTTGTTAATTAATGTTTATTATTTTGCTTGAGTGGGAATAGTAAATTATTCCCCTCCGCTATCCAACACTTTCCCTACTGTTGCACTCGCTGGAGTGGGAATAGTAAATTATTCCCCTCCGCTATCAAACACTTTCCCTACTGTTGCACTTGCTGGAGTGGGAATAGTAAATTATTCCCCTCCGCTATCCAACACTTTTCCTTCTGTTGCAATTGTTGGAGTGGGAACAGTAATATTATACACTTCGCTATCCAATACTTTCCCTACTGTTGCACTCGTTGGAGTTGGAATAGTAAATTATTCCCCTCTGCTATCCAACACTTTCCCTACTGTTGCACTTGCTGGAGTGGGAATAGTAATTTTATCCCCTCCGCTATCCAACACTTTCCCTACTGTTGTATTCGTTGTAGTGGGAATAGTAATTTTAACCCCTACGCTATGCAACACTTTCCCTACTGTTGCAGTCCGTGGAGTGGGAATAGTAAATTATTCCCCTCTGCTATCCAGCACTTTCCCTACTGTTGCAGTTGCTGGAGTGGGAATAGTAAATTATTTGCCTCCGCTATCCAACACTTTCCCTACTGTTGCACTTGCTGGAGTGGGAATAGTAAATTATTCCCCTCTGCTATCCAACACTTTCCCTACTGTTGTATTCTCAGGAGTGGGAATAGTAAATTATTCCCATCCATTATCCAACACTTCCCCTACTGTTGCACTTGCTGGAGTGGGAATAGTAAATTATTCCCCTCCGCTATCCAACACTTTCCCTACTGTTGCACTCGCTGGAGTGGGAATAGTAAATTATTCCTCTTTGCTATACAACATTTTTCCTACTGTTGCATTTGCTGGAGTGGGAATAGTAAATTATTCCCGTCCACTATCAAACACTTTCCCTACTGTTGCACTACCTGGAGTGGGAATAGTAAATTATTCCCATCCGCTATCCAACACTTTCCCTACTGTTGCACTTGCTGGAGTGGGAATAGTAAATTATTCCTCTCCGCTATCCAACACTTTCCCTACTGTTGCATTCGCTGGAGTGGGAATAGTAATTTTATCTCCTCCGCTATCCAACACTTTCACTACTGTTGCACTTGCTGGAGTGGGAATAGTAAATTATTCCTCTCCGCTATCCAACACTTTCCCTACTGTTGCACTCCCTGGAGTGGGAATAGTAATTTTAACCCCTACGCTATCCAACATTTTCCCTACTGTTTCGGTTAATGTAGTGTAAAATGTTGTTTTAAAGATAAATATTTATTTTAATATTTTATTTTATTATATATATAATTTATTTTTATATTTATTTTACAGATTGATGTGTGTATATATATATATATATATATATATATGTATTTATAATTTTTATTATGTTTCTAATGTTTTATAATTTAATAATATAATTATTTATTAATATTATTAAGTAAATATATATAACATTTTTTATATATGTATGTTTAATTTATTTTTATATTATATTTATTATTTATAATTACTAACATTTTTAAATAATTCTAACCATATTTTTATTAATTATATTTATTATTTAATTTATTTTATATATTATACATTTTAAAAAAACGATATTTTGAACAAAGATATTTTAAACAACGATATTTTGGTTTCGATATTTTTGTACTTACCTTTGTAGAGATAGGATGTCGATATTCTGGACATCGATATTCTTGACACGATATTCTGGTAGGTCGATATTGTTGTCGTCGATATTATGTCAGTGATCCGTCTGTAGAGTGATATTAAATATCAATGTAAGTATACACAAATTATAAACACAGTTTCAGAAATCTTCTTTCTTTTATTCTTTTCTTTCTGATCAGCCAACACGTGTTTCGTCGCACAAACTGGGAAACTGTCCCGCGACTTTCTCAACGCTGAGTAAACAAAAAATAAACAATGGCCATTGTGACCCCATACATACAACTGGTGTGCACAATCTCAATTCAGATATAAACGTGACACAATGTGCAAGTGCAAAAGCATGCACATGGTGGACCTATAGTCAATGATGGTGACTTCGTGAGAATCACTAAGTGAAGATAAAACAAACTATCGTGCAAGCATATTCCATATTAAAAAAACACTAGATCAAGGTGATGGAGAAAAACCTATTGATTAAATAGCTCCCAAAGCCTGAAACCGTATAAGGGCATCTAGATCAAGCCACAAATATACAAGACCGAAACCATAAAGAAACACCTGGGCCGTGTATGTCAAACCCTTCTCTTATTGCCGTCAGTACTTAAGCAAAGCTTTCAAAGACCAAAAGGGGGGTGACTACTATCTCACCCATCTAGCCAAATACATGCATCACCTTTGTGATATTTCTTCTAAAGGGGGTACCTTCAATGTCATTGGTAGCAACCTATGCGGAAGTAAACAAAAAAGTACAGTTAAGAGCCTGTCAAAATTGATCCTCTTGATCAAATATATTCCCAAAATAGCCTTATGTATCAAATCACAACCTACTTTCCATGTGGTGATAATTCCATCCCACATGCTTTAGACTGCGGGTGAGTCTAGTATCCTTGCTTCAAATGTGGGCAAATCCGTAATTTTCAGTAAAAGCACCCCTGTAATGAGAAGGGAAAAGCTCCGATGTGACCGGCTTCCCTGACGATAAGTGCTCACTGTGATACACTTTCCAAAATTATTAGTAACTATATGGCGCTCGAGCGAAACCCACAAGTAATAGATCCCTTAATTTAAAACAAATTCCCACACTGTTTAAAATCAGGTCGCAAGCCCAGAAACTTACCGCTACGCGCTGTAGTGCAGCCGCAACTAGATCAGTCTGTCCGGTCCTTGAGTACGAGAGCCGGCAATGAGAGTTTCCCACTCTTATAGACCTGGAGCCATGCTAATAGAAAGAGGACTAACTCTGCCTGAGCATGCAGCCATCTTGTAGTGTGAAGATGTCAATTCCATATACATAATAAGTAATCTAAGGCTAACCACAGTCGTGCATAATCCAATCACGTCCTGCGTGCGGATAAAAAAAAAAACAGATTACCACAATCTGTGAGTCGCACAGCTAAAAGGAAAACCGAAGCGTCCACAAATTGACGATTAATTCTTTAGTGATATTGAAAAGTCAAACTTCCAACATATGAGTGTGTGCATTAAAGCTAGGTAAAATATATTGTTTCATAACCAGTCCAGGTCATCACAATCTAACAAACCCACAAATCATGTCCAATATACTGATACATCATCAGGCGGCGCCATTGACTAGAGTGTTCATGAAAATACGCATTGCTAACTGTCCAAACCAATGCGTGTTGAATCAGCAGCCGCTGTGAGAGCTTACTAATGAAAAGCGCTCATCGTGAATGGAACCTTCTATATTCTAGGCATGCAAAACTTAAAATCGGCGTGCTTAAGCGTACAGCCTCCAAAGCGCAAATCCTACACCCTCATTGGAGCTATGTTCAAAATACATTGTGTTTCTCCATCTCCTGGACAAAGTACAAGGATAACAGTGTTAAAACATATGAACCGAATGGCTGGAATTAACTGTGCATTTAACAGGGGGTCGCATCTGTCAAATGACATACCCAACTCATACATTTCTTATGTTAGTACAATACAGAAGCAACCAAAACAATATATGTGATGATAACACAAAGCAAAGTGTTGCAAAGGTATATGCAGGTGACGTAACCTGCACCTACCCTCCTCGGATCAGGCATGTTATAACGTACACATTATGACGAACACCATTTATCTCCCCAGAAAGTAATGAACTCCTGGTCAACATTGTGCCCTGTCTCTTTGCTGCGGAATCTGAGAATCCAAAAGGCCTCTCGCCTGCGTAAAGTCAATTCCCTGTTGCCCCCTCTAGGGTGCCTCGGGATTTGGTCAATGCCATAAAATGTAAATACCCTATTCCTGGTCTGTGTGGGGCATTGTGCTATGTGCGCAGCAATGGATACCTGATATCCCCTAGTTTAACCGCTCTCATGTGTTCCCCTATTCTCTCACGCAGAGTCCTTATGGTGCTGCCCACATACTTTTTGCCCCATTTGCACTCGATCACGTATACAACATACTTCGTGTAGCAGTTAATATTGGACCTAATCTTATATCTTTTTTCACCTGGGCCCTTGAAAAGTGTCTTCTTACTGCTCGCCCACTTGCATGCACTGCAGTGTCCACACCCATAAAACCCAATCGTGCGAGGAGTCAGCCAACTCTCATTCGCTCTCATCCCAGGGTAGCTTGGGCTCAATACATTCCTAAGGGATACACCCCTTCGATAGGTAATGTCTGGCCTGTCCGAAGTTGGTCCACATAAGGATCTATCTGCTCTCAAAATATGCCAATGTCTGTTTAAACTGCACACTAACACCCGGGACCATGGATTATAATTGGTCAACATGTGTATCTTCTCATCTTTTTTGGCAGTCTTGATCCGCTCCCTCAGTGTAGCCTGTCTTTTGATCTTGTGTATTCTCTGTTCAGTCTGGAAAGCGTGTGTTTGTCATAACCCCTTATTCGGAAGCGGGCCATCATCCCTTTCTTACACTCCTCAGATTCAGGGTCGTAACTGCAATTACATCTTGCCCGGATCAATTCCCCAAACGGGATGGCCTTAATCTGGTGCGCAGGGTGCGCACTAGATGCATGTAGTATAGCATTGCAAACATTCTTTTTGCGAAAAAGTCTGCTGTGTGTCTTGTTCTCCCTGACATAAAGCTCTACATCTAGGAAAGTAATCTTCTAAAATATCACTAAAGAATTAATCGTCGATTTGTGGACGCTTCGGTTTTCCTTTTAGCTGTGCGACTCTCAGATTGTGGTAATCGTTTTTTTTTTATTCACACATAGGACGTGAGTGGATTATGCACGACTGTGGTTAGCCTGAGATGACTTATTATGTATATGGAATTGACATCTTCACACTACAAGATGGCTGCCATGCTCAGGCAGAGTTAGTCCTCTTTCTCTTAACATGGCTCCAGGTCTATAAGAGCGGGAAACTCTCATTGCCGGCTCTCGTACTCGAGGCCCGGACAGACTGATCTAGTTGCGGCTGCACTACGGCGCGTAGCGGTAAGTTTCTGGGCTTGCGACCTGATTTTAAACAGTGTGGGAATTTGTTTTAAATTAAGGGATCTATTACTTGTGGGTCTCGCTCGAGCGCCATATAGTTACTAATAATTTTGGAAAGTGTATCAAAGTGAGCACTTATCAGGGAAGCCGGTCACATCGGAGCTTTTTCCTTCTCATTACAATTATGCTTTTACTGAAAATTATGGATTTACCCACTTCGAAGCAAGGATACTAGACTCACCCGCAGTCTAAAGCGTGTGGGATGGAATTATCACCACATGGAAAGTAGGTGGTGATTTGATACATAAGGCTATTTTGGGAATAAATTTGATCAAGAGGATCAATTTTGACAGGCTCTTAACTGTACTTTTTTGTTGACTTCCGCATAGGTTGCTACCAATGACATTGAAGGGTACCCCCTTTAGAAGAAATATCACAATGGTGATGCATGTATTTGGCTAGATGGGTGAGATAGTAGTCACCCCCTTTTGGTCTTTGAAAGCTTTGCTTAAGTACTGACGGCAATGAGAGAAGGGTTTGACATACACGGCCCAGGTGTTTCTTTATAGTTTCGGTCTTGTGTATTTGTGGCTTGATCTAGAGACCAGGTGTGGAGGCTCAGTGGACTAATGCATCCACTGCAGGGGCCTGTGTTTGACCTCATGGTCACAGGTTCAAATCCCGGCGGGTCCACTCATCCTTTCATCCACCTGAGGTCGATAAAATGAGTGCCATTGAGTTGGGTAACAATAAGCATCTGTTATTCAGCGCCAAGATGCCTCCGGGTGAACGTGCACTTTACAAATATACATGTTATGTTATGTTATGTTATACGGTTTCGGGCTTTGAGAGCTATTTAATCAATAGGTTTTTCTCCAGCACCTTGATTTAGTGTTTTTTTAATATGAAATATGCTTGCACGATAGTTTGTTTTATCTTCACTTAGTGATGCTCACAAAGTCACCATCATTGACTATAGGTCCACCATGTGCATGCTTTTGCACTTGCACATTGTGTCACGTTTATATCTTAATTGAGCTTGTGCACACCAGTTGTATGTATGGTGTCACAATGACCATTGTTTATTTTTTGTTTGCTCAGCCTTGAGAAAGTCGCGGGACGATTTCCCAGTTTGTGCGACGAAACACGTGTTGGCTGATCAGTAAGAAAAGAATAAAAGAAAGAGAAGATTTCTGAAACTGTGTTTATAATTTGTGTATTCTGGCATTGATATTTAATATCACTCTACAGACGTGTGCTGAGGATTTTGTGCATACTAATACTAGGCATATTGCAACAGTGGGGAAGGTGTTGCATAGCGGAGATGTAAAAATTACTATTCCCACTTCAGTGAGTGCAACCCTAAAACTAACCCTTGCACCCCAAAGCACACCCTGAACCCTAAAATTCATCTTTGAGCCCCCAAAACACACCCTAAAAATCATATTTGCCCCAAATGCACACCGCAATTTTCATATTTCACCCAAATGCACACCCCAATTTTCATATTTCACCCAAATGCACACCCCAAATTTCATAATTGACCCCAAAACACACCCGAAATTTCAAATTTCACCCCATAATACACCCCAAATTTCATCTCCGACACCCGAAACCCATACCCACCCTAAAACTTAAAAATACCTCATTACTGACCTCACAATGCGTTGTAATGGAATGCGATGTAAAGGCACCTGCGTTGTTGGAGTTCCATTGTAAAGGCATTACGATGTAATGCCTGCGTTGAAATGGAGGTTTCCCGTGCCAAAGGCAAGCCCGTCTGCGTCCGTCTGCCCCTGGACCGCGCTCAGCACCAAGGACCCTTCCTCTCGGACACTCCATCGCTACGACGCCAGCACCCTCCTCGCCATTGACCCTGGACGCCACATCGCCTGCCAGGACCAACCTCTACTCTGGACCGGACATCGCCATCACTGATGGCTACTAAATCACCCGCAAGGAGCACCCGACCGTCCAGGAGGAGGCATTGCCATCACCTACAGAAGCACACTCCGACTGACCACGCACTCTTATGACCCAACGGTGACCATGGAACACCTCAACTTCCAGATCCGGACCATCCCCAACCACATCCTCTGCAGGAACCCTCATCTGCAGGCCCCCCGGGCTATGGACCCCAATTCTCTGATACCATTGTAGGCCTCATTGCACCCCAGGATCTCCCATCCACCGACGACATCCTACTCGGTGAACTCAAGTTCCATCTGGACAACCCCAGTGACCAGAACACCACCCCCTCCTGGGGAAGCTCCCCAACATCAGACTCAAGCAGCTAGTCACCGCAGCAAGCCACATGGCTGGACACACAGTCAAGCACGTCTCCTCTGCCAGCGGGAACTTCAACTACAGCCACACCATCGGACTCTCCTGGACCGACCATCATTGTATACATCACAGCTTCACCATGCCCACCATACACCATCATCGCCCCCCCTCGCAGCTGGATCAAGGCCGCCGAAGAATGTCTTGTCAACTCCCTCAGCACCACCGCAGCATGCAACCGCCACCGATAGATCTCCAACTGCGCCGACACCCTGGCACCCCTCAAGAATGGACCAGGCAAAACTAGCACCACGTTGTGCCATATTTGCAAAGTGACGCATGTAGGCATATGCGTGACCTTGTGAAGCCCTATGCCACATCATACCTCCATCAGGTATGATGTACGCAGGGTGTGCATTCCCACGCGACAAGGCCTCATAGGAGTGGCACAGTGAAATCCCTCAGGACGGCACTGCGTCAGTACCTTACGCCTGCCTGATGGCAGGCGTAAGGGTGACGCAGTGCCACAGGGATAGGCTGGCCCCATACATTGCTGGAGTTGCGTCATGCTTGTGACATGACTGCAGCAATGCGTGACTTTGGCGCAGACAGATACGTCAGGATTCCAGACGTAACTGTCATTACTTGCGTCATGGAGCGCTGTCCAGTGAATACAGCGCATCCGTGGTGTCGCAAGAAGGGGGTAGTGAAAAGTGTTGCAATGCTGTCTTGTTGCAGCGCTGCAACACTTTTCATGACTGAGGCCCAGGAATGCGTATTATCTTATTGATGGTGCGCATTCCTGCCCTGTAGTTTTGTCGGAGGGCAGCGCAGCTACATTGCTTGCAGCGCAGTCCAGCACCAAAACCTGCTGAAAAGAGGCCCCAAGTGTTATCTCCATTTTTAAGACCAGCTATTTTCTGGTCTTAAAAAACGGTCTCTAACTGCAGTTAGCGGCAGTTTTTTTGGTCCTCCAAACTTCAGGAATCCCCTTGTAAATATCGCGAAGTGGGGTTAGCGGCCATTTTTGCACTGGAATGCCTCCCTTGCATTATCGCTAACAGAAGTGGCAATCTTTAGAATGGACGTTTTCGCCGGAAAACTGCCGCTAACAGAGGTTAGCGACAGCTTGTACATACGGCGATAAAAATCTCGCTTCAAAACCGTCGGAAAAGTGCTGCTAAGGCGTCGTTAACTCCTGGTACATATGCCCCTTGGTGTTCAAGACTTACTCCAGCACAAGCCACCAGCAAGGGCCAGGAAAGGTTCAGTTGGAACCAGTCAACTGGGCTCTCCATGAAAAGGGGCTTTTGGCAGCTTTTGTAGCCCAGTAGCTTAACAGGAGGTCAACTAACTCACTCTTGGAGTCTATATCTTTGACCTGCGTATAAATAGGGGCTGGTCCAGCCCTCCAGGTCCCCTCATAGAACTCAACAGCAGGTGCAGGTCTTCTTCTCTCATCCACAGGTTCAGTTGTGTTCTGAAGTAGGTACCAGGGGATGCTATATTTATGCCTGGCACTAGCATGTGGGTGAGGAGACTCATGGCCCCTCCCTAACTGATAGGAAAATGTTCCCAGGTGAAACCCTTTCCACTTCTGCAGCAGTTTCTGTTTGATTTACAGTAAACAACCCTACACTGCACCTCTCTACCTAACTCCAACTTGGCAGAACCTGTATCTCTCTCTACAGAGCCTGTTTGCCCATCCCAGAGGTGTGGCCAGGAAAATGAGCAACCCCTCCTCTGTGGTCACTTCAAACCAGTCCTGGTGTCAGCTCCTCTCCCACTGGTATTGGTGCCTGCCTGAGTGGGGATACAAAAAAGGCCATGCCCAGGTGTCAGCGAACATTTGCCTATGACAGGGCAGACCTCTTTGAAATTAATCAAATTCCTGGGCACAGACAAGAATGTCTTGCTGCCAGAGAAATAGAAACACCTTCACACACATAAGGTTTATGTCGTGCTCTGGGAGCGGTTTTCACACCTCATCAAGGGGGCTTTTCAGCTGATAGTTGGAGCAAGAGCAAATGGACCTGCTGTTAGGGGCCCTCTATCATGTATGCCTCCCGGCATGTGTACTCCGGGCTCTGCTGTCATCACACACTTTATAGCCTGTGAGCAGTCCAGAAGCAGACATAGACCCTCTGGGAAGGCTCACTTTGAGAGACCGCGCTGGTGGTAAGGTTGTTTGCACACTGGGGGCAAGGAGTGTGCTAATCCTTCCTTGAACAGCACCAGTATTTAGCATGACTACAAGTTTAAATAAAGGGACAATGTGTCACATGATTCTTAGCAGGTAGGCATTGTGGGTGGGCCCTTCTGTAAAAGTGACCCCGCCCACAGACGTGCACTCTATTCAGAATCGGCAGAGATGGTGGATGATTCCTGCACCAATTCGTCTCCTCGGAAATCATCTCAGGAGGTAAACAACCTCCCTCCAAGAAAATCCTGTCGGCTCCTGCGTGGAACGGCACGCTGTGCGGAAAGAAAGCTCCCCGATCTGGAAAGTGGAAATTCAAGTCGGAAAATCCAAGGCCCTCCAGTAAGAGCGTTCCTATGGTATTCCTTGTTGTAATTTGGGACGATCTAAAAGGTTCTTCATCACACTTCGAAAAAGCCTCCTAAGACAGAATCACTTTCATTGGAGAAAAAAGGAAACTACCTTTATGTTTTTGAATGGTGAACATAGTATCATATCTCAAGGAAGCAAATATACAAAAAACACTGATGTTTCCATGAGAAAGAAAAATTATCTATTCATGATCGAATGAAGACGGTAATTTGTGTAACTAAAAACATGTCTGTCTCTCACCATTTAATAATTGTTTTTTTTTTCTTTTGAAACTGTTTAGAGTTGCATTTTAGTTAGAGAGACAGAAAGACTCTAGACCTTTTGTTGACTTTGGGAACTGGTTCTCCGTTTATCTTCCTGAACAATTAAAGCCTTCCCGGAAAACTCCTAGCAGCCATACGAACTTCCAAATGGTATGTTATTGTGATTTATATGAAACCATGATGTGAATATGATTTGAATCTAGACAAAGATATGGCACCTTTAACTAACTCAATCTTGTATGTATAGATAAGATCGGGACTTTGAAAGAGAGGCGCAGACTAGACCAACCACTATGCAAGAGGGTTATGATAGCAAATCAGGTAAAGGGGAAAGAGATAATTAGAACTAACAGGGTCCTGGGAGTTTTCTTTTGGGACATCCTACAGACTTAATAATGTGATATTCATTCTCTCTTTCAAATCTCCTTTCTATCAGGCCCTATCCCTCAACCCTTTCCCTAGCTTAGTGCTTCCAAACTTGTATGCTACAAAGGCATTCAGAATTGGTGCGGCCAATAGGTCGACAATCTTGAACCTAGTAACTTTCTAAAAGCATCTTTTCATTGATAGTTATTAAATATTCAATTTTACGATTAAATTAGATTTTGAATGACTATTCAAAAGAATATTTGAATGATATTTCTAGCTGTTGCCTACCCAAAATTTATATTATTACATGTAATAATGTAACTCAGTGTTTTCCTATAGAACAGCTACAATGAAAATAGCTTTTGGGGCTTTCATTCTAAGGACATGTTTAACATTAAACTTTTACATGTCCTGGTTCTAAATAGCCTGTATACTGGCATATGGGAACTAAGAGCTACTTAGGTGTGACCTACTTATATTTAAAATAAATATTTAGGCCTATCAAAAGTGGTTATTTTTATAAGTCGAATTTGCACTTTAAAACTGCTACAGCCAGGCTACAATGGTAGGCCTGCAGTTATGTCTGCACTGTTTCTGTAGTGGACGGCACAATGGGTGTTGCATCCCACCAGTGACATTTAATTTGCCGACCCTGGGTACATTTTGTACCATATACTAAGGACTTACAGGTAAATTACATATGCCAATTAGGTGTACACTAATTCAACATGCTTTTACGGTCTGGGCACATACACTGTGCACCGAATGGCACTGTCCCAGTGTGCAGAGTCCAAAAACTTGCAATAAAAGCTAGCATAAAGTAGGGGGTGACCTCGCAAAAAGGTGAATTTTACTACACTATCTATATGCTAATATTGAAGAATGTATTTAACTGGAATATTTATAAATGTCCACTATACTTTCTAAGCAAAATGCCAGAGTATTTTATTTCTTTTTTTATAATGAAACTCACAATAAATGATCAGTAATTGATTAATAGTTATGATTGGCCTAAAGCTGTGGTAAGAAACGCTGAGTGAAGTTGGAGAGGCTAATAAGAGAGGAGCAACTTCTCTGGCACCACCTACATGGCTGACAATACAATTATGTTGAAATGTGGGCTAATTATTTGATTCGATAGAGACATGACTTCATGTTGAAAATGAAGAAATATAACTGCCCATATAAGATAAAGCTTTGGCAAACAGTATTAATTATTTTAGGATGGTGCTGTTTATGGTGCCAACACAAGCACCTCAACCTCAGAAAGGCTGTCACAGATTCACCAATTCCAGAAGAGCACCACTCCCTTCCTAACAGATCCCCCAAGTCAGACCTCTCATGCAACCTTTGCTTGACACCCAACCTATACAGCTGCGCTAAATTTTGTTTATTTACTGAATGTAGAGGTTAGTGCTCTTAACTTTCATTTCACAAAGGAAACACTGTATTTTGACACTAAAACAACATACAAATATATGGCATCTTAGCAGGTTTCCTGAAAATATAGATGCAGGGACAATTGGGAATCTGCAACTGAATCAGGATTACAAACACAGAATAACTTATAGATCTGGGATTTTACCTGAACAAAATCTGCCAGTGAAATGTAGGTGAAATTTAATTGGGGAAAGGGGTTGAATAAGGGGAAACTGCAGAATTCCATATAGAAACTGCAATTTCCACAGTAGTTCATCATTTGGAGGGTTACAACTCAAAATGGTGGAGTTACAACTAGAAACTACATTATCCTTTGGAGTTTGTAATTGTGTGCATCTTATTACTGCACGGGATTTAATGCAGGACTTAGTCAGACTCATTTAGTCTCAAATAACTCCAGATTCAGACAATTAACAATAAAATGATCTCCACATAGACCATTTACTCTCCATATGTTTTTTAACCAGACCACACCTTATCCGGATCATAACCAATCCAGATCACTTCACTGTCAGTAGTCCTCCCATATAAAAGGTCCCAAAGAAGAGTTCAATGATGGTCATTGTCCAACTAATGACACCCCCATTCAGACTAGTCAGTCGTACACCATTTAAAAAAAACACTTTTTAATCAGCCACACAATGACCTCTGCAACCCAGACCGTTGAACAGTAAGATAACAAACAATTCCAAATACTAAAATGACCTTGAAGGCCATACCCATCCAGAACATTCCACAGTCTGATCATTCCCCTGTCAGACTTTTCCAATTAGATATATGCCCAGTCAGTCTGTCTCTACTAGGACTATTCCACGGTCAGACTATTCCCTTGCAGACCCATTTTCTTTGGCCTTCTTCCCCTTGTAGTAGATGCCTGCATTAGCTTCTAGATCATGTACACTGCACACCATATCTCTGCACCTACAAAAACATGAACAATCCCACCTTTCTTGAATGCCATCTTGTTTGCCATACCAACCCGCTGGCAGCATGCCACTCTCAACAGTGCACTTATTTAATCTTCTCCCACTACTAATACCCCTGCATTTATCTTCACTAAATATAACCCTCAAGCCCACATCCATGCTCACAACCACCACAATAAGAACAGACATTGAGTTTGCATCATTCTGCTCTCAGCACTACATTCATGCATCTCATTGTCCTACTCATGACCCACTAAAAATGGAAACCCGATCTTTAAGATGGAGCTCTGCACGACCACCTACACCGGTTCATGAAACTGCATGCACAGCAATGGATCTGGAAAGATGAGGCCTTTGAGCTAGAAGTGATCATTTGAAGAGTTTTTACATAATTGGATGGAGCTGTAAATTTGGCCGGGGGGGGTCCTGATAATCTCTAACTACAATCCTGCAACCTGGCAACTTTGGAATGCAACACACACTCCTGCAGACAGCTCAAATAAGGGCTGCACTCTAGAAAACACGCAACAGGTAGAGCAATACTATCTGGATTTGAATGTTTTGCTACTTTTATTTGTGGAATGTAACACAACTGGCAATGATACATACAGATTTAATCCATTTCACCGAGGAAGAATGGTTCTGGCGAAATTCCAACCAATCAGTTGATGAGCATGGTTGCTGTTGTTATCGATCTGATATGCATCCATGATTTACTCCTCAAATACATTAGATCAAAGCAGGCTAGGTGAAATAATTAGTTTTCTTCTGTCGTTTTGATTGTACGCCCATAATGATTGTGTCACTGTCTGGTAACGTGCAGACTGTATATTTTTGAACACTTCTTTTCGCTATCCTTCTTTTTATGGAGCTTTTTGCTATGAAAGTCTGGTATTTGTGTATAAAATTGAGCGTGTGCATAGTCTTCATTCCGAAAGAATTACATTAAATTTGTAATAACACTTTGGGGCAGATTTAATTTAAAAAAATAGTCCAGTGCAGAGTAGCCACCGAAGTTGTGTGCACTATGGGAGAGAAAGCATCTCAGAGCCATATTTGCTAAATATGCCCTGCTGCTGCTTTGCTGTCATGCTCTGGCGCACAAACACAGTCTATTGCCACTGTGTTGTCTGGCATAGGTTTTGTTCTGGAAGGGTGCCCTCTCACTACAAAATCCTATACTTAGACCATGTTTTAACATTTCACACTTTGGAGGTGTGCTGTACAATGCAGAAAACTTGAAGAAAGTGAAATATTTGGAAAAATATAAACATGCCTTCTAATAACGGCCTGTTTCAAGGCGGCACTATTTTTTGACACATAGCCACATCTGGCAACCTTTGTATATCAGTAATTTGCATCAAACACCATGGGTGGTAGGGTGAGAATGCCCACCCATCACCCATGGAATGCTCCCCTGAGATAAACTTGTGCACAGCAGCACAAAGGACATTTTGTGCTACTTTTTACTGCAACTTTTCAGTGCAAAACAAGTTTTGCGCTGAAAAGTACATACTTTTTCAACACTTTGCTTTGCATGACTTTACCTCTATGTAGTGTTGATAAATCTGACCCATGACTCCTTTATGCTAGATTTATTTTAAAAACGCGCTTAGAAAGTGATACATTTTTGTGTTCTGTTGTTTTAAGTAGCTCATAGCAGAATATGCAGGCCTTGCTATCATTCACAGATCTCTTTATGTGTATACGATAATATCATTTCAATGAGATTTCAAGAGAAGCAGCCATTGTGCAGTTCTGGACACCTCCCAATGAAAAAGGAAGTTGACTTGTTTGCTGACATGACATTTATGGCTTGGCTGCACGCCCCCTCCCATAACACAGCTGCCAAAAACTTGCACAGACAATACTTTGGATGCAGTGACTTCACTGGAAATCGAGAGCCGCCTACAGACTTACCAAATATGTGGTGAGTTAATTAGGAATCATTGGTTCCACACGTTTAGACCTTTTGCATATGGTATTATTTTGTGGCTGAAGCGAAGGGAGGAAAATGTAAGTACGACATGTAGGTCCTGGTTTATCTATTCAAATATACATTCAAAATATTTATTTTCCCATGACTGTTCATCAACATTGGGTTTTAGCTCGCGCCCCCGCAATGCACTGCTGATGACGTCACATATTACATCATTCATGACATGGTCAGTGACATCACTGAGGACATCTCAAATGACATCACTGATGACATCACCCAGTGAATGTGGTTTTCTTTCAAATTTAAATATGTATTATATATATACCAAGCTGTATTGAAGAATGAATGGATGTATAAGTGTCTGGATGGAGGATTTAGTAGGTGTGTGACTGACTGTTTAAGTGAATGATTAAATGTATCTTACTGAATACATGGGTTAGTGTCTAAAGTGTGTGAATGTCTGTATCACTCTGTTGTGTAAGCTGCTGCATCGGTTGGTCAGTAGCTACATGAATGTCTATATGGGTTATTGATTAGTTGCCTGCGTATTTGTATAGGAGACTGAGTGTGTGTGTGGTTGGGTGGGGGGTGTGTGACTCTGTGCATAGATGTGTAAGTGATTGATTGACAGGGTGTATGAGTTTAAGGGTGCATGTGGAAACAGTTGTATGGGTGGGTAAGTGTGTGTATGGGCGTCTTGGTGAGTGAATTGATGTCTCAGTGCACATGTCCAGCTAAGTACATATATAAAAGGCAGTGTATGTGACAGTTGGTGTATAGAAATGACTATACGTGAGAGTCAGTGATTGTGAGAGTGGCTGTATGTATGAGTGTATACTTGTATTAGTGATTATATAAGAGACTAAGTATGCGTTACTATCTGTATGAATAAATGAGCTGGTGTGTGTATAACTCTGTACGTGAGTAAATGGAACTGTGATTGATTCTTTGCATGAGTGACTAGGATGAGTACATAACTGACTAGGATGAGTGCTGGTGTGTCAATGTCTATATAGGTGTATGAGTGCATTTGATAGTGTTCTATTGATCAGTGACTGCATGTATGACTGATTGTATGAGTGAATCGGTAGATGTGTGTGTAGACCTAGGAATCACTGAGTGGGTATGTAGTAACTGGTATTAGTGTGTCAATGCTATCGAAAATAGTAGTCTGTATTTTACAGTGAGTGTATCAAAGGTTATATTAGTGTGTGAGGAGGTGCATCAGATTGTCACATGGATGATGTCATCAGTGATGTTATCAGTGATGTCATTTGAGATGTCATCAGTGATGTCATCATTGATGTCACTGACCATGTCATGAATGATGTAATATGTGACGTCATCAGCAGTGCTTTGCGGGGGCGCGAGTTATAGTTAGCTGAACTAACTATAACAGTGGAATTTCTATGGTTTTGTATGAGTGAAATGTCCAACTAACTATAACGTCCCTGAAACCTATGGTTTTTTCAGTGAATTTCTAAGGTTTTTTAAATGCTAATTTCTAACTATAACGTGCCTGAAACCTATGGTTTTTTCAGTGAATTTCAAAGGTTTTTTAAATGCTAATTTCTAACTATAACGTGCCTGAAACCTATGGTTTTTTCAGTGAATTTCAAAGGTTTTTTTAAATGCCAATTTCTAACTATAACGTGCCTGAAACCTATGGTTTTTTCAGTGAATTTCAAAGGTTTTTTAAATACTAATTTCTATCTATAACGTCCCTGAAACCTATGGTTTTTCAGTGAATTTCAATAGTTTTTTTAATGCTAACTTCTAATTATAATGTTCATTTAACCTATAGTTTTTTCCCACACCCAAGAAGGACACAACACCCACTGCCACAACCCTCAGGACCTCCCCCCCGTACCACCCCTCTCCCTACTGTAATTTTTTTTATTTGTTATTTAAACTATATAATGTCTTCTTGTTTTTTAAATATTAAACAACTCCATACAGTATGAAAGGGAGCCCAGCCCAGAGCCACATCTGAAGACCAACACATGTCATATACCTACTGATCAAACAGCTCCGACACCCAAGAACGCCACAACACCCACCACCACCCCCAGTACCCCCGCCTCTACCACCGAGGCAGCGCAGAACAAGACAGCAAACTTTCCGAAAACGGCATGGCCCCTCAGCCACACAATAGCTGAATATTGGGACAGGTGTGAACAAACTATATGTGAAGGAAGCAATTCACCCATGTTTAACAACGCAAAGTGTAGCGGTGATGTGCTGGACACATCTCAGTATGCAGAACACACACCTCTCCATGTGCACAAATACTACTGGTGCTTGTAGTGATGTGGACAGTGGACCCAACCATATTACGTCAAACATTAGGGAACATCTCAGTCATGTAGCTGTGTCGTCCCCCCCTGTAAGCATAAGCGTAACCGGAGTGGGCTGGTCCGACGTACGCCACTTCAGCGTAGGAGTGTGAATAAATAGGCCGGAGCTCTGGGCGTGGTTCACTTGTGGGAACGCCAAAGCGTCTGCCAGGGCGGCGCCCCTCACCCTGCCACGAGGCCGCCAACGTGACCACCATCCTCCTCAGCTGATCGCTGGCTTCCGCCACACAGGCCCCCAGCGGCACAGCACCGCGGACTTATGTCTGTACAAACTACTGCCTTCGATATACACTGCGGACAGCAAGGCTCACAATTCAGATCCAGTCGCGATTGCAGATGACGCAGTCCAGTAGGCAAGAGACATTGCTCAAGTCAACAACACGTGGCTGTGGGCCCTTCCTGACCGCTGCCTCCGGCCTACACTGCGGTCAGTAGGGCTCACAATTCAGATGGAGTCGAGATTGCAGATGACGCAGTCCAGTAGGCAACAGACATTGCTCAAGTCAACAACACGTGCCTGTGGGCCCTTCCTCACCGCTGCCTCCTGCCTCCACTGCGGTGAGTAGGGCTCACAATTCAGAGCGACTCGCAATTGCAGATGAAGCAGTCCAGTACGCAACAGACATTGCTACCAGTGCGGCCAGCCCCGACCACGCATCATCGCTGACTGCGCACACGCTAAGTGCTTCAAGTACCACTAACTCTGTGCAGCTCAAGTCAACGCCACGTGGCTGTGGGCCCTTGATGACCACTGCCTCCGGCCTACAATGCGGTTAGCAGGGCTAACAATTCAAGATTAGTGCCGATGCAAATTGTGTAAGAGAGTATAATCGGTTAAGAAGACTGTATGCTCCCAATCTCTGCAGCTCAAGTCAACGTCACGTGGCTGTGGGCCTTTGCTGACCGCTGCCTCCGGCCTACACTGTGGAAGACCGGCGACACGTGATGCCACTAACCCTGTTCAACACAAGTCGGCGACACGTGGTGCCACTAACCCTGTTCAACACAAGCTGCGACACGTGGTGCCACTAACCCTGTTCAACACAAGCCGGCGACACGTGGTGCCACTAACCCTGTTCAACACAAGCCGCGACACGTGGTGCCACTAACCCTGTTCAACACAAGCCGATCCCACATGTAGAACTGTGTCCTGAGTCCTGAATGGCAGTGACCCTAAGTCCGTGGCAGCGACCACAGCACCAGACTTCCTTCGATCAGTGAGGCATATTTCCATATGCAAGGCCGGCGACACGTGGTGCCACTAACCCTGTTCAACACAAGCCGCGACACGTGGTGCCACTAACCCTGTTCAACACAAGCCAATCCCACATGTGGAACTGTGTCCTGACTCCTGAATAGCTGTGACCCCAACTTCGTGGCAGCGACCACAGCACCAGACTCCCTTCGATTAGTGAGGTGTATTTGCATATGGAAGGCCGGCGACACGTGGTGCCACTGAACCTGAACTACACAGGCCGGTGGGGCCACCAACCTATGCACATGGCTGTGGGCCCTTGCTCACCGCTACCTCTAGCCTACACTGCGGTCAGCCGGGCTCACAATTCAGATACAGTCGCGATTGCAGATGACGCAGTCCAGTAGACAAGAGACATTGCTCCCAGTGCAGCCCGTCCGCACCAAGCAGCATCACAGGCTCATACATTCTCAATGCTTCTGGTGCCACTAACTGTGCACCTCAACTCAACACCACGTGCCTATGGGCCCTTGCTGACCGCTACCTCTGGCCTACACTGCGGTCATCAGGGCTCACAATTAAAATTAAGTCTTGATTCATTAATTACAGAGTCCGGTAGGCAAATAACTATCACTGGCCTAAAACATACATAATATCCTTTTAGTATCCTTGCTTCAAGAACTTTTTTTATATCAGTTATAGCTTTAGTACAATAACCAAATTCATCTTCAAGTGCAAACGAACACTCATTAGCAGTCTACACTGCGGGCAGCAGAGCTCGCAATTCGAATTTTGGACACGTGGTGCCACTAACCCTGTTCAACACAAGCCGGCGACATGTGGTGCCACTAACCCTGTTCAATACAAGCCGATCCTACATGTGGAACTTTGTCCTGAGTCCTGAATGGCAGTGACCCCAAGTCCGTGGCAGCGACCACAGCACCAGACTCCCTTCGATCAGTGAGGCATATTTCCATATGCAAGGCCGGCTACAGGTGATGCCACTAACCCTGTTCAATACAAGCCGATCCCACATGTGGAACTGTGTCCTGAGTCCTGAATGGCAGTGACCCCAACTTCGTGGCAGCGACCACAGCACCAAACTCCCTTCAGTTTTATTTGTTGTTGTTTTGTTTAAATAAAATGTTTTATATGTAAATCTATACATGACTAAGATTCTTGTTTGTCCAACCGCACACGGACAATTCCGGGCCCAAGAATGTTGTTGGGGGTATGTTGGTAATGTGGGAAAAGGGTGCGTTACCTGCTGATGTGGGGAGAGGCAGCGTGAAAGGGGTATCTCTCACAGAAAGAACTCCGGTATCTTTTCAGAAATGCCTCGGACAGATGCCAGCTGACGGACTGAATCACAAAATGGCTTTTCAATGCTTATGTAGTGTGACTTATGAACAGTTCGCACCCAGGCTCGCAGAGGGACAACTGCGGCCCGTCCGCTCCACTCACAGACGCAGTACTACGAGCCGTCCGCTCCCAAAGGAACAGCAGCGTAGTAGCTCGCAGAGGTACAGGCACAGCAGCGTACTAGCTCGCAAAGGTAGACAGCTGCGAGCCGACGGACTGGCTTCTAACGGCATAGCTGCGAAGTGGTGATGTTGGGCAGAGGGAGCGTGAAAGGGTTATCTCGCACAGACAGAGCTCCGCTATATTAAATTGCCCCCAGGACCTTTCTTTTATATTTTCACTCGATGCGAGAAAGCCAAGACCTTTCTCCCTACCAAATTTGGTGTAATTCCGTTCAGCAGTTTGACCTGTAGCCTTGTCTAAAGTTTCCTATGGAAAATCCATTGAGAAAACACGTTTTCACACCCCCCACATAGCTACCTGTCGCAGGCGTACTCGCTGTTGGTGTGCAGGTCAGTGGTCTAGTTGTCAACATGTCACGGCCACTCCCTGAGGGCAGGTTTCCACACACACCACACCCATCCGGCACATGCGTCACAGGCCATGTGACCACACAAATATAATGGATCGACAACGTCACATCCTTTATTGCCGGTGGTGACTGGATGGCGGACGCTCCGCGGGTCTCAATCATAGAGTCCATGAAAAGTTGCGCAGAGGGTTAGTGCCACCCGAAGCTGATGTGGCCGTCAGGGGCCTACTACCACGTGGCACGGACTTGAGTTGCACAGGGTTAGTGCCACCTGAAGCTGATGTGACCGTCAGGGGCCTACCACCACGTGGCGCGGACTTGAGTTGCACAGGGTTAGTCGCACCCTAAGTTGTATGGCCGTCAGCGGCCTACCACCACGTGCGCTGACTTGCGTTGCAGAGGGTTAGCGGCACCAAAAACTGATGTGGTCCCCGCCATTGATGACTCAGGACTCCGCGACATGTGTGGGATCTGCTGGGCCATGGGGCGGGTCCACATAATGTGCACCAAGCCATGGTGGCGGGACCGGGCCCTGGAGCTTTCACAGGCACGTGGAGTGCCCACTAGTAGACACTCCGGTGGCAGCAGGTAATTATTTGGTCATGGATGCGCAGGGGCGGCAGTGTGTCTCTCACTTCACTCTCTTCACTCTCTCTCTCTCACTCTCTTCCTTCCTTTCCTTCTATCTCGCTCACTCTCCCTTCTCCCTTTCTCACTCCCTTTCTTTCCTTCCCTCTCTTTTTCTCTCTGGCTTTTTTTTCCTTCTCTCTTTCTCTGTGTCTCACTCCTTTGATATGCGCATTACACACGTCCTTATTTTGTGCTTTATTTTCCAAGCTGTGTCGTCGACATTAATGGACCCGACAGGAGTCTTCCGCCTTGTTGTTTTGTGTTCAGTTTGTTAAATTTAGTTTATCCTCTATATGTGCGGAAAAATAAAGTTTTGAAAAAAAAAAAAATTCAATAAAGTTTTTGGTTGTTACTTAAGTGCTGTGTGACTCTTTCTCGTTCTTATTACTGTTATTTAGTGGTGTCCACCATGGTGTTAAATTTTGGGGCAGTTCTCGCGGGAATACTGGTGATGTCTGCAGTTTGCACCAGCTTCTGAATAGTGTGTTAGATTTATCTCAACTTTAGTTGCATTAAAGCGCTGATAATGAGATGCAGAGTAGGCGTTCCCGTGCAAAAACACACGAGGTGCACCTTTGCGATTTATTCTAAATACTAAAATCCTGTATTGAATTGCACTGTGGTAGTGAGTGCATTTACAGTGTACACACAAAATCAATGAAGAAATCTCATTGTATTTATATTGATTGGGAATAGTGGGTCATGTGCTGAATCTTGACGGGATACACTGCCCAGTTCGTTTATTTTTCTGTACACGAAAAAACCACATCACAACTTTCACAACGAAAGGCAAAAACTGCGATGCGAAACAAATTCCGGCGATAAGCCGCGTTAGCACCAGGGATTTTACACCGGCTTTCTGCTGGTGTTAAGCAGGACGACTACCTGCAGCATGAAAGGGAACACAGCCAAGAGCCACACCGGAACACCCACAGGTGCCATAGAGTCAATGAGCATGATACACGGATACCCATGAGGGCCACAACACTCATCGCAACAACCCCAGGACCGCCAACGCCCCCCGAACCTGCATCTGATCAAGTGTGTCCGTGTGGTCATTGTGTTAGCATGATGGGCACGGGCCCGCCAACATCACAGTGTGCTGTCTTCAGCGGACGTTACCATGTCACCTCAGCGTTGGCAGTGAGCCTGGACATGTAGCTACACACGCATCCTCCTGCATGCACAAGCGGCGTGTGCTGGTCCGGCGTACACAGGTCAGCGCAGGGGTGTGCCTATCCGGCAAGGGGAACGGGGTGTCTCGGACATGTCCGTGTGCAAGAAGTGCGGTAAGTGTGTCTCTGTGTTCTGGTGTGGCCGCCACAAGGGCCGCAGCAGTCGATGTTGTAAAGTGGCATGCACCACCTCCAAACGGCAGTGTCACGGTGTGATTGGAATGCCGCAGGACATGCCACGTGCTGGGCATCTCATCCATGATGACCAGGATCGCACACATATCCCACAACACCCACGACCGGCCTTTGTACACATCCTGTATGAATGCAGCTGGAGAAGTTACTGTAGGGATGAAAGGTTCTTTGTCTGAGCTATCTTGCGCTAACACATCTGCTGCTCCGAGAAGGAACTTGCAAGTGGCCAGCCCCCCTTGACAGATACGATAATATTTGCATCCGTCTCCCACACTACGCACTGCCCGATTTGAGAACAACGAGTACACATCCCACACTCAAAAGTCCTTAGTCGTAGTTAGCGTGCGTGAAATGGCCTTCACACGTACTCCCACCACACCCCTGCCCTGCACCCATTGCACACAGACCCGGCTCATTGCACCAAGCTGTGCCATTTCATCCACAAGACTGGCACACGGCAAGCCAGTGCAGCTACAAGCAGAACCACTGACGCAATGGCAGGGCATCCCGAACACATGGTCGACTCCATTCACGTCCACCTATACCTTGCACGTCTGCTGCATGTCCTGGGTGCACTGCCTTTGGCAGTGCTGCGGATCACTTACCGGCTGAGCTTCCGCATTGCAGACGTCACCTGCGTTCAACCTGTATTGCAATGTCGCACATGCCTATCCGAGTGGTGCATGGACGTGTGCCTCTCCAACGTGTGCGTAGCTGACATGGATTTCGACGGGTGTGTGCGCCCCCTGTTGGCCCACGACCAGGAGTGTCATGGTGATGCCCATTTATGGCATGCATGGATGTTTGGCATGCATGTTGGGAACTGGGCCTGGGAGATTGCACGTGTCGTAGTATGCAGTGAGCAAATTGACCCACTTCCCGATTCTGCTTTGGTCCACATTGGGTACAGTGCTTGGAGTCAGCACATCTGTCCCCGTCAGCTGATGGATTGCGTCGACGACATATCAAATATTGTGGCCAACCATCACTCATTAGAGAGAGTGGCTTACGCAACTGGTTCATGGACCAGTGACAAGGTACCTGCAACCACGACTCGATGTGCCACATTGCACGTGTCCCGCCGCATCATTGCACGTTGTGCATCTGGTCACATGTCCCAAGACGACAGTGGACATGGCTGCATTGGTGTCGACTCGTGTCCGAGGCGTGGACAACCAACACTGCTTGACACTGACGTGTGTTGGTGATGGACTACCCCGAGGTGAACATAGACGTTTTCCTACGTTCCTTATTCAGGCATGCTGCTGCATTTGTCTGCATATCGTGGCACTACTCTTGGCCGTACTGACACACACTTTTTTTTATAAAGTTTCCACATTTTCACTTGTCTCCAAATGTGTTGTGTCTTCATTTGTATGCCAATGTGTGTGTCACGGACTCTCTGGCTGCCTGCCATACGTGAATTGCTACCCCATCCGGACTGTGGGTTTGTACTTATGCGTTCTCATGTGCCTGTTTCGTACTGACGCTTTTGGACGTTTATCCGCCACAGGCGAGTGCATTTGTGTCCTGTGTTAGATTGTGCGAATGTTTGTGTTTGGACAACATTGTGTTGGATGTTGGTGTGCTCTGCTTACTATGTGTGTGCTGCATTCTGTGTGAGATGTCCCTTCATGTGAGGTATTGTTCGCCCTTTTCACTTTCAGGCAGTGTGGTTTTCACTTCTGTGCTTGTTCAGTGGTGTGATGTTGGCGGGTTGTGTGACTTGTGCTCCTTGTTGGTGTGTTTCATTTTAGCCATGGTTTGTCTGTAGTTGTGCTGTACTTAATTGTACATGTGTGCCATTGTGCCCATCTCCCCCCGTCCCCCCACTCCCTGCTTGTTCCTCTTCCTGGTGCTGTTGTGTCTGTAATTTTGTTACTCCACACATAAATACATGTAAAGAACAAATTAGAATAGTTCCTTGATTCTTTTAGATTGCAAAACTTCTCTCTATTGGTTATTTTTGAATTTTCCCTATAAACAGTTTTTTTAATATTCAAGGACACATAGAAGTCAAAAGAGCAACGTATTCTATCAACACACTTTCTAGAACATTCTACAACACGTGCAGGTTAAAAGTTCATCAATTTTTTTAAACTTAACGATATTTTTTTTCAACATTTTCTCGAACATTTAACGGCACGTGCAGGTTAAAAGTTTACGATTGTTTTAAGTTCGAACAGTGCCTTCCAAATGCAAGTAGCAGGTGTGGTTGAGTTGACCAAATTTTATCCTATCATATGTACTCCAAGTTTAAACTGCTTTTTCTTAACCAATCACAAAGATGCTTTTCCACAAAACGAATGTACACCCTACTTTTAAAAAACAATGCTTTTCATCTCCCAATCAGTTATTGTTTTGAATGAGAAAAAAAGTAGTTCCCCACCTTTAAACATATCTCTTATTCTACGAATGGACTGCATGAGCTACAGACATCTATCCATACTTCCCAGCCATACCTTCAAAATGCTACTGTGGATCGTAGGACATAGCTATGTTTTCTGGTGCAAGAGGTATGCAGAACAGAGACATATTGACTTAGACCTAGGTTTACAAAATGTGGACATTAAATGGTTTGGACAGAGAGGATTGAAGTGGCACCAATTGTTGCCTTTGGTTAAAACCAGTTTGCATCTCCAACACCCTGACCTCATGATTGTGCACTGTGGTGGAAACGACCTAGGCACATTGACTGGTGTAGGTTTGGAAATGCTAATGAAAGACACCTTTCGACAATTGATGTTGCTTTTGCCTCAAACTGTCTTTGTATATTCCAATATATGCCAAAGACAGAAGTGGAAATGGTCAAACCAATTTTGTCCTCAGATTGAAAAATCTAGGAAGAATGTCAACAAAGCTGTGTCTGCATACCTCAGAGACCATAGAATGGGGACGATCTACAACAACAACATACGTTTTGATATGGCTGATATCTACAGAAGTGATGGAGTACACTTCACAGATCAGGAAATCGAGTTTTCTGAATAACTTGAAGCTGTGCATTCGCACTTATATGTAGCTCCAACTAATAAACACAAGGGCTCTTTTTAGAGCCGCCTTATATTCCCGATATCGGTTCGCAGAGTGACAGCTGCGATCCGGCTAGCACAGGGAGACCTGCGGGCCGTCGGGCAGGCTCGCAGAGGGAGAGCTGCGGCCCGTCGGTTCGGCTCGCACAGGGAGAGCTAAGGGCCGTCAGCTCGCAAACACACACCAGCGTGCTGGCTCGCAGAGGGAGAGCTTGGGTCTAACTCGCAAGGGGACACCAACGGGCCAACGGCCCTGCTAGCAGAGACACACCTATCATCTAACGGACTGGCTCCACATGTACAGCTAGGGACACGACGGCTCGCAGACCTGCGAACTGATGGACTGGTACTGTTTTATGCTTTAGGGTAGTACAGTGGTGTTTGTGTACTGTAGGGGGTTTGTGCTGCAGGTAGCGTTTTAGGGTTTAAGGTAGTGCAGTGGTTTTTGGGTAGTGTAAGAATCGTGCTGGAGGTAGTGTTTTAGAGTTTACGACAATGCAGTAATGTTTGGGTAGTGTAAGGGGTCATGCTGGGAGTACTGTTTTGGGGTTTGGGGTAGTGCAGTGGTGTTTGTGTAGTGTAGGGGGTCATGCTGGGAGTAGTGTTTTAGGGTTTACGGCAGTGCAGTGGTGTTTGGGTAGTGTAGGGGGTCATGCTGGGAGTAGTGTTTTAGGGTTTACGACAATGCAGTGGTGTTTGGGTAGTGTAGGGGGTTGTGCTGGGGCTAGTATTTTAGGTTTTAGGGTAGTGCAGTGGTGTTTGGGTAGGGGGTCGTGCTGGGAGTAGATTTAGGGTTTAGGGTAGTGCAGTGGTGTTTGGGTAGTGTAGGGGATCGTGCTGGGGTAGTGTTTTAGAGTTTACAACAGTGCAGTGGTGTTTGGGTAGTATTTGGGTAGTGTAGGGGATCGTACCGCCAGACTGACTCACAGAGCTCCGAGCCGACGGACGGCCTTCTAAAGGCATAGCCGCGACCTGGTGATATGAAGAGAGGCAGCGTGAAAGGCATATCTCACACAGACACAGATGTCCGTGTTGCCTCGCAGAGGTAAAACTACGAACCCGATGGCTTCTACATGGAGATATGCGAGCTGACGGAGTAAATCACAAAATGGCTGGCAGCACTTCCTGGTTTCAACCATTCACAGCCAATAAGCCGCAAGCTGGTGCTTGTAACCCCTCAGCCAATCACATGTCAGAATTCTCAAATATCGATATCAGTAAAATTTGATATTTCTCAAAAACTACTTAACGGATTTACACCATTTAAACAAAAGCGTGCTTTCTGGACCATCACCTTTCTCCCTGCCAAATTTGGCGTAATTCCGTTCAGCAGTTTCACCTGTAGTCTTCTGTAAAATTTCGTATGGAAATTGCATGCAGAAAACACGTTTTAGGACCCTCTTTTTTCTCAGCCCCTCCTACACCATTCAACCCCAAACTTTCAATACAAGAGCTAATCAAAAAGAGAAACTTTTTCGATAATTTCATAAAGATTCGTCAAACGACTCCAAACTTACAAGCACATAGAAGGCTCCAGAAGGGGGGCCGCGCAACCCCCTCCGAACATGAGTGAAGCCCCGGGGCTACGCGGACCCCAGCGCACCCCCGCAACCCCTGCGAGCCCCTGCTATTATTTTTTAAGAAATACCCCCGGAACCTAGCCCACCCAAGGGCCTCATTAAAATGAAACGCAAGAACCCGCGACCCCAGCGCGAATTTTTGCCGATTTTTTTTATTTAAAAAAAAAATGATTTTTAGGGCCCTGGGGGTCCTTCTGGGACCCTCTGAGCAGGCCTAGGGGGTCAGGGTTTTCCTACCCTGCCCCCTTCTCTTGTTTTATACCTTTGTTTCTCCGTTTTCGGGTGACTCGCTTCTACCGAGCCACAAGGTGGCTGCCAACACTTCCTGGTTTGGACTACTAGCAGCCAATCACAGTGAAGCTCACGCACGCGACTTAGGCTCCGCCCAGATATCAAAACTTTTATTTTTCCAATTTCTCAGCAACTACTGAACTTTTTAAAAAAGGTCGCTTTCTGACCCAAGCACTACCTTTCTGCCAAATTTGGAGTAATTCCGTTCAGTAGTTTCGGCTGTAGCCTTGCACAAAGTTTCCTATGGGAAATTTATTTTTTGACTCTTATTTTTTGAATTTCTCAAAAACTACTGAACGGATTTACACCATTTAAAAAAAAGGTCGCTTTCTGAACCAAGCTCTACCTTCTTGCCAAATTTGGGGTAAATCCGTTCAGCAGTTCGGGCTGTAGCTCGTCGCAAGATTTCCTATGGAAATTAACATGGAGAAAACGAGTTTTGGGACCCCCCTTTATTCTCAGCCCCTGCTTGACGAATCACCCCCAAACTTTCAGGATAGGAGCTGACCTGGATAGACTTTTTTTTGGACAATTTCAGGAAGATTCGTCAAACGACGCCAAAGTTATTAGCAAATCAAAAAATGCTTTTCCTATGGAAACTAGGTTCTAACTATAACTACCTACTGGCGACCGCCAGTAGGATATATATATATATATATATGCAAACACGGAGCCCCCCCAAGCGGAGTTATTGCCACGGAGCAGTTACTCTCTGCATGGGGAGAGAGGAGGCAGAAATGTTCTGCCTGATAAGGGTATTGCTAAAGGTGTGAGCCGGACTATTGTGCCTTCGGTGAACTGCAGCGGAGTGTGGTCCATTGCCAAGATTTGGGACGCCACTGTGTGTTTTGGACTCAGCCCATCACTGTATGGGTTCCACATTGGACTACATGACCCAGCATGCAGGCTGCCGGGAGGAGTTGCACGAGGAGGTATACACCTCTAATTAGGAGGAGGGGCCGAGAGACTACTTAATTGGAAGTGGTCACATGGATGTTTTCTAACCCCAGCTGAAATAACCAACCTGTGAGACCGGCACTGATGAAAGCCGTTCCGGCTAGAAACGCGTCTGCCAAAGCGTTTCATGGACTTTTTGGGATCAACCGTGCTTGTATTGCTCTAATAAATCCTTTTGCAAACCCGGAGCATGTGTCTCACTCTCTTTTATTCCAGAAGAGAGCATTTGGTGGAGATATGTAGCCGGTATTGCTGACCCCGGCATGAGACACGCCCTCTCGGTCAGGAGCTCTGTGATGGTCAGTAAAACTTGGTTTGTGTATTCGAAATGCAAACACGGAGCCCCCCCAAGCGGAGTTATTGCCACGGAGCAGTTACTTTCTGCATGGGGAGAGAGGAGGCAGAAATGTTCTGCCTGATAAGGGTATTGCTAAAGGTGTGAGCCGGACTATTGTGCCTTCGGTGAACTGCAGCGGAGTGTGGTCCATTGCCAAGATTTGGGACGCCACTGTGTGTTTTGGTCTCAGCCCATCACTGTATGGGTTCCACATTGGACTACATGACCCAGCATGCAGGCTGCCGGGAGGAGTTGCACGAGGAGGTATACACCTCTAATTAGGAGGAGGGGCCGAGAGACTACTTAATTGGAAGTGGTCACATGGATGTTTTCTAACCCCAGCTGAAATAACCAACCTGTGAGACCGGCACTGATGAAAGCCGTTCCGGCTAGAAACGCGACTGCCAAAGCGTTTCACTAACTTTTTGGGATCAACCGTGCTTGTATTGCTCTAATAAATCCTTTTGCAAACCCGGAGCATGTGTCTCGCTCTCTTTTATTCCAGAAGAGAGCATTTGGTGGAGATATATATATATATATATATATATATATATATATATATATATATATTTATACCAGGCATCAACTTGAGAGTCTAGGCCTATGCATAAAAGGCCCTTACAAATCACATCAATCACTGGCAAAGCCAATAGGTCTCGGATGGAAGAGGTCGAGCTATTTGTTTTGTGAATTCTTTTTGCGAAATATTTGCATGTGCATGCATCATGACACACGTGCATTCGTGTTTGCCAATCTTTCAATAGATTTTCTATTAAAGAAAGCCAATTACAAGATGGCCACTGATACAGATGCATGCTTTGTGATGGGGAACAGAGCTGGAGAAAATTAAGAGAGAGTACTGGGGTTAGAGATCAGGAAAAACTAAGAGAGAGCAAGGAAACACATGCCCTCTAGTGGAGTACTGAAAATAAAATTAAAAGAAAGCCCCTTTATGTATACAGTCACTCAATCAGAAAAAAAGTGATTAAAAATGTTCATATCTGAACCAACACCTCAATTCAGAACACAGTGAGACCAAAATGCTCCTGGGCAGGATCAGTAGAAGAATAGTGGGGAAAAGTCACTGAATCTAGGGGAGGCAACTGATATAGTCCACACATCTATTCAGTCATGAGCAACGTGCTGACTCAATTACAATTCGAAGTATATGGTATGTATTGTAAATATGCTTTCTGACAGACGTCTGAAGGTGCCTCTAGGCAAGACCTAAAAACATTTTTGTGCATTATATTTTCAGGGACCCAAAGGGTGCACAGGAGTATAATTTTGGAATTTCACAGCACTTGAGCAAAACAGTTCTCTGAACATTTCAGGTACTAATTTGAACGCAATTTAAGTTTGACACTAATGGCCTACCTAGTGGTGTGTTCTTATCAGTGTGAAAGGGGCGTAGGAATCTTGTGTTTTAATTTTGTATTGATCCACTAACGAAAGGTCTTCCCTTTGTGTACTCTAAGATGGATTAGGTATAAATCCATGTTTGCACATTTTACTGCCATTTTCTCAAACTTCATGTTGTGTGTAATTGTGGACTTTCAGAGCACTTTAATAAAATACTTTCAATGCACATTTGGAGCTGATTAATAAATATGTTACTGTTTATTTGTCATTGCTCACCCTTTTCGGAAGTGTTTTCCTTTAGCATTCCAGGCATGACTTGTTCCTGGGCTGCCTCATAACCTGATGTTTGAGCTTTAGTTAATAGCTGATATCACCACCCAGAGACTCTTCTGCCATATGTCAGTGGCCATATTTTGCACGGTCTGGTGAGGTTTATTCCAATCTCTTCTAACCTTACTTTTTCATGAGAGTATAGATGACTATACTTTGCACCTTGCCTGCTTTTGTGTATCTAACTAAACAGACTCTTTGAAGTGATTCCTTTTTAGAGATTAAGACATCACTTGGCTACGGTGCTTGCTTTCCATGTTCTATTTATAGTTACCATTTTCATTTGTTTCTCTTAAACATTTCCATTTCTGCTGGACTGGCCAGCAAATGTGGCATCCTGACCCATACTTAAAAATAAAAACGGTAAATGACTATGCAGAAACAAATCTGCAAAATGAAGTGAAAGTGGTAAGCAAGACTAGGTAAAAGGGAACCAAACAGTGAAGCTGTTCAATTGAATAAATCAATTATGTATGAAATACATACTCAGACACTGATTGCCTCAGGTCCGAAAATATTAAACACATATACGATTTAACAAGACACTAGAATATTTCTTAAAGAAGTGGAAGTAATTCATGACAGAAAGGATACCCAACAGCAAGAGCGAGTACCCTGTTTACCTAACAAGAGTTCCTAAAGAGTCTCTAACTCTGAGCAAAAGGAGGGAACCCCAAGGGAACCCTAGTTGGTTACATACTTCATCATTGGGTTCCCACCCTGGAAGCCGAGTGCCTCCAAGGTATGCTTCGATGCCTGATTACAGCGGAGCTGGGTTTTTTGAGTGAGGTGAAAAGGTGTAAGTGATTTTAAATTGATTCAAGGTCATCTATCTATAAAGGTATTTTAATAATAGTGACCTTGGGCAATTTTTAAAACCAGTGTTGGTTAGTTCTGAGATATCAATGGTCTCATGTATCCCTTATCATGGTCAACATGGAAAACGCCCACTTTCAAAAAGTGGCATATGCTAAAACCCACACAATGTAAAATCCACCTTTACTAAAAGATGTTTTTAAATTCTGAGCTCAGAGAGCTAAACTCTAAATCTCTAGCTGTTTCCAATTAAAAGTTATACTTGTAAAATGTTACAAGGCAGCTCCAATGATAGCCTATGGGAGAGCTAGTCCTTGCAATAGTGAAAATGGAAATTGGCAGTATTTCACTATCAGAACATGCAAAACATTCCAGTACATGTCCTTCCTCTCACATACACTGCACCCTGCCGACGGGGGTACATTGGGCCTAACTTAGGGGTGCCTTACATGCAGTAAAAAGGAAGGTTTGGGCCTGGCAAGTAGTTGCACTTGCCAGATCGACATGGAAAATTTTAAACTGCACTCACAGACACTGCAATGGCAGGCCTGAGATAGGTTTACAGGGCTGCTCATGTGGGTGGCACAACGAGTGCTGCAGGCCCACTAGTAGCATTTGATCTACAGGCCCTGGGCGCACACAGTGCACTTTACTAGGGACTTACTAGTAAATCAAATATGCCTATCATGGAGAACCAAGCAGAATCACAATTTGCAAAGGGAGCACTTGCACTTTAGCACTGATCAGCAATGGTAAATTGCCCAGAGTACATAAACCAGCAAAAACTAAGTCCAGCATAACATCAAAAATACAAGTAGTAGAGGCAAATAGACAGGGGAAACCACACCAGGGATTCCAGGTCTAACAGTCCTTCATGAAAGCAGTAGAACAATACCACTCATCAAATCCGAACGCAGTCAAATCAAAATGCTTCTGGGTGAGAACACCATAATTTAAAGGAAAAACATCAAATCAAGAGCAGAAAACAGAGATTAACAACAAAGCCATCCATTCATGATCAAGGGCCAGAACCGAAGTCCATTCTACGTATATGATATGTATTGGAAGCAATAGGTCAATGTATCGACAGCTAGAGCTCTCTGTACCCAAGACCAAAAAATGACTTGGACACATAGGGTCTTATTACGATGTCGGTCGGAGTTGCCTACGACCGACATCGCCGCAGTCTCGAGACCGACCGACCTCCGGTCGGCAGTCCCAACACTGCAATTATGATGGGACCGCACATGGTGCAGTCACAAGCTCCCATTTTTCTATGGGAGCTTGTGCTGCGGTCGGAAACTAGCCACAGCACAAGCTCCCATAGAGAAATGGGAGTGTCTGTTAAACCCTGCATCACGTGGCTGGCACATTACAGTGCCTCCCATGCGGTGCAGGGATGAGGTCCCCAACCGGAGGCTGCTGAGGAATGGGGGCCCTGGTAGGGGCCCTCAAAGTCGCTTTTTGACAGGCTTTTCATGTCGGAAAGCCCAACTTGAAAAGCCTGTCGGAAACCCACATCATAATCCCCACAGCGGAAACGCCGTCCATAGGGGATTATGTGCGGCCTCTGACTGGCGTCGGAAGCCAGTTGGTCCGACCGGCTGGTTTAAACTCTGACCGCCTACATTGTAATTAGGCAGTCGGACTTTCAACCTACGATGTCAGTCAGTGAGCCTCCGACGAGTGGTCAGAGGCTCACTGACCGATATCGTAATGAGCCCCATAGTTGAAATGAACAAGACCATAAGCAATGTGAAAAGGTAATTATCATTCAGGTGTGCAAAACATGATTTGGCTCATGTAAAAGCGGCCAATCAGAAAGAAGAGACCATGAATTCAAGAGTCATTAAAGCAGTGCTGACATAAGGCAACATTATATGAAACATCAAGAAACCTGACCTTAGCTGACAGACTATAGTGGAACATTAATATCACGTTACCTACAGTATAAGCATAGTAGATGTTGAACCCCGGTCAGTGAGGCCAGGCAGTGACTGGGGAATATTGAAAGACTTCTTTTGATTTCTTACACAAATTTTTCATTATTTTGGTTTAATCAGAAAACACACAATGGGTTTAATATTCTTGTAGATCATTTCATAAGCTATTAAAACTTAACTGTTTTGTTAGCTATTTTCTAGCTTTAAATTGCAGCTTAAATCACACACCAGTCCTGCCAAGTATCACGCATCAGGTGTGACACTACCGCATTTCAGTGCGGTGTTCCGCATCACCGCACTGAAACGCATTGTCACGCATTTTAATGCCACTGACTCACTGCTGTAACCAGCGCTGAAAGTAACTGTCAACGCCAGGCTGCTAGCGCGCGCATCTGTGGCCTGCGCCGGCTCTGCTGCCTGCGCCGGCTCTGCTGCTCCCCGCAGACTTGCCGGCCGTCCAGGGTGCTGCCACCAGCACCGGCTCAGTAACAGTTAATCTTCTGCACTGTTGCTACAATGTATCTTTTTAGCCTGCTGCAAAATTCCCGCCCGGCGCGGCTGAGTCATTCACCGACTACAGCCAGGCCAGGCCCGACGTCACCCGGACAAGGTAGTGCTATGCCCAATACCGAGACACCCGGGCTGGGCCTGCCTCAGTGGTTGTGTGATAACTGGCTGTTCCGCCGCGGGGCGGGGCCCGGGGATGTGACCTCACTTCCTGGAAGGAAGCGAGGATTCAGGAAGCGGGACTGGAGGCGTGCCTGACCGGCAGCTGACTGGGCTGGACCGGACCTCGTGGCTCAGAACAGCAGCTAGTAGAATCGACCGAGCCTCAGCAGCGCCGACCAGCCACCAGGCATAGAGGCGACCCAGGCCGTCCGGTGTTCAGTATGGCAGCTGCTCTCACTGGCCGCCCTCGCTGCAAAATGAAGTAAGTGTGCCTAACTTAGTAAGCGCCCTCAGCGAGTTAAAAATTTCAGTTGCCAGAGGAGTACAGCCTGCTTCCAAAATGTGCTCAGCCTCACGGACACTTCGACTAATGCCCCAGGCCCATCGCCACACATGAGCTACATTAAATTAAATTGTGCACATCAACATCACGCACATTGTCCACGTGTCCCCCGCGACCCCTACCATATGCCAGAATCCTTATGCGCGCCTTCTGGCGCTGTGGCTGACATTTCAGGCCCCACCCGGCCTCCCCCATCAATTTGCTTCACATCCCTCAAGGTCAACCCAGAGTGAGTGCTAGGCGGCCGCCGGCAGAATAAGCCGTCTCCACACGGCCCTAGTAATCACAGCTGAAGGCGCCGCACGAATGATCAAAAACCCTGGGCATCAAGAGATCGCTGCGGCCCGCTGCATATACAGTGCACTGGCAGTCCTTATCGCCCTCCCCTGCTATCTATCCTCATGCCCCTGAATAGTTCCCTCTAACGAAACAACCTCTCTTATGCCAAAAGGTGTAAGAGTCGAGAGGCTGACCCTTCACCTCCCCCTTGCCTACATACTTTTCCTAAACCCTCGGCATCCCCTCCCCAAAACCTAACCTATCGCCTGTCCTGGCCCCCTCCATTCACGAAGCTGCCGAGTGTGAAACCGGCTTATGCCTTAAGCTTCCCCTGGGCACCTTCATTGCGGGGGCCGCCCTGCAGTGCAGCCCGCGTTTGGCAAGAGATCTGCAGAGTTCAATGGTTCGGCTGGCGAGATGGTAGTTGATGGCACAGGAGTAATACCCACGTTCACCTACCTCCCTCGGGTATCTAGGGTCCAGGAGAGGTAGCAGACAACTCTCATCCTGACCAAGGACTTTAAAGCTCGAAGTTTCACTGACGTGATAACAGAGCTGTGAAGAAACAACATTTAAAACCTGCTTTTCTGCTACAGGCTTCATATGGAATCTATACATTGTATACGTGAAGTAGGAGTTAACACACCAGTTGTACTTCAGGCCTCAAATGAAAATGAGAAAACGCAGTTGATCGGAGATGGCCATCGTGGTTACCACACTGACTGTTAGGAGCACACGATGAGGAACAGAGCACGACCATCAGGCACAGACTGACTTACTTCCTACTTCTACACGAGCTTCAGACTTTGTCTCCTGTTCTCCTTTCCAATCAATAAAGATTATATTACCTGTTAAAAAAATCATGCACACTGTCCACTCCTGGACTGCATGCCCTAGACGACCATTATTGTGCGCACTTCCCAGTCTCAAACCGCGGTCTAGCATACGGCAGCTTAACAGACACACCACAATTTCTGATATTTATTTATTTCCCTCGTTTTAATTGCTTGTTTTTGCTTGCAAGAAAGTGTCACTCATTATCGTTGAAATGTCACTCATAATTACACTGAAATTATGAAGATGTCACACATAGCAATCTGAAACCTTGGCAGCTATGACACACACGTTGATAAACGGTAAGTGTTGTTTTAATTTTGCGGCACAGCTTGTATACAGTGTCCTCTCAGTTATGTTCCTGTGGTGAACAGAGGAAGTGGCGAAGTGAATTTTATATGATTATGTCTGGAAAAAAGGGCATGCAATTTTCTTTTCCTACGCAATTATGTTTTCTCAGTTGCAATAGAAACCAGACTGAGTCTGGTTTCTAATACTTCCAGTTGTGTTAGTGAGCTGTGCCTAGCCCTTCTTTAAAATACATGACTTTTGGATGTTCAAAGCCCACAAACGGTGTCAAAGTACATGACACCATCACATTTTGCACCAGGAGATGGCGGTTTAAAAAACAGACAGGATTCATTTTGAGTAGCATCAGGGTAAATGAGCTCAACAATATGCCAGGCCACAGCTGAGTGCACAGACAGGTCAGCAGAGCTCACAAGAGTGTCAGGGAAATAAATTAGATACAGCATCTTCTGAACCGAAGTACTTTTCATTTTCAAGAAGAAGTTACAGTAAAATATGTGACTAAACTTGTTTTTAACAGTTTGCAATCTCCCTAAAAGGTTTGGCTGTTTTTTAATCGAATCCTTAACTTGTATTTGTGAAATTCGCAGAAAATTCACGTTTTACAAGATATTAGGACAAAAAGACTAAAAAAACATAGGCCTGAAAAGAAAGCAAACTATGCGGTAGGAGAAAGTGGTCAATGTGGATGTATCAGAAGGGAATGCGAGGAGAGGAAGGGAAATAAGGAACAGCGCCTGCGTGCGTCATCACATAAGACTCAACACAAGAGGTAGGTAAAAAAAAAATATTTGGCTGCAAGGTAGGGCAAGATCAAGAGACAATAAACGCTGCACAGCAGCATACATCCCACTGCTTGCTGCAGTAAATATCAAGGCAATGCTTTCGGCAGCAGGGAATGAAGCTCAAGCTGTTGGGAAAAGATATTAAGTAGCTCAACATCTTCAAAGCCTTGGTTGTCCCTCAGGTACACCTTTTATTTTAACCTCTGAACGTTTCACACTTTACGAAGGCAGCAAAGTTAAAAAAAATAATAATAAAGATGAAAAGTTGCAAAGTGATGAAACTGCACTTGTAAAACCGAAAGGGTGCAGAGTTAAAATTGCCACAATGGCCTGCTACTGAAATTAAAGTAAAAAAAAAAAAATCAGAGCTGTGGAATGTCTTTGGCCTCAAACTACCTCTGCTGGGAAACAGGAAAAGTGATATAAAAATATATAAGAAAACATATCTTTGAGGCAAAAGCAACCTTATATAGAACTGAGATCAAATCAACAAAAATACCCAAAATAACTGCATGATATTGTTCAATAGACAAGAGACCATCATGCCACATCATTGACCAAAAACTCCATGGCAAACTACATCAAATTTCCCAGATTCTTCAAGGAGAAAGCAAATTAGCTTACATTTTCTCTTAATCCCCATAAACGTGATATAATAGGCATGGCTCCAGTGCAGAATTAGATTCCAGACTGAGCATCTTTCAAAAAGATCGCTTTATTTCAATTCACTTCAATTCAAAATAACTTTATTCGGCCAACATTTCGCCCATAAAAGTAATATAAATACATCAGTTAAAAACATTTTCTAAGAACAGTTAAAAATACATAAAAAACAGAGAGCATGGGTTAAAACAACATAGTGCCTCGTGTCCTTACAGCATGTTTCAGAAAAGAGCCTACATGTCAACTAACCTTTCTGTCAGATAGTTGCAGGACAAATGTAAATGCAACTCTAGACTGCCTGATATTATAGCACTTCTTCTTGAATAGTTGAATTATAAACAACCTGGTGTACATTCAATTAAAGCTACAAAAAAACATGAAATGCATCATTGTTTGGCCTGTTTTACCATCACATGGAAAAGGAATAGCAGCTAGGTTTGACTGGTAGCCGAGAGGAAAGCACAAATACTTAACAGTGTCAGCTCTCAGACGGAATAATAGAGAGCATTCCTAACGTCCCCGTGACTGACAAAGATAAATAGATGGGCAGTTGGGAGCTCTCATAGATAAATCAGACATGATCTGTGTTTTCACTTCCATTTTATGTACGCGACGTTCCATCTCAGAATCATAAACAGCAAATGCTAGTTCTATCTTATTAAGACTAGAACATATATCTTGCTCAAAAAAGCCTTCTGCATACCAATTTTACCCAATTAAATGTTGACATATGCCTGCCACGGAATTTGGAGGCCATTATCACAAGAGAGGCAGACAAGTATGATGTCTCTAGTTAGGGCCCCCTTCTCATTCTTCCAAACTGACAACCTGAATATTAATGGTCTAGCTCTAATCTAATCAGGTATATAGTGTAAATTAAGTTCTTCCTGGCAGATAAAGTGAGGAGTTGGAATTGCAAGAAGCCATCTACAAAACCAATTTTCTTCATAGTGTTGTGCCTCGCAGTTAGCAATCCCTCATAGTTCAGCTCCATAAGTTGCAATGGGAACACATTGGGATTTATATATCTGTAACAGAGATGCCAATTGTCCCCATCACCGAGGTTGAGGAAAACTAAAAAGAGAGCCAATTGCCTTGGACGATTCCATTCGATGTTGTACAATTCCAGGGGTCAATGCACTGGAAGCAGCAAAAGCAACACCCAAATATGGGAAGATGTTTGTACTCATCAGCCGGTTAACACCAATTGACATAGTAGAGAGCTGATTGCATCGCGGCCCGCATGCCATAATATGTGATTTTGAAAAGTTAGTGCACAGGCCACGAGTGGCCATGAACTCAACAATAGCAAGTACTAACAAGTGCAATGCTTTTGGCGTGTGGGCCATGAGCACAGCATCATCTGTGTATAAAGGTGTTGGTAAAAGGCCACCCTTAACAATTTAAAACGGATGCAAATCATTAATATATTAAACGAATAAAAGAAGGGCCAACACGCACCCTTGTCTGACCCCTAAAAATTCTGTATCCTCACTAACTTTCCTTTTGTCATTAATTCTAACCCTGGCTCTCATGTTTATGTGCAAATATGCAAGAAAGTGCACAAGAGTGCATCCAATCCTCATGAGAATAACATCAACCATAATTTTGGGCAACTAACACAGTTGAAGGCAGCAGAGTCCATGAAAGCCAGGTACGGAGGTGTTTGTTTTGCCACAGTATAATTGCCTAGCACCAGATTCAAGTTCACACATTGCTCAACTGTCCCAATCTTATTTTGAAATTCATATTGTGATGGAAACAAAACAGACTCTGCACTGACCCACTCCTGAATTCTATTATAGATAACACGCCCTAGGATTTTGACAGTGGTGTCTATCGGCGAGACAGGCCTATATTAACCCGGTATTTGTAAAGTGCAAACTACTCACCCGTAAGGGTCTCAAGGCGCTGGGGGCCGTCGGGGAGATTAAGTGAGCTATTGCCCAGAGTCACATGATGCTGAACCGATCTGCCTCCGGCGCTGGGGCTCGAACCGTGAGCCCCGTGCTCCGGAGTCAGCCGCCCTGGCCACTGCGCCACACCTCTCGCCACTATAGTAACTAGGGTCAACCCTTTTGCCCTTCTTATATATGGGGATGATAAATGATGTGTGCTAGGAGGTAGGCAAGTCAGAGTGTGCAAAGTTATTGAGCACATTGGTCAGGATGGGCGCCTGCTTTATTTCAACTGCTGCACAATTACAAATTTGGAACCATTCTTTCATTTCACAAATTACATTCCTGCAAATCTTCACAAGAAAAGCACTACCACACTTTCCTCAAAGGGGACACATTTGAATAACATATCCATGTTACAAGGATAGCTTTCTGATTGTTTAAAGAGATTTCAGATTACTCATTAATTAAAAACAGAAAAACTGGTACCAATTCAGAAGATTTTAATATACAAACTTTTCCCCGTTGCTGTCAATTCAAACCACGGCAACCAGACTAAACCTCTGGTCACCCTTCCATTCTCGTTCTCTAAGTTAACCAATACAATATATATCAAATTCCCAACATTAAATCAAAATGTTTATATGGAGCAGAGTACTAATCTGTGCATGAGCAGCAAGAAAGAAGGAAGATGGCTGCCTGGTTATGGATTTTATACTTGAATGGAATGTTGTTAAGATTCCTATTCTAATGTTCTAATGTAAAGTTCTAGTTGCTGGTGTGTGTGTGGTAATAAAGAATTATGCATAATATTGGCCTCCTTACGTTGCCATGAAATTATATTTAGCCACACCGACACACTTATTGACAATGAGGAGATATATAAGAGAAATTGCTAAAGTTAAATGTATGGTCTATTGATGATATTTTTTGTGTACAGCCCAAAATCAATTCATTGATAACATGATGTTCAACCTGTCCAAGTTCACTGAAGATAAACATGTAATTTGAGGGAGTCTCAACTTTGTTTTTGAGAGTGAACCTGACATGTCACTGAACCTGGGGGACAGGGTGGATGCCGTTTCAAAATGAAGAAAGCATAGGGTTGAGGAAGTACGACTAGTAGATGGGAGAGAGAGAAATATCTGAATAGTTGTGGTCACTTCTTTCAATCCCACATGCTCAAATTATACATCCACAAAGCCAGCATCACAAACCAAAAGTCATACACACTGAACTGTTTTCAGTGAAAGAAAACTGCATTATGTCCAGTGTTCACCCCCTTCTCTATTTACGAACCTTGAGAAGGATCTACTTGGCAGCAGGAATTGGAAACTGGGTCACATCAGAAATGTAAGTTCACCTTAAGGACTGTTTGACCCTGTATCATAAAGGGAACATAGAAGTGGTGAGTCGCTAGGATACATGTGAGCATTCATGTGAGCAATGCTTAAGTGATAACTCACAGTAGCTATAGCAAAGCAGAACTGATACATGTCAGTAAATCTACTAATGCTACAAAATATATTTATGGTAATAGCACAGCTGAAACTGTTGCTGACGGAGAGAGTGAGCTAAGCGCATGCTCCGTTAAATAGTAATTACAAGATCTTCTTTTTAGTTTTTTCCTACTATGGTCAATGTGGGTATGGCATAGTTAGTACACCCAGACAAATAGAGCTTTTGAACGTGCACAGAGATTAAGGCAAAATCAATGTGTCAAAAATAGGTGACAACTTGAAAAGTGCGGTGTCTGGAGAGTTTTAGTAGCTTGGACAATTGACTCCAACATTACCCTATATCACAGATGCTAATGGTCACTCCCTAATTTTCATCTTTTTCTGGACCCTATTTTGCTGGCTTTTGTTTGTACTTTCTGCACTTTACTACTGCAAACCAGAAGTAAAATGCCTATAATCCCCCTCTAAAAATGCTTAAATAGGCTTAGTCCTGATTGACACATTTAACCTGCCTGAAGGTCCCTAACATATGGTGTAGAAAGTACTCCCAGGGTCTGGGAGTTAAATGCCATGGAGAATTGTAGCACCTCTTGTGCCATCCTCTACAGTGGCTGTACAAACATGGCAACATGCCTATCCCTGTGTATCCTGACCGCTACAGTGTAAAACCTGCAATGCAAGCTGTCAAAATAACCTTTTTTGACAGGCACATACACCCTGTAGAAACATGGACAAAACAAGCTTCCTTGAAGAACCCAGTTGACCAAAGGCAAGTGGGCCTGGATTGGATCCTGATGTTGGCCTCTGCCTGACACCTGTGGTTGTTTGAGCATCAGAAGAAAGTTTGAAAACCTTTAACAACTTTTCCTTCAGACCGGTGCAAACACCAAGTGTTTTTGAACCAGACTACTTTGCAGACAGGCTGAAATTGCATCTTGGTTCCAGTTGGTCTACCTAGACCATTGACTATCATTGCTGCTTTACTTATTCTTGGTGCTATTTCTACTTAAAACTTTAAAAATTCATTTTTGCTGCTCCCCTTAGTGGATTTTTAGCATTCTGCCATCATTTTGTTTATCAATTTCTACTCTATTTTTCTAAGCTTGTTTGGGATTTTTATTGTTTGATGTTCTGACTTTATTGCTATTTTGGTACTGCATAATACTTTACACATTGCCCTAAGTTAAGCATGTTTGCTCTGTGCATAGCTACAGGGGGGGGGGAATGGGAGGGGTTTGAGCTCCAATTAATTTATTGGTTTTAAGGGATTACCTTGACAAGAATTGTAATTATTCCTTGAGGGGGACAGTTGCCCACCCCAAATGATCCAGGTTCCTACAAATGGATACCCATTTGACAGGATACCATGACACAAGTAGTTTAGAGTGGAAATTACCAGTCAACACTGCCGTACTATTCATACAAAATGAATGGAGGGACTAAGATTGCTGGACAAGCATCCCAATTTCCCCTTGGATTAATCAGCTAGTAAGAGAGGAATGTCACCCACAGAGAACCTATTTTGTATATCCTATTCCCAATCGCCCACCCAAAAAAAGGATTATCATCCTGGATGGAAGCCAGGTAAAAACCTTGATTTTATAAAAGGAGTCTCACCCACACACACCCACACAGTTGTGTGGCACTCTTCATCATTGAGTCCTTGCCTGGCATGCTAATCATAGCTGGGCAGGCTCCACCACACTCGAGGAACGAGCACTTGTTGGTAGTGAGGTTTTCTTGGGTCAAAAAAATTCAAATGACCTTAAGGTAATCTAATGAAACTTTGCTTTTGAGGCATCTCAGGCAATATTAAAAACAGAGCTCAATGTATTGGGGGTATGTAGTTACTCGCAGATCCATAGATCCGCACTGTGATCCCCCATAAAGACAAGCCTACTAGCAGAAGGATTTCAACTTTGCTTTTTCCTTTATCACAAGTTTTTCCTTTTACTGTCATGTTTCCTCTTGTAGTGTAGCTCCTATTTCCCTAATAGGCTCTGCGCATTGGAATAATATATCCTATAGGTATGACATAGGACTAAGGTCAGTATGTCAATCAATCAATCACAGAATTTGTAAAGTGCACTACTTACCCGCGAGGGTCTCAAGGCGCTGGGGAGAAAGAAAAAGGGGGGGTGCTGCTACTGGTCGAACAACCAGGTCTTGAGTAGCCTCCTGAAGGTCAGCAGGTCTTGGGTCTGTCGAAGGCTTAGTGGAAGGGTGTTCCAGGTCTTGGCGGCGAGGTGGGAGAAGGATCTGCCGCCGGTGGTAGTTCTTCGAATGCGAGGGACGGTGGCGAGGGAGAGGTCGGCGGAGCGGAGTTGGCGGTTGGGGATGTAGAAGAGGAGTCGTCTGTTGAGGTAGGCTGGGCCAGTCTTGTGGAGTGCCTTGTGTGCGTGGATGAGGAGTTTGAAGGAGATTCTCCTGTCGACGGGGAGCCAGTGCAGGTTCCTCAGGTGGGGGTGATGTGGCTGTGGCGTGGTACATCGAGGATCAGGCGTGCGGAGGCGTTTTGTATGCGTTGCAGTCGCTTGATGAGCTTGGCCGGGGCTCCCGCAGAGGGCGTTCCCATAGTCAAGTCTGCTACTGACGAGGGCCTGGGTGACTGTTCTTCTTGTATCTGTCGGGATCCACCTGTAGATCTTGCGAAGCATGCGGAGGGTGTTGAAGCAGGAGGATGAGACTGCGTTGACTTGCTTGGCCATGGGGAGCGTTGAGTCGAGGATGACTCCCAGGTTGCGTGCGTGGTCGGTGGGTGTCGGGGCTGCTCCCAGCGTCGTTGGCCACCAGGAGTCGTCCCAGGCTGAGGGGTTGGAGCCGAGGATGAGGACCTCTGTCTTCTCCGTGTTCAGTTTTAGTCGGCTGATCTTCATCCAATCGGCGACGGCCTTCATTCCTTCATGGAGGTTGGATTTGGCGGCGAGGGGTCCTTGGTGAGGGAGAGGATCAGTTGAGTGTTGTCGGCGTAGGAGATTATGTTGAGGTCGTGCTGTCTGGCGATGCGTGCGAGCGGGGCCATGTAGATGTTGAACAGTGTTGGGCTGAGGGACGATCCCTGGGGTACGCCGCAGATGATCTCGGAGGCTTCGGATCGGAATGGTGGGAGGCGGACTCTCTGGGTTCTGCCGGCGAGGAAGGAGGTGGCCCATTCCAGGGCCTTGTCTCGGATCCCTGCGTCGTGGAGGCGTGCGCGTAGAGTATGTCCCTATCGAGTATATTAAACTTAATTACTTGTGCCAGCTAGCTCAGAGGCCACTAGAAACTTCTTGACCACAAGAAGGGAGTAGTTTCTGGCAGCCGCAAAACATGACCACTGTGTTTCCCTTTAGAATCAGAACGTGTCCCAGAGTCGTGGAAACAATAGATAACTATTTCACTCAGCTCAGTCGTGCATGCTTAGTTTTCTCCAAGTTACACAGAAAGAAGAGACGGGCGTTTCAATAAAAGATTTATTGAACAGTCTTGTTTCTGGTGTAAGTAAAGTGTGCTGTTACGATCACAAGACAGTATGCAAGATAAATAATGTACAGTGTGAGCAGTAGAAATAAATAATACTGCGATAGCATTATCTTTTAGTACATATGCTTTTACATAAATAGCACAGACTAAAAATGCGAGTACTCATACGATGCGTTTCTAATCTAATTCTACCCCAATGTACCTAACCTGTCCTAGGTGTAGGGAGAGGTATGAAGTAGGTGAAGTATTCCTTACTATGGTATACTAAGAGTATGTTATGCCTAGTATGTCAAGTATGCCAAGAGTCCCTCTAGGTTCTAGTCTGCTCCATACCTGAAGAATGAGAGAGGTAGGAATCTCTTGCCAGACTCGAACTCCAACACCCCGCAAGGGAAGTCAGATCACTGGAAGCTGGACTCTCTGCGTGCAGGGATGACAGCGTCTTCTCAGTGCGTCAGGCCGGGAAACGGGCTCCTCTGAAGTCGAGGTCTCCTCTGATTTACAGGGGCTAGGGAAGGTATATTTATACCTGAGAATTACCTCAGAATGTTAGCATTGACGTGAGTCGGACAGCGGAAGACGTCATGAATGAACCCCTAAGGAATAATGGTTCATGCATAATATATGAGACCTTGAAGAAATCAATAGTCCTGGGCTAGGGAAACTCCGGCAGCCTTAAGGGTCTGTTCTTCAAGAACTCGTTGTGACGTTAGGGTGGACGGATGTCGGAGACCATGCCTGTATTTGGAGTGCAGGGTTTAATGCCTAAATAAGGGCTGGGAATTTATGCCTATATAAGGGCAGGACGAATTGTGCCTATATAAGGACATGATACTGGAAAGCCCGTTTATGGACACCCTAAGAGGAATACAACACTCTCAGATAACTCTCTCAAGAGCTAAACATGGGTGTCTTCTCCCCAGGGTCTTCACAGAGGCTTTTCTGTGTTTGGCTTCCCTTCTGCTTCCTCCTCGTTATCTACAGTTCCTCTTCCAGATGCCTCAGGGAACAGTAGTATAGGGGCCCCTTGAAGAAAACCATACAAAAACTTAAATAGTAATCGAATTAAGGCTCTTTTCTGAGCCCTCTGTGCCTGCCACTGTACCTGTGTCTAGTGCAGTGCTCAGTCCATCACATGTGCCTGCCACCTATATCGGGTAACCCCTTAGCAGTAGCTGCAGCCCTGCCCACCACCTCTGCAGGGACATAAATTGCATAAGTGAGAATTGCTTGAGGCCATGGCCCACTGGGGTAGTGGCGTCGGGAGCCACAGCATTGTGCTGTCCTCTGTGGCCACAGGACTTGACAGCAGTGGGGATACCCTGGTCTTCATCGTGTTCGTCCTCTCCGCCTATAGCCAGTGGGCCGGCCTCTTCTCATGTCCCAGTGGGCCGGGCTGACACCCGCAGTCCTCACCATCTTACTCTGGTTTTGTGGGTCCGGTTACCCCTTGAAAACTCACTGACATTGTCTCCTCAATCCTTTTTCCTGCACGTGCGCAAACCTTCATTGTAGAAACTCCTCCGTCTTTCTCCTCTCCCTACGGCTCTTCCTGCTTTATGACTCCAGTTTACCTGGGTGTCCACGTGATGCTGTCTGGAGTGACTAGCATGTTGGTGCGCCTTCCCTGATCGAGCCTGCCTCCTGACTACAAGCATGTTCAAGCCAGAAAAGCTACGTAGAATGGGTCATCTGGCTTTCGGCAGGACCATACTGACCCCATTACTTGAATTTGTTGAGTCTGCTTGTCAACTTGACAGTTTAATAAGTCCTCCTTTCTGTGGAAATAGTTAATATATATATATATATATATATAAATATATATATATATATTACCTACTGGCAGTCGCCAGTAGGTAGTTATAGTTAGGACCTAATTTCTATTCAAAAAGCGATTATTCTTTTGCCAATCTCTTTAGCGCCGTTTGACGAATCTTCGCGAAATTTTCAAAACTAATGGATCGCTCAGGTCAGCTCCAGTCTTTAAAGTTTCAGAGTGATTTGTCAAGCGGGGGCCGAGAAAAAAGGGGGGTCCCAAAATGTGTTTTCTCCATGTTAATTTCCATAGGAAACTTTAGACAAAGCTACAGCCCGAACTGCTGAACGGAATTACACCAAATTTGGCAAAGAGGTAGGTTTTGGTTCAGAAAGCGACCTTTTTGTTAAATGGTATACATCTTTTCAGTAGTTCCTGAAAAATTCTAAAATAAAAAAATATCGATATCTGGTGACCGCGGTGGATCCGCGAACCCTCCCGATTACGAGCTTCATTTTGATTTGCTGTCAACGCTCCAAACCAAGAAGTGTTGGCAGCCATCTTGTGACTCGGTAAAACTGAGTCACAAGAAAAAAGGGAAGAAAATGGTTTTAAAAGAAAAGGGGGCAGGGTAGAAACACCCTGACCCCCTAGGCCTGGTCAGCCCAAAAAAGCATTTACCGTAACGTATGCGAATCCCGCTGAAAAAATGAAGCACAGTGTCCCGTGCTTCGTTTTAATAAGCCCCTGGTGGGCCAGATCCCGGGGGCAATGTATTAATATTTTCGGGGGCTGCACGGGCCCCCGCAGCCCCAGGGACCGCTACCTCCCCGGGGCTCAAATTAAAAAAACAATAGCGTGGGGGCTCCTGGGACCACCACCTCCTGGGGCATTTTAAAATTTTGGGTGGACCGCCACCTCCCTGGGGCTTCGATGTTTAAATGCGGGAGAGGTCATGCCCCCCACACTCCCCCGGGGACCACCACCTCCCCGGGGCTATGTAAATGTTGGGAGACCCCAATGGCCCTGGAGACCGCCACCCTCCAGGGCCGGCTCCAGCAATGTCCCGTGGTGCCTACCCCCGGGACATTGCAGTCCTGTCATGTCAAACTCTGCTTCGCTTCATGGAAGCGAGAGCAGAAAAACTGCTCTCGCTTCCATGAAGCGAAGCAAATTGCTTTTGGGCAAAGGGAGATGCATATTAGCAGCTCCCTTTGCCCAAAAGCAATGCCGGCTCCCGCAGGAGGCGGGGAGCTGGCAGGGACCGCGGGGGCCTTGGGGCTCCCCCCACGGTCCCCAACCAGAGGCATAGCTCCAGGAGATGGGGTCCCCCGGGGCCAAAAATGGCCCGGGTAGGGGGGCCGCGCAGGCCCCCTACCCTTTTTAAAAAAATTAAAAAACAGAGGATGTGGCCATGCCCGGGGGATGGGGTCCCTAGGGCAAGATGGGCCTAAGGAGGGGGGCGGCCCCCCTTCAAAAAAAAAAATAAAAAAAAATAAAGGGCAGGCCCTGGGGGATGGCGTCCCAGGGCCAAACCTGGCCCAGGGAAGTAAAAAAAAAAAATATGTAAAAAATGGCCATGCCCCGGGGGATGGGGTGCCCGGGTCCGAAATTGGCCTCGGGAGGGGGGCCATGCAGCCCCTTCCCGTTTTTATAAATAAATATATTAAAAATTGGCTCAGGTTTTGGGGGATGGGGTCCCCACGACCCCCAAAAAAATTAAGAGATGGGGTCCCACACAGCCCCCCTTCTAAAAATATAAACAGGAACGAGAAGCCGGCATCCCGCCCAAGGCCCCGCCCCCTCCCTGCACCACTATGCAAACGTGCCTCCTGGCGCGTTCTGGGTTGGGGGATTAAGTCCCCTTGAATCCTAAGGGTTCTTAACGGCCAACTAGCCCACCAGGTACCTTCAGTAAGCCCCACACAGTGGGATTGCTGAGAGGAGGTCTGAGGTCATGCCCCTTTTTACACCACGTTGAAAACGCGCCTCTTGGCGCATTGCTGGTAGGGCGATGAGGTCCTCTTGTGTCCTGAGGACCTCAGGACTAAAGTGGACTTCATCCCCTGAGCAGCAGTGTGCCAGGAGGCACGTTTGCAGAGTGGTGTAAAAAGGGGGCGTGGCCTCGGGCCACTCTCAGCAATCCAGCTGTGTGGGGCTTACTAGAGATAACAGGAGGGCTAGTTGGCCCCCAGGGACCCTCAGGAGGCAAGGGGACTTCATCCCCCAACCAAGAGCGCGCCAGGAGGTGCATTTGCAGAGTAGTGGAAAAAAAGAACGTGGCCTGTGTCCACGTCTGAGCAATCCCACTATCTGGGGCTTACTGGAGGTATCAGGTAGGCTAGTTGGCCCCTAAGGACCCCCAGCAGCAAAGGGGACTTCACTCCCCATCCAAGAGGGTGCCAGGGAGTGCGTTTGCAGACTGGTGGGAAAAGGGGGTGTGGCCTGCTTTGAGAACTTACCAATGCTGCTGTGTGGGACTTACTGGAGGTAATAGAAGGGGTAGTTGGCCCCCAAGGATGTCCTTGGAGGCCAACTACCCCTCCTGTTACCTCCAGTAAGTCCCACACAGTGGTATTGCTAAGAGGTCTTCGGAGGCCACGCCCCCCTTTCTCCACCACTCTGCAAACGCACCTCCTGGCACACTACGGATTGGGGGATGAAGTCCACTTAACTCCTGAGGGACTTTGGGGGCCAAGAAGCCATCCTGGTACCTCCTGTAAGTCCTACGCAGTGGAATTCCTGAGCGCTGGTCGGGGGCTCAGCCCCCTTTCTCCACCACTCTGCAAATGCGACTACTAGTTAAAGAAGCATTTGCAATGTATTAGGTTTCACATTTGCGAGAGTTAGAGGTATTGGCGTTGTAAATGTGAAAGTTTTTTACTAATGTTTTTTGGAGTGGAGTGTATGTATGATGTGTGTAGTGAAATTATGTAGTATGTTGCGCAGTGAAATTATGTAGATAGAAAGTTTGTGGTATTTAGTGTATAGGAATTATGTAGAGTGGGATTATGTGTTATGGAGAGTAATTATGTGGTATGGTAGTCTGTGTTGTGGAGTGGTAACCTCAGGTTTGGTCTTCCTCGTTTCCTTAGAAGTTAAACTATAAACTCAATGAGACAAAAAAAAAAAGGAACCACTGAGGAGCAATTCTGGACCTAGTCAGAGGTATGAGCAGGGCCACTGGAATTATGCGACTGTTGGCTGCACCAACTTTCGCACTATTATACATTTTCCACATTAGCCACATAATCCATCATCTGCTGCATAATCATCAGGTATGAACAAAAAAAACTTGTTTCTAGCTCAAACGTTACCAAAAATGCAGCGACAAGTGACAAAGCGTAGTGGAAGGCCGTTTGCAAACCTGGAATGGTCACTTGTTACTTATTCCTAAATGTGGGTGTTAAATTGATACTAATGGTGTGCAAACCACTCTTGCTTCTTTCTGTGACTCTCTTGCCTCTTTCTGCATTTCTGTGGCTTCTTTCTGCACCTTTATTTCTTTTTCTGCACTTCTCTTGCCTCTTTCTGCACATCTCTTCTACTTTCTGCACCTCTCTTGCCTCTTTCTGCACCTTTGTTGCCTCTTTCTGCACCTCACTTGCTTCTTTCTGCACCCATCTTGCCTCTTTCTGCAACCTTCTTCCCTCTTTCTGCACCTCGCTTGCCTCTTTCTGCACCCCTATTCCCTCTTTCTGCACTTCTCCTGCCTGTTTCTGCACCTCTGTTGCTTCTTTCTGCACTTCTCTTACCTCTTTCTGCATACCTCGTGCCTCTTTCTGCACCCTCTTCCCTCTTTCTGCACCCTCTTCCCTCTTTCTGCACCACTCCTGCCTCTTTCTGCACCTCAGTTCCTTCTTTCTGTACGTCTTTTGTCTCTTTCTGCACCTCTGTTGCTTCTTTCTGCACCTCTCTTGCTTCTTTCTGCTGCCCTCTTGCCTCTTTCTGCACCCCTCTTCCCCCTTTCTGCATCTCTGTTGCTTCTTTCTGCACTTCTCTTGCCTCTTTCTGCACCCCTCTACTCTCTTTCTGCACCTCTGTTGCTTCTTTCTGTACTTCTCTTGCTTCTTTCTGCACCTCTCTTGCTTCTTTCTGCATCCCACATGCCTCTTTGTGTACCCCTCTTCCCTCTTTCTGCACCCCTCTTGCCTCTCTCTGCACCTTGGTTCCTTCTTTCTGCACTTCTTTTGTTTATTTCTGCACCTCTCTTGCTTCTTTCTGCACCCCTCATGCCTCTTTCTCCACCCCTCTTACCCCTTTCTGCACCTCTTGCTTCTTTCAGCACTTCTCTTGTCTCTTTCTCCACCCCTCTTTCTGCACCTCTGTTGCTTCTTTCTGCACTTCTTTCTTCTTTCGCACCTCTCTTGCTTCTTTCTGCAATTCTCTTGCCTCCTTCTGCACCTCTGTTGATTTTTTCAGCACTTCTCTTGCCTCTTTCTGCACCCCTCTTGCATCTTCCTGCACCTCTGTTGGTTCTTTCTGCACTTCTCTTGCTTCTTTCAGCACCTCTCTTGCTTCTTTCTGCACCCCTCTTGCATCTTTCTGCACCCTTCTTCCCTCTTTCTGCACCCCTGTTCCCTTTTTCTGCAACTCTCTTGCCTCTTTCTGCAGTTCTCTTGCCTCCTTCTGCAACTCTGTAGCTTCTTTCTGTACTTCTCTTGCCTCTTTCTTCACCCCTCTTGCCTTCTTCTGCACCTCTGTTGGTTCTTTCTGCACTGCTCTTGCTTCTTTCTGCACTTCTTTTGCCTGTTTCTGCAACTCTCTTGCCTCTTTCTGCAGTTCTCTTGCCTCCCTCTGCATCCCTGTTGCTTCTTTCTGCACTTCTCTTGCCTCTTTCTGCACCCCTCTTGCCTCTTTCTGCACCTCTGTTGCTTCTTTCTGCACTTCTCTTGCTTCTTTCTGCACTCTCTTGCTTCTTTCTGCACTTCTCTTGCTTCTTTCTGCATTGCTCTTGCTTCTTTCTGGACCTCTCTTGAAAATTTCTGCACCCCTCCTGCCTCTTTCTGCACCCCTCTTCCCTCCTTCTGCACCTCTGTTGGTTCTTTCTGCACTGCTCTTGCTTCTTTCTGCACCGCTTATGCCTGTTTTTGCAACTCTCTTGTCTCTTTCTGCACTTCTCTTGCCTCCTTCTGCGCCTCTGTTGCTTCTTTCTGCACTTCTCTTGCCTCTTTCTGCACCCCTCTTGCCTCTTTCTGCACCCCTCTTGCCTCTTTCTGCACCCCTCTTGCCTCTTTCTGCACCTCTGTTGCTTCTTTCTGCACTTCTCTTGCTTCTTTCTGCACTCTCTTGCTTCTTTCTGCACCTTTCTTGCCTCATTCTGCACCCTTCTTCCTCTTTCTGCACCTCTATTGCCTCTTTCTGCACCCCTGTTCCCTTTTTCTGCACCTCTCTTGCCTGTTTCTGCAACACTCTTGTGTCTTTCTGCAGTTCTCTTGCCTCCTTCTGCACCTCTGTTGCTTCTTTCTGCACTTCTCTTGACTCTTTCTGCACCCCTCTTGTCTGTTTCTGCACCTCTGTTGCTTCTTTCTGCACTGCTCTTGCTTCTTTCTGCACCTCTCTTACAAATTTCTGCACCCCTCTTGCCTCTTTCTGCACCCCTCCTGCCTCCTTCTGCACCTCTGTTGGTTCTTTCTGCATTGCTGTTGCTTCTTTCTGCACCTCTTTTGCCTGTTTCTGCAACTCTCTTGCCTGTTTATGCACTTCTCTTGCCTCCTACTGCACCTCTGTTGCTTCTTTCTGCACTTCTCTTGCCTTTTTCTGCACCTCTCTTGCCTCTTTCTGCACCTCTGTTACTTCTTTCTGCACCCCTATTGCCTCTTTCTGCACCCCTCCTGCCTCCTTCTGCACCTCTGTTGGTTCTTTCAGCACTGCTCTTGCTTCTTTCTGCACCTCTTTTGCCTGTTTCTGCACCCCTGTTCCCTCTTTCTGCACCTCTCCTGCCTGTTTCTGCACCTGTGTTGCCCGTTTCTGCACATCTCTTGCCTCCTTCTGCACCCCTCTTGCCTCTTTCTGCACCTCTCTTGCTTCTTTCTGCACCCTTTATTTCCTCTTTCTGTACTTCTCTTGCCTCCTTCTGCACCCCTCTTGCCTCTTTCTGCGCCTCTCTTGCTTCTTTCTACACCCCTATTGTCTCTTTCTGCACCCTTCTTCCCTCTTTCTGCACCTCTCTTGCCTCCTTCTGCACCCCTGTTCCCCTTTTCTGCACCTCTCTTGCCTGTTTCTGCAACTCTCTTGCCTCTTTCTGCAGTTCACTTGCCTCCTTCTGCACCTGTGTTGCTTCTTTCTGCACTTCTCTTGCCTCTTTCTGCATCCCTCTTGCCTCTTTCTGCACCTGTTGCTTCTTTCTGCACTTCTCTTCCTTCTTTCTGCACCTGTCTTGCTTCTTTCTTCACCCCTCTTGCCTCTTTCTGCACCCTTCTTCCATCTTTCTACACCTCTCTTGCCTCCTTCTGCACCCCTGTTCCCTTTTTCTACACCTCTCTTGCCTGTTTCTGCAACTCTCTTGCCTCTTTCTGCAGTTCTCTTGCCTCCTTCTGCACCTCTGTTGCTTCTTTCTGTACTTCTCTTGCCTCTTTCTGCACCCCTTATGTCTGTTTCTGCACATCTGTTGGTTCTTTCTGCACTGCTCTTGCTTCTTTCTGGACCTCTCTTGCAAATTTCTGCACCCCTCTTGCCTCCTTCTGCACCTCTGTTGGTTCTTTCTGCACTGCTCTTGCTTCTTTCTGCACCTCTTTTGCTTGTTTCTGCAATTCTCTTGCCTCTTTCTGCGCTTCTCTTGCCTCCTTCTGCACCTCTCATGGTCTTGGAAATTCTCTCACTAATACACCGGCTATCACCTACAGAAGAGGGGCATCACTGAGAAACACCCTTTGTCCCAGTTATGTCACCACTATCAAGGAAAGGGAGACATGGTTGCCATTGAAACTGGAGGGTTTCTTTATGTGAGGCATGTGTAATGTATGTCCCTTTGGTAAAAACAAGACCAAGACTTTCACTTACAATACAACCCGACAACATGACATCAGGCATTTTATTAATGTAATACGACATACACCATTTATGTGCTAGGGTGTAAATGTGGACTAATTTACGTGGGCAGCACGATACGTTGCCTAAAAAATTGAGTACAGGAACACCGCAGGGCATTATTGAATAAGGATACCAGATATCCTATGGTGGGTCACTATGAAAGTGCACACCCGGATGACATGGGATTTTGGTTTCATGGCATTGACCACGTCCCAGTAGGTAAAAGTGGTGACAACAGGGAACTACTGTTGTCACAAACAGAGGCTAAATAGATTTGCCGATTGAGAGCGAAATCAAAGGGTCACAACATGGATAGTGAGCTGCATTATTTCTTGGGATGAACACGTTTGGGAACCCTTGCAGGCATTTCTTGTTGCTTTCTGATTTCTGAGTAGTGGGTTTGTGACCTGATCTCTGCTATGTTTTTTAACTTGGGGACTGCCCACTGCATTTACATCTTTGTTAAGAGAGGAGCCTAGGCCCGGGATGTATTTACTTCTTGTCAGGCACTACATGGTGTGGGTTTGGAGCCCTTTCGGAATTAATGATATATGAAATTGACCTTCTAATTACTATGCATCAGTAGGTTTGATTTGTGATACCTATATAGTTGTTGAGGGGAATCCTAGTTATAGTGGTTTGCCCACCAACTTCTTATTTCTAATGGTGATGTCGATGTTATCTTTGTTCCACATGAGGCACCACTGATGATATATGGAATGGTGCCGCATTTGTGTCCCCATTGTAGATTGGCAGATTGGAGGGAGCTCCTAGCACTTTGCTATATCCTTAGTTAGTTGTCTTGACCTCTTCATTACCTTTATTATATATGTTTTCATTGCATACATTTGATAAGATATACCTCCACTAAATAATCTCTTACTACACAATATCGGTAGGATATACTTTCATCCACCGCTTCAATGTGGCGGTTAAGTCAATGACGTTTCAAACATCTTCTTCACTGCAACCGTGGTTTGGCATTTTGGAGGAAGTTTGGCATTTTGGAGGTGAGCCCTTACTTATTTGACTTTACTGTTAAAATTATGTCTTCACTTCCTTTTGATAGTATTAGAATTTTCGTTGCGTAACTTTGGTATAATATACCTCTGATATAATTTTTCATTGCATGATTTTGGTTGGATACACTTTCAGGCACAGCTCCAATATGGCGGCTAGATTTATGGCTGTTTATACCTCCTTTCTATTGTGACCATAGATACTATAGTTTGCCTTAGAATTTCCTGTATTATGCATTGCATTTTTAATAGGACCTCCACCTTGCGACATAATTTTGGGATTTGAGTCCCCACATCTTCTTAACGGAGTAATGATATTATTCAATTTGGCACCACATAGGTGTTGCTTTCTACCGGTGACCGCTCCAATATGGCGGCTGAATCCATGACATTTCACAAGTCTTTGTCATTGTGATCATCTTTGCTTGGTAAGCATTGGTATTATGAGGACTCTTTCTTTTTTTGATTTTTAAATGTACTGAGACAACTGTGCGTATGGCATATATGTGTGGTTTAGTGTTCCTCAGTTGTAAATTGCGCTCCTTTTGGACCCATTGATGTGCTTTAATTGTTCGCAACAAGTGTTTTATGCATCTTGAACCATTACAATATGGCGCCCACGACACCTGTGTCATGTGATCAGTAACGTCTACGCGGCCGTTTTGCAATGCATGGGGTTCTATATTAAGACATCCCAACATGGTGCTCGGTTGGATCACTTTTTGTTGCCTGGGCTGGGAACCCCTTAGTAAGAGGTAAGTGCGCTCATGTAGTGCTAGGTACCTTTAGTTTAGAGCAATACTCATTAAGTGACAGAGTCTATGTGCGTTTGCATTGCGGGATGGTGTTGCTCAGTGCTCACCTGATGCTGGACATACATAGGACACAGGTAATGGGTGACAGATTAATTACTAATTTGGGGGCAATTTGCGGCCTACGAACCACATGTTACCTTGTTTGAGTTATGGGGTGATGTGGTGCAGTACTTGTTTTAGGTCAGGCACACATGGAAGATACTGAAGGGATGGCCCTCAGTGAGGATTGTTTTATCTGTCACGTTAGTAAATGCACTCCGCACCATGTTCTAGTAGGTTGGCACTTTGCATGCAGGCTCCTTAATGTGTTGGTTTGGGTGCTATGAAGCGCAGATTGAAGTGGTTTAACATGCGCAGATTGAATCCTTAGTGGCTTAAAAAATATAAGATGCCCAAGCAGGAAATTGCTTTATGTGGCTCATAAGTGTAGTGTCTTTACCACATGTGTTAGTGAAGTTATGCAGTTACAATTTGCTACACTTTTCGGCAGGGCGCCACATGGTTGTATGCTGTTTATGAAGTGGCTACGCCCCTACACTTTTGTCATTATTAAGTGTACAGTTACATCTACCTGAGCGATAGCGGGGATGCCCAGTCACATGCCTCCATGTCCTTAGCATGATGTTTGCTTAGGGACTTGTTTGTATGAATAGGTTGAGTGGAGTATAGGCATTTTAGATGGCATATTAAGATTGCGATAATATACATGTTTGCTGACTCTTGGCAACAGCCGCCCATCTTTAGATTTTCAAACTAGGAGATTCTGGATAGTATGAAATAGGATTTGTAGTATTTTACTTGAGTTATGGCATGAATGAGGAGTGAATGTTTACTGACTATTGTACATTATCGCTACAGCTAATAGACATATTATTTGAACAGATTACTATTTGGAAATTGATTTAACCTGAAACCCTGACGTGTGGGTGATTATCCTGGCGAAATACTGCAACTGCTATCTTTATCCTTGTGAACACACTATTTGACGTACAAAGGTGAGACCCTGATTATCAATGGATGTGGGGAGAGGGAATGGGTTCTTCCTTGCGCCTTAGGATAAAATACTCTTTTGGTTGACCTAGTAAGTCAACAACATACACTGATTCTTGAACCCATCATGTGCATGTAATGGTCATACATGTTCTAATATATATGTTCTTAATATTTACGTATTTCCCCCCTATGGTAATGTTACCCTGTATGGTTTGTTGTTATTGTTTTTCCTCTGCCTTTCCTTATTACTTTTTTCACTGTTCATCAGTTATGTTTGAATATGTTGTAGATATATATGTATTGTGGGCTGTCTAGCGAGTCGAATACGTTTGGTGTAATATATATGTTTTTGAGCATCTTATGGGTCATACCTATGTCTTAAACAGAGTCTAAAATTAGGATACGAAAAGTTATCCAGTTTATATCTATACATGTAAATATGTTATGTCTTTTTTACATGTTTTTACATGTTGTTATGTGTGGTGATTTATATCGTGTTTTTATGTGATTGTTTCAGCCCTGATGAAGTTCTTAATGTGATAAGAACGAAAAGCATTGGCTGATGGCTGATTTTAATCTATTTACAAATAAAGAACAATATATGGACTGAACTTACGACTTCGACTCCGTTTCTGGTGCACCTTCCATACAAAGCAGTTTATCTTCTCTGGATTCCAGTGGCGCTAAACAACGGCAAGGGCTGGAAGTGGATGCACAGGACTATACAATACATTACGACAGGGATTGAGGTGCTGAACCTGTGGTCAGCCTTTGGGAGCTTTGTGTTTAACTGAGTCTGTTTTAAGGTACAGTCGAAGTAGGCCTCTTTCTGCCCTCTGTTGGTTCTTTCTGCATATCTCTTGCTTCTGTTTGCACCTTTCTTCCTCTTTCTGCACTTCTCTTGCCTCTTTCTGCATTTCTGTTGCTTCTTTCTGCACTTCTGTTGCCTCATTCTATATTTCTGTTGCTTCTTTCTGCACTTCTCTTGCTTCTTTCTGTGCCTTTCTTCCTCTTTCTGCGCATGTCCTACCTATGTAGGCATAGTTAGAAATTAGCATTTAAAAAAACCTTAGAAATTCACTGAAGAAACCAGAGGTTTCAGGGCCGTTATAGTTAGTATTAGCATTTAAAAAACCTTAGAAATTGACTGAAAAAACCAGAGGTTTCATGGACGTTATAGTTGGGAATTAGCATTTAAAAAACCATAGAAACTCACTGAAAAAACCATAGGTTTCAGGGACGTTATAGTTAGGCTGACATTTCACTGGTACAAAACTAGAGAAATTTGGACGTTATAGTTAGCTGAGCTAACTATAACTTGCGCCCCCTCAATGCACTGCTGATGACGTTACATATTACATCACTCATGACATGGTCAGTGACATCACTGATGACATCATCCACTTAATATCTGATGCACCTCCTCATATAACCTTTGATACACCCACTCTAAAATACAGACTACCATTCTTGAAACCATAGACACACCAATACCAGTTAGTACATAGCCACTCACTGATTCATAGGTGTACACACATCCACTCACTCACCCATACAGTCACTCATTCACACAGTCACTCATCTATACAGCCACTGATATATGCAATCATATATCCATACAGACACTCACACACTGCCAATCACCCATAGAGTTACTCATACACCTAGTCAGTCACGAAAAGAATCAATCACATTGCCATTTACTTACCTATACAGTTATACACACACCACCACACTTATTCATACAGATACTATCACATACTTACTCTCTAATACAATCACTGACACAAGCACACACTCATCCATGCAGCCACTCTCACAATCACTCACTCTCACATTTAGTCACTTATATACTCCAACACTCACATATACTGCCTTTCACATATGTAGTTACTTTCACATATACCACTGAGACATTCATTCACTCAGCAACACAGCCAAACGCACACTCACTCACCCATACAGTCCCTCTCAGACACACTCTTGAACCCATACACTCACTGAGTCACCCACTCACATATCCATGCAGGGAGTCACACACTCCCCCAATCAGTCAATCAATCAGGTATTTGTTAAGCGCGACTACTCACCCGTAGGAGTCTCAAGGCGCTGGGGGGTTCGCAGGTTCCAGTCCATCAAGGAGGGGGTTTGTCAAAGAGCCAGCTTTTGAGGTTTCTTGTGAAGATGGGGAGCGATGTTGTCTGTCTGAGGTGGAGCAGAAGGTCGTTCCAGGCTCTGGCTGCGAGGAAGGAGAAGGAGCGGCCTCCCGATCTGGTCTTTCTAGTGCGGGGGACCACAGCATAGGAGAGCTGGGCTGATCGTAGGGTCCTTTGGGGTGCGTGGAATTTGAGTCGGCTGTTCAGGTATGCTGGTCTAGTGTCGTGGAGGGCCTTGTGAGCGTGGGTGAGCATCGTGAAGGTGACTCTAGCTTCAATGGGGAGCCAGGGGAGTGTGCGTAGGTGCTGGGAGATGTGGCAGTGTCTTGGCAGGTTGAGGACCAGTCTTGCCCCCACACACCGACACAGACACTCACGCACCCATACAGGTAATCAGACAACCAATTATTAACCCATATAGACACTCATGTAGCTACTCACCAATCCATGCAGCCACTTACACAACAACTGACAGACTGATACAGACATTACACAGATGAGTCATTCACCCATGCATTCACTAAGACATGTTTAATCACTCACTTACACAGTCAGTGACGCACCCACTAAATCATCCATTCATACACCCACTCATTCTTCAAAAAACCTTGGCGTGTATATAAATAACATTCTTAAACTTTTTAGAAACACTCAGTCACTGGATGATGCCATTAGTGATGTCATCAGTGATGTCATTTGAGATGTCATCAGTGATGTCACTGACCATGTCATGAGTGATGTAATATGTGACGTCATCAGCAGTGCATTGCGGGGGCGTGAGTTATAGTTAGCTCAGCTAACTATAACGGACAAATTTCTCTGGTTTTGCATGAGTGAAATTGCAGCCTAACTATAACGTCCCTGAAACCTGTGGTTTTTCCAGTGAATTTCTAATGTTTTTTAAATGCCAATTACTAACTATAACGTCCCTGAAACCTCTGTTTTTTCAGTGAATATATATATATATATATATATATATATATATATATATATATATATATATATATATATATCCCTGCTCCGTTTGCACCATTGACAGCGGATCACTCCAAGGGCAGGTGCTATATGCATGGTGGTGCCCCAGCTTTAAATTTCTGCTCCAGACTCTTCTCCTACTTCAAAAAAAGAAAGTGACAGCACTCGCGGGGGCAGTTTGCCGGATTTATTGTCAGCACAACAGACGCGTTTCGGAAGACTCCTTCTTCAGTGTTTACACATCACACTGGAAGGCGCCACATTTAAATGTCATAGAAAGCATTGCAATTGAAAACGGGCTAAATTTTCAATGCCGATTATCGGCGCCATCTTAGAGTCATACATTTCAAGAAGACCATTACTATCAAAGACGGACTAGAATTACAATGTCAAATGTCAGCGCCATCTTTGACAATATGCCCAAATAGACTGCAATGCCATACTTAAAGAAATTGAAAACATAAATGAGCAATTGGCCAAACTTGAGCAAACTGAATATATCACCAAAAGCAGGAAAGAAATCCAGGAAAGAATAAAGCGTCAGGAAGACAAAATAAAAATAAGAAAAGTGCACAAATTTGCTAGAGATAAGGAGGACTACGAACTTGGGCAAGTTTTCACATTTGCCGCAGATATGAAAATGTGAGAAAACTAAGATTGAATGCCATGACAAAACCAGCTCGTAACGCAACAGTAGACGTAGAAGAAAATGCAAGTAATCCAGAATCATCTGCCGCAGATGCCAATTCACTTACGAGTGGCAACGAATCGGAGGATGAAAGGAGTAATGCACATAGTACAGTTGATGAAAGAAATATATTGCAGCCGAGAGAAGAGCTGAATTTTTTAGCGCAGGATCGCCGGCAGACGCTAAGACCTCGAAATCCACGGAAACAAGTAGAACAAGAAGAAACAAGAGGCGAAAAGCAAGGCGCAAAAGTAGAGGTGCCAAAAGAAAGAAACCACAATGGCGGAGGCACTAAATGACAACACCATTATAAATCTTTCAAACATGACCCTATCAAAAGCAGAAAATCAATTACTAGCACTTGGACTTTCCTTTTGCCCCGAGAGCAATTTTAACTATGGGAAAACAAGAATAGATATATTCAGTTACATAAGGAAACTAAAACTCAAAAAATTCTTTACGATTAAGAACAATAACAGCGGACAAAAACAAACAGAACGAAGAGAAACAAATGACAGCACCACCAACAGCAATCTTTTAGCATCAGATGCCCAGATGCTACTAACTCTTCATGATCTAAGCGCAGAAACCAGCCAAGGGCAGGATGGCCATTTAACACAAAGCTCAACCCAGGAAAGACTGGGAGCCATAATTACAACAGAACCTAGTGCCGGGATAAGTCAGTTCAAAAACAAATCGACCTTTATTCCGATGATGCCTAAAGATGCGTTAGACATCTTCCATGAAAGAGTTACGGAGGATCTTAAACAGCTATACCACAAAGTATGCCATACAAAAACTAAAAAGAAACATCATGAATTACAATATGATAATCTAATGAATAAATTGAAGAAAAATCATGAGGTTATAATTAACAAATCGGATAAAGGTGGAAATTTAGTAATTTGGCCTCGGAAAGAGTACATTCAGGAGGCACAAAGACAGCTTGGTGACACCGATTGTTATGAAAAAGCACAGATGGCAGATTTCAAAAAAGCAAAAGAGTATTTGAAGAAAGAACTGTTGAAATATAATAGACAAGGATTAATATCTAATCAGGAATTTGAATTTCTGCACAATGAATTCCCAGTAATTCCGACTATGTATTTGATCCCCAAAAGTACACAAAAAAATATCACCACCACCAGGGAGGCTGATTATTTCTGCCATTGGAGGAATAAGTGAAAACATCAGCAGATATGTGGACTCTTTCCTCCAGAATCATGTGCGTAGTCTCCCCACATATGTTAAAGACCCTGGTGACTTTTTAAATAAAATCAGTCTAATTAATTGGGAAGAAAGATACCTTCTGATTACTTTAGATATAGAATCACTTTACACCAGTATTGACCATCAAACTGGAATATCAGCAGTCAAACATTATTTGGGCACTCGACCTATGTGTTTTTACAACCATAACATCATGCTGTTAGAACTGATAAAGTGGTGTCTACATAATAATTTCTTTATGTTCAGCAAAGACCTGTACATCCAAAAGAGAGGTGTTGCCATGGGAGCCTGCTTTTCCCCCAGCTATGTGTGTTTGCACGTTGGCTGGTGGGAGGAGCAGGCCCTAAGGGGAACCCATGCTGTTATGTTCAATACCCATGTAATATGTTGGCTTCGTTACATTGACGACATTTTTGTTGTCTGGGATGGGGACCAAGAAAGTGCAGAAATGTTTGTGGGGGCCATTAACGTCAATAATGCCAACTTGAATTTTACATCTAATATGAGTGGTAAAAGTGTTGACTTCCTAGATACAGCAGTGTATGTGAAGGAAGGAAAATTGGAAACTACACTACACAGGAAATCAACATCGGGGAACTCTACACTACATGCTAAAAGTGCACATCCCCAACACTTGATAAAAAGTATTCCGTATGGGGAATTACTTAGAATAAAAAGGATCTGTAGTACGGAGGATGAATTTGCTAAATGCTCCCAAGCCTTAATACAGAGATTCAAACAGAGAGGATATAGTGATAAAATTCTCTTGGAGGCATACGAAAAAGCTAAGTCTCGAAACAGGGAATCACTCTTATCTAAGCAGGACCGAGATAGTAATATCATTGAAACTTTCCCTGGTGGTATTATATGCAATTCCAATGAAGATGCAACACCAAGATTAATTACCACCTTTAGTAAACAACAAAGGCAAATAAGGGGGATAGTGAATAAAAACTGGCCTATCCTCCTCACAGATGGAGTGTTAGCACCCAAACTGCCCACTACCCCCACACTAACTTTCAGACGAGCTAAATCCATGAGGATGGATTTAGTAAAAAACAATGCAGGGATTATTCCCAGTACAACCTGGCTTACACCAAAACAGGGCTTTTTTAAATGCTCCACATGCCGGGCCTGTAAATTTGGAGAAAATAAAACCCACTACAAAGTACCTTTTAGTCCCAAAGAAAGATCAATTAGGGGGCACTTACATGCCGCACAGAATATGCTGTATACGTGCTCACATGCACATGTGGCCTTAACAACATAGGAAGCACAAAATTGAAGGTGCACTTACGTATTTTACAGCACCTGCGTGGTATAGTGAACAATGATTCCAACTACCTGGTAGCACGCCATTTTAAAGCCATGCATGATAATAACCTCAACTGTCTGAAATATTTCGTAGTAGATGCTGTCCCGGCATCGCGCCGAGGAGGCAACAGAGAACGTAAATTAAGACAGTTAGAGACACGTACGATCATTGAATTTGATAGTAAGGCACCTCTGGGACTTAATACCACGGAAGATCTCCATTACTTCTTATAAAAAGTTTCCCCAACTATGTACTTTAATAGTGGCAGAGCATTGTATATTTTATCTAGGAAACACACTATATAAGTAAAATCTACGGGTTACTGTGTATATAAATATGAATTTTAGCCTTGCATATATGTTTTATACCATCTAACGTATCACAGGTTTTAATATAATGAAGAAGAAAAAAAAACAAAAAAGATTTTTTTAGATGTGGTTTTTTAATTATTTATCACTTTAGCTTTTGTAGTACTATATTAATCGATAGGCACTTTGCACTTTATTTTAGCACAGGTTTGCACATGGCATATTTTTGCACTTGTTCAATAGTACTGTAACGCTAAGTTTGCACTAGGTTGGTTAATTAGGTGGTTCCAACAATGTCGTAGTGGATCAATAGCATATGTATAGAGCTCCAAGACAGAGGAAATACAGTAATTTATATGCAACCGATTTGATATGAACTTTTCATTCATGGTTTGAAAGTAAAGTTGCACAGAGGTCACAGATATGTAAATCTTTAGAAACTGTAGCAGCGCTATGTGATTCATGGTGTTGTCATATGAGGCATTTAAGCACAGCAGTGGGTCAAATGAAATAATGGCTCCAGACATATGACGACAACTGATATAAATTATGAAATTGACTAGAGCAATGTTACAGAGATACGTGCTGCACACAAGAGCCATGTGGTGCTATTGAGATAACTCTAACGTATTGATGGAAATAGTTCTGATGAATTACAAAGTTCAAAATGGTATGCTTTTAATGTATTTATAACGATTACATTATTTATTCACATCTTGTATTAACTTTTTAATAGCCGGACGGCATTAGAAATCTTTATTGAGGAGAAACGATTGTAATGTCTTGGACCCGCTTATGCTATCCACGTAATAAGACTGAGAGTCTTTTCTTCATGTTTGTCGTAAGTCATGTGACACATAGAGGTGGTACAAAAATAATCAGAGTAACGCTGGTTTTTTAATGTGAGCAAGGCCGGTTTTACTGGTCGAAACGCGTAATGACTTTGTAAGTGAGCAATAAAAATACCCACGCCAAACACAAGCGGAGTTCGCGCCTTCTTCATCGCCGCTGGGAGGTTGAGGAAGGAAACCTTTTTTTGAATGTAATATATATATATATATATATATATCATCGCTCCACAGTCCACCTTGGCATCCGCTGCACTCTTCTGACGGGTGCAGAAATAGTGGAGGTCGGTCCACTCTTAATTATTGTCGCTCCGGTGTCCTAAAACACACTGCACTCGCGGGGTGAATTCAATCCTATCTTTAAAAGTACACAAGTTTCGAGGACGCGTTTCGGCGTTCTGCCTTCTTCCAGCTCGCGTGTACTACACACAGCGTGTGTGGATCAGTGCCTTAAATGTCAGAGCTGAATGCTCATTGGGCGCGGCAGATGTCAGGGAGAGAGGGATAGGTCAATCTCTATCCAATGTATTGGACCCCTCTGCTGGCACACCTCCCTTTTTAATTAAGAGTGGACCCACCTCCACTATTTCTGCACCCGTCAGAAGAGTGCAGCGGATGCCAAGGTGGACTGTGGAGCGATGATATTATGGCGTCTTGCACCGCCCCTGGGTGCCGCAGCATAAGCGTTGTGATGAAGCGCCAGCCATACAGACTGGAGGAGTATCGGATATATGCCGACCCCTGCGCTGACTGTGACGGAACCTGGTGGTTGACGAGGGGTGCCCTACAGACCATCCACACGACGTGGTGAGGTGTCTAAGCCAGCGGTAAAGGGAGGTGTGCCAGCAGAGGGGTCCAATACATTGGATAGAGATTGACCTATCCCTCTCTCCCTGACATGTGCCGCGCCCAATGAGCATTCAGCTCTAACATTTAAGGCACTGATCCACACACGCTGTGTGTAGTACATGCGAGCTTGAAGAAGGCAGAACGCCGAAACGCGTCCTCGAAACTTGTGTACTTTTAAATATAGGATTGAATTCACCCCGCGAGTGCAGTGTGTTTTAGGACACCGGAGCGACAATATATATATATATATATATATATATATATAACCACCTTCATCGATTCCAGGTATTTTTAACCAAAAACAGCTACGGACCACTCTTCTGTGCTTGCAAGATCTTTATTGCATTGTCACCATTACGCGTTTCGGCTCTGTCGAGCCTTGATCACATGACATGGTAAAATTTTTGCTTTCCATTTTTAAAGTGACGAGTGCTCTTGTGATTTAATCATGTGTACAACCAACAATAGACATAGAAGACAGGGCTGTGCAGCTTCGTTATTTCATTTACTCTATTTTCACCACATATTGTGATGAACCCAACATCTATTTGTTAATTTGGGCAACATTTAGCGATGAAACTTAAAAGATGGCATTTTAAATAAATATCTCATTGTTTTAAAACACTATCTATTGTACAGCCAAAAATCGGATATAAAAACGATCATAGCACAAGTAAATGCGATTCGTTTAGCCACACTGCCAGGGAGCATAAGCAATTAGTCAATCAATTCATGTAAAATACAATTATCAATACATTGACATATTATTGCTCCACTTGTTGATTTTGCTGAACTTGTTAGTGTTCTATTGTGTTGTCTGGAGCCTATATATAGGTCTCTAAAGGGACTAAGTGCTTTTGGTGTACTATTTAAGTGCTAAAGTGAATGAGTGCTCAGTGCAAATATAGCGTTTTGTAAACATATTTCTTCTTCAATTCCTTTTTGTCAAATTTGAGGAGTTGTTCAAAGCAGTGGATAATAGTCACATTTCCACACCCACATAGAGACATACCAGGTTTACGACTTACTTCCCTCTGTATTCTCCCTCGTCTTAATAGAGATATGTGACCGGTCATTATAAATGTATAGCAGTTATTGGGCTTTTTTTACTCTATATAGTTTGTTTGCTGAAAGTGCTGGTAGGCCACAAATATGCGAAATGTGCAGAATATGCGAAATGTGCACAATATGCAAGATGTGCAAAGATACACAGGACTGCCCTTCATCAGCAGATCCTAAATGGTGTGCAAATCACGCAGGTATGTGCACAGTACACATAATATGTGCAAAAAATATGCAAATGCAGACCTCAAGTAAAGGAGGGGTTAAATATATATAGGAGTTTGTTCCTTAAAGGCGGTTTCGAGAGTAGTAATTTCCAATAAATAATTAATCAATTAAATAACATAGATGGTAAAATATAAAATCACACACCTCTGTGCACCGTAGAACAATGCACTAATATGTAGTTTTAAAAAGTTCAGTTATCAAAATATGATCAAATATTGGATAAAATCATTAAAACTCCTAAAAGCTATAAATTTATAAAACCCAATTTTTTGTTGTTAATACACTTATTGCATCCCAATTATTTCACAATTGTTTACAGGCAAGTATATAAATCTTCAGACATGTTAAGACCCTTTGGTTGCATTGTATCCAGTTCTAAAATATACTGGGTTTCCAATTTTCTCAGGATACTCTCCCTGTTACCTCCTCTTCTACTTGGTGGGACTGCGTCTATTATAAAAAAAATTCGGAGACCTGTACTGTTAGACTCATGCTGATCTTTAAAGTGTCTCGCCAACGGGTATGTGTTATCTTGATTAGTTATGGCCCTCATATGTTGCAGCACTCGTTTGTGTACCTGCAGTTTAGTGCTTCCTATATATTACAAGCCACATGGGCACGAGAGCACGTAAACTGCATGGTCTGTTTTGCAGGTCAACAATTTTGTGATTTTATGGTCTTTGGTACTGAAGGGGGTGCGGTACATACTTTTGTTCTCCCCTTGCTGACACGCTTTGCATGTTTTCCATTTGTGGAACCCCTTATGTGTCTGTAGCCAGGTTGTACCATCGATGATTTCAGGACTAGTTTTTACTAAGCAGTCTCTCATTGATAGCCCTCTGCTGTATGTGATAGATGCTCTCTGTGGCACCAATGGCCCTATAATAGGATCATTAAGTACCAGAGGCCAATTGCGTTTTAGAATCGACTGCAGCTTCTTGTGTTGACTACTGTACTGCAAAATAATCCTGAAATCGCCTGGTTTATTGTCTAGTTCTGACTCAGTCTCCAAAGTTCCCCTCATTTGGACTGTTTCTTTATTGTCTTTGAGTATTGCTTCTCTCTCAAGGGACATAGATTTTGAAATTGCCCTTTCAATGATTTTATTAGGATAACCCCTTTCTGCAAATCTCCCACTGCTTTCAGCCTGTGCTGTTTTCAAATCATTCTGGTTGCTGTGTATACGTCTTAAACGTAACATCTCTCCACAGGGTATGCTATTGACTAAGTGTCTGGGATGGGAACTGCTAGCATGCAGGGTGGAGTTCCCCGCTGTTAGCTTGCGATACAGTTTTGTTTCAATTTTGCCTTCCTTGATATAAATCTGTGTATCCAGGAAGATGACTGTTGTTTTGCTGATTGTGGCCGTAAATTGTAAGTTGCAATCATTTACATTAATGTCATTTACAAATTCAATAGCTTGTTCCTCCGTCCCCTCCCAGATCACAAACAGGTCATCTATGAAGCGTAACCATGTTCTTATGTTGTTGTTTACGTAGTGGGAGTGTTCTACCCCAAGGACCAGCTCCTCCCACCACCCTATGTGTAGACAGGCGTAGCTGGATGAGAAGCTGCCCCCATTGCCGCGCCTCTTGTCTACTGATACAAAACGTTATTGAACATAAAAACATTGTTGTTCAAACAGTACATGACCATGTCAATTAGCATTTCATTGTGTTCATTTGGCTGTTCCTTATCTCTGTTAAAAAAATGACTGAGTGCTTTTATTCCATCAACATGCTGAATGCTAGTATACAAGGAAACAACATCTAATGCTATCAAACAATAGTTGGATTTCCATTTGATTTCCTTCAATTTTCTTAGGAAATCGCACGTATCCCGTACATAAGACGCTTGCCAGTAGGTAGTTATAGTTAGGACCTTGTTTCTATTCAAAAAGCATTTTTTCTTTTGCCAATATCTTTGGCGCCGGTTGACGAATCTTCGCGAAATTTTCAAAACTCATGGTTCACTCAGGTCAGCTCCTGTCCTGAAAGTTTTGGGGTGATTCGTCAAGTGGGGGCTGAGAAAAAAGGGGGTTCCAAAACGCATTTTCCGCATGTTATTTTCCATAGGAATTTTTGGAACAGGCTACTACCCGAACTGCTGAATGGAATTACACCAAATTTGGCAAAAAGGTAGCTCTTGGTTCAGAAAGCGACCTTTTTTTAAATGGTGTAAATCCGTTCAGAAGTTCCTGAGAAATTAAAAAAATAAAAATATCGATGTCTGAGCACCGAGCACGAGCTTCATTCTGATTGGCTGCCAACACTCCAAACCAGAATGTGTTGGCAGCCATCTTGTGACTCGGTAACCGAGTCAAAAGAAAACAGTAAAAAAAAAGATGAAAAACAAGAAAAGGGGGCAGGGTAGAAACACCCTGCCCCCCTGGGCCTGCTCAGCCAAAAAAAGCATTTTTTTTTAAAATAATCGGCTGAATTCGCGCTGGGTGCGCGAATCCGGCCGAGAAAAAAAAAAAAAAAAAACAAAGTGCGGGCTCCTGCGCTTTGGTTTCCTTAAGCCCCGGGTGGGCCAGGTCCCGGGGGCAATGTAGAGTTATATAGCAGGGGCCCGTGGGGGCCCTTCAGCCCCAGGGACTGCCACCTCCCCGGGGCTTGCAAAATAATGCATGGGGGGGCTCCTGCCCCCCCTCACACTGCCCCAGGGACCACCGCCTCCCCGGGGCATTGATTATTATCAGCAGGGGGGCCTCGTGGGCCCCCCCAAGCACCGGGGACCGCTACCTCCCCGGGGCTTAAATTAATATAAAAAAGTGTGGGGGGGCTCTTGCCCCCCACACTGCCCCGGGGTCCACCACCTCCCCGGGGCATACACTAATTTAAATGCAGGGGTCCATAGCGGACCCCCAGCCCGGAGACCACACCTCCCCGGGGCTTAGAAAATGTAGGGAGGAGGCCGCTTGGCCCCCCTCCTGGAGCCCTTCATTGCCCTGGGGATGGCCACCCCCCAGGGCCGGCTCCTGCAATGTCACGGGGTGCCCACCCCCGGGACATTGCCGTTTGCAATGACAGGGCGGGAGCCTGCGGAATTACCAAAAATCCGCAATCCGCGGCTTCGCAGAATTTTTGCTTGTTCGCGCTTTCAAAATGCATGTTCGCAAGATATTTCTCCCCGAGCACGCAAACAACGTTCGCGAACAGGAAAAAAGCATCGCGAACGGGCGGAACAAGCAATTCCGTGTGTTCGTGGAACTTTTGCGTGCTCGCGGAGATTTTTTACCATTTCGCGGAGCTTTGCGTAGCGCGACTACACAAATTCCTCCCACCCCTAACCAAGGGTCAGTTAGTCGACCTCCTGTGTAAGCTACTAGGCCACATCAAACTACAAGATGCCTTTTCCTTAAGTGCCCAGCTGACCAAAACCAACCTGACCTGACCTGGACCCTGTTGGTGACCTCTGTTGGAGTGAGTTTTGACCCCCAATTCTGTTCCTGAGATACTGGGATCTTTGGCTATGTCTAACTGGGCTTATCCTAAGATCTGTGAAAGCCTTGGAACTAAAACATTTTTTTGGACTTTAAGACCTCCAGAGGAGCAGGAAAAACTGACTAAGTTGATCTGACCAAGGAGCTAAAAGAGCAGTTCCCCACATGGAGTTTCTGTGCAGCAGCAAATCTGTTTTAGCAGGACCTGGACAAGAAGATATCTGGCCTTGTGGAGATCTTGTTGGACACAGGTTTTGACTTTTTAACTGTTTTGGTATTACTAAATGCTTTATACATTTTCTCTGTGTTAAGCCTGTCTTTTCTGTGCCATATATATAGCATGGGTGGAGCTCAGATTTGAAATATTGAAACCTTTTACTAGACCTAACAAAATAGTGCCTTTATTAATTATGGTGGACCTCAGTCCCCACCCACCCACCACCCCAACTAGTAAACCACTTTCTCACACTGATCTAATGTTAGATGTATGCTTAAATATGTCAACATGACTTTACTCTGACATGCACTATGCTACATTCTGCTTTCATTACAAATTAAATATCCTGTTGGGTAGTTATAGTGTCTTGTTGTTAAAATATCACATATGGGTGGTGTGGTAGGGCCTCAATATAGTCCACAAAGGTCATTTGCTTTTTAAGAAAAATACTCATGGGCCCTTGTTTGTAATCAATATTATGTCTGTGCCAGGGGTGGCTTTGAAAGTGGTGGGGCGAGCAAAGTGCCCCACCACTTCCAAAAAGCAAAAAATTAAACAACTCCTCTAAAAGCCAAAAATAACACAACCCCTCCAAAAGCCAAAAATATAATGACAAGCATAATACAACATAAAGAGAAACTAAATCACTACACTGACATGCATTACACTAACATTCGAAATTAAAAAAAATAAAATGTAATGTTACTTACCCACAGGCTGCGCTTTCTCCTCAGTGTTCTTCTGCAGTCTGTGGCACAAGTCGAAGAACTATGGGGCATATTAGCAAGGAGTTGCGATATTTATCGCAAAACACGCTTAGCGCGTTTTTTGTTAACGCCGCCTATCGCTGGAAATTATCGCTGAGATAACACCCTATTAGTAAGGTTTATCTCCATAGCGATAATATTTCCAGCGATAGCGGCAAAATGTGAGAATATCGCTGGAAAAGCAGCGATATTCTCGCATTATCGCTAAGGTGGATTCAGCATTAGAATCCACCTCCTATACTTTAAACAGGTAAGTCATCCTCACTAGCAGGTGATAAAATATAGCGATAAACGCGCTTAGCGCGAACTATTTTATCGCTTCGCCTGCCTTGCTAATAGGGGGTAGTGGTGTTAGCGACTGTTTTCAGTCGCTTTTAGTAGGGAACGCCTTCCTTGCATGTCATTAGCAATAATTATCGCTGACATGCAAGGCGATGGAAAACGCGGCCTCTAACGCCTGAAAGCTGTCGCTAACGCCTGTTAGCGACAGCTTGCTAATAGGGCGATAAAGTGCCGCTAAAGCGGCGATAAAGCCCTTGATAATATGCCCCTAAGTCCTCTAACCAATCCAGACGCTGCTCTCAACCTATTAAGCAGCATGACAGAAACACCAGGATTGGATGGACCAGTGTGCCTGCACACTCCTTCAGACCCTGTAGGCATGTGCTTGTCTAACACAGCTCAGGTTGGAGAGCTTCAACCTGCGCTTATCAGGCTGCCCATCGCAAGACAGCCGGCCAAACTGACATGCACACTTTGGAGTGTCTGGCCAGTACTTCAGTCCTCCCTGCTGCTAATCAGCAGCAGAGAGCACGCCCTGCATTTCACTAGGCTCGGAGGCAGGCTGCATCTCACACCAGTAAAAAATAAAATGGCAATTAAATCATTTCATTGCCATTATATTTTTCACATTTGCTATTCGTGGTTCGCAGCGGGTGGAGAGGTGATGCTCCTCCACCCTAATTAAAACACCGCAGCGGTCTGTGTCCATTTCGTCTATTTGGCATATGCTGGAATGTTACACACTAATCATACAACCAAATCAGTCTGTCGAAAAGGATGCAGATACTGATTTATAGCTTGTCCACTGAAGGAAAAAGAGTTCCTAGTTCAGAATATCCATGGGAGGGATACTGACAATCAGGAAATGCGGAGAAAACAGGAGGGAGGTCATTTAACCTGAACATATTTAGGTGTTAGGTGTGATGTGGGGGTAGCAAACAAAGTGGCAACAGGTGACTGGAGCAGAGAAGAGCAGAGTAGAGCTTGGTTAGCATCTGTGCTGGTTGGAGGACACATAGCGAGTGCCAGAGATGAAGCAGGATTGGGAGTAGGCCCACTGGTAGCCTGGGTCAGAACAGAGATTCAGGGAACACCAACAGTCATAGAGGTGCCCCAAGTAGCCTTTTGCTGCAGCAGATATGTTTTTCTGCTGTAGTAAATGACTGCTATAGCTGCCTCTTGTTTTTATGCTAGCCTTTGTGCACTTCTCAATTCTAAGTTTCGAGACAGATGACTTTGCAAGTCTCATCCGTAGTCATTCATCTCACTTTCACTCAATCTATTCATTACCACAAGAGCACAATATTGTGTAATATCTCCTTGTGAGATAAAAAGTTGTTTTCTCCAGAATACCATGAAAATTGGGAACAGCGCATCCAATTTTTCTTGTTTTTTCTCTTACATGCGAAACAACGGAACCTACCTCATGAATGTTCAGAACCTACTTGAAAAAGGTGGCAAATTCTTAGCGAGCTTTTTCTCTTGCCCTTTAACGATCGGCAGCGGCTGCGGGATTGCAGGAGGGAAGTATTATTTTTCTTCAGTTGTGGGGAGCTTCTTCTGCAAAATTTGCAGATAGGCGGGGGTAAAGCACAGCAGCTACCTGCAAGCCCCACAGCCCCGATCGTAGTTCTAGGTTCTGTGGCTCTGGGATTGTAACTATCATGTCTGAAGTTTAAGGATCAAATAATTATAGGCCATAAGACACTGAAAAATGTGTACTTTGCCAGACCCCCTCTCCCCCACCCCCCCCGTTCCCTTCCCTGCCCCCGATATCGCTCCAGGCAATTCAGAACGGGACATTGTGTCTATTGTGATATGAACCTTTGGGATAATCCAATAAATTGAACAAAGTAGGGAACTGAATAAAAATACTTGTGTGCCCTCTAAAGATGAGGCTTCTTTGGTAGTACTGTGTATGTGCATGCTGTATTCTAGATGAATGACCGGATTCAATGGAAAGAATTGGACTAAAAAATCAATCACAAACATCATAATATACTACTGTATTGCACAAGATCCTGATATTGAGGCCTGTGTTATGCCAAAAAGATCCTGCACTTCATCTCAAGTTCTTCATCCGCTTTTACATCAAACAGATTTCCAATGAGTGTTTTGCATTTCCTTGAGTTATATGCCACTAATGGCCCTTATCCAGACCCGTTTTCCTGACCTCCACATTGAAAAGTCCATGCCAATTTCAAGTGAATATAGTGTTGTGTTTAGATTCATTTATTTTCTCTTTCCGCTTCCCTAAGAATTTCTGTGTGTACAATTCATGGAAGAGATCCAATTTGTTCTAAGGCACAAAAATCTCTGGTTTTGTCTGGTGCCAGACCATCTGTGACACCCATCGAAAAATAATTTCACTTGAAGCTGAAGTTAACAGGAAGTCACATTGTATCAGATATTTGTTGATTATATTCATGAAAAAATGGCAATATTCCCTGTGAGGTAAATGCGAATATCCCTCAAGCTAAACAGAAACATAAGTGTTTTTTTAATAATTTTGGAAAATAATGTTCAAAATAATAATATAGTTTTCGCATTCTCACAACAACCTGAAAATGAGTAAATTCCCTATGTACAAAATTGTGTATTATATTTCAAATATGCTCACCTTAGTTGTTGACTAAAGAGCTTTGGTTTATCTATTATAAATTTGTGCTAATAGCACGATATACGTTAATCTAGCCTCACATACTTTACTAAATTAGACCTGAAATTTTCACAAATTTAGCTGAAATGCCATGTTTTCTTGAAATTAGATTTTTGGCTTATAATTCTTGCAAAATAGTAAGAAAAACAGAAATACATTTTAAGGAGACTTTGTAAATATCATCATTTAAATAATGAGCATTTTTTCATTGGCTCAAAAGAGATACGTTGTCTTCATTTTGATAAGTATATGTTCCAAAACTATTTATTAACGTTCTACACAATAAATCTTGAATTTATCTTTGCATACAGGAATGATTATCTTTATTAGAAAAGTGTTTAGAGAGGTGTTATGTACTGCCACTTTATATGAAATAATTTCCTTTGGGGGTGTTAGTATCTGTCTGTTCTTCATCCACCATAATAGTTTTTAAATGCCAAAACACCAATTACAAAACAAAGCACCGATGTCAAGGTAACATTAGTCGGAGAAGTAAAACCATGTCAGGTTTCTGTGGGTGTGATATTTTTTAATATGTCCTTGATATAGTGAGACACATCCCTTAAAGGACATTTAAACTTTGCCTTTATTTTAATAAAAATGGCAGCGATGTGAAAGGAGAGGATAATAATCCACCTTGCAGACTGAGAAGGCAGGAGTTCTTTATTTCCTGAACCTGGCATCACAGCCAAGACTTTGTGGTGCAGTCTGTGATGGGTGACACGCAGCCGTGATTCTTCGAGTAACGTGTCATGTTTGTAAAATGGTGTGTAGATGATTCTGGCTGAGCACTGCAGCACAGGTGACGAGTACACTATGGGGCTTATTTACAAGCCCCTTGCGCCACTTTTGCCTCACTTTTCCCATGTTAAAAATGACGCAACAGTGGCGCAAGGGGCTCGTAAATCTGCCCCTATATATTTGGTTTAAACCGGATTTGTTATCCACAACCAATGTAGTCATTGGGGAGACAGATGACATGCACACATGACTTCATCATGCTCAGCAGCAGTATTGCGTTGTTTTAACACACATTATACAAACATCTTACAACACATGGACCTATATTTCAATGCTGCCATCTTTAGCCCTTAGAAAACATCTGGGGCCAGAGGTACAAAACTTTTTTTAAGGTCACAAATGGCCGGATACGCAGAATCAGGCTGTTTGCGACCGGAATAAAGCTTATTTTAATGTACAAAAGACAAATTGCGATTCAGTAACTTGCAAGGGCTGGTGATGTTTGGGCAATAAAAGACGACGGTTCAACCTCCCAGAGAGCACATGCATTTTGTTTGTGGATACATATATAAATTAACAGAATGTCGTTCACCACTGTATGTGTAATTGACAAACCTTTATCAAACTTTCCAATAAAAAGTTCAAAAACGGGGGAGGGTCCCACAATGCAATTTCCTCATGTGATTTCCATGGAGGATTTTAGATAGTGCTACAGCCAACATGATTGATGGAATTACACTAAATTTGGCAGAAAGCCAGGCGGGAGGGGTAGTGGCGAGAACAACGTACCACACAGGGCATGCTTGCGGGGAAGTGGCAGAACAAAGGACCAATGAGAGCTGGGGGAGTGGGGCAGCAAGCCAACCATCCAGGACAGGCGAGATAGGCTGGGGCAACACAACGGGCCATGGAGGGCAGGAAGAATGAGGTAGGGATACAGCCTCTGACAATGGAGGCCAAGAGGGAAGTTGCAGGGGCAGCAAGATGACCTTGTACAGCAGGCGGCAGGGGTAGTAGCAGCCTAATAAACCACACAGGGCAGATTCGAGGGCAATGACAGCACAACAAACCATGAAGAGCAAGAGGGAGGGGTGAGGAGCATGCACACAGACAACGGAGGGCAGGTGGAGAGGGCAGTGGCAACAAGACCTCTGACCTACTGGTCAGTGGCCTGCTCTCACCCCCGCAGCTCCGCTAGTGTGCCGCTTCTGCTGGGACTGACTCTGCCCTGATCAGCAGGGTTCGAGTCCGCTCTCCTCCGATCCTCGCAGGTATCGTTCTGTGAGCCCTGTATTGTGCCGTATTTGTGCCTGTTTTTTTCTTGTGCCAGTGTACTGTGTATTCTTTCTTTTTTGCCTGGTTCTCCTGTGCCCCTGTATTTTTGTCTTCCGTGCCCACTCCGCCACCCGTTTACCACCGCGGCTGCCCCCCAGCCCCTTGCCTCTTCCCGCTCCCGCCTCCCAGCTGCGCTTTCCCTCCCCCTCCCCTTATTTAATGGCGGGCGCTGCGAGGGTAGCGGAGCAAGACCTCTAACCTACGGGTCAGCGGCCTGCTCTCACCCCCGCAGTTCCGCTGGTGTGCTGCTTCTGCTGGGACTGACTCTGCCCTGATCAGCAGGGTTCGAGTCCGCTCTCCTCCAATCCTCGCAGGTATCGTTCTGTGAGCCCTGCATTGTGCCGTATTTGTGCCTGTGCCCATTTTTTTCTTGTGCCCCTGTACTTTGTATTTTTTTCTTTTTTGCCTGGTTCGCCTGTGCCCCTGTATTTTTGTCTTCCGTGCCCACTCTGCCACCCGTGTCCCGGTGCTGCTGCCCCCGCGGCCCCTACCCCTTGCCTCTTCCCGCTCCCGCATCCCAGCTGTGCTTTCCCTCCCTCCTCCCCCTAATTAATGGCGGCAGCTGCGTGGCCGCGTGCAGCGTGCGCGCCAAAGGCAAGCCCATCTGTGCCCATCCGCGACCCGACCGCGACCAGCGCCAGAACCCCTGGATCTCCTACCATCCACCACTACGACACAGCTGCCCTCCTTGCACTCTACCCCGGAAGAAACAACTGCCAGCAGTCCACTCCGACAACAACCCATGGCCAATTCTCCTGCCGCCACTGCCGCCGAACCTTCACCACCCTCCACACCACCACGGCAGCCGCCCCCACGTCGGACGCCAACACCACCAAAGCCCTGAAGTGCATCCTTCTCAATGTGCGCTCCCTGCACAGACACGCCGTCGAGATCTGGAACCTCCTTGACACCCTCTCACCAGACGTCGCCTTCTTTACAGAAACCTGGACCAATGCCTCCTCCGCCCCCGACATCATCATTGCCATCCGGGACGGATACAAGATCCAGAGAAAGGACCGCCCCAACCACCCGGGAGGAGGACTTGCCATCGTGCACAAAAACTCCCTCCGCCTCTCCACCTCGAAGAACGCCTTCTCCGCCCCCAAATACCTGCACTTCCAGGTCCAGACCAGCCCCAACACCACACTCCACGGCACCCTCACCTACAGACCCCCTGGTCCCGCGCCCCTTTCGCCTCCCCCATCACCGACCTCATCGCACCCCACGCCATCGCCTCCATGGACTACATACTAATCGGAGACCTGAACTTCCACCTCGACAACCCCAGAGACTGTCTTGTGGTTTGTGGCCTCCTGGTCTGCTTTGCTGCGTTGCCTTAGGCCTGGCAGCCATGATGCCTTTTTTGCGCACGTTACTCTGAGCCGTTGTTCTACCAGCCTCTGCTCCTGCCAAGTTATTTTAGAACTGTCTGCATTTTCTGTCTTTCACCTTTTCTCCTGTTCCCTTTGGGCTCAGTCTGCACAACATGTACAAGGTCGAAAAACAACGGCCCTTGTTCTTGCTGATCTGGCCAGTCCCTCGCACCTAGACATAACACTATGTACAGCTGCCTTGGAGAAATTTGTGTGCTTTTAATATTGCGGTTTTCAGACACGCTTGGAGAAAAACCTTTCGAGGGAGAAGAGCTGTGATTGTCTGCTGATGTAGACTTTGCATCTAGACACTGAGGTATGGGGGTTCGCTAGACAATGCCCAGAGGTCTTCTATTGTTATAATAAAATAGCTACTAGCACAGGGAGGGTGGTAAGGTCTTTTAGCCCTATATCCACTGCTTTATGAAATGCTTTCCCCGTTTGTATTCTATGGAGTTGTAATTATGCTGATTAAATTATTCTTATGCATTATGCTGATAGTACTGACACGTGTACTGCATCTTAGAGCACGTTAGTTGAAATAAACATTTTAAACTATACAGTGTCTCTTTTTACGCACGTTGTGGACAGGTATGAGTGAGTGATGAAAAGGTGTTCTTGCTACTGCGAGTCCTGAGAGAGAGATACCGTGTTCTGGGTTGTCTAATCATTGGTAACCTCGTTGCTAATGAGACGCTAAGGCTAGTTGGGTTGGGGTTTTAGGTGCTAAGGTTTATGGTTGGCTCACCACTATATTCCGAGGTCCTATCATCCTGTGCATAGCTCTGTGTGTGCAGAATCCCTATAACATGGCGCAACCAACGAGTGGGCTGCTTATCTGCGAGACGCTTGAGTAGTGCTTGTGCTTGTCCACAACTCCCCTCACAGGCGCTTCCGGAAGCGTGTGTGACGGTGATACCTCCTATATTAACTTTTTTATAGGTTCTTTCAAGCTTGAAGTTGTTAAAAGGTTTCTTAACTAAAACCCTATTTGTGCTGCCTCATTTTAGATTGTCGACTACTTCTAGCCTAAAATGGCTGTTCAAATTGCGGCGCATAGTCGCGCAGCGCTCCGGGCTCACTTGACAGTGTATGGAGTGCCTGACGCGGGTGTCGATCTGATCTTTGTGGTACAAGCCGATCCAGCTTACCACTTTGAGGTGTTTTACTCTTGGGTCACCTTTCCGGCGGTGGATGGGACTGACCATATGTTCCATGAATATGAAGCCACCGTAGTTCCTAATCATTATAGACCGTATAGGAATATTGAAGTACCGCTCACGGCTTGGCAACACCGTGTTTGGTTTGATGGCGCCCTCCCCCAACCGGTTACCATGGTTCGTTTAGGTCCCTTATCAATTGAAGGGGCCACTTGGCCTGTTTTGGCCGGGTATACCCCACATCCACGTTATATGTTGGTACCAGTCGCTGAATTGCGTGATATGCATTCGTCTTTGATACAAGTGCATCGAGCCTTAGTGCAGTATGTTACAGGCAACATCCAGGGAGCCCCACCTGGAGTTGCGGCCCATCCAGCTGGTGCAGGCGGTGTAACCATAAGTCCTGTCATGGTTAATTCGGTGATGGGCAAGCGTCCACAAAATAAGGATGATTTTCCTTATTGGCTTGCAGAGAAATTTGACCAGCTGGAGGCGGTTTTTCCAAATACCTCTCCCGTGGAAAAACACAGAATTCTTACGATTAGTTTGCCAAAAGACTTAGTCCCCGAGTTGGCAGAATGCAACAACTGGGGTAGGGTATTCGCAGTAGTAAATGCGAAGTGTTTCGGCACTCCCTCCATGACGGTACTCCCCTCTGTAATTAAACGAGTGCAGGATGAGCATGGCCCTGAAGTGGCTGTGGAATTAGGGATAAGACTGGTGAGAGTGTTCGACGTAGTAGCTGATTTGATCCTTGCGAATGTCAAGGGCGATGCAGTGAACTCTCAAGTAGCTAATGCTTTGGCTTTGGTCCCAGAACCGGACAGGCGAATTACCGAAAATTATAGCCCAGGCTTACAAAACTATTGGCAAAAATAGCCTGGGAGTTAAGCCTTTTGCTAAATCGCAAACACAATCGCAACAACAACAACCAAAAACTCAATCTGAGACAGATGAGAAACCAGTCTTTACTAAAAAGAACTGGAGGTTGAAAAAACAGGGTAAGCAACAAAAGAGGCCGGGGTCGAGAGGCGTATCCCCGGTTTCCGTCTCTTCTGAACGCACTTATGATTTGCGCGATTGGCCGAGAATTAAATCTCCGGATAGGTTTCAGATCCCTGATACGCGTTCTCCTCGTTCTTCACAGGCACAGACAACTTCGCAGGCCGGTGGAGGAGATCACCAGGATAGAGGAAGGGGTTGAGAGACTCCCCAGGGACGAGACCAACCTCGACAACAGGTCAGAGGGAAAGCAGAAGAATTTCAACATTCTCGCCCACAATTTCAGAAGAAGAAAGTTGCCGCTGTAACAGCGAGATATGCCACAGACGGTGAGCACGAGACTCCTGAATTGTACGTGGGCAGTGACCCTCTAGACAGCGCCGCGGAAGTTACCATAGTGCGGGAGGCGCTACGTCCTCATGTGGAGGCGACAGCAACTGAAACATTCATTACTGTCGAGACAGCAGACACCAGAGTGGCACCCCCTGACAGACTATTTAATATTGTCATTCAAATTGAAGGTGATATACAGCGTGTAATTAAAGGGATTTTTTGGGAAAATCTGACCTCTTCGTACGACATTTTGTTGGCGGAGGCGGATTGGCCGCCCCCATTCGTACTTGCTGCGCGTAAAGGGGAGGAGGTAATCCTTCCGAGCTTTTCTCGACATGTCCCAAAGGACAAAGCGGAGGCTCTTGCAGCTGAGTGGGCTGTGTCCCTGGCTCCAGCGTTATACCGCAATCACGTGGGCTGGGATGAAGAATCTCCCCCCCATGAAATACCTTTGCAGTCCCTACCATAGCCACAACCCCAATATCCCATCAAACGGGAAGCCAAAGGCCCCGTTTCCGAAATTCTGACTCAGTTAGAATATCAGGGAGTAATTGAAACATGCGTATCACCAATGAATAATCCCCTTTTCGCGGTCTCTAAACCCGATGGATCGTACCGCTTGGTTTTAGATTACCGACATTTGAACTCTCATTGTCGGACCTTTGCGGTGCAAAACACACATAGTTCTGCGCTTGTAGACAGTCCTGTTCGTAAAAAATATAAAACGACACTTGACCTCTCCAATGGATTCTACACGCACAACTTAGCCCCGGAGAGTAGCCAATGGAGCGCTTTTACATCCGGTGGTAAATTATTCAAATTCCGGCGTTTACCTATGGGCTACAAGAACAGTCCAGGCGTATTCGCTGCCCGTGTTGTCTCTTTGTTAGACGGCATAGACCCAGATGCATGTTCGTACGTCGATGACATTTTTCTGACAGACGAACTATTCCTGCATCTTTCCCGAGTGGACCACATTATTCTGGAATTTGCGGTTTTAGGTTTTAAGTTTAACTTTGCCAAATCTCACATTGCTGAATTTACCGTTTTGTTCTTGGGCTATGAGCTCAATAATGAAGGTAAGGGCTTAGCCCCCCATTTCCTAGAGAAATGTGCACTTCTGTGCCCTCCTACTACTCTGAAAAAACTTCAGTCTTTGCTCGGTTTTCTGAACTTCGGGCGTACTTATATTCCCGAATATGCCCAGCGTATCAAGCCACTGTATGCCTTGATACAACCTAACTTTTCGAAGTCATGCTGGCTTCCGGAGCATACCTCCATTCTGCAGTCTTTGCAGACAGACCTTCTTGCATCTAAATACTTGCTGACTCGTGATAACCACACAAACCTGGTGATTAGAATAATTCCAGGGGCAGTGGGTTTCACGTACTTGACCTTTAACGAAGGTGACACAGTTCCAATCGCATACAAATCACATCTTTACACTTCCGCGGAAATGCGCTTTTCCTCTGTGGAAAAAGTTTTAACAGCAGTGCAAATGGCGATTCTGAAGGAACGCGCACTGGCACAGGGAAAACGCATTCTTGTGGTAACATCATATCCTGCCCTAGAGGCAGTGACAAAGGCAAGTGTTCCGAACTCTAAAGCTTTGCACCCCCGTTGGATTCAATGGGCAACCTCTTTGACGTCTCCGGATGTCACTTTCATCTTTGATTCTTCTCTACAGACTCAGGAGTTTTTACAGTATGAATTCGTTCATCCTCCTCCTCTGTCATTGCTACCGCTTGAGGATTACGAATGTGTGATCTACACCGATGGTTCGGCACAACCGGCCACAGGGTCCAAGCATGCTTATTCAGCTGCATGTGCTATTGTTGCAGGTACCTTTAAAAACGGAAAGTTCAAATCTACTGTGGTGCATACTCAGGCACTCGGAGACAGTACTGCACAATTGGCCGAGCTGCGTGCTTTGGTGCTCGCGCTTGAGTTCGCTGATCCGGATGTGACAACTCTAATTGTATGCGATTCTTACTACTGTGTTCAGTCTTACAATGACAATCTGTTCTTTTGGTCGCAAAACGACTATAGAGACAACAAAGGTAGCACAATTAAGCATAAAATGCTTTGGGTTCGAGTGTCAGAATTGAGACAACGTCTGCCACTCACACAGGTGGTTCACACCCTTGGCCATCAGCGGGTGGGCGCACACGCTGTCGGTAACGGTTTGGCTGATGAAGCTGCCAAATCAGCAGTAGTCACGTGTTCAGTCGCAGCAGTTACCAGATCCATGTCTAAAATTGATACTGATATTTTAGCAGCTATTGCTGCAACAAAAGGAGGTGCTAATTACCCTAGGGGTTTTCCTTCCAAATATTCTTATCAGTTAGGTCCCGAACAGGCTCCCTATGTAACAATACCCGACGTTGGTGATCGGCTGATCCCCAACGCGGACCGCAGACTTTCCTTGATAACGGCTGCACACGAAGGCATGGCTTCGGCTCATGCTGGAGTGTCTGCAACTGTTTCCATCTTGCAGCAGCGTTACTGGTGGCGTGGTTTATACAAAGACACCCGTACTTTTGTGCTTTCCTGTGACGTTTGTCAGCAGATTAAGCCTTCCACGGTTACACGACCACCACAGACCCGCTCTGCATTTCTAACAGACCCTTTGGGTATGTTTACCTGGATCACTGCGGTCCATTTTCTTCAGACACTGCCTATAAATATATCTTAGTGGCAGTGGACTCGTGCACACGTTTCATCTGGGTTTGGCCACAACGGAGTGCTGATGCTCGAAATGTCATCAGGGATTTGCGTGTCTTTGTGGGAATTTTCGCATGTGGCACCTTCCATTCTGACCAAGGTCCAGCGTTTGCCTCTAAGGCTTACAAGGACGCAATGGGTTCACTAGGGGTGCAGGTGAAATTTTCGTCTCCGTATCGGCCTGAGGGCAACTCGATCGTTGAACGAATGAACAGTGACTTAAAGCAATCCTTGACAGCTAGAGTCTTAGGTACTGGCAGAAACTGGCTGGCCCACTTGTATACTGTACAACGTGCACTTAATAATCTCCCGAGAAGACCTCTGGGTGGGCGGACCCCATACGAAATGCTCTTTGGCATTAGAATGTTTGTGCCCGACCTTGATGGTCTAGACATGGCGGCGCAATCCGCCATCTTTGATGTAGATAACCATTCTACTATGTTACAGGACTTACAAGAAGCCCGAGACAAACTTGCAATCGCACATTTACCTTCAGCCACAGACCCTGCACTGCAGATTCCGGTGGCCGGCTGGCTTCCGAAGATTGGAGATCTGGTTCGAGAGAAGGTGGAGAACAAAAAAGAATTCGGACCCTCTTATCGTGCACTGGTTCCAGTCCTGGGCTTGAAGGGAACACGTACAGTAATCCTAACACCGCTTCCTGGTCGCAAGGAGAACAGATACATCTGAGTGGAAAATGTCAAGCTACAACATCTGGCCGATCCTAAATAGTGTTACACCAGCGGTCTCTTGCCCTGCCATTTACCGGACAAGTGTTTGTGGCCCTCCTGCCCGAACGGTCACTGATGTTGCCGTTGAGATGGTTGATTTGCCTGAACGCTCACTCAAACACCCGGTCTCCCCCGGCAACGACGAGAATGAGTATACCTATCCCGATAACGAGTCGGTGGCACACCTACCAACAACGCCACTGAGCCCAACACGTTATTCTTTTGATTCGGATTCCACCTCATCACTTGTCCCGTCCAAGTTCAGTATTTTTGTATCCTGGTTCAGAGACAATTTTTTGATTCCCCCCTGGACATACATCTGGTTGGTGCTGTTCCTAATTTTTTTGTTCATGTCCATTGGCTTTGTCACAGTGTTTTTTCTACTCATCAATGGTCATTATTTACCAGAACGCTCTGCTGTGAACAGTGTGGCTGGAACTTTGGCTCCCCATTCTTCATCTCACATCATGAAGCGTGACCACACATTTGTGAACATTTGAGCCTTTCCCGTTGCTGATGGCATCGTATGGGATGCGGTAAATTTTCAAATTCATGCACCGACAGAAATTATTAATGTACCAAATGTCCTTCGAGTTTCAATGGGTGATGTCGTGAAAAGTAATATTCATTCTGACGATTGGGATGTGCATGCAGTTGAAGCATTGTTTACTGATTTAAAATATTATTCTTCCTTTAATGCTGAAGATTTGTACATGAATTCTGCAAATTATGCTGATTTGTATTGTTACCAACATTGGGGCAACCACTTTGTCCATAAACCAAGTGCACTGCGTGGTCCATTTAACTACACCCAATGGGAGCATTGTCCCACACCTTTACCTGGTAGCTCCCAGACTCTTAGAAATAAATTTACTTATTTTACCGACTTTGATAGATCGAACCCTGGGTCCTATTATTTTAAATTAAACGCACCATCCACTCAGAAAATCATGTTGACCCACACCAAATTGCTTTATTCGGGTTCCTTTTTGAGCGCCTTAGCTGTGGGTAGTTATGAGTACTGGAAGGACACTGTGGATTTAAAATCCATCTGGGGCTCAAAGCCATGGCAGGTGCAAGGCACTGAAGCCTTGCACCGTGCTTGCCTTATCCCGGCCCAAATGGTGTTTCTGAATACTTCCATCTATCAGACTACGTGTTGGGGTTTGGCGACAACCAAACAATTGAACGCGCCTTCCATTCCATCGTTGTCTTCCACTCCCAACGAAAGCTTGCCCTTTAATGTGTCCCTTACCACTTTGCAAGCTTTGTTTCACAACAATTCGTTTAATGTTTCTACGCTTGTTCAGTCACCCTGGTTGGCTTGACCCATATCATCTAATGCGTGCCAACTGCGTTTTCACGACTCAGTCCCTGGCTACAAACAGGATAGGCCAGATCCTAGGTTTTCTGACTCCCGTACTGTTACAACATATTCTGTTGGTAAATTGTGTGAACAGCGGTTGCAGCACTCTTCCCTAGAATCTGTTAAACAGCATTTATCCCTCCTATCAGGCAACATTGATCTGTCCGACTTTATTCTGGGACCCCGTGGTCCACGACCTAAGAGATTCATTTATGAAGCTTATTATGAACTCTGGAAGCTGTCGCAAATGGAAGCTGCTTCCCGTCTACGGGAAATAGACCAAGCAAATTTGGAAAAGGTGCTTGCTGTTGTTGACAATAGTATTAATACCCTGTCTTCCCGCATTTACACGTTAGAGAATATTGTGTCCTCTGTTGTTGATATTGTACCAGATGATGTTTCTGTGTTGTACCATGGTCAGAATCAATTACGTTCAGTTATGCAGTTTGCGTGGACTTTGCAAACACTTAAGTTGGGTAAAGTTCCTTGGCATTTTTGAACACCACTGCCTTATTTCTGCCTTTTAATTTAACTGACAAACAGCAGTTCATGTCCATGAAAGATGCAGCCTACACTCTGTTACATATCGAGAAAGTGGAGCCCTTACCATTCTCTGTGGCGGAATTGGATTCTGCTGTGTGGCTAGTTCATGGGGTTATCGCCTTGCCTTTTTCTTTATTTGAATTTAGTTTGTGTATGAAACATTTTCCTGTGGGCCGTTTCCAGCCCTTGGGAAGTGCCTTCCTGCATGAACTTTGGTCCCTGCCTTTCATGTATAAATGCCTTAGAGACGGAAAGGAAGTTTTTCTCACGGGGGAGTCATGCGATTCCAATGTGGGTCATTCCCTTATTTGTAAACATATTAAATTACACGGGGCTTGCAACGTTTCAGCTCCGAATCTTGCTTGTGTGTTAAAGGGCATTCCTGCTCCTGCTATTTCTCCTACTTTCACTGTGCTTTCTAATGGTAGCTATCTGCTTTTAAATAACCAGGACTGCTGTGGCATGCTGGCCGGCATACCCTATATTGTTACGGTTTCCCACAGGGTTGTCTGCTGCAAAAATGTGCTTTTTCCTCCCCCGCACGACATCATAGATAGTTCCGTTTGGCCTTCCATTCCTACACTGAAGGCAGATTTCAATAAATTGAGCAGAATAAAGGCGCTATTATTGAATCAGGAGGTTATGCTCACGTCCGCCCGGGAGACATTCATTCTCCAGGTGGCAAGTACCCACAGTGAAATACAGGCCCTTTTGAACACTAACCTCCCACAACATTTCGGTGAATTAATTCACCGTGTTTTTAATGCATCACGCACAGAATTCTGGTACACTTTTTTAAGGTTGTGGGTTCCGGCCTTGTGACCTCTTTTCAAACTATTTTTAGTGTGATACCAGCTTTTATTCATTCCATTTTTTCCAGCGTCTTTGGTGGCTTCCCATTAATCCTCGCCTTGGCGGCTGGTGTACTGCTGTTGGTCTGTTTTCTGCGCAATGGCTGCTCCCCGATGGGCCCTTCTCGACCCAGGTCGACTCCAGCTGCTCCGTGAGCGCATCCTCGCTGGTTTCGGCGTCCTGCCGTTGGCGACACTGATTGTGTCCTATACACTTTCTTTTCGTTTTGCTTATTTCACTTGCGTGCAACCTGTGATGTCTTGCATCCGCTGTCCCTTCACCTGGACCATGGATTATTGCCTCTCCAATACGTCGTTGTCTGTTCCGGATTTTGTTCGGTTGGTGGGTCCCTTAGAGGCCCATGAACGGGACTGTTCCGATGCAGGCTGCATGACGCGTGCGGCTGCACTGGGGATTTTGGCGCAATGGGATATCTGGGCGGCTGCTCAGAATCTCCTACAACAAAGTTATATTGAGTACCACGCAAGTTGTCCCGCATTGCTATTTGGTGCTCCCTCCTGTGAGGAGCATGCCTGCAGTTTTGATTTATTGGACTGGATGGCGTCATTGTTTTCTGACGATTCCAATGATGTCCTCTTGGAAGGTGTGGCGTTTTTCTGCATGGCCTTCGCTCTCTGTGACCTGCCTCGCTGACTGTATTTTTTCATCTCAAACATTTTTTTGTTCCCCTCGCCCATTCGTTGTCTTTCATGGGGACTGCATTTACTATTGACGTTTCAGTTCTGCTCAGTAGATTTGAACTCTGTCTTCGTCCTTTGTCTTGGCCGATGGACTGCCCAGGGGAGGGTGTCTTGTGGTTTGTGGCCTCCTGGTCTGCTTTACTGCGTTGCCTTAGGCCTGGCAGCCATGATGCCTTTTTTGCGCACGTTACTGAGCCGTTGTTCTACCAGCCTCTTCTCCTGCCAAGTTATTTTAGAACTGTCTGCATTTTCTGTCTTTCACCTTTTCTCCTGTTCCCTTTGGGCTCAGTCTGCACAACATGTACAAGGTCGAAAAACAACGTCCCTTGTTCTTGCTGATCTGGCCAGTCCCTCGCACCTAGACATAACACTATGTACAGCTGCCTTGGAGAAATTTGTGTGCTTTTAATATTGCGGTTTTCATGCTCTAGACACGCTTGGAGAAAAACCTTTCCAGGGAGAAGAGCTGTGATTGTCTGCTGATGTAGACTTTGCATCTAGACACTGAGGTATGGGGGTTCGCTAGACAATGCCCAGAGGTCTTCTATTGTTATAATAAAATAGCTACTAGCACGGGGAGGGTGGTAAGGTCTTTTAGCCCTATATCCACTGCTTTATGAAATGTTTTCCCCGTTTGTATTCTATGGAGTTGTAACTATGCTGATTATATTATTCTTATGCATTATGCTGATAGTACTGACACGTGTACTGTATCTTAGAGCACGTTAGTTGAAATAAACATTTTAAACTATACAGTGTCTCTTTTTACGCACGTTGTGGACAGGTATGAGTGAGTGATGAAAGGGTGTTCTTGCTACTGCGAGTCCTGAGAGAGAGATACCGTGTTCTGGGTTGTCTAATCATTGGTAACCTCGTTGCTAATGAGACGCTAAGCTAGTCTGGTTGGGGTTTTAGGTGCTAAGGTTTATGGTTGGCTCACCACTATATTCTGAGGTCCTATCATCCTGTGCATAGCTCTGTGTGTGCAGAATCCCTATAACAAGACCACAGCTCCACCACCCTCCTTGACAACCTCGCCAACATCGTACTGAAACAACTCATCACCACGCCCAGCCACAAGGCAGGACACACCCTCGACCCCATCTTTGCAGGGGGAAACAGAACCCACTTCAGCCACACCACGCAACCCCCATGGACTGAACACCACTGCGCACACTTCTTCGTCAACAAACCCAAGCTGCCCAGACCAACTCCGCACCCTCCGCGAAGGAACTGGAGCAGAGTCACTGAGGAGCAGCTCAACTCCATCCTCAACCGCGACCCCCCACTGCCACAACCAACGCCAACCTCACAGCAAGGGAACTTCACACTTAGATCTCCAGCTGCACAAACAAGCTCACCCCGCTACGCAACTCCGACAGATAGCACCACAGGAAAGCCACCTGGTTCACCACCGACCTCCAAAAAGCCAGATGCACCTGCAGACGCCTCGAGAAGAACTGATGAAACAACAAGACGCCCGAAAGCCACACCACCTACAAAAACGCCATGACGGAATACCACCAACACATCAGAACCACCAAAAGAACCTTCACGCACAACAAAATCTTCGCCAACACCAGCAACTCCAAGGAGCTCTTCAGCGTCATCCAGGAATTCACCAAACCAGCGAATGAAAGCACAGACATCACCCCCTCCCAGGACCTCTGCGACAAACTCGGAACGTACTTCCACCTGAAAATCAAGAACCATTACGACAACTTCAACGACCAAACACCTGACCCCGCAACCACCGCACCCACCAGTCACGGCCGAAGAGACCGCCTCGACCATGAAAAGCACCCACTCGGGGGGGCCCCACGGACCCCTGCCCACCTCACATCTACCACAGAGCCGCCACCGCACCAGAATTACGACACACCATCAATGCCACCTTCATGACTGGCTACTTACCCGACGACTGGAAACGCGCAGAAGTCAGACACCTGCTCAAGAAACCCTCAGCAGATCCCACGGACCTCAAGAACTTCCTGCCCATCTCTCTCATCCCCTTCACGGCAAAAGTCGCTGAGAAGACCGTCAATGCACAGCTGACAAAGTTCATCGAAGACAACTCCATCCTCGACCCCTCCCAATCCAGATACCGCAGCAACCACAGCACCGAGACAGCCCTACTCACCGCCACAGACGACATCCGCACCCTCCTCGACCAAGGACACACTGCAGCCCTGATACTACTCGACCTGTCAGCAGCATTCGACACCGTCTCCCACCACACACTCGCCGCCAGACTACACGACGCCGGCATACAAGGAACCGCCCTCGACTGGATCCGCTCGTTCCTCACCGGCAGAAGCCAAAGAATCAGACTGCCACCCTTCCTCTCCGAACCCACAGAAATCAACTGCGGAGTACCCCAGGGATCATCACTCAGCCCAACCCTCTTCAACATCTACATGGCCCCCCTTGCTGCGATCGTCAGACAGCATGACCTCGGCATAGTATCCTACACCGACGACACCCAGCTCATCCTCTCCCTCAACAAGGACCCCACCACCACCAGACTCAACTTCCAGGAAGGAATGCAGGATGTCACAGCCTGGATGAGCAACAGCTGCCTGAAGCTCAACTCAGAGAAGACAGAAGTCCTCGTACTCTGAACCACCCCGTCAGCATTGAACAACACCTGGTGGCCCACCGCCCTCGGCAGCCCTCCGACCCCCAGGGACCACGCCAGAAACCTTGGCATCGTACTCGACTCCTCCCTCTCCATGAACAAGCAAGTTAACGCCATCGCATCCAGCTGCTTCAACACCCTCAGCATCCTCCGAAAGACTTTCAAATGGATCCCCTCCGAGTCAAGGAAGAAAGTCACCCAAGCACTCATAACCAGCAGATTGGACTACGGAAACGCCCTCTACGCCGGCATCAACAAGTCTCTACTCCGCAAGCTCCAGACGATACAGAACACCGCAGCCAGACTTGTCCTCGGCATCCCCCGACACGAGCACGGAACCTCCACTGGCTCCCCGTCGAGAAGAGAGTCACTTTCAAGATACTCACCCACGCCTACAAATGCCTCCACAACACAGGACCCAAATACCTCAATGAGAGAATCGCCTTCCACGTACCCAAAAGAGACCTCCGCTCCACCAACCTCGCCCTCGACGAAACTACGCGCATCCGCAGAGACAGAACAGGGGGAAGAGCCTTCTCCTACATCGCAGCCAAGACCTGGAACGAGCTCCCTATCGACATCAGACGAGCCTCCTTCCTGGACACCTTCAGGAATACCCTCAAGACCTGGCTCTTCGACTGAACGGAACTGCTGTCCCCCCCCCCCCCCAGCGCCTTGGGACCCTCACGATGAGTAGGTCGCTTAAAACCCCCTGATTGATTGATTGATTGATTGAAGCTGACCAAGTAGGGCAAGTGGGAGGGGCAGTGGCAGCACAATGCACTACGCAAGGCATTGGCCCTTTAACAACTAGAGCGAGCACCCTCATTATTTGGGAAATCTCAACATCTATTTCATACACCATCTCCTCAATAATATTAGAACAAGTCTCCCTTCATACAAAAAAAGTAAGCATTTTCTTAGATATGTTTACATCCTTTCAAGTAATTAAATTTGCCCGATTCCCAAACCTAATAGCAGATTTACCATGTTATGTATCCCAAATCTGTAATCACCATATTCATGTCAATACACCTGATATTATTTTAAAGCATCTGTTCAATCATTAGGTTTATTCATTTTTAAAGGGCCAAATGTTCCATTCTACAATAATACAAAAATCACAGTCATATTAATGGAAATTAGATACCCCATTGCAATATTGCACTCATTAGTCCTCAAATGTGAGGTGCTCTACTTAGGGATGATAATCTTTTGGAGTACTCCATTCTAATATTGCACCTATTAGTCCTGAAGTGCCAAGTGCTCTATTCAGAGATAATATGGCATATTATTGCAATCATTGACAAAGTCCCAAGTGCTCTAATCTGGAAAGGATTTTAGTGGAAGTTTCCATAATATATGGAGTGCTTCATTCTATTATTCCACTTTTTAAAGTGCCATGTTCTCTATTCTGGGAAGACCCATAACTTTCATATCACAGACATGCTCCATTATAGTATTGCACTATGGATGGGCAATAAACTCCGCTCCACCGGTGGAGTTTGCAGAGTTCAGCAAAAATTCCATCGGCCGCTGCATGGCGGTGTTTAACGGTGCCCATCCATAATTACAACACACAAGGATAGGGCATCAGGCATGAAAGTGGGCACATAGCAAGACGCTCCCATCCAGAAGCCAGCCAAAACTGACATTCTTTGCATGACAATGGCTACAAACTGTTTTACGACATGGTGAAAAAAGAATGTAAAAATAAAATGAGCTTTGTGGAAATGTGGTTTGACTCGCTGTCATGAGAAGGCAGGGGGAGCCAAAACTGCAATCCCCAGTTCGCACAGCCGGAGGACGCCGACATCAGTAATTGAACGCGCCAGGAGGCGCTTATAAAATGGAAAGGGCTCCCGCAGCGCAAGGGCCAAGGGCGGGCCCGTCTGCGCCCATCAGAGCCCGGAGGAGGCTGGGATGGGCCACCTCCCCAACATCTACGCTTCTGCAATCTGCCCTCAAGACCATCATGGGTAAGCGTAAACAACCGTGTAGCCAGGACCAGGGAAGTGCAAGAGTAAAGGTGCCTAGGAACTCAGCTTCCATCATATCGTATTTGACCTCCGCAGTGGGTGTATTAAATAAGGAAATTCAAAATGCTGAGGTCGAATTGGGATTGAGCTCTGACCGCTTAGGCACAATAACCCTTCCAGATGTCTCCCTTCAAACCCCCATCACCATAGAGTCAGGAGCCCCGGTTAGTGTGCATTGAACAAAGGAGGAGGGCTCCTTAGCTGGTGATAGACTGCAACGGGGGCAGAGGGAGCGATAAGGGAAAAGACTCTGGAGGATGCACCTCTGCAGAAGACCCAGTTGCTACATCGAGGGGAAAAAAAGGGGAAAAGGAGTTTTACTAAACACGGACACTTAACGGCTGACACCCCAATTAATCAAGTTGATGATCTGGACTCACTTGTTCAATTAGCTGTTCGGAAAGTGATGGAGGAACACGTTATTCCACGGGTGGAGTCCGTATTCTCGACTATTGCTAAAGACACTATAGACTCGCTTAAGACTCTAGTAGAGGGGGTAATGAGGAAATTAGAGTGTCTGGAGACCGAGTTAGGGGGACCTAAAAACAACTGTGTGCCATTTAACAATCATGTTCCCACCCAGGTACAAATGCTCTCCACAGGAAATAGAAGGGAAGAGGGACCCGCTAATAAATTCTTGACCAAAATTAGCCAGGAGCTTATCCACACAACTAACTTAGGGGCCGATTACGATGGCGGGGTAGTCACCGCCGGCCCGGCGGGGGCGATCCGCCCGCCATCCACCTGAATATTCCCACCGCCAAATTAGGATGGCAGTGGGAATGGGAATTGTACCGCGGCGGACGGAAAGACCGTCCGCCGCCGCTTTTCCGCCGGTCGACGAGTCGACCGGCAGCTAACGTGATGAATATGGTGGCGGTGTCTGGAAGACATCGCCATCCAAATTAAGATGCTGGGTGTGAGCAGCCTTTCCATGGCTGCATTGCCGCCATGGAAAGGCTGGCGGTTCCTGCTGTTGGGGGCCCGTAGCGGGCCCCCATATAGTTGGGGGGTGGGGGGTGCACATGGGGGGTACCTATGGTACCCCCCTGCTTTTGCATGTACAATGTGGCAGGCACCGCGCGGTGCCTGTCACGTTGTGCATGGAAAAGCACGCCATGTTTATTTTACAGTGCGGCGGCTGCTGCTTGCAGCACCGCCGCCGCAATGTAAAATATAGAGGATCCGCCCGCCAGTGTGGCGGGGGCATCCTAATTTGTATAGCGGGACCGCCGCACCTATGGCGGGCGGTCCCTTTTGCAGGTGCGATGGTGGGCGGACTTTGTCCGCCCGCCATCGTAATCGGCCCCTTAGTTTCAACTTCATGGAGACCTGTAGGGGGTATTAATCATAATGATACTGAGTCAGAACCAAGGCCCGTGCCCAACTCTGAGCCCCCAACACAGGGTAGGCCGTACGGTAATCAAGAGGACAACAGGGCGACAAATAGCTGCAGACTCAATCTGCCACCTGAAGCTACACCCCTAGTTGCTATTCTTATAGGGGTCCCCCCGCTTAGAGAGCACTGCCCTGAACATACCACAGAGTTGATATGTAAAACTAAACATTGGTGTGATCAACATTTTAGCAGCAGGGCCAGGATTTCCCCCCATATCATAATGGCCAGGAGAGTGGGCTGTGTTGGCCACAGGCCTAAACAGGTAGCAACGGGGGTATCAGGGCTGTTCCCCTGGGTTTTTTCTATTCTCCACACGAAGGGTTGCAGCAATTGGGCAGATTCCTCATGGGGGTTAGGCCTGCAGTAAATAGATGGGGGTGTCCTCCTCCCCAATCAGGAACTAGTGATCAAGTGCCTGTTATGTTCACACGTAGGCCACTGGCTTCACCTAAATTGCCAGCTATGCCCACTGAGATGATAGAAGGTGAAAACAACCTAGCTTGCCAAAATAGATTTTTTCCATTAACTTTACTAGATGAAAACGATTGACTGGAACAGTCTCCTTGTCATCGAAGCTCTCCCAGTGACACTGTTAATGGACAGGGAACCGGCAAGAATGAACATTCTAACTGCAAGATTATTAGTTGGAATATAGTTGGTTTAAGAAGCAAAAAAGCTGATTCCAGGTGGCTTGATTATATAAAAGAACATGATATAATTAGTTTACAGGAGACCTGGGACCTGGAGAACAATTTTTGGGTGGATGGGTTTAAATCCTATGGTTTGCCCGCACGGCCTTCCTCGTCAGGTAGAGCAAAAGGGGGTCTCCTAACGTTAATCTCACTTAAATTGTCAGGAACCCATAGAAGGGTGGAGGTTGGCTCTCATAACTGTTTGGCAATAGAATTTATCCCCACCAACACATCCAAAATGCTGGTTGTTTTTATAATTCTGGTGAGAGTAGCTTTTTAAATTAACACTTATGTAGTCTGAAATGTTTTTTAGAGGAGTATAGATCGAAGCAAACCACTTTTTATTCTATAATAATTATGGGCAATTTTAACATTCATTTTTGTGATATGAATTGGCAGGTTGAAGATTTTTTAGGGCTGACGAATTCTTCCATTCCTCAAAAAACAAAAGAGAGAGCTAGGACTGGTGGACGGCCGTCCTTGTCCCTTAATGAAATATCAAACCAACTAAGACGGCCAAGCTATATGGCTATCTGACACAGTGGTGTCTGGCACCTTAAAAGTTTGTCTAGAAGACCCTCACACACCAACCTGGTTGGTGTCATGCTTCATCATCGGGTCCCAGCTGAGTAGCCGAATGCTACTCAGCTGTGCTGCAACACCTGATTACAGTGGAGCGGGTTGTGATGTCAGTGCGTGTGATGAAGTGAATGTGAATGTAAAAATACCTCCGGGATTCTACCTGTTAATTACTTTTATTCCCAGTGATCCAGGGTATATTAAAAACAAGAGAGTGGATAATATATTAAGTATACTGCTTGTATCTCAATATTATCCTTTGATGGTCGACATGTTTCAGCCCACTTGAAAAGTTGCTGGGGCTTTCTTCAGGACCTCTCATATAAAGTGCTTGGTGAGTGAAGTGAAAAAAGTGAGTGGTAAAAATAAACCACGTGTTAAAGCATTTTTAGTACTCGCGCTAAGGAGTACTATATATGCTAAGAGGACTAACCGTACTTAGGGTCCTCAAAATGGGCTAGTACACTAATAGTATGACTGGCTCACACATCTGGTCCTGGGAGGGGGGAGCCTTTTAAGTCACATATTGGTGAAAAGGTCTCTCCCGCTGCATGACCTATTTTGGTGTCCTCAGGAACAGGCTCCCCCCTCCCAGGACCAGATGTCGACCATCAAAGGATAATATTGAGATACAAGCAGTATACTTAATATATTATCCACTCTCTTGTTTTTAATATACCCTGGATCACTGGGAATAAAAGTAATTAACAGGTAGAATCCCGGAGGTATTTTTACATTCACATTCACTTCATCACACGCACTGACATCACAACCCGCTCCACTGTAATCAGGTGTTGCAGCACAGCTGAGTAGCATTCGGCTACTCAGCTGGGACCCAATGATGAAGCATGACACCAACCAGGTTGGTGTGTGAGGGTCTTCTAGACAAACTTTTAAGGTGCCAGACACCACTGTGTCAGATAGCCATATAGCTTGGCCGTCTTAGTTGGTTTGAGAATTCTTCCATTCCTCACTTCGAGCACTCACAGCTTGGGGAATGTCTGGAGAATCTTTTGCCTGAAGTAGACCTTATCGAACCCAGCTCTAATGCAACAGAGCCGAGGATCGCGACTTTTAAAGCACGAGGAAGGAACACTATAATAGACTATATATTTACCTCCCCCGTTTTACAATCTTATGTAACCTTTTACAATGCTAGGTGGTCCCATTTTAGTGATCATAACCCAGTCCTCCTGGTGTTGGGCAGGGGCTGTGGCTTAAAGAGTAAGAAGGAATTACAATGTACTGTTACCTGCCTAAAATCAACTGATCAGGGACGGAGGTTAAAATGAGCCAAAGTAATCCCGGATCTTTTCTTTCAGGATCTTTGTGAGAAGGTTGACGAACAGCTCGCAACCTGCCTTGATAAATCTAAACAGGGGGTGGAGGTACTTACAGCTTTTGAAGGTATTTGGGCGCAGGTAGCGCTAGACCTCTCCTTGCCCACTAGGACTCAGCCACACCCTGGGGAGGGCTGGTTTGACAGTAATTGCTCTGAAGCACACCGTAAGTTGGTAGCTGCACTGAAACAGACCCCACGAGACAAGGTTCATATAGCCTCGTTAAGAAAGTTGTATAAGTCTGCCCTAAATATTCGTACAAAATGAAATAAAAGAGGATGCATGGAATGAATTATTAGCAGTGGAGGTCATAAAGGATAGCTCTAGATTCTAGGCTATTGTAAACAAACCTTTTTTTTCTGGAATCGAGAATGCCCCCCTAGAATGTAACATCACCGAAGCACAATGGCTTTCTCATTTTGAAGCTATATACGAGGCCCCTGCTACTTTGGACTTACCTGTTAGTTCAGAACACATAAGGAATCTCCCTGAAATGGTTTTTGACAAAGGGGCAGTGGAATTGGCTATAAAGTTAATGAATAGTAATAAGGCCCCAGGCCCGGGCGGTGTCCCGGCCGATTTATATACCAAATTCTATTTTCTGGGCCAAAATTTTGACAAATGTTTTTAATGTGTCAAGTCAACAGGGCTTCTCCTTGTCGTGGGCATCTTCCATTATCAATCCAGTTTTTAAAAAAGGCCAGAGAGGAGACCCAAGCTGTTATAGGCCAATATCTTTAATTGACTCTGCTGTAAAAGTATTGGGGAGAGTGATTTTATCTAAACTAATGGACTGGTTGGATGAGAACGGTGTTTTATCAATCCTCCAATATGGTTTTAGACAGGGAAGGTGTACACTGGATCAGTGTCTAAATTTACACTTATTAGCAGGGAAATACACACTGGCCAAACCAGGGACACTACACCTGGCCTTTATGGATCTTTCCTCTGCTTTTGATCTGGTAAATAGATCAAAGCTATGGTCTATTTTGATAGAGATGGGGATAGATCAATGTTTAGTTTACTTCTTGGCTGACTTACACAGGGATCTCACCGCTAGGGTGAGAGTCAACCAAGAAGGTAATTGCACAAAGCACTTTAGGTCCGGAAGAGGCGTCCGTCAGGGCTGTATTTTAGCACCATTGCTTTTTACTTTATATATAAGCAATTTAGGTTTTTTTAGGCTCTGCCAGCTTAGATAGTCCGCGAGTAGGGGAAAGGGCTATCCCTGTGCTTCTATACGCGGATCACGCTGTATTATTGGCCCGTACAGCTGTAGGGCTCCAGAGGCTTTTGGTCTCCTTTGCAGCCTTTATGAAATCACTGGACCTGGTAGTTAATAGAGCCAAATCACAGACAATGACAATGGGTCAGAGGCCAAAACAGCGAAAGACTTTCTACTGTGAGGGCGTAGAGCTGTCCAGAGTGACTTCTTTCACTTATCTGGGGGTACTTTTCGATGAGAGGGGCTCGTGGGTCCCTCAACAGAAAGCAAAAAATAATGCGATGGCAAAGTCTACGGCTGCTGTTCATGGTTTTGGACAGAGATTGGGGGCCAGGCCAATCACAGCCATGCTTAATATCTATAGGTCTAAATGTATAGCCATTGCAACGTAGGGATCTGCCATCTGGGGCTATAAGATGATTGAGGGGTTACAGACTGTCGAAAACAAGTTTCTACGTACTATCTTGTCTGTTCCCCAATCTACCTCTACCTTTGTAATACACCAATAGTTAGGTGTTAGTTATATATCAGATTGGTTAAGGTTGGCCCCGGTGGTCAGTTGGCTTAAGACCTGGATGAACCCAGAATTAACTTTGAACCACAAGATCATTAGGGATTGCGTCTCCATGGAACGAGTTAGCTATATCCCCTGGCTAGATTATGTTAAACAAATTTTAAATAAATTAGGGCGTCCAGATCTATTTGACTGCCCGGATAAAATAAGAAAAGAGGATCTGGTGTGGGTAAAAAGAGCATTTTTTTAATCTAATATCGGCTGAGAGAGAGGTCAAGGAGCTAATGAAACCCACAGTAAAAGCCTATTTTTTGCTAAAAACCTCCCCCAAGATTGAACCTTACATGGCTATTGTCACCAAGCCCTTCCATCACCTGCTTTTAACCAGGTTTCGTTTTAACTTAATTCACCTTCTCTTCGCAAGGTTGGAGTAGAGCATGTGACTTAGGCCCTTGCACATGTGATAGCTTTTCATCTCAGCACACAATGCATTTTATAATGTTCTGTGATCACTATAGTGATATCCGTAGGAGGTTTTCATTCCCAATTTTAAGGGAGAAAGGTTTTATCCAGGTTAGACCTGCCCTACTTTATCTTCAGATGTTGAATAACCCATGGGAGATATTTAACATTGCGAGCTACCTAGTGGCAGCCGTTAGACTTAGGAGAAAAAGGTATCCCCGGGCAAGTTTTTTAGGTGCACCGGCTATGATTAATTGATTATTGTTTTTATGCTGGCAAGTTTAATTCTGAATTGTTTGATAATTTTTAATTGAGCTATTTATTACTATATATGTATTTACATTATTTTAGGCTATTATGCGTCTTAATGAAATCTGACTTTGTAAAGTTTTGTAGGTCGCCCATATTTATTGATGTTTCACACTGTAGATGTTTTTATTGTATATTGCTCCATGTTGTTTGTGTTGTACTTTTATGGTTTTTAGTAATCAAATAAAGTGGTTTGACAGACTGACTAGTTACTAAAGAACGATCTGAAAATTATGTGTTCACGGATGATGTGCAGAAGTGCAACCTTTGCATTATATTATACATTTGAGTCATGGGTGACCTGATTTTTTTTTTTAATGACTTTTATCTCCAACCACCCTATTGTTATAATATGGCTGCTGTGCTGAGCAAGTGCCCTGTCCTGCTATCGATTGCTGAGCACCTTCAGCTGTACAGTAGTATGCAACTGTGCATGTGTGTGCCAGTATGTGTGCCCATCTGTCTGGGCAGGGCTGGCTCTGGCTTCATCCATTTCTCTGCATTTGACCAGCTGTCCCAGATTCATCCCTTGCCTGACACTACCGAAGATTGAGGAAGTAAGCCAGCTTTCCCTTAGCGACAGCAGCAATGCCTTAGTTTCGGTAACCAGCCGTGATGTATGGCAACCACACGGCTGGATGGCGAGCCCCGGGCAGGCGTGCGAGCACCTAAAACAGAGGGCACCAGCTGCGAGGATGGTGCCGGAAACATGAGGTAGCATGGGCCCTCTGGCAGTATGTCTGGTGCTACATTATGTTATCTTGCTAGTTTGTGTGGCACTTAACCCCTCATGGCCAATGGGATAGAAACACTTGTAGCAGAGAGACTGGCAGCAAATAATTGTATTATAGAAATAATTAGGGGTGGGTGGAACTCCGCAGAATCTTGCAGAGTTTTTATGTAAGTCATTAGAATTCTGAAGATTAAAACTCTGTGAGTTCAGCCCACCCCTATATTGCACTCAATAGTTAATTAATTTTAAAGTGCCAAAATGTTCTATTCAGAAATGTTTCCTTTGCCATCCCTTCATATGATGATATTAATCTATTTAGTATTATTATGTGCTGCGCCATTTCATCATGGTATTCATTGATAAAAAGTGCTAAGTGCTCTGTGTTGGAAAATTCTAAGCTATAATTTAAGTGCATTCACTCAAAGTATTATTATTATAAAATACTCCCTTATAGTGTTAGTTTTAAGTGCTGTGTATTCTATTGCAGGATATCTCTCAACACATCCAATTCTATCAGAGCTATTGTATTATCTTAACTGGGATTAGAATGCATTCCTTCATCTCAAACGCAGTGAGTCTATGGTTGGTATCAATCTAAAGTGCTAATATATCCAGAAAAAGACAGTGCATTTTCTTATTACTCTTATTTCCACCTCCTTTGAGTGCCAGTACAAACATGCTAAAATAAACCTTTTATTTCCATAATCACGGTCATTCATCAGTCACTTGTATGTTATATATTACCAAATGATATCTTCCTACTGTCACAACATTCAATTTATATGTCAAAAACAAATCAAAGTTCATAATGATTTCAGGGGAATGTCTTATAAATGTAAATGTAGTTCCACATCATAATTCATTTTACCTGCTGACGGTCGCCAGTAGATAGTTCGAGTTAGGATCTAGTTTCCAAAGGAAGATCATTTTTAATTTTGCTAATAACTTTGGTGATGTTTGACAAATCTTAATGAAATTTTCAAAAGTAGTTTGCAGGTTACTTCAGCTGCTGTTTGGAGTGTTTCAGGGTGATCCATCAAGCGGGGGTTGAGAAAAAAGGGAGGGACCCAAAATGCATTTTCCCCATGCAATTCCATATAACTAACAACTAGAGCCTGAACTGCTGAAGGGAATTATTCCAAATTTGGCAGAAAGCTAGATCTTGAAAGAGTGCTTTTTGTAATGTGGTGTAAATATGTTCAGTAGTTTTGGATTTATTAAAGTTAAAAGATTTCATGTATATCTAGAGAAGTAATCTATCGCGGCAACTCCGTGGAGCCATGCACCAACAGCAATGATGTGAATGGCTGGCTGCAACCTAAGAAGCAAGTTACGGCCTCCATTTGTGCCTCAGGACTCGGTTCCAAGAGGGTAAAATAAAATGTAAAAGTGATAGAAGTGATAGAAGTGGTCAGGGTAGAGGTACCCTGACCACATGGGACAGATGGAGGGGCCTGTGAGGGACTCCTCACGAGCAAAAATTGGTCCAAAATGTTTCTTAGCATGTAAGGGTCAACGGATCCAACCCGGTGCTCAGCACGACTTCCTGTGTGCTCTGCAGAAGATCTGCAGATCCAGTCCCGAATTAAAAAAACACGTACACCCACTCAAGACCCCACACACCTACTCACACACTCACTCACATACTCACACACCCAAACTGCCCACACACCAATACAGCCACTCACACACTGTGAGAAGGTGGTTCTGTCCATCTGAGCCGCCTGGATTTTTCGCTTTTTGAACACATGATTTTTTAGCTTTTACTGTGGGAGAGCCTCATAAGCTGGGACTCCCCCACAGTGAACTTATGATAAAATAGACTGCATGTGGATTTCAAAGGTGTCCATCTTGTGAGATAAGGCCGCTGCGCTGCAGCCAGGGTAAGGGACACCAGACTGGTTACATGTGGACACGTGTGCACACGTGTGTGCACCCATGTAAGGGCTGCGCGGGGGAGATTCCTGTTGTGCGCAGCCCAGGAGCAGGTACAGATAGAATGGTGTGGCAGGGATTATGCAGAGTTGGGTGGTGACATGTAATAGGCTTTATAATGTGGGGAGACACATGTGAGGGAAAGTCAGTGTGCTTTACTGTTTCACTGTAGGAACACTCCGTTACTCTCCTATGGAGACAGAGACCACATGGGGTAGTTTCAGTTCCCTAGGGCCAGACACACACCAAAGTACACTGTAAGTTGTGTAAAAAGAAGTATTCTGCTGACTCCAAAGCCATATCTGTACTGCTTATGGGTCATCCAGAAATGTCATATTCCTCTGACTCAGCTCATAACCAGAGCCTGGCCGGGTGTGACCCTGCCAGGCTGGATTAATTACCTTCCTCCCCAAGCTGTAGCCTCAGAGGCCTAACCCTTTATGGCAAGCATTCCCAAGGGCGAAGGTCTTCTTTCCAGGAGGGAGAGATGGGGTGAAGCTGCAGGTTATCCATCAGCAGCTGTCACCCGGTGCCAGACATCAGGCCTGCTCCGGGCCCGAGCCCTGATGTCAGCAAGGGGGAAGGGGGCTTTTCAGAGACCATGTGGCATGAGACTCCTGGACGACGCCATCTTGAAGTATCTCAGAGGCCTGTGCAGGAAGGAGGGAGCAGGGACAGAGAGGTGATGTATCACTGCAGGATAGGGCAGAAGTGGCTTCCTGCCAGCTCCCTCTAATTTCTCTTAAAAGGTCTAGCACAGGAAGAGAAGCTCTCTCTGGGGTGTGGTCTTGCTGAGGAAGACTGGTGCTGGAGCCTGGCGCCATGGGCAGTTGGAAGGAGGAACCCCCTGACTGTCCCAGGACTCTGGACTGCACCTTTGAGGGAGTCCAGGGCCAGTGAGGAGAAGCATGGGCCTCTGCGCAAGGAGAAGAGAGGCCCAGAAGGAGAGCCAGGTGAAAAGCTTGCACAGGGAGCCAGTGAAGACAGCTCCTTGCTGAGTTCACCCTCTTGGAGGCAAGGAGGGAGGCAGAAAGTACTCCAGGTGGCTAGGGCTGGCCACCAGGAGCGAGAAGGGGCCAAGATTGTGAAAATCGGCTGCACAGGGCCGAGATATGCCACCCAGAAGGTAGGAGACCTTTCTCCTCTGGGCAGACCGACGACAAAGTGCGTGGGGCTCCGCCGCCGGTCTTGAATGTGCCCCCGGGGTGGGTCAGGTCCCAGGGGCTGCCCCCAGAAGAAGGAGATGCCAGGGAGTGCCACCACGCCCCCTGTAAAGGTGCCTACGGGGCCCAGGCTCTCCATCCTTGGCCCCCGAGAAGTAAAGTTGGGGAGCGTTGTTGTGCTCCCTGTGAAAAGGCTCCCCGGGGGTGCCAGGAGCCTACCATGCACTGTGATGAAAACTGAAGTCGGGGATCGCAGTCGTGCACACTGTGAAGTGGTGCCTGAGGCCCCGGACGCCCAAATCCGGGCCCCGCAGAAGTCAGGAAGCGCCTTTGCACCCCCGTGAAGAAGGTGCCGTTGCGCTCTCCATGAAGATATCCCTGGGGCCCGGGACTCCCAACTCTGGGCCCCACACAAGCGGAAGTCGGGGAGCGCCGTCGCACTCCCCGTGAAAGTGCGTGGGACCCAGGTCCCTTTCCTGGGACCCGGATGCTGGAGAGAAGAGGGGGAGTGCCGTTGCACTCTCCTGCGGTGAAAGGAAGGAGGGGGGGTGCCGTTGCACTCTCCTGTGGCCCCGCCCAACAGCTGCAGCCTCCGTGTCTGCTCACAAGAGCAGGCAGACCAGAATGAATGGCCGGCCCATGCAGCAGCATGCAAGGGTGCTGGCCAGTCCGGGATCTGGCGGGAGCAGCCGGGGTTGGGCTCCCGGAGCTGCTCTTTCACTCACCTGGATGCAGGGTGCCCGGGTGGGACCGGGCCCCCAAAGAAGTGCCAACGTGGTGTGAGGACGCCAGTGAGGGCAGCGCAGTTCTCCCCAGAGCAGCGGGAGAGCCACTGCTACAATATTCTCGCGATGGGGTGGAAAGCGCCCCATAATGCCTTGCAGGGCATAGTGAAGCCTGCAGTGAAACCTGCCCGTTTTCAGCATGTGGTGGCCCCAGGAAGATGGGGTCACCACCAATTGTTGGCAAATGTGCAGGGGGAGCTGCAGGGGCAATGCAGACTCCCCCGCACGAAAGTGGAAAGTCCCCACCCTCAGTCTCTGGGGGACTTGAAGGAAAGAACCCCTCAAGTGTTATTCATGTTTTTTAAGCCTACCTAATGCTGGAACTTTCGTTCTTCAGTTGGGAGCTGATGGTTAGGGCTACACTGATGTGTGAAAGGCTGAAAATGGATTGCCTTTGTGGAGACATCCCCTTGAGGTGGAAGGGTGCAATTGCACAAGTGATGCATTTACATAATGTTGTTCATTTTGGGGACTGGAAATGAAATGATAAGTCAATTGGAAATATGTTCCTAGGCATTCCTGCCAGGGTGCCTGGTTGTAATGCATAATTCTGTGATTATAAATGTGATGCCTTTTAGGTGCTTTGATGGACTTGCATTATACCTGTTATCAGATATGATAAGTACCTGTCATTCTAAGTGATGCCTACACATGTATTCTTGCTACTACGTTAGTTGAACAACCCGACTGTCAGCCACTGTGATTTAAGTGTGTTTACTGTATGGTCAGTATGAGATGCTCAGTCAGGGTTATGTGTCACTATGGCGGTGTTCCCATTATATATGCTTGTTGAGATAATGGGGTGGGCAGCCACTGGGATGGTGCCAGAGGGAAGGGCCCTCCCTCCAGGGTATGGTCAACACACTGGAGTTGGGGGCAAGATGATGTTCATACATGTGAGTGGTGGTACTAGACCCCCCCCTGCGGGAGGGGTGGGGATGTTATGCAATGTCAAGAAGTATTTCCAACAGCTTATGTATATTTGTAAATTGATGCATAGAATTGAGTAGTGTGTGTGAAATAAATGTACTCTTCCTTTTTATAAAGCAAAGTACAGACTGCACAATCAATTATTGAGTGTTATTTTTGCATACCTGTAAATGGCGATTACTAGCCCACACCACCTCCCTTGAGTAAGCCTTAGACTGCCCTGCAACGCTACCCTCTGAGAGTCAAGCACTACAATGGCGTGTTTGGTTCCCAGTGAAGGACAAATGTAGACATATTGTTTGTGCAGGCCTCACAAATACTGCCTCGTTTCTAACACACACCCACTCACAGACCTACAAAACCACTCACACACCAACTCACAGACCCACACAGCCACTCACACATGTACTCACACACCTACTTACCCACACACCCACTCACACAACAGTACAGCCACAAACACACCCTTACAGATGCACAAAGCCACACACACCCACTCACAGACCCACACGCTCACTTACACACTGACCCACACAGCCACTCACACACCAACTCACACACTCACTTACACATTGACCCACCAACCCACTCACAGACCTACACAGGCATCCATGCACCTACTCAGACACACACAACCATCCACACAACCACTCACATACCCATACAGCCACTGGAACTCCCAGAAAACCACACATACCTACTCACAGGCCCACACAGCCACTCATATCCTTCACTGACCCACACAGCCACTCACAGACCCACTTACACACCAACATAATCATTCACATACACATACAGTCACTCACACAACCACTCACAGAATCGCAAAACAACTCACACCCACTCACAGACCCACACACACACATCCACAAAACAAATCATACTCCTACTCCCCTGCCCAAAGCCACTCTCACACCCATATAGCCACTCACACACCAACACGAAGGCAGTGATACACTTATAGAAATTGCATTAACATATGTTTGTACTATATATGTTGTTGTTTAAGTATTGAATGTGTGCTTTTGGTTGGGAATGGATGCACAGATCCATAAAATATATAAGATAAAAAGAAAGACTTGGTGCATTGCATTTATAGAAAGATTACATAAGTTACCTTACACTAATTTTTAGATGTAAAGTATATAATAAGAATGAATGTGTGAATACAAAATATTTAAAAACGTGTGAAAATGCATACTAGTAAATTGAACTTATGGGTCAAATTGTATAATCATTTTTTTTTTTTATGTGAAATTCAACAAAAGGGATGTTATAGTTAGGAAAAAGCATTAGAATATTGTAGCAATTCACTAAAAAAACAAAGGTTACTGGTACGTTATTGTTAGGAAATAGAATTTAAAAAAACCTTAGAAATTCACAGAAAAAAACAAAGGTTATAGGAGACGTTATAGTTAGGTTCAGATTTTACACACACAAAACCATAGAAATTCAGTTGTTAAAGTTAACTGAGCTAACTATAACATACGCCCACCGCAATGCACTGCTTATGACCTCACATAGTACATCACTCATGACATGGCCAGTGACATCACTGATGACATCTCAAATAACATCATCCATTGAGTTAAATTGTTTCGTAAATGTTCTGGATACTTAAATATATATATATATATATATATATATTTATATATATGCCGAAAGTTCCCAGAAATCCCAAATCTCTTGGAAACCGGAACAGACGATAACAGACCCAGCTGTAAGTGCAAGTGAGTATTTTTATTTGAAGCTCAGCATGCCTGCCATGACGCGTTTCAGCCTACCAGAGGCCTTGTTCACATAGCGCCTTGTGAGTAGTATGCCAACATTTAAAGTGCAAAGTGCAGAGTAACACACAACGTGATTGGTTGCCTACACCAACAATGGACATAGAAAAAATATTTTACCATATCAGAATAGATGGCCATTCGACACAAAGCACCGCAATAAATAGCTTAAAAATACTTTTTGTTTAAGAACACTTTGTATGTGTAATTAATCAGTATTTAAAAGTACAAGCAGTAAAAACTATTTTTTTTAAAAACATTTTGTTATAAAAATCTCATTTAAACATAGTGCAAACACTGTTGTGAAAAATGTGCAAAGAAAAATAAAACCCTAGTGGGTTAAGATTCACATGAAGGACACATCAGGACACATCAGGCTACTTGGTGACAAGTCTAATGGACCACAGCTCAAAAATAGAACATCAAATAGTTGTCATCTATTTGTAATAAACATGAGAGGGGACCAACATGTCAAAGAGTTTTAAAATACCTGATAGAAGAATTTGGTCACAGATCATGTGTTCACAGATGGCAATATCTGCTTAAATCACAATGTTTGTACATGAAGAACTGCTAAAGTATTGTAGGTGCAGCAGTCGAATGTGTTAAAAATCATCACTGTATGCCCTAGTGGACAAAATAGAACTATGTCCAGATAAAAAGTGTTAGTGCGAATAAAGTGCAAAAAGTGCATGGAATAATAAAAAATGGCGTTAAAAAAGTTAAAATTTCATGGATTCAAGGGGCAAGGCCGATGTTAAAAGATATGTTGAATTAGTGCAGTAATATAACGATGGGAGCCATTTTACAGACATGTATAGAAATCTTCGCTGGAATTTAAGCCCAGTGGCGTCTTAGTGTCAAGTTCTAGGATGTATTTAGTCTCCAGAGCTCGCAAGAGGGCTTCGTCTGAGGGGCAATACTGAGTCGATGACAAAATATTTTAGAAGCTCACTCTTGTTGTCATGGTGTTCCTTGAAATGACGAGCCACTGGGTAGGATGCATCGCTGCCACTGATTGCCCTAATGTGCTGGAGTATCCGTTTGTGGACCTGCAGCTTGGTGCTACCAACATATTGCAGGCCACACGGACACTCCAGCACATAGACAGCAAAATCAGTCTATATATATATATAGTAAGCTACTGCATAAGTTAAATCAATATAAAATAGTAATGAGTGATACAGTTTCTAACACATGTTATCTGAGTCGATGTGTAACTCTCTGTATAAGTGTGGGAGTGGGTGTCTGAGTGCTGTATGTGTGTGAGTGGGTATGTGAGTGGATGCATAGGCGAATAAGGGGGTGTGCGAGTAGCTATATGGGTGTGTGAGTGGCTGTATTGGTGATTGAGTGTGATTAGCTGTATGGGTGCTTGAGTGGCTGCCTTAGTGTCTATATTGGTGGATGAGTGGGTATGTTAGTTGCTGTATGAGTAAACTACTGGCTCTTTGAATATGTGTATGGGTAAGTGTGTGTGTGTGTGAGTGGCTGTTTTGCACACTAAGGGGCCGATTCCGATCTCAGCCGGTAGGGCTCCGAATCGGATCCGGCATTACCAGATCCGATTCGGAGCCCTGTTTCCCGACCGAGTCGGACGTGCGTCCGGGCGAGCGAGTACGATGCGAGCGGACGCGAAATCACCGAACGACTCGTTCGCGGGACCCAACCGCACCGACCGACTCGCACGGACTCGACTCGCACCGCGCAATGGAGACGTTCCCCGGCCGGGTTAGTATGATGCGCGCCTCGAGCAGTCCGACCGACTCGCACCGTCCGGCTCAAAAGAGCAGTCGGAGCCGCACTTTGGGGGTCCGTGTCGGACCCCCCGGTACGCCTAGCCGTGCGAGTCGCACACAGGGGAGACCCATGGGTCCCCCCTACCTATGCATGTATGGCACGACCCGCTTCGACGCGTACCCGCTGTAGGGGGCGCCCTTGTTTGCCTCGCACCCATTGAGTCAATGGGAGCCCGCGTACGCGTTGTACGACCGGCTCCCATTGACTTCAATGGGAGTCCGACCGACTCGAGTCCGATAGCATGCGAACGCATCGTACTCGTTCGGTCGGACTGCTAGGGTCCGATTCGGTCGGAAATCTCTCCGGGTCCGGCTCGGTCGGAGTGATTTCCGGCCCGAATCAGAATCGGCCCCTAAGTGTTTGTGTGACTGGCTGCAAAGGTGAGTGAGTGGGTGTGTGACAGCTTGTATGGATGTGTAAATGGGTATGTTAGTGGGTAACTGGATTAGTGAATGGATGTGTGAGTAGCTGTATGGGTGAGTGAGTGCTAGTATGAGTGGCTGTGTGGGTGAGTGAGTGGTTGTGTGAGAGGATGTATTAGTGAGTGTGTGGCTCTCTGAGTGGCTCTATGGGTGAATGAATGCTAGTGTGAGTGGTGTTATGGGTGAGTGAGTGGGTGTGTGAGCGGTTGTATGTGAGTGAGTGGGTGTGCCAGTGCCTGTATGGGTGGGTGATTTGGATGTGTTAGTGGCTATCTGAGTGAGTGGGTGGGTGTGGGTGTGAGTCTTTGAATGGGTTTGTGACTGGGTATTTGAGTGGTTCTGTGGATGTGTGAGTGGACATATGATAGGTTGTATGGGAGTATGAGTGGGTCTGTGAGTGCTTCTGTGGATGATGTCATCAGTGATGTCATTTGAGATGTCATCAAGGATGTCTCTGACCATGTCATGAGTGATGTATTATGTAAAGTCATAAGCGGTACATTGCAGGGGCGTAAGTTATAGTTAGCTCAGGTAACTATAACTGCTGAATTTCTATGGTTTTGTACGACTAAACTCTGAGCCTAACTATAACGTCTCTGTAACCTTTGTTTTTTTTCTGTGAATTTCTAGGGTTTTAAAACTTTTTAATCCTAACTGTAACATGTCACCTTTGAGAGTGGGTACATTCGTGGCTGTGTTGGTCTGTGAGTGCCTATGTGAGTGGGTGTTGGCCTATAAGAGGGGTGGGTCTCACAGAAAAAATAAGTAGGCTGTTTGTCACTACCAGGACATGCAAAATATACAACTACATTTCCTACCTTTTACTTACATAGCATCCTGCGCTTAGGGCTACCTAGGTCCTACCTTAAGGGTGATGTGTATGTAATAAAAAGGGAGTTTAAGGCTTGGCAAGTAGCTGTAAATGCCATGTTGAAGTGGCAATAAACTGCACACACAGGCATGGCAGTGGCAGGCCTGAGACAAGTTTGAAAGGCTACTTCTGTGGGTGGAAAAATCAGTGCTGTAGGCCCCCTAGTGGCATTACATTTATGTGCCCTGGGTATATGGTATACCACTTGACAAGGGACTTAAAAGAAAATCAAATATGCCAGAGGAGAGAGCACATGCACTTTAGCACTGGTCAGCAGTGGTAAAGTGCTCAGAGTTCTAAAGCCAACAAAAATGAGATCAGAAAAATAGGAGGGGGAAGGCAAAGGTTTTGGGGTGACCCTTCAGAGAGGGCCATTTTCCAACAGCTGCTAACTATAACTGGTGAATTTCTCTGTTTTTTTAAGCTCAAAAGGTTAATAGTTTTACTGACAAATTCACCTAGCTATAACATTACTTTAACCTTTGCTTCTTTCAGTGATTTTCTAGTTTTTGTTTAGCTTAATGTAATACTTAAATACTGCAACCCCATACCTGTGGCCAGGCCTAACAGCCAACAACCTCCCATACAGCCAACCCCACGCTGTGCATGGCCTTTGGCCGTGTGCAGTGGGGTCGACCATAGGACCATTCTCCCCAGCCATTATGGGCCTCTGGGAACCGATCCCCCAGGGGCAACTTTTTTTTAATAAACATGGCTCTAAGCCTTGTTAGACCCTGGGGACACCACCCCCCAAGGACCACTCTTATCACCATACCCAGGGTTCCGGTGTGCTCGTTTGGAGGAGGAGGCATGCAGCCCCCATCCCCGGACTGAATACCACCCGGGGATCCCATCACCAGGGGCCAGCCATATTTCTTATGTGGAGGGTGTATGCCGCTCCTCTTCTTCGGCTGATTTTGGCCCTGGGACCCCATCCCCAGATCCCGGCAAAATTTGTAGGGGGTGGGGGCACACGGCCCCCCTCCCTGGGCCAAATTCCACCCCGAGGATCCTATCCACTGGGGCCCAGTGCAATTTGTATTGGGTGGGGGCACTCAGCCCCCCTCCCCAGGCCAATATGGGCCCGGGGACCCCATCCACTGGGGCCCAGTGCAAGGTTTATGGGGAGGGGGCAAGCAGTCCCCCTCCCCAGGCCAATTTTGTGCCAGGGACTCCATCCCCTGGGGCCCTGGTACAATATTCATGGGAAAGGGTCATGTGGCCCCCCCTACCCTGAACCAATTGTGGACCCATCCCCTGGGGCAAGCTACAATAATTATGGTGAGGGTGTACACAGCCCCGTCCCCAGACCAATTTTGGCCCCAAGACCCCATCCCCCGGGACCAGCTGCAATTTTTATGGAGAGGGGGCACATGGCCCCCTCTCCGGGCTGATTTTGGCCCCAATGGCCCCATCCCCCAAGCCCAGAGTAATTATGAAGTGGGAGGGTGCATGAAGCCCTCTTCCCCAGGCCGACTGTGGCCTCAGGGACCCATGACCTGGAGCCTGGTGCAATTGTGAAGGGGGGGCATGCAGCCCCCCTCTCTGGGGCAATCTCGAACACACAGATTCCAGGGTCCAGCAACATATTCAGAGGGAGGGAGGCACAAGGTCCCCTACCCATGCTGATTTCAGCCCTGGGGACCCCATTCCCCACAGCCATCAAAATATTCAAGGGGTAGGAGGTGCGCAGCCCCTTCTAAGGGCTGCCGCAAGACAGTTTGGGTGCCTTGGTGCCCAGCCAGGGTACCCAATACACTGTCGTTGGAGGCAGCGGGGGAGTCCCAAGGCTCCCCGCAGCCCAGCCGGCTCCCACTGCTCCTGCCCGCAGGGAATAGATAATAAAAATGCTCCCTGCATTCGGTTGCAATATTTAGATTTGTTTCCCAGCCCACATTACTGGGAGAGGGAGCATTTTTTAAGTCCTACCAGCTGGTGGCAGACTTGGTGTTTGCTCCTGCTTGGCAGGAGATTTAAAAATATTCTCACCAAGAGAGAGCAAACACAGGCTTCTCTGCCTGCACAGCTGCATTGAGGGAAACCACAAGCCTGTGAGCATGCCCTGGGGGTTGGAGCACCCGGAGCCATTAATGGCTCGGGGAACGAGGCCATACAGCCCCCCTCCCTTAAAGGACTCTGCTTCATGGGTGGGCTCCCCAGGGCCTTTTCAGGCTTGGGGAGGGGGGCTGCACATCCTCCCTCCCAACAAAAATTGTTTTTGGCCCCAGGGGTGGGCTCCCCAGGGATGTGGAGGTTCGGGGAGGGGATCAATGTAGCCCCCTCCCCTTTTTAAATAAATGCGGCCCAGAAGGCAGTTTCTTTTTTCAATCCTGTGATATTCTCACAGGATTGCAGCATTTGGGTCCTATTTTTCCCTTCTCTGGCTCCAGGGCCCCCCCATGGGTCTTAGGTGGTCAGAGTTTCCCTAGCATGCTCCCATATATGTTTTTTTCTTTACAACTTCAGGACAAGAGACTAAGTCCCCAAGTCCTGTAATGGCTGCTAGCAACATTATTCTCATGTTGCCGGCAGCCAATAAGAGTTCTAACTCTTGCAGGACTCTAACTCCTGCTGGAGTGAATAGGTGCTCCAGGGAGCGTCTCGGAGACTCTTGCAAGCCCAACCTTCCAAATATCTATTTTTTTTACTTTTAATATCTCAAAAACATGTGCATGGAGTAACACTAATCACAAAAAGCACAATCTGATTGTAGGCCAAGATCTAGCTTTTATGCCAAATTTAGTATAATTCTGTTCAGCATTTTTTGCTGTAGCCAGTTTTAAAATGCATCGAGATTTTGTGTTGATGTCACTGACCATGTCATGAATGATGTAATATGGGACGTCATCAGCAGTGCATTGCGGGGGAGCGAGTTATAGTTAGCTGATCTAACTATAACGGTGGAATTTCTATGGTTTTGTATGAGTGAAATGTCGAACTAACTATAACGTCCCTGAAACCCTTGTTTTTTCAGTGAATTTCTAATGTTTTTTAAATGATAATTTCTAACTATAACGTGCCTGAAACCTATGGTTTTTTCAGTGAATTTCAAAGGTTTTTTTAAATGCCAATTTCTAACTATAACGTGCCTGAAACCTATGGTTTTTTCAGTGAATTTCAAAGGTTTTTTAAATACTAATTTCTATCTATAACGTCCCTGAAACGTATGGTTTTTTCAGTGAATTTCAATGTTTTTTTTAATGCTAACTTCTAATTATAATGTTTATTTAACCTATAGTTTTTCCGACACCCAATAAGGACACAACACCCACTGCCACAACCCTCAGGACCTCCCCCCGTACCACCCCTCTCCCTACTGTAATTTTTTTTATTTGTTATTTAAACTATATAATGTCTTCTTGTTTTTTAAATATTAAACAACTACATACAGTATGAAAGGGAGCCCAGCCCAGAGCCACATCTGAAGACCAACACATGTCATAGACCTACTGATCAAGCAGCTCCGACACCCAAGAACGCCACAACACCCACCACCACCCCCAGGCCCCCCTCTACCACCGAGGCAGCGCAGAACAAGACAGCGAACTTTCCAAAAACGGCATGGCCCCTCAGCCACACAATAGCTGAATATTGGGACAGGTGTGAACAAACTATATGTGAAGGGAGCAATTCACCCATGTTTAACAATGCACACAATGCAAAGTGTAGCGGTGATGTGCTGGACACATCTCAGTATGCAGAACACACACCTCTCCATGTGCACAAATACTACTGGTGCTTGTAGTGTTGTGGACAGTGAACCTAACCATGTTACGTCAAACACTAGGGAAGATCTCAGTCATGTAGCTGTGTCGTCGTCCCCTGTAAGCATAAGCGTAACCGGAGTGGGCTGGTCTGACGTACGCCACTTCAGCGTAGGAGTTTGAATAAATAGGCCGGAGCTCTGGGCGTGGTTCACTTGTGGGAAGGCCAAAGCGTCTGCCAGGGCGGCGCCACTCACCCTGCCACGAGGCCGCCAACATGACTGCCAGCCTCCTCAGCCGATCGCTGGCTTCCGCCACACAGGCCCCCAGCGGCACAGCACCGCGGACTTATGTCTCTACAAACTACTGCCTTCGATATACACTGCGGACAGCAAGGCTCACAATTCAGATCGAGTCACGATTGCAGATGACGCAGTCCCGTAGGCAAGAGACATTGCTGGAGTCAACAACACATGGCTGTGGGCCCTTCCTGACCGCTGCCTCCAGCCTACACTGCGGTCAGTAGGGCTCACAATTCAGATGGAGTCGAGATTGCAGATGACGCAGTCCAGTAGGCGAGAGACATTGCTCAAGTCAACAACACGTGCCTGTGGGCCCTTCCTCACCGCTGCCTCCTGCCTCCACTGCGGTGAGTAGGGCTCACAATTCAGAGTGACTCGCGATTGCAGATGACGCAGTCCAGCAGGCAACAGACATTGCTACCACTGCGGCCAGCCCGGACCACGCATCATCGCTGACTGCGCACACGCTAAGTGCTTCAAGTACCACTAACTCTGTGGAGCTCAAGTCAACGCCACGTGGCTGTGGGCCCTTGATGACCGCTGCCTCCGGCCTGCAATGCGGTTAGCAGGGCTAACCCTTCAAGATTAGTGCCGATGCAAATTGTGTAAGAGAGTATAATCGGTTAAGAAGACTGTATGCTCCCAATCTGTGCAGCTCAACTCAACGCCACGTGGCTATGGGCCCTTGCTGACCGCTACCTCTGGCCTACACTGCGGTCATCAGGGCTCACAATTACAATTAAGTCTTGATTCATTAATTACAGAGTCTAGTAGGCAAGTAACTATCACAGGCCGAAAACCTACATAATATCCTTTTAGTATCCTTGCTTCAAGAACTTTTTTTATATCAGTTATAGCTTTAGTACAATCACCAAATTCATCTTCAACTGCAAATGAACACTCATTAGCAGTCTACACTGCGGGCAGCAGAGCTCGCAATTCGAATTTTGGACACGTGGTGCCACTAACCCTGTTCAACACAAGCGGATCCCACATGTGGAACTGTGTCCTGAGTCCTGAATGGCAGTGACCCCAAGTCCGTGGCAGCGACCACAGCACCAGACTCCCTTCGATCAGTGAGGCATATTTCCATATGCAAGGCCGGCGACACGTGGTGCCACTAACCCTGTTCAACACAAGCCGCAACACGTGGTGCCACTAACCCTGTTCAACACAAGCCGGCGACACGTGGTGCCACTAACCCTGTTCAACACAAGCCAATCCCACATGTGGAACTGTGTCCTGAGTCCTGAATGGCAGTGACCCCAAGTCCGTGGCAGCGACCACAGCACCAGACTCCCTTCGATCAGTGAGGCATATTTCCATATGCAAGGGCCGGCGACACGTGGTGCCACTAACCCTGAACAACACAAGGCACGACACGTGGTGCCACTAACCCTGTTCAATAAAAGCCGATCTCACATGTGGAACTGTGTCCTGAGTCCTGAATGGCAGTGACCCCAAGTCCGTGGCAGCGACCACAGCACCAGACTCCCTTCCATCAGTGAGGCATATTTCCATATGCAAGGCCGGCGACACGTGGTGCCACTAACCCTGTACAACACAAGGCGCGACACGTGGTGCCACTAACCCTGTTCAATACAAGCCGATCCCACATGTGGAACTGTGTCCTGAGCCCTGAATTGCAGTGACCCCAACTTTGTGGCAGCGACCACAGCACCAGACTCCCTTCAGTTTTATTTGTTGTTGTTTTGTTTAAATAAAATGTTTTATATGTAAATCTATACATGACTAAGATTCTTGTTTGTCCAACTGCACACGGACAATTCCGGGCCCAAGAAGGTTGTTGGGGGTATGTTGCTAATGTGGGAAGAGGGTGCGTTACCTGCTGATGTGGGGAGAGGCAGCGTGAAAGGGGTATCTCTCACAGAAAGAACTCCGGTATGTTTTCAGAAATGCCTCGGACAGATGCCAGCTGACGGACTGAATCACAAAATGGCTTTTCAATGCTTATGTAGTGTAACTTATGAACAGTTCGCACCCAGGCTCGCAGAGGGAAAACTGCGGCCCGTCCGCTCGGTCTCACAGACGCAGTACTACGAGTCGTCCGCTCCCAAAGGAACAGCAGCGTAGTAGCTCGCAGAGGTACAGGCACAGCAGCGTACTAGCTCACAAAGGTAGACAGCTGCGAGCCGACGGACTGGCTTCTAACGGCATAGCTGCAAAGTGGTGATGTTGGGCAGAGGGAGCGTGAAAGGGTTATATCGCACAGACAGAGCTCCGGTATATTAAATTGCCCCCGGGACCTTTCTTTTATATTTTCACTCGATGCGAGAAAGCGCGCTTTCTGGACCAAGACCTTTCTCCCTACCAAATTTGGCGTAATTCCGTTCAGCAGGTTGACCTGTAGCCTTGCCTAAAGTTTCCTATGGAAAATCCATTGAGAAAACACGTTTTCACCCCCCCCACATAGCTACCTGTCGCAGGCGTACTCGCTGTTGGTGTGCAGGTCAGTGGTCTAGTTGTCAACATGTCACGGCCACTCCCTGAGGGCAGGTTTGCACAAACACCACACCCATCTGGCACATGCGTCACAGGCCATGTGACCACACAAATATAATGGATCGACAACGTCACATCCTTTATTGCCGGTGGTGACTGGATGGCGGACGCTCCACGGGTCTCAATAATAAAGAGTCCATGAAAACTTGCGCAGAGGGTTAGTCGCACCCTGAGCTGTATGGCCGTCAGGGGCCTACTACCACGTGGCGCGGACTTGAGTTGCACAGGGTTACTGCCACCTGAAGCTGATGTGGCCGTCAGGGGCCTACCACCACGTGGCACGGTCTTGAGTTACACAGGGTTAGTGCCACCCGAAGATGATGTGGCCGTCGGGGGCCTACCACCACGTGGCGCGGACTTGAGTTGCACAGGGTTAGTGCCACCCGAAGCTGATGTGGCCGCCAGGGCCTACCACCACGTGGCGCTAACTTGAGTTGCACAGGGTTAGTCGCACCCTAAGTTGTATGGCCGTCAGCGGCCTACCACCAGGTGGCGCTGACTTGCGTTGCACAGGGTTAGCAGCACCAAAAGCTGATGTGGTCTCCGCCATTGATGACTCAGGACTCAGCGACATGTGTGGGATCTGCTGGGCCGCGGAGCGGGTCCACATAATGTCCACCAACCCATGGTAGCGGGACCGGGCCCTGGAGCTTTCACGGGCACGTGGAGTGCCCACTGGTAAACACTCCGGTGGCAGCAGGTCATTATTTGGTCATGGATGAGAAGGGGCGGCAGTGTCTCTCTCTTTCTCTCACTTCCCTCTCTTCACTCTCTCTCTCACTCTTTTCCTTCCTTTCCTTCTATCTCTCTCACTCTCTCTCCCTTTCTCACTCCCTTTATTTCCTTCCCTCTCTTTTTCTCTCTGGCTTTTTTTTCCTTCTCTCTTTCTCTGTGTCTCACTCCTTTGATATGCGCAATACACACGTCCTTATTTTGTGCTTTATTTTCCAGGCTGTGTCGTCGACATTAATGGACCCGACAGTAGTCTTCCGCCTTGTTGTTTTGTGTTCAGTTTGTTAAATTTAGTTTATCCTCTATATGTACGCAAAAATAAAGTTTTGGAAAAAAAAATGTCAATAAAGTTTTTGGTTGTTACTTAAGTGCTGTGTGACTCTTTCTCGTTCTTATTACTGTTATTTAGTGGTGTCCACCATGGTGTTAAATTTTGGGGCAGTTATCGTGGGAATACTGGTGATGTCTGCAGTTTGCACCAGCTTCTGAATAGTGTGTTAGATTTATCTCAACTTTAGTTGCATTAAAGTGCTGATAATGAGATGCAGAGTAGGCGTTCCCGTGCAAAAACACACGAGGTGCACCTTTGCGATTTATTCTAAATACTAAAATACTGTATTGAATTGCCCTGTGGTAGTGAGTGCATTTACAGTGTACACACAAAATCAATGAAGAAATCTCATTGTATTTATATTGATTGGGAATAGTGGGTCAGGTGCTGAATCTTGACGGGATACACTGCCCAGTTCGTTTATTTTTCTGTACACGAAAAAACCACATCACAACTTTCACAACAAAAGGCAAAAACTGCGATGCGAAACAAATTCCGGCGATAAGCCGCGTTAGCACTAGGGATTTTACATCTGCTTTCTGGAGGTGTTAAGCAGGACGACTACCTGCAGCATGAAAGGGAACACAGCCAAGAGCCACACCGGAACACCCACAGGTGCCATAGAGTCAATGCGCATGATACACAGATACCCATGAGGGCCACAACACTCATCGCAACAACCCCAGGACCGCCAACGCCCCCGAACCCGCATCTGAGCAAGTGTCTCCGTGTGGTCATTGTGTTAACATGATGGGCACGGGCCCTGCAACATCACAGTGTGCTGTCTTCAGCGGACGTTACCATGTCACCTCAGCATTGGCAGTGAGCCTGGACATGTAGCTACGCACGCATCCTCCTGCATGCACAAGCGGCGTGTGCTGGTCCGGCGTACACAGGTCAGCGCAGGGGTGTGCCTATCCGGCAAGGGGAACGGGGTGTCTCGGACATGTCCGTGTGCAAGAAGTGCGGTAAGTGTGTCTCTGTGTTCTGGTGTGGCTGCCACAAGGGCCACAGCAGTCGATGTTGTAAAGTGGCATGCACCACCTCCAAACGGCAGTGTCACGTTGTGATTGGAATGCCGCAGGACATGCGCGAATAGCCATTACAATGGTGTGCTGTAGGAGTGCACGGGATACAACAGCGCAGCGCACAAAAGTGTGGGGGCTCGTGGCAGGGAGGAGCAGCTGTTTGGCAATGTAACACACAGTGAACCCGCCCATGTGCCACGTGCTGGACATCTCATCCATGATGACCAGGGTCGCAGACATCCCACAATACCCAAGACCGGCCTTTGTACTCATCTTGTATGAATGCAGCTGGAGAAGTTACTGTAGGGATGAAATGTTCTTTGTCTAAGCTATCTTGCGCTAACACATCTGCTGCTCCGAGAAGGAACTTGCAAGTGGCCAGCCCCCCTGACAGATGCGATAATATTTGCATCCGTCTCCCACATTACACACTGCCCCATTTGAGAAAAACGAGTACACATCCCACACTCAAAAGTCCTTCGTCGTAGTTAGCGTGCGTGAAATGGCCTTCCCATGTACTCCCACCACACCCCTGCCCTGCACCCATTGCACACAGACCCGGCTCATTGCACCAAGCTGTGCCATTTCATCCACAAGACTGGCACACGGCAAGCCAGTGCAGCTACAAGCAGAGCCACTGACGCAATGGCAGGGCATCCCGAACACATGGTCGACTCCATTCACGTCCACCTATACCTTGCACATCTGCTGCATGTCTGGATCACTTACCGGCTGAGCTTACGCATTGCGGACATCATCTGCGTTTAACCTGTATTGCAATGTAGCACGTGCCTATCCAAGTGGTGCGTGGACGTGTGCCTCTCCAACGTGTGCGTAGCTGACATGGATTACGACGGGTGTGTGCGCCCCCTGTTGGCCCACGACCAGTACTGTCATGGTGATGCCCCTTTATGGCATGCATGGATGTTTGGCATGCATGTTGGGAACTGGGCCTGGGACATTGCACGTGTCGTAGTATGCAGTGAGCAAATTGACCCACTTCCCGATTCTGCTTTGGTGCACATTGGGTACAGTGGTTGGAGTCAGCACATCTGTCCCTGTCAGCTGATGGATTACGTCGACGACATGTCAAATATTGTGGCCAACCATCACTCATTAGAGATAGTGGCTTACGCAGCTGCACTCGCGTTCATGGACGAGTGACAAGGTACCTGCAACCACGACTCGATGTGCCACATTGCACGTGTCCCGCCGCATCATTGCACGTTGTGCATCTGGTCACTTGTCCCAAGACGACAGTGGACATGGCTGCATTGGTGTCAACTCATGTCCGAGGCGCGGACAACCAACGCTGCTTGAAACGGACGTGTGTTGGTGATGGACTACCCCGAGGTGAACATGGACGTTTTCCTACGTTCCTTATTCAGGCACGCTGCTGCATTTGTCTGCATATCGTGGCACTACTCTTGGCCGTACTGACACGCACTTTTTTTTATAAAGTTTCCACATTTTCACTTATCTCCAAATGTGTTGTGTCTTCATTTGTATGCCAATGTGTGTGTCACGGACTCTCTGGCTGCCTGCCATACGTGAATTGCTACCCCATCCGGACTGTGGGTTTGTACTTATGCGTTCTCATGTGCCTGTTTCGTACTGACGCTTTTGGACGTTTATCCGCCACAGGCGAGTGCATTTGTGTCCTGTGTTCGATTGTGCGAATGTTTGTGTTTGGACAACATTGTGATGGATGTTGGTGTGCTCTGCTTCCTATGTGTGTGTGCTGCATTCTGTGTGAGATGTCCCTTCATGTGAGGTATTGTTCACCCTTCTCCCTTTCAGGCAGTGTGGTTTTCACTTCTGTGCTTGTTCAGTGGTGTGATGTTGACAGGTTGTGTGACTTGTGCTCCTTGTTGGTGTGTTTCATTTTAGCCATGGTTTGTCTGTACTTGTGCTGTACTTAATTGTGCATGTGTGCCATTGTGCCCATCTCCCCCGTCCCCCACGTCCTGCTTGTTCCTCTTCCTGGTGCTGTTGTGTCTGTAATTTTGTTACTCCACACATAAATACATGTAAAGAACAAATTAGAATAGTTCCTTGATTCTTTTAGATTGCAAAACTTCTCTCTATTGGTTATTTTTGAATTTTCCATATAAACAGTTTTTTTAATATTCAAGGACACATAGAAGGCAGAAGTGCAACGTATTCTATCAACACACTTTCTAGAACATTCTACAACACGTGCAGGTTAAATGTTCATCAATTTTTTTAAACCTAACGATATTTTTTTGCAACGTTTTCTCGAGCATTTAACGGCACGTGCAGGTTAAAAGTTCACGATTGTTTTAAGTTCAAACAGTGCCTTCCAAATGCAAGTAGCAGGTGTGGTTGAGTTGACCAAATTTTATCCTATCATATGTACTCCACGTTTAAACTGCTTTTTCTTAACCAATCACAAAGATGCTTTTCCACAAAACGAATGTGCACCCTACTTTTAAAAAAAATGCTTTTCATCTCCCAATCAGTTATCGTTTTGAATGAGAAAAAAAAGTAGTTCCCCACCTTTAAACATATCTCTTATTCTACGAACGGACTGCATGAGCTACAGACATCTATCCATACTTCCCAGCCATACCTTCAAAATGCTACTGTGGATCGTAGGACATAGCTATGTTTTCTGGTGCAAGAGGTAAGCAGAACAGAGACGTATTGACTTAGAGCTAGGTTTACAAAATGTGGACATTAAATGGTTTGGACAGAGAGGATTGAAGTGGCACCAATTGTTGCCTTTGGTTAAAACCTGTTTGCATCTCCAACACCCTGACCTCATGATTGTGCACTGTGGTGGAAACGACCTAGGCACATTGACTGGTGTACGTTTGGAAATGCTAATGAAAGACACCTTTCGACAATTGATGTTGCTTTTGCCTCAAACTGTCTTTGTATATTCCAATATATGCCAAAGACAGAAGTGGAAATGGTCAAACCAATTTTGTCCTCAGATTGAAAAATCTAGGAAGAATGTCAACAAAGCTGTGTCTGCATACCTCAGAGACCATAGAATGGGGTCGATCTACAACAACAACATACGTTTTGATATGGCTGATATCTACAGAAGTGATGGAGTACACTTCACAGATCAGGGAAATCGAGTTTTTCTGAATAACTTGAAGCTGTGCATTCGCACTTATATGTAGCTCCAACTAATAAACACAAGGGCTCTTTTTAGAGCCGCCTTATATTCCCAATATCGGTTCGCAGAGTGAGAGCTGTGATCCGGCTAGCAAAGGGAGACCTGCGGGCCGTCGGGCAGGCTCGCAGAGGGAGAGCTGCGGCCCGTCGGCTCGGCTCGCACAGGGAGAGCTACGGGCCGTCGGCTCGCAAGTGCACACCAGCGTGCTGGCTCGCAGAGTGAGAGCGCGGGTCTAACTCGCAAGGGGACACCAATGGGCCAACGGCCCTGCTAGCAGAGACACACCTATCACCTAACGGACTGGCTCGCACATGTACAGCTAGGGACACGACGGCTCGCAGACGCAGACCTGCGTACCGAGGGACTGGTACTGTTTTATGCTTTAGGGTAGTACAGTGGTGTTTGTGTACTGTAGGGTGTTCGTGCTGGAGGTAGCGTTTTAGGGTTTAAGGTAGTGCACTGCTGTTTAGGTACTGTAAGAATGGTGCTAGAGGTAGTGTTTTAGAGTTTACGACAATGCAGTAAAGTTTGGGTAGTGTAAGGGGTCATGCTGGGAGTACTGTTTTGGTGTTTAGGGTAGTGCAGTGGTGTTTGTGTAGTGGGTCATGCTGGGAGTAGTGTTTTAGGGTTTACGGCAGTGCAGTGGTGTTTGGGTAGTGTAGGGTGTCATGCTCGTAGTAGTGTTTTAGGGTTTACGGCAGTGCAGTGGTGTTTGTGTAGTGTAGGGGGTCATGCTGAGAGTAGTGTTTTAGGATTTAGGGTAGCACAGTGGTGTTTCTGTAGTTTGGGAAGTCATGCAGCGAGTACTGTTTTAGGATTTAGAGTAGTGCAGTGGTGTTTGTGTACTGTTTGGGGGTTCATGCTGGGGGTAGCGTTTTAGGGTTTAAGGTAGTGCAGTGGTGTTTGGGTAGTGTTAGAATCGTGCTGGAGGTAGTGTTTTAGAGTTTACGAAAATGCAGTGGTGTTTGGGTAGTGTAAGGGGTCATGCTGGCAGTAGTGTTTTAGGGTAGTGCAGTGGTGTTTGTGTAGTGTAGGGGGTTGTCCTCGGAGTAGTGTTTTAGTGTTTACGGTACTGCAGTGGTGTTTGTGTACTGTAGGGGGTCGTGCTGGGGTAGTCTTTTAGGGTTTAGGGTAGAACAGTGCTGTTTGGGTAGTGTAGGGGGTCATGCTGGGGGTAGTGTTTTAGGGTTTAGGGTAGTGCAGTGGTGTTTCTGTAGTGTAGGGAGTCATTTTGGGAGTAGTGTTTTAGGGTTTAGGTTAGTCTAGTGGTGTTTGGGTAGTGTAGGGGGTCGTGCTGGGGATAGTGTTTTAGGATTTAGGGTACTGCAATGGTGTTTGCATAGTGTAGGGAGTCCTGCTAGGGGTAGTGTTTTAGGGTTTACGACAATGCAGTGGTGTTTGGGTAGTGTAGGGGGTTGTGCTGGGGCTAGTATTTTAGGGTTTAGGGTAGTGCAGTGGTGTTTGGGTAGGGGGTCGTGCTGGGGGTAGATTTAGGGTTTAGGGTAGTGCAGTGGTGTTTGGGTAGTGTAGGGGATCGTACTGGGGGTAGTGTTTTAGAGTTTACGACAGTGCAGTGGTGTTTGGGTAGTCTTTGGGTAGAGTAGGGGATCATACTGACAGACTGACTCACAGAGCTCCGAGCCGACGGACGGGCTTCTAAAGGCATAGCCGCGACCTGGTGATATGAAGAGAGGCAGCGTGAAAGGCATATCTCACACAGACACAGATGCCAGTGTTGCCTCGCAGAGGTAAAACTACGAACCCGATGGCTTCTACACGGAGAGATGCGATCTGACGGAGTAAATCACAAAATAGCTGCCAACACTTCCTCGTTTCAACCATTCACAGCCAATAAGCCGCAAGCTGGTGCTTGTAACCCCTCAGCCAATCACGTCAGAATTCTCAAATATCGATATCTGTAAAATCTGATATTTCTCAAAAACTACTGAACGGATTTACACCATTTAAACAAAAGCATGCTTTCTAGACCATCACCTTTCTCCCTGCCAAATTTGGGGTAATTCCATTCAGCAGTTTCACCTGTAGTCTTCTGTAAACTTTCGTATGGAAATTGCATGCAGAAAACACGTTTTAGGACCCTCTTTTTTCTCAGCCCCTCCTACACCATTCACCCCCAAACTTTCAATACAAGAGCTAATCAAAAAAAGAGAAACTTTTTGGATAATTTCCTAAAGATTCGTCAAACGACGCCAAAGTTACAAGCACATAGAAGGCTCCAGAAGGGGGGCCGCGCAACCCCCCTCCCAACATGAGTGAAGCCCCGGGGCTGCGCGGACCCCAGCACACCCCCGCAACCCCTGCGAGCCCCTGCTATTATTTTTTAAGAAATACCCCCGGAACCTAGCCCACCCAAGGGCCTCATTAAAATGAAACGCCGATTTGTTTCTTTTTAAAAAAAATGATTTCTTGGGCCCTGGGGCTCCTTCTGGGACCCCCTGAGCAGGCCTAGGGGTCAGGGTTTTTCTACCCTGCCCCCTTCTCTTGTTTTATACCTTTGTTTCTCCGTTTTCGGGTAACTCGCTTCTACCAAGCCACAAGATGGCTGCCAACACTTCCTGGTTTGGATTACTACCAGCCAATCACAGTGAAGCTCACACACGTTACTTAGGCTCCGCCCAGATATCGAAACTTTTATTTTTCTAATTTCTCAGCAACTACTGAACGGATTTACACCATTTTTAAACTGGTCGCTGTCTGACCCAAGCACTACCTTTCTGCCAAATTTGGAGTAATTCCGTTCAGTAGCCTTGCACAAAGTTTCGTATGGGAAATTGATTTTTTCACTCTTATTTTTTGAATTTCTCAACAACTACTGAACGGATTTACACCATGTAAAAAAAAGGTTGCTTTCTGAACCAAGCTCTACCTTTTTGCCAAATTTGGGGTAATTCCGTTCAGCAGTTCGGGCTGTAGCTCGTCGCAAAATTTCCTATGGAAATTAACATGGAGAAAACGAGTTTTGGGACCACCCTTTTATCTCAGCCCCCGCTTGACGAATCACCCCCAGACTTTCAGGATAGGAGCTGACCTGGATAGACTTTTTGGGGAGAATTTCAGGAAGATTCGTCAAACGACGCCAAAGTTATTAGCAAATCAAAAAATGCTTTTCCTATGGAAACTAGCTTCTAACTATAACTACCTACTGGCAACCGCCAGTAGGTAATATATATATATACACATACAAACACATAGCCCCAGGGGCAGGTTACCACAGGCCACATCATACACACACAAAGGTTGGGGTGAGATACAGAAGTTGATTTTGTTAGTTGAAATGTTTGTACTCTTTTGTGGCTGCATATTTCTGTTAGCATATCCTACACAAACCTTCCTTAATTGCATTTTGTAATTAGTAGAGACCACTCCTCGAGCACTATGTTACATACTAGAAAAATGCAGTGTGTGAATCGGGTGCATAGAGTGGAGAGAAAAAATGTATGCCTATCCACAATCTCAGATTTAAAAGACAGGCAATTTCTGAACCTCTGCTGATGTAATTCTCCGAAACAAAAAAGAGCTGGTTGACTACCAGAAATCTGTAAGGACACTGCAGAGTTGTTTGGGTGCTCATGTGAGCCTGGTAGTCATAAGGCACACATTATGCAGCAGGATATAGGACCAAGGACAGACCATAAATAATTATGTGGTGGAATTGAAGATCTTCTTAGAAAATTCAGTCAGTTTGAACATTTCACCAGGCCACTAATGAGAAAAGAAATTGTTGCAAGGTGTAGGGATCAATACGTTATGCGAAGGTTGTAGGCAAAGAATTATCTGTTATTAGTTGTATCAATTGACATTGCAAAGATCATGGAAGCAACACAGCATCAGTATGGGAGCTGGAAATAAAAAGAGGGGCTGAATGTAGGTGTAATTTAGAATGATGCAGAGAAACCACATCAAGTTCACTCAAAGGAAAGATAGTGTTACCAACATGGAAATCCAGCACAATAGTAGGAAAACATTTCCAAAAAGGATATGTTTTTAAAATGGCAGCCCTGACACAGTATGACAGGAAAGTTTTGTTTGACTAAATGTTTGGTGTGTAGAATGTGTGGTAAGATGGACACTTCAATAGTGTACGTCAAAGTGTTTTTTTAAGTGAATATGATGATGGAAGAAGATCTTGAAGAGATATAAATAACCCTATGGAAATAGTGGTGAAAAGGATTCATATTTGAGCTATGCATTGATGGCCAAGTTTTGAATTTGCCAGTTGATTCATGGGTAAGAATAATAATGAAATCTCAAGAAACATTTAAAGCTGCATAGAGAATATACAGTTTAAGTCTCTGGATAAAGCTTGAATGGTATATGGTGTACAGATGATGGATTTAGTGGGGCACACTGAAGCAGAAATTGATTACAATGGAAGGTCTACTTATGTACAAATTTATGTCACAAAGAAAGGGATTGGTATTGTTGGATGGTATCTCAAGTCTTGTTAACAATAGTAGAAAGAAGAGGTACTAAAGAGGAAGTTATCAATTTACTAGGTGAAGGAGTTGGAAGGCATGTAAAACATGTCTCTGAGTTTTTGAAGCTACGTTGGCAAGGTTAAGGTGTTCAACATAGAAGTACGGTCAAGCAAAATGTGAATCAGGTGAAAACAGAGATTGATAAATGTTCTGTTTAGTGTCAGGGATGATTAGGTCATGCTATTTATGAAATAGGATGCTATTCCTTGAAGCAATAAAGCACTTTGAATCCTCATTGTGTTTTTCGTCGTCAGTCAAAGCAAAGGTTACAGGGACGTTACAGTTAGGGTTAGATTTCACTTGTACCAAACCAGTGAAATTCTGCAGTTATAGTTAGCTTACTAACTATAACTCGCGCCCCCGCAATGCACTGTTTATTACCGCACATGTTACATCACTCTTGACATGGTCAATTACATCACTGATCACATCACTCATGACATTTCAAGTGACATCACTGATGACATCATCCAGTGACTGAATGTTTTTAAAAAGTTTCTGAGTGTTAAATATTTGTACCAAGGTGTATTGGTGAATCAGTGGGTGTATGAGTGCCTGTATGGATGATTCAGTGGGTGTGTGACTGACTGTATATGTGAGTAATTACGTGTCTCATTGAATGTATGGTTGAGTGACTGGTTGTGTGAATGTCTGTATCAGTCTGATAGTTGGTGTCTAAATGGCTGTGTGAGTTGGTACGTGGCTGATTGATTGGTTGTCTGAGTACCTGTATGGGTGTCTGAGTGTCTGTGTGGGTGCATGAGGGGGTGTGTGACTGCCTGTATGGATAAGTGAGTGAGTGGGTGTTTGGGTTAGGGACTGCATGTGTGAGGGGCGTGTGTGAGGGGCATGTGTAAGGGACTCTATGGGTGACTGAGTGGATGTGTCAGTGATATATGGATGAGTAACTGCATATGTGAAAGGCAGTATAGGTGAGTGTTGGAGTATATGAGTGACTGTATGGGTGAGTGAGTGATTGTGAGAGTGGCTATATGGGTGAGTGTGTGCTTGTGTCAGTGACTGTATATGTTATTATGTGTTAGTATCTGTATGTAGTATCTAGTATGAGTGAGTGAGTGTGTGTGTGTATAACTATGGGTGAGTAAGTGGCTGTGTGACTGACTCTATGGGTGAGTGAGTAGGTGTGTAAGTAGTTCTATGGGTGATTGACAGTGTGTGAGTGGCTGTATGGGTATGTGAGATATATGCCAGTGGCTGTATTAGTAAGTGAGTGGGTGTATAAGTGGCTGTTTTGATGAATGAGTGGATATGTGTATAGACCTGTGAGTTAGTGAAGTGAGTGGGTGTGTAAGTACTGGTATGGGAGTGTGAATGGGGTTGAGAATGGTAGTGTGGAAGTTGGAGTGGGTGTATGAAGGGTTATATGCAGTGGGAGTGGGTGCATCAGAGTTCTGTGGATGATGTAATCAGTGATGTCACTGACCATGTCATGAGTGATGTAATATGTGAGGTCATAAGAAGTGCATTGCAGGGATGCGAGTTATAGTTAGCTCACTAACTATAACTGCAGAATTTCACTAGTTTTGTATGAGTGAAATCTGAGCCTAACTATAACGTCCCTGTAACCTTTGTTTTTTTCAGTGAATTTCTATGGTTTTTAAATGCTAATTCCTAACTGTAACGTCCCTGTACCCTTTGGTTTTGTTAAGGGAATTTCTATTTTTTTTTAAGAAGTAGTCACATTTGCAGAGTGGTGGAGAAAAGGGGCTAGGCCTCTGATCAGCTCTCAGGAATCCTGCTGTGTAGGACTTGCAGGAGGTACCAGGAGGGCTTCTTGGCCCCCAAGCTCCCTCAGGAGTAAAGTGGACATCATCCCCCAACCAGTTGTGCACCAAGAGGTGCGTTTGCAGAGTGGTGGAGAAAGGGGGCATTGGCTCTGAATATCTCTTAGCAATCTTGCTATGGGGGACTCACTGGAGGTAACTGGAGGGGTAGTTGCCCCCCAAGTATGTCCTTGGGGGCCAACTACCCCTCCTGTTACCTCCAGTAAGTCATGCAGCTCCCTCTGTCCAAATGCAATTCCTCTTTGCTTTGAGTAAGTGAGAGCATTTTTTGCTCCCACCAAGCTGAAATGTCCCAGGGGTGGGCACCCCGGGACATTGCTGGAGCTGGCCCTGGGGGGGTGGTGGTCCCCAGGGGCATCTTTGGCTCCAGCAGTTTGGGCTGTAGCCTTGTCTAAAGTTCCTTTTAAATTAGCATGGGGAAAACGCTTTTTGGGACCCCCCTTTTTCTCCACCCCCGCTTGACGGGTCATCCTGAAATTTTCAACACAGCAGCTGAAATGAACGTCAAACTAGTTTTGAAAATTTTGTGAGGATTCAAACGACGCCAAAGTTATTGACAAATCAAAAAACACTCTTCCTATGGAAACTACATCCTAACTCTAACTACCTACTGGCCACTATTGCAAAGAAAACAAAGGTTAGAAGTAAGTTATAGTTAAGAGATTTTCTTACATTACCCTTCTACACAGTACACTTAAACTACAAAACATTAGAAACACCATAGTTATAGTTATTTTTAAAGTCTTTAATTAAAACATTATTTGCCCAACTTATACTATGGCCCACAGTGTAATATAAAATCTCCACGTCACTTATGCACTCAAGCAACTATAACTCGCCAATTGCACGTGCATTATTTATTATATTAAATGACATGTTTGAAATGCATTTTTCAGTTTGGTTTTTCAGTTTTTATTAGAGATTTAGATCTTACAATGAGATCGATACCAAATTACACCCATGAATCCAACTTTAAAAAGGAGCTAAACAATTTAAATTTTTTACAACACATCAATTCATTAACTGGTCAATTTATCATCTCCATAGCAGCTCTTAGAGTTGAAATAACATATTTTTAAAAAAGTGGTTTTAAAAATCTTTGTTGATACATTTTCAAGGCAACAAAAGCAAATATAATAAGTTCAATGGTCTGTACTTCATTGTAACATAAAGTGCATACACTCTCCTCCCAGATTACATTCTGCCATGCACTCGTCACAGTTTTTAATGGTAAGCATTTTATTCTACATAGCATTATGCACCCGTGTATTCTATGTTCTAGATACCATTCAAATAGACTCGAGGAACTGCTGCCTGACATGATTGGATAATACTATGGAAACAATATTTTGCTCTACATATCTCTATATAATTTTCCATGGACCTACTTTTTATAGTATATTTTAAATAATTTGTAAGATGAACATAGCTCATATTCTGGATATCTAATCTAGTCAAAGAAAAGTGCTGAAATGCAGCTATAATATTATTTAAAAATTATCCAGTCTCCATATTAGGAGCAAGACATTCCGAAGCCGTAAGACTTCTTAAGGACTTTTCTTTAGCATGTAATAGACAATGATTCAACCGTAAAATAGCAGCCAGTCCTCTTATAAAAGTGCTCATCAATCCTAATTCCAACCTTAGAGCTTCTATTGAGACAATAGATGTTGGACTTGGCCCTTTTTGCAGGGTTATTCCCAACTGTTGTTGCTGGTTTTAGGACTCTGAGCACTTTACCACTGCTAATCAGTGCTAAAGTGCATATGCTCTCTGTGTAAATGTTGAACATGATTAGTTATCCATGATTGGCATATTTGACTTACTGGTCAGTCCATAGTAAAGTGCACTAAGTGTGCCAGGGCTGGTAAATCAAATGCTACTAGTGGACCTACAGCACTGATTGTGCCACCAACATGAGTAGCCCTGAAAAGATGTCTCAAGCCTGCCACTGCAGTGCCTGTGCGCAGTTTGCTAACTGCCATGTCGACTTGGCAAGTGCACCCACTTGCCAGGCCCTAACCTTTTTCTTTTCTTACATATAGGACACCCCTATGGTAGGCCCAAGGTACCCCCTGGGCAGGGTGCAGTGTATGTAAAAGGTAGGACATGTACTGTTGTGTGTAACATGTCCTGATAATGAAATACTGCCAATTTTGTTTTTCACTATTGAAAGGCTATCTTGCCCAATAGGACAGAATGGGGAATGCTTTGTAACATTTTACAAGCATGACTTCCCATAGGGATAAGATGGAAAAATAAAGTTAAGGCTCTCTGAACTCAGAATTTAATAACACATCTTTACTAAAGATGGTTTTTAAATTGTGTGTTTGTAAATGCCACTTTCAGAAAGTAGGCATTTTCTTGTTTAACCATTCTGTGTGCTTCTGCCTGTTTGTGTATTGACTGTCTGGTTTTGGAGTGACAGGGGCTGGGGAGGTGTATTCTCTCTGACAGCCACCGGGGGCGAGGGGGGTGATGTGTGTCCTGCTTTTCCTGAATGAGTCAGGGATGGGCTGAATAGACCTGGGCTGCATTCAGAGTAGGGGGAGGAGCTCTCACGAGCACCGGTTTAGGCCCAGTCAGCATTTAGAGTGGTGGGAGGAGATTTCCCATGCACCTGAATGGGGCCTGTCTGCCTTACACAATGCTGTCTCCACCTCCTTCCGGGCAGCTGCACCAGAGATGACAGAACTGGTTTGGACTGGGCTCAGAGACCCTTGCACAAAGAGAACAAATACATTTTGGGGTATAAGTATTAGACCTAAAACCCCTGAACTTCAGACTACTTCTGGAATCAAGAGGAACATTTGCTAAGGAGAAGAGCTGGAGAAACTGAGGAGAAGTACTGCACTTGCTGGGGTTGGCCTGCAGTTGCTGTTTCTGCCAAGGAAAGGAGAAGGACTTTGCTGTGTGCTGTGTCCCCTGCTTGAGGAAAGTCTTCAAGGGCTTGAGTAGAGCTTGCCTCCTGTTTTGAAGTCCCAGAAACACAAAGACTTCACCCCCAGCTCCCCTGAACTTCCTTGCTTGGAGTTCTGACCTGCCAGGAGTGCCTGTGACTGTGTGGGGCCTCTGGAGGTTGTTTCTGCTGCTGGGAACTGGAAAGCAATGCAACAACAAGAAAATCGACGCATCGCTCTTCCTGCGACAGCTTGTCCGATGCAATGCCATGGTGCGAGAAGAATCTTCCCGCACCACCGCGCCGCTGCTGAAACCGACAGCGCCTGTGGCCGCTGCAAGAATCGACGCATCGAGGGATCGCGGCTGAAGAAATTGACGCAGCACCGCTCGCCGCCGCCGCATTGTTCGCCGACGCATCCCAGATTTCCACGCATCGTCCTTGTGCCACAAGTTATCCCCAACACATCACCCGTGGATCGGAGTCGTCTCAGAATCGACGCATTGCTTCCCCCTGCAGACCGGACCCGATGCACCGCTCTCCTGTGTCCAGCGGAACTGTTGCATCGCATCCACAATGGTCGCAGGAATCGACGCATCTCTTTGTTTTTCGTCGCATCCCATTGCTGTGGCTGTTAGGCTTGGTGAATTTTGTCACAACGACAGGTACTTTGCAAGAACTCACACATCCATAGTTTTCTATGTACTCAGTTGCTAAAACCTTTTGAAAGTCATTTTTCTTAATACCTGTATGTTGGATTTTTGTTGTTTTGGTCTTGTTAAGTTTAGATAAAGATACTTTATTTTTCTAAACCGGTGTGGTGTCCATTTGTGGTGTTATTACTGTGTTACTGTGAGTGTTGGTACAAATACTTTACACATTGCCTTTGGGATAAACCTGTCTGCTCGTGCCAAGCTGCCAAGGGGGTGAGCAGTGGTTATCTAGAGTGCGTATCCCCCTTATGCTGACTAGAAGCAAGGGTCCCTATTTGGACAAAGGTACCTACCTCTGCCAACTAGAGACCCCCATTTCTAACAATAAAGTTTAAGGTGCCGATAGTGCCAATCATTTTCCCTTCCACCTTATGCATTAAGTGCCATTGATTACTCTTTATTGTCTCCATTGCATACAAGAGTGTCGTAGGAATCTTCATCTTATATACTGCTAAGAGATGATTAAAGTGCCCGTGACCTGTTGTTCCATAAAGTGCCTTTCGTGCATTTCCAATGGCAAACGCCTTATTTGAGAAATGTGAAATATGATCACTATCTGTCATGTTTGCCGACATAATTCTTCCAAGATAGGGGTAGGATTTTTCTACTTCTATGGCAGATTAATTATAAAACCACTTATGTTTTGTATTTATCCGATAGGCCTTTGGATGAAACCTCATAACCTTAGTTGTATTTATGCTTACCTTCAAGAACTGAGCATTTGAGTATGATGACAGGACATCAAGATGTCTCTGAAGCCCTTTAGGAGTCAGGTCTAGCAGGACAAGATCGTCCACATAGAGGAGGGTGCCTAAAGGATAAGATCCTAAACTTGGGGTATCACCAGCTACCCTACTTAACACATTGGGCAAGTCCGCTATATATAGTGAAAAAAGGAGGGACGCCGACAGGCATCCCTGTTATAATCCATTTCTGGTTGTGATTTTTGGAGTCATACCCCGCCTGCCTCCTAACATCCAATGACACCAAGTAGAGGTGTGAAGAGCAATAGTGAGTTTCCAAAGACCCTCTGTATTCCCATGGCATACAATTTCCTCCAAAGGGTCTGCCTGTCTACGCGATCAAAATCAGCTAAGTAGATGATATAGGACAGGCATCCCCTTTTGTTTCACATTTTTCTCACGAAATAAGAAGTATTACAGTTAAGTCGAGTCACCTGCTCTAAACCATGCCTGCTCCAAGGGTATACTGTTTTTTTCCCACCCATTCTAGAAGGTTAGATAGTACACATTTAGAAATGCATTTTTAAATTTATTTTTTACATACATTAGGATATAGTGTTGAGAATACTATCTTTTACATTTTACCATAAATATGGTGAGTTATAGTTGCATCAGACACTCTAGAAAAATATAAATCAAATTGATTTTGAAAAATCCAGTTTTAATACTGTGCTTCCTCAACTGTGAGTTGTACTTAAAGTCCAAAGGGAATTAATAATAACTACCTACATTTTTTACCTAAAATCCTGCTGTTGTTCTTGTAGTGTGTTTTGGTTTCTTAATATTGTAAATTTTTCCAATAACAAATTGAATGTCATGATTCCCATTCAAAGGAGAGTTTTGGTGCAATCTATGGATAGAAGATTGAGGAGTGTTGAAGGGAATGTGTCAACAGCCATAAACCAGCCTGTGCATCTTATGCAGCTGTGGCCTTAACAGCAAGAGCTTGGTGCAACTAGAGCCTGATTTAATTGGACCATTTAGTGGGTTTGCAGTACACCAAATTTTGGCAATTGCCATGTATTAAGTAAAGTGTGATTAAATTATTCAATATGGTGTTTTAATGAGAAGTATTCCCAAGGGAACTTTTGTAGGATAATGGGTTCCATTTTAACCTTGTGAAATGCAGACATTTCATTAAAAATATGAAAATGACCATCATTATTTAGTATTATATCATTCACAAATTAAAAGTCTTGTTGAGTGAATCAGGAGTTTGTTGAATGTGTACAAGAGGAAATGTGTAGTGGAGTCAGAAGTGAGAATGCAATGTAAATGTGGTCTCATTTAATTGTGACATTTGACCACCAAGATCTCTCCATTTTAATTATTATGGAAAGGCTGGCGTCATTGTTCTCATCTATCCTAGTTAAAAGGAAATAAGTGCTTATAAGTCTGAGATAAAAAGGAACAAATTATCTTTAGTAATTCACAAGCATTGACTTGGTCAAGGTTACAGAGCAGTTCAAATAACATTTTCCTAGGCACCTCCTCATATTTTTAAGAGCCTACAATTCTTTAATATGTCATCACCAGGTGAAATTCAAACCTAAAAGTGACCTTTATTATTTGCTACACTAACATTTTTTCATATGGAATCTCAAATCGATCTCACTCATCAAAATATCTTAAACGTTGGATGCCGCATTGCAAGATTACAATTGTTATCAGTTACATTAAAGAGAGAACTGATTTATTCAGCCTGACTACCTAGATTCAGCATATATCTTTTGCAACATTCTCTTCATTCATATGTAAGTTTAGTAAAAACTAGGTATATATTTAGTATTTGTAAGAAAACAAGCTAAACACCCTGATCCATATTTACGGCACTTGGCACAGACATCTATCCAGTACTTGATAGAATTAGCTGTTTGCCAGGACTCATCCGTGAATGTTGATTCACCAAAATGCCGGAGATAGCACAGTGATATTAATCACCCTTTGACGCTCTAGTTTTAGCACTAATGTGAGGCCGTCGCCCACATTTCGCTCTTGGATGCTCTAGGTGCTGAAAGGAGGGTAAGCTATAACCAGGGCGTCTCAATCATTGTATTGTAATATATAGCATTTGTATAGTGCATACTAACACTTTGGGGGCAGTGAAGCACTTACCCACGCTGATGATAAGCTACACTGTGTAAGGTGCGTGGTTGGAAGGGTGTTGTTTTTGTTTTGACCCTATGTGGGAAGTGTTTTCATTTTGTGCATGTTGATCACCAAGGTTCAGTTATCATGTTATGAGACGCAGAACCTGGAAGTGTGATGGGTGAGTCTATTTGAGAGATAGATGCACAAATTATAATTATAACAAGGACTAAAACACATAGCCATCTACTCAGAACCAGCCTTGCCCTAAGGCCAGCAGTGTGCTTAGTGTGTGTACACCAAAAAAGAGGAGGTAATCAGAGATGACCCAAAAATGCACATTGCAATATGCACCAGGTAGATATGCTGTTGAAGGAGTAAAAGGATGCCTAAAAGGGCAAGAACTGGAAATGGTGACATGAGCAGTAGAAATGAACATTTTTGTTTACATTCTGTTTCTGTGGATACAACATTGACGTCTTGAAACTAGCTGTAGCATGGGCAGGGTCAAGGGAATCAACAGGCAAGTCAGAAGTAGCTGGTGCTATCCCTGGGCTGCTCTTAATTGACGTCTCTGGCATCAGCATACCTGAACTCATTTGAGAGCACCATGGATTAGTTGAGATAATTGCACTCATGATTCTACTAACTTCTGCAATGGTACGAAAGGTGTACATTTGGCATGAGCGAACTGTTGCGGCCTGGTACAGCATCTTTGGAAATGTGAAAGATAGTCATAGTTTTTTTGCAAGAATAGCTCTGTCACCAAGAAAAAGATGTAGGTGCATTAATGGCATACTAGGCCTTTCTCAAGCCCTACCATACCCTCAAATCGGAGCTCCCAAGCTGACCATGTCAGGCAAGTAACCTTTCAAGTTGGGTTTTTAACATCCAGTTTATTTTTTACTATGGATGTTGAGCAAAAAATACCAGACTAAATGGGAGAAACCAGATTGATCAAGTAACTCATAACAGACTTAGAACAACTCAGAATCAATCTGCCTAAACACTGAACTTCATTAATTTTAAACAAATGCCAAAAAGTAATATATGTATTGATATTCTTATATTGCTGCACAAATCTAGTTGTGGACAAATAGAACACTATATGCTGCAAGGGAGCTGAACTGGAATCAATTACTGAGTCATCCCACCTGGATCCATTACATCACATTACAACTACGTGAGAGGTAATACATCACAATTACCCAAACTAAGGATGAGATTACTCAGCAGCTTGGCAAGAGCAAAATCACCAAAAGTGAAGCAAACCACCGAAAAATTTTGATTTGGATATTCTTTCCAGCTCAAAACTTGCCTAGTAATGCAAAGTAGAGCTATGAGCTACTTTGTATCAAGGGGGAATCACATGGGTGGCACATGGGCACGGCCATGCAATCACCTATGGTTTCTGATGCTAAAACCTATCTACTAACATTTCTAGACAGTGCTTTGTGCCCTAGAGGCAGGTGCAAAGTAGGAGAAAGGTTTTATTTTCCCCCAATCCTTACCAAGCTTCATGTGTGCACACTATACAGCGGACATACAATGTAGGAAAACTTTTAAGTTAGTCTAAGCATAGCCTTCCAGTACAAAACCTATGCTAGACACACTCATATACCATTTCACTTGTGGTGGTGGTAAGGTGTACATGTAGCATTATGCACCAAGGCTTGGGAAGAGCACATCATTGAGTAAATTTGGCACTATACTGCTTTGTCCCTTTCGCTCAAAACAGCACAGCAACTTTGGTTGCTGTGCTGCCTTCAGTGACATAATAGTACATTTATCTGAGTGTGCCACTACCTAGAATATGGTCAATTTAAAAGCATTAAATGTAATCTCGAAGAAATTATCAAACAGTGTTGTCCTAATTTTGTGCACCAAAATGTGTCTTCTTTTAAGACAGGGCCTCCTGATCCTAGGAGACTGCTACGAATGCAATATGAATTTAAAACTAGACTAAGTGCAGTCCAAAAAGAGCAGAAAAATCCAGTAATCTGATGAAAAATCTGAATACAGTTAAAAAAACTCAGAGAACAAGCGAAAAGAAATGAAGGAAAGTCAGGTATGAAAATAAGAGCTCAAACTGGTTCAAAGCGAGCAACAAATTAAACGTGTTGCAACACATTGGAACTAAGAATCAGGCCTGTTTATATAGCAAAACACATTCTGTGACCTGGAAGAGGCTTGTCCCTATCTGGGTTTGGGTAAAGGAAACATGACAATTAGAGCAAAGGAAACATGACCAATCGGCCAAAGAAAACATTAGACCAAAGAAATACATGCCCTGGCTTTCAGCAAATGAAAAACCAAGAACCGGATTCAGCGTTGTGCAAACACCAATCCAATAAGACTGGGGATTCCTGTTGGTGGGCCAGAACGATGAAGCTGCACACATGACGACAGCTGCAGCAGCAGCACTGCAGAGCCTATCCCACCGTGCTTCTGGATCATGATAATGCAAGATGGGCGGAAGGCGACACAGAACAAAAAACAACAATGGTCGTGAAGGAGCAAGGCAAGTGCTGTTTGGGGGCCAGCATGACTGCACAGACCATTGTGGATATTCAAGAAGGCGTGCGGTTCAGGAACATTCACAGCAATGAAGCATGAATGAGAAGGTCTTGACAAAAACCATAAAGACACGTACCAATAATGTATTGTAAGCTGGGGGTTATGGGTAATTTAATTTAACTTAAATGATGAATGAAAGTAAGGGACGATTTAACTTTTAGGTTGAGGTTCACTCCTTTTTATTTTAATTGAAATAAAAATTATTTAAGAACAGCGTTAGCATCACAGTTATTTTAATGTGAATTTAATTTCCGTTATGTAATTTAAGTTATGCTAAGTGAGTGTTTATTTAATTTAATTAAGGTCAGTCTTTATTTAATTTAATTAGAATTAATATAATTTAAGACTAGGGTTAGCATTAGGGTTTAAGTTAAAGGTATTAACTGAATGTAATTTCATTAAAATAGAATTAGGGATACTGTTACAATGGTAGCTAGGGTGAGGTACTTAAATAATATAATTGAATGCGTGATTTTTCTTCAATGCTTGATTCCTATTAGGTTTAGTGCTAGGATAGATGCAGATCTAGTGTCAACATGCTGGTGTTGAATAACTGGTACGTTACATTTAACGCAGGCTTTCTTGATATATTTATCTTTCAGATATTATCTCCAATGTAGGGGTATGCAGTGGCAATACAGAATGAGGTAGTAACAGCAGCGGCCGTAAGAGCGGTGGGGCCGGGTGGGGGGGATTTCAACAGACGACGAGGGAAAATTAATTACTTATTTAATTTTCCCTCGAGGTCATCTGTCGATCTGGCCCCACCGCTCTTACCTGCGCAGGCCGCTCCTGGGTAGTAACACACAACTCTATTTGCAGAAAAAGGAACACAAACAGTTTTAATTGGAAACACCATAAGTGGATGGGGTAGAAAGCTTTTGGGCCCTACAAGTGGAAATCAGGTGGGTGGAGGGAGTGATCAACACTGGTGGAATCTCTCGCACTGCCTCTCCATGCAAGCAAGCAGCTGTTGCCTGGAAAAAATACCTTGACGACAATTGGGTTTGCACTCGTCTTTATACCCTTTGAGTGCTTTCTCTTGACATATTTGTTCTAAAACAGTTCTCCTGGAGATCCCTGGGGTGTGAATGTGCTGTTTAAGTATCCTTAGTAGTATTAGCAGTCAGTAAACACTATAACTTCCGCTTATGCATATGTTGACCGCGCTATTACGCAGCCTTCAGTACATAGTCTCTTTCGTTCTATTTTAAGAGTTTGGTTTTGAATGGTTTAAGTGGACGTCAAGATTCTCCTACCCCGCCGTCAGAGCGCGCTGCCTGGAGTCTTTCTGCAAATCTCGCAGAATTATGAACAATAATTTAAAATTCTGCCAGACTCCTTCGTTCATTAGACGATTTCCTGATCAAATTAGAACCTAATCACATTCCTGATTCCAATCCGATATTTGGTTCCCATCTGCTCTTGCATTCTGCTGCTTGTATGTCTTCCCTGAGGCTGAGCCCGGGAGAGAAGATATTTAGTGCAGCTGATTATTCTTTGAACACTTATCACCTCAAGCATGTTTCTGTTTTCCTTTGATTAATTTCCTACCAAGTTTCAAAACAGAACACATGCCTTTCCGGAGCTTAGTTCTATTGTCTGTTTGATTGCTGGAATTTGCATGTATTTATTTAGGCAAAAATGTGGGGGTGGTCTCTAATTGCTTTTACCTGCCTTGTGCTGCAGCTAGCTCAGATCTAATTTATTTAGTGTGAGCGGTCCTACCCTATGCGAATGTGAGCTGGAGGAAGGTATTAAAGAGTGGTTTGTTCTTCTAAATTCATTCTAACAACACTGGTTTACATGATCTCCTGTATTGTACTTCAGTTGCCTTCCCTCTCTTCGAGAACCCGAAGAATCAACATTTCCTGTTTCTGGTTTTGATGTATCCAACCTTGTTTCTTGTGGCATCATTCTGCATTATCTGTGAACTCTCTTGCCTCTCCCTCTCGTATTTCTGCCCATTTCATTGTCTTTCCTTTTCTTTCTGCCCTGCAACCTGCTTTTCTGAATTAGTCCTGATGGTATTGAAGCCACATATTCACTGAGTTAGTGACCTAGTGCCTTTCACAAGACTGACTTTAAACTATGTTTCCTTGTTCTAAATCCACTTTCTAGTTTCCATGTGCCAGCAGGGCATTGGTTTGCTTGTCCCAATGCCTGCTGGACCATTTCCAAGTTCCAGTTCATTTTTAATGTTTTCCTCCAGTGCTGTTGTGTAGAGCCTGCCCTTGTTCTTTAAATTCTTGTTCATGATTTTGTAGCCATGCCCATGATTTCCTGTCTTGATTTCCTCCAAATATTCTAGCCGTCTTGTGTATCCTCTGAGACTGTGCTAGGATACTTCCTTCCCTTTCTGTATCCTTTTCAGATTATCTGCATTCAGAGCTTGACCTATCTCTAGCCAGTGTTTTAGTCTGGTTATTCTTTACACTCTGGTATTCTGTTACATTTCGAAATTAATCAAAGGTCTCTTTCATCCCTTTATTTATTTACAGTGTTTCCTGTACGGTGATCTCCATCACATTAGATAATGAAAAGCTTCCAGTTGTTTTGTACAGGGCCTTATGATTCTTACCTGTCCAAATCTTTCAATTTTCTGTCCACATTTGCACTGAGCAGAAGTCTATAAACATTTGTCCAGCATATTACTTTGCTGTATGATTGTTGTTAAGAATAATCTGTTGACATCCATCCAAAGGCCTTTTCCCAAACTCCCAGCAGACCCATTGTCATATTCTATTACATCCTTTATTATGATCAAACCTGTAAGTCTAGTACATAGCTTCTTTCCCGTCTTTCTCCTTGTTTCTCTACTTGCAGCAGCTCCATTCATTTGCTGTTCGATTGTCCTACTTCTGCTTATTAGCATCCTGCTATGCACCTTGTCTAGTTAAAGTGCTAAGTGATATGTACAGAATCATGTCTACATGTTTACCTCTCAGAAGAGGTTACTTCTGGAGGTGTGTGTGGCACCAAAGCTTGATGAGCTCTTTTAACTATGGAACATTTTCATTATTCTGCTCGATGTACAAAGAATCTAATCCACGTGTCCAGGAGCAATTTGAGATGTCTTTCGTCAGCTAAGTCCAGAATTCTGTCCTGTTTAACATTAATTTTTGGTTCCATTCCTTAAGTATCTTCAATTCTTTCTACCAGGACCTTAGAGGCCACTGATAGCATCAACACAGAGCATAGCTCCTGAGTAGTGCTATCTAATTCAGACGTTTAGCCCGTCTACTTCTGTATATCTTTCTGTGGTATCTCTCAAACCCTCATGAAGGAGTGCACAGTTCAGACTGGTCAGGAGGCTATATCATTGATCATATCTGTTTCATTGCCATTTATTTTGAACACATTTCCTTCACACATTTAAAAGCATCAGACATGAGAATGACGATTCTCAGATTAACATGCATAGAGAATCAGGATTTCATTAAAGACACAGAGGCTAACATTATGCATATTCTTTTATTTGCCACTCCCGAGCAGCTCCTTTAAAGAACTTCCATTACAAACAATCCAGAACTGGAACAACATAAACACCAATAAATGTCTCCTGCACGGAATCTTCATCCTCTTTTAAATGCAATCCTGCGTAGAGATCTTTCCTTAGCCTCTTGATTCCCATTCCACGTAAAATAGACGTCCATATGTACGTTACTCTGAAAATAAACAGATGTCCATACATAAAAACTATAATTAAAATACACTTCATAACCTGAAATATAAGAAAAAACAACACATCCTTAATAACGATAAAAAACATTTATTATCCTTTAAATTCAACCTAAAAAGGTCTACGCATTATTATACACATATAATTAATACTAATAAATACAATAATCCCGAAAAAGGGAGAGGCGGGAGGGATAATGTTAGCCTCCGTGTCTTTAGTGAAATCCTGATTCTCTATGCATGTTAATCTGAGAATCGTCATTTCATTACAAGACCGGAGGCTACCATTATGCATGTTGAAAGCCTTTTAACACCACATCAGACATATGCTCTACTGGCCTAAAATAATGTCTTGCAAATGTATCCACATTTGACCAATCTGCAGCTTTCAAGATATTCTCCAAACTTCCACCATATAGACAAGACTTACTTGCCATATCACCCCTAATAGAATGTGCTTTGAATTTTTCCATATTTACACCAGCCTGACTCATCACACATCTCACCCACCTAGATATTGTAGCCGTACTTACCGCTCTAAATGGTTTAACAAATGAGATTAACAATTGATGTTCACCATCCCTTCTGTTTTCAGCTACTCTACACTCATACTCTCTCAAACAATCCACTACACATAACTTCCTGCATTCATCATACCTAGGGTAAAACACAGAAGACGACATAGTCTTAGTCCTCTTATGAATTTCAAAATACACACCATCTGGAATAACATGTTTGTTATTAATCTCTAAACATTTCACGTCAGATACCCTTCTACATGAAATCAAACATAACAGAGTCGCTAGTTTAATAGAAATATTCTTATTAATGAAGTATCTATTTGAAGGCCAGTCACAAAACAATTTAAAAATCAAATTCACATCCCACATAACATCATAACGAGCCTTGGGAGGCCTCTTCAACCTCATGCTCTTCAAAACTCCACAAACCAAAACATTACTTCCAACATATTTTCCACCTACCATAGCATGACCTGCTGAAACTGCTGATCTGTAGCAATTAATGGTACGATAACTTAACCCCTTGTTAAAATGTTCCACTAAATAATTAACAAACTCTACTACAGGGCCCTCCACGGGATCCAAACACCGTTCCAAGCACCAACGCATCTAAATTCTCCACACACCTTTGTACCTTCTCCTAGTTCCCGGAGCCCAAGACTCCTCGAGTAACTCTGCAGCCTCATGCGAAAGTCCCTCGACACAACTGGATACTCTGATACTTTCCAAACAAGAAGGTCCAGCACCCCACTCAAAATCAAAGGATGAACTTCTCCCTGCTCGTTTACCAGCAAATCCTCTTCTGCTTTCATTAAAAAGGGAACATCACATGCCAATTCCAGCAATGCCGGAAACCAAGCCTGAGAAACCCAAAAAGGGGTGATCAGAACTAATTGACACCCTTCTCTCCTCACCTTCAATAATACCTTCTGTATCATTGCAAATGGAGGAAACGAATAACCTCTCATGTTCATCCATGTCTGCTGAAAAGCATCTGTTGCCAAAGCCTCTGGATCTGGCATCCAACTGAAAAACTTCTCCAATTGGCGAGTCAATCTCGATGCAAACAGATCCACCTCCAATGGACCCAAAACCATCTGAATTTTCCTGAAATACTCCTTTCCCAACATCCAATCGCTGAAATCCCTCACATGTCTAGAATTCCAATCCGCTACCACATTCTTTATTCCCGGAAGATACTCCGCTCTCAGTGCTATCTTGTTCTTCAGACAAAACATCCACAGCTCTTTTGCCACAATCGAACAATCTCTTGATCTGCAACCTCCCAAACGGTTTATATACGCTACAGCTGAAATGTTGTCCATCTTCAAAAGCACTGTCTGACCTTGCAATCTTTCCTTGAAACTCTTCAACGCATACAAACCTGCTGTCAATTCCAAATAATTTATATGCATAACTTTCTCCTCCTTTGTCCAAGCTCCACCTGTTTCTAGTTGACCCAGATGAGCCCCCCAACCTAACAGGCTCGCACCCGTCTCTAGAATAACATCTGGAAGGCAACCAAAAATTGCCCTCCCATTCCAAACCTCCAAATTGTGCATCCACCACTCTAGCTCTTCTTTTGCTTCCACATCCAACACTACCTGGTCCCCATACCACAAACCCGCGATCAATGCATTCGCTTTCACTCTCTGCAAAGCTCAATAATGCAGGGGACCTGGGATAATTGCTTGAATTGACTAAGAAAACAAACCTAGTATCCTTGCCAAATCTCTTAAAGACATACTCTCTTTCTTTTGAACTGTCAAAACCTCTTTCTTTATCATCTTTACTTTCTTCATAGGTAATCTCAAAACCTCCTGGACTGTATCTATTGTAAATCCAAGAAAATCCAAACTCTGAGCAGGTTGAAAAACTGACTTCCTCTGGTTTATTAAGAATCCTAAATTCTCTAACGTGTCTACTACAAACTTGAGCTGACTCCTCAATTCCTCTGCATCTTGCGACATCAATAAAATGTCGACTAGATACACAATTAAACGGAAACCTCTCTCCCTGAAAAAGGCCACAGCTACTCTCATCAACTTTGTAAAGCACCAAGGTGCTGAAAACAGGCCAAAAGGTAGACAAAGGAATTGGTACAACTGACCTCTCCATCTGAATTGAAGATAATTCTGGCTGCACTCTTTCATTGGAACAGTGAAGTAAGCATCCTTTAAATCCAACTTCACCAACCAATCTTTTGATTGTAACATGTCCCTTAGGAGGTGAATCCCCTCCATTTTGAAAAGTCTGTAAACCAACGAATGATTCAGACTCCTCAAATTTATCACAGGTCTCCAAACTTTGTCTTTCTTTTCCACCAAAAACAAAGTGCTTACGTAAACTCTTAAACGCTCTTCTATCATACAAATTGCTTCTTTCTCCAGCATCTCTTTCACCTCTAAATCTACAATCTACATCTGCTCTTTGGATAGCACTAACTCTTTTGGTTCCACACTCTGGAATGGTCTTTCCACAAAATCTATCTCGAACCCCTGAACTACATTTAAAACCCAAGGGTCCCTTGTAATCTTCCTCCATGCATCTACATAAAACCTTAAACGACCTCCTACTTTTCTGAGGGAAGAACCGGAAAAAGTCAGCATACTCACCTCTTGTTCCTTGACTTGACTGACTTCTTCCTCTTCCCCCTCTAGATCTTTGGAATCTTCCTCTTTGAGGGAAAAAACTCGAGGATCCTTGAAAACCCCTTCCTGATCCTCTATTTGCATAATTGTACTGGGAGTTAAACTGGGACCTTTGAAATCCTCGGCCAGCATACGGTCCCCGTCTACCGGCCCTGCCAAAAACACCACCAAATACTTTCCTCATATTGGTCATGTTTACCTATACTTTTTACAAAGCCTTCCCCAAATAATAAACCTTTTGCATCCTCACAAGGTTCTTTTATTGCCATATCTCCTAATTTCGGACTGATCTTCATTAGAACTGTCTTGTGTCTCTCTGCCAATAACCCTGAATTTGCGTTGCCTAAGAGCACCATAGCTCTCTGGCTCCATCCATGCAATAATTGCACATCCACCTGTTCTCCGTTAATATAAGCCTCTTCGGACATATCTAATATTTTTCCTAAAGGACCCAAAACATCCAATAAACGGTCCTGAGAAAGTTTCAAAGAGCGTTCCAATATTTTCCTTGGATCCTTTCCTAATTTAAAAAGATACGAAATTAAATCAGACTCCAGATTTGGAGTTTGGCAGACCTTGTTGTCTATCTGAGGCCTTGAGCATTCAGCTCTCAAAACACTCCTCACCTCTTTTTCTAGAGGTTTCCTTAACCAATGCTTAATAAATTTAGCAACATGGTCTTGCGGCCACCAATCCGCACTTCTTGGATGCCTTAATTCATAAGGACTAAACATTTCCCCGCCAAGAGGATCCTTCAAAATAATCTTAGAGGAAGAAGGTTGATCATTCTTTAGATCATCATAAAGATCATCATCGTGATCTACGTCAAAAACAAATTCGTCATACAACTTTTCTCCTCCTTCATTCCTCTCATCCACATCCATATTATACTCATCATCGGAGTCATCCTTTGTGCCGCCAAGGACACCTTTCCCTTGTGTACCGCAATGGATACCACTCTTTTTCATGGAGTTAAATCCATCTTTTCCTTTCTTATTCAAATGCTTTGTTTTCCTAGTTCTTTTTGACCCTCTCTTCTCTCTTTTATCTTCTTCCTCTTCTGAAAAAGACCAAAAGTCCTCTCCAGAACTACTATCTTTCCTTTTCTTATCCATAACGATCTCAATAACTTCCCTCATTGAACTCTTCACCTCAGATTGTATTAACTTCCTAAGGCTCTTTTCACTTATTCTTCCCTCAACTACTTGTTGGGTAACATTAGCCTCTTCAGAACTCATTTTAACTCCCTAAATAATAATATACCTTAATAACCTACAACACTAGACCAAGCTCTGTCAAAACAGCTGATATTGTACGCTCTTCCAATCTCCCAATGTAAATTTAAAAAAAATGTTTTTATTGAACTTAGCACGAACACGCTAACACAAAATGCCTAATAGCAATGGATTTCAACCCAAGCCAAGATGTCCGCTGATCTCACGCGAGATTTTGGCAGCCAATAACAATGAATATACTGCCTCTGACCTCACAGTCTCTCACACGCTCTTGCGCAACTACGCAGAAAGCCCAGAATTGAAGATAACCGGCAACACACGAGGATGTGCGCGGGTCTAAACTGCAAAGGAAAAGACTCCACGCGCCCCCTTCAAAGCCTTGATGACGCGCGCACCAAGCATAACGTTTACCCGCACGCGAGCACTAAAAACAGCAAAGTAAACACGTAAGAAAAAACTGTGTTTACTGAAAATACCGATCTTATTCCAAAAAAAGTTATACAGTGAACAACCAAAACTTAGAAATAAATTCTAAACGGCATGAATAAGCCACAAAGTTAATAAATCTTTAAATACTAATTTAAACAACTCATACAAACCGCTTCCAAAAATTAGAAGCTTAGCAGAAACACTTACATCATAAATTCAATTAATAAAAACACTCAGTCCATCAAACAACAAATCATTAACAGTAAAAAGACTGAACTTATCTGTTCAGGAGCAGCATTTAAAAGAGAATGAAGATTCCGTGCAGGAGACATTCATTGGTGTTTATGTTGTTCCAGTTCTGGATTGTTTGTAATGGAAGTTCTTTAAAGGAGCTGCTCGGGAGTGGCAAATAAAAGAATATGCATAATGGTAGCCTCCGGTCTTGTAATGAAATCAATGCAGCAGTCCCATGGGCATCCCCTTTCGATATTAATTTGAATGTTTGGGTGCAGAAGAAACTGCAGTTAGCACTTTGAAGAAACTAATTAATGATGTAAAAAATTATTTTTGTCACTAGGTCATTTTAAGATAATCCTTGCAAACTTCCAAATATAAAGCTAGTGGCCTTAACAATAATCCTGGCTTTGATCAGAAGCCAACACTTGAACCTCTTGCTTAACCCCTTCTGTGCTTCCGTCGGCCAATGGCCGTCGCGAGCACTACCTCGCTAGTGCTGCGCACGTCCGTTGGCCGATGCGGCCCCGCCCACTCTTTTAAACTGCCGCACCGCGGCGGAATTCGCGCCGCGGTTAAGCGGTTAAGAGAGGAGATCTCTATTGTGAAGGCAATAGATCAGCCTGACACTGGTATTCTGAACCTCTTGAAGCTGTTTCATGCCATTCTCAGCTGCTGCTTGGAAGTTCAAATAACTTTTTGTATACACAGGGGCACATGCAGGGTTGATTTTAGTTCTGAGTAAATGCGGGGTTGTGCTGCAGTCTGTGAAGAGATATTGCCCATATTTGAAATGGCTGAAGCAGACCCACTTCCTTGGCACCTAATAAAAGTTTCTTGAAAGGCAAGGATTCTCACAGGTTTTGCATGTAAGTTTCAACAGCTGACTTAAGATCTAAGGTTGGCACAATTATTTTAAAGGAAAGTTTTTCATTTCAAATTGTGTGCACCTGGTTTGTCAAATATGGGAGAAATTATTATAATGGTTATTATTACTGTCAATTTAAATATTATTATTATGATATATAAAAGTGGACGGGTACTAAATGGGAAGACACGGCATAGCCTACTTTTCAGGTGTTATTCTCAATATCCTCCTGCTGACTGTTAGCACTCACACATGCTGGGATTGCAACCATTGTAGACAATTTTTATCGAGCTACGGAGAGGACTCTAGGCAGATAAATAGGGCGAGGGCATGATGAATCAGAAAAAAATAATTAAAGAAATTAGTAACTACACTGGGGCTCCGTAAGATTTTGCCCATTTAAGACTCCAATTAAGTGGCATTTCAACTTCTTTTGAGACGCATATGATTCCTTTTACTGATTGGACTATGCCAGGAGAGGATATATGTTTAGTATCAGAGCTATGAAATCTGGGCAGGAGGTTCCTGACCACTCCCTACAGGATATGTAAATTGGCCATTGTTAGAACTGAGGGTCTCTAGTTGGCAGCGATGTGTACCTTTGTCCAAGTAGGGACCGTTGCTTCTAGTCAGTGTAAGGGGGATACACACTTTAGATAACCCCTATTCACCCCATTGGTAGCTTGGCATGAGCAGACAGGCTTATCCCAAAGGCAATGTTTAAAGTATTCGTACTCCAAACACACAGTAATACAGTAAATACACCACAAATGGACACCACACCTGTTTAGAAAAAAAGTATCTTTATCTAAACTTAAGACCGAAACGACAAAAATCCAACGTACAGGTAGTGAAATGGCACCTAAAACAGTTATTTCCAAAATAAAGCTTGTAGAAAACAAATATCTCCACCTGGGGCTATTACCGCGTTGTGACAGCAATAAATCCAAATTACGCCGCTGACCCCGAGATGAGAGGCATCGGGCATGGAGTCACACGGACTCTCCAAACAAACAGTACCTTGAAAATCGAAGACTATGACGATGCACAGCATCGTGGAGGTGAGGTGTCGGTACCGAGGTTGAGGCCGTCTCCCTAGCTGCCATGAGGGAGGTGAGGAGGCGACGTGTCGAAGAAGGACAGGGAAGGACGGTTGCGTCGGCAGTGAGGTGTCGGTTCCGATGTAAAGTCGGCGAGTGTGTGAAATCACTCTCGGCGGTTATCGGCGCCTCAATAACTTGATGCAGGCGCTGGCAGAGTCGGTTCAAGTGCTGGTGTTGGGAGGGCCGATAACTGCCGGCGTCGACAGGTGTCAAAGGGGATCGGAGCTGCGGGGCAGGAAGTGCGGTGCGTCGTGCACTTCACGAGCAGTGCTCCTGGCCACAGTGCAGGTTGCAGCGGCATCGCTGATGGCGTTGGAGATTGCTTTTCTTGCTTCTCTTAGGTTTCTTCCAGCTCCCATAGCAAGAACAACCTCCAGAGGCCCAAAACTGGAACAGGCACCTCCTGGCAGGTCAGACCTCTCAGAAGTAGTGTTCAGGGGAGCTGGTGGGGAAGTCGTTGTGTCCCTGAGACTTCAGAAGAGGAGGCCAGCACACACAAGCCCTTGGAGATTCTTCTTCAAGCAGGTTTCTCAGCAAAGTTCCAGTCTTTGCCCTTTCCTTGGCAGAAGCAGCAACTGCAGGCCAACCTCACACAGCAAAGGGGCAGTACTCCTCCTCACAGCTCTCCAGCACTTCTTCTTGGCAAAGGTTTCTCTTGAGTCCAGAAGTGATCTAAAGTTCTGGGGCTTAAGGTCCACTACTTATACCACATTTTTGTCTTTTTTCTTCTTTGTACCCTTGTCTCTGAGCCCAGGCCAAACCAGTTCTGTCCCCACTGGTGCAGTATGACCAAGGGGGTCGAGGCAGCATTGTGCAAGGGAGACAGGGCCCATTCAGGTGCAATGAAGACTCCTCCCACTACTCTAAATGCAGCTAAGGTCTATTCAGCTCAGTTCTGAGTCATCCAGGAAGGGCCAGCCACACCTCAACCCCCTCAGTGGCTGCCTACAGTGAATGCATATCCCCAGCCCCTGTCACTCCAAAACCAGACAATCAATACACAAAACAGCAGAGGCACACAGAATGGTTAAACAAGAAAATGCCTACTTTCTAAAAGGCTGGGTCCAAACTGGGGTGGTGTGGTGAGCAAAAGAATGATGGATTAAACCCAGATCCTTGTGACTGGGGGTGAATGTTTGCATTGTCCAGCATTCCGTCCGTCAATTGTTTCTTTTGCATATGTCACCCTAAGTGGGAAGGGTATGCCCAGACGTGGGTCCCGTCATCACTACACCACTGGATTCAAGCTAGCCTGGCTGATGAAGGGTGATGCCCTGAAACCGGTCCCAGGATGCTTGTTTCCAGTCCAAGGAGGACCTAGCAGTTTGGGCTCGACTTTTCCCATAAGGAACAGGGTCAAGACTGATTTGCATATGGCTGGGTCCAAACTGGGGTGGTGTGGTGAGCAAAAGAATGATGGATTAAACCCAGTTCCTTGTGACTGGGGGTGAATGTTTGCATTGTCCATCATTCCGTCCATCAATTGCTTCTTTTGCATATGTCACCCTAAGTGGGAAGGGTATGCCCAGACTTGGGTCCCGTGCTCACTACACCACTAGATTCAAGCTAGCCTGGCTGATTAAGGGTGATGCCCTGAAACCGGTCCCAGGATGCTTGTTTCCGGTCCAGGGAGGACCTGGCTTGGCAGTACCAGCTGGACTGTTCCTATAAGGAACAGGGTCAAGACTGACTTGCATATGGCTGGGTCCAAACTGGGGTGGTGTGGTGAGCAAAAGAATGATGGATTAAACCCAGATCCTTGTGAGTGGGGATGAATGTTTGCATTGAACAGCATTCCGTTCATCAATTGTTTCTTTTGCATACTTTCTAATAGTGGCATTTTCAAACACACAATTTAAAAAGAATCTTCACTAGAAGATGTGTTATTAAATTCTGAGTCCAGAGAGCCTAAACCCCAGTACGCTATATTGTCCCAATGGAAAGTTATACTTGTAAGATGTTACAAAGTATCTCCCATGTTACCCTATGGGACAGATAGCCTTTCAAAAGTGAAAAACGAAATTGGCAATATTTCACTATCTGGACAGGTCACACACACCAATACATGTCCTATCTTTCACATACACTGTACCCTGCCCATGGGGGTACCTTGGGCCTACCTGGGGGGTGTCTTATATGCAAGAAAAGAAAAGGTTAGGGCCTGGCAAGTGGGTGCACTTGCAGGTCGACATAGGAGATCAAAACTGCACGCAAACACTGATGTGGCGGGTCTGAGATACATTGACAGGGCTACTCTTGTGGGTGGCACAATCAGTGCTGCAGGCCCACTAGTAGCATTTGATTCACAGGCCCTGGCACACCCAGTGCACTTTTCTAGGGGCTTACCAGTAAATCAAATACACCAATCATGGATACGCAATCACAATAGTAATTTATACAGGGAGCACTTACAGTGGCAAAGTGCCCAAAGCATCTAAGCCAGCAAAAATGAAATCCAGCACAGTATCAAACATACAGGAGGCAGAGGCAAAAAGTCAAACAAGGGATTGTTGTTGGAAATTAGTATATTGGCCTAGCATACATGAAGTATTAACAAGGCATGTCGAGTAAATCAGGGATTATGATGGGACATTAGCCAGAGATGCCCTTTATTAGTGCAAGTATTCACAGAATATTAGCAGAAACTGTACACATAGATGGAACTGTGACTGAAATGAAGCCTGCCTATTTTTTTTAATCTCGGTTTATGATTGAGTTTAGTCAGCATGAAAGGATGGAATTAGAAGGAGATATTGAATTACTGCAAGGAAACAGCCTCTGGAATTGTTTAAAAAAAACATGGACATGAAACTGGACATTACATGTGGGAGGGTGTTCTCAGGAACACTGCTGAGAGCCTGTCTTTGGAATTTTGCTGTGAGTGAGTCTCATCAAGGCAGTTACACTCACTGTCAACTCTGTTGACATGAAAAGAGTGCTAGTCACAGGTGTCTGTATTTTATAACATAGCCTTCTGCCACCCAGCTCTGATAGGAGGCTCTAGGTGTGTGCAAGGGTTGAGCCTAGTACCTGCACACAGTAGCCTGTTGTAGAAGGGACCTTTCTGAGAGTGGTGCTGACCTGGTGTAGGCCTTATAAATTATGAGTGAACATTCATTATGCGAGTACGCCAGTACTTGAAATTATGAGTACTTTGGCAGAGTATCCTACTGGAGCACAAGTACAACTAACATAGCACTATAAAAATAGTATTAAATGCTGGGTTTATGGTCCTCGTGTAATTCTGTGCGGAAAGTAGTTTCACTGCAATTTTGCGTAAGTACACTACAACAAGTTCCACGAGTTACGCCCACCCCTAGCATTCATGTTGTAAGGCTGCAGTGCTTAACTGAAAGTGTATGCTTACTTTATTATACATTATGGGATACTTATCATATGGTAAAATGGAACCCAAGTGTAGATCCAATTTCACATTTATCATCTCTGCACACCTTCTGCCACTTGAGAAATTGTCATATTTCTCTGGTTAAGCTTCTAATTGAGATTCCAGGTTTTGGTTTCCCTGCTGGGTAACAGGAGGATCAATGGCCTCTCCACACAATACAGTTATTTGCCAGTGTTTGGACCTTTTTCAGAGAAAAGTAATGCTAGGGACAGATTCTGTGTTTAAATAATTACTTTTTTACACTGCAAAAGACATTCGAAGGCTCATCCCAAGGAGGACAAAGGCCAGACCTCTGTAGCCAATCACAGGACGGCTCACTTTAAAGTTTTAGAGGGAAGGGACCAGGCAGGTGTGGCAGGGGCATGGCTTAGTCTCTTACAGAAGACAGATTTTATGGGACCCTGAAGCCTGGAGGCCTGCCTGGGGTTCCGAAGCAACCAAGATTTAGCCAGGAAAGGATTTTTGTTATCATCTCTCCAGTGCCGGTGGTGCTGGCCCCTTTAGACCCACTGAGGGACAATAAAGGGATGGACCGGCTGGGGACCCTGGATGAAAAGTTTTCCCCTGGAACTTCTGAGGACTGGGTCTGCAGAGAGCTAACCGTCATCAGAGGGCATCCCCCTGATATCTGCTGCACGGGTATCCTGAAAGTAGCCATGGAGGCTGTGGGACCTTGTCCACAGGGGTCCCAAGAACTGACACACCAAGTGAAAAAAGGAAAAGTGATGAGCGTTGCTGCACTCTCATTCTGGGATCCCCAGGGACCCCACCACCCCCCGGGAACAAAGAAAACAAAGGGAAAAAAAGAACTGAAGCTGGAAGGTGATGATGTCGGATGTTCCACCTCCCCCTCGTGCCCATACATGGGGAGATGCGCTCACCTGACACAGTCTACCTCCATCACTGACTGCGGGTGCAAGAGTGCTGGATTCCTTCTCCTGCCCCCGCTGGTTACAGGCAGGTAGGGAACAGGGTAGGAAGCCGGCTCTAATACAGCACACAGGAGTTGCTTGAGGCACGTTAGGAGCTGGCATGGACTGCAGAGGAATTGGGGCTCCCTTGGCAGCCCTCAACAAAAATAAATGCAATTGGTGCCCAGGGGGAACAAAGCATATCAAAAGTAGAAAAAAAAGATTATGCACATATTGATGAGAATGTCTTGTCATGGAGTATGGGCTACGGAGAACCTGCAATGCTTCTGATGGAGGCTTCCCCTTTTTGAAACAAAAGCTGGGGACTGAGGTGGAATTGCTTCCACCCGTTCAATGAGGTCAGTGCGCCATATGGCACCCTGACGACATTAGCCAACCAGATGGATGTGAGGGATAAGCAGTCAGTGCTGTGGCCACAAACATGGGGCAACTTCTCCCCCCTGTGGGGGAGCAGATATGCCAGAGAGGCATTGTTGGAAATGGGGGGAGTCTCCTTTTCAGCAAAGTCTCTCTTAAAATGGTTCCTTTTTGGGGATCGGGTGGCTTCCCCCTCGAAATGAAAACATGGCAGCCATTTCCATTATGACTCACCTGCACCTGTGAGATTTTTGCTGCCCACCAGGAACAAATAGTAATTTTCTGGGGGGGACCGCCTCCCTTGCAAAGGAGCAGAGTTCCCCATAGGCTGGGCCACTGCAGATATTGATTACTTATTATATAATTCACATTATGCTTTTACCCACCTCAACTTGCAACAGGTTCAAGGGGTCACTTCACTTCAGCCTTTGATCTCCTACTGAGACATTTTGCTTCGACCTACCACTTCATGAGCATAGGGAAAGGGATCAGTCCGCTTCAGTCAAATATGTGAAGTTAACAATATGCTTCCACCCACCTCATCACAGGCAATGTGTCAGCCCACGTCGGCCATCAATTTGTTAGTGTGTCATTCATATTTTGCTTTCATCAACCACAGCCAACATCATTGGTCAAGGGATCAACCCACTTCAGCATTTGATCTTTTATTGTTGCATTCACATTTTGCTTTGCTTTTGCATATCATACCAAAGTGCAATTGGTCAGGCCACTTCAGCCACTGGATAACTTCAGTGTAAGTGATGTCATCCAGCCCTTTCACAAGGAGAAAATTTTTAAGCATAGTAGTTCCCTTTAGTGCCAGAGGTGATTATGGTAATATATGTGTTTGCCTTATTCTGTGTGTTGCAAGTTGAAATCATGTTTTTTTCCTGTTTTCTCTTTTATCTTCTTTAGGGAAATTCTTTGCATCACAGCCTGGAGTTAAATAAGTGATTTTTTGCTTTGTATTGGTACAGTTTTTTGCCATTAGTATTTCAGCCCATATCTCACACACACATAGCATTCTACTTAGGTGTGTATGTATATAAGCTGGATGAATAATACTTCAGTCCTGCTAATATTAATGTGATGGGCCATTGAATGACTACAAGTTGTTGATGTGAGTGTTGTGTTGGGCCAGTGGCTGTTGGTGTGAATGGCTTTGTGCAGTACACATGAAGTGTGTGAATGGACACTAAAGTAGCTGGCACCCTGTTGTGACTTTACTGCTCACTACCAGAAAGTTATGGGTTCAATATTTTGATACTGTTATTAGTTTTTACTGTCTGAATCTATTACTACTGGTAGCACCAAAAGCAACCGTTACAAGTCTGCCCTTCAGTAGTGGATGGCCTCAGAGGGAACATTAGCAGTCCCTGACAATTTTGGAAACGGAACATCTAGAACTGGATGGTGTGACTTGAGTGCATACCACAACACTTTCTTACCTACAATGCCCTGCAAACTCAAAAACCTTGGCTAGAATAACTTATTTCCCTCAAATTTTTGTGATGGAAAATTCTAGAACCTGCAGGGATACACAGCATTCCTGCAATCCAGAATTCCTACACTTCTCCAGATGAAAACGCTACACTCTCTGGCTGGTGTGCATGCTGCCCACCAACCAAGCTGATGGCAGAGTCTCTAGGGGTCTGTGACACTTTTTGCAAATTACGCACTGGTCAGATGCAAAAGAACTGGGATTCAAATGATGCATAATACATGATCAAGGAGGGATGAAGGCATGGGAATGGTGGTGCATCTCACCCAATAGAGAAAGGCTGAATTGTAATAGAATTTCAGTTCTGCCCTCTTTCCACAACAGCACCTTTATTTTACATTTCTGTTTTACATAAGATTGATTCATCTAACTGTGTTGTCTAGCATATGAGTAATATATAAATGAAGAAATGAATGTATATGGAAGTGTCATTCAGTGAAATCACTAACATCTAGTGAGCATGCCATTTTGTTATATTTATTTATGTGAGGCATTTCAAAATACTCATCATAAGCCTCACGGTGTTAGTGGATCTCGGTACACAATTCCACTGTCATACCAATCAAATTATTACCATAAGTAAACGTATTGACAAATCACTTTAAAAGACATAAAACCTTCATTCAACATACTACAAATCTAGACAGCTTTTTAAGCTGAGAAAGTGTTCACTGACTTCCTGAAAAAGCACCTTAGCGCAACATGCAGTAATCACCTTGCTATGCATCAATAAACCGGCCAAACAAAACACATCTCACCAAAACTCTTAAATGAAACATATAAATGTCTCAAAATCAAACAAGATAGGGGTCGATTCCGATTCGGGCCGGAAATTTCCCCGACCGAGCCGGACCCGGAGATATTTCCGACCGAATCGGACCCGTGCAGTCCGACCCGAACGAGTCCGATGCGTCCGTATGTTATCGGACACGAGTCGGTCGGACTCCCATTGAACTCAATGGGAGCCGGTCGCATAACGCGTACGCGGGCTCCCATTGACTCAATGGGTGCGAGGCGGACAAGGGCGCCCCTACAGCGAGTGCGCCGCGAGCGCTCGCGGCGTACACGCACAGGTAGGGGGGACCCTTGGGTCCCCTCTGTGTGCGCCTCGCACGCGGTACAGCGTACAGGGGTCCGACACGGACCCCCAAAGTACGGCTCCGACAGCGAGTTCGAGTCGGACGGCGCGAGTCGGTCGGAGCGGTCGAGGTGCGCATCGTACTTACCCGGCCGGAAAACGTCTCCATTGCGCGGTGCGAGCCGGGTCCGACCGAGTCGGTCGGAGCGGTACGGTCCGGGTGCGAGTCGGTCGGAGCGGTCGGGTCGCCCGGACGAGTCGGTCGGCGAGTCGCGATCGTACTCGCTCGGCCGGACCAGCGTGACGGTTCGGTCGGGTAACAGGCTTTCGCATGGCTTTTTCCCGACCGAATGGTATTGGGTGCGCCTCCGACCGAGATCGGAATCGGCCCCATAGTGTTAGGTTATCTAGTTATTGGTTGACTACCAAGTCCTGTAATTGAGCCGCCATCATTCTAATGCCTTTCAGCTAAACCACAAAGTCTTGTGCTATTGGGATGAGGCAGAGTCTAACCTCATCGTAAAACCCAGCCTAGTTTAAGTCATTGGTGGTTGAGAGTCACCAATAGCTAGATCATGGGGAAACTCTGGTATGGCACCTTCGGAATTAAATTTGGGACTTTTATCAGTGTCAAGACTGCGACTTCTATCAGTGTCATGACTGCTGGCAATGACATTAGCATTCTTGTTGACCAACTACCCAGAAGGCTGTGGTGATGACATCGCTACTGGTGGTGGATACTCTTGCAGTTTCCTGTAGTAGGACACATTGCAAGTTATCTCAGTGCCTCCTCAGATCACTGACACCATGATTCACTTCACTCTAATAACTGTCCATGGTAGGGGATCAAAAGGAGACTTGAACTTGCTTCTTGACATTTTGTCTTTCATTAGCACATCATCTACTACTTTGATGTTTTTACGTTTTGTCCTTCACCTCCAGCTTGTTCCATTCCTTTTTGCTTGAACACTGGCTTCATCCACTTCATTTGGAATCAATGAAGGGTGACAGGGCATGGCACTGATAGGTTGTCTAAATAGCAGGTGTCCTTGTGAGATGTTAATGTTAATGTTATTGGGACTTATATAGCGCAAACTGTTACCCGAAGGTGTCCTGGCGCTGTGTGAAGTCCTGGCTGAAACTACGTCGGTAAAGTTCTAGGCAGGTTTATTTAGAGAAAAGCCATGTTTTTAAGGCCTTACGGAAGACTAGGAGATTATTCATGCTTCTCAAGTGGGGTGGGAGGTCATTCCATGCTTTGGCCGCATTGGCAACAAAACTTCGGCCGCCCCAGTTAACCTTTTTACCCGGGGCACCACCACTAGATTAGCATCAGAAGACCGCAAAGCTCTTTTAGGTATATACCTGCAAAATTTTTGTTTTAGAAAGTCCGGCCCAGTTCCATGTAAGGCTCTAAAGACCAGACATAGCGCCTTGAACTGAGAACGCTTCCTGACCGGAAGCCAATGGAGCTCTTTTATTTTGGCTGAGATCGATTCAGACTTTGATGTGCCTGTAAGAAGTCTGGCTGCAGCATTTTGAAGGATTTGTAATTTGTTCAGTGATCCTTCATGGATCTTAAGCTATAAGCTATTGCAATAGTCCAATCTTGACATTATTAGCGCAGTGACCACTGTTTGTTGCGCCTCTTTAGGTAAGAATGGCATTATTTTTTGCATGATCTAAGGGTGTATGATGTTAGAGAAACCACTTTATTCACCTGGTCCCTAAAGCTAAGTTTATCGCTCTATCCACACTCCCAAGTTCTTCACCTTACTAATCGGGTTTGGGAGCGGGCCTGACGTTTCCGGCCAGCACCTAGGGGTCCAGAAGTTAGGAGTATTACCAAACAACATAACCTCCGTTTTTGTGGAGTTAAGTTTTAGGCAATTATGGGCCATCCATGTGCCTATGGCCTTCATGCAGTTTTGCAATCTCGATGCAGTTTCTTGGATCGCTTCTGGCAGTATAGTCACCACAATTTGTGTGTCATCCGCATATGACGTCAAATTGAATCCAGAGATTCAATTAAAGGAGCCAAGGAGGACACATAAACATTAAATAACGTCGGACTAAGTGATGACCCTGTGGCACCCCACATGGTAAGGAAAAAGACTCTGCTTCAAATTTGTCAAGGGCCACCGTTTGTGTTCTGTCCGAAAGAAAGGATTTAAGCAGCTTCCAGGCAGTGCCCTTGACTCCTATCTTGTCCAGACGGTCCATCAGCAAAGCATGGTGGACCGTATCGAATGCTGCAGACAGATCCAACATGATCAATACAGCATTTCCTCCCTGGTCAAGAATAGTCCTAATTTCTTCTGTGGATTTGAGGAGCGCCGTTTCCGTACTGTGGCTCTCTCTAAAACCATATTGAGTTGGATTCAATGCTTGAGATTTTTTCAAAAACTGGTTAAGTTGAGAGTTCATGATGGAGTGTTGCAATATTCTCACAGGAATTTGTACCGGTCCCATTCAAGAATTTCCTTCTCTAATTCTGATTTGCAGATCACTTTATTTAGTGTAGTCATGAGTCTTTCTACCTGTCCATTGGCTCGACACCATTGTGTTATCTTTCCACGTTGATTTATTTGACGTATCCACTAAAATCATGACTTTGAAACGACAGACAGTTATCACTGCAGACCTTGGGAGCTATCCCTAAGTTGAAAACATCTTTTCTATTTTTTTAATTACTGTCTCAGCAGTGGCGGACATTACACCTTCCTGCTCCGGATATTTTACAAAGTCATCAACAGATACCAGCTTGTGCTTTCATTCAGGTAAACTGACAAAGTCCATGCTAATGCAGAGCCAGGACCACTCAGTGACTTTCTGAAATGATTGTGACAGGACACCACCATATGGTTCAACTGATAGTCAATGCCAGGCAATCACACTAATGGGACGGAAAAGTCCTTCACATTGTGATGGAAGTGTACCCATGCTGTGAGTGCCCCCAAAAAACAATGATGCCTGGTTCCCTAGTTTGTTTTGCTTTGTCATGGGCAAACACAAATCATGCGTGTGTGCCTTGGCAAAGGCCCGTCCCACGGATTGGAGTTCTTTTTGGACTGGGAGGGGAGCCCAAAGCACTACCCTCATAGTGGTAAAAGGCTACTGCCTTTGCCAGGAGTTAAGAAGCAGGTCCACACTGGTGGCAGTATACCGTGTAGTGATCAATAGAAGTGAACAGGCATTTTTACGTGTGCCACTGGAGTGAGGCCTACAGGTTTACTCATGTGAAGTTCTACTGCGTGCTTAACTCACCCTTGGCCTACATCATGAAGGCATGTAGTGTTGTGCGGTGTGTGTTGTATATATGTGCTGGGTGTATTTGTGCCTGTGAATGGTACAAAACATGGAAGATTCTGGGTTCCATTTCAGAGACCTAGGGATAACTGCAGGAGTATGAGGAGGTAGAGGAATCCCCCAGACAGAACTGTGGATTTCTGTATTCAGTTGATCTAGATGGAAACACCAGGTATACTTCAAGGATGCTTTTTGGTTCAGAGAGAGTTCAGTGGAAATGGTCTGGGCACATCTCAGGATTGAGATGGGCCTGATAAGTGAGTCATAAAGAGTAGGGCTGAGGCCCTGGGGTAATATTTTGATACACATATCACTGTGGCTACCATCCTGGTGTGAACCTCCAGTCACTCCCATGGCTTGTGTTGAGGGGCTATCAGATTTTGAGTCGCTCCTGCTGTTACAGACTGCTTTCTGGTGGAAGGGCAGGGCAGAGAAGAAAGCACTTGAAATGAAGCAGTCCCCCAACATAAACCTCAAGGACACATGCTCTAAATAAAATTTAGTGTCTGGAAATGGACTATAAGAAGGGGAGCTTGAAGCCCCCAAATGTGTCAACTGTCAAGCTGCCAGTCTGGCTGGGCGAGGAGAAGCTCTGCTAGACATCTGCCTGTGACCAGGACTGGAGACTAAGGCCTGCCGGTCACCCAGCTGGATAAGGGGACATCACACATGGAACCCAAGACCATCTGCCCCTGGAGCATGGAGCACTAGTGCCTGCCTGCTTGCCCTGTGAGGAAGAGGAGAGTGCTGGAGTGAGTGAGGTCCAATGGGTTATCCTGGAGATTGGATCTCTGTGCATGAAGGCTGCACCCGCACAAATTGGCTCATAGCTTGGGTGCAGATGGACGTCTGCAACCTTGTATGCCAGGTGGGGCTCCCGTGAAGATTACTGCTGTGCTGATTGGGCTGTAGCCCATGTGCGAAGTCAGTGATCCTGTATGTCAGGTGGGGCCGCCATGAAGACTGGTGCCGAGCATATCAGGCTGTAGTCTATGTGCTGAGTGAGGACAATGACCCAGTATGCCACTTGGTGCCATGGGGAAAATTGTCAAGGAGGACTGTCAAAGAGGACTGTCTGGTTGAGACAGTGGTTGAAAAGAAAAGTTCACTGTGAAAACCCATGCAGTCCCAAGCCCCGACTGAGGAACTGCACCAAGAGTGTCAAATTCCCCCCACCCGTGGAAAGTTTTGAAAGAAACTTACCAGCATTGGAGGAGCATCGAGGCCATCTGTCTGCTGTCCCTGCAGAGCTGCATGTGAGTAACTTAAGGACACCCAAATGCTTCCCCTGCAGGGCCACTTGTGAGATAATCACCAGAGACAGCTGCTGCAGCCTCCGTATTTGCGAAGGGGTGCACTCTCGAAGACTCCTGTCGTGCAGGTCCTGCTGGTGCAGGTAAGAATGATTGACAAGCTGGAATGTCCCGGGGCAACTTGCCTGCCATTTAGCTCTTTGGCACTAAAACACTTTCGACTTTAAATGGAGTTGGAGTAGGACTCCTGAGACTCAAACTAATAAGGGGGCTTAACCTTAATTTTGCTTACTGTAAATGGGGAATAACCACTACTGCTAGCAAGAGAGGAATGGGACACAGGAACCCGCAAATTGAAAAACTAGAGCCCTGACCTTAGGGTACTGTGTGTATTGTTTGATGTATTTTACTTTGTGTTGGTATAAATATTCCTTTTTCATAAAAGCAAGTATTTGAATGGACAATCATTCATTGCTGCTACTAAGCACATGTTGAATTGTGAGTCTGTGTTCATCACTCTGTGTCTACCTCCCCCTGAGACGCTTTGGACTGCTTGAGCCGTACTACCACAGGGAGTCAAATGCTGAAGCAAAGCGGTACTTGGCCCAGTTGCTCAGGATCCATAGAGGGACGGGCACTGGGACATCAGGAGCAAAAGACCTCAACCCCCATGGTTGGGCCCAATAGCTCTTGCTTAACTGGTGGCCCATTCAACGGGGTTCTGACACACACCTTTTGTCATATCCTCAACTTGGTTTTAATGATTCCCAGATGCCCTCACAGAGCTAGGCCGAGAAAGTAAGGGGCTAAGGTGATTGGCATTATGAGCTGCGTTTCTCTCAAGAGTAGGCCACTGTCTGTGAGGGACAGTAAATCATGCACATAGTGCAGAGCTCAAAGACACCTCTGGGCAGCAGGTGTCTGGTACGGCATGGTGCCATGAGTGACTTCCTCCCATCGAACTAATTCCAGATATTCATCTCCTCGAGAGGCAGCACTATTTCCTTGATTGTCATGCAACCAGGCCTTGATTTGCCAATGACCAGCTTGATATATTCCTCTATCGCTTCTACTTGGTTTGCTTCTTCGTTTGTAAATTTATTTGGGTGGCTGGATAGGTAGTTTGTGGGATTTCCATGACCAGACCAATACACCACCACCTAGAACTAATATTTTTGGAGCTGAAAAATCCATTTCTCAATTCAGGGTGGTGACTTTTAAGCTGTCTAAATAGTGGAACAAGCAACTTCTGGTCAGTTTCAACTTGGAATTGATTGCCACATATATATATGTTAAAATGATGACTCCCCCCCCCGAATATGGAGTTTGCTTGCTTTTCTAAGTGGGAAAATCGCTGTTCAGTCTTAGTACTCTACTGGTATAAGCCATCGGGGTCCACTGTCCTGTGTTCTGTAGCTGCAGCAAAACTGCATCCACTCCAGTGGGACTGGCATAGATGAGGAAATCATTAGATAGATTCGGGTCATAGTACCTCATTATCGTGTTGGCAGAGAGGGCTTCTTTAGTGTGGAATGCCTCCTGCTGTTCGATTGTCCATATTCATGGGGTGTCTGGTTTTAAAAGGTCTGTCAGTGGTTTGGTATGGGTGGCCAGGTTTGAGATGGAACTCTCACAAAAGGTAACCACTCCCAAGAAACTTCTGACTTTTATGGCATTTTTGGGTGCAGCAGTTATCTTGACATCCCGAATCTTCTTTGGGTCAAGTGCTATTCCCTCCACTGTGAAACTGTATCAAAATAAATCGATACTGTTTCCGAGGAATTTGCACTTGTTTGTATGTAATGTTAACCCACTCTGTTTGATCCTGGTTAGTAGTGCTTTTAGGGTGAAATTATGTAGATCACAGTGCTGACATGAAGAAAGATGTCATCACTAACATTTAGTACACCAGGGACTCTTGCCAGTACTTTCCTGACGTATTGCTTGAATACATCCATTGCACTGGGAATTTCAAAATTGAGCAATTAATATCATTGAGGCCCAATGTTGTTGATGTATGTGGTGATGTATTGGGGCGCTCTGTGTATTTGAGTTGGTAGTTCCCTGCCATACGGTCATATTTAGAAAGCCACTTATTTCCATTGACCTCCACTACAGTGTTGTCTACTGTTGGAATTAGGTGCTGCTCTCTTTTTATGGCCTTGTTAGGCAACCTAATATGAGAGATATGGGGGTAGATCCTTTCGCTCTCAATGATTCCAGCAGCTCTAAGCTGTCAAGATTTTTTTCAACCTGCCCCCCAGACATGAAAGGGGATTCAAAGGTGGTGAGACACTACCAAATGCATTGATTTGACTGGTCACACTGGTCGATGTATAGCATCACACTACTTTTATAGGCACCCCATGCTATTGAAAACACTAGGAAAATCTTGCCGGACATAGTCAATAATATTCTCTTGCACATGGATAGTGTATGCGATGAGGCACAAAGCTTCTGCAATCTTGGTGCTGATAACATGGTTCCGCCTGAGACACTCACAAAAACCTTGGCTGAGAACTCCGGTATCATGTGTGATTGTAGTGCAGAAAGTTCCTGCTAGCATCAGAGGTTTTCTGCTAGCATATCCATCTATGTTGGTGGTGGTACCGGTGAGGGCAGGCTTATGGCTTAGCACTTTGTAGGTGCCTGGCCATAACACACATGGTATTGCCTGTATCAGTGAGGCAATTGAGCTCTGAACCCTGCATATAGTGACGGCAGTTTGGTTGCAACTGACTCTTAAGCTTTTCAGCATTCAGGATGGCATATTAAAATAATCCCTATTTTGAGTCTTTTTTATTTTTTTATTTGTTATGCTTTAAATTCAAGTAATATCAGTTTTATAATGTGTGAGATTCCCTTTTCATGCAAACTGTTGATAAATCATAGATGTCTCCAGTACGTTAAGACATTTTGTATTTTCCTATTCTTATCTTCAAAATGGAGCTCTCAATTGTAGGCTGACATTGTTCTTCATTACACACCTGCCAACAGGGCCACTCCCCATGGATGTTCAAGGCTAACATGGCATTGTCTTGTAATGTAAATATGTGGAGTTAAGCTTATTTACATTAGCCCCTTCGCCGCGGGGCAAATTCCGCCGCGGTGCGAGAGGGGGCGGGGTTGGGCGTGGCACTCCCGTACTCAGGACGGCTCCCGGCCATCATAAATCACGGTGGGCGTGTGCTCATGACGGCCAGGAGCCGTCCGAACTCCGCCCACTGATTAATTCTCCCGCAAAGGCGGGGAATTAATACCGCGTGGGCGGAGCGGCAACGTTCGGACGGCTCCCGGCCGTCATGAGCACATGCCTACTGGGACTCATGACAGCCGAGAGCCGTCATGAGCACTCAAGTGGTTAAGCTCAAACCTTGATTTATTTTGAAAACATTAGTTACCAAATTCTTATGAAAGCTCAGGTTTTTGAAAACTGATTAGGGGAGATCTTTGCCCAAGACGTGAATTGTCAATTCCTGATCCAAACTTCAATCTCAATCGAAGAGATACATCGGGGGAACAAGCTGAAGAAGCGAGTGCAGCCCTGCTGGGACTCCTGCCCTTGGTAGAAGCACAAGTTTGTTCTTCTATGGCAGAACTCTAATAACAAACAGCAAGATTTTCTGTTTTGAAAAAATGTATGCTGTGCAATCCATTCCAAATACTCAACAGGCAATTAGTGTAGGGTTTAGAAATCGTATTAGGGTCTAGGATGCTAGCTAACATTAAAAAATGTTTGAAATGTTTCTATTGTTCTCATTAATAACTATTTTAACTTCAATTTTATTCTCTTTCGGTGTCATTACCACATATTTTATCTGTATATTTTATCTGCACAACATAAAAACGTTTAAAATAAACTTTAAAAACTGCAAGTCCCAATTTCTTAGTGTAAAGTTTGAGGGGGATATTCACAAGAACTGGCAATAATTATCGCCAACCTAGGCTAATGCAATTTCACATAACGCCGTCCATCGCGGGAAACTACCGTCGCATTAACGGCGTATTCTCAACGCGCTGGCAACAGGCAAAAGTGTCCTGATAACGTGTCAAATGTCCGCGATAAAATTACCGGGACGCCGATAAAAAAGGAAACCCGAACGTGAAAAAAGTGGCGATGGGCCCAACAGCGATAAAAACATCAGCGATAAGCAGCGCCAGGCCTGCAATTCCCACGTCAGGCGGGAAAAATCACCATAAAAGCTGAAAAACAAAAAAAGAGAAATCAAAACCCAAACAACTGAGAAGCACCATGGAGGACGCTGAAGCAACTACAGAGCCCAACCAGAACCCCACAACCCCCCCGGAGGACCAGCCAGGGACCTCGGGGAAGGAGAAGGGCAAGGAGAAGAAGAAGAGGAACCCGCGATTCAGTCCACAGGAAAACAAGATCCTGATTAAGGAGGTGATAGAACACCACTAACAACTGTTCATCACCTCCACTGTGTCATAGGCACCCAAAAATGCAATATGGCAGTCCATCTTGGCCAAGGTGAATGCAGTTGGAGTGAAGAGAAGGGAAGTGGACAATTGCAAGAAGTGCTGGAATGATGTGAAGCGCAAAACCAAGCAGAAACTCGCAAACAACCGGAAAGCAGCAATGCAGACTGGAGGTGGGAGTCCAGCGCCACAGCAGGAGCTGGATGAGATGGAGGAAATGGTGTCCACAGTCATCAGTGGGGAGACGGTGGCAGGAGTTGGGGGACTGGACACTGCACAACATGACCTGACCCAACAGCAACCGGGTGAGTAACGACCAGGGACTGGGGGGACGGGGGGAGATGGGCACAACAGCACACATGCACAATTAAGTATAGCACAGTACACACCCACAATGACTCTGGATCATGTCCCTGATCTCCCCGGCATACTGCAGCACACATAGAAACAGCAAGTAGGCCCCCGTCAACAATGTACCCAGAGGGGGCCCTCCCCACACATCACCGATCTCACAACAAACCCATGCACAAGGCTGGCCCTCCACGGGGCAACAATGTAAAGTGGGGTATGCATGGCCATGTACTGGTCCAGCTTCAACACTCCACTGAATGTGACCAAAACATTCTAATTCACACAGATGTGTCATGTCTATTAGCAAGCAAGTATGAAATCATGGATGAATGTAGGGGTAGTGATACCTGAAAAAGGTACTCCCTGGGAACTGATATCAATGCGCATGTCTGACCGTGACCCAGACAGGCAGTGAAATGACTGGGAATGTGTGACTACCTGTGGCCTCAGTGCTCCTAAACAACAATCTCGCAATTTCCCAACTCGGCCCCACGTCAATGTAGGAAATAGGGCTGTGTGTAAAAATGCCTAAGTCCAAGTTATGTGGATGCCACAGCTCTGAGCAATGATTTGTTTGAGTGTGCAGCGGTTGGACTCCTGGGATGGTCTGTGCGTAAGTGTGAAGGTCATTCCATGCAAGAGAACTGCGAGCAAGGACCTCTGTGTGTGGGGTGTGTATACGATGGTCCTTGGTTAGCGCTGTGCATAGTGTGGGAGTCGTCATCAGCTGCTGTGGTATCTCTCAGGGGGTGCCGGGCGCATGCAATTCCAAGGTCGGAGGTGCAGATGTGCTCCCTAATGTTAGTTTGTCATCTGCCTGCATTCTGGAAGAGTGATGTGGTTTGGGGGGGGGGGAGATGTCACTGCTTCGCCTTCCGGCACAGTATTCCTGCTGCCTATTTAGCTGGTGTGCATCTCCCATGTTGCTGAGGTGTTCACTGTGCCCCCATCCCCCTTACGTCCATGTTGCTCATGTTGTGGGACTTGAGTCACAGGGTGCATCTCTGCATCAGGGTGGTTCATATCTGACCCCAAATGACACCCGCAATTTCATAGTTGACCCCAAATGACACCCGCAATTTCATATCTGACCCAAAATGACACCCGCAATTTTATATTTGACCCCAAGTGACACCCGCAACTTCATATTTGACCACAAGTGACACCCGCAATTTCATATCTGACCCCGAATGACACCCTGTTGTCTTATTTGGAACACCAATGACAGCCTTCATGTCATGTATGTGTACACATATGATACGCTGATGAGTGGGATTACGTACTACATCTGACACCCTGAAATGGCATTCCGAATACGTGACACCCTGAACAGCCTCTCTGTACAGAGGTGACATACCCACCATCTATTTGCCATTTGTGAGATTGTTAGCACTTAATGTTGCACTTACACTTGTCAGAGTGATGTGCTAATGCAGAGGACTGACATGCACACAGGGAATGTGTGTTGCAATGAATTTATTTGCACATGCTGGTCATGTGGTCATTTTGTACTGTTCCATGACTGCTAAGGACTGTCACAATGTAATGTGCTCATGCGAAGAAATTGTCAATGATTGTGTTCCTTCGGGCCATTCCTGCTGCAGCTGCAGTGGGGTGTGGTCCACCTGCCTCATCTTCCTCATCACCGTCCGGTGCATCTGGCACTTGGATCCATGGGGCATTGCTGCCTACACAACATGCAATGATCAACTGGCACACTATTTATGGGCTGTACAGGAGTCTACCACCTGTGATATACAGGCACCTGAAACGTGACTTAGACACGCCAAATGTGCACTCAACAATGCCCCTGGTGCGTTTGTGGGCCACATTGTACTGCCTCTGGGCCGGGGTGTTCGGGGCTGGGAGGGGTGTCATCATCCACGGGCAGAGTGCATATCCCTGATTACCTGTGAGAGGTAAGTGAGATCAGTGTAAACTGGTGGTTCTGCATGCTGTGTTGGCAGACTCACAAGTTTTGTGGTGTGTGATTTGTGTGACTTTGGGATTCATGTTTGCCATGTATCGCTTCTGGCAAATGTGCGGGGACAATGTGTGTTACGTAGCCTTACAGCTGCTCCTCCCTCCCTCGGGCCTATTTACTTGTGTGCGATGCGCGGTTGCATCACTTGCACTCCTACGGCCCACCTTTGTCATGCCTGTCTGCGCATGTCCGCAAGCCTGACAACGACACTGTAATGTTGGCCGTTGAAGGTGGGCGGCCACTTGTGTGTAGGCCTTGGTAAGGATAGGGCGGACACAGATGTGGAGTTCAGGCCTGGCTGAACTCACGCTGCGATTGAGGCTAGGCCTTTGGCTCATGCTGCGGCAATGAAGGTACACACACAACAGTTGGCATGTATGAGCCAAGACCCCGAGCGCTCCTTCATTTTTCCATTCAGGTGAGCCCGCCCTCCGGGTGCATGCTACTGTCATGTCATGTCATGTGGGTAACACGATCAAGCATAAAACGCTTTGGGTACGAGTGGCGGCTCTCAAAGAGGGCTTGCCACTTACACATGTAATACATACTCTTGGCCATCAGGGCGTGGGACCACACGCTGTAGGCAACACTCTGGCTGACGAGGCAGCCAGAAATGCAGTAGCCACATGTTCAGTAGCAGCAGTCACGAGGTCTATGACAAAAGTCGATACCGACATACTGGCAGCCATAGCGGCTACCAGAGACGGGACGTAATACCCACAGGGCTTTCCGTCCAAATATGAATAACAATTGTCCCCGGAACAAGTTCCGACAGTAACAATTCCTTCCGTTGGGGATCCGCTGATTCCCAACGAGGACCGCAGACATGCGTTGATCACAGCTGCACATGAGGGCATGGCTTCGGCGCACGCCGGTGTATCAGCAACGGTGTCCCTCTTGCAGCAACGTCCTGTTTCTGCCCCCGCATGGCATTGCTGATAGCTCTCTGTGGCCTTCTGTTCCCACTATGAAAGCAAGCTTCAACAAATTAATGAGGCTCAAAGCACTGTTATTCCAACATGAGGTTGCCTTAACCTCGGCCCGTGAAACATTCGAGCTACAGGTGGCTCGGACATCAAGTGAAATACAACCCCTATTAAATAGCAATCTCCCACTACATTTTGGGGAGTTGATACATCAATTATTCACTGTTTCTGACACAGGAGGCCTTGCACCTTTTTTTAAAATTTTTGGGCTCAGGTCTGGTGTCCTCGTTTCAAAGGATATTTGGTGTAATTCCGGCTTTTATTCATTCCATTTTCTCCAGCGCTTTTGCTGGGTTGCCGTTGATCCTCTTGCTCGCTGGTGCTGTCCTGGTACTTGTATTACTACTTCATAATGGCTGCCCTTCATGTGGTACTCGATCATCCGGTCCAGCTTGAGCTGTACCGTAGCCGATTGCAGGAATTCCTTGGTTGCCTGCCTATGGCTGTTGTGGGTGCTGCCTACACTGTGACTTACAGATACGCATACTTTACATGCGTTCATCCAGTTTTTGGTGCCGCGACTGTCCTTTCTCCTGGGCTTTGGATTTGTGCCTCTCAAACGCCATACGGCCTTGCCCTGATTACGACCTGTTGCTGTGGCCCCTGTTGCGTCATGATCAGTCATGTGCAACTGGTACCCGCATGCTGATGGCGGCCGTGAATGGAGTGCTGGCACAATGGGACATCTGTGAAGGGGCGTCGCGCCTGCTGCACCACAGCTGCATTGATTACGATACAGGATGTCCAACCATGCTTTTTGAAGCAATGGATTATGATGAGCACGTATGCTCCTTCGAGTTGTTGAATTGGGTGTTGTCCCTCCTTGTCTTTGAGGAGGGGACCGTCTTTGGAACACCTTGCCTTCCAAGGTTCAACGGATCTCATATGATTCCGATGATTAATGTTCAACAGGACGTTTTTATTTTCTTCTTCTTCTCGTATTTTACCGCTAATCAACCTTATTATGATTTTGATTTTATTGAACTTTGCCTCTGCTATGCTCAGTGCTTTGACTCTGCTTGCGACTTGGACCTTGTTTTTCTATCCTTCTGCAACCTTCCCAGAGGGAGGGTGTCATGTGGATTTAAGGGACCCCGTTGACATCTTTAGGTTGGATGGGTCCGGAGGCCATGATGCTGCTTTTGCACATGACACTACAGGCTTATTCTAATGCAAGAATGTTGTCGCTGATCACCTGCGACCCGCTGGCTGTGCTGGTTCCCTGCTTGTTCCTGGAGTTTAGTCTGTGCATCGTGAGCAAGGTCAAACAACACCGTCCCTTGTTATTTTGATCTGGTCAGGCCCTAGCACATAGACAAAACATACCCTACAGCTGATGTTTGTGGAGCACGCACCTTTTTATGATATTGGGAGAATGCATGTTAAATGCAGTCACACTTGAGGAGGGACTTTTCAAGAATGAAGAGCTGAATGGAGCTGTGATGTAGGGACACGATCTTAGAGGTATGGGGTCTGCTGTACCAACCCAGAGATCTTCTATGATATCATCTTAGTTTTCCCGTCCATGGGGAGGGAGTGTAGGTTTTATTGTCCTGTCTCCAGAATCAGTATACAATGATTTCTCCTTTTATATTGTATGTACTTGCTACAATGCTGTCAATGTTTGTATTTTGCATTCTAATTTTAGTAGTGGCTCGTATACTGCATTTCAGAGCACGATAGTTAATATGAACATTTTAAGCTAACTCAGTGACTCTGTCGGTCTCTTGTTGTGGATGGGTACGGGAGTCTGTGCGATAGGGAATGACCTGTTACCACGATCCCTGAGTGATTAGGGGAGTGTTGTGTTTTGGGTTGTCTAAACGCCTGTTTCTCAATCTGTGTATAGGAGGGCAGGTGGGACACTATAGCTTGCTGGTCGTGGGCTTGTGGGTACTAAGGTTGTAGGAAGGCGTAGCCCCTATATACTGAAGTCCCGCATTGCTGTGCATAGTTCTGTGTATGTGCAGAATCCCTACAACACTACATTGCAACATTGTCGATTGAGGGCCGGGTGGCGCCGACACCACAACAGAGACACACGCCATAGTTACTTTGGTGACCATCCCGGAAGTGGACCACGCCCAGAGTCCCGGGCTGTTAATTCACACTCCTGCGCTGGACTGGCGTACGCCGGCCCAGCCCACTATGCTTACGCTTACAGGGGGGGCGACATAGCTACATGTCCAAGGTCTTCCCCACTGCCTGAGGTGACATGGTTGCGTCCACTGTCCACAACACTACAGACACCAGCAGTATATGTCCACATGGACATGTCTGTGCTCTGCATACTCAAGACTGTCCAGCACATCACCGCCACACTTGGCATTGTGTACATTCTCATTCATGCTTCCATTGCCTCCTTCGCACATTCTTGGTTCCCACCTCCCCACCTTCTGCTGTTGTGTGGCAGAGGGGCTATGCCTTTGTGGATGGTTTGTCTACATGTCTGGCCCCTGTTACCACAGTTACTTGTGTTGTTGTGTCTGGTAGGTGGGCATGTTTGTTGGCATGTTGTATGTGATTTTGTTACGTGTGCATTCCCACAGTTGTGAGTTGTATGATTGTGGAGTTGAGGTGTGTGGTGTGTTCCGTTGGTACTTACCAACGAGCAGTGCATTTCCATAGGTGCCATCCTGGAAGCGCTGGTTGATGATGGACTGTTGGAAGATGTAGGAGTCATGCACACTGCCTGGGAAGTTGGCGACGACATTGGGGAACAGTCCACTATTGCCTGCACATTGATGGGATGTGTGTGCTTTCTGTTGCGGTAATTGTGTGCAGTGTCGACAGGGGGCACAAGTAGGACATGTGTGCAGTCAATTGCCCCCAACATGTGCCGGAGGCCAGCTATGGCGTAGAAGCCTTGCTTGGTCTCCAGCTCTTCCGGCGCAGTGTGGGGGAGGTGAAGGTGCTGGGGTATCAAGCTGATGATGGCATCCAAGACAGGTGTGAGGAACTTTGATGGGGCTGGCTGTGAGACTCCTCCGACTCTGGCAGTTGTTGGTTGGAAGATACCAGAGGTCAACAAGTGCAGCACAGCCAGCAGCTCTGTCTGCGGAGGGATGTTGGTTGTCCGCTGTGTTGGTACCGTCAGCCTGTGGGCAATGTGGGTCAGGATGCGGAGGATGGTTGTCCTTTTGAGCCTGTAGTGGGCAATGACATCCTCTGGCATTAAGTCTCTGAGGCTGGTGCGTTTTCGAAAGGTCCGCTGTCTTGTTCTGCGTTGCCTCGGTGGCAGTCCGGGGGGGTGGTCCTGGGGGTGGGGGTGGTCCTGGAGGTGGTGGCGGTGGGTGTTGTGGCCCTCTTGGGTCTCCAGGCTGCATGATTAGTAGCTCCATGGCATCTGTTGGTCTTCAGATGTGGCTCTGGGCTGGGCTCTCTTTATGCTGAAGGTTTTCGTCGTACTTAAGGCCAGGAATGAGCAGGTCTTAAGTCCCTGCTGCTAACGTGCCTTATCGCCTGTTCTTGGACCGCATCGCCGATCTGGCTGGTCGCTGAGAAAATCGCAAAGTGGTGTTATCGTGGGTTTTTGCACGGGAACGCCTACTCTGCATATGATTAGCGTTAGTTGTCGCTGTCAGCCTTGGCGATGTTTTTGGCGGCAGCTATCACAGGATAACTGACGATGTGGGCTGTTAGCGCAGGCTTGTGAATGGGGCGATGAGTCTATCGCCACTTTCGTGGTGGTAAGGTGCAGCTAAATCGTCGATGAGTCCTTGAGAATATGCCCCTGAGTGTGTTGTCCTTATAGGGTATATTATCAAGCCCCTTATCGACGCTTTAGCAGCAGTTTCCTAAAGCGGCGATAATGTTATCGCCCGTTCTTGATAATATGGCCCATTGTGAATTTCGACAACAGCTCTGGAGCAGGTTTGGCTTGATCTTATCACACCAGATCCTTGGGAAGTGCAGCTACCCTCTCCATGGGTGTGTTTGCTTACAGGGGGGAGCAACAACAAGCCCCACTTACACTGGGCCCCTTTGACTCCACTCTAGTCAGGCCAGATTGGCTGTCTGGGCTGTGTGATCAGCACCAGTCCTTGCTGATGATGTCAAGCACAGGTGAGTTGAGGCCTGCTCCTCTGCCAAGTTGTTGGATTGTCTCCAGTGTGGTGCTATTGGGTGCTGGCAAAACTGACATGGATGGAAGTTGCTGGTGAATAGACTGGTCACGCACCCGCTGACTGCATGCGTGCCTGGCACCCTTTACATTCTCCACTTACACACCCTGGGAGAGACCACCTCAGCGCAATGTGCAGGATCATCATGCTGTTCGTCAGCAAGCGGGTCAAACCTAATACATAACACATGGGTTCCTACAGAAAATAAGGCAAATTAATGTAACCTCCTTAAAACTGTTTCATGTAATGATAGCAACAGGCAAATACTGCTTAGTGCACGAGAGTGAATGTGAAACTTTCATCAGAGAGCAGAACTTGTTAATATTTATTTTCTAATAAACTCACCTCTCAGAAACAGGCAGTTTGTGCTTTAGTTGATTCACGAAAATGGCTTATTCGTGCCTAAATTTGGTGCTGTGGTAAACGTCAGCCTCTTGGATGTAACTCACATACAGAACTTATTCCAGGTCTGCATTATTTCGACTCTGGATATTTCCTTGCTGTTGCCAGCTGAGATGTTTACTGAACTTTCCTTCAACCATGTGTTTACCGTAGGTGTGCTGGTTTGTCCTAGATTTTGACTATTTTTGCCTGTTAAATAATGATTTGCTGCAACAGATCTAGACCAATATTTTGGACCCACCTAGCCTCATTCTCTGACCTATCTACTATGAAATCAAAATGTTTTCTGTGGGCCTCAGTTTTCAAGGTTGGCATCCATATGAGGGACACCTGCTGTTTGACGATATTTTCTTACCTCTGGTGAACTTTGTTCATGACCTACATGGAAGAGAACATGTGAGGCAATATTTTGATTGGAACAAATACCACACGTCGGCTGAAACAATAAAGACTCTCTGGACGGCCACTTCAACCGGAAACCTGCACAGACCTTTGAGAAAAGTTGCAGAAGCAACTTTTACGAAATGCACATGAAGAGGAAGTGATTTGCCCTATCTGGGACAGATGATTGCAGCTGGTGCCCTGTGAATGGAGAAAAGGAGACGAGACAGCGAAGGGAACTTCTGAACAAGAGCGGGACCCGGCTACTTTGCTACATTGGGCTTACAGGAACCTACATTCCTGCATGACTCCATTGGCCTGGATATACAGGGCGAGCTGGGAAGCAAGAAAGATAGAAACACCATTCAGCAACAGTGCCCCTCTGGGGGGAACGGAGTCAAACTGGGAGCAACAACTCATGCAATTAGAAGCTACATTAGAAAACACAAGATTGTGAGAAATTGCCACGAGAGATCTACCCAAGAAGTAAGTAGGGGAGTGCTCTCAGTGAATGCACAGCAATGTTGCACTATCTGATCAGAGTATAAAAAAAAGCCGCCCAGTCTCGTAAAGCACAGTAACACAGCCCAGGTAAGATCAAAACCTATTAATGCACAATTCCAGAGCAACAACTCTTTGAATATTAATGGGCTATTATATCAACCTTAAAGAGAAGTACATAAATCAATAGTCAGATAGATATAGACAGGATTAAAACTGAAGCTCGGAAAGGCAAGAGGCATAGTGTCACACCTCGGAACACTAAAATCCACCACATGACATCGAAAACCACTGAGAAAGCTGAAGTGAGATTGTGAAGTGACAGGTTGGAACCCAGCCCAGTAGTGCCACAGCTTTACAGAATAGCAGGATGGCATAAAAAAAGCGAAACAACGACCAAGGGGGTCAAGGTGACCTGCTTATCAGACCTCCTGGAGAAACTGAATAATTCATTTACAGAGTAACAATAAGCAGTTAAATCAGAAATGATATCTGCAATTAGAAACATTCCCAAAGACATCTGAGTAATTGATGACTTTGTGAGCACCAGTGAAGAAGAAATCTCATCAATGAGAGAAACCCTAGATAGAAATCAAAATAATGCCACTACTATATCCTACGCGTGAAGAGAGCTCAGAGATAAAGGGAAAACAACAACTGCCCAAATACACATTTTGACAACATTTTGCCTTTCATATTAAAGAAATAATATAGGGCTGTAAAGAGGGCATGGGCATTTTAATGGTAGAGGAATTGGAGGGCAAGGCAGTGACACAGGTGAGCAATGTGCTCCGAATGCTCACCAGGAGAAATTCACTTCCACAGTGAGAGAGGTCAACTACGATAACATAGTAGGGAACCCTATCAGTGTAGGTGGTTTCAACACAGTCCCACACCAATACTAGATAGACATTCTGTAGATAGATACACTCAAAAGTGGGATTCCAAACTCTTTGACCAGGGCCTTTCCAGACATTGGAGTGCATGATGTCTGGAGGCAAACACAGCCCACTAAAAAATAAGTCATCTTTTTTCTCAAATCCACTGAAGATTCTCTATAATTCATAAGATCTGGAGCACTAACAAGCTAATGGAAAAAATGATCAAAATATATATTCTTTGTATCATGGTATGTGACCATGTCCCAAGAAGCAGGTCTCGAGTTATGGTTTACTGATTAAGTCTCAGTGAGTGCCTGGGAGCAAAATTAGAAACATGCTTGCACTGAGTCTATAGCAGGAAATGAAAGGCTGGTGGTTCTTGCAGAGTGTCGGTGCTCTCTGGACAGAGGATTCCTGAGCCTGGAGACTGCACTATGCAACATCACTCTGATGATAAACTAAATTTCCCAACAGGCCATGATCTGTCACATAATTTGGAGATGCAACTGCCATCTTGGAGATCTAAGAATAAGTTTGCTCATGGCCCACTTAAGGCCTCATTTATGAGGTTTTGCCGTAGGGCAGCACCGCAGTCCTTCCTGCTGCACTGCTCTACGGCAAAAAAAAAGGGCAGAAATGTGCTGTATCTATCAGATATGGCGCATTCCTGTCCTTTTCCCCTGCACCGGCGCACAATGGGCTGCCGTGCGCCAACGCAGGCACCTTTGCACCATGGTGCAAGGGTGCATGCATTGCGGGTATGATCATTTTTGTGCAGGAAGGGAAACCTTCCTGCACAAAAACAATCACAAGAGGCTTGTTCCTCTTTCTATGTGTGCTGCAGAGTGCAGCACACATAGAAAAAGGAAAACAAGGAGAAATAAAGATATTTCTCCTCGTTGTGCCTCCCTTACGCCTCCCCTGGGGGTGCGTAAGTTTTTGGCGCTACCTCAGAGTTACGTTTTCTCGTAAATCTGGGGCAGTATCAAATAGCCAGGGATGTTGCTGGGAACGCCCCAAGCAACACCCATTGCACGCCCCTTTAACGCAGAAAACTGTGTTAAAGGGAACAATATTTACGAAGCAGCATTAAGCCACAAAAAGTGGCTCATCTCTTGTATGTTTAGTTTCCGAAATTATAAGTTTAACACCAATAAACATAGAGCTGCTTACACAGAAATATTGTGAAGATATGTCCAATCACTGTTATAGTTAGATTCAGGACATTCTGTCAGAAACAAGCTAGCCAGTTTAAGAAGCTACTCACCAGGCATGAAGAAATCTAAGTTTGTTCTCTACCCTCGCTGGATTTTGAGATGACCACATTTATGCTGCTGCTTAAATGATTATTCTGAATGTTATCATGCTCACACTTCGCTAAAACTAAAATCGCGCCCGCCAATAGTCACTTCGAGCGAGCGTTCAAGTCATTTTCTTCTTGCCTCGCGCTTGACTCTTCATCGCTCATGCGCCCATCTGAAGCCTCGCACTTCAACTGTTTTTTTCACTGAGACTAGTGTTCTTTGAGCATGCTCGATCAACTTTTGAACTGGTTATTCAGAATGTTTTGGCTCCGCATACAGGAAACAAGGTGTGCATACCAGGGGACTTATTATGTAAAGGGCGCACCTTCCGTGTTTGTGCCCGACACACCTTAAAACAGGTGCGGTGGGAGAAAACAGGGAAATTGCACCCTATTACATGGAATGTTCAGCCCTGGGGGCAGCCACAAACTCATGCTGCCCCTGGGGCCAGTGCATTCGTGTGAAAAACTGAGAGACTACTTTGTTATGTTATGTTATGTTATGTTATAGGGGTACTTATAGAGCGCACGGCTACTCGGAAAGAGTGTCTAGGTGCTAAGAGAACCGCCTGGCTAGTCTGATTGCTGTCACACAAAGAGGGAGAGACTAAAGTTGTTGATGAACCAGCCAGGTTTTCAGCTGCTTCCTGAAAGTCAGTAAATCAGGCACCTGTCTGAGTGGCACCGGCAGAAGGTTCCAGGCACGGGCAGCCTGCACTTGGAACGAGCGGCCGCCAGTTCGAATACGAAAGAATTTGGTAACGGCCACCTGCTGTCGAGAAGATGACCTCAGGGTTCTGCCGGGGACATAGTGTAGAACTCTCTTTCTGATATAGTGCGCTCCCGTGCTGTGTAAAGCCTTAAAAGCCAAGACTAGAGCTTTGAAGTGAATTCTATTACGGACTGGCAGCCAGTGCAAGGCCTTCAGGTGAGGAGAAATCTGCGCTCTGGGTCCAAGCATGAGAACCGCCCTGGCGGCCACATTCTGGACCACCTGAAGTCTGTTTAATAAGTACTCTGGGAGACCTAGGTATTAAACAGTAACATAGTCCAACCTGGAGACAATAAGAGCTTGGACCACAGTCTTTCTGTGAGTGAGAGATAACAGGGGGGCCATGTAAAGATTAAAAAGTGTCGGGCTCAGGATGGAGCTCTGTGGGACACCCACTTTCAGAGGGGGGATGGGAGCGGGAAAAGGAGGGGACCAGACCTCTTGGTGTCTATCCTCCAAGCCTTTGAAGCTGCTTCGTGCTTCACAGTGCAGGCGGCAACCCGCCTGCACTTTTTTGGGGGATTAGAGATCCCCTCGCAGGCGGGTGCAGTGATTGACTGCCCCCATCTGCAAGGGTATGTATGGGGGGTCCATGGGATCCAATATCAAAAAAAGTGGGGGGGAAAGGATCACTTGTACCTGAGTAACCAGGGTTCAATGTGCTTGCCGTCTTTCTAAAAAAAAACTCAATCACGTACACAGGCCGTGAGGCGGTATATCTTGGTTCTCCACCTTAATTAAAGACGTGACAGCATCATCATTGGGTTTCTTTTTTCAACATGCTGTCCTCCACCAGGAGGGAAAACCACTGGTTATTGCAGTAGTGATTAGTAATAAAAAAGTGAAAGTGCTCAGGTGAAGTGAGTTAAAAAGGTAGGGACCGCCTATTCTCTAAACTGTATCTTTATTCAGTTTGGAATGTAGGTGAATAAAAACAATGTTGTGCTTAGAGAGATGAGTTATTAGTCTCAAAGCACTGCGTTGTCCGTATGCATGGTCGACATGTTTAAGCCCCTTGTGGTCGCCCTTGTGGGTCGGGGGGCCTTCATCAGGACCTTTAAAAAAACTGGGGAACTGCGTATTTGTCACAGCTCTGGTGGATACAACATTGGTACTCCAATTATAAATAGGCCAATTAGTACCTGTAGAAGTGGAGGAAAAGAAAATACTAGTATTGTAAATACGATGTTATCAAAATGCATGTCAAGCACATTGAACCCTGGTTACTCAGGTACAAGTGATCCTTCCCCCTTTTGATATTGAATACTACGACAAGGAAGTCGAATGGATCACTGCCTCTTCCTTCTCCCCCTTTTTGATGAGATAGGGTCCATGGGATCCCCTTTCCCCCCTCCTGAGGGTTGCCATCAAGGGGCGCACTGACAGTGCACCACCCTTCCATTTTTTTGCCTTTGCCTCCTGTGTTTTTGCTGTGTGTTGGACTCCGTTTTGCTGGTCTAGATGCTTTGGGCACTTTGCCACTGCTGTTCAGTGCCAAAGTGCAAGTGCTCCCTTTCTAATTTACTGTTATGGATTGGTTTTTCCATGATTGGCTATTTGATTTACTTGTCAGACCCTAGTATAGTGCACTGTGTGTGCCCAGTGCCTGTAAATTAAATGCTGCTAGTGGGCTGCAGCACTGATTGTGCCACCCACAGAAGCAGCCTGTAAAATGTAACTCTGGCCTGTCATTGCAGAGCCTGTGTGCATTCTGGGATTGCCATGTCGACTTGGCAAGTGCACACACTTGCCAGTCCCTAAACCTTCCCTTTTCTACATATTAGTCACCCCTAAGGTAGGCCCAAGGTACCCCTGTGGGCAGGGTGCATTGAATTTGAAAGGTAGGACATGCCCTGATATGTGTGGCATGTCCTGATAGTGAAATACTGCCAAATTCGTTTTTCACTATTGCAAGGCTACCTGTTCCCATAGGACAGAATGGGGAGTTTGTTTATAACATCTTATAAACATAACTGGCCCTGGGAACAAGGTAGAAAAATAAAGTTTAGTATGCCTGAACTCAGAATGTTAAAGTGCATCTTTTAGTGAGGGTGATTTTTACATTCTGTTTGAAAATACCACTTTTAGAAAGTAGGTATTTTCCTGCCTAACCATCCAGTGTGCCTCTGCTAGGTTTGTGTATTGCATGTCTGGCTTTTGGATGACAGGGGCTGGAGAGGGGCAGCGGCTCCAGAAGTCTGATGAGTCAGGGCTGGGCTGAATAGGCCTGGTCTGCATTTGGTGTGGTGGGAGGAGAAGCACCTGCACCTGAATAGGGCTGTGCCTGCCTTCCACAATGACGGCTCCGCCCCCCTGTGGTGTATCTGGAGCTAGGGTTCACACTGACAATGGAGGTTGTTGTGCACTTGCAAAGTGCCCCACAGAACTGGTTTTGGCTGGGTACAGACACTCTCTGCCTCAGAGAACAAATAATTTTTGGGTATAAAAAGAGGGGCCCAGACCCCAGACTTTTAGATCACTTCTGGGAAATCAAGAGGAACAGTTACCCTGGAGAAGAGCCAGAGAAGTTGAGGAGGAATACTGCCCCTGTGCTGTTTGCTGTCTGGGGTTGGCCTGCAGCGGCTACTTGCTGCCAAGGAAAGGAGAAAAGGTCTTTGCTGTTTGCTGTGTCCCCTACTTGAGGAAGATCTCCAAAGGCTTGAAACTGAGCTTGCCTCCTGTTCTGAAGTCTCAGGGACACAAAGACTTCACCACCAGCTCCCCTGAACTTCCTGGCTGGGAGTTCTGACCTGCAAAGTGGTGCCTGCTGTTGTTTTGGACCTCTATAGACTGTTTTCCGCTGGGAGCTGGAAGAATCCACGCATCATCCCGGATCGTCGCATCGCATCGAGACGGCAAGTTTGTCGCATCGTTGGGGGACGCAGTAAGAAACCGACGCATCACCTTCCCACGCAGTAAATAACCGACGCATCACCTCCTCTCCGGTACAGAACCGACGCATCACCTCCCCTGCGCAGCAGTAAGGAACTGACGCATCACCTCCCCCGGAGCAAGGGACCGACGCATCACCTTCCCTGAGTGTAAGGAACCAACGCATCACCTTCCCTGCGGCCCGTTTTGTTTGTTTGCGTGATGCATCCCAGGTCCTTTGTGTGAAAAGTGTCACATCTGCAATTTGCTTTGAACTGAACTATTTCTACCATCTGAAAGTCATATTTGTATTACTGTATTGTGGATTTTTGTCGTTTGGTCTTGTTTTGGTTTAGATAAAGATTACTTATTTTTCTAAACTGGTGCGGTGTCCATTTGTAGTGTTTTCACTGTATTACTGTATGTGTTCACAAATGCTTTACACACTACCTGTGAGATAAGCCTGTCTGCTCGTGCCAAGCTACCAAGGGGGTGAGCAGAGGTTATTTTAGAAGTGTATCCCCCTTACCCTGACTAGAAGCAAGGGTCCTATTTGGGCAAAGGTACCTACCTCTGCCAACTAGAGACCCCCATTTCTAACAGTTTCTCACTGCTGTGAGACTGCCCTCTCATAGGGATACATTGGGGATTCCTTGATATGTTCTTCAGTGGTAATTTCTGATTTGAGAGGGGTAGCATGATCAAGTTTTGTATGTTTGGAATAGTAGTGATAAATCCTGCTTATTGGTGAAAGCGGATTTATTATTATGATTTTAATAATGCCACTTTTAGAAGTTGGCATTTCTGTGTGTTATGTGTCTTTGTGCCTGCCTGATGTGTATTGACCATCTGGTTCTGACTGACAGGATAGAGGGGATGTGCATTCACTTCAGCCAGTTCCTGGAGGGGTTGAGGTGTGTCCTGCCCTGCCTGGGTGACTCAGCACTAGGCTGAATAGACCTTGGCTGAATTTAGAGTAGCAGTAGGTGTTTCCCCTGGCAGCTGAATAGGCCTGGTCTGCATTTGAAGTAGTGGGGGGAGGAGCACCTGCACCTGAATAAGGCTATGCCTGCCTTCCACAATGATGGCTCCGCCCCCCTGTTGTGTGTCTGGAGCCAAGGCTTACACTTGTAAATATATTTTAAAGTGCCCCCAGAACTGGTTTGGACTGGGCTCAGAGCACTGGGCCAGGGGAGAATAAAGACGTTTTCTCGCCCGGCGCTTTATCTTTTTACATCAAGCGCGTGGTGAGCGCGTCACTGCAGAAACCTGGGAGGAGCGCTTTTGGCTCTGCTCCCTGACCAGCGAGGGTGGAGAGTGCTGTTGTCGTGATTCAGAAGAAGTGGCAGTGCTGGTTGCCTGCCCCGCGCTGGGTGGCGTGTGCCGAATGAGATACAGCAGGGGGCTGTGCTGAAGTGGCCCTGGGCTGTGAGTATCGACAAGAAGTGCTGGAAGAGTGCCGTGTCACTTTCCTCCGTGGTGGAGGGGAAAACCGCTTGGTGAGGCTACCTTTCCGATCTCAGCCAGTTGGCGTAGCAACGGGGGAGCCGCCAGAAGCCAGGCAGAGGCGACAGGCCGCGGGGCTGAGCCTGGCTGTGGGCGGGGCCCACTGCAGTGAACAGCCAAAGCAGAGAGAGGCAACGTCGAGGGAGACTTTGCTCCGTAGGTTTCCGGCTCGACGAGGCCAGACCAGAGTCTTCCTGTAACCGGCTAGTGAGGTGAAGTGCAAGGACGGCACCGCGAGTGGGAGGCCACTCCCATTGGGAAGATGCAAGCGATAAATCTAGGAGGGGTCTTCCCACCGAATGGAGCTAGAAAAGCTCGGGTGAGACCTCGATCGAGGCTGCTAATTAGGAATTGCCCTGCATTCCTGGCATTGTCGCAGCTACGCTGCATTGTCACGGGCAGCTGCATTCTTATATGCTGCACCAGTAGCATTCTCCCATTAAGGAAACAGGGTGAGCTGCACCCCCGCCCCCTTGCTTGCGGTGTTGGGCTCAAGAACAGGGTGAGACCTCGACAGAGGCCCCTATTTAGAAGTGCCCTATACGCTTATTTATAGCAAAGACATCCATATGTGCAGTAACGGTGATCTGCATAGGTCTAAGGTGGGCATGATGTGCTCATGATATGTATATTGTGGCAAGTGTGTACTAAGGTGCACTGATGATTATATGTATGCATAACATAATTTGCTAAGTGCAATCCTGCCAGTAGTTACTGGTCGCCCTAACTGTGATCTTTATGACAGTGGCCCAATTGGCCTAGCGATTTATGTGATCCCTGTGAAGTCATGACGAGTGCCTGGTGGCACAGTGTAATATATGTGATTGTGTTCTAATGTGTTTTTATGGATAATACAAAGGCTATTTTTATATAACCTTGTGTGGAGTTCTTTTGTGGTGTGCCTAGTGTGTCACTGCTGTGCGAGTGTGTTGCGCAAACGCTTTACACGTTACCTCTGAGATAAGCCTGACTGCTCTGCCAAGTTACCAAGGGAGTGAGCAGGGGTTATCTTCAGCGTGTAACTCCCTTGCCCTGACTAGAGTGGTGGGTTCTGCCTGGCTGAGGTGCATACCCAAGCCAACCAGAAACCCCATTTCTAACAAGGAGCCTTTTCAGTACCCTTTAGTATGTCTTCAATTAAATTATTAGAGGGACATTTATAGCAGTATACAAAACATATAACAAGAACACATTTTAAGTTAATGTATAAATTGGTCCATGGCCACTACACAGATGGGAAATATGTCAGATACAGGTATTTTGGAATGAAGTCACTGAAAGTACTAGAGTATCTCGTTCTTAGTGATACTATCACTTCAATATTTGGCTATGGTTCAGCTCTACGGAATCCATGAAAAAGTATTGGATGCTATTTAATTATATGTTTTTGGCAGTGAAACACTATAGTAACCTGGTGGAAAAAACTCTCACCTGTAAATTACTCGTCAGGAAGAGTGTGGATGATCATGGCAATGAGAAACCTTACCAGCAAGCAGAGAAGTGAAAGAAATAGATTCAATCCTATCTGGAAGCTGTGGTGCATCAGCTTGAGAATGAGTGACCAAAAGTTAAGTGCCCCAAGACATTAAGAGAATTATCAACAGACTGGGACTCTTGACCGCAAGTGCTAGAGCTTGACAAAACTGGGAAGAGAATAAGTAATTTTGCTGAGAGAATTTTTGGAACTTTCAAATAAAGTGATCAACCAGAAGCATGGGCAACTTGAAATTAATATTAGGGTTGGGCAAAATTGAAATTATTCCAGTGTAATTCGTGAAATTTCAACAATTTTCTTTTTCCATACAAAATTCCTGAAATTATGCCATTACGCTACTTAGCGTAATTACGCGCAATTCGTAGTTACAATTACAGCCAAATGTGCCATTTGCAAACAATATAACACAAGTTGGCAGGATTACGTGAAAGCAAATTATGCAAATTTCTAACACCTCCTAATTAATTATCGATTTTTTCCTTTTCTTGAAACCTTAGCTTTAGGATTTAGAAGAGGACCCTGAAGCGGTTTGTCAATGGAAGTGTTTAAACATGTCAAGTTACTGACCGATCGTTTATAGGTACATTACATGTTGAAACACAATAAAATGTAAGAAAAAAAATACTGCACTCTATTCTCTCTGCTGATATGAGGCTTCCAATTACCATGTTACCATGATGCTATCAACCACAGTGCTAGTGAAACTGTGATATTTTGCATTTTCCATGTAGTAAATCCAGTGGCGTAGCAGGGGGGGGGTGATCCGCCCTGGGCGGCACGAGTTTTGGGAGCGGCGGCCTCTCCCCCCTCTTACCTGTGGACATTGTGGGGCAGCCGTTGCAGGAATCTCCAGGATCCCCCCCAACTTTTACATGCGGGCGGAAAACACAGGGACCGCCGCGGGAGGCACAAGGTCTAGCTACGCCATTGAGTAAATAATTTGCTGCACTTGCCACATAAATCTTCCTCTTCTACATTGCAGATTTCAACAAAAAATGTATTTGTCGCTTAATTATTTAAACTTCTTGGAAAGAAGTTGTACATGTAGTGCAGTGCATTGCCAATCACTTTAAAAAAGACAACAGCCAGATTGATCTCCTGTTTGCTGAAGTAAGGGATTAAAAAGTTGCAGATTTTCCCAACTGCTGTGCAATCCCCTATTGATGGATTTAGTGGAATTAACGATCCGATTTTTGTTATAAAATTTGATTTGCTTCTCTGTTCACGGGTATTCACATTTATTTCAGTCATTATTCATGCCAGGCAAAATTATCACTTGCTGGTACATACGTTTTAACAGGATCTTCCGAAGACGCACAATTGTCAATAAATCCATGCATTTTGTCTACCCTCATGATCCCATTTTATGACTGTTGGCATTCCAAACTCACTAGACCGTAATGATACAAAATGAACTGCATAATTTCCTTTTAATTTCATAATTACCATATTATTTGCTTTTCTTTCCCACACCCTTAATCAACCAAGTCGCATAGTTTGTGGCTGAGTTGTTGCATAATTTAAGAGGCTCAGGCTATGAGAATAGTTTGTCAGGTTCAGAAACAGAGTAGACGTCTATTTTATCCTGTCATCCAAAGAATTTTCAACCGTGCCATGATGATCGATAAAGTTTAGTGTCTCTTCAGGTACAAGCAGGGCTACTGGATTTATGTGACAGGGGCAGACAAAATTATGCAGCATGGTTGACTAAATTATGTGGCAAAAAAGCAAATCATGTAGCATCATACCACTCATTTTGTGATACTATCACTTCATTATTTTGTCATTTTTACATGTGAACACTGTCTGAGCAAAAGTTTCACCTCATTAGTACCAGTTTAACATTAACCCCCAAATACAGCAATAAAACCCTGAAAGGTGACCAGTCAACCTTTGAGAAGGGCCTTCCACTGTGCTCAAGAAGCGTAGCCACTCTTTAGTATCTTTTGCATCGTTGGAGCTAAAAAAACATTTTTTTAAATGCCAAATATGCAGCAGACGAGGGCTTATGTGGCAAATGTGAATAATCCATAATTATGTGGAAAACGACCAGGCCACAGAATAGCATAATTACAGTAGCCTTGCATATAAGTCAGATACATCAGTTGTTTGACTTCAGTGGTCACCAGCGGCATAACAAAGGTGTCATGGACCACAACGTAAGCAAGGACATTGGGTCACCTTGAATAATAAAAGTCATAATTTGAGTGCATTGGTCCCCTAACATTACTGGGCAATGGTCCCACTGCATGTTTGATAGCAATGTCTCTGGGAGTACTTTATTTGTCTTTGCAAGTTTGATAAGATTCAAAAAAGGATTCATTATATTTGAGGCATAAATTTTGTAATTTTTAACAGTCCATTGCATTTTCTGTTTTCAGTACAATTTAAGTGAGTAGTGACATTTAGTATGATGTAAGCAATTTAAAACATTTCTCAATGAATTTCTAATGGCAGTCTCACTCGTTCACTGTTAGACCAGGCATCCTTAGGGTGGTCTTCTCCTGGACATTTTGCCTTTTGTGGATTCTTTTTGTTGGACTTAGGTCTCTGAGCACTTTACCACTGCTAACCAGTGCTAAAGGGCATGTGCTTCTACCCTAAACATTATGACATTGATGAATACCTCATTAACATATTTGTTGTACTAGTAAGTCCCTTATATAGTGGTATACCATATACCCAGGGCCTTTACTTCAAATGCTACTAGTGGACTGCAGCACCGATTGTGCTACCCAAAGAAGTAGCCTTTCAAACCTGTCTCAGGCCTGACACAGCAGTGCCAGTGTATGCAGTTTACTGCCACTTCGACTTGGCATTTAAAACTACTTGCCAAGATTTAAACTCCCCATTTATTACATATAAGTCCCCCTAAGGTAGGCCCTAAGTAACCCTCAGGGCAGGGTGTCATGTAAGTAAAGGTTAGGACATGTACTTGTATGTTTTGCGTGTCATGGTAGTGAAACACAGCCTATTTCATTTTTCAATACTGTGAAACCTACGCCATTCATAGGTCAGCATTGGGAATTCCTTAATACACTTTCAAGCTGTGATTCCTGATCAGAAAAGGTCAGCTTTTTCATATTTCATATGTTTGGAATGGTAATGATAAATCCTCCTTACTGATGAAGTTGGATTTAACATTACTGTTTTAGAAATGACACTTTTAGAAAGTGGACATTTCTCTGTACTTACTGCTCCTTCTGCCGGACAGCCTTTCTCCAATACACAACTGGGGTGAGGGGCAGCTACACTTTGTGCATTCCCTCTAGACAGCCACAAATACAAGAAGTTGAGGCTCGTCTGCATTCTGAGCACTCATCTGCATTCTGATGGGTCTTACTTGGCAAGGAGGAATGAGAGGAGCTGACAGTTACACTTCAATAGGCAATGTCCTGTCCACACACAAAGCACTGATTTACTCCCCACAGGTAGCCTAGCAGAGAGGACTGAATTGAAAGGGATCCTTGTGCACTTCAGAGAGTTGCTTTGAAGTCACCCCCTACATCAAAAGCCATTTTGGGTATAAGTACTGGGTCTCTGACCCCCTAAAATCAGACACTTCTGCAAAAAGGACTGCTGTGCTACTTAAAAGACTCAACTAGACTGCTTTTCTGCTTGTTGCCCTGCTGCCCCCTGACTCTGCTGAAGGAGAGCTACACTCTGCCTTCACTCGAAGTGATCTCCCAGGGTTGCCTCCTGTTTCCTGAAGTCTCAGTGTCACAAAAGACTTCCTGCAATTCTGCTGGTCTCTGCCTCCTGGGAGTCCTACACTCTCCTGTTATGCCCTCTCTAAGTTCTGGGCCACAGATGTGGGTTCTGCAGCTGTTTTCTACAAAATTGACGCATTGTCACCACTGCGCTGGTTGGAACCGATGCACCGCCCTTTGATGCCAATGCAGAGGTTGTTCGACAGCGGTTCTATAGCCTGCATGGCCCAATGATAATGCTCTGCACGGCTCAACAACAACGCATTGCCTTCACTTCAGCGAAGTTCGACGCAGCAACCCATCTACATGGAAAAGATTGATGCAGCGAGCCCTCAGCGTTGATGCTTTGCTCCATCCAAGGCACTTCTCAGTGGGCCCTGCATGGATCTTGTAGCCAGCCAGCCCTCCATCGCGGTTGGCCGGAACTTTGGATTTGCACCCGTCCCTTGCGACCTCAAGTAACCTTTTGACCGCTAGTGAATTATAAGCACTATTTTTGCATTTCATCTTTAAAAATACATATCTCGACTTCTACTGATTGGATTTTTGTTGTTTTGGTCTCATTTTGTTCAGATAAATATCTATTTTTCTAAACCTGTGTGGAATATTTTTGTGGTGTATTCATTGTGTTACTGTGTATGTGAGTTGCACAAATACTTGACACATTGCCTCTTTAGATAAGCTTAACTGTTCTGTGCCAAGCTGCAAGTGGGTGAGCACTGGTTATATTTTCATCTCTATCTAGCTTACCCTGACTAGAGTGGTGGTTCCTGTCTGGCCGTGGTGCATACCTCAGTTAACCAGGATTCCAAGTTCTAACATTCAGTGAGCAGCGAGGAGTACAGATCAGAGATCACATGACATTACTCTTTTTACAATCTCTCATTTTTCTGAAAACCAATAAGGCTGAGTCTCTTCTAACCCTCTGCAGTGAATAATTTGTAAAAAAAACAAAGTGGGTGCTTGGACTCTTCTAGGAAGGCCCCTGCAGCTTTCAACACTCATTGCCCCTGTCATCGCTGCCAATGACAGTGCCAATATAACTAATAACCATCTCACTTCTACAAGTGTGACATTTCTGAGTATTCCAGGCCACCCAAAGCTATGAGAGTGGCATTGGTGGCAGATATTAATTTTTATTGTATATTGAATTTTTAAACACTGTTTGTCTGCTCATCTCAAAATTTGATAGACACCACCACCACCATATAGTTTACTATCATTAGCTCCGTTGTTGAGAATAAAGTGCCGGTTCCGAGCACCAGAAACCACTGACTCATTAAGCACTGCATACCAGTCATTTACAGGCTGCACAAAGACCCTACTAAAGATGTCATCTGTTATAAATTAAGTTTAATTTACCACAAAGAAGCAAGTACACTGAATGCTTACCCTAAATGATTAAGACTGAATCTAATAACCAATAATACTTCAGGACTAACAATTATCCTTGGTTCCTGGAGTAGCTTGCTACTTACCATACATTGCTTCAATGTATCATTAGGGGTAGTAAGCGCTGTTATAAATGTAAATATGGTTACACCTCTATAGCAATTCAAACGGGAGTCATCAGAACAGTGGAGGTAGGTTTATAACTACTTAAGAGCTACACTTTAACAGAGGGTGAAAACGCAGGGGCCCCTCTGCTGCTTTCACCGTTCAGTTACATTTCATCTACCAACACAATCACCCCTACATTCTAGGAACACCTATATCATAAAATCCTATATTCTTTGAGCACCTACATCATATCACTCTAACCCAGAATGTGCAGTTCATAACACTCTAACCCAGAATGCGCCGGTGTGAGGGTTCAATGGGACTGAACACTCCAATCAACATAACATGTATTACAGATCTTCTCTTCTTCTAAAAAAAACAACAAAAAAAACGACTTTGCCACATACAACAAAGATAGTGAGAGCAAGTTAATGTTAATGTTAATGTTAAAAAGACTTATTGAGCGCACGAATACCCGGGGGTGTCTTGGCGCTATTGACTGTCGCAATTCCTCCTAATTACTCAGTTCTGGAAAAGCCACGTTTTTAGCTTTTTTCTAAAAACGGTGAGGGAAGCGGCTCCTCTCAGCTCAGCTGGTAGTGTGTTCCACAGCTTTGCGGTACCGTAAGCAAGACTCCTACTGCCCCAGGTCGTGGTGCGTATTCTAGGAACTATCATCAGTCTTGTGCCTGAGGACCGCAACTCTCTGGCCGGATGGTACAAGGCAAATAGCCTTTTAAGTGATCGCGGCCCTGTATTATTCAAAGCCTTGAACGCTAAGCAGAGGGCTTTAAATTCGATTTGCTTGGCCACTGGGAGCCAGTGGAGTTTGCGAATTTCCTTGGAGATGGAATCATATTTACAAATGTTACTCAGCATTCGCGCGGCTGTATTTTGAACAGACTGAAGTTTTTTAAGAAAATGCTTGCGCATGCCCAGGTAGAGGCTATTACAGTAATCCAATTTGGCTTGAACCAGTGCAGTAATTACCAACTTTCTCGAGTCAGTGGGAATATAAGGCAGGATTTTCTTCAGTTTTTTTAGCATAAAATGGGAGGCGGTGACAGTCATATTAGTCTGATGTGATAGTGCTAGCTAGTTGTCAATCCACACGCCTAGATTTTTTGCCTTCAGCACGGGTTTAGGTGCTTCGCCCAGCTCAGCCGGCCACCAAAGATTGTCCCATCTAGGTTTAAACTCACCGAAAATAATAATCTCAGTCTTTTCGGAGTTAAGCTTCAGGCAATGCAGTCCCATCCATCTATCAACTTCTCTCATACAGTTCTGGAACTGTAGAAAGGAGGCGGTTTGTTTATTATATGCTGCCACGACTATCTGGGTGTCGTCCGCGTAGGACGTCAAATTAAACCCAAACTTCCTAATTAATGGGGCGAGTTCTGCGACATATATATTAAAAAGAGTTGGACTTAAGGATGACCCCTGGGGGACTCCACAGGGCAGAACATAAGGTTTCGATTGGAAACTATCCATGGCGATTGTTAAACTCCTTTCTTTCAGGAAGGAGGCCAGTAAGGTTAGGGCCGTTCCCGAACCCCCGTCGCTTCCAGCCGTTGTTGCAGCAAATTGTGATCCACTGTATCAAAAGCGGCTGATAGATCGAGGAGGATCAGGACTGCTGACCCTCCTCCGTCCATCACCGTTCTGATTTCCTCAGTGGCATTAATCAATGCAGTCTCAGTACTGTGTTCTCTCTGGAATCCATATTGTGAGTGGTCGAGAAGATCATTGTCTAAAATGAACTGAGATAGTTGTTTATTCATGACTTTCTCCACTATCTTAGCCGGGAATGGCAGACGGGCAATAGGTCGGTAATTGGCAGGGTTAGTGGCGTCAAGGTTTGGTTTCTTCAGCAAAGGAAGAACAGAACAATCTTTCCACATGGATGGGAAAGTGCCATCCTCAAACATAGTGTTAAAAATCTGAGTTAGAATGGGGCTGACCACCTCTGTTATCTTTTTAAGGACAGCAGGAGGACAAGGATCAGTCGGCGAGCCGGATTTAACTTCTGTTATGTGCTTAGCTACCACATCAGAAGTAATTGGGGCAAATGAAAATAAAAAGTTTCTTTGAGATACATCATGTATGGGTGGTTCTATAGGATAAGGATCAGGCGTTGTTAAAAAGACATTATAAATATTCATAACTTTAGATTTAAAAGCTGCTGCAATAGAATCACAAAAACTTTGGTCCCATTTTATCGCATCAGTCTTAGGCAGGGAGGCTAGATTGTTAAGTATTTTGAACAGCTCGCAAGCAGACAAAAACAACACACATAAAATAAACAAGAGAAAAACCTCAAAAACTATGTCATTACACTAATTTGTGTGAAACCTGCTTGGCTTAATTTTGGCTCTGGAACTCTTTCATCTATTAACTATTTGAGACTGGTCTATAATATTATGTCGCTAACCTCATGAGATCCCTCACAATGATCAGGTAAGTTGCCAATCTTGACAGCTTTTACCAGATTCCACCAGTGGCATTCCCAGCAGTTTTTTCTACACTGATCGGAACGCTAAACTTACTTTTCCCCTTTTGCACTTGAATAGCAGATTTTATGTGAACCAAATCTCCAATATTTACAACAACTTTTTGACACTTATTTTTTTGTCAAACCAACTTTCCTGTTTTTCTTGATTTTGACTTAAATTCTTCTTTACTAATTTCAAGAATTGCTGCACATCTGACTCACTTCTAACCCATTTTGACATTCACGCAGGACAGAAACGGGTACTGGCTTTTCAGCCTCTAAGAAGTTCAAAGGGAGAAACTTTGGTGGTACAATGAGGTGTAGTGCGGTAAAACCACAACATGCTACGCACAGCCTTTATGACATCAAAATTACTGCTCTTAGCCCACTTAATGCATTCACCCACTACTCTGTTCATTCTTTTAACAAGGCCATTTGATTGTGGGTGGTACAAAGAGCTCTTACGATGCTTGACACCTCATGACAAAAGTAAAAATTGGAACTCCTTACTCACAAACTGGGTACCATTGTCAGAATTCAGATGTTCAGAAAACTCCTCCCTCAAGAAAACTTGCCTGAGAAACTCGGCAATAGTACCAGCATTAGGATCCCTAATCATTTTGAGCTCAAGCCATTTTGCAAAATAGTCCATAAAAACTAGAATGAACCTGGAACCTCCAGGTAATGTATCATACAGTCCCATGATGTCAATACCTGATTTGACCCAAGGACCAGACACACATTTGATAGGCACCATGGATGGAGTGGACAATTTCAGACTTTTGTCTGCTGACATACAAACCATACAACTTTTCACAAACTCCTCAATCTAAAAGTCTATTCTAGGCCACTAAAATGACTCACATTTGCATCTTTTGGTAAGAGAAGCTCCAAGATATCCATCATGAGCATTAGATATGATGCTACTCCTTAAGACATGTGGAGGAATAAAGTTGACAGACCTCAACACCATACCATCCTCAAAAAAAAGTTCATAGTTTACTTTCCACTATGGCTGTACTAGAGGTGAGGGTACTGTCTCTCTGGGCCAACCATGTTTGACCATTTCGACAATTTGTTGCAAAACTTGGTCTTTAGACATAGCAGCTTTCCACTCTCCTTTTGAGCAGACCTTTAGCTCCGGGATGTCTAAGGAAGACATTAGACAATCTTCAGCACCCTCATCCAGCAAATCTGACAAACTCACATTTCTATCACCATCATCATCAGCAGTATAGGAAAAATGGGAAAGGAAATTTCCTCTGCTGTTCCTAACACAAAGAATATGATCAATCTCAAACTGAAATTGTGTCAATTTAGTTGACAGTCTTAAAATTTTAGGAGAACAGCACTGGCTTCCTCCCCCACTGAGAATACTAACTAAAGGCTTGTGATTCATTAGTAGATTAAATGATCTTCCCCAGATATATGTATAAAACTTTTCTATGGCACAACATGCCAACAACTCCTTTTCAATAACGGAAAATTGTAACTCTGCTCTGCGAAGAACCCTAGATGCAAAAGATATTGTATGTTCCTTATCTCCATTTCTCTGTGTAAGGATTGCTTCCAAACCAACTTGACTTGCGTCAGTAGTGATACAACTAAGCAAATTTGGAACAAAAGGTTTGACAGACTTTTTTTGGCCCAATGTGTTTTAATATGTTGAAACGCCAGTCCACACTTATCACTTCAAACAAATTTAGACCCTTTTTTTTATAAGTCACGTTTGGGTCTGACTTTGGTGGCAAAATCAGTAATGAACCATGAGAAAAACTCCCACAAACCCAAAAATGACTTAACCCCTGCCTCATCAATAGGAGGTGGAGACCGCATAATAGAGTCCATCAAACCAGGTCTAGATTCCAGCCCATCTTTGGAAATAACGTGTCCAAGATATTCCACTTCACTGCAGTGAAGCATGCACATCTTTTTTAAAACCACACCATGAGTTCTGGAAATTTACAACACCCTCGGAGTACAACATCGTTAGATATGTGTCCTTGGCAAACACCAACACGTCATCCTGGAACTCCCTCAATAGCCTTTAACCTGTTGTCTATAACTCTCTGGAAGACAGAAGCCACAGAGGCAAGGCCAAACATCATCCTCTGATACTGATGTGTACCAATGTGAGAAATAAACACAGTCGGATGGAGCTCTATTTCATGATGAGCACTTGCCAAATCAAGTTTAGAAAAAACTGGGGCTCAAGCAGTACTAGCAAATAGATCTGAAATGTTGGACAATGGATGGGCTTCCACCCATTATTTCTTTATTTAGCGATCCGAGATTCACACAAACCTGCAACTGACCATACCTTTTGCGTGCCACCACTAAAGGTGAAAGCCAGAGTGAGGAATCCACTGGCTCAATAATTCCCCTCTCACAAAGAGACCCGAATTCCTTTTCCAAATATTTTCTGAAAATGAAAGGTACACATCTAAGCTTGTGTTTAATCGGTTCCACCCCTTCTTTTACCTTGATTTTGTGCTTGATCCCACAAATGGTACCTACATAACATTGGGACACCAATTTCAAATAGAACACAATACTGCTACATATACCTGTGTACACACCTGTATACTGTAATCTGGTGGTGTATCACCACTATTGCTGAACTGCACCAAATAGTAATAAAGAATATAACAGTGACTGCTAATGAGTTTTCCCCACAAATATTCCTTCAGCAGACTGATGTGCACAGTTGTTTGGTGTGCGCATCGCCGTTAATGGGCATATATAACATAAGTACTGGCAAGAATGCACTATACTTTGGTGCGCGCATCATCGCTGATAGACCTTGCATATGTTATGGTGGCTGCAGGTTAAAATTGTAAAATTGAAGCTTTGGAGATCAGCGCAATAGCATGCAAATGCAGTGCAGTGTTGAGGGTTTAAAATGTAACAAAGCTGTGCAGATCAGTACAATGGGCTGCAGCACAATTGCAACTGCACCTGGAATAACAGCTTCAAATAAATTTACTGTACTGACCAATATGCCTGCTGTACATAGGTGTGCGCATCACTGCTTCTGATCATTAAACAAATATCCTTGCTGACAGTATTGACGAAAATGCAGATGCTGTACCAATCAGTGTGTAAGCCTGTCTCTGCAGTAAAGACGTCACCAGCAACTTGACAGATAAAACCAGTCCAAGATGACTATCATGATCCTGAACCACAACATGAGCATAGCCCCACCATGAAATGGCCGCTGGGACATCAAACCCAACGTGCACTGCATCGCATCTCAAGCTTGGAAACTATGCACCATAGTGAAGGACTCTCCCAAAATGGCAACTAGAACATGAGCTGGAATCTTGGCAGAGGTATGGACATGCACCACAGTGGCTCAATGGGACATGCAAATCTAGTTAACGCAGAACCGACTTAACACTTTAAGTAATTTAAAGAGGAGGAACATCAGCGTTCTTGTCACAACCTCCTTACAAAGATTGGCTGGGGTCTGTAAAGGAAAAAAAAACGACACACGAAGCGGGCAGGCGGCGTTTAAATTAACATGCGCACACCACACAAACAGTTTGGATCTCATTGCAGACACTGGGAAGAAGAAGCAATCCGTCGCTGAACTTCTGGATGTGGATCCAAAACGAGAAGCAGCAGGCATTCAGGTTCTTGGGTAAACTTGTGAAGACAATCACTGCATGCAATAAAGTGGGTTACACCATGAAGCTCAAATCGTCGCCATCAATTTTGTAGTAATTTAAACCAGAGTCATCAGAACAGTGAAGGAAGGTTTATTACTACTTAAGAGCTACACGGTAACAGAGGGTGAATACGAAGGGAGTCCTTGACTGCCAGCACCATTCAGTTACAGTTCAACTGCCAACACAATCACCCCTACATTCTATGAACACCTGCATCATAACATTCTAAATTCTATGAGCACCTACATCATATCACTCCATCCCGGAATGCGCAGTTCATAACACTCTAACCCAGAATGCGCAGTTCATAACACTCTAACCCAGAATGCGCAGTTCATAACACTCTAACCCAGAATGCGCAGTTCATAACACTCTAACCCAGAATGCGCAGTTTATAACACACTAACCCAGAATGTGCAGTTCATAACACTCTAACCCAGAATGCGCAGTTCATAACACTCTAACCCAGAATGCGCAATTCATAACACTCTAACCCAGAACGTGCAATTCATAACACTCTAACCCAGAATGCGCAGTTCATAACACTCTAACCCAGAATGCGCAATTCATAACACTCTAACCCAGAACGTGCAATTCATAACACTCTAACCCAGAATGCGCAGTTCATAGCACTCTAAACCAGAACGCGCAATTCATAACACTCTAACCCAGAATGCGCAGTTCTAAGAGTTCAATCTTCAATCACCATAAAAAGTGTTACAACCTCTTTAAGATTACGTTGTGTGTGCCTGACTGAACAAATGTGCAGCACACTAGAAACCGTGCACGAGTATTAAGCTAAATACGCCCTTCTCTTTACAATGAACATTTCAGATTGTCTTTTTATCCTGTTTTACCTGTAACAGAAAGCAAGGCATTCTATGGGGAATGAACAACAACTAGGAAAAAAGGCAGAGTTGCGAACAATAGAGAAGGCGCTTTACACACACTCTTACCGAGCTTTCAACAGCCCTTATCGCACAATGATAACATTACTGAAAACATTAATTTCAAGTATGCAGAAAGCCTGCAAACACGAATTAATTAGATTTAGTATTTGAACGAAATATTTTGGGTCTCAATAATCAGAGATTAGATTTTATGCGGTGTTAAAATAGAATGCCTATTCAAAAGAAAGAAAACACAGAAAGGCGCAGAGGCACAAACAGAAATCCAGCTGCTGATATTCTTTTTGCACAGCACCCTTGGGTTTCTTACTATGCATAAATTTAACTCCGCTCATTTTGACTACATATCAAGCTGCTATGACCCAGATTGAAAAAAAGATACATACATATCTACAAGTTTAGCATAAAAAAATAAGTTGACTGTCATATTTTATCCCTTCAGGGAACTCTTTTCAACGAGCAAGGAAAATTTGGCACTTACCTGCACAAGGGAACTTCATTCAAAATGAAACATATTCCTCCATTTTTGCAATATCCTATTGGGCATACTGTGAAAAAAAGATATGTCAGATACATTCTATTAATGGAAACTAAAGGATTAGTGTGTATTGAAATTAATGCTAGGATATAAAAACAGAAAAGTATTCTCTATGTGAAGCGAAACTTTAAAGTAGAAAACTTTGCAAAGATGACGCAGGAGGCAAAGGTTGAGCAACTGAAACCTCACGATGCTGCAAAATATACATGCTAAGACGCATAATTAATTTATTTTACTGGTAGACCACTGTTAAATCACAGAAATATTGTGACATCGAATCTTTTGCATGAAAATATTACAATGCTTTGCCACAGCAATGCTTTTGATGCATTTAATGCTATTGTGCAGATAATCAAAGAATAATTAAAGTTAAGTTTGATCCCTAATACCAGGTTGGAAAATCTGTAGCAATACACATTTAACATGCAATGCATGAAGATTATCACGACAATTCGTTGTCTTGTGAATATGTCTAAATTGATGCAAGTGCATCAGATGTGACCGATATCCAGTTAGTGCACGACTGCGTCTTTTTTTCAAATAGTTCATGTTCTTCTTTTTAAAAGCATCAGGGTCGAGGAGCTGATCCCTACAGACCATCAGAACTCATGTGAAACTAACGCCAGAGTGTCACACCGAGAAGCATACAGGCGAGGTACCCGAGCTGTTCGCTGGGAAAACATACATACAAGATAAAGTAAATCAGAGAACAGCAAAAGTATCAAATAGTATGGTCCAACTAGAGAGGTGTGAAGGGTTTTTACCGTAGGAGCGGGAATGCCAATTCAATGATTTCTCTGGGGACTCAGAGCCGGGTGCAGCAGTGACTGTGAGGTTCCCCCCATGACCAAGAGCGCACATGGCACAGAGAGATGTACATGGTCCCCAATAATCCGAAGAGTTTGCTCAGACCATGCCACCTCTCTCCAAACACCAGACAGCAGGGGAAAACAAAGGACTTCACTACCATGAATTAGGACCAGAAAGTTCTGGAACAGCTCGCAGTAGGGAAGCATTTCACATGTAAGGACTGGCCTAGAAATAGCATAGCCGTCTCGACAGACTAATGTAATCAGAAAATACAATAAATAAAAATCGGCACGTAGATCGGCCTCCGGCCAGTCCTCTTCATCTAGTGGACTGCTGAAGAATCATTCATGCTTTGCTTTTCCACATGCCATCATATTGTGCTCCAAACCAGAGAGCAAATCAGATTGCATTATTTTACTATTTATTCATCTTTTAGTCTCGAAATATAAAGTTTCAACACAAATGTTCAGTTTCTAGTTTTTCACCTTCATTAGTGCACAGTTGTATATCATTTTGTTCTTGCCCAGTTTGAGCTGAATACTGGTCGTTTCCCAGATTTGTTTGCCAGAGATGTTTGTCATTTTCTTGTGAGTCACTCCCTGTTTATCTATTAAATAAAAACAATCTCGGTAGAAAACGTTTTGGCCACCGTTAGCGACAGCTTTTAGGCGAAATGGACCATTTACAACATCGCAACTTCTGTCAGCGATAATTAACGCTAATGATATGCAAGGGAGGCGTTCCCTTGCAAAATCTGACTTTAACCCAAGATTTCCCTATTCACAAGGGGATTCCTTAATTTAAGATGACCAAAAAAAGTGGCTATAACTGCAACTAGAGGAAGTGGAGAACAAGGGAACCCTACTCAATACGGAACTAGGGTGACTGATTATAACAAGAAAACAATGGTTCCTGTGGATTAGTATATATATGTATCTAAATATACTGGTGCGCAATAGCGATAGAAGGGTTATACTGATGTCAGAGAAAAAGGGACCAAAAACACCAATGGTTTTGTAGAACACATATGTATGTATTATTCACATAATATACAAAAACTATACAAAAAAGGAAGGCAGTGTGCAAAGTGTCCCAAGTGTTACATGAACCTAACAGTTGAGTGACATAGTGTGACAATATTTACAATGTTTCAAGGATTTTTTCTACCGAAAACGACCATTTCTGAAGTTTTCACAAAGTATGCAGCAACTCTATACCGTAATAAGTGCTGTGTCAGTGGTTCGCTTTCATCAATACTGTCGACGGCGTTTCGACCCTCTCTAGAATGTGGGGTCTCATCAGGAACTATGATTATAGGGACATCTGGGAAAAGAAGGTGAAAAAATCTGAGGTGAGCATATGGCCCTTGTACCAGCACAGTAGTGGTCGATCATGTCAGCAAAGGCAATGGAAAAGTACCTGGGTAGTCAATCGTGCAGTTTAAGTGAAGAAGTTTGTGCCAACCGTGAGTGAAGTAAAAAGAAAGATACTCACAGGGAGACCCAGCTGGGTTCTGGTGGTGTAGAGGGTAAAGAAAGATAGTTAGAGGTTAGAGAGACAATGGGCTCCTCTAGCGAGAAATTGCAGATATGGATCAGTGGGGACACTTACCCCTGTCGAGGGTGTGAACTGGCGAACACGATGAAAAGTGGATGAGGAGATGTAGGTCGGGATAAAAGGGGGAGACTCTGAGGAGAAGAAAGACAGTCGGAGCTAGTAGCGGCGCTCACACGCATAATGGCAACTTAAAGGGTTAAGCCTTGTGGGTGACTAAAGGAAGGGTTGCTAAGATTCTTACCAGGGCGTAGTCTCTGGTTCGTGAAGAATACGGAAGCGGGCCAGGATGTGGCAAGGATATGTGAAACGATTCCTGTAAGTGGAGGAATCGAATTGTTAGCAACGGGGGTGAGCCCTGTATGTCAGGGATGCGTGCGCACACTCAGGGTGTGGTGCCTGTCTCTTACCTAAAGAAGGATGAGGTTTCGTGTTGCACGAGCGATACGTGCTTCCAGCAAGTCTGCATATGTCTGCTGCCGGTGGTCGGTAACCCAGAGTAGACGTGTGCAATGGCTTAAATAGTGCTTCAAGGAGCAAACCGGGACCGTACGCAGGCATCTGGGAGATTGCCGCGATTCCGAGTGATCCGGTTTTCGGTGATGCCCAATGGAAAGTGAGGGCAGACATAGCGGTGTCAGACAGGATAGGAAGAAAGATGGACACGAAGTATGTCCAAGAGTATGAGTAGTGTGCTGAGGCGGTTGGCACAGCGTGTGGGTGATAGCGCAAAGCTCGTTAGAAATTGCTTAAAACTGAGAGTACTAATGTAGGGATATCGGCAGTGAGCGTACCTGTATTACCAATATCGGGGGGTCAATCTAAGGGTGGTTAATAAGGTTTATACATAATGTTCCCATACAGATAGTTAACATGATCAACTGCAAAAACCACATGGAGGTCTGGGCATAGTAGAGTTTTAAACATATAGTGTTGTTCATTACAAGAATAGCGGAGTACTCATTTCGAATTTAAAGTGGTCAATCATACGGGAAGTGAATAAAGCTATGCACAAGGATGGCGTACAATTTAGTCAACAAATTCCAATGAAAAAATTAAGAAAATAAGGAAGAAAAAATACACCCCGTGGAGGTGTGTGCATAGTAGAGTTTTAAACATTGCTCTTTACATGAATAGCGGAGTACTCATTTCGAGTTTGAGGTGGTCAGTCAGAGGGTGAATGAAAAAAGGCTATGTACAAAGATCACGTACAATTAGTCAACAATTTCAAATGAAAAAATTAAGCAAATAAGGAAAATGAAAGACACCCCATTGAGGTGTGGGCATAGTAGAGTTCTAAATGTACAGTATTGTGGGTTAAACTTAACATGGAAGATGGAGAGAACCCATCAACTGTAATAACATACAGAGTCCTAGTTAGTAAACATCATCAAGGACGTCTGTGTTTCATCTAACCGATACTCTAATTCTTGGGGCATATACAAGGCACACACAGGATCGGAACTATGTGCGAGCATAGTCGAGCATTACAGTGGAACATGTATAGTTGCATCAGGTTATGGGACCAATTATGGAGAGGAAGGCGAAGTGAAGGCTATGTCAGTATAATGTAGTGACAAAGCTCCGCAGAATTGAGTCCTAGGCTTATAGAATCAATTCTGTCTATCCAGTGACATTCACGTCTTTGTAAAATTTGTGTGATGTCTCCACCTCTCTCACTCATACACGCACGTATGCTGACAGAGTACCTAAACACTTGGGGTAGATTTAGGAGAAACCAACTCATCACCTTCTCTGAATCCTCAGGTGGCTCAAGTGATTCGGACGCACAACCAGGCCCCAGCCGTTCAGACAACCACCCTGGTCAGCCTTTTTTAGACCGAGGGGTCAAAGCAAAAAGGAAAACTTGGTACCAATATCCGGGGGAGAGACAAACCAGGAACAAACACTATCAGTGGGGCCCACAACCATACTAGAACATAGTACTAGCAACATGGAGACCATCCCGATCTTCAATTTGTCTAAGCATGTACTGTCCTCCTCTGAAATATCTTTACTAGGCAAGGGACTATCATATGTGATTACAGAAAGAACTAATTTTTTTACTCTGAAAGCAGAATTGTTCCAGTTCTTCAGAAAAATACGCTTAAAACTTTTCTTCAAAGACAGAGAACATATAACGCAAGAATCTGTGACAGGTCTAAGACCACCGTCTACTTTCTATCCCACAAATGGCATGATGCCACATGAGCTCCTCACTTTCGAGAAATTAATTCTTACCGGTCTAGATGCCCTTAAACACACAAGACAATTTATACCATACAACATTACATTACAGGAGCGACAAGCTATCCATGCCTTAAAAAATGAAAAGTCCATAATACTAAAGCCCGCTGATAAAGGGGGTGGGATTGTGATTCAAGAACGCAAAGATTATGACACAGAGATTAACAAACAAATAAGTGAGGAAAAGCACTACAAAAAGCTACACCACAATCCACTAGCAGAGATCAGAAGTGAGATACTGCGCATAACGACGGAAGGTCTCGACGAAGGCTATTTAAATAAGAAGGAATTTTAATTTCTCAATACAGACAATCCTAGAACCCCGGTACTATACACCTTACCCAAAGTACACAAAAGCATTACCAATCCTGCAGGTAGACCCATTCTGTCAGGATGTGGTTCCATCTTAGAACCAATTGGCAGATATATAGATTTCTTCATTACGGAGTTTGTTCCTATTCAAGAAAGTTACGTCAGGGACACCATGCACATGATCAATCTGGTAGATTGCATGCCCTACAATATGAATACCGATTGGTTGGCAACACGAGACATATCGTCTTTATATACTAATATCCCTCAAAATGAGAGTATCCTTGTCATAGAGCAGCTACTAGAAACCAGAACGAGACCCTTACAGGTACCCACCTCCTTCATAATTTCACTCCTACGAGTTGCTTTACAAACCAACTACTTTGTGTCAGGAGGCGAGTACTATCAACAATGCTCCAGCACCAGCATGGGCGCAGTTTTTGCACCAAATCTAGCGAATATTTATATGGATCACATAGAACGTACATATGCCCTCAGCATCACAAATCACCAACGCTCCAACATCAAATGCTGGCATAGATATATAGACAACATTTTTCTCTTCTGGTGTGGTAGTGAGACGGAATTCAATGACTTCGTAATGTATCTCAACAATATCCAGACACACTTAACCTTCACTGCCACGTTACACAAATCCACTATAGCCTTTTTAGACCTCAACATCCAACATGCAGAGGGGAAACTATATACCTCATTCCATAGGAAACCCACTGAAAGAAACACGCTACTAGCCTATGGAAGTCATCACCCTCGGGCACTTAGAGATGGGTTGCCCTTTGGTCAGTTCTTACGAGTCCGTAGGAATTGTACCCGCAAATAGGACTATATGCGTGAGGCAGAAACACTCAAAGCCAAACTAGTAGCTAGAGGTTATCCCAACAGAATTGTCAAAAAATCCATGAAACGGACCTGGTATTGCCCTAGAGAAGAACTTCTTACCACCAAAGAGAAAGCACCACTCAACAGAATAGTCTGTGTTACCACCTTCGGGGTCCATACCAACAAAGTTCGCAATTTAATTACCAAGAATTGGAACATAATTAGAAGCATTGACCCTCAAATGGAGGTCCCCATGTTCGCCTACAAGCGAGGTAAAAACATAAAGGACCACCTCATCAGATCATCCACTGAAACAACCAAATGAAAGAGTAACACTCTTAAATCCATATGGGGCCTACCAGAGGTAAAAGGCCATCACAAATGTGGCAACTGTGTAGCTTGCCCCTACACTGAGAACACCAACACCTTTAAACACGATAACTGCACACATACCCTCGAGTTTTTCTCAAACTGTAACACACGCAACGTAGTATACTGCATCTGGTGTCCCTGCGGACTACCTTACATTGGGCAAACCCAACAACCAGTAAAAGCCCGCATCGGGCAGCATCGCAGTCGCATACGACGATCAGTTGCGAATGCCCCGCTGGTGTCACATTTCAATGAGGAACATCACACAGCAGATGAGATCAGGGGGCAAGTGATTGATATTGCCAGAGTCCCTGAGAGAGGTGGAGACATCACACAAATTTTACAAAGACGTGAATGTCACTGGATAGACAGAATTGATTCTATAAACCTAGGACTCAATTCTGCGGAGGAGTGGCGTGGCTTCGTCACTACATTAAACTGACATAGCCTTCACTTCGCCTTCCTGTCCATAATTGGTCCCATAACCTGATGCAACTATACATGTTCCACTGTAATGCTCGACTATGCTCGCACATAGTTATGATCCTGTGTGTGCCTTGTATATGCCCCAAGAATTAGAGTATCTGTTAGATGAAACACAGACGTCCTTGGTGATGTTTACTAACTAGGACTCTGTATGTTACTACAGTTGATGGGTTCTCTCCATCTTCCATGTTAAGTTTAACGCACAATACTGTACATTTAGAACTCTACTATGCCCACACCTCCATGGTGTGTCTTTCATTTTCCTTATTTGCTTAATTTTTTCATTTGAAATTGTTGACTAATTGTACGTGATCTTTGTACATAGCCTTTTTTCATTCGCCCTCTGACTGACCACCTCAAACTCAAAATGAGTACTCAGCTATTCATGTAAAGAACAATGTTTAAAACTCTACTATGCACACACCTCCAAGGGGTGTATTTATTCTTCCTTATTTTCTTAATTTTTTCATTGGAATTTGTTGACTAAATTGTACGCGATCCTTGTGCATAGCTTTATTCACTGCCCGTATGATTGACCACTTTAAATTCGAAATGAGTACTCCTCTATTCTTGTAATGAACAACACTATATGTTTAAAACTCTACTATGCCCACATCTCCATGTGTTTTTTGCTGTTGATCATGTTAACTATCTGTATGGGAACATTATGTATAAACCTTATTAACCGCCCTTAGATTGACCCCCAGATATTGGTAATACAGGTACGCTCACTGCCGATATCCCTACAGTAGTACTCCTAGTTTTAAGCAATTTCTAACGCTCTTTGCACTATCACCCACACGCTGTGCCAACCGCCTCAGCACACTACTCATACTCTTGGGCATACTTCATGTCCATCTTTCTTCCTATCCTGTCTGACACCGCTATGTCTGCCCTCACTTTCCATTGGGCATCACCGAAAACCGGATCACTCGGAATCGCGGCAATCTCCCAGATGCCTGCGCACGGTTCCGGTTTGCTCCTCGAAGCACTATTTAAGCCATCGCGCACGTCTACTCTGGGTTACCGACCACCGGCAGCAGACATATGCAGACTTGCTGGAAGCATGTATCGCTCGTGCAACACGAAACCTCATCCTTGTTTAGGTAAGAGACAGACACCACATCCTGAGTGTGCGCACGCATCCCTGACATACAGGGCTCACCCCCGTTGCTAACAATTCGATTCCTCCACTTACAGGGATCGTTTCACATATCCTTGAAAAGCGGACACCTTGCCACATCCTGGCCCGCTTCTGTATTCTTCACGAACCAGAGACTACGCCCTGGTAAGAATCTTGGCAACCCTTCCTTTAGTCACCCACAAGGCTTAACCCTTTAAGTTGCCATTATGCGTGTGAGCGCCGCTACTAGCTCCGACTGTCTTTCTTCTCCTCAGAGTCTCCCCCTTTTATCCCGACCTACATCTCCTCATCCACTTTTCATCGTGTTCGCCAGTTCACACCCTCGACAGGGGTAAGTGTCCCCACTGATCCATATCTGCAATTTCTCGCTAGAGGAGCCCATTGTCTCTCTAACCTCTCACTATCTTCCTTTACCCTCTACACCACCAGAACCCAGCTGGGTCTCCCTGTGAGTATCTTTCTTTTTACTTCACTCACAGTTGGCTCAAACTTCTTCACTTAAACTGCCCGATTGACTACCCAGGTACTTTTCCATTGCTTTTGCTGACATGATCGACCACTACTGTGCTGGTACATGGGCCATATGCTCACCTCACATTTTTTCACCTTCTTTTCCCAGATGTCCCTATAATCATAGGTCCTGATGAGACCCCACATTCTAGAGAGGGTCGAAACGCCGTCGACAGTATTGATGAAAGCGAACCACTGACACAGCACTTATTACTGTATAGAGTTGCTGCATACTTTGTGAAAACTTCAGAAATGGTCGTTTTCGGTAGAAGAAATCCTTGAAACCTTGTAAATATTGTCACACTATGTCACTCAACTGTTAGGTTCATGTAACACTTGGGACACTTTGCACAACTGCCTTCCTTTTTTGTATAGTTTTTGTATATTATGTGAATAATACATACATATGTGTTCAACGAAACCATTGGTGTTTTTGGTCCCTTTTTCTCTGACATCAGTATAACCCTTCTATCGCGATTGCGCACCAGTATATTTAGATACATATATATACTATTCCACAGGAAACATTGTTTTCTTGTTATAACTGCAACTAGAGGCAGTTTTTTAAGACCAGAAAATATCTGGTCTTAAAATGGAGATAACCTTTGGGGCCTCATTTCTGCAGGTTTTGTTGCTGGACCGCGCTGCAAGCAATGTTGCTGCGCTGCCCTGTCACAAAATTACAGGGCAGGACTGCGCACCATCACTAAGATTGTTGCAGCGCTGCGACAAGACAGCATTGCAACACTTCTCACTATGCCCTTCTTGCGACAGCATGGATGCGCTGTACTCACTGAACAGCACTCCATGATGCAAGTAATGACAGTTACGTCAGGAATCCTGACGTATCTGTCTGCGATAAAGTCACGCATTGCTGCAGTTGTGTCACAACCATGACGTAACTCCAGCAATGCATGGGGCCAGCCTATCCCTGTGGCACTGCGTCACCCTCACGCCTGCCATCATGCAGGCGGAAGGTACTGACGCAGTGTAGTTCATGAGGGGTGCCCGAATATCAACGCTGTTGGAGATCCATCGGTGGTGGTTGTGCGCTGCGGTGTCATCATTTAGAAGCAGTGGTGGCGTGTTGGTGCTGTGAGAGTTGACGAGACGTCCAATGGTGGTCGTGATCCAGCTGCGAGGGGTTGCGATGATGGCGTTGGCGTCCGGTGGGCAAGGTGAAGACGTGATGTATGCAATGATAGTTGGTCCAGGAGAGTCCGGTGTTGTTGCTGAAGTTGAAGCTCCTGCTTGCGGCGGTGACGTGCTCGACCGTGTGTCCTGCTATGTGGCCTGTTGATATGAGTTGCGGCTTGTGTCTGATGTTGGTGACCTTCCCCAGAAGGCGGTGGTGTCCTGGTCACTGGGGTTGCCCAGGTGGAACTTGAGATCACATAGTAGGATGTCGTCGGTGGATGGGAGATCCTGGGGTACAATGAGGTCAACAATGGTATATGAGAATGGGGGTCCAATGTCTGGGGGTCCTGCACATGAGTGTGCCGCAGTGGATGTGCTTGGGCTTTGTCCGGATCTGGGAGTTGAGGTGGTCCATGGTCACCCTTGGGTCATTAGAGTGCGTGGTCAGTCGGAGTGTGCCTCTGTAGGTGATGGCAATGCTTGTCCTTGAAGGGCGTGCTGCTCCTTGTGGGTGATAATGCAGCCGTCAGTGATGGCGATGTCCGGTCCGGAGCAGATGTTGGTCCTGGCAGGCAATGTGGCGTCCAGGGTTGATGGCGAGGAGGGTGCTGGCGTCGTAGCGGTGTAGTGTGCAAGAGGATGGGTCCTTGGTGCTGAGCGCGGTCCAGGGGCAGATGGACGCAGACGGACCAGGCTATGGTTTGCCTTTGGCATGGGAGACGTCCAGTACAACGCAGGCAGTACATAATTAACTACGCAACTCAAACAACACATTGTGAGGTCAGTAATGAGGTAATTTAAATTATTTTGTGTGTGCATGGGTATCGGATGTCGGATTTGAAATTTTGTGTACAATTGGTGTAAAATATGAATTTTGGGGTGTGATTTAGGGTAAAATATGAATTTTGTGGTGTGATTTGGGGTGAAATATGAATTTTGGGGTGTGATTTGGGGTAAAATATGAATTTTGGGGTGTGATTTGGGGTAAAATATGAATTTTGGGGTGTTCAATTGGGGTAAAATATGAATTTTGGGGTGTGCAATTGGGTCAATTTTGAGTTTTGGGTATGTATTGGGGGCTCAAAAAGGAATTCCTGGGTTCACGTTTGGTATTGGGGTGCAAATGTTAGTTTAGGGTTGCACTCACTGGAGTGGGAATAGTGATGTTCATGTCTCCGCAATGCAACATCTAACCTACTGTTGCAATGTGCCTAGTATTAGTATGCATTGGAATGGAATGCAATGTCATGTAATGCGTTGTAACTACGTATGTGCCTTTGGCACACAAGTGTTAGTCCCGCTGTGCATGTGCGCACAGCGGCCGCCACTGAGAAGTGCTGGTAGGGGGTGCTGGACAGCTGTGAGGTGACAAACTCCAGAAAGAATACTGGATGGTGCCTGGACGCGGGGATGTGTGTGTGAGTGGGTGTCGTAAATATTGTAATGAGGGAAGTCTTACCTCAAAGCCGGGCCCCATGTCTTCGTAGCTCCTGCTCCCCTGCGTCTGCTTCCTGGAACAGGAATTTGGCAGCCAGGCTCCCTCCCCTGAGTCAATCACAATGCTGCAATGCGGCAGTGTGATTGCTAATTTGCAACGGGACAAGTCATGCAGCTAGGGGCCGAAGGGGCGTGCATATTCTCCATGCAGGCTGTAATGCAGCCTGCATTGCGAACAGGGAAGTGTGCATGACTGCTTTGGTCGGCCTGAGTGTCCCAACAAAACAGTCATTGCGCACTTGAGTGGGTATGCCAATCCGCCCATGCCCTGCTCCGTGGTTGGAGTAGTCCCACCCACCCTCCCACCCCCTGAGGATACATGGCATGATTACATCAGTTAGTTATCATCATGTGATGATTGTTCCTCTTCTGCACTGCTTGAGGCAGTGGGGCAACGCTCTTCCGCCATAGCGGAAGAGCCGCCACTGGGGGTGCGTCATCTACATGTGATAGGCCTGAGCAACTCACCCACTGGCCCTCTTGCGCTATGGGTCCCAGCTCCTCCTTACCTGGACATTGACACTGTGGCGCAATCCACTGCACTCTCTCCAAATCTGTGACTCAGCCAGCAGGAGCATCAGCCAGGTTTGATTTCACTAGGCTGGGTACAGCAGTCGACGTCTAGTCTGCTGGTGGACCTCCAGATGCAGTTGATGCAGCAGGGCCCCCTCGGGCATGTAGTTGCAGCGCTCACACCACACAAGTTCGGCGTTGCACAGGGGCCTCACCCTCCACAGCATACGGCCAGCCCAACATCATCCGGCCTGTGATGCAGGGAGACGGCACACACCGTTGGTAATTCCCTCCGTGCATCGCGGTGTAGTGGTGGTTCGTAGTATGCGATGCGGACCTCACTACGTTGGTGCGCATGAGCGCCTCTACCATTACCAGCTCCAAGGTGCGCAAGGCAGTCTTCTCACACAGCTCTGCAACGTGTCTCCATGCGAGCTGCCAGACTTCACCACCAGGTACGGGCGATCGTCGCGCCTCAATGTCTACCGCCACGGCTCATCGAATCCACAGCTCCTCCACATCGCACTCCAGGCTCCAGACGCAGGTCCAGTAAGGTATCATGGCTCTCATCCTGGATGTTGGCTGGCTTGCAGGGGTTGTTGATGTGTGCTGCACTTGGCCCTGGCTGCTCCATTCTGCATGTCATTGTATTTCATGCCTATTTACTATTGGAGGTTGGCTGATAGGGAATTTCTTGCATTAGAGGCAAGAAAACTAAAGTTGGGCTGACTAACGTGAGTTTGCTTGCCGCTAATGGGCCTTTCGCTGGTTATCGCCCGCTAACGCAGGAATTCTGATAGCCATCGCGCTGATGTAAGCGGCAGTTTTCACCGCTGTTCCCTGGTACTATCGCCATGTAGCGACGGCTTTATAATACGCCGTTTACATGGCGATAGATTTCTGGGTTAGACGGCAATAAAAATACTGCCGCTAACTGGCATTGGCGATAGATATCGCCAGTCCTTGAGAATATCCCCCATAGTAATTCCGGGTCATGGATGGGGAACATTACTGCAGAAAACATGATGACATTTCCTCCAGATTCTCAACCTTTTCCAGGCACGACCTAGTCAAATTGAACGTAGTTACTCGTTACAGATACAACACATCTGCGCAGACTTTACAGAGAACGCAGGAAGGACAATTGTCTCAGCAGGAGTAGGGTGTAAGCGACTCACAAGAGGGGGGTTAGGCATTCCCAATAGTCTATTGTACTGTCAGGTGTGTTAGCTGCACAACCTACTGGAATGGTCCAAAGCCAAAATCCAAAATCACTGAGGCTTCAAAGATCACGTTAGTGGGGGGCCCCTTTGGAAAATGCCAAAAGAGTGGCCTCTCAACATGAGACAATCACCAACTCTCAGCCTATCAGAGCTACTGTAAATGTACGGGACCAAACGAGAGTTCGGTGGCTGAATGGCTTCCCCTCCCCGAACATGTCAATTCTGGGAAACCCATATACAACCCAGAGGTGGATGAGTGAGCTTTCCATGCTTGGTAAGCAACCAGGTGCATCAAACGTGTTTGAAAAGTGGTCAATAGAATCCATTGAAAAGGTATAAAGGGGCTTTGGTCTCCAGGAGCAAGAACGTATTTGCTACATGCAAGTATGGAAGTGGGGCACTCGTAGACAATTCAGGGGGCCGCACACGAGGGGATCACGCATGTGCAGGGCATGGAGAGCGTAGATAATATGCTACTTAGATGGCACTTGTCTCACCATCGATTGCAAGCCATAGATGACGCCAACCCTGACAAATGCTGGAGGGGTGCAGCACATAGACATGATTTCACATATTTTACAGGTGTGCTTTATCATTTTTTGCAGGGAACTATTAGCGGCTACACAAACGTTTCTTGGAATTCACCTCCCAGGGACCCCACAGGCATCGTTGTAGGCTTTGGGATTAGTGAAGAGATGCTTCCCTACTTCTTTTCACCGAGCAAGCTATGTCGACACAATGGGAGTTCTCAGATGCAGGATTGGTACCTCAAACTGTGGTACATGGAAAAATAACTCCAAATTTGAACAACACAAAGTAAGCCTTTAACACAGAACGGACAGCCAGATGTATCAAAGAGGCCGATCGCCACGTATCGCCGGCTAACGCCGGAATCACTATTGCCATTGCGATGTTGTTATCGGCTGTTTTCTCCGCCATTCCCTGTTATTATCGCCATGTAGCGTGGGCTTGGTAATATCCTGCCAATATGGCAATAATATTCAGGGTTAGGCGGCGCTAACTTTTCTGCCGATAAATGACGTTGGCGATAGTTATCGCCCATCATTGTGAATATCCCCCGAAGTCTTTTTTAGAAGGGGCCATATTAAATCTTCTTTACAGGACATGCAGAAAGTAAAGGGGAACCCACATGAAATAACATTTATGACCTTTCCATCATTGTCTATTTGTTTATTGTATCTATGTATAGAGAAATATGTAGGACAAACCTAGACAAAAAGCAACAGAGTCGTGAACACATAGTGAGAGTCCATGGTACTTTATAAAGATCATTACAGGTGAAAGGAAAGGTGAAATGATAATTTTGCTTCATCTATGTCATGTAAAGGATGATAATTTACTTTTCCCCCCGTGTGTGTATAATGTGTTACTGAGCCTGGGAGCTACCATTGTCTCAGCTAGTGATCTTCCTACTCTTGAGGTCTCTGCATTACTTTCCTGCCCTGATACAGTGAGAAATAAAAGTATCCGAGTTAGCAAGTTGTCAATATTTTCCCAGCATGAGCTACCTAATATGAAGCCACTTAGTCTTTTGCTCCCTCCCTGATGATGCTAATGGCCAAATAATTATTGTCTTGTTTTTGTGAGGCTGCGTTCTTTTTACTCAATCACATTTTGTAAGAAATGTTCAATCAATCAAGGTTAGTAGAGCGCACTACTCACCCATGAGGGTCTCAAGGCGCTGGGAGAGGGGGTGTGAGCAGCTCCGTTGGGTATTCGAAGAGCCAGGTCCTTAGGTCCTTTCTGAACTGGTACAGTGTTGGTCTTTGTTGGATGTGAAGGGGGAGTTCGTTCCAGGTGATGATGATGATGATGAGATAATTTTTATAAAGTGCGCATTACACAAGGGTGTCTTAGCGCTGAGCAGATCAAAGCCAACAGAGGTGCAACGGGCTGAGGGAATCCTGGGTGTCTCTACTAATTAAATGGAAACAGCCAGGTCTTAAGCTGCTTTCTGAATAACTGCAGAGTCGGCTGCGAGCGCATAGCAAGGGGAAGGGAATTCCATAGCCTTCCCTCCTGATAGGCCAGCGTTCGGCCTCCACAGTTACCTCTTTTGATTCTTGGGACCGTGGCCATAAACGCAGAGCTAGATCTAAGATTTCTGCTTGACGTGTACCACGAGAGCCGTTCTTGGAAATACGATGGGCCAGTCTTGTAAAGAGCTTTATGCATTAGGCACAATGCCTTAAAGGAGACCCTCTTCTCCACTGTCAACCAGTGAAGGCCATGCAATCGATGAGACACTGGTTTGAATTTAGGAATTTTTAAAAGAGTTCTTGCTGCAGCGTTCTGCAGGGATTGCAATTTTTTTATCAGATACTTGGAGATGCCTAGATACAGAGCATTACCATAATCCATCTTAGATGTGATGAGGGCCATTATTACAGTTTTCTGTAGGTCAATCAGAATGAACGAGAGGACTTTTTGGAGAACCCATAGCAAGAAAGAAAACCCTGAGGTCACTGCATTAATTTGGGCAGAGAAACACAGTTTGGTGTCAAAAATGACTCCCAGGTTTCTTGCCTTCTGCACTGGCCTTGGATGGTTGCCCAGCTCGTACTGCCGCAGGAAGCATTCCAAAAGGAGGTCTCTTTCCCAAAGAGTAATACCTCCGTTTTGTCCGAGTTTAGCTTGAGACAGTTACTCCGCATCCAACTTGCAACTGACGCCATACATCTGCAAAAATGTTTAGCATCATTCTCAACCTGTGATGAGATGGATACCACAATCTGTGTATCATCCGCGTAGGACAGTACGGACAGCCCGAAACTGTGGATGAGCTTTGCCAGAGGGGTAACATACACGTTAAAAAGAGTGGGGCTACGTGCCGAGCCCTGCGGCACCCCACATGGGAGCGAGAAAGTGCTGGACTTAAAGTCTCCCATCTCCACCCACTGTATTCTATCTGCCAGAAATGACCTTAGCAGTTTTAGTGCTAGGTTCCTAAAACCCAAGGAGTGCAGATGCTTAATCAGTAGTGCATGGTGGACCGTATCAAAGGCGGCAGAGAGATCCAGTAAGATTAGTGCCGCTCTGCCGCCTTTGTCCACCCTAACTCTTACTTCCTCTGCTGCAGCCACCAGAGCTGACTGCGTACAGTGGTTTGCTCTGAAACCGTATTGAGCAGAGTCTAGCAGCTGATGAGTGTCTAGAAAAGCAAGAATTTCCTCATTCATGGCCTTCTATAGCAGCTTAGCCGAAAAAGGAAGTCGGGAAATTGGTCTGTAGCTTTCCACAAGCTTAGGGTCCAGGGAGGGTTTCTTCACCAGGGGAAGAATAGAGGGATTCTCCAGATATTTGGGTAGTGCCCGGTGCTGAGTACCTCATTTAGTAGATCTCTAAATGGCCCCCCACCATGCTAGCTACCTTGTTGACAATCAGAGACAGGCAAGGATCTGAAGGGGCACCTGACTTGGCTGTGAGGTAGGAGAAGGATCTACCACCTGCTCTGGCCCTGTGGAAATGAGGGATGATGGGTAGGGTGAGGTCGGCTGAGCGTAGGCTTCTCTTGGGGGCGTGGAAGGAGATTCGTTCATTGAGGTACTGGGGTCCGGTGTTGTGGAGGGCTTTGTAGGCATGCATGAGCAGTTTGAAGGTTATTCTTCTTTCGATGGGGAGCCAGTGGAAGTCGCAGAGGTGTTGGGTGAAGTGGTCATGTCGTGGGATGTTGAGGATAAGTCTGGCTGCAGCGTTCTGTACGGTCTGGAGTTTGTGGAGGAGTTTTTTGTTGATTCCGGCATAGAGAGCATTTCCATAGTCCAGTCTGCTGGTGATGGGTGCATGAGTGACGGTCTTACCGGAGTCGGGGGGGATCCACTTGAAAGTCTTGCGAAGTATGTGGAGGGTGTTGAAGCACATGGAGGACACAGCGTTGATCTGGTGGTTCATGGTGAGTGAAGAGTCAAATATGATGCCGAGGTTGCGTGGTTGGTCCGTTGGGGTGGGTTGGGTTTCTGAGGGTGGGAAGCCACCAGGTGTTGTCCCATGCAGAGGGTGAGGAGCTGAGGATGAGGACTTCTGTTTTCTCCGAGTTGAGCTTCAGGCAGCTGTTGCTCATTCAGGTTGCGACGTCCTTCATCCCTTCTTAGAAATTGTGCTTGGTGATGTCGGGTTCCTTGGTGAGAGAGAGGATGAGCTGGTTGTCATCAGCATAGGAGACGATGTTGAGTCCATGGTTTCTGACGATGGTTGCGAGGGGAGCCATGTGGACGTTGAAGAGTGTGGGGATGAGGGAGGATTTTGGGGTACTCTGCATCTGATCTCTGTTGGTTCTGAGAGGAAGGGCGGAAGTCTTATTCTCTGTGTTCTGCCTGAGAGGAAAGATCGTATCCAGTCTAAGGCTGTTCCTTAGATGCCAGCATCGTGGAGCCTGGTGGCTAGTGTGCGGTGGGAGATAGTGTTGAAGGCTGCTGCAAGGTCCAGGAGGATGAGGGCTGCCGTGTGTCCTTGGTTGAGGAGGGCACAGATGTCGTCGGTGGTGGCAATGAGGGCGGTTTTGGTGCTGTGGTTACTGCAGAATCCAGATTGAGAGGTGTCTAGGATGCTGTTGGTTTCTATGAAGTGTGCTAGCTGGGTGTTGACAGCCTTTTCGATGACTTTAGCGGCACAAGGGAGCACACAGATGGGCCTGAAGTTCTTGCCATCCGTCGGGTCTGTGGAAGGCTTCTTTAGGAGGGGGTTGACTTCAGCGTGTTTCCAGTCATCAGGGAATGTGGCGATCTCGAGGGAGCAGTTGATAGTTCTGCGTAGCTCGGATGCGATGGGAGTGGCGGTCCTGTGCAAGATGTGCAGTGGAAAGGGGTCATTAAGTGCTCCGGAGTGGATGCTCTTCATTGTCTTTACGGTGTCTTCTGTGGTGAGCGGGGTCCAGGTGATGAGGGTCTGTTGGATGGCATCGCTGGGGGTGGGAGTTGAGGTGGTGCCATGGTCTTGGTCGTCGAAGTTGTCGTAGAGCGTCTTGATCTTAAGGTGAAAGAAGGAGTTGAGTTTGTTGCAGAGGTCTTGGGAGGGAGGGACATCGGTTGTTTCGCTGTTGGGTCTGGCAAATTCTTGTATAATGGCAAAGAGTTCCTTGGAATTGTGGGCATTGGAGAGGAATCTGTCTTGGATGAAGGTTCTCTTTGTTGATTTGATGAGTTGGTGGTGTGCCGTGATGGCGGCTTTGTAGGCGAAGTGTGCTTCTGGGTTTTGCTGTTTGTCCACGTCTTCTCCAGTTGTCGGCAGTAGCGCTTGGATTCTGGGAGGTCCGTGGTGAACCAGTTGGCCTTCTTGTTGTGTCGTCTCGTGGTGTTCTGAAGGGCAGCGAGAGTGTTGGTGCAGTTGGCAATCCATTGGTGGAGGTTGCTTGGCGCTGTGTTGGCGTCTTTCGTAGTTGGGGGAGGAGTGCAGGTGAGGGCGGAGGTGAGGTGTTCTTCGGAGACTTTGTTTCAGCTTCTGTGCATGGGGCAGAGCGTGCGCTTGTGTGCGGTGGGTTTCGAGAAAGAGAAATGGATGCAGTGGTGGTCTGTCCAGAACAGTTCCGTGGTGTGGCTGAAGCGAATGTTGTTTACTCCGGCGAAGATGGGGTAGAGTGTGTGTCCTGCTGGGTGAGTGGGGGTGGAGAGAAGTTGCTTCAGTCCTATGTTGGTGAGGTTCTCCAGGACGGCAGTGGTGTTGGGAGCGCTGTGGTTGTCCAGGTGGAAGATCAGGTCTCCGAGTAGTATGTAGTCCATTGAGGCGAGGGCGTGGGGTGCGATGTGGTCTTCGCTGGCGTTGGTGAAGGGGGTGCTGAGTCCGGGAGGTCTGTAGGCGAGAGTTCCACGGAGTGTCATTCTGGGGTTGGGCTGGATCTTAAAGTGTACGTGTTCCATGAGGGGCGAAGCATCGTCTGAGTTGGTGGTTGTTAGTCGGAGGGAGCTTTTGTGGACGATGGCGAGGCCTCCTCCTGGGCGGTTGGGGCGGTCTTTCCTCAGGATCTTGTATCCGTCGGGGATGGCAGTTGAGATGTCAGGTGCGGAGATGGCATTGGTTCAGGTCTCTGTGAGGATGGAGACGTCGGGCGAGTGAGTGTTGAGGAGGTCCCAGATTTCTATGGCGTGTCTGTGCAGGGACCATATGTTGAGGAGGATACAGTTCAGTGGCTTGCGTGCGGTGGCGTCTGGTGAGTTGGGGGTGGTTGCCTTGGTCCGGAGGTGGGTGAAGGTGCGGCGGCAGTGTCGGCAGGAGATCGGGCCCTGGGTGTTGCTTGTCGTCGAGAGCTGGCAGTTGTTGTTGCATCCTGGGTTGAGTGCTTGGAGAGTGCTTGGGTCGTAGTGGCGGGGGGTCGGGAGACCAGGGTCCCTGGCACTGGTCATGGTTGGGTCGTGGACGGGCGCAGATGAGCTTGCCTTCGGCACACCAGTGGTGGGCCGCTCAACGGCCGCCATTAAGTAGGGGTCGGGGGGAGGGTGAACAGCTGGGAGGTGGGAGCGACACGCTGGGAGGAGGGGCCGCGGGGGCAGCAGCGGTGGGGAGCAAACAGAAAACAGAAAAGGCAGACAGAGAAGGCAAACAAAAAAGGCAAACAGAAAAAGGCAGACAGAAAAAGGGAGATACAGAAAAGGCAAAACAGAGAAAAGCCAAACAGAAAAGGATGACACACACAGAGCGGACTAGCAGAAGAGCAGGCTCTTCCACTAGACCACCATGGATGAAGCGCAGGCAGGAGCCTGCGGGTGGAAGAGGGCCTTGAACACCTACCTGAAGCTCAAGCTGGCGCTAAGAGCAGAGCCTTATCGGTGGAGCTGTGCGGGGGGGAGCAGTGACTCAGACCAGGAGGTCAGAGGTTGCTATTAGATGCAAAAGATGCGAGTCCTGTGTAAGTAATAAGTCAACAGTTCTTGTTTTACTGGGAACTAAGTAAACCATTGTAGCATTTGGCGTTCTAAGGGCAGCGAAGCAGAGCAGTACGACTCCTACTCGCAGGAGATGTTGTGGGCTCCAATCCCAATTCGCTGCCACGCAACACTACATTATTGTCCATTCAGTATTTTTCCTTTTAAAAGGGAAAAATATTTGTATTCAACACAAACTACTAAATACTACACATTAATATACATTCAATTAGATGGCAGTACAATTGGCGAGATCCTCATATCACATTTTGGGCCAGATGTACAACGTAAAATTGCATGTGCAAACTGGTTTGCAACCCGTTTGCGCATGCAATTTTAGTCTGGGCCATGTACTTACACTATTTTGCGAGTCGCAGAGCCATGTATGAATGTTTTGTGACCTCTTCAAGAGGGTGGTAATGAAGTTGCAAATAGGAAGGGGTCCCCAGGGGACCCCTTCCTCTTTGTGACTGGCTCCAAAAATATTTTTACGGGCAGGCAGTGGTCCCAGGAACCACTGCCTGCCCTTAAAAATGAAACGAAAAAGTTTCATTTTTTTTTTTAAATATGCATCCCGTTTTCCTTTAATCAATCACAATACTCCACCGATACCAAATGTAACATCACACTATAAAGTCGTGTCATCATAATGGGTTTGTCAAGGGGTCACCACATCAAAATATACACTGGCAGACCTTCTGGCTTTGTCCCGGTGTCACCACTTTAATAAGAATAACCACGCTATGATTTACAAGTGTGTCACCATTAAAATCTTCGAAATGCAAAGCAATCACAAAAACATTTGTTAGGACTCCTCCTTCACTGTTTCTAGACAAAATAATGCAGTCACAGAACCAAACAAAAAAGGTGCCTGCATTCCAGAGCCTAAGAGCAAGAGCTCCAGTTCTTGAAATGATTAACAGCAATAATGAAACTCTCTTGGGGTCAGGGATGTAATACCATGGAAGAGGTGGAGTTACTTTTATTGTAAGAATTCTGGAGTAGCTACTTCACCTCCTAGAGTACCCCACATTATTTTTTCTGCATGTTGGTGGTTCCCCTGTTCAGTTTGGGGCTAACCACAAGGAAGAAAATTATTCAAATAGGTCCTCTCATGGGTCATTATGGGGCGATCCTCTCCCAAATCCTTGAATATTAAATGAGCAGCTGCTGAAGTGAGTGTGGCCTTGAACCGCTAGTTCTTCAAATTTGTTTTCCAGGTTGTTGCGGTCCCACCTAAGACACCCATGTGTTGGTGAGGTTTGTTGGGGGACCTCAGGGGGTAGCCCCCATGCAGCATGCTGGAGCCAGCATTGTGGTTTGTGCTCCCGCTGTTGTGGGAACAAGTTCTCTTTCCTCCCATCTGTTGGCGGTAGCTATGCTCCCTCCCCTGCCAGAGAGGAGAAAGGGTAGGGCAACAGAAGGCCAAAGTGACCTAACACTCCCAGACATGGGGACAGGCAAGGCCTGGCCAGTCTTCCTGCTTCTCTCCTGAGGCATGAGGTACCAGGACGGAATTTTCTTGGGGTGGGCTACAGAGGGGTTTCTCTGGGGTCAAAAGTTTGAAGGGGAGACAGACTCCATTCCAGCACCTCACTTCATAAGATAATAAAACACTGCTAGCCAACCCCCGGGATCTGGCCCAACCCAGGGGTACTCAGAGAAATCTTGGCTGAGTTCCATGTGCTCGTCTTTACTTTTTTCATTTTTTAAAAGGGCAAATATTAACAGCTGCATATCTAGATCACCATTGGGCTGATTTCCTTCTTGTTTTGCTTAATGTTGACATTTCCCAGTAAAAAATAGTTAGAAAAGGGATTCTCTAGTTGGCATTGGTGTACACCCTGTTCAAGTAGGGACCCTTCCTGCTAGTCGGGATAAGGGGATTACACACCAAAGATAACCCATGCTCACCCACTTGGCAGCTTGGCACAAGCAGTCAGGCTTATCTCAGAGGCAATGTGTAACATATTTGTACATAACACACACAGTAACACAGTGAAAACAATACAGATGGACATCACGCCAGTTTAGAAAAGACAAGACCAAAACAACAAAAATCCAACTCAAACTATGACTTTTAAAAGGTTTCAAGCAATTCTGTCCATAGAACTCTATAGATGTGGTGATTTTACACAAAGTACCTCAAATGTGTCAAAATCCACAAGGCAAAACAGCCGCAGAGGAGGGAAGAGTCGGAAAACACAATGATGCATCGCCTCCTGAGTCCACGTGGAGGTGATGCCTCAGTTCTGCTATACACAGAAGTGTTATGTCGAATCTGGACTGTTGGGGGAAGCGATGCATCAAAATCCAAGACGGTTCTGGTCTGTGGGTGATGCGTCGGAAAAACTTGGTGCACAGGTACCAAGGGTACAAAAGAAAATGTTCAAACATCCCAGTGAAGAGTAGAAAGTAGTCACATGAAAGTTGACTTGTAATTTGTGCAACTAGACCCTGCAATGGAGCTATCCCAAGATGTACTCTTTTGGCACAAGTGGAATGAACTAACACCTTTGAGCCATGCTCACAAACAGGTTTTTCTGAACGACAATGGAAAAGCAACAATGGGATTAAAGTGACAAGGAAACAGTTCCACCAGAAGTACTTCAAGCTGGAAGAAGTCCCCAGGTTGCAGATGCTCTTAAAATAAATGTAATATAGGTACATGTTCCATTGAGTAAAACATCATCTCTTGTGCCAAAGAACCAGCAATTTGAAAACAGAGCAAACTCTTCTTTACAAGTTTGAAAAGTGCAAACAAAAATGAACAATATAGTTAAAATGGTAAAACAAAATATATATAAAGTTAAACAAAACGTTTAACATAAGTTTATATAAAGGAACAAATCGACTATGGCAACCTAATAAAAACAAAGAAAAATCACCAAAAAGACAAAAACAGTAGGTTTGTTCATCCATGGTGGTTTACGTGCAGGGCCTGGCTGAAGGCTAAGCACATTGTAGTACGCCATCTGGCTTGGGTTGGGCACAGGGCCTGACTGGAAGTGAAGCTTTGTGGCCAACTCTGACTGTAGAATGCCATGTTTGTGCACAGTTAGTGGTAACTGTATGCAGCGACTTTGGCACACAGCCTGGCCATGAGCCAGCCCTGCTTGCAATGCCAACTGTCCATGGTCAAAGGCCGTGCACAGCAGGGGATTGTAATTAAGAATAAAAAGAAATAGAGGCAATTCACAGAAAAAAACAGCTGTTAGAAACTGAGTTATGGTTCTGGCTCCAATGAAAGAAACTACAGAAACTCATCAGTTATGGTTGGTGGCACAAACCATAACACATGGCGTCACCCCTTGCCCTGGATATGACCACACATATGACAGCATTGATGAAATCACAAGTGACCTCATTAATAACATCACTTAGGACATTACCACATCACCAGAACTTACAAAAATGTATGGCCCTAAAATTGGCAAATGGGCACATATACATTGGTGGTAGCCCCTGCATACCAGATGGCCATCTCCTGCAGCACACGGATGAGGACTATGTGCACCAGGGTTAGGCCATGGTTGTTTAACTGTGTGAGTTTAACGGGGGTTTAAACACAGGCAAAATCCTATGTCAAAAACCTGCTTCCCATGGCTGAAGAAGTGTGCAGCATGTGTTGGCCTCTTGTGGAGATACAAATGTAGTGCTTGGCCAAAGGGCGGCCCCTGTGGCCAACTCTCGCTCCGCACAGCCAAATAATGTATGCAGTGGGTGTTTGCTGCTCAAGCCGGGATCAAGCATGGCCTGGCCAGAAGATACCTCCGGTATGCACAGCTGAAGACTGTGCACATTAGGGTTTGCCACCTGGCGTGGGTGGATCATAGGGCCTGACTGAAGGGGAAGACCTGTGTCAAACCCTCACAGTGCACAACTGAGGGCCATGCGCAGTGAGGGTTTGCTGCTTGCAGCAAGTTGGGTCATAGAACAGGTCCTGCACAAAGCACCTGCTGCGCACAGCCAAAGGTACTGCACAATGGGGAATGGTAATTAAGAACAAAATAAAAAAAGTATTTCACTGAAAAAACACAGTTAGAGACTGAGTTATGATTTTGGCTCAAATTTGTCAGCAGAAATTTGCCAGTAATCATTTGCGGCACAAACAATAACTCATGACTGTTGGAAAGTGGTTTATTAGTAGTGATAAGGAGGGACCTACCACTAGTAATAATGCCATAAACACAATAAAAGGTTCAGTCAATGTCTCAATGGATTATTCCCATGCTCAACCCTTCGTAGCTGGCAATGAGGAGGCAGGCTCAACTTAGGAGACAGGCTTGCAAAAGCATTCTCAAAAATCAATATATTTAATAAGTAAGACACAATACACAATAGAAATTCAACACAAATTCATACAAAAAGGTTATGTTTTTATGAATAAATAGACATCAAAATGGCAAAGATCCAATGTGGGGTAACGGAGACATGACATTTTTAAAGAATTAACACTTTCTAGTGCTTAAAAGACCAAAGTGCCACTTTGGGACATGTGGTCACGCTTGACCGGGACACAATTTTACCTTTGCACTTGGAAACTCTTCTGGAGTTTTTTCTCTCGACATCGAGTGAGGCTCCTTGTCAGGCCAAGTTTCGAGTCGACAATGGCGACTTGGTTCAGCACGAGGCCTCGGTGAAATCCTGGAAGTCTTGAGCTCTGAAGCTTACAGCGGAATGAACCTGAAATCCAGGCCAGGTTGTGGTTCGACGTCGGCAGCTTGACTCTCGTCAACAGGTCAGTGACCTTATGGAGCTTTTTACCAAAAAATCTCCAATCTTCTCCAAACTTCCGGATATTCTTCCAGAAGGTCCTTTTGAGATTCCAAAGTGTCCACAACACAAATGCAAGTGTCTAGATGCTCTGAGATAGTCCTTGGCATGTTGGGTCTACGATCCCCAGAATGCACTTGGCCAGCTCCTTAAAAGTCCTCTGGGCACCTTCCAGCTGGGATCTTAGTGGAGATGGTGCAGGTGGAGCTTTCAGGGAGTCCACTCCTTCACTACCTTAAGCAAGGAAAAGTCCTTAGGGCTGTAGTTCCAAGTGTGCAGCAGGTGCAGTCATTCAGAGTGCAATCTTTTGGGGTTGCAGGTCAGGGTTCCAGCAGGGCAGTCCTTCATCTCCTTCCAGTTTCAGGCAGGGATCTGAGTTGCTGGGCACCACTTCCATATTTATTCACAGTTCCTGGGTGTCAACCAGGGGGACATCCCTGACCAATGGGATGCAGGGTGCCACCCAGGTGTATGACGACTTCCTCCAAAGTATGGCATATTCTTGACCCAGAGACCACTATTCTTCCAAAATCCAAAATGGCGAAACTCTCTCCTGGAAGGTTAGATAGATCTGGGTAAGCCAATGTACTGGTGACGCTAACTTTCCCTAACACTCTAATTCCAGACCCTCTGCCAATTTAGTTACAGGGGCTTCTGTCTGGCTGGTGGTGCAGGATGTGGGGGGTGAGCCTGTGCTGCCCTAAACTGTCATTCCCTCTTTGAAGACCAGTTTGGCTACTCCACCCCCATCATGCATTTTGCCCGGCACCTTGCAGTTCTCCTCTCACAGGAAATTATTTGTCTCTTGTCAGGCCACTTCCCACCTCATTAAGACAGCTTGGCTCAGCATGGCAGAGGCTGACCAATTAGAGCAGGACTGCTGGAAGGCTAGATTTTGGCTTACAGAAAAGAAAGTTCTATAACTTATTTTCTGTGATAGTTATAATAAATCTAACAGTGGCAAGCTGTTGGATTTATTCTATCATGTTGATGATTTGAAGTATATTTGTAGCTCCTTTCTTTCAATAGTTACACTTTAATACATGATTCCCATGTTAGCCTATAGAGGCATTATGCTACAATGAGGAAAAACTAAATTGGCAGTTTTACCCTCACCAGGGCATATAAAACATCTTTTATAATGTCCCTGCTTATAGTTGCAAGGCACCCTACCCATGGGACACCTAGGGGAGACCTTAGGAATGACCTATATGCAAAAATAAGGTAGTTTGAGAATTTGGAAGTACCTTTAATTCCAAAGTCGAATTTGCATGTAATTTTAATGTGAAGGCAGCCTGAAAAGCAGGGCTGCATTTACAATGACAGCAGGGAGCACAGTAGTCCACACTTAAGTGCATTCAGTTTACTGGGCCTCTATACCTACATGCTCTATTATATACTACAGACTTACAGCTAGGCTGTCAGTACCAACTGTAATTAAACCGAATTACCATATACCTTATAATCAGAGCACTAGCCCTGGGTCTGAGAGCCAGGGCACAGTCAGAGTCAGTTACTACCAGTATCAATCAGAAAATGGAGGTGATCAGGGCAACAATGACATAGACCTTGTGCAGCTGGGCTTGGGGACCACCATCAGTTTGAGCGTAGAGACTGGCTATGCACATAATGGGTTGGAAATCAAACATATCATTAAAACACACAAAATGATCACACAAAAAATAACTTTTCAAAACGGAGGTGTGGTTTGCGATACAATGCACAAAACCACTGTGTTTTGTATACTCAACAAAACACACAACACAGGCCTTAACATGCATCATGTGCCTTGCTCAAAACATCAATTTGCAAACAATACAGAAACAAATCACAGAGCTATCAAGAGAACAACATGGAAGATGTGGAGAGTTATGGTATATGCTGTGCCCACTGGTAACTATGAATTATTATAAAGAAACAAAATAAATATCAAAAGCCAAAAGAAATGTAAAAAAAGAGAAAACTCAGTACAATTAAATCAAGACTTCATTTAAAAAACAAACACATGCACACTGTTAACATAAAACTGATAAGCAAAGATATTATTAGTGATCTTTTAAGTAATTTCATCCACAATGACACGTCACCATACATGTGATGTATAATGTCATACGCAGTGCCAGGTGGGACACAATTTTTGGATTTCACTACAAGTTCTAGCTGGTGATTCTGTGATTCATGGTGTTTGAGGCAGAGCAATAACTCAGATTCTAACTGGCTGTTTTCAGTGAGAGAGTGTGTGTGAAATTTTGAGAGCGTGAGTGAGAATGTGAGTTTGTGAAAGTGAGTTTGATATACTGAATACTGATTTCTTGCCCACAGCAAGAACCACAGAATATTGAGGATTGTTTATTATACTTCAATCCTACAAAACATCAACCTAGAAACGAAACCTAGCAGAATCAGGGAGCATGTGTCTACAAGGCAAAGGCTTGGTTAACCTGTTAATAGGTAAGAATGTTAAGTCAAATCATTCAGGTATTTCAATGTTGTTATGCTTCATTTTAAGGAACAATCAGCTACACACCAGAGCTCAGAGAGTGTGTTAGAATAGAGATACTGTTTTGCTATATCCTTTCTGTTACGGTTATGTGCATTGACTCAATGACAAAATATTCATACACTGCATTTTCTCTTTAGTGATCCACGTTGACCTGACAAGTAAGAGTTGTGGAATCCAGTGTCTCAGTTCTCCCTCTTATCCCAACCCCCTTTCCCAATTTCCTCTCTAGGATATCAATATTCTTATTGTGTGTGGTTGATGGTTGATGTAGTCAGGCATGGAAGTGTGAATCACCCCATTTGCATACAGAATCAAAGGTTAGTGTTTTCTGCCAATGAGCATTTTTACAAAAGCAAATCCAATCTAAGTCCTTAAGATTTAAGAATAGTTCATTCTTAGTAAAGACAGAAGATCAGTGTCAGCTTCACCTAAGGCAAAGAGATCCTCACCTGCCTGATGGATTTGTAAATCTGGCAGGCTGTCTTTCGTCTTGGGAACAAAGACCATAGCCTCTGTTGACCTGATGGAGTGGTGTGCCATCCACCAGACTCTAAATGAAGTCCTTTCATTATACATGCATTGCCAAATGTGGGTCTTCTGCACTGATGTCACTCAATTCAATTCAATATATTTATTAAGAATTTGGATCTCTAATGAGGTCCACTTAAGGCATACACAAATAAGCATATTACATTACCAACATAGGCCAATTCCACAGTGGATAAAATAAAGTACAATGGCAGAAAATATATAAATTTACATTAAAATCACTTCATTAAAAAAACTGTTATAACTGTGTCATAGCAACAATTTATGTACAGATTAGTTCATCCTAGAAGTATCAAAATCTTTCCAGATCAGCTCTAGAGGCTCCCTTAAACAACAAAAGGAAGTCCCCCAATAGAAAAATACAAGTAGTGGCACAGAATGAGCAGAATATAAATAGGAATATTCATTATTGTAACAAAGAGCAGAATTGCAGTAATTTAATTAGAACCTTTACCACAGCAAGTGACTCGAATCAAATACTCATGAAATCTAATAAATATCATACTATAACAGCATCATATTGAATCCTATATTAATTGAGATACATCATGTAACAGCAGTGAGATTATGGACCAAGAAGAATTTCTAAGGAAAATTATCACATATTGGACTAAAAACTCATTTTCCCTGGCAACGAAGATTAAAAAGCAAATATTCCAGAGTTTTTTATGCAAAAGCAATTAAATAGCAGCAGTCATGTAGTTAAAACCTTTACCACAGCAAATAAATTGAGTTAAATACATGTGCAATTTGGAAGAATAACATACAATAGCAGCATCATATTAAAACATATTTTAAATAAAGTGCATCATATAGCAGCAAAAAGGGTTTAAACCAAGAGAGATTCTAAGGGAATTTAACACATAAATGTCTAGCAATTTCTTTTCCCTTAAAAGTTGTTTAAGAACTAAATATATGTCCCAATGTTGTGCAAACTGCAGTAAAATAGCAGCAGTAGCAAGTGCAACATTTCCACAAATGAGAAATGAACTCAATTAACCTTAATATATAAGGAAGCTCGGAACTTAAGGGCAAAATTATGACAAAGCTGATTAACACGTATGCAGCCAGCCAAACCCTAAAGGTACCAAAGAGCCCATAAAACAACCAGTAATAGGTCAAATGATCAGAAGTCATGTAATTACTCTTCCTCTTTATACAAAAAATTAAATAGAATATGCACAACGAGGGAATAACCTTCCCAGAAGGAAAATGGTGAAAATTAAAATATGTGCATAAACTCCCTAAAAAAATGAAAAAGTTTTGTACACACTATTTCATTCTTTTGGAAGAGAAGGAATTCTCGAGCAGATGTTACATTTTTGATACCGTTTTGTAAGAACATTGGTCGAAGCCATCGATGGCGGAAAGGTGACAGAACTGGGCACACAAACAGAATATGATGAAAATTCTGGATGCCCAGATTGCAAATATTACAATTTTTTCCACCTTTCATATTGAGTGACCAATTTGCCGTTAAATCATTTAATGGCAGAAGATTCATATGGCAAAGAGTAAGCCAGCGGCGAATACCATGATTTAGATTCCAGGAAAGGTACTTCTGAGGAACTCTCGGGATACTAGCCATGGCTATTGTCTTAAGTCTATCCTTTGTTCTACAAAATTTGACATCTCTCTGATGGCTAACTGTGCCACTTGTGATTTTTAAGAAAGATTTAAATTCTCAAAGCGAGCGGGACATCACTGAATCCTCTTGCACACTAAAATAATTCAGTGCCAAGAAAAAATCACGGGAAAAAGAGTATTTGTACATTTGTCCTTCAAAGATTTCCTGGCACATAAAAGCACGTAATGTGTAAGGTTCGCTATCCTTTAACTGGTATCCCCATCGTAGCACCCTAGCTAAACCTTGTATAAACGAACTTACCAAGCCAAATTCTAGTCTGATTGCGGCTGTTGGAACAAGAGTATTAAAATTACATAATTTAGGTAAAATCTGGCCTTCAATCTTATCCAGAAAACTCTAGTCTCTTACTGGAATGGATTCTATGGCATATTACAAAGTGGAGGAATTTTTGCTTTAAAAACTAAAAGCAAATGTATATAATGTCTTCGACCCATGGCGCTATAGTATATAAGTAAGCCATTTGCGTGAGATGCCGCTTTGCAGGAGCTGTGTTCAATATGTGGGATAATCTTTGTACTACTCGATATTACTTTCCCCAGATAGAGATAGGAATCTACAGTCTCAAGTTTTTCAGAACCAATTCTCCAATTAAAATTACACAATTTTCTGTTTTTGCTACATTGCATATTCAAAACTTTACTTTTTGAAACATTAATCTTCAGGAATTGTGCCGTCGTTTATTTCTGCAATTATGCCAATCTTTTATTCAGTCTAATAGGGGTCAAGTCCATAATTACAATATCATCTGCGTATGTGAGACAAGCGAAAGGCCGGCCACCTATCTTTAGTGCATCTCCTTTTAATGGGGAAAAGCAATGCGGTAAATCTCTTACATATAGAGAGAAGAGAAGCGGTGCCAATAGGCAACCTTGCTTCAGGCCATTTTCTGTAGGTATTACTGATGATAGGCCCTGATTTCCCCCCATTAGCACCTGACACCAAGTTTGCGAGTGCAGGGCAATAATTAAAGAGAGCAAAGGTATAGGCACCCCCATTTTATGTAGCTTTTTCCAAAGAAGTGGCCGGACTACCTTATCAAAGGCTGTTGAAAAGTCTAAAAATGCCACATTTGACCTGCGAAATAAGGTATACTTCTCCTCTATTAACTTCAACATACTAATGTTGTCCAAAGTGGAGTGATTTTTCCTGAACCCTGCTTGCTCTATGGGGAGAATTTACTTCTCTATAACCCAGTCAGTAAGATTGTCAAGAATACTGCGAGCAAATATTTTCCCCACTGCGTCTAATAAGGCTATTTGCTGGTAGTTACCCGGATGATGTCTATGACCCCTTTTATATAGAGGAATTAGGATACTACCAGACCATGGGGTCAACCCTTGCAAGTAACAATATTCAAAGGAGTAAGATATGTAGCCCATAACACAGGCTCTTTTTTGATAATTGTCATAGGGATTTTGTCAGGTCCCATTGTACCTGAGGCTCTCATTTTTTAACGAGTCCTACAACTTCCTCCTTTGAAGGAGCGATACTGTAATCAGGGGTTTTGGGGGGATTTAGTAAAAAAGAGTCAGGACAGAAGGAATTAGGATTCGCAGACTAAAGTTCTAAAAGGTGTGATTTCCATTCTTCTTCTTTTATTGGGATTGGGAGAGATTTAACTCTAGTGCCGCAGCATTCCGCAATTATTTCCCAATACTGTTTAGAATTGTTTTTGGAAGCAGCCTCTTTTAGCTGGACCCATTCATAGTCTTCCTTTTTTTGTCTTAAGGAGCGTTTTTCCTTTGTCTTTTCCTCCTTAATAAACTTATTAATCTACTTCGTTCAGGGGAATAATTCAGGAACTGAGCCCTCACTAATTTGTTTAATTCCCTATTTATTTGAAGTAAAGGATTGTGAAGCAGTCTCCGTTTAGTTGGTAATTGGCTAGATTTAAAGGATGTGACCATAGTATTTATGCTGTGGCTAAAGTTTTCCAACAGATTAGTTTGGGGGGAATATAGGTCTCCTGTTACTGTGAACTGCTGGTCTCCTATTAAAACTATTAGGGTCTCTTTAAGTTTTGTGGCAGCTAGAGTATTCCAGTAGATTTTGCCATTTGCTTTATTAAAAGCTACCATTTTATCCTTAAAATTCCAAAAGCTCACCCTAGCACAGGTAATCTCTATTTTTAAGCTGATCACCATGTGGTCGCTATGCGAATTTTCTAAAATTTCCATATTGGAGAGCTTATTAAAAAGGTCTGCTGAGGCAATTACGTAATCAATAATAGAGCCTCCAGTAGGCCCCTTACGTGTAATTTTGGCTGGTTTATCCTTTTCTAATCTCCCGTTGACTATCAATAGGTCCAAATTTCTCAAGCCTTCAAGCAAAATCGCTCCTCTTTTATCGGTTCAACTATGTTTTGGAAATTGAGCAGGGGAGTTTGTTTAGTGCTTCGTCCTCTGTGGTATTAGCAAAGAGTCCCATACTATGCGTGTAAACTTTGACGTTTAAGTCGCCAACCAACATTATGTGCTTACGATCTTCTCTTTCCAAGATAGAAGAGACAAAGGCAAACAAGTCTTTTAGTAAATATGTATTGGATGTGTCGGGAGGTATGTATGCATTTACAATTAGGAGAGAATCTGAATTATCATGATCTTTCTTGGACTCTAGCCTAATTTCCTGAAATAAATTAGAGGCATGCAGGATTACTTTATATATCCATATGAGGCTTGTTCTAAGCAGTATGGCAATACCTCCTTTCGCATGTCCCCTGCTCACCGGGAGCGCAGGACAGCTCAGGACAATATAGTCTTTAATGGACCAGTTCTTTACAATCCAAGACTCTTGTATGCATATTATGTCTGCATTCTGTTCTTTCAAGAATAACAATTTATTTTTATTTATGCTTAAGCCGGCTGCGTTCCAAGAGATCAATTTAAATCCCTTGCTAGGAGGAGTTCCCAAATCGTAGACCAGAAGTGCTGTTTGTATTGAGAGCCCCTGCCACCCAACTCCATTTCTTATTTTCCTCATCTACAGTTGGTGCTTGATGACTCTTTTTCTCTGTAAGGAGGGAGACTCTCCTTCCACCCTTACCGAGGTAGACCTGTAATGTACTTTCTCTCTCTAGGTAAAGAGTATCCAATGATGACAGATCTAGTTGGGCGGTGGACTGCCTATTATAGGACACTTTTTCAGGAACTTTCTCCTCTTTAGGGACCAGAACATCAATACCACAACATCGTAATTTATCAGAATTTGTAATTATTAGATGGGAAGTCACCTTAGAGCCAAACGTCACTCTGGCTCTCCCATGATTGCCATATTTTTGAACTTGAACCAAAACTAGATCATTACTGTGGATCATTTGCAGGTAATAGATTTCAGCATAATAGCCTAATAGATAGGACCTATTCATATATAGCTCATGATCAAAAATAAAAACAAAATCTGATGAGAGAGGTACAAAAGGTAAAAGGCTAACATGAGAAACTCCCTCAGACATATTTCCAGGATTATAGATCACATTACTGCCAATAGAGGATGTCACTCATAAAATGGATCATGCCCATGACAACATCAATCGTGTAATGTAAGCACATTTTGGAGATAACCAGTTTGACAGTTGTAGTAAATTACCACAATTTTCGTAGTGTATCCCCAGATGTTGCCCTCTCTGTTCTTGCTGACTGTAGAACTCTGTGCACTTTACCCCTGCTAACTAGTAGCAAAGTGCCTGTGCTCCCCCTTTAGAACATGGTCAAATTGGCATAACCCTAATTGGCATATTTGATTTACCAATAAATCCATAGTATATGGCACGAGCTGTACCCAAGGCCAGGTTGGTAAATATCGATAGTGGACTGCAGTATCTACTGTGCCATTCACAACAGTGGCAATGCAAACATGGCCCCAGGTTGACCATTGTAGTTTGACTGTAGCAGTGTAAAATATGGAATCTGACCTGCCTAAATAAACCCTTTTGACAGGTCAAAACCTTCCTTTTAAATATTAATTACTTATTCCTATGTAATCCTTGTAACCCTCAAGGCAGGATGCAAAGTATTTAAAAACACGACTTGTACAAATTTAATACTAGCATGTCCTTACAGTAACTATCTCCCTAAAACTGTTTTCACTACAGGAAGGATCTCGGTCTTATGTAGAAAATCAGAGTACAGATTAAAACACTACTATATCTCGGGAATGAGACCAGCTAAAAAAAAAAAAATCAACAACTTTTTAAATGGTTATTCAAAAGTCCATTTCAGCAGTGAAGTTAGATTTGTATTAAAGATTAAAGAACAGTAACTTTTAGAAAGTTACCTTTTCCTTGCCTGAAATTCCAGGGGGCTAATTTGCATAACTCTCCAGCTTCTCCAAACCATTAATTATCCTTCAATGGGTTTGAATAAGTATGAAATGCCTCGCAGGAGCCAACAATATGCTGCCCTAAATGATCAGAGGACTCCTTTGAACTCCACAGAATATGTAGGATGGGGGCTGTGGGCATCCTTTTTGACACTACAGTGTTAAATTCTACTTGATTTTTAAATGCTTGACACATCTGCTCTGTTCACCTGTAACACTTGGGGCACACTTGAAATGGGAGAGATCCGGATGCTAAGACAATTCTTGAGGGTTCACTGTCTGATGGCTAAAGGACTCTGCTTTTGTCCTACCAGAGTTCTAAAGGACTCTGCTTTGGTCCTACCAGAGTTCTGTCTCTGGGTTTACATATAAGTCTTGGGGCACACTTGAAGCAGGAGTGCAAAGGATGTCAAGACAATTCTTTTGAATCCACTGACTATCAATCAATCAATCAACACATTTATAGAGCGCGCTACTCACCCGTGAGGGTCTCAAGGCGCTAGGGGGGAGGGATGAAGCAGCTACTGATCGAACAGCCAGGTCTTAAGAAGTCTCCTGAAGGTCAGCAGGTCCTGGGTCTGTCGCAGGTGGATGGGGAGGGTGTTCCAAGTCTTGGCGGCGAGGTGGGAGAATGATCTGCCGCCGGTGGTCGTTCGGCGGATACGTGGGATGGTGGCGAGGGCGAGGTCAGCGGAGCGGAGCTGGCGGTTCGGGGTGTAGAAGGTAAGTCGTTCGTTGAGGTATGCTGGTCCGGTGTTGTGGAGTGCTTTGTGGGCGTGGGTGAGGAGCTTGAAGGTGATCCTCTTGTTGACCGGGAGCCAGTGCAGGTCTCTCAGGTGGGCGGTGATGTGGCTGTGGCGAGGGGTTCTGAGGATGAGGCGTGCGGAGGCGTTTTGTATGCGTTGGAGTCGTTTCTGTAGTTTGGTCGTGGTTCCCGCGTAGAGGCGTTGCCGTAGTCCAGCCTGCTGCTGTCGAGGGCTTGGGTGACTGTCCTTCTGGTTTTGGTGGCGATCCATCTGTAGATCTTGCGGAGCATGCGGAGGGTGTTGAAGCAGGAGGAGGAGACAGCGTTGACTTTCTGGGTCATGGAGAGCGTTGAGTCCAGGATGAAACCCAGGTTGCGTGCGTGGTTGGTGGATGTCGGAGGAGCTCCCAACGTGGCCGGCCACCAGGAGTCGTCCCATGCGGAGGGGGTGGAGCCGAGGATGAGGACCTCTGTCTTGTCAGAGTTCAGTTTCAGACGGCTGGTCTTCATCCACTCTGCGACGGCCTTCATTCCCTCATGGAGTTTGGATTTGGCGGTGGCCGGGTCCTTGGTGAGGGAGAGGATCAGCTGGGTGTCGTCGGCGTACAAGATGATGTTGAGGTGGTGCGCTCGGACGATGTTGGCGAGCGGTGCCATGTAGATGTTGAAAAGGGTCGGGCTGAGGATGATCCTTGGGGTACGCCGCAGGTGATCGTGGTGGCTTCGGATCTGAATTGGGGAGACGGACTCTCTGGGTTCTGCCGGTGAGGAAGGAGGTGATCCAGTTCAGGGTTTTGTCGCGGATCCCTGCGTCGTGGAGGCGTGTGCGTAGGGTGTGGTGGCAGATGGTGTCGAAGGCGGCCGAGAGGTCCAGGAGGATGAGGGCCACGGTTTCGCCGTTGTCCAGCAGGGTCCTGATGTCATCGGTGGAGTGATGAGGGCGGTTTCGGTGCTGTGATTGCTGCGGAAGCCGGATTGGGAGGAGTCCAGGATGTTGTTCTCCTCCAGGAAGTGGGTTAGTTGTCTGAAGTACTCTGCTTTTATCCTACCAGAATTCTGCCTTTGAGTTTGTTATGGGTACAGTGGCTGCTTCAAAAAAGCTTTAGTGTTGGATATGGAAAGGCACCAGGATTACCATAGTACACTCCCCACACACATTCCCCAACTTCAGAGCCCAAGTTTAGTATGGCTGAAGATGTTCACCATCTTGGATTTGCCCTGACACATTGCATCGTAAGACTATTTGCTGTAAAGCATTCAGAAACTACTGAAAATGTAGGTAGGACAGAGCTGGGAACAATTACTCCTTTGGTCAGAGTGGGACTAGGTGTGTCTTAAAATGTCCTCCATCCACAGGCTGGTGACCTTTACAAAGCTGGACCCTCACTCATTATTGCAAAACGATACCAGTCGGACTAAAACTGCAACACTTGGCATTTATGACCTGTGAGAAGGACCTGAGTAGGTCCCTTCTACTTGAAATCCAAGAACAGAAAGATCTCAAAGGATCATAAGGCCGATCCCTTGGGTAGCCCCAGGAACATATGTTTCCCCCACCCTTCTAAAAAATACTTAACTCTAGTTACTCTTTTTGGATTTTTATCATTTTGGTGTCATTTTGTTAATTACAATATTCCCTATTCTTATAAAGTGGAGTGGGGTTTTTATTGCGTTGTGTATTCCACTTTTAAACTGCGTTGGTACTTCTAAAAGTTTTGAATATGGTCTTAAGTTAAGCCTGTATGCTCTGTACCATAGCTACCAAGTTTTGATCTCAGGTTTAAATTACTGAAACCAACAAGAATAATGACCTGTGGTGAGCTACCATCCAGCCCAACTAATAATTAACTTTCTCACATTGGTGTTCAACTGTGAGATATAGAACTTGTGTTTAGCAGTACCACCCAGCTAATAAGTTGGAAATTGAAAATATCTAAATAAAAAATCCCTAATATGATCTAAAAGCAAACATTTGTTGATTTTTAATTGCCATCAGGCCTTTGATTAGGTCATTTTTGATGTTTCCAAATTATTGTTGATCCCAGTTTTTCCACCTCTTAAAGGTTCAATGGAACGTGGAGTGGGATCCGGTTACCTTGGCCAACTTCTCAGCAGTGGAGATAAAGGCCCTATGCAGAGTGATTAAATTGAAGCTGGGCCACAATGCCAAGAGGTATGATTTTGAGAAAGCCCTTAGTGCCTGGGAGGAAGCCTGCCAAGAGCAAATCCCCCATGAGCATAAAGCAACTCCAGAAGATGAAGAGGAAGGGGACAACCTGTCCTAACATGTTTATTTTGGTGCACCATCCAGGCCTGGAGTGAAGTGGGATCTGCAAGCACTTCTGAACTGGCAATCCTCCAGTTTGATCTCAGTGATAGGCACTCAGCAAGAGAGCTGCAGGGCAAACTGGCAACCATAACCCTGGAGGAGAAGAAATTGGCACTAAAAGATAAGAAATTGGCTTTGGAAGAAAAGAAGGCCAAGCTAGGCTTGATGTCCAGTAAAGATGGTGGCAGCAATAAGGTATCTGCATGGGGGCCACATACCACTTGCGTGTCGAAAGGTATTGTTTCTAGCTTTGTGTTGGGCGAACAACATTGACAAATGCATTGCCTCCTATGAAAAAACATTAAGAACGCACAGGGTGGGCCAACAGCACAAGGAAGCCTTACTGTGGGATTTAGAATCAACACTGGAAAGGAACAGAATCCTGACTCTAAAAGAGGGGGTAGCTGACTCCTACACTCACATAAGGGATGCCCTTGTACAGAGGTTTGGTCTAAAACTTGAAGAGTACCAGAAGAGATTCTGTGACATACACAAGGACACACAACAATCCTGGGTTGACTCTGTAGATGTCTCACTAAAAGCACTAGAGGGCTAAGGTAAAAGTCGAAACAGTCACTACTTATGATGGACTGTATAATCTGATCATGAAAGATCACACAATTGTCGTTCAGAGTTAAACCAGTATTCAATAGGTTACACGTCTGAACCCAGGCAGCTTGGTAATGCAGCTGACATGTGGGTGCTCACTAGGGATCTAAAGACCCACGGGTTGAGCACCTCAGGGGGAAGAGGAGAGCAACAAGGATAAAAAAGAGGAGTTCTCACAAGCACCCCCAAAATCTACTCAAGGTTGGAGGGGGCAGAGGAGTCCTGTGCCTTTTACAATGGGAAGAAAGCTTTTTGACCCTATGAAGGCTGGGGTGAGCGTGGACTGTCACAAGCCAGGACATAATAAGGGACACTCAGTCTTTCCAAAAAGCCCCCCACAGGTGGGCAGTCCCAAGGGATTGTTAGAGTAGGAATTGGAGCAGGGGAATACCAGAGGAACCCATATAATCAAACAGTGAGGCTAGGGAACCAAAGCCTGGGATGACAATGAGGTACAGTTTCATCCCATGGCAAAGGTCACCTTTGAATGGGGAGTGTTTACTGGCCTAAAGAAGGTAGCTGTGAACCCTGCCATTTCAGTGGAGAGTCTATTGGGAAATGACCTTTAAACCTATGCCTGAAATGAGTTGGAAAGGAAGTGTCACGCAAAAATGTTAGGTCTGCCTGAATGGGTTTGTGTGGCCACAAGGGGCCAGGCACCCGTCACGGATGTAAAGGGAGCATGGAGTCTGGAACAATGGCCCAGACTCCCACAATCAAGAGGAGGGGCAAGCGGCATGAGAATCTAGCCTCAAAACATTTCACAGCCATGAAGGAATCTCACCCCAAAGGGGAGAGCTAGAGACTAAAGGGGAAGAAGAACCTCCTCTGAGAGATCTGCTAGAGCTCTGAAGTGCATAGGGTAGGAGGACCCGACAGGGAAGAATTCTGTGAAGCACAGAGAACATATTCAGCCATTGATGGCCTTCAGCATCAGGTAGAAGTTCAGGAGCAGGGGGATACCAGTAGAAGAAGCGAGGAGTTTGGTGCTCTAACAACAGTACAGACCTTTCCTTTTAAACCTAGTCCACTCCACGGAAGCTACCAGCAGGGTTCCAGAGCAGGTCCTGTTGAAACTGGTCAGCTGGGCTCTTCAAGGCAAATGGGCTTCTTGCAGCTTTTGTGTCCCTGTAGCTTGACAGGTCGTCAGCCAACTGACCCTTGGAGTCCACCTCTTGGTCCTAGATACATGTGGGAGCCGGTTCAGCCTTTAGGGTTCACTTCACAGGTCTCTACAGCAAGTGCAGTTGTTCTGTCTTCCACAAGTCCAGTAGTGTTCTAAAGAGGGTGCCCAGAGGTACCCCATGTATGCCTGGTACTAGTCTGTGGGTTAGCATGACTCCTGGCCCTCCCTGACCAATAAGGAAGAAATTCCCTGGGGTAACTCTACCCACGTTTACAGCAGTTTATCTGGGCCCTACTGCAAACAATCCAACAGTGTCCCTCTCTAACTAAACCAAAGGCAGAACCTTCCTTCCCTTGTGAATAGCTCCTGTGCCCACCCTAGAGGTGTGGCTAGGGAAATGAGCAACACCTTCTCTGTGGTCACTGAAACACAGTTCAGAGGCAGCTCCTCACCCACTGTGAGTAACGGGGTAGGCACCCTTGAAGATATAAAAGGGGCAAGGCAGAGCCCACAAGCCATCCTGTCAAGGGATGGACAAGCTCTCCCCCATACCCATGGACTTTTTCTCAGCTCTGGGAGCCAATTTACACCTCATCAAGGAGCTATTCAGATCCTAGGTGACATTTCGAGGTACAGGCAAAGAGCTTCAAGCAACCTTAGGCATGGTGGCTTTCTAAAAGTACCTTTTGTAAAATGTTTTCTACAAATCTGACTTTACCAAAGAATTCGATTTGTAATAAACATTTTAAAAAGTCAAAAAATGTAATTTGTATCTGGTTACTATGCAGCAAATACTTCATTAACTATCCTATTGAACAGCTAACACTGCTAGAGTGTAAATAGATTGTATGGCATTGTCACTGTAAGGACATGTTTAACATTTAACTTTTACATGTCCTACTTTTAAATATAATGCACCCTGCCTTATGGGTATTTAAGGACTACCTAGGGGAGAATTATTAATACTGTAAGGAGAATTAAGGCCTGTCAAAATGGGTTATTTTGATAGATCGGATTTGCACTTTAAACCTGCACAGCCAATTTCTGGTGGCGGAACTGTAGTCATATTTTGCATTCTCATTTTAGTGGTGGCACAATATGTGCTGCATTCCACTAGTGACATTTAACTTACAGGACCTGGATACAGATTACCATATACTAGGGACTTAATGGTAAGTTAAAATTAACAATCAGGAGTATAGCCAATGTCAACATGTTTTAGAGGCCAGAGCACATGCATTAGGACCTGGTTAGCCGAGTCCCAGTGCAGAGTCAAAAAAACACAGCAACATTAGTCCAACGAAATGGGGGTGATCATGCAAAAAAAGAGGCATTTTCCTACACACATTAATGGAGGTATGTTTTACCATTAGGCTGTAAATGAGGATGGTAAACTAGTCAGCTGCAGATGACAGAGGTACAAAAATCATATGCAGAGCAAGCTTTTCATCAAGACCCCAGCAGAAGAAGGTGACTGGAAAGCTGAAGAAACTAATCAGAGCATAATTCAGGAAGCAAGCTGAATAGACTCCTCAGGGTAAAGTTCAAGAAGCAGGCAAATAAACTTCCCATCCAGTGAAGAGCAGTAAAGAGAGAGAAACAAATAAGGTAAGGGACATTAAGCTGAGTGAACGGGGATTAGCAAGAAAGCAGGAAGAGAACGTGACAACACAATGCTGCCATTCAGCGTCCACTTAAAAGCTGCCTCTTTGCAGGCATCTCTGCCTATCACGTTTCGAAGTCCTTCACTGCCCATGGTGATCTGGAAGAATATTTCCACATTGAACTACCTGAAACCTCAGCCATTACTAGTGCTGGACTTGAATGTGCGCATGTCCTGAGAGAAGAATGCCATCTTTGTTGCGCTGAACAGTTTGGCGGACCTCCACCTGGTAAGCCCGTTCTTTTAAAAAAAAATGAAGATAAAAAATGGTAATATAACTTAAGATAATGCATACACCCATATAAATCACATTATGAAAAAATATTAAAAAATATAAACAAATAAAATAAATAAAAAATAAACTAAGCTACTGTTAAAAAAAAGAGTAAACTTTTGCAACATCTATACAAATCACATAATAAACATGTAAACATAACAAATGCACAAACATTGAAAATTACAAATATATATATATGTCTAGCATCCCAATGTCGCTCAGCACAAGGAGAAGAGTCCAAGGTCTGGCCTCTATTTGTACGCTCAAAGTAGAAATGCTGGTCTACTGTGTATTTTTTTCCTCAGGTGATGCCTGATTTCCGCTTATCGATTTACTTTGTGACTAGGCGCTGCAGGGAGCAGCATTGTCCTGGCCTTTACCAGCCCCTTCAGCAGTCCAGGGGAGCAGATAAAGCTCCCGCCCAGACAAACACAAGTGTGCCCTCCACCCCACTGCACCACCCACCCCCAGCCTCACCAGCAGTCCTGCAGAAACCTTTTACCTACTTAGAATGTGAAAAACTGTCAGTAAATCTGCATCCAAGTAGTTATTCCCCATTTCAGGGGAAAAACTCGTAATGGACAGAATTTGTTGTGGAGATACAGGCCGGTGATTTAAAACCCGGCTCTCCAGTATAACATAAAAAAAGTCTGGCCACCTTGTAATGAGCCCCTTATTGTTATCAATAGTACCAGTTATTTGTCTCATTCTTTTCATCATTTTGTAAACCACTCATCTGCTATGAGAAATGCAGAAAAAGAGCAAATAAGCAAAAGAAAGAGAGGTGCCATGGGTAGCAGTGTAATTGCTGCCACTTGTTACCTCCAACTGGTGTCAATGTAGTCGACATCTGTTGTGGATTCCTGTGTGCATTCACAATCAACCCACTTTGGCGAAAACTGTAGCGGCTATTTAATGCCAACGTTTCACACTCACTATACATTTCTTAAATATTAAAACCGATAATACTTGTTTGAGTACATATCTGAGATATAAAACGCACACAGTGGAGGAATGCACAGATAAACACCCAGTCACATGCTACATCACAACTTTTCATAAAAAATAAAACGTTTTCCCAGGCCAAACCATTTATCAGATTAATTATATCACGAGGCTTATGTGGCTATTGAATGAACACTTTTCTAATTAATTTAATACTAATATGACAAATAAACAAATTAGCTAAAAACTCCCCTACAATGAAATATTCTTATTAATGGTTTACACAGTGGGGTGGAGAGAGCACAGATGCTTACCATCTGTTCTGTGGCAACTCCAGTCGTTACTGGCAGCCAGCAGTTACAGACCAAACCCACGAGAAATCAATCTCACCAGAGTAAGATGTTACTCATTTATTTTCTAAAATTACATTTTAATTTGTTTTCTTTAACTGGGCTATGTTGCTAATACTAAACATGATTAACTGAAAATTAATTTCACAGACACTTGACAGCAGTTGAAGACAAAAACAATGAAACCACTTGAGAAGTCAAATTGCCCCATCTACCCATATTATCGTTCGTGTTAGACGCCTAAATATAAAACATATCATATAAAGTATACATTTGAACTTTTGAATTGAATACTCAGGAGTACAAGAATAGGGATTAGGTCAAATAATTTTTTTTGTCAGAATTTGAAATTTCAAGTTGGGATTATGAGTATTAGTGAAATATATGCTCTCATGTTGACAGAAAAGTATTGTACAAAAGGAAAAACTGCTCCTAAAATATTTTGTAAAGTGTATGTAACTCAATACAGGTCATGTTTACGACAAACACAACCTGGTAGGTTTTTGTAGTTAAGATTAAGCAATATTAGCACTTGGAGAGGATCAATGGCCAATCATAAGCCTCCATTTGGTGGCTATAGTTAACATTGCCAGGCCCACAAAGGGAGCATTCAGTATCTGACTAGCTCCCATTCTCCATCACTTGGACAAACAGAGAGAGGTACAGGAGTTTTTGCAGCCCATCACTTGCATATTTAGGTGGAAAAAATATTTCTTGTAAAAAAATTGCTGGTACACAGATGCCTGCCTGGGCTACTCCCCTTGCTTTTGGCGAAGGGCAGACCAACCAGCTAAAGGGCTTCCCTTCATCAAGAGCAAGGTGAAGTCGCCGGACAGACATCTGTGTACTGCCATCTCCATTAGAGGAGGTTGAGGGAGATTGAACCTAAACATTCGGATGAGAGGCTGTTCTTGCTCCCAAAGCACTCTTTATTTAGGGTGTGTATATGGGGGTGCTAATAGACTTATTGCCCTCATTCACAGCTTAATAATGGTTGTTAATTACCCACCGTACGTACACACCCTTGTCTGTGGCTTAAGCTCCAGTGGTGCTTGTGCAATTTTCAGCGTGGGGTGCTGGCACCAATGTTGCATCACAAAAGTCATGGGGATTGTTAAAAATACGAATATCATGTACATAACGAGTTTAGAAAATGAGTCGCGCCCATTCAATAGGAGAGTGGTACTGGTGTGGTATGTAGTCAGCGGTGCATTTTGGAGCACACTTTCAAAAATGTAAGTTACTTGCCCATGGTGTGGTCAAGCACAGTCATTTACAAACATCACACTTTCCATTGAAATGGCCACAAAATGCTCCCTGACGTGCAGCTTTACTGTCAAAACCATAGAGCGCACAAACAATAATGTATGGAAATCGTTTTTCAGCAAATATTTACTACCTGCTCATTTTGTACAGTCTCTTGATGCTTTTGATCCTATTAAAATCTTTGTTTCACCTCAAACTATAGAATTACAAAAAAATGTGGTTTCCTATCTGCTGATATATTTTGAAATACGTGTATAGTTATTTTACAGGTACTTAAGCATTGTGTGTTAAAATAAAACTGACATCCTACATTCTTTCCTTTCACACTTCCTGTACACCAGCAAGATTTTCAGTTAGATCACTTTACAAAATCCTCTAACTATGCAGTCAGAGAAAGTAAAGTAAACACCAAACTTCATGTTAAAAGCAATTTGTCAGAAGACATGGCCTGGCATTTGACCTCTGTCTTTGAACACACAGAAAATATAACAAGATAAAAATGAAATTTCAAGGCCTTTATATTGCTCATTCACTTGACTTAATTCCAGCATGGTTATTTGGGGGTGCTGTATCACCAAAGCACCTATGTTTGGGGAGCGTAAATAACAGGCTTCATTACCCAAAAGTGTGAGCAACAATGCTTAATAGTTCAACAAGGTGAAACTTTTGGGGTGTTAGTGGCCAAGAGTGGAGTCATAGAGCCAGAGGGAAATCTCATATTAAAGGTCAGAGGTAATTAGTGAAATATACTGTCCACAGTAGCAGTTTGTCACCATCATATTATTGTTGTAGGGATTCTGCACATACACAGAGCTATGCACAGGATAATAGGACCTCGGAATATAGTGGTGAGCCAACCATAAACCTTAGCACCTAAAACCCCAACCCGACTAGCTGTAGAGTCTCATTAGCAACAATGCTACCAATGATTAGACAACCCAGAACACTGTATCTCTCTCAGGACTCGCAGGAGCAAGAACACCCTTTCATTACTCACTCATACCTGTCCACAACGCGCGTAATAAGAGACACAGTATAGTTTAAATGTTTATTTCAACTATCGTGCTCTATGATACAGTACACGAGCCAGTACTATCAGCATAATGCATAATGATAATATAATCAGCATAGTTACAATTCCATAGAATACAAACAGGGAAAGCATTTCATAAAGCAGTGGATATAGGGCTAAATGACCATACCACCCTCCCCGTGCTAGTAGCTAGTTTATTATATAAACAGAAAACCTCTGGGCATTGTCAGGCGGACCCTCATACCTCAATATCTAGATGCTAGGTTTACATCATCAGACAAGCACAGCTCTTCTCTCTGGAAAGGTTTTTCTCCAAGTGCCTCTAACAGTGCAATCTCCATATTAAAAGCACACGAATTTCTCCAGTGCAGCTGCACATAGTGTTATGTCGAGGTGCGAGGGACAGGCCAGATCAGTAAGAACAAGGGACGTTGTTTTTCGACCTTGTACATGTTGTGCAGAAGCAACCCACAGGGAACAAGAGAAAAGTTGAAAGGCAGAAATGCAGACAGTCCTAATATAGCCGGGCAAAAGTAGAGGCTTGAAAAACAAAGTCACAAAGTAACGCGTGCAGAAAAGGCATCATGGCAGCCAGGCCGCAGCCAACTTAGCAGGGCAGACCATGAGGCCACAAACCACATGACACCCTCCCCTGGACAGTCCAACGACCCAGACAGAGTTCAAATCGAATGAGCAGAACAGAAACGTCTGTTTGTGAAGAAAAAAAAAAAATCCCCATGAAGGATAATGAATGGGAGAGAAAAAATAAAAAGTCTGTAGAAAAAATTCAGTGTGAAGCTGAAAGCGGAGGCCCTTGTCAATCCATCAAGGTGTAGGTGCAGAAAAATGCCACACTTTCCAAGAGGACATCGTTGGAACCATCAGAAAAAAGAGACGCCATCCAGTCCAATAAATCAAAACTGCAGTCATGTTCCTCATAAGAGGGAGCAGTGAAGAGCATTGCGGGACAACTTGCGTAATACTCAATATAACTTTGTTGTAAGAGAGTCTGAGCAGCCGCACAGACATCCCATTGCGCCAAAATTCCAAGTGCAGCCGCATGCGCCATATAGCCATCCCCGGAACAGTCCCGCTCATGGGCCTCTAAGGGACCCATCAAGGGGACAAAATCCGGGCGAGACAGAGACGTATTGGAAAGGCAATAATCCAAGGACCAGGAAAAGGACAGCGGATGCAAGTCATCACAGGTTGCACGCAAGTGAAATACGCAAAGCGAAATGAAAGACTGTAGGACACACTGAGGGTCGCCAATGGCAGGACGCCGAAGACGGCGAGCATGCGTTCACGGAGCATCTGAAGTCGACCGGGGTCGAGAAGGGCCCAATGAAGTGCAGCCATTGCGCAGTAAACAGACCAAAAGCAATATACCAGCCGCCAAAGCGAGGATCAACGGAAAGCCGCCAAAGACGCTGGAAAAAATGGAATGAATAAAAGCCGGTATTACACCAAAGATAGTTTGAAAGGAGGACACAAGGCCAGAGCCCACAACTTAAAAAAGTGCACCAGACCTCGGTGCGCGATGCATTAAAACGCGGTGAATCAGTTCACCGAAATGTTGTGGGAGGTTAGTGTTTAAAAGGGCCTGTATTTCACTGTGGGTACTTGCCACCTGGAGAATGAATGTCTCCCGGGCGGACGTGAGCATAACCTCCTGGTTCAATAATCGCGCCTTTATTCTGCTCAATTTATTGAAATCCGCCTTCAAGGTAGGAATGGAAGGCCAAATGGAACGATCTATGATGTCGTGCGGGGGAGGAAAGAGCACATTTTTGCAGCAGACAACTCTGTGGGAAACGGTTACAATATAGGGTATACCGGCCAGCATGCCACAGCAGTCCTGATTATTCAGAAGCAGATAGCTACCATTTGCAAGCACAGGGAAAGTAGGAGATATAGCAGGAGCAGGAATACCCTTCAAAACACAGCAAGATTCGGAGCCGAAACGTTACAAGCGCCGTGCAATTTAATGTGTTTGCAAATAAGGGAATGACCCACAGTAGAATCACAAGACTCGCCTGTGAGAAACACCTCCTTACCGTCCCTAAGACATTTATACATGAAAGGTAGGGACCACAGTTCATGCAAGAAGGCACTGCCCAAAGGCTGAAAACGGCCAACGGGATAATGTTTCATGCAGGAACTGAATTCAAATAAAGAAAAAGGTAAAGCGATAACCCCGTGAACCAGCCACACTGCAGAATCCAATTCCGCAACAGAGAATGGTAATGGCTCTATTTTCTCGATATGTAACAGAGTGTAGGTGGCATCTTTCATGGACATGAACTGTTGCTTGCCAGTCGAATTAAAAGGTAAAAATAAGGCAGTGGTGTTCAGAAAATGCCAAGGAACTTTACCCATTTTAAGTGTTTGCAAAGTCCATGCAAACTGCATCACAGAACGCAATTGATTTTGACCATAATATAACACAGTAACATCATCTTGTACAATATCAACAACAGAGGAAACAATATTCTCTAATGTGTAAATGCGGGAAGACAGGGTATTAATACTATTGTCAACAACAGCAAGCACCTTTTCTAAATTTGCTTGATCAATCTCCCGAAGGCGGGAGGCAGCTTCAATTTGCGAAAGCTTCCAGAGTTCATTGTAAGTCTCATAAATGAATCTCTTAGGTCGAGGGCCACGAGGTCCCAGAACAAAATCGGACAGATCAATGTTGCCTGATAGGAGGGATAAATGTTGTTTTACAGAATCTAAGGAAGAGTGCTGCAGCACAAGTTACTAACATGTGTAACGATATATCTGTAAGAGACAGTAGTTAGTGACAGATTCCTTACCTTAGAATATCCCCAGGCGTCAGGCTGGATCCGGAAAGTTTTTGCGTAGCAGTACCCTTGCGCATCGGTAGGCGGCGTCGTGCGGCTCCGCGTCCGTCGTCGGCGTCGTGATCGCCGGGATGACGTCGCGGGCAGTACTTAGACGCCGCCCCTGCGTGCTGACGTCAATTCTGTACACGACTTTCCGCGCCAGGAACGCAGAGCCATGCAAGAAGCTGACATAGGTGTCTGAAAAATACTAGGGCCCTGAAAGGGATGTCCTTAACCCTAGAAATCAGTTCGCAGAACGGGGAGGATGGGTGGGCGGTAGGGAATCTGTCACTACCTACTGTCTCTTACAGATATATCGTTACACAAGTTAGTAACTTGTGCATCTGAAAGAGACACGTTAGTGACAGATTCCTTACCTTAGAATAGATACCCCAGCAATACCAACCCGGTGGTGGGTCTGCGAACAAAGATCAGACAGGGAAGTCCCGGAGGACAGAACGGCCAAGAAGCCGTCCCTCCGGACCTGACTGTCAAGGCAGTAATGCTTTGTAAATGTGTGCAGCGAGGCCCACGTAGCTGCCTGACAGATATCCTGCAGCGGAACACCGCGGCCTAAAGCCGTGGTAGCAGCCGTTGCCCTGGTGGAATGGGCACGCAGCCCAACAGGAGGCTCCTTCTTAGCCAAAGAATAGCAGGCTTTGATACACAAGGTTACCCAGCGGGAGATGGTTCTCTTGTGCACTGCCCGACCTTTTTTGGCACCCACATAGCCAACAAAGAGCTGGTCATCCACCCGGAAGTGTTGTGTGCGGTTGATATAAAAGGAAAGCGCACGTTTTGGGTCCAGACGGTGGAGCCTCTCTTCCTCACTGGAAGGATGCGGAGGCGGAAAGAAGGTGGGCAAAGTGATGGTCTGCCCAATGTGGAAGGCAGTAATCACCTTTGGCAAGAAGGATGGACGCATCCTAAGAACAACCTTGTCTGGATGGACAGACAGAAAGGGAGGTTTGCATGATAGAGCCTGGAGCTCACTCACCCGCCGAGCGGAGGTGATGGCCACCAGAAAGGCTGTCTTCAGAGTCAGAAGAGGACAGTTATGTAGAGGCTCAAAGGGAGCGCACATGAGAAAGGTAAGAACCAAGTTCAAGTCCCACTGAGGCATCACAAACGGAACAGGAGGGAAGAGGTGTGTAATGCCTTTTAGGAACCTGTTAACAACAGGGGACTTGAAAAGGGAGGGCTGATCAGGAAGCTTGAGGGAGGCCGAGATGGCACAAAGATAGCCCTTGATGGTACCCAGGGCAGAACCCTGTTGGGCCAGGGAAAGAAGGAACAGAAGAACCTCAGAAAGAGGGGCAGAGAGGGATTCACAGCCTTTGCTGTGCACCATGCCACAAACTTGTTCCACCTGCAGGCGTATACCACCTTAGTGGAGGGACGCCTGGCTGCCAGAATTACATCACAAACTTCAGGAGGCAAGTCGAAAGGAATCAACTGCCGCCGCTCAATCTCCACGCAAGCAGGTGGAGGCTGGACAGGTTCGGGTGGAGGACCGTCCCCTGCTGCTGCGACAGAAGATCCTCCCGAAGAGGCAGACGGATCGGGGGATCGACGCTCATACTGAGTAGCTCGGGATACCAAACTCTTCGAGCCCAGTCCGGAGCCACAAGGATGACTTGGGCCCGGTCGCGCCGAATCTTCTTCAACACTCTGGGTAGAAGTGGTATAGGCGGAAAAGCGTACAACAGACCGCAACTCCACTCGCGACGAAAAGCGTCGCCGAGCGCGAGTGCCGCCTTGGAAATTCCAACGCGCAGAACTGATGACATTGCGCGTTCTCTTCGGTGGCGAATAGATCTAACCAAGGCTCTCCCCACTGCAGAAAGAGTCCTTGCGCCACTTCCGAGTGAAGACGCCATTCGTGATCCATCATGCACCTGCGGCTGAGGTTCGTCCGCCCTGGCGTTCAGGGAACCTGCCAGGTGTTGAACCATCAGGAACATGCCCTGATGTTCCAGCCATGTCCAGAGGCGCAGAGCCTCCTGACAGAGGGTCCACGACCCCACCCCGCCTTGTTTGTTGCAGTACCACATGTCGGTGGTGTTGTCTGTGAACACCTGCACTACCTTCCCTTTGACAGAGGGAAGGAATGCCTTGAGTGCAAGTCGGATCGCCCGGAGCTCCAGAAGGTTGATATGGAGCCGGGACTCCGCCGGAGACCAGAGGCCTCTGATCTCCGCCTCTCCCATGTGACCGCCCCATCCCAGAAGGGACGCGTCCATCACAACTGTGTGCTCTGGCTGGGGAAGGGAGAGGATCTGCCCATGACCCATTGCCGGTTCGAGAGCCACCACTGCAACTGTTTTGCAGTCCCCTCCGAGATCTGGACGTGATCGGACAGGTTGCCCTGGTGCTGCGCCCACTGGAACTTCAGGTCCCACTGCAGAGCCCGCATATGCCATCTGGCATGATCGACCAGCAGGATGCAGGAGGCCATGAGGCCCAGCAGCCTCAGGGTCATCCGTACCGAAACCCAGGATAAAGGCTGAAAGATCGGAATCATAGCCTGAATATCCCGGACTCGCCGTTCGGGAGGATAGGCCCGAAACTGCGTCGTGTCCAGAACTGCTCCGATGAAAAGGAGCTGTGGAGAAAAGGAATCAGATGCGACTTCGGTACATTGATGGAGAACCCCAGCGAGTGCAGGAGTTCGGCCGTAGTCTGGAGGTGGGAGATGACTGCCTGGGGCAGAGCCCGCCTTCAGCAGCCAGTCGTCGAGGTAGGGGAAGACTGGAACCCCTGCCCGGCGCAGATGAGCTGCGACCACCGCCATCACTTTCGTGAACACCCGAGGGGCACTTGTAAGGCCAAAGGGGAGCACGGTGAACTGAAAATGCTCGAGGCCTACCGTGAACCGCAGGTAATGCCGGTGGGCCGGCAGGACGAGGATGTGAAAATAAGCGTCCTGCAAGTCCAACGCTACCAACCAGTCTCCAGGGTCGAGGGCAGTCAAGACCTGAGCTAGGGTGAGCATCTTGAACTTCTCCTTCCGGAGGAAGCGATTGACGTTCCGGAGGTCTAAGATAGGACGCATGTCCTCCTTGTCCTTTTGGGCACCAGAAAGTAGTGGGAGTAGCAACCACGTCCTACTTCTGGGGTCGGAACATGCTCGATGGCCCTCTTGGCCAAGAGGGCCGTGACTTCCTTCTGCAGAAGCACCAAGTGATCCCCTGACATGCGGTGGAATTGAGGTGGCATGGCTGGGGGGTGGTCTCGAAGGGGAGGTAGTAGCCCCTTCGGACAATGTCCAAGACCCACCTGTCCGAGGTGATGGCACGCCAGTGGTGAAGGTGATGGCGGACCCTGCCCCCTACTGGCGTGCTGTGCACCTGAAAGGAAGGACTAGGAGGGCTTGGAGGCCGCGGACGGGGCGGAGTTGGTGGCCTGACCCGCACGCTGGTTGCCCGACCCGCCACGGCGGGAGCCACGTCCTCGGCCACGCGAAGACTCTTGCTGCGCGGGCCGGTGGCTGGGCAGCGGACGTGACTGGGCGCCCCTTTCGTGGCAGAGGTTAGCGGAGGGCGCACAACAGAAAGGCCCAGGGACTTGGCAGTAGCCCGTGAGTCCTTAAAACGCTCCAGCGCATGGTCTGCTTTGGAACCAAAAAGACCGACTCCATCAAAGGGCATGTCCATGAGTGTATTCTGGACATCACCTGAGAAACCAGTTGTTCTCAGCCAGGCGTGGTGACGCAGCGCCACCGTCGTTGCAAGCGATCTGCCCAGCGAGTCGGCGGTATCAAGGCCACAACGTATGGTGTACTTTGCCGCATCCCTACCTTCCGCAATGGTGCGGGTAAGCAGTGTCTGGACCTCCTCAGAACACTGGGGCAAAACGGCCGCCACCGAATCCCACAGAGAGTGGGAATATCGGCCCAAAAGGCAAGCAGTGTTGACGGCCCGCAAGCCAGCACTGGAGGAAGAAAAGGCCTTCTTCCCAAATTGGTCCAGGCGTTTGGATTCCCTATCCGGAGTGGCGGTAGGGAAGGCGGTTTGGGAGGCAGAGGCTTGGACAACCAAGCTCTCGGGGGTGGGATGTTGAGAGAGAAACAAGGGGTCGCCCGGAGCAGGGCGATGGCGTCGGGCCACGTTCCTATCCACAGGAGCCCCTGTGGTGGGCTTGGACCAGGTGCCCAAAAGAACGTCAGACAGTGCATCATTAAACGGCAGCAATGGCTCCGAGGAGGTAGCTGCCGGCTGAAGCACTACCGTCAGGAGGTTAGTCCTGACAGCCACAGTAGGCAATTGGAGGTGCAAGGCTCCAGCTGCTCTACGCAACACCGTTGCGAAATTTGCTCCCTCCTCCATAGCCACGGAAGGAGGAGACAGCATGCCAGAGTCAGGAGAAGTGTCCAGACCACTGGCATCCCCAAGTTCCTCTGCCCAGTCCTGATCATACTCACACTGCTGTGTGAGAGGGTCTTCCGACCCCTCCCAGCTCTCCTGGTCCTCCTCTGGCTCAAAATATGGAGGAGGAGGGACATCCGGGACCCAAGGTCTCATCGGCACCGGGGCCGGCGTCGAGCGACTTCGGTCCGGCTCCATGTCCGGAACCGGAGAGAACCGGGGAACGACGCTGCTCCGGAGCCCCGGGCGGCGTCAGGAACGGCACCGGGGACATCGGCGCCGGCGGAGGCGTGGTTAGGTCAACCGGCGTCGATCGGGGTTGCGGTACCACCGGAGCCGGGATCGAGGCCGGGGCCGGAGCCGAGGCCGGGATCAAGGATGGCGGGACGGGTGACGCCGGGACCGGAGTCATCGGCGACGCCGGAGCAACCCCATCAGGGCCCGCGGGGCCCGAAGGCGCACCGGAGGGACCTTGAGGCCCGAAGAGGCGGGCCATGGCCGACAGGAATTCCTTTATTTGGGCCGGAGTCGCCCCCGAACCCGGAAAGGACGGGTAATGCGGGGGCGGCTCCACAGGCACGTCCGGGGCTGCGGGGACGGTGCCGACAGGGGCCTCAGCCGAGTCGCGAGACCGGCGAGGCGAAGTCTTAGAGCGATGATGCTTCTTAGACTTTTTGTGCTTCGACTTACCCGAGGAGTGCGAAGACTTTGACTCCGACGACCGGCGGGGGCTCCGCGACCGGCCCCTCGACCTCTCACGGGACCGGGGCTTGGTGCGGCACGGAGCCGACTGCCGGACATCGAGGAGCTTTCGAGACCGCTCTCGCAAAGCCTTCGGGTGTAAGGCCCGGCAGTCAGGGCACGACTTCGTGTCGTGGTCTCGGCCGAGACAGTAGAGACACTCTAAGTGCGGGTCTGTGATCGACATCATTCGACCACAGACGTCGCATGGCTCGAAGCCGGGCATCCCTACCGACACCTAGGAGTCGAGATGACTCGAAAAGAAACAGTGAAAAAATCACCCAAAATTTAGTCAAAAATTGACTAGGGCACTGCTCTTCCCGGATCTGCGCTTACTGGCGCGGAAAAAGAAGAACTGACGTCAGCGCGCAGGGGCGGCGTCTAAGTACTGCCCGCGACGTCATCCCGGCGATCACGACGCCGACGATGGACGCGGAGCCGCACGACGCCGCCTACCGACGCGCAAGGGTACTGCTACGCAAAAACTTTCTGGATCCAGCCTGACGCCTGGGGATATTCTAAGGTAAGGAATCTGTCACTAACGTGTCTCTTTCAGATACCACTGTTTACATAATTTCCCAACAGAATAAGTTGTAACAGTACGAGAGTCAGAAAACTGCGGGTCTGGCCTATCCTGTTTGTAACCAGGAGCTGAGTCATGAAAAAGCAATTGGCAGGCATTTGCTGCTGTGGGCCAAGCCAACCAGGGTGACTGAACAAACGTGGAAATATTGAAGGAATTGTTCTGAAACAAAACTTGCAACTCTTTAAGGGAAATATTAAAATGCAAGCTCTCGTTAGTGGTGGAAGACAACACAGTAATGGAAGGAGCATTTAATTGTTTGGAAGTAGCCAAACCCCAACACGTTGTTTGATAGACTGAATGATTTAAAAACAAAATTTGGGTCGGGATGAGGCAAGCACGGTGCAAGGCTTCTGTGCCCTGCACCTGCCATGGTTTGGAGCCCCAAATAGATTTCAAGTCAATGGTGTCCCGCCAGTGCTCATAGCCACCCACAGCCAAAGCGGCCAAAAAGGAACCCGAATACAATAACTTGGTGTGGGTCAACATGATTTTCTGCGTAGAAGAAGTGTTTAATTTAAAATAATAGGACCCAGGGTTCGATCTATCAAAGTTGGTAAAATAAGTAAACTTGTTTCTAAGAGTGTGGGAGCTGCCTGGCAAAGGGGTAGGACAATGTTCCCATTGGGTGTAATTAACAGGACCCCTAAGGGTACTTGGTTTATGGAGGAAATGGTAGCCCCAATGCTGGTAACAATATAAATCGGCATAACTTGCAGAATTCATGTACAAATCTTCAGCATTAAAAGCAGCATAATATTTCAAGTCAGTAAATAACGATTCAACTGCATGCACATCCCAATCGTCAGAATGAATATTACTTTTAACAACATCACCCATTGAAACACGGAGGACATTTGGAACATTAAAAATCTCGGTAGGTCCATGAATTTGGAAATTTACCGCATCCCATACGATGCCATCAGCGACTGGGAAAGCTGAAATGTTCACAAATGTGTGGTCACGCTTCATGATGTGAGATGAAGAATGCGGAGCCAAAGTTCCAGAGACACAGTTCACTGCAGAGCGTTCTGGTAAATAGTGACCATTGATTAGTAGAAAAAAAACTGTGACAAAGTCAATAGACATGAACAAAAGTCAGGAAAAATACCAACGAAATGTATGTCCAGGGAGGAATCAAAAAATTGTCTCTGAACCAGGATACAAACAAACTGAATTTGGACGGGATAAGTGATGAGGTGGAATCCGAGTCAAAGGAATAACGTGTTGGGCTCAGTGGCGTGGTTGGTGCGTGAGCCACCGACTCGTTGGCTGGGTATGTATACTCAGTCTCCTCTTCGCAGGGGGAGGCCGGGAAGTCGGGTAAGCGATCAGGCAAATCTACCATCTCGATAGCAACATCTGTGACCATTCGGGCAGGAGGGCCACGAACATATGTCCGGGAAATGACTGGACAAGAGACCGCTGGTGTTACACTATTCAGGATCGGCCAGATGTTGTAGCTTGACATTGTCCACTGAGATGAATCTGTTGTCCTTGCGACCAGGAAGCTGTGGTAAGATGACTGTACGAGTACCCTTCAAGCCAAGGACTGGAACTGGTGCACGATAGGAGGGGCCAAATTCTTTTTGTTCTCCACTTTCTCTCGAACCAGATCTCCAATCTTCGGAAGCCAGCCGGCAACCGGAATCTGCAACGCAGCGTCTGTGGCTGAAGGTAAATGTTCATTTGCAAGTTTGTCTCGGTCTTCTTGTAAGTCCTGTAACATAGTAGAATGGTTATCTACATCAAAGATGGTGGACTGCGCCGCCATGTCTAGACCATCAAGGTCGGGCACAAACATTCGTATGCCAAAGAGCATTTCATATGGGGTCCGCCCACCCAGAGGTTTTCTAAGTGCACGTTGTACGGTATACAAGTGGGCCAGCCAGTTCCTGCCAGTACCTAAGACTCTAGCTGTCAAGGATTGCTTTAAGTCACGGTTCATTCGTTCAACAATCGAATTGCCCTCAGGCCGATATGGAGACGAAAATTTCACCCGCACCCCCAGTGAACCCATTGCGTCCTTGTAAGCCTTAGAGGCAAACGCTGGACCTTGGTCCGAATGGAAGGTGCCACACGCGAAAACTCCCACAAATACACGCAAATCCCTTATGACATTTCGAGCGTCAGCACTCCGTTGTGGCCAGACCCAGATGAACCGTGTGCACGAGTCCACTGCAACCAAGATGTACTTATATGCAGTGTCTGAAGAGAATGGACCGCAGTGATCCAGGTAAACACACGCAAAAGGTCTGTTTGAAATGCAGAGCGGCGTTTGTGGTGGGCGTGTAACCGTGGACGGCTTAATCTGCTGACAAACGTCACAAGAAAGCACATAAGTACGGGGTTGTTTGTATAAACCACGCCACCAGTACCGCTGCTGCAAGATGGAAACCGTCGCAGACACGCCAGCATGAGCCGAAGCCATGCCTTCGTGTGCGGCCGTTATCAAGGAAAGTCTGCGGTCCGCATTGGGAATCAGCCGATCACCAACGTCTGGAATACTTACGAAAGGAGCCTGTTCGGGACCTAATTGATAAGTATATTTGGAAGGGAAACCCCATGGGTATTTGGTTCCTTCCTTTGTTGCAGCAATTGCTGCCAAGATATCAGTATCTATTTTAGTCATGGATCTTGTAACTGCTGCGACTGAACACGTGGCTACTGCTGATTTGGCAGCTTCGTCTGCCAAACCGTTACCAACAGCGTGTGCGCCCACACGCTGGTGGCCAAGGGTGTGAATCACCTGTGTGAGTGGCAGACGTTGTTTCAAATCTGCCACTCGAACCCAAAGCATTTTATGCTTAATTGTGCTGCCTTTTGCATCTCTATAGTCATTTTGAGACCAAAAGAAGAGATTGTCATTGAAAGATTGAACACAGTAGTATGAATCACATACAATCAGAGTCGTCACAGCTGGATTAGCGAACTCAAGTGCGAGCACCAATGCGCGCAGCTAGGCCAATTGTGCAGTACTGTCTCCTAGTGCCTGAGTGTGCACTACAGTTGATTTGAACTTTCCGTTCACCATTTTACCTGCAACAATAGCACATGCCGCGGAATAAGCATGCTTGGAACCCGTGGCCGGTTGTGCTGAACCATCGGTATAGATAATACAGTCGTATTCCTCAAGCGGGAGCAAAGACAGAGGAGGAGGATGAACGAATTCATACTGTAGAAACTCCTGTGTCTGGAGAGAAGAATCAAAAATGAAAGTGACATCCGGGGACGTCAAAGATGTGGCCCATTGTATCCAATGGGGGTGCAAAGCTTTAGAGTTCAGTACACTTGCTTTTGTCACTGCCTCTAGGGCAGGATATGGTGTTACCACCAAAATGTGTTTTCCCTGTGCCAGTGCGCATTCTTTCAGAATCGCCATTTGCACTGCAGTCAAAACTTTCTCCACAGAGGAAAAGCGCATTTCTGCTGAAGTGTATAGATGTGACTTGTATGCAATTGGTACTGTGTCACCTTCGTTAAAGGTTAAGTACGTGAAACCCACTGCCCCTGGAATTATTCTAATCACCAGGTTTGTGTGGTTGTCACGAGTCAACAAGAATTTAGATTCAAGTAGATCTGACTGCAAAGACTGCAGTATGGAGGAATGCTCGGGAAGCCAGCATGACTTCGAAAAGTTAGGTTGTATCAAGGCATAAAGTGGTTTGATACGCTGGGCATATTCGGGAATATAAGTACGCCCGAAGTTTAGAAAACCCAGTAAAGACTGAAGTTTCTTCAGAGTGGTTGGAGGGCACAGAAGTGCACATTTCTCCAGGAAATGGGGGGCTAAACCCTTACCTTCATTGTTGAGCTCATAGCCCAAAAACAAAACGGTAAATTCAGCAATGTGAGATTTGGCAAAGTTAAACTTATAACCTAAAACCGCAAATTCTAGAATACTGCGGTCCACTCTGGAAAGATGCGGGTATAATTCGTCGTCTGTCAGATAGATATCATCGACGTACGAACACGCATCCGGGTCTATGCCGTCTAACAAAGAGACAACAAGGGCAGCGAATACGCCTGGACTGTTCTGGTAGCCCATAGGTAAACGCCGGAATTTGAATTGTTTACCATCGGAGGTAAAAGAGCTCCATTGGCTACTCTCCGTGGCTAAGTTGTGCGTGTAGAATCCATTGGATAGGTCAAGGGTAGTTTTACATTTTTTACGACAAGACTGTCTACAAGCGCAGAACTGTGTGTGTTTTGCACCGCAAAGGTCCGACAATGAGAGTTCAAATGTCGGTAATCCAAAACTAAGCGGTACGATCCATCGGGTTTAGAAACCGCGAAAAGGGGATTATTCATCGGTGATACGCATGTTTCGATTACTCCTTGATATTCCAACTGTGTTAGAATCTCGGAGACAGGACCTTTAGCTTCCCGCTTGATGGGATATTGGGGTTGTGGCTGCGGCAGCGAACGCAAAGGAATATCATGGGGGGGAGAGTCTTCATCCCAGCCCACGTGGTTGCGGTATAGCGCCGGAGCCAGGGACGCAGCCCACTCGGCTGCGAGAGCCTCCGCTTTGTCCTTGGGGACATGACAAGAAAAGCTCGGAAGGATTACCTCCTCCCCTCTACGCGCAGCTAGTACGAACGGGGGAGGCCAATCCACCTCTGCCAACAGAATGTCGTACGAAGAGGTCAGATTTCCCCAAAAAATCCCTGTAATAACACGCTGTATGTCACCTTCAATTTGAAAGACAATATTATATAGTCTGTCAGGGGGTGCCACTCTGGTGTCTGCTGTCTCAACAGTAATGAATGTATCAGTTGCTGTCGCCTCCACATGAGGACGTAGCGCCTCCCACACTATGGTAACTTCCGCTGCGCTGTCTAGGAGTGTCACTGCCCACGTCCAATTCAGGAGTCTCGTTCTCACCGTCTGTGGCATATCTCGCTGTAACAGCGGCAACTTTTTTCTTCTGAAACTGTGGGCGAGAACGTGGAAATTTGTCTGGCTTTCCTCGGACTTGTTGTCGAGGTGGGTCTCGTCCCTGAGGAGTCTCGCGACCCCTTCCTCTATCCTGGCGATCTCCTCCACTGGCCTGAGAGGTTGTTGGTGCCTGTGAAGAACGAGGAGAACGCGAATCAGGGACTTGAAATCTCTCTGGAGATTTAATTCTCGCCCTATCGCGCAAATCATAAGTGCGTTCAGAAGAGACTGAAGCCGGGGAAGCGCCTCATGACCCTGGCTTCTTTTGTTGCTTACCCTGTTTTTTCTGTCTCCAGTTCTTTTTAGTAAAGAACCGCTTCTCATCCTTCTCTGATTGAGTTTTCGGTTGAGGTTGTGATTGAGCCTGCGTTTTAGCAAAAGGCTTGACTCCCAGGCTATTACGGCCAATGGTTTTGTAAGCCTGGGCAATAATTTTTGGTAATTCGCGCAGCTTGTCCGGATCTGGGATCAAAGCCAAAGCATTAGCTACTTGAAAGTTCACTGCATCGCCCTTGACATTCGCAAGGATCAAATCAGCTACTACATCGAACACTCCCACCAGTCTCATCCCTAATTCCACAGCCGCTTCAGGGCCATGCTCATCCTGTACTCGTTTAATTACAGAGGGGAGAACCGTCATGGAAGGAGTGCCGAAACACTTCGCATATACTGCTGAGAATACCCTACCCCAGTTGTTGCATTCTGCCAACTCGGGGATTAAGTCTTTTGGCAAACTAATCGTCAAAATCCTGTGCTTTTCCACAGGAGAAGTATTTGGAAAAACTGCCTCCAGCTGGTCAAATTTTCTGAAAGCCAATAAGGAAAATCATCCTTATTTTGTGGGCGCTTGCCCATCACCGAATTAACCATGACAGGACTTATGGTTACACCGCCTGCTCCAGCTGGATGGGCTGCAACTCCAGGCGGGGCTCCCTGGATGTTGCCTGTAACATACTGTACTAAAGCTCTATGCACTTGTATCAAAGACAAATGCAAATTACGAAGTTCACCGACTGCCACCATCATATAACGCGGATGTGGGGTATACCCGGCCAAGACAGGCCAAGTGGCCCCGTCAATTGATAAGGGGCCTAAACGAACCGCGGTTACCGGTTGGGGGAGGGCGCCATCAAACCAAACACGGTGTTGCCATGCCGTGAGCGGTACTTCAAGATTCCTATACGGTCTATAGTGAACAGGAACTACGGTGGCTGTATATTCATGGAACAATTGATCAGTCCCATCCACCGCCGGAAAGGTGACCCAAGAATAGAACACCTCAAAGTGGTAAGCTGGATCCGCTTGTACCACAAAGATTAGATCGACACCCGCGTCAGGCACTCCATACACTGTTAAGTGAGCCCGGAGCACTGTGCGGCTATGTGGCGCAATTTGGACAGCCATTTAAGGCTAAAATATTTCGACAACCTAATAGGAGGCAGCACAATATAGGGTTGTATCTAAAAATCCTTTTAATAACTTCAAGCTTGAAAGAACCTATAAAAACGTCACTATAGGAGGTATCACCTTCACACACGCTTCCGGAAGCGTCTGTGAAGGGGTTGTGGACAAGCACAAGTACTACTCAAGCGTCTCGCAGATAAGCAGCCCACTCGTTGGTTGCGCCATGTTGTAGGGATTCTGCACATACACAGAGCTATGCACAGGATAATAGGACCTCAGAATATAGTGGTGAGCCAACCATAAACCTTAGCACCTAAAACCCCAACCGGACTAGCTGTAGCGTCTCATTAGCAACAATGCTACCAATGATTAGACAACCCAGAACACGGTATCTCTCTCAGGACTCGCAGGAGCAAGAACACCCTTTCATTACTCACTCATACCTGTCCACAACGCGCGTAATAAGAGACACAGTATAGTTTAAATGTTTATTTAAACTATTGTGCTCTATGATACAGTACACGAGCCAGTACTATCAGCATAATGCATAATGATAATATAATCAGCATAGTTACAATTCCATAGAATACAAACGGGAAAGCATTTCATAAAGCAGTGGATATAGGGCTAAATGACCATACCACCCTCCCCGTGCTAGTAGCTAGTTTATTATATAAACAGAAAACCTCTGGGCATTGTCAGGCGGACCCTCATACCTCAATATCTAGATGCTAGGTTTACATCATCAGACAAGCACAGCTCTTCTCTATGGAAAGGTTTTTCTCCAAGTGCCTCTAACAGTGCAATCTCCATATTAAAAGCACACAAATTTCTCCAGTGCAGCTGCACATAGTGTTATGTCTAGGTGCGAGGGACAGGCCAGATCAGTAAGAACAAGGGACGTTGTTTTTCGACCTTGTACATGTTGTGCAGAAGCAACCCACAGGGAACAAGAGAAAAGGTGAAAGGCAGAAATGCAGACAGTCCTAATATAGCTGGGCAAAAGTAGAGGCTTGAAAAACAAATTCACAAAGTAACGCGTGCAGAAAAGGCATCATGGCAGCCAGGCCGCAGCCAACTTAGCAGGGCAGACCATGAGGCCACAAACCACATGACATTATATTGTACATTTACTGGAGAGTTCTAACAAAGAACTAGAGTGGCAAGATTCTGCACTCACAAAAGTGAAGCTCACTTGGGAGCTATATTGCCTTTACAGATGCTGTGTAATTCATTCATACATTCCACTTATTGTTTCTAGTTGCCCAACACTAACTCCCTTAAGCATCTTGGCATTGACAATAGTTAAGGCTCCATACTCTGACAATCTTAGAACTCAATGAGTGAAGGGAGGAGGGCAAAGGATAATAGCAGATCAAAAACCTCAGAGACTTCCTAAACAGAGGGTAGTTATGAAATGTATGTTGCATAGAAAGATTGTTCCACATTTTTGGGCTCAAAGCAAAGAACATAGAAGAAGAGTGCAAAGGCAGAGAAAAGAGACCCAGAGGAGAACATCTAACAAATCTGTCTATTAAAAAGGAGTTTTCAGTGCTACAAACAACTTTATGCATGGTACATACTGTTTCACATTTAATTCACTATATCATTTACGTAGTAGATGTAGTATGAAATAATTATGGCCTACTCAGGCATACAATATTGCCATAATTAAGCCTTCATAGGAAGCATAAACGGATTCCTTTTGTGTGAAATCATATGGGCAAAAATAGTGACATTTTTCCTATAGGAGAGAGTGTGCGAGTGTGGGAAAACACAAATGAAACACACAGTACTAATTTTAGGTTTAAATGAATGATCCTGGTCTAACATTATGCCAAGTGACTAACCGTTAGCTACAGGCCCAAATGTTACATTCTCTAGTGCCACAAGCTTTGATTTCTGACCCCTTGGCATTAAGGACTGTGCTTCCCAGAATCAGAAAACCAGTTGAACTGCAACCTGCACACAGCCCACTTGACAATGTTCAACTAAGATGAGTTTCAGGTAACATGTAGTCCCATGAGGCAGGGATAGGTAATGGAACACCAATTCTCTTTCAAAAATGAACATTACACTCAAGGATCCCTAGATTATGAGATAAACACTATTAAAAAACTTTATTTAAAACTAAAATACCCTACTCTAGTGCACATAAGATGGATTGCTACTACGATGAATATAAACAGTGAAAAAGTAATGGAAATGATAATAATATTCCCAAAATGTTTTCTATAGAAGCTATAGCACTAACACCCTAATTGACTACTTATAGGTGCTATACTAGTTCTGGTAGCTTGATAGCATGTTAGAATAAAAGTCTGTTTTGAGTTTCAAGCATTGTTCGAGCATGCAGACCAGAAGAATAAGTCCTATTTTTAGCTCACAGAGGCAGCTGTGTTTCCTTGGGATGAGATAGTCTCCAGTGCTACCAGCCGAGCAGCCAGTGAACGCTGAACGATTTGCAGCTTCAGATAGGTCGGGTGCACATTTGGGTCCCTGTGTCCTTCTGTCACTTGGTGTGAAGTCCTCTCTGACTTCTTACTCTCTCTGTCTGTTTTTATAGATTATTCTACTCTTTTTTGCAGACTTTTAGGATAAATAACAAAGGGTGGCATTACGCCCTTTTAGCTATTTTCAAGCTGTAAGACAGTGTTCTTCTGGAAAGACAACAAATTTAGCACGTACATGATACATGTTCAAAAGGTATTACTAGACACTGCAACTATATTCATGTGAGCTTGATTATCAAATGTGCAGAAAGAGAACATTATAAAAAAGAATGTGCATGTGATGTGATCACACGTATTGACTTCTAAAGATTTAACTAACCCGCACACATAATGCTCAGAGGGGGAAAGCAAAGCAGGAAATTCACACCCTAAAAGGGGAAGACGAAACATGATATTTCTGACCCCCGGGGGCGAATGAGGAGGCCAAATAGTCTAGGAAATGATTATTATTTTCTTCTATGCAATAATTCTCTTTTAGAAAGCTGTTGCCTATTTGTGACTGAGTGATAGAGAAATTCCTTGAGATTTAATAGAAATCTCAGTGCATTTTGATCAGGTGAATAACTCCTTTATTGTGGTGTTCATTGGTCAGTATAGAACGCCCAAACAATATAATTAGTTGTGCCAGATGTTTAAGATATTCACCAAAGTATAAGGGAAATTGTGCTGAACCCTATGGCACATCACACTGCATCGGATAGCTACATAATGTAAACAGCATAAAAGTAAGGGATTGACAACGTCCCACCTTGATAAACCCGAGTTGAAGAATGAACGTGTTGGATAGGTTCATACCGGTCACATCCCAACTACCCAAGATGTTTCCTAGTTATTCCACTGCTGCAGTCAGAGATGTTTCTGCAACCTTTCTCAGACCAGAAACAAGTTGCCAGACATCTAATATTTGATACCTTCTTTTCAAAAATGTCAGTAATAAAATGGAGACAAGGGATTGGATAATAATTGTTTATGGTTGAATCTGCCTTTATTTTTTTTTTACTTGTGCAAGCGGGCGACCACTCCTGCCTTCCAGTTTGCTGGGCAAATCCTCAAATGCAAAAACAACAATTGATGGACAGAATGCAGAACAATGTCATACATTCAACCCAGTACAGAGATCTGGGCCTAAATCCATCGTTTTTTTGCTCACCATGCCATTCCAGTTTGAACCCAGCCATATGCAAATCAGTGTTGACCCTGTGCCCAATGGGAACAGTCCAGCCCGAACTGCCTGGCCAGGTCCTCCCTGGACTGGAAACAAGCATCCTAGGACCGGTTTCAGGGTTTCACCCCTCATCAGCCAGGATAGCTTGACTCCAGTGGCATGGAGAGCACGGGACCCACGTCTGGGCATACCCCTCCCACTCGGGGTGACAAATGCAAAAACAACAATTGATGGACAGAATGCAGAACAATGTCATACATTCACCCCAGTACAGAGATCTGGGCCTAAATCCATCGTTTTTTTGCTCACCATGCCATTCCAGTTTGAACCCAGCCATATGCAAATCAGTCTTGACCCTGTGCTTGGCAGTTCAGGCTGGACTGTTCCCACAAGGAACAGGGTCGAGACTGATTTGCATATGGCTGGGTCCAAACTGGGGTGGTGTGGGTCAAAACTGGGGTGGTGTGGTGAGCAAAAGAATGATGGATTAAACCCAGATCCTTGTGACTGGGGGTGAATGTTTGCATTGTCCAGGATTCCGTCCATCAATTGTTTCTTTTCTTGGGCAAATCCTCAAGCCATAAAAAATTAACAACCTTGGTAAGGCTTGGAGTGAGCAGCTGGCCCTTGGTGTCAACAAGCATTGGCAATGACAATAGGTCCGGCTTTAATGCAGCAACAAATGCAAACGCAGGCATTCACGAACACTGTTTGCAGGCATTGCATGCACAAATGCTGTTTATCACATGAAAGCCTGTTCTACGTTTTTTTCCAATGCTGGGAGAAGAGCAAAAATATTGTTTTTATGTGTAGAATGCACATTTGAGGCAAAAGAACGGAAAGGGACAAACAGCATACTTAAGTTTATTTTTCCAATTTAGAATAATCCCTTGTGCATTCTAACTGAGGCACTTCCTGGATGGTGGAATGATACACCACCAGCTGATAGCATGTGGTGAGAGAGTAATACTCTCCTGAGTGGAGCAAGCCAAAGTCTACTCTGAATATTTTAAGGAATCGTTAAAAGATATGCTACCCAGATAGCTGCACTGTCAAGCCAGATATAAACAAGCATTTGCAATGCAATCGTTCTCACCTTTGGGACCTTATATGTATTTAGCTATGCAGCACCTTAGCCTGGGTGCTGAAACATCTACTGTTCTTTAACATGGAGGGAAAGTAAGCACCAAACTGAGTGACACACCAGGTATGGGAACAAATGGAGAGAAATATAGCCTTTCAGCGGGAAATGGTATAGTCCAAAGCTCTGTTTTTAATATAAAATCAGGGCCTTCGGTGGTCATATCACTGAAAATACAAGATTTAAAAAAAAATATTATTCTCTATGGGTGCTCGTGGAAGACAATTTCTATGAACTGGAATCTAGAGAATACTAAAGTGATTCTGGTATTTTACTGACCTCTGCTGGTCGTTTTCTATCAAGAAAGTTAAATAGAGTCAAGGGGGCGTGGCTAGCATGCCAACATGGCGGACGCAGCTCTGTAGAGCTCCGTCACTACAGCCTCGATTATCCATAAAATAATACGGGAGACGCCGGTATTTAGTGCTTTTGATTGGGTGCCAGGACAGTACATACCCTAAGGAGGAAGCGAAGACCGAGAAACACCAAGCGGAGGGGCATCGGGAGGCGAGGCCTGAGCTGCGGGGTTCCGTGCGGAAGATCCTTGGAGGCCCTGACGGGTGCGGAGAAGAGCCGTGGCGTGGCCATACGGCACAGTATCGAGACTGCAGTTCACCCAGCCTGACCCGTAATGTAATCGCCCTCTACTCGCTGCTGGTCACGACCCACAAGAGGAGGGCTGAGCAGCCGCGCGGAGTGGCCCGTACCGGGAGGAAGTCGAGCTCGCAGGGGAGTGGCCACAGCTGATCTCAACTGGCGCGAACGCTGTAAGCTGCGGGGACCGGCGGCGGCCGCCAGCGCACCCACTGACAGACCCGTGAAGAGTGGTATCGGTAAGAAATGAAATGAAATGAAAACAGCATTTGTTAAGCACGTAGCTACCCAGGGGCATCCCAGTGCTGAGGCAGTAACCGAGAGAACATCGTAGCAACACTTAAGGGAAAAGCCAAGTTTTTAGCAGTTTCCGAAAGGCCAGATGGCTGGGTTCCCTCCGTAGGCGGAGAGGGAGGGTGTTCCACAGCCTAGCGGCATTATAAGAAAATGAGCGACCGCCGCTTCTGGCTTTCTTGATCCTGGGGACGACGGCCAGATGCAGATCGTCTGAGCGCAGCCGTCTATTCGCCGGTAAGGCTGGACAATGGACTGGTTGATCGCTGATCCATTCCCTGCTAGAGTTTTGTGGGCGATGCACATAGCCTTAAAGTTAACTCTCTCCCGAACAGGGAGCCAGTGAAGGGACTTCAAGGTAGGTGTTGCAAATTGCCGGTTCGCGGTCCCCACAAGAATTCTCGCTGCACAGTTTTGCACTGTTTGGAGTTTTGCAAAGGTCGAGGCCGGGGCTCCAAGGTAAAGGGCGTTTCCGTAGTCCAAGCAGGAAAGAATAAGTGCCTGTACCATAAGCTTTCGTGCCTGGAAGGGAAGAAGTGGGAGCACTTTGCGGAGCATCCTTAGGATGCCATAGCAAGAAGCCGCCACCTTCCGTGCCTAAACCATGAAGCTGAGGTCTTGATCAAGCCAGATGCCCAGACTCTTCATCTGGGTCTTGGGGGCAGGGACAGGTCCCATGCAGACAGGCCACATTACATCAGCTTTAAAGAGGGACGGATTGCCAAGGAGCATCAGCTCGGTCTTGTCCCCATTCAGTTTTATATACGAGTGGTTCATCCACTTAGTTACCTCTTCTAGTCAGGGACAAAGGCTGATAGAGGCATTATCAGAGTGGTTCAGTGCTACGACCAGTTGGGTGTCATCAGCGTAGGTCACTATATGAACCCCAAAAGGGAGCACAATCTCCGCGAGCGGGGTCATATAAATATTAAAAAGGGAGGGACTCAGGGACGATCCCTGAGGGACTCCGCAGTGGAGAGGCATAGATTTTGAAGAAAGATCACCCTCAAAAACCTGGAAGGATCTCTCTTCCAGGAATGATTGCAGATATGTTAAAGCTACTCCGGTCACCCCCAAACTTCTGAGTCGATGGGCCAAAATGTGGTGGTTGACCGTGTCGAAGGCTGCACTGAGGTCCAAGAGGATGACAGCTGTTGAGCCTCCGACGTCAAGAATCTTTTTGGACTCTTCGACAACTGCTAACAGAGCAGTATCTGTTCCTTGACGCAGGCGAAAGCCGGTTTGAGAGGGGTGGAAGAGGTTGTGGGATTCCAGGAAAGTCGAAAGCGCTGAATTGACATGTTTCTCCGCAATTTTACTGAGCCCTGGAAGAAGCAAGATGGGCCGATAATTACCCAGGAGATCCGGGTCAAGACTAGGTTTTTTTAAAAGCTCTTTTCCACGAAGGTGGGACCACTCCAGTGGAGATGGAAGCATTAATCAGATCCAGAATGATCGGGGAGATCATTACGGACACTTGCTTCAGGATATTAGGTGGAGCTGGGTCTCTAGGCGACCCGCTCTTTACGAGTGCCGAGATGGTATGGAAAGACTCACAGTCCATCAGGGGGAATACCTCCAAGGAGTGTTCCCTGCAATGCGGACCAATATCCTCTAGGTGGGGATTGTTATGACTGTCTTCAGAGGAAAAAGACGAGTAGATTGTTTGAATCTTATTATAAAAGTAGTCTGCAAGTTCATTGCAGCGTCGGCCAGTAATATCTGGTATATCTGGGGGTGAGGGAGCTTTAAGTAATTTTTTCGCTATGCGAAAAGTTTCACGGGGGAATTGGCTGCCAAGGAAATTCTTTCCTCATAATATGAGGCCTGGGCCAATTTAATTTCAGCCTTGTAGGTTCTTATGGCCTCCCTGTATTCCGATTTTTTGTTTAAAGAGAAGTCCTTTCTCCAAGCTCTTTCGAGTTTTTTGCAGATCTGTTTTAATGCCCGGAGCTTGGGGGGAGTACCATGCCATTCTATTAGACCCTACTTTCATCTGGGTCATCTTCTTCGGAAGAACCTGATCTAACGTGCTCTCAATCCAGTTGTTAAATTTTTCATTGGCAACAATTGGATCGAGATCAGGGGTCGGCTTGGTCTTTTCCAGCTCCACTACCCACTTTTCTGAAGGAAGTTTAGGCCAAGGACGTGACATAGTTCTTATTGGCCTGGCGGCATGGATGACACAAGTGGGGGTCCAGGAGAAAGGGATCAAGAAATGATCGGACCAGGGTATTGGGATAGGTATCTTTCCAGTTAATTCCTCTAGGTTGGGGAGCAGGAATTCCCCTCCCCCGCACACACCAGGCCCTGGGGCACATGAGGTTACGTGCTGGGAGCAGAGAGCGAGGTCGGCCCCGACGGAGGCGGAGTGGTGATCACGGAGACCCCTAGGGAGTGCACCCGCACCAGTGAGCCCTCAAAAACGGCCTGATAATCGAGCTGCAGGGAAGAGCACCCGGGAAAAGACACCGCAAACCATGCATGAGCTCTGCAGTGGGGAGGGCCCGGTGACACAGACCAGGAGAGAAGGCCTAACACTGGTGGCCCCAACAAGGCAACACGCAGAGGTCATCCCAACAGACTAAACGGCCTGGAGAACTGAAAGACGCCCTTGCAGAGATAGCAATAGGCTGGAAGCACTTGGGCAGGGAAGAGCAAAGTAGTACATTTATGCCCGAATCAGGAACCCCCAGCTAAACGCGAGAAGCCACAGCGTGACAAGCAGCGGATACCCGTCCCGGCGAGCATAGAAGGTGCACTCCAGGGTGAGACTCCTATGCCCACGGCACAGAAGATAGTCATGGGGCCTCTTAAAAACACCACACAACACTCAACCACACAGTCTGAGGCACAAGGAGGACAACCCACAGGCCAAGACACAGCAGGTGAAATCACGAACGCCATGCTATCAATCAAACTGGACACTGTCCTAGCAGCAGTTGAGAAAACAGGCCCCACCCTGGATCAAACTCGCACAACACTTGCGGAGAAAATAGATAAGTTGCCATCGGACTTCACCCTACTCAGAGCAGACCACCACAGACTATCCAATAAGGTGCAAATACATGAACAGCTTCAATCAGAACTGAAGCCCGCCACCCACAGTCATGCAGCGGCACTGCAAGACATCATAGACAGAGTCAATGTATTGGAAGATTGGCTAGAAGACGCAGAAGGCCGCTCTCGCCGAAACAACATACGTGTGGTGGGCCTTCCGGAGGGAGAGGAGGGACAAGACCCCATAGCATATGTGGAGTACTGGCTACGTGAATTGCTACCAGAAGGTTCCTTATCACCACAATTTGTGGTGGAGAGAGCGCACAGGGTGCCAGCACGACGACCACGGCCAGGATCCAGACCACGGCCACTACTATTCAAACTATTAAACTATAGAGATCGGGACACGGTGCTCAGAGAAACCCACAAGCTGGTGGAAATTAAGATATAGAAATCAACGGATTATACTGTTCCCAGATTATACATTACAAGTACAAAGACACAGAGGGTCGTTTACAGAGGTCAAGAAACAACTCCGAGCACTGAATGTTTGCTACTCTTTAATGTTTCCAGCTCAGCTGAGGATAATCACGAAAGGCCAAGCGAAATTCTTCGACACACCGTCCGAGTTGTGGGACTGACTGGAAGAGACTGGCCAACTGACTGGACCCAGGCCATCCATGGACTTTCACGCACCACCCCGATCCGGCAGGGGCCGCTGACGGGGTGGGACGGGGAACGGCAAGGCACCGAGGACACCACTGACCATCCCAGACAAAGAACAAAGAAAGACGGAATGCCAAGAAGCCCTTATGGTGTCTGCGGCCATCCTAACTGCCTCGCAGTCTATCGAACCTGATGCCTGCTCGGCCTGCTCCCGGGGCTCTGCTGCTTCGTCCCTGGCTCGCTCTGATGACAGAGACTCTGTCCAGCTTCCTGATGTTACACCGCACACTTCAGATGACATAATATAGACAATGGACAATTATGCACCGTAATGTATCCTTTTTGCAGCAAATACGTATTATGCACGCAGGCACACCTACCAGACGTTTGCTAAAGCACACACCCCTCATCAGGTGAGATGCACTCCTGGTGCACAGTAATGAAGCGGCAGGATCCCCCCAATTATTCTTATCCAGACCGAGGCACACCTCCACACATGTAAGTATGAGCGCACGACACCCCGAATCCAGACACCCCCTATTATAAAAGTTACCACTGTTTGGCCACACAGTTTGGATGAGAATTGACCACAATCTTGTCCACTACGAGTTATGTATTACCCAGTTGAATCCCCAACCCCAGATACGTATACATTGTCGCTGGGACTTCCCCAGGAAGCTCTAGGCTGCGAATGCCCCCGTGGCTCTTCCCAGACGGGGACCTGTAAGGTTCCTGCATGGCACAAACTAATATCCTGACCTGGAACGTGAGGGGTATTCATACGCCCAGCTTCACATACTCTATATACGCATACCTTTTACGCAGGCACACAGACATTGCGTAGCTACAAGAGACGCACCTTATACAACCAAAGTTAACCCGCCTGGGCAAATGCTGGAGAGGTCAAGTATATGGTACAAACTACTCCTCGCAAGCTAGAGGGGCGATGATATGGGTTAAGGCAGGCGTTCCGCACAACGTAGATGAGGTAATTATAGACCCAGAGGGGAGATAAGTATTTGTCAAAGGCACTCTAAACGGTTGAGCGTTACTCCTAGGCTCAATATACGCTCCAAATACAGACCAAAGCACATTCCTCAGGAATATCACGAGAGTGCTGGCTGGGTGGAGTGAGCTCCCTTGGCTGATCGGGGGAGATTTCAACTCAGTTTTGGATGTTGACTTGGATAGATCGTATTCCCCTCTAACACGTGCACCAACAGCATCTAACGCACAGGCCCTCAAGAATGGTTTGTAATCACAAATCTAGAGAAAGAAGGGACAAGGAGCTAATTGGAAATAGGTCCTGTACCAAAGCTCCTAAAAATGAATCCAAATGCTCAAGAGGGTACCAGTTCCTAGGAAAAAGTGGAGGACCAGCTGCCTCTTATGGTAGCGAGTCAGGGTAGGGTGTCTCCAAAAACAAGGAATGAGTATGTCAGAGTGGGGAGTGATACTCCTGTGTATGTTGTGCCCTCACACACCCTTGAGAGTGTAAAGCATCATCATTGGGCACTGCTCCTCGTGGGGGTGGCGCTGCAGTCCCTCACGGGCCCTTCTGGAGGGCACTTTAGCGGAGATCTTTTTAGGAGTTGCCGCAGTTGTGCAGGTGGGTGTGTGGGCCAAGGGGTGAGTAGTGAAAGTGAAGATAAAATAACCCGTTGGTGCCCTAATGAGTTTATTTACGGCTCCTCAGGGTTAAGCTAAAATCAGAACGGGGATGGAGAAGCAATTATTACTTGTAGAAATGGGAGAGACAGAAAGAGGGCTCCCCCTACTCTCAACCCGTGTAGAACTGTAATCGTGATGTTAAAAGTGAGAGGTCGACATGTTTCACACCAGTAGTGGGTCCCTAATGGATCCTGGAGCGCTTCATCAGGACCATGAGTGGTAAAAGGAGAAAGCAGGAATCAGGGAAAAGACACCCTATATTCCCACCATACCTTCATTTGAGGAAGAGTAGGATATGTAAGAGGCACGTCTTATCCGTGTACTCTAGTTCAAACCTAATGGAGACAAGAGGGAAAAAGAAAAGGAAAAACTACAACAGGTCATGGTGTTGGAAAAGGATACAATGGACTGCAGACAGTGCTACATCCTAGTATGTAAAAACACACACAACATCGTCCACACATGTGACTAGTGAAACAAAGGAGACGAAATGGCATAACAACAGTAAAAGAAAAAGAAAAAAGTTATCAAATATTGGCTCAGTAAAGTTGCTGGCTGGAGCAAAAGGTCATGCTTGCAGCGAGCCATGACTATGATAGCCGTTAAATATTGTCGGTCATACTACTGACCAAAAAAGATCTCCGCTAAAGTGCCCTCCAGAAGGGCCCGTGAGGGACTGCAGCGCCACCCCCACGAGGAGCAGTGCCCAATGATGATGCTTTACACTCTCAAGGGTGTGTGAGGGCACAACATACACAGGAGTATCACTCCCCACTCTGACACACTCATTCCTTGTTTTTGGAGACACCCTACCCTGACTCGCTACCATAAGAGGCAGCTGGTCCCCCACTTTTTCCTAGGAACTGGTACCCTCTTGAGCATTTAGCCTCAAGAATGGTTAACACACTGGTCACTAACAGACATATGGAGGTCACACAATCCCACAACACGGGTATACACCTTTTATTCCGCAGTACATGACCTACTAGTCCGCCTTGACCGAATTGTAATAGCAGCCCCCCTACTCCCACTAGTTAAACACACAGACTATTTAGGATGCACTCACTCTGACCACAACCCACAACTCCTGCAACTCAAATGGGACCCTGGCACCCCACCAATACCCACCTGGCGCCTCCAGCCTGCAGCGCTGGAAGATCAAGCCTTTCGAGCATCCCTAGGGACATCCATACTAGAATATTTCGAGTTAAACAAACACACAGCGGAGGATCCCCTTCTGGAATGGAACGCCTTCAATCAACCCTTAGAGGACACTGCTTGGGGGCTACCTGGAGCATCCGGAAACAACTTGGCGACGAGCTTAGCCGGATAGAACGCCAGCTGCTAGGTCACGAGACCAGACATGCGGCGGAAGAGCCGAACTCCAGACAGCTAGACACACTGAGATCAGAACACGCCGACCTACTAGAACAACTGCGATGCCATAATTATGCTGCACACTCAGCACACACACACGCCTCCGCAGACCGTGCAGGTAGACTACTAGCATGGCTCTTGCGTCAAGAACAAACTAGCCGACCTATAGAATCCCTGCGCACTGAGATGGGCGACTGGTACACACACAACATGAAATACACGAAACGATGTCCAGACACTATGCTAAATTATACCAATCCCTGGGGCCATTGGATGATAGCTTACTCCCCGAATTCTTAGACTTGTTACAGACACCCAGAATAACACCGGATCAAGGGCAGCAGCTGAACGCACAAATAACAGCCGAGGAAATCAGGACCGCAATCATGGCCCTCGCTAACAGTAAAACCCCTGGCCCTGGCGGCCTACCGGCAGAGTTCTACAAAGCATACACTGCACCACTAGTCCCTCATTTACACACACTATATACAGAGGCAATCAATGCACAGCGACTCCCCCCGTCCATGCGAGAAGCAAAATTGGTATCCCTGCTCAAACCGAACAAAGACCCTACAGACATGGGGGCTTACAGGCCGCTAGCCCTCCTAAGTGTGGGCTATAAAATATTAGCAAAACTATTAGCAGATAGACTCGCACCAATAATACCCTCCCTAGTGCACTCTGACCAAAATGGCTTTATACCCTCCAGGAGTACCTCCTCCAATCTAAGGCGTTTCTTCAGACTAGCCACCTATTCACAAAGCCATTGGCCACGCACAGGTTGTCTGGCCCTCGACCTGGAAAAAGTGTTCGATTAGCTGGAGTGGGGGTTTCTCTTCGCGGTCTTAGACAAATATAACCTAGGTAACTACTTTACCAGCATGGTCCGATTACTATATGACAGGCCAATGGTAAGGGTAAAAACAGGCCCGCACATATCAGAACCAATAAGGATATGCAGAGGGACGAGACAGGGATGCCCCCTCTCCCCACTCATATTTGCCCTGGCAATTGAGCTGCTGGCAGAGACCCTTAGAGCAGAGGTGAGCGATGGGATCGCTCTGGGAGACCGCACACATGTTGTGTCATTATACGCAGATGATCTCCTACTGTATATAAAGGATATACACCACATACCTCACCAATTGTCTTCCACACCCACAAGATTTGCCAATATATCAGGACTAAAGGTGAATGTCCCTAAATCTGGCCTATACTCTTTTAGTGAACATAGCGCAGACCCTGGCTACACACTTAATGGAGAACGGGTTCAGTGGCACTGAAACAACATTCTGTTATCTAGGGATACGGATATATCGCAACCCACCAGACCTGCTTGACGGCAACCTAGGTAAGACCATAACAGCAATCCGGTCCCAGGTGACCTTCTGGAAAACACTGCCACTATCAATTACGGGAAGGGTGGCACTGACGAAGATGATAATCCTCCCTCGGCTCCTTTATTATTCTACTAATCTTCCATTATATGTCCCCCCATCATATTTTCACCCTTTAGAAACCCTGATCCGAGACTTCATATGGGGAAACTCAAGGCATCGAGTAGCACTCCGAAAGTTATACTTAGCCATGGATCAAGGAGGCCTAGCTGTTCTGAATTTAGAGCTGTACTTTCTGGCTGCTCAATTACAGTGGATAGCCAGATGGCTGGCGGATCGACACAGGGAAGACACGGCGACCACTCTCCCTCCTGTGCAGCTCCCGGAACTGTTAAGGCTATTTCAACCATGCACCAGGACTAGAACCCCAAGCTCACTGTTGTTAGGAGTGACACATAAATGCTTTCGCAGATCACTGTACATAACTCGAGCGACCACCCCATATGCCCCCGCCCTCCCTCTGGAAGGAACGCCCCGGGGCCCCAGCACAACATCTGCGGCTTAACTGCAACAATGGCAGGACGCAGGAATTCAGGACCTAGGCAATCTATATCTGGACGGAACGCTGCGCCCATACACCGCACTCGTAGCAGAAGAGGAACTGCCCCCTGGACAGTTCTTACTACACCGTTCTCTCATAGCGGCATTAACTACCAAGTGGGGGGATATATCCACAGAACCAAGCATGCACCACACAATACAATATATACATGTCATGGGTCAAGGGGGACACTTAACAAAATGGTTTGCGGCCTCCGTACGACACCGCACAGCCGCTGACCTATTACCCCCTAGGTGGCACTGGCATGCGGAGATAAACCGACAACTTACAAACACGGAATGGAATTCGGTATTGCAAAGCCCCATTTATATCCCCGAAACATGCACTTTAGACAGATCCAATTCTTCATTGTGCACAAAGCATACCTCACCCCTGCAAAAATCAACAAATACTTTAGCCGCCAAGATACTAAATGTCCCAGATGCGCACTAATCGACGCAGATCTCCTGCATATGCTATGGAGATGCCCTGCACTAACGGAGTATTGGAAAGCAGTGGCGGAGGACCTAGCGCGCTGCACAACTAGAGACATCCCCTTAGACTGGCCCACGTATGTTTTACACTTATACCACAGAAATCGTTATAATAAAGTCCTTTCCTGATTCCTGGATTTAGGAATAGTAGTGGCAAAAAGACTAATCACTAAGAAATGGAAAGCTCCCCTTCCAACCACAATCACAATGTGAAGGCATTCAATGCATACCTGGGCAAAAGCAGGTACGTAGCACTTCATAGGGAAGACACACCAGGGCTCTGCAAGACTCTGATAGCAAACAACTGGGATGAGCTCCTTACAGCCCTCTTGTGCACAGACAATAACAACGTATCTCCCTCACCGAGCCAGCAGCAAAGCCAAGACTTTTAAAGGTGCATGGCCAAACCAGACTAAAGTACTGAGCTGGTAATTAAAAAGGTGGACGAGCAGCCAATAACACTGGGCGGAGACCTTCTCCCGCACATAGTTCAGCAAACATCATGAATTACAAGCCAGATATGCACACCCATGTGACATGCAATGCGCAGCCAGGGCATCCTAGCAACAATGCTCATCACCTAGATACCCAGCAAACTATTACGTATCACTAGTTCACGTTTCCATGACCCTTCCCCAAAGTTCAATTTACAGCAAACAAAAACAGGATAAAGCAATTGCAAAGTTATGCAGGTCACGCCCATCTCAGGAACAGCTAGGTCGAGCCTCTATCAGCATGAGTAGCATTGAGAAGATAGCAAGGACGAGACTGCACACTATACAGTTACAATAGCAGTATCAGAAGATTGACTTTAATGGGTCAACACGAGTACCACTTCCTCATCACACAGCTTATTCTAGGACGCTGTTTCACCTTTGTGCATCTAATGTTACAGAGCAGCCAAACTAATATATGTACTAAAGCAATCTTGGTAAGGTACAGCTGACTATGTATGTGGAATCTATGTATGACTTGTTATATTGCAAAATACCAAAAACTAATAAAAACAGATTTAAAGAAAAAAAAGAAAGAAAGTTAAATAGAGTCAGTTGCCAGAATTTTTTTTTTAAAAAGTCCCTCAGCAGAAAGCAATTCTGGTATTTTACTGACCTCTACTGCTCGTTTTCTATCAAGACAGTTAAATAGAGGCAGTTGAACAAGCAGAAAGCAATTCTGGTATTTTACTGACCTCTACTGGTCGTTTTCTATCAAGACAGTTAAATAGAGGCAGTTGAACAGAAAAAAGTCCCTAAGTGGAAGCAGACAAGTCCTAGGGCTGATCTCCAGAGCCCACAAAGTACATACACAAATAAGTATATACTAAAGTATATACAAGAGGTCTCAAATGCTCGACCTAAAAAGGAAGTTCACTTTACCTGGATAGGACATTAATGTGAAAAAAATATATTAGTAATTGTTAGAAATGGGGGTCTCTATTTGGCAAGGGCTTGCACCTTTGTCCAAGTAGGCACCCTTCTTCCTAGTCAGGCTAAGGGAGTTACACTCCTAAAATAACCCCTGCTCACCCCCTTGGTAGCTTGGCACGAGCAGTCAGGCTTATTCTAGAGGCAGTGTGTAAAGCATTTGCACATAACCAACAGTAATACAATGTAAGCACTACAAACGGACACCACACCAGTTTAGAAAAATATCCAATATTGTTATATACTTTAAACAAGACCAAATACGATAAAAATCCACAGTACAGTACTTTAAAAATCTTCAGTTATCACAGTGTCCTTTACAAACAGTTCCTTGATGTCGATAGCTCCGTCCGGGGCTATCACGGCGTCGAGAACAAACAAATCCAAACAGTTCTGGCTGACCGCGGCGTCGCGGGTCAGCTACAGTGTCGGGAAGACCCGCAAACAGTACCTTTCAGAAATGCAGGGCGTCGATGACCTCGCGGTGAGCTTCCGAAAACACGGCGTCCGCAGGCGTCGGTTCCGGAGGTCGGTGCAGGCGTCGTCGGGCCCTTGAAGTCACACGCGTTGCGGATCGATCTCCTCTCTGTTGAAGTCAGGAGCGCTGGCGTCGGCCGGCATCGGGTGCTGCGGTGCGGAGTGCAGCGGTGCGGCGTGCGGTGCCCTCAGGTCGCGGTGCGAGCAGCGGCTCGGTGGCGGCGTCGGATGGCGTCATCGGTGAAACCAGGGTCGCAGTGTGAGATGAAGGCGGTGCTCGTCACGGTGCTGGCAGGTCACGGTGCAGCAGCGGCGTCGTCGTAACAGCAGCGCTGTCGTCTGCTGACGACCTGGAGTCGATGCCACCGGCGTCGGTGGGCCAAGGTTGCGGTGCGGGATGAGGGCGGTGCATCGTGTAACTTACGAGCGGTGCCCCCGAACCACGGTGCAAGCAGCGGCGTCGAGTCCGGCGTGGAGCGTCGTCGTCGGGGATTCCACGGCGTCGTCGTGAAGCGAGGCGGTGCGGAGTGCGGTGCCCACAGGTCGCGGTGCGAGCAGCGGCTCGGTGGAGGCATCAGCAGGCATCGTCGGTGAGACCAGGGTCACGGTGCGGCGTTGCAGCGGTGCCCTCTGCGGTGCCTTCAGGACACAGAGTCGGCAGCGGCGTCGTAGACGGCGTCGGGCTTGAAGTCTTTGCTGTTCCTGAGACTTCTTGAACAGGGGGCAAGCTCTTCCTCAAGCCCTTGGAGACACTCACAAAGTAGATTGCAGAAAGTTCAGTTCCAGTCCTTTCACTGCCCAAGACAGAAGCAGCCACTGCAGGCCAACACAGCAAAGCACACAGCAAAGTGGTAGTTCCTCCTCACAGCTTCTCCAGCTCTTCTTCTTGGCAGTCTTCTTGATCCAAAAGAGTTCCAATTTTCTGGGGTTTGGGTCCCCCTTTTATCCTCAATTTCTCTTTGTCCTCTGAAGGCAGAGAGGCCTTTGCCTAGTCCAAACCAGTTCTGGTCAGTCCTGGAGCACTTTGTTGACAAGTCTCCTTCTTTCCTTTCACAGTGCAGGCCAGGGACATCAGACGCACCACAGGAGGTGGAGCCAGCACTGTGGAGGGAAGGCCCAGCCCTATTCAGGTCCCAGGTGCATCTCCTCCCACCCATCTACATGTAGATCTTGCCATTCAGCCCTGTGCTAACTCACCCTGTCTCCTGGCATCCCCCAGCCCCTGTCACTCACACTCCAGACAAGGAATACACAACCTAGCAGAGGAAGGCTTGGATAGTTAGACAAGAAAATACCCACTTTCTAAAAGTGGTATTTTCAAACACAGAATGTTAAAACCAACTTTCACTAAAAAATGCATTTGTCCAGGCATACTAAACTCGAATTTCTACCATGTTCCCTGGGTCAGTTAGGATTATAAGCTGTAATAATCAAAACTGCCCATTCTGGCCTATGGGGGACAGGTAGCCTTGCAATAGTGAAAAACGAAATAGGCTGTAATTCACTATCAGGACATGCCACACACACCAGGGCATGTCCTACCTTTCACATGCAATGCACACTGCCCACAGGGGTACCTTGGGCCTACCTTAGGGGTGACTAACATGTAGAAAAGGGAAGGTTTAGGGACTTGCAAGTGTGTGCACTTGCCAAGTCGACATGGCAGCCCCAGGCTGCACACAGGCTCTGCAATGGCAGGCCAGAGTTACACTTTACGGGCTGTTTGCGTGGGTGGCACAATCCAGTGCTGCAGCCCACCAACAGCATTTGATCTATAGGCCCTGGCACTCTCAGTGCACTTTACAAGGGACTGACACCTAAATCAAATAGGCCAATCATGGAAACACCAATCCATAACACATTTTATACAGGACACTTGCACTTTCCCACTGGACAGCAGTGAGGAAAGTGCGCAGAATCATTACACCAGCAAAAACAGAGTCAAAAACCAGGAGGTCAGAAAGCAAAAAGTCAGGGGAAACACGCCAAAAGATGCCAAGTCTAACACATGTCCCCTCCAGCTGAAAGTAGGGAGAACTACCCAACCCCATTGGAGTTCTCTTCACTAAGGCGGAAGAACCTGGACAGACCATCTGCGTTGGCGTGTTCTGTACCAGGGCGGTGTTCCACCGTAAAGTCCATTCCCTGTAGGGAGATGGACCACCTCAGCAGTTTTGGATTCTCACCCCTCATTTGCATCAACCATCTGAGGGGCCTGTGGTCCGTCTGAACCCGGAAGTGAGTCCCAAACAGATATGGTCTCAGCTTCTTCAGTGCCCAGACCACAGCAAAAGCTTCCTTTCTATGGCACGCCACCTCTGTTCCCTGGGGAGTAGTCTCCTGCCAAGGAAGACTACAGGCTGATCCAGGCCCTCTTCGTTCAGTTGTGAGAGCACCGCTCCCACACCATGCTCTGAAGCGTCAGTCTGCATGACGAATTCCTTGGAGAAGTCAGGTGCCTTGAGCACGGGCGCCGTGCACATGGCTGCCTTCAGGGCATCAAAAGCTTTCTGGCAGGACTCAGTCCAGATCACTTTCCTGGGCTGCTTCTTCGAAGTCCGCTCTGTTAAGGGGGCAACGATGGTGCCATAGCCCTTAACAAATCTCCTATAGTAGCCAGTGAGACCTAAGAAGGCTCTCACCTCTGTCTGGGTCTTGGGGGGTTCCCAAGCCAGAATGGTGTCAATCTTGGGTTGTAGGGGTGCCACCTGGCCGCTTCCTACCTGGTGTCCCAAGTACACCACAGAGCCCTGCCCGATCTGGCACTTACTGGCCTTGATCGTGAGGCCTGCACCTTGCAGAGCCCTCAACACTTTCTCAAGGTGCTGTAAATGTTCTTCCCAGCTGGAACTGAACACAGCAATGTCATCCAGGTAGGCGGAACAAAAAATCAAAGCTATTGCAGCACAACCATTCAACCTAACTTATTTAGTTAGCCAAAAACAATCTTGGTCATAGGTCAAAGTAATCACTTTATATAGTTCTAGATCTCTTGAGTAACGAAGATGATAAGGAAACACCAGTCCGTTTAAAGGAATCCAATCAGATCATCATATAGAGTTTTCTTATATACTTTATTATAGTCCCAAAAGTTTTTTTAAATTCCCAGCACACGATTAGCCGACACGTGTTTCGTCCGATACACAGACTTTTTCAAGGCACGGTTTGGGAATATTGGCGAACTGTACTGTATACGCAATCCGTCAATGCAGTGCATCAGAAGTAAAAAGAACCAGGTTCCAAATAAGGATACTGCAACCTATATGATAGAACATTGATAGGAAGTCACAATGCTGGCGCTGGCCTTTCGCCACTCAGTAGAATCCCACAAAGCGCACAGCTGTACTGGGCCCCGATATGGCCCAACACTAAAATACCAATCCTTCATAGGTAGAAGGAGGAACAAACATCATATTGATGGTCACCGTAGCAATGATAGGCTTTACAGTCACCCAGTATTGTCGGTCCAGAGTGGTTAAGTATCACATAGTGTCCTGGTTAAGTATCACCTGGACACTATGAGATACAACCCTGATAAGTTGACCCTCCAAATACAACACGTCTCCTTACTCACACGGCTGGTTGCAGAGGAGACGTGTTGTATTTGGAGGGTCAACTTATCAGGGTTGTATCTCATAGTGTCCAGGTGATACTTAACCACTCCGTGCCGCCTCGCCAATGTCCTCTAGTAGGGCGCATTAACGGTGGCCGTATTTAACTAGGGTGCTCCTCTTTTCGGGTCAATCACTATTTCCGCTTCCGAGTCAAAGCGATGTTAAAAATAGCAAAAGGACTTAGAGAAATTCCATATTAGAATGGCTATAACCCTGGAATGGTGGTACTAAAAATAGTAGAAGGACTTAAGGAGATTCCATATTGGAAATGTTATGATGTCTAACATCTAGGATAACCGATATAAGTCAATAATTGATATTGTCCATATCTCAGTGATAAAAGATTTTTTAGCAAAAATTGGGCCCATAGATGAAAGCAATATCGTGAAAATAGAAAAATATACCGAAAAGGACCTGTGAATGTTAACAATGACAAAAAAGTTAAAATAACCCCAATTTTAAAAAAAGAATCATTGAGGTCAACATAAATTGTGCAAAAGTAATGAAAAAAGGAAGGAGAATTTCCGAGATAATACTGAAATATAACAATTGTATTTTAAATTTAAGCAATGAGTTGAAGCTTCAATACGTGTTGGGGTACAGTTAAAAAATGAAAGACCTATATCCTTAGCTTCTGCTTGTAATCCTCACAAAAAATAATGTTATGTGAAAAACTTTGGCTCAAATATACTTCATACAATGTAGGGCACTGATCTCTAGAATAATGGCAGGACCAAAAGTGGCCATGAGAATACACAAAATGATATGTAGGTGCAGTAATTACAGTAGTAATATAAGGAATACTGATGTGATATATATAATAATAAATCTATATCACAAAGTGAAAGATATATTGATTAAATGACCTATGTATTGAATCTAATCGCCTGGTCCCAGGGAATTTCTTGGTTAAGGCCGCTATTAGCAGTGTCAAGAATAAAAATCCAATATACTTCCCTACGTTTCCTTATAGCCTCGCTGGATCTACCCGGTCTGTCATCTATCTTTTCTAGTATGAACCAACGGATGTCATCCACAGTGTGATTTTTGTCAATGTAGTGTTGCACTAAAGGGGCTGAAAATCTTTTTGTCCTTATAGATGACTTGTGTTCAGTCAAGCGTATGTTAAAAGCTCTAGCAGTTTCACCTACATATCCCTTCTGGCAAGGGTATATCAACAGATAAACCACATCTTTGGTTTTGCAGTTTGTGTGTCCTGTCGATAGGATTTGATGGTCCCTAAATGTTAGACAGGATGTCTGTATGCTCAAAGGGCAAACCTTACAGGTGCTACATTTATAGTTCCCTATCACAGGACGTGTACCATCAAGCGTTCTCTGAGTGGCTTGGCCGCCAGTCTTAATCCTTGAATGTACCATATGATCTTTGAGATTTCTGTTGCGCCTATATGCAAAGAGGGGTCTCGCTAATTGGTCAGACTTTTCTTTGTTGATATTAAGGATATGCCAACTGGAGTACACAGCCTGTTGAACTCTCTCATTCATCATGGAGTGACGAGTGACAAAGACTACCGATGGATTAGTTTTAGGCGTAGAGTTTGTGAGCAGATACTGCCTGTCAAAATATCGAGCTCGTTTCATCGAGTCTCTCACCAACCTTTTCGGATAGCCTCTGGTTACAAATTTGTCACGCATCACCATGGCCTTGACATCAAACTCACTAATGTTGGTACAATTACGTCGTAGACGTAAAAATTGACCAAACGGGATACTTTTCTTTTGTGCTGTGGGGTGATAACTGTCATAATGGAGCAATGTATTAAGTGCTGTAGGTTTTGTGTAAAGATCCACAGCCAAATTGCCTGCATCATTCTTGATGGTTACATCTAGAAATTCTACCTGGTCGTTACTTATTTTACTGGTAAAACGTATGTTGTTGTGACAGAGGTTTATCCAATCCAGGAATTGAGAAAGATTTTCTTCGGTATCTACCCAAATGAAGAAGATATCGTCGATGTATCTCGACCATCTAGTAACGGATTCAAAGAACGGTGCAATCTCATTATAGATATATTTCTTCTCAAAAAGGGACATAAAGATATTCGCCACCGTTGGAGCGCACGACGCTCCCATGGAGACCCCTTTCGTCTGTTTGTACAAATTCCCATTGAAATCAAAGACGTTTTCTTCGAGGACAATTTGAAGGCATTCAAGAAGAAACAATTTGGGACAGATGATCTTATATTCAATGATGAACCAACTCACGGCTTCAAAAGCTACCTGTATGGGAATGTTGCTATATAGCACCTCAATATCCATGGTGACTAAGAATTGAGTATTAGCTTGGAAAGGTATGTCCTCAACCAGGTTGATTATATGTCTGGTGTCTTTGACAAAGGCTGGTGTATGAGATACATGAGGACATAGTAATGCATCAATATATTTGGAAAGAGGTTCCGTGATGGTACCAATGGTGTTCACTATAGGTCTATATGGGGGGTCCCTTTGATCTTTGTGAATTTTAGGGACTCCATATAGGCAAGCAATTTTTGGAGTCTGGACACTCAAATATGTATATTCCTTCTCACAGATTTGGTTGTCCCTAAAAGCCTTACTGATCAATTTGGTGATTTTGTTTTTGATCCTAGAGGTGGGATCTCCAGCGATTGGTTGGTAAAATTCTTTATCACCTAACAGAGTTTCCATCTTAGTGACATAGGTATTAGTGTCACAGATGACAATTCCTCCCCCCTTGTCACAATTTTTAATTGTAACTGTGGAGGTTTGTTTCAACGTTTCCAGTGCCTTGTATTCTTCTCTATTAAGGTTGAATGGTGTTTTGGCCACATGTTTGGTTGCCTTAGTAACTTTGTCATATACTACTTTTTCAAATTCTGCTACTTCTGATGGTAGGGAATCTAAGGAAAGGGTAAACATGGATTTAGGTGCTAATCCAGACAGATTTTGTACCGAATTTGGGACATCCTGATTTGAGAAAAATACGCGCAGACGAATTTTTCTGAAAAAGGCCATGAGGTCATTGAATAGCTCAAATTTGTTCAGCCCAGAGTGTGGGGCGAATGTGAGGCCTTTGGCCAGAAGAGAAAAAGTAGACGGGGAAAGATGAGAGGTACTAAGGTTGAATATGGGGATATTTACTCCCGCCAATACTGTGCACTCCGGGTCACTAAAAGTTGATTGTGATCCATCTGAGGATTTCCCCGGAATCTGGACTGATGTTGTGGTCTCCAATTCATTCTCCTGGTGAATCGTCTGCCTAAAAAAGGCTGTCCGTTGCGTTGTGTTTTATTATTATATCCCTGATCTCTGGGGTCCTGTTGATAAAGTGTCCCTTCATTATCTGAATCCGAAGTGTCGGAAAAAGTGGTGACCTTGCGATTTTGTTGTCTATATGTTGGATAAGGATTAAATGTGTCACCAACCTGTTCGTAGTAATTTTCTGCTAAATATGGGTAGGTGTTCTCTTTGCTGTAGTTTCTGATATCTTTCTTTAATTTATCTAATTTCCTCTTAACTAGGTATTCAGTATATGAAGAAAGATCTCTGTCTATCTCCTCCTGTTTTTTCTTAGCCTCGTCAACTGCCAACACATTTTTAATTTTGGCCTCTAATTCCTGGATTTCAATGGACAACTGTTCAAGTATCTCCCTCGCTGTCTCAACTATGAGCATCATAAAGTCCCTTGAGCAGCGGTTAGCAATGAGTGACCACCGCTCAAGGAACTTTCTGATGTGAACAAATAACCCTGGAATGTTTTTAACCCGGAGTCCTTGGGGTATCACCCCTGCTTTAAGGTACTCCAGCATGTACTGGCCATGTAGCTCAATTCTTTTCATTTTCTTTCTCAAATTCAGTAATTTGTTTATATCGTCTGGTCTATCATGATTGGTAGGGATTTGTTGGCCAAAGCCTGATGTACTGCCGACCATAGTAGCGAAATCCTCATCGGAGAATCTGAAGGTCTGGAGATTGGCCATTATATAAATATAAAAGTAAATACTTCTTCCAGTACAGAGAAGCCCCAGTGAGGGTGCAAAGGAATAGAATCAAGCAGTTAATCACATGAAGGCCCCAAAGGAGAGCCGGGATCCTAAGGTGAAGAACAGCCTATGTGAATAGAAAATAGATAAAAACTCACCAACTGCACAGAAAGAGATGTGAGCCCATATCTCAATCTACAACAGAATGACGTAACCATCTGAACCAATGATAACAATAACAATACCTTATTTTCGGTCTGATATATGAAATGGAACCAACCCCTCGCAGACAGGCTGCAGGAACAAAAACTGGAAACACACTGGGGCCCCCTGTAGACAGGATAATTACGCCCTGACAGGGAAAAGAGCAAACAGGTAAATACTAACCAGGGCCAGGTTAATAATGAAATGGTGCAGACAGAGTGATCTCAGTCAACAGGAAAGTCAGGATGACCAGCTGAACTTTATACAAAAATATTTATTTAATGATTGTAAACAATTCGATAAAAAAACACTATTCAAGACAATTGATTAATAAATAAATACACTTGATCAACAGAAAACAAGATATTGCATCTGTTCAATTATTTATGTAAACAATTCTGACTAATCATCATCATTTAAATGTAAGGTCATTATCATATATCAAGAGGAGAATAGGACAGAACAATTTTATCTTGAGCAACCAAAAGATGTGTCTTGATATTCAGAAACTGGCGGAAAGTTGTGGAGCTACGCGCGTTTCGGCCATGCCTTCGTCAGGTTTCCTTCACATGCGGTCACTAGATAAAATATAGCACAAGTTAAATTGCTGAAAAAAATCTGTCTGCTAATATACTGATAATTGGGTCATAGGGAAACCCTCAATCCAACAATGGAATACATGATGCATAAATGGCTAAAATCATTACGTCATCTATTGTGATGATGCCTAAAAGAACAACATGTGATCATACCAAAAGAAGATTTGGAATAGTATTAAGGGTGCAGTGAGAAAAGAAAGAAAAGGAATAGCCATGTGCAAACTATACAATATATCGTTGCCATATTCTGTGCCCATTCAAATAAGGACATACTGAGCCCAGCTATGCCCTTAACAGATAATGTGTCATGCACAGTGTGAATCTATCTGTGCCTATTTTTAATAAATTCATACCTGACACAATTAAGACCTAAATCTTTTTTCATTTTTTCACTGGAGACAACACTAATGTTGGATATTAGGTAGTTGCTTGATACTGTTAAAACGATATTTCCAAAATGAGGAAAAAATGCCTGCCTTGAAAGAAATAATATGAAGAATATAGAAGGTTAAAAAAGGTTTCTCTACTATCCAAAAATAGTGGCCATTATAATGAATTTCCAACTTAAGGTCAAAGACAGAGTGACTACCTGATAAGGATGGCAAAGTGCTCGTCTCTGTAATGTGGATGATATCTATGAGAGAGGCGGGAGCGTGGCCAGGTATTATAGCTTTCAATGCACAACCTAAAGAACAAGAAATTAATAAAAAGTCTGTCAATATTCCTATATGAACCTAAAGATGGATGTAGAGAATATGATAAACATAAGAATGTTGACAACTGAACTATACCTTAATTAACGGATCCAAGATGTGTTAGTGCTGTGGTCGCATGCAGTACATCCTTAATGTCGCAAACATGATTGCAAGACCTGTGTAGATAAAAAAGGCCATGAGCTTGGCAGTATGGAAGCCAATTATTCCCCCAAATATAGCCCGTAAATAGAGTGCTTAGCTGTCTATGCTTTGCTGCCATATTAAACAACACATCTGGATGGATGTTCACGATGAAAGATTCGAGCTACCTAGATAAGCTCAGATGTACACTATGGCACAGGTAAATTGGGGGCAGTAAATAGCCCCCATGTGTGCCTGGAGCCTACATATGTTGCTGATAATTAAATATATGAGGCCACAGGAACCCACCTCCACCGCGATATAAAACCTAAATAAATAATAAAATACTTATTAGGGTCTCCGAAGCTCAACCTATGCACTAATACTCATGTTAAAAGGCAGATAGAAACTCCGATGAACTCAACATGTTGAAGGAGAAATACACCCCACTACTATGTTACTCGCGGGGGAAGCTCCCACTAGGGGAATTCGATGAGAAACTTCACATAACCAACAAAAATTCTACATACAGAATAGAAACTTTGTTATTGACAAAAATCTTGTGACCAGGCAGCATTTCCGTAATGACCCACACTTATAAAAAATCTATCGTATTTATACAAGCGGAACCGATTCCACACGGGGAGAATACATAAGGGGCTCTATATAACTTACTTGTAGCCATTCGTGCCGCCTCGCCAATGTCCTCTAGTAGGGCGCATTAACGGTGGCCGTATTTAACTAGGGTGCTCCTCTTTTCGTGTCAATCACTATTTCCGCTTCCGAGTCAAAGCGATGTTAAAAATAGCAAAAGGACTTAGAGAAATTCCATATTAGAATGGCTATAACCCTCGAAGGGTGGTACTAAAAATAGTAGAAGGACTTAAGGAGATTCCATATTGGAAATGTTATGATGTCTAACATCTAGGATAACCGATATAAGTCAATAATTGATATTGTCCATATCTCAGTGATAAAAGATTTTTTAGCAAAAATTGGGCCCATAGATGAAAACAATATCGTTAAAATAGAAAAATATACCGAAAAAGAACCTGTGAATGTTAACAATGACAAAAAGTTAAAATAACCCCAATTTAAAAAAAAGAATCATTGAGGTCAACATAAATTGTGCAAAAGTAATGAAAAAATGAAGGAGAATTTCCGAGATAATACTGCAATATAACAATTGTATTTTAAATTTAAGCAATGAGTTGAAGCTTCAATACGTGTTGGGGTACAGTTAAAAAATGAAAGACCTATATCCTTAACTTCTGCTTGTAATCCTCACAAAAAATAATGTTATGTGAAAAACTTTGGCTCAAATATACTTCATACAATGTAGGGCACTGATCTCTAGAATAATGGCAGGACCAAAAGTGGCCATGAGAATACACTAAATTATATGTAGGTGCAGTAATTACAGTAGTAATATAAGGAATACTGATGTGATATATATAATAATAAATCTATATCACAAAGGGAAAGATATATTGATTAAATGACCTATGTATTGAATCTAATCGCCTGGTCCCAGGGAATTTCTTGGTTAAGGCCGCTATTAGCATTGTCAAGAATAAAAATCCAATATACTTCCCTACGTTTCCTTATAGCCTCGCTGGATCTACCCCGTCTGTCATCTATCTTTTCTAGTATGAACCAACGGATGTCATCCACAGTGTGATTTTTGTCAATGTAGTGTTGCACTAAAGGGGCTGAAAATCTTTTTGTCCTTATAGATGACCTGTGTTCAGTCAAGCGTATGTTAAAAGCTCTTGCAGTTTCACCTACATATCCCTTCTGGCAAGGGCATATCAACAGATAAACCACATCTTTGGTTTTGCAGTTTGTGTGTCCTGTCGATAGGATTTGATGGTCCCTAAATGTTAGACAGGATGTCTCTATGCTCAAAGGGCAAACCTTACAGGTGCTACATTTATAGTTCCCTATCACAGGACGTGTACCATCAAGCGTTCTCTGAGTGGCTTGGCCACCAGTCTTAATCCTTGAATGTACCACATGATCTTTGAGATTTCTGTTGCGCCTATATGCAAAGAGGGGTCTCGCTAATTGGTCAGACTTTTCTTTGTTGATATTAAGTATATGCCAGCTGGAGTACAGAGCCTGTTGAACTCTCTCATTCATCATGGAGTGACGAGTGACAAATACTACCGATGGATTAGTTTTAGGTGTAGAGTTTGTGAGCAGATGCTGCCTGTCAAAATATCGAGCTCGTTTCATCGAGTCTCTCACCAACCTTTTCGGATAGCCTCTGGTTAAAAATTTGTCACGCATCACCATGGCCTTGACATCAAAATCACTAATGTTGGTACAATTACGTCGTAGACGTAAAAATTGACCAAACGGGATACTTTTCTTTTGTGCTGTGGGGTGATAACTGTCATAATGCAGCAATGTATTACGTGCTGTAGGTTTTGTGTATAGATCCACAGCCAAATTGCCTGCAACCTTCTTGATGGTTACGTCTAGAAATTCTACCTGGTCGTTACTTATTTTACTGGTAAAACGTATGTTGTTGTCACAGAGGTTTATCCAATCCAGGAATTGAGAAAGATTTTCTTCGGTATCTACCCAAATGAAGAAGATATCGTCGATGTATCTCGACCATCTAGTAACGGATTCAAAGAACGGTGCAATCTCATTATAGATATATTTCTTCTCAAAAAGGGACATAAAGATATTCGCCACCGTTGGAGCGCACGACGCTCCCATGGAGACCCCTTTCGTCTGTTTGTACAAATTCCCATTGAAATCAAAGACGTTTTCTTCTAGGACAATTTGAAGGCATTCAAGAAGAAACAATTTGGGACAGATGATCTTATATTCAGTGATGAACCAACTCACGGCTTCAAGAGCTCCCTGTATGGGAATGTTGCTATATAGCGCCTCAATATCCATGGTGACTAAGAATTGAGTATTAGCTTGGAAAGGTATGTCCTCAACCAGGTTGATTATATGTCTGGTGTCTTTGACAAAGGCTGGTGTACGAGATACATGAGGACATAGTAATGCATCAATATATTTGGAAAGAGGTTCCGTGATGGTACCAATGGTGTTCACTATAGGTCTATATGGGGGGTCCCTTTGATCTTTGTGAATTTTAGGGACTCCATATAGGCAAGCAATTTTTGGAGTGATTTAGATTTATTAATATATATATCACATCAGTATTCCTTATATTACTACTGTAATTACTGCACCTACATATAATTTTGTGTATTCTCATGGCCACTTTTGGTCCTGCCATTATTCTAGAGATCAGTGCCCTACATTGTATGAAGTATATTTGAGCCAAAGTTTTTCACATAACATTCACATAACATAATTTTTTGTGAGGATTACAAGCAGAAGCTAAGGATATAGGTCTTTCATTTTTTAACTGTACCCCAACACGTATTGAAGCTTCAACTCATTGCTTACATTTAAAATACAATTGTTATATTTCAGTATTATCTCGGAAATTCTCCTTCCTTTTTTCATTACTTTTGCACAATTTATGTTGACCTCAATGATTCTTTTTTTAAAATTGGGGTTATTTTAACTTTTTTGTCATTGTTAACATTCACAGGTCCTTTTTCGGTATATTTTTCTATTTTAACGATATTGTTTTCATCTATGGGCCCAATTTTTGCTAAAAAATCTTTTATCACTGAGATATGGACAATATCAATTATTGACTTATATCGGTTATCCTAGAAGTTAGACATCATAACATTTCCAATATGGAATCTCCTTAAGTCCTTCTACTATTTTTAGTACCACCCTTCGAGGGTTATAGCCATTCTAATATGGAATTTCTCTAAGTCCTTTTGCTATTTTTAACATCGCTTTGACTCGGAAGCGGAAATAGTGATTGACACGAAAAGAGGAGCACCCTAGTTAAATACGGCCACCGTTAATGCGCCCTACTAGAGGACATTGGCGAGGCGGCACGAATGGCTACAAGTAAGTTATATAGAGCCCCTTATGTATTCTCCCCGTGTGGAATCGGTTCCGGTTGTATAAATACGATAGATTTTTTATAAGTGCGGGTCATTACGGAAATGCTGCCTGGTCACAAGATTTTTGTCAATAACAAAGTTTCTATTCTGTATGTAGAATTTTTGTTGGTTATCTGAAGTTTCTCATCAATTCCCCTAGTGGGAGCTTCCCCCGCGAGTAACATAGTAGTGGGGTGTATTTCTCCTTCAACATGTTGAGTTCATCGGAGTTTTTATCTGCCTTTTAACATGAGTATTAGTGCATAGGTTGAGCTTCGGAGACCCTAATAAGTATTTTATTATTTATTTAGGTTATATATTGCGGTGGAGGTGGGTTCCTGTGGCCTCATATATTTAATTATCAGCAACATATGTAGGCTCCAGGCACACATGGGGGCTATTTACTGCCCCCAATTTACCTGTGCCATAGTGTACATCTGAGCTTATCTAGGTAGCTCGAATCTTTCGTCGTGAACATCCATCCAGATGTGTTGTTTAATATGGCAGCAAAGCATAGACAGCTAAGCACTATATTTACGGGCTATATTTGGGGGAATAATTGGCTTCCATACTGCCAAGCTCATGGCCTTTTTTACCTACACAGGTCTTGCAATCATGTTTGTGACATTAAAGATGTACTGCATGCGACCACAGCACTAACACATCTAGGATCCGTTAATTAAGGTATAGTTCAGTTGTCAACATTCTTATGTTTATCATATTCTCTACATCCATATTTAGGTTCATATAGGAATATTGACAGACTTTTTATTAATTTCTTGTTCTTTAGGTTGTGCATTGAAAGCTATAATACCTGGCCACGCTCCCGCCTCTCTCATAGATATCATCCACATTACAGAGACGAGCACTTTGCCATCCTTATCAGGTAGTCACTCTGTCTTTGACCTTAAGTTGAAAATTCATTATAATGGCCACTATTTTTGGATAGTAGAGAAACCTTTTTTAACCTTCTATATTCTTCATATTATTTCTTTCAAGGCAGGCATTTTTTCCTTATTTTGGAAATATCGTTTTAACAGTATCAAGCAACTACCTAATATCCAACATTAGTGTTGTCTCCAGTGAAAAAAGAAAAAAAGATTTAGGTCTTAATTGTGTCAGGTATGAATTTATTAAAAATAGGCACAGATAGATTCACACTGTGCATGACACATTATCTGTTAAGGGCATAGCTGGGCTCAGTATGTCCTTATTTGAATGGGCACAGAATATGGCAACGATATATTGTATAGTTTGCAAATGGCTATTCCTTTTCTTTCTTTTCTCACTGCACCCTTAATACTATTCTAAATCTTCTTTTGGTATGATCACAAGTTGTTCTTTTAGGCATCATCACAATAGATGACGTAATGATTTTAGCCATTTATGCATCATGTATTCCATTGTTGGATTGAGGGTTTCCCTATGACCCAATTATCAGTATATTAGCAGACAGATTTTTTTCAGCAATTTAACTTGTGCTATATTCTATCTAGTGACCGCATGTGACGGAAACCTGACGAAGGCATGGCCGAAACGCGCGTAGCTCCACAACTTTCCGCCAGTTTCTGAATATCATGACACATCTTTTGGTTGCTCAAGATAAAATTGTTCTGTCCTATTCTCCTCTTGATATATGATAATGACCTTACATTTAAATGATGATGATTAGTCAGAATTGTTTACATAAATAATTGAACAGATGCAATATCTTGTTTTCTGTTGATCAAGTGTATTTATTTATTAATCAATTGTCTTGAATAGTGTTTTTTATCGAATTGTTTACAATCATTAAATAAATATTTTTGTATAAAGTTCAGCTGGTCATCCTGACTTTCCTGTTGACTGAGATCACTCTGTCTGCACCATTTCATTATTAACCTGGCCCTGGTTAGTATTTACCTGTTTGCTCTTTTCCCTGTCAGGGCGTAATTATCCTGTCTAGAGGGGCCCCAGTGTGTTTCCAGAACTTGTAGGTTACACCACACTCCTTCCACAGGGATGTCATATACGTGGATATGAAATTGGTCCCCCTGTCAGAAACCACCTCTCTGGGGAAGCCCACACGGGAAAAGATCCCCATTAACGCCCGGCCCACCACTGGCACCGTCGTCGTCCTGAGAGGGATTGCCTCCGGGTACCGGGTGGCATGGTCCACCAAGACCAGGATGTACCTGTTGCCCATGGCTGTCTTGGGATCCAGCGGCCCCACAATATCCATCCCTACCCTTTCAAAGGGTGTTCCAACAACAGGAAAAGGTTGGAGAGGAGCTTTGACCTTCCTCCCACTCTTACCACTTGCCTGGCAAGTTTGGCAAGACCTACAGTGTGCATCTGACTGCCATCGCATTTGGGGCCAAAAGAAGTGGGTGACAAGCCTGTCAAAGGTCTTGTCCTGCCCCAAATGTCCTGCCAAAGGCACGTCATGAGCCAGACCCAGTAATCAGGTCCTGAAGCGCTGGGGTACCACCAGCACACGGGCTGACCCAGGCTCAGCAACCTTAGGCTCACTGTATAGGAGACCATTCTCCCAGTAGATCAGATGTGACCCGGACTGATTACCAGCCGCCTGGTCTGCAGCCTGCCGCCGCAGACCCTCTAGAGTAGGGCACTCGTTCTGCTCCCTGCAGAACTCCTCCCTGGTGGGACCCCCTTCTTGCTGCCAATGGGTCAGCTCAGAGATGTCTCCCAGTTCGGCTACCTGCTCCCCTGTAGGCACCGGGGTGTCCCCCTCGAGGTCCGCCTCCTCCCGGTCCGTGGGAACTTTGGGGGCCGGTTTCCCGCACCCCCTGCCCTTCCTCTTGGCAGGGACTTGGGCCACTGTTCCAGGCTCCAAGTCCTCTTGATCACCCTTTCTGGCTGCCATTGACCGGAGTAGACACGCAGGCCCACTCTGGCAACCCAAGCATCTCCAAGTGAGACCTGAGCTCAACATCTTTCCATAAGGACTGCTCCAGGTCGTTACCTAGCAGACAATCTACAGGCATGGTAGGGCTCACAACCACCCTCAAGGGACCTGAGACCCCCCCATTCAAAGGGAACCTGCACCACCATACACTGGCGCTCAGAGTTATCTACAGCAACTACTTGGTGGAATGCCCATGGGACTACCTGCTTCTCAGAGACCAGGTGACACCGGACTGAGGTCACACTGGCTCCAGTATCTTTGAGAGCCTCTACCCTATACCCATTGATGGTCACCCAGGTGCTATATTTCTTTGTGTTAGGGGGCACCTGGTTTCCTGGGACCATCTCCATGTCCCCTAGTGAGACAAGGGTCATTTCTGCGGGATCCCCACCCTCCTGTGGGCACCCCTCCTCCCCAAGCGCTACACTAGCCAACACTTTGGACTGTCCACCGGTGGGTGGCGGTGTCCCCTTTGGGCACTTGGGGTCCCCCTTAAAGTGACCTACCTGGTCACATGCATAACACTTGCGGGGGCCGGTCTCAACAGGCTTCCCTGTAGAGACCCCTTTCTTCTTATCTCCGGGGGCTGGGAACCTTTACCCTGGGTACTAGTTTGGGGCCCTTTAGAGAACTCCTGTGCTTTACCCTTAACCCCCCGCCTTTCTGCTGGGGACCCTGCCCACCTTTGGCTGAGTCTCCCCCAAACGCTTTCTTGTGGACCCTGGTACTCACGCAGCGGTCCGCCTCCATAGCAAGCTTCCTGGGGTCAGTTAGCTTACTATCAACTAGGTGCTGGCGCAGATCTGCAAAACATAGACCAGACAAGTGCTCCCATGCAATCAAATTGTAGAGCCCCTGAAAATCTGTTACATTACTGCCCTTCACCCAACCATCCAGCGACCTACAGAACATATCCACACATTCCAACCAAGTGTTGGCCTCAGACTTTTACTGGACCTGAACTGATCCCTGTACTTCTCAGGAGTGAGCCCATACCTAGTGAGGAGAGCATCTTTCATGTCAGCATAGGTGAGGTCCTGCCCTTACCCAAAGCTATCAGAGTATCCCTAGCTTCCTCTGGAAAGAGAGGCCACAACCCCGCTCCCCAGTTCCTCTCAGGGACCCCATTCATATGAATAGACGACTCGTACCCTTGAAACCACCTTTGTATGTCATCACCCTTTTTGTACTCTTTACCTACATTCTTGGGGATGTGTACAATCCTGTCTGTGTGTGCTGAAGAATTGCTGCCACCATCTGAACCGGATCTACTCTTTAGCTCCAGCTCCTTGATCATTCTCTCATGATCTAGTATCATTTTCCTTTCCTCCATGGCTATTCTTTTCTCTTCCCCCTCACTTTCTATTCTGAGTTTCTCCAATTTAAACCTCCTTACTTCCCGCCTGTCCTCCAGCTCCTCTGGGGACAAACTACTGCTGCCTGGCCTGGAGGGATCCCCTCCTCCCACAAGCACATCCACCCTATGAACAGGCTCCTCCACCTCTCCATTGAAATCACCAGATTGCCCACTGGCAAGTCTGGCTGCTACCCAGGCCCTCAGCGCCTTTTGTAGCTCATCCTTCCTGGAGACCTGGACTTTCAGGTTCTTGCAAATCGATTTTAACTCCTTGACATTGTAGGCTTCCAATCGATCCTCCTCAAAGGCAATTTCTACTGATGCAATTGATGATACTATAGATTCAGGCATGTTGAAGTAGCAAGTTCAAACTGGCAAGATCAAAAATAGGCCAAAAGAAAAAGAACCTGTAAGTGGTACGTAATGGTCTGCGATATGGTAGTAGTGCACACCAATCACTGTAAGTCAAGTGCAAACACAAGTCCTATCCTCACCGCTGGCAACCAATGTTAGCAATGGGGGTCTCTAGTTGGCAAGGGCTTGCACCTTTGTCCAAGTAGGGACCCTTCTTCCTAGTCAGGATAAGGGAGTTACACTCCTAAAATAACCCCTGCTCACCCCCTTGGTAGCTTGGCACGAGCAGTCAGGCTTATTCTAGAGGCAGTGTGTAAAGCATTTGCACATAACCAACAGTAATACAATGTAAGCACTACAAACGGACACCACACCAGTTTAGAAAAATATCCAATATTGTTATATACTTTAAACAAGACCAAATACGATAAAAATCCACAGTACAGTACTTTAAAAATCTTCAGTTATCACAGTGTCCTTTAAAAACAGTTCCTTGATGTCGATAGCTCCGTCCGGGCTATCACGGCGTCGAGAACAAACAAATCCAAACAGTTCTGGCTGACCGCGGCGTCGCGGGTCAGCTACGGTGTCGGGAAGACCCGCAAACAGTACCTTTCAGAAATGCAGGGCGTCGATGACCTCGCGGTGAGCTTCCGAAAACATGGCGTCCGCAGGCGTCGGTTCCGGAGGTCGGTGCAGGCGTCGTCGGGCCCTTGAAGTCACACGCGTTGCGGATCGATCTCCTCTCTGTTGAAGTCAGGAGCGCTGGCGTCGGCCGGCGTCGGGTGCTGCAGTGCGGAGTGCAGCGGTGCAGCGTGCGGTGCCCTCAGGTCGCGATGCGAGCAGCGGCTCGGTGGCGGCATCGGATGGCGTGGTCGGTGAAACCATGGTCGCGGTGTGAGATGAAGGCGGTGCTCGTCACGGTGCTGGCAGGTCACGGTGCAACAGCGGCGTCGTCGTAGCTGCAGCGCTGTCGTCGGCTGACGAACTGGAGTCGATGGCACCGGCGTCGGTGGGCCAAGGTTGCGGTGCGGGATGAGGGCGGTGCGTCATGTAACTTACGAGCGGTGCCCCCGAACCACGATGCAAGCAGCGGCGTCGAGTCCGGTGTGGAGCGGCGTCGTCGGGGATACCACGGCATTGTCGTGAAGCAAGGCGATGCGGAGTGTGGTGCCCACAGGTCGCAGTGCGAGCAGCGGCTCAGTGGCGGCATCAGCAGGCATCGTCGGTGATACCAGGGTCGCGGTGCGGCGTTGCGGCGGTGCCCTCTGCGGTGCCTTCAGGACACGGAGTCAGCAGCGGCGTCGTAGTCGGCGTCGGGCTTGAAGTATTTGCTGTTCCTGAGACTTCTTGAACAGGGGGCAAGCTCTTCCTCGAGCCCTTGGAGACACTCACAAAGTAGATTGCAGAAAGTTCAGTTCCAGTCCTTTCACTGCCCAAGACAGAAGCAGCCACTGCAGGCCAACACAGCAAAGCACACAGCAAAGTGGTAGTTCCTCCTCACAGCTTCTCCAGCTCTTCTTCTTGGCAGTCTTCTTGATCCAAAAGAGTTCCACTATTCTGGGGTTTGGGTCCCCCTTTTTATCCTCAATTTCTCTTTGTCCTCTGAAGGCAGAGAGGCCTTTGCCTAGTCCAAACCAGTTCTGGTCAGTCCTGGAGCACTTTGTTGACAAGTCTCATTCTTTCCTTTCACAGTGCAGGCCAGGGACATCAGACGCACCACAGGAGGTGGAGCCAGCATTGTGGAGTGAAGGCCCAGCCCTATTCAGGTCCCAGGTGCATCTCCTCCCACCCATCTACATGTAGATCTTGCCATTCAGCCCTGTGCTGACTCACCCTGTCTCCTGGCATCCCCCAGCCCCTGTCACTCACACTCCAGACAAGGAATACACAACCTAGCAGAGGCAGGCTTGGATGGTTAGACAAGAAAATACCCACTTTCTAAAAGTGGTATTTTCAAACACAGAATGTTAAAACCAACTTCACTAAAAGATGCATTTGATCATTCTGAGTCCAGGCATACTAAACTCGAATTTCTACCATGTTCCCTGGGTCAGTTAGGATTATAAGCTGTAATAATCAAAACTGCCCATATGAAATATAATGAACCAATGCTTATAGACGTGATTAAGATTTGTGTGTTTAAATTGTGTAAAGGCCTGACTGCATATACGTCAGGGAAAGGCCTGTTTGTTCTTATGTTAGCTTATTTTGCAGGCAGAGAAGGTTCTCTTGGAAAGGCTCTCTGGGCACCGACAGTAGATTTAATTAGCACAGTAGAGGGTTTCTGGTGAACGTATCTTCTGTTGCAGGTGCAAGGACACATGCCTCGTTAGTAAAAGACTGGCTCTTTGTTTCACAAGTTAGAGCGACGAGAGGCATGGAAATGGGAGTGCAATGGAATTTAGGGATGATACTTTCAGCGGAGAAGGTGCCTGGGACTCAAGGTCATCGCAACCGTCCAAGATGAAGTAACCGTTTCGATGGAAAAGTACAAGAAAGAAGACCTGGCCAAAGAGGCGTGACAAAAGGCGTATTCAATTGTATTGGGATTTGTATTAGGGATAGTGCCCCGAGGGTGGAGGGCAGAGAAGAGGTAGGAGAGAACAGAGAGAAGGACAGAGAGGGATTTGGTGAAGGAGCATCTTAAATCTGAGCTTAAGTACTAAGTGAGTGCACTTCTTAGGAAGTCTTCACAGCTGACACCTTTTACTTACTCTTGCCTGGGAAATTCGTTAAGTAGGTATGTCATCTTAGAGTAGAGTAGGGACAGTCAAGGGGTTTTCTGGTTTCTTAGATAAATGAGGAATAACATAGAGATTGGAGCTGTTATTGCTTGCCTAATACTTCTGGAGTTAACGATTCTTCTCATCCTGAGTAGGATGAGACTTCTGCGTAGGATGCTATTTGTATTAGTGCCCATCTATTTCTTTAACCTCGTGTTGAGGTGCTTGCACGTGCAGTTATTCTTGGCTGTAATAAACCCACAAAACTGAATTCGGAGTCAGTGGTCTTTGTAGGAAACATAGATTGAAGAAGAAATGATTGCATAACAAAAAAGGATTTTCTTCCCTTTACACTACTTAGCAGGTAAAAAGATCCTGGCGACCTGAAGATTCTTAAGGTGATAAGATAAGAATCAGCGTTATCAGTTGGTAGCAGAGTAGGATGGTTTCCTCTGATAGTAAGGGGAGATCTAGATTAGGATAAGGGATTAGTTGCCCCATAGAGCCCGAGTGATGGTGATCCAGTGGATCGTAGGAGGAGGATGTCGGCGGTCGCTGAAAACTGACGGAGAGTGACGGTGCGGCGGAAGTAGCAGTTTGTGGTAGAGTGAATATGAAAAGGGTGATGATTGTTAGATTGCGGTGTTTAATTGTTGTGTGATGTCTTGCGGAGTTGGAATGAGAGTTGTGTGATTGAGGATCGGACCGTGAGCGCGCGCGGGCCGAGAGATATTGTGGTGTAGAAGACACCCAGAATTGAGATCGTTGACCAGAGATTGTGGGGGTCATGAGACGTCGTTGATCAACCCACTGAGGATAGGGAGCACATGCGTGAGAGTGTGAATAACCGACGCTGGTCGTAGGTTGTTGTGTGTAGAACATTGAGCGTTTGGATCCTATCAGAGGTGATTGTCCGGTCGTTCGCGGACAGACATTTGCCAGATTGAGGTCAACAATTTCGAGAGGCTGATCGGTCGATGGAGGACCGACGGTCAGAGAGGTAATTGTTCGGTAGTACGGACCATTGCTTCAGAGTGTGACTGGGACACGTGCGAACAAGAACGAGAGAATTAGCAAGGAGGGGAACTGCTGTGAGCGGAGGAAGAGTGTCGTCAGACAGTGCCGCGCTGCGATAGGCCGGTTGGTGTGAGCCGCGCTGGCATTGGTTGATTGAACCAGGAAGCGAAAACAAAATATTGGGTGCGAACAGATATCTGCTTTACCATGAAATGTTTTAAAGTTTTACGAGAACTTTGCAGAGGTGACAGACATGTGGTTACTCGGGGTGGAGAGGAAGCCCCTCCCAAGGATACGCCGGCACATTATATGGCTACAAATGTAGGATTGCATACCATAATTTGGCTTGAGAACTGGCATAAAATGACAGAAGGGGAAGGAGAATTGACTTTCCCACGCTATGGCACTTTCAGGTTAGAGGTGTTGTACCAGCTAAAGACTATAATGGCTTCTTTACGACCACTGCCTAGACCGACACAGTTTGAGGCGGTACATGCATGGATTAGGGCAGCATATGACTGGAAAAGAGATAAGAGCCAGGAACGGGTGAAGAAATCGATCAGGGCCTTTCAAGATGCGAGGTGGGATGCACTGGAGAAAAGGTGGAGAGTGGAAACGATCGAAGGAGATAGGTTGTACCCACTGCTAATAAAAGATGGGAAAATAACAAGAGTAGAAGAGGACGACAGTGATACAGATGACAGTCTGTTAGATAGGTTGCTGGCAGAGAGACCACCTACATTTAATCCAGATTTAGAAGAGGGAAAATCAACTTCAGCAGTGGAACTGGGTGAGACGCAGAATCAGACTAACATGAGGGTAGTGGGAAGAATTTCCACAGGAACAGAGGGAGCGGCAACACAGCCTTCCATTGGGAATACCCGATTACCGGACTCCCTGACAGTACCGGTTACCATTGGCCCTATAGTACCGGTATATGACCCAGACCGAGTAAGAGAAGGAAGTTCAGTACAGATGAGAGGAGAAGAAGGAACCAGTGCTAGTGGGAATGGGTTCGGAGTACAAGTGATTCACTTCCCAAAGCCATTAGACACAAGTACGCCATTACCAGCCACTGCAGACTCCTCTTTTAGACAGGAGGATGAGAGACCAGTCAGACCAAGATCTTTGCACGAATCTAAGTCAGCTTTGAGGATGTGGACACCAACAGTAAGAAACCAAAGTGATAGAATGCCAGGTGATAGGGAACGAGTAATTTCCGAAACCAGATCAAGCTTTAGGAATACGATAGAAGAGAGCAAGTCACAAGAACAAAGTGGTGACTATGATGAGCAGAATGGCGCAGCTTGTCGAGAAATACTAAAGAGTGCAGTACAGGCGAGGTTGCTGGACGTAGTAAGGTTAAAAGCAGAAGTAGACGAAATGATTAGCGGAAGTCTGCCTTTGGAAAGAATAGAAATTTATGGGTCAGATGAGCTGCTTTTCATAGCAAAAGATGTAACTCGGAAAGCAAGGATAGCACATGAGAAATTGACGGCATTAGCCAGGAGATATGAGGTAGACTTGAATAAAACAAAAACATTGCAAGGACCACATAGGTTGCAATATAGTGATCAGGAACTGGAGGAGAAAAGGATCACAGGATTAAGGACGCATACTAAAGATCTGATTGTAGGGATGCGGATATGGAACTTGTTGGACAAATGGGAGGAAAGGTGGTCAAAGAAGAAATTAGCAAAGAAAATTGTGGGAGAAACGCCGCCTCCGGGGGGGGGGCAACGGGTGTTGGAAACTTTCCTTTACGGGAAGTACAGAACGGAGGGTACGTATATGTGCCGTGGAGTAGAGGTGACTTGGCTGCGTTTACAAATGACTTTCCTCGGCTGAGGGAGAAACCCGTGGAGTAGTACAAACAGGTTGAGCGGTTTGTTAAAATCTCGAAGGTGCTGTGGACTGATTTGAACACCTTGTTTGACATAGTGGTGCCGGGAGATTTGTGGACAGCTTGTAAAATCGCAGTTGAGTGGCCGACTGTTGAACCTGAAAGGGATGCTGTCATGAATGGTCCGTCACCCCTTGTTATGAAAAAATTTGAGCAAGTGATTACATGGTTGAAACTGAAGATTTCCCCTCAAGATATAGATTGGGTTAAGATAGACCGAACTGTACAGGAACCTAAAGAGACGGTGCACGAATATTATGAAAGACTTTTGCAAGCTTTTAAACAGTATAGCGGATTAGATGCACTAGACCCCAAGGATATGGGACAGTTTGTCTCAAAGTTTGTGCTAGGCCTGAGACCAGAAGTCAGCCTCATGATACAGCACCATTTGATCTGTTGGCAGAACAAGCCGGGAGATGAAATCTTGCGGTATGCGAGGTATTGTAGCGATGAGGTGGACTCGAAGCATCGGAAACTAAAAGATAAATTGATGCTCGTTCAGATGCAGACAGCACAGGTCCAGCCTAATGGAGGGACCTTAGGTAGAAGACAAGGAAATTACCAAGGGAACCAGAATGGGCAAGGACAGGGAAAAGGGAAACCCATTGATCCCAAGACGGGGGTGGATGTGGCGACACTGAAGAAGACCACTGCGTGTCATCTTTGTCATCAGATCGGGCATTGGAAGCGCGAGTGCCCCTTGAACCCAGCCAACCAAGTGCAACAGGAGGGAGAGGGGGTTCAGGCACCTGTGACGGAGGTAGTCAATACTGTAATGAGGCCCAGATCGATGAAAGGGGGGACGCATAACCAACAAGTACAGGTCCCACAGCCACCAAGGATCTCACAGGGAATACGAACTTACCAGCAGATTCCCCTTTTCGAAGGGTATGATGAGTATAGCCCAGACCTGTTATCCTGACGGTGCCTGAGGGGGGAGGAAGACTGCACACTTGGAGCGGTCTTGGAGGTAGACCAGAGAGGACCTTTTGTGGAGGCAGACATTGATGGCAATCCTACCACACTTTTGGTCGACACTGGTGCTACCCGGTCTACTGTAAGATCAGCAGTAGTCCACAACCTACCCCTCTCGGGACAATCGATCCAAGTTGTTGGAGTGGCGAACAAAAGAATAAACAGCCCGCTGACCGAGCCGATTCCAGTAAGGATAGGTTCCTTCCAAACTAGACATCAGTTTGTGGTGTGCGATACGAGTCCAGTTTGTCTTCTAGGAAGAGATCTGTTATGTAAGCTGAACTGCACGATTTATTGCACGCCCAAGGGAGTGGAGGTTCAGACGAGGGATGATGATGCTACTTTTAAAGTTGCTAATCAGCATCTGTGTATAGACTTGTATCCAATGGTGACCGTGGAGGAACTTCCACCGGATTTGAGAGATACTGTGTCACCTGAGGTGTGGGACTTTACAGGAGAAGAGATAGGACTAATCAAAGGGGTTGAACCTGTGCAGATCCAGGTGAAACAGAATGTTGAGTTCCCTAGAACGCCTCAGTACAATGTGTCGCCTGAAACGATCGCAGGGATTAAACCTGTAATCGAGACTTTCATCAAAAAAGGCATTCTGAAAGAGATTATGGGTAGCCCCTGTAATTCACCTATTATGGGACTACAGAAACCGAGCAGGAAATTCAGGCTAGTGCAGGACCTGCGAAAGGTCAACACGATAGTGGTCCCTTGTTGTCCAGTGGTACCGAATCCATCAGTGATACTGTTTCAGATACCATGCGAAACAGAGTGGTTTACTGTCATTGACTTGTGTCAAGCATTCTTTTCGATACCACTCCATGAGGAAAGCCAATTTCTTTTTGCGTTCCGGCTGGAAAATCGTGTGTTAACGTGGTGTCGTATCCCTCAAGGGTATACAGAAAGTCCATCGATCTTTAATCAGATCCTGAAAAAGAATCTTGAGAGTCTCATATTGCCGCAGAACTCAGTTCTCGTGCAATACATAGATGATCTGCTTGTTGCCTCAGAAACGGAAGATGCTTGCAGGATAGACACGGTAGCCCTTTTGAACCATTTAGCAGAGAACGGGCACAAGGTGTCTCCAAATAAGTTGCAGTACTGTTTGAATGAGGTACAGTACTTGGGACACAGGTTAGAAAAAGGCAAGAGGAAGGTGTCACCAGACCGAATTGAGGCAATAATGAACATGTCAGTGCCTACCACACAGAGGGAAGTCAGGATGTTTTTGGGAATGGTCGGCTATTGTCGGCAGTGGATACCTAGTTTTTCCTTGAGAGCAAAGCCTTTACAGAGGCTTACCCACAAGGATGTGAGTGATCCGGTACCATGGGACGAGGAGTGCTTGATGTCATTCCTAAAGCTGAGAGAGGAGTTGTGTAGTGCCCCAGCTCTGGGAATGCCTGATTACAACAAGGCCTTTTCACTGTTCTGTTGTGAGAGAGAAGGATGTGCATTAGCAGTCCTAGCTCAGAACCATGGAGGTGTCCGTAGACCAGTTGCCTACTTTTCAGCTACTCTAGATCCCGTAGCTTCTGCGTTGCCCGGATGTCTAAGATCCGTTGCTGCAACAGGTGTCAGCATTGAAAGATTTGAAAGCATTGTAATGGGTCATCCTTTGACTGTATATGTGCCACACTCGGTTGAATTGTTGATGACCAGGACTAAGACTCAGCACCTAACGAACAACAGGTTAACAAGGTATGAGCAAGTCATACTCGCCGCAGAGAATGTGACTCTGAAAAGGTGCTCCGTCTTAAACCCTGCGACATTAATGCCGATACCGAATGTAGATGATGAAGATTGTGCGGACCATGATTGTCTTGACGTGACTGAACTTTGCACCAAACCAAGACCTGACATTGTCGATGAACCACTGATGGACCCAGATGAAATTTTCTTTGTCGATGGTTCATGTCTAAGAGACAGTGTCGGTCAACTAAGAGCAGCGTTTGCTGTATGTACCATTTCCGGGGTGGTTGAGGCTGCCTGCCTAGAAGGAGTACGCTCCGCGCAGGTAGCTGAAATCATTGCTTTGACTCGTGCCTGTTTGGCCGCTGATCGAATTCGAATCACGATTTACACGGATAGTCAGTATGGGTTTGGTGTGGTTCATGACTTCGGACAGCTGTGTTCCCAGAGGGGATTTTTGACATCATCTGGCTCACCCATTAGGAATGGAGAACATGTAAGACAACTGTTAGATGCATTGCAATGTCCGAAGGAAATCGCAGTTGTAAAGTACACTGCACACGGGAAGGGGGAGGATTTTGTGTCTTTGGGAAACAATTATGCGGATGAAGTTGCCCGCTTCTGTGCAGAACAGGGATGCATATTTACAGAGGGTTACACAGGAGAAAGCCAAGAAAGAACCGAGCTTAACATGATGTTGGCCATGGCAGACACTTGGGAGGAGCTCAAGCGACTGCAGGATGAAGTTTCGGATCAAGAACGGAATGGATGGATCAAAGCAGGGTGCGAAAGAGGGGATGTGGATGTTTGGGTCTCCAGTGATGGGAGAGCTGTATTGCCAGAGAATCTGCTGAGTCCGATGGCGAGACTGATACATGGACCGGTACACCTTGGTAGAGATGCAATGATGCGTGTGTTTAGACAGACGTGGTATAATCCACGATTTCGTGCAATGGCTGAAACAGTATGTCAGAGGTGTGTCACGTGTCAGCAGATGAATTCTGGAAAGAAAACAGTAGTCCCCTTGAGTCACATTGGGAAGTCAGGAGGGCCCTTCAATAGGATACAGTTAGACTTCGTGGAAATGCCTAAGTGCAATGGGTTGAGATACATCTTGGTGCTGGTATGTGTATTCTCACGGTGGGTGGAGGCTTACCCGACACGCAGGTGTGACACTCTCACAGTGGCTAAGTTATTGTTGAGGGAGCTCATCCCGAGATTCGGGATCCCAACCTCTTTGGAATCAGATAGAGGAAGACATTTCCACAGTGAAATCATGAAGTTACTTTGTGCCGCATTGAATATTGATCAGAGACTCCATTGCAGTTACCGACCAGAGGCTTCTGGGATAGTGGAACAGGTCAATGGAACTTTGAAAGCTCGGATGGCAAAAATGTGTTCATCAACATCCCTGAAATGGCCTGACACTTTGCCGCTCGTACTGATGAGCATGCGAAGTGTCCCAGATAGGAGGACCGGATTGTCCCCCCACGAGATATTAATGGGAAGGGCAATGCGGCTGCCAGCAGTACCAGCTACAGCTTTGATTAACATCACTGATGACTTGATTCTTGATTACTGTAAAGGACTATCTGATGTGGTCCGTTCTGTGTCCCAGAAGGTGCAAGCTGCAGCTGTTCCGGCCTCAAGTGATCTGTGCCACGACCTGTGTCCAGGCGACTGGGTGCTTGTCCGAAAGCACGTGAGGAAGAGCTGTTTGGATGTTCGCTGGCAAGGCCCGTACCAGGTGATACTGGTACGGGTGATACAGCAGTGAAGTGTGGAGGATTGCCGAACTGGGTACATGCCTCCCATACCCGCAGAGTTTCAGCACCCTTGGAAGAAACAGCTCCTCTCGTAACTGAAAATCCAGCTGATGTGGCAGGGCCACATGAGAGGACAAGTCAAGCTGTAAGGGTCGCTGACACAGCTGGTGGTGCACTAGAACAAGCTGAAGGGGGTTTCGACAACCCGAACCTCGAATCTGACTCAGAAGACAGAGGTGGTGCAGTGGGTGGAGTAGAGTCAGATTCAGCAGAAGGAGGAAGTGGTGCACTGGGTATAGCAGGGGAAGGCGGAAGAACTACCAGAACTGAGGAAGGTTGGCCTGAAAGACAGAGGCGACTGAATCTGAGGTTGGCACCTGAAAGAGATCTTGCTCCAGTGTCTGAAACGTCTGAGACGGAAGAAAGTGACGAAGAGCAGACTCAAGAGGGTCGGCGAAGGTCGAAAAGAACGAGAGTACTCTGCCGGAGATACTCTACCCCTGAGTGGACGTACACAGTGACCGATGCAGGGGGTAGTGAGTACGGGGAGACTGAGGTCTGTGCAGGTGGTCAGCAAGAGCCCAAATGTGGTAGTGAAGGTGGTGCTGTTGTTGCCAGGGCTCGAAGTCGAAGGAATACTGACCCTCACCGTTCCGAATCCCCCGCTTCTGAGTAAAGTCCGACAATTAGTTTTGCATCGACTCGAATTTCCGTCTTTTGGGTTTGAGCCGTCTTCATACGAAATGGTAATCCTGCGCCTTGAACTTTTGTATCACGTTCTGGAAGTGCTCACTAATGATCTTATCATGGATGAAATATAACCTGTGTAAATAAAAGTCTAAAAGAAGAAGATAACCTAGGTCCGGGTGGAAGAAGAGTAAACTTAGGGACTTTCCACCGAAGAGGAACGAAAGTTAGGGAAGTCTCTTTCTGGACTATGTAAATAAGACTGTGGCTGATAAGGGGATTTCCAGGGGTTTCACAGTTGCTCGAGCTGGTTAAGCAAGTCACGAGTGGAAGGACAAAGACTTTGAGTGTTCATTGCTGAAACCAAGAACTTTTTGAGAACTTTCGAAATCATGGAGGTTGGAGATCCAAATCGTAGATCTAAAATGATTGTAGGCATACTTATAGGTGGTGTGATAGTTTCTATAATCGTAGTAATTGTAGTCTCATATACAGTTCCACATGAGCTAGCAGTGCAGGGGGTGCCAGGGACTCCTACACCTACTACACCTAGCCAAAAAGAGGTAAACATAGGAGCTAACAAGGCTTTGCTGATAGAAGAAAGTCGTAGATTGCATGTAGATTTGTCTAGAAGTGATTTCAAGCTCAATGCTTACGCCAAGCTGCTATACGAGTACGTGGATGCGATGGATGCGAAAGATTGCTATGTGTGTATGCAGTTGCCTGCTTCAGTGGATGAGGGTATTAGGTATCACCATCTCCACTGACGTATGGAATTTCATGTAGCCTGTTGCTTAGTCTATTCTATGAAAGAGATCAGTTTGAGTAGTTCTTTTCCAATTACGATGCAGTACTTCCTGAAGTCCCCGCTTATAAACATTTGAATAAGTATGATTATTATAGAGTGAGTAAGAAATTGTCCATTGGTTGTCGTTGGGAAAACATGGCGGCCGGTTGAAACGCGGTCGCGGAGGCTCCCGAGGAGAGAAAGAGTTGAACACGTAAATTCCCCAGTATTCCAAAATGAATAGTGATGAGGATTCTCTGATGTGCGCAATCGTTGTTTGAAGTGTGCCCTCGGAGGCTGCCACGCGTCAGTGAGGAGCGCGGAGAGTGGAGCTCGGAGCTTTAAGCGAAAATCACCCTGTTTACCTTGGATTGCGGTGAGGATTTTCCCGTTGCTGGTGAGAGGCCCCTGGAGGGGTAAGCGGTTCAGTGGAGGTGCTGATTTTCTCCGATCGGGTCTCCTGCTGGGCTCGGGCAGCCCGAGAGCTCAGCAGGAGAGCTGTGGCGCGGCGCTCCATCCGGGGCGGTTTTGCCGCGATTGCCAGAGACAGCACAAGCGCCCCTCGCTGCTGCAAAGAGGTCTGGCGACCAGCGCTGGAGGTGAGGAAGTCACTAGAGACGGTGGAGTCAGTGGAGCAATCGAAAACTGGGGGGCTGCTGGGTCCACGATACAGAAGACTCGGAAGGTACAAGAGGTAGGGCACCCTCTGTTGGGAGAAGGGGTGGGGTCAACAAAACATATAAAATCTGGAAAAGTTTTTCTCCCGGCTAAAGAAAAAAGCACCTCTTTGTTCTCGCAGCCTAAGGGGGGTGTGAGGGGGGTAGAGAAAGGGGGAAATGTCGCTCTGACTGCCGGGTATAACCTAAGAAGTTTGGAGCCCAGGAAGAACGGAAAAAGCACTTCATATAAAACCCACAAGAATACTTGCAAGCTAGGGTCTAATCTTTTTCTTAATGCGGATGAAGGCGAATGGGTGACCCCGAAGAAGAGAAGGTCTAGAGGAAAAAAGAGGGAGCTTCAGGTTCCTAACTTAAAAATTACCCCTTCATTGAGAACTTTTTTTAAAGTGGTACCTAGTTCTCTGGTATTAAAAAACCCTACCTTGACCCTGGGGGTCGAGACATTTTGAGCCCTAATAAATATCAGGTGCTGGCAGACCCTTCTGAGCCCAATAATTTGCCCCTTTCATTACCCCCAAAGGAACATACAGCAGCACAGGAAGAGGAGGGACCGCTTTCTGGTACTATGGCTGAGCATGCTTCCCACTCAGGAATAACAGGTGGGCAAACCCCACCGGAATCTCGGGATGGTGTAGAATGCGAGTCTCTCAGGGAAGATGTATACCACTCCCAGGCGCAACAGGAACACCAAGAACAGTCGCACTCCCAGTCAGTGTCGGATCTTATTCACTTGTTAACCATCGAAGTCAGGAATAGATTTGAAACCTCCGAAAGTAACCAAAAAGAGATCAGAGCCTCCTGTGACACCTTAGAGAAAAAAATGGATGACATCGCAGTCAGGACTTCACAGCTGGAGTGTTCCGTAAAGGACTTAACAGCACAAACTGAGGCTAATTCAAAGGAGATCATGGTTCTAAAGGGGAACGAGGCTATACTGAAGGAAAAACTGGAGTCAATGGAGAACAATCAGAGAAGAAACAATCTCCGTATTTTAAAAATTCCGGAAGGGTCAGAAGGCGAGGATATTAAGATCTTTGTGGCACGGTTGATTAAGTTGGGAGTACACATGGAATGCTCTGAAGAAGATCTGGTTAAAGACATGCAGAGGGTTCATAGGGATCCTTTTAGGTTAAATCCAAAGAAACCAAAACCCAGAAAAATCCTGGTTAACTTTTTAACATATAAAATAAAGGAGGAGATACTATCAAGAGCCTTAAAACAGAAGAATCTTTCGGTAGATGGAATTAATTTTAATATTAGATCCGATGTCTCTCAAATTACAGCCAACAAACAATGGGAGTTTGGCAATTTGATTGAACCCTTTAGAAAATGGGGTGCGACAGCGCAATTAAGATTCCCTGCTAGCTTAAGGGTGATGCATAACAACAAAATGCAGACCTTTCGGAGAGTAGAGGAAGCTGAGGAATTTCTTAAATCCTTAGCTGACACTGGCGTGAAGTAGGCAGCTGAATATGTCTTACATAGCATTCGCAGGACCCGCATGACTACTTTTGTTGTAGTCTTTATTCACATTTTGGAATGATGATACATTTTTGATTTTTTTGGTTGTTTCACTTTTTTCTTCGCTTTTTCATTTCGCTTTTTTAATTTTTTTATCTACTTTTCTCTAACAAAACTTTGCACTGGGTGTGTTTTGTATACCTTTTAGCAAGAGCTCTTTAACCTCGGGAAGCCTCCTTAAGGCTTAGGCTAGGCTTAGGCTATGAAGGACTATGAGGAGGGTTTTCCAAGGGAGAGGGAGGGGGGGGTATGTGTGAAGGCACAGTTGGGGGTGGGGGAGCAGTGGGAAAAAATACAAAAAAATATTTGTCCTCTTTTAAAGTCTAGGATTTCTAGTTGCAACGTTGAGGTGAAAACCAGGAATAAAAATGAGTACTATTAGAGAGGCTCAGATGGAGGTATTATCTTGGAATGTTAATGGTCTCAGGGTAAGGCAAAGAAGGGAAAAAATCCTGCAATATATAAAGGATGCTCCGGCCCAAATTATACTCCTCCAAGAGGCTCATTTAACTTGCAAGGAAACAATGGAAATTTTTAAGTCTAGAAGATGGCTGCAGCGAGTAATTTGCACAGATCATCAGCTCACTATAAGAGGTGTGGCGATTCTTGTAAAATCTAACCCTCAGATTATTATTGAATATAGTAGATCTGATAAGTCAGGAAGATGGGTAATAGTGAAAATGAGATGCTACAACCAGAGCTATACTCTGGTGGGTTATTACGGGCCAAATGTAGACAACACTACCCCGTTTAGTAATTTACTCTTGGAACTGCTGGACTTTCCGGACCCTATTATAATGGCAGGGGATTTTAATGTGGTTTTGGATGAAAAGTTAGATCGCTCCGCTAAAAGTAGAGCGTCTACTCACAATAAATCTCGCTCTCTAATCATAAATTCAATAAAGAATCAAGGTTGGTGTGACATTTGGCGGGAAAGACAGGGGTCCCTAAAAAGCTTTACGTTCAATAATAAAAAATATGGCCACCAGTCTCGAATAGATTATTTTTTGATTGACCAAGCTATAAAAGACCAGGTTAGAGAGGCTAGTCATGTGGGGTCTCTTATGTCCGATCATTCGGCCATTACTATACGTTTGGTTCCCCCAAATATGTTGTGCCAAAGGAGATGGACCTTTGATCGAACCATATTGGCGGATGAGGTGATGATGGAAAAGCTAGGGGAGGATTCTCAAAGGTTCTTTGAGAAGAACTTAGATAGTGCCTCATTAGGTACGGTATGGGATGCATATAAGGCCTTTTTAAGAGGGAGGGTAATGTCCATCCAGTCTCACAAATACAAGTTACGGAAGGGGGAGATTGCTATCATTGAAGCTCAGATTAAGCAGATGGAACAAAAGACACAGGACAAAGAAATAGCGCAGGAGTTTGGTGAGGCTGCTATTGACGCCCTTAAAGTGGAGCTAGCTGGTGTCTTGGAAAGAAGAGTGCAGGAGAGATGGCAAGTGAGCAGACTTGCCCATTTTAATTATGGTGAGGGGTGCGGCAAGCTACTTGCTTGGAAGATAAAAAACGATCAAGCTAAAATTTTTATAAAAGAACTAAAGCTGGATGGGTCAGAAGTCCTAGCAAGATCAAGAGAAGATATAGAAGAGACTCTGATCAACTACTTCGGGGAAGAGTACTCTGAAAATTTAGTAATACAGGGAGAGGAAGTGAGAGTGTGGTTGGGCCAGGAAGTTCCCCACAAGTTGTCTAAGCTCCAAAGAAAAGAGGCGAACAGATCAATTCAAGAATCCGAAATTAGAAATGTTATCAAAGCTGGGAAAGCAACTAAGGCCGCAGGACCAGATGGCATCCCAGTTGAGGTATATAAAAAATTGGAGAAAGTGTTGGTCCCAGTAATGGTTAGACTGTTCACTGAGATTTTTGAAGAGGGTAAGGAGATCCCTCAATCTTGGAATGATGCCACTGTCACTCTGATCCTTAAGCCTGATAAACTACCTAACCTTTGTGACTCTTATAGGCCTATCTCGCTGCTCAATTCAGATTACAAGATCTTCACGAAGCTATTAGCAGATAGGTTAACTGGAGTGCTTGATGTGTTGCTACATGAAGATCAGAAGGGTTTTATACGGGGCAGAGGCATTAAAGAATGAACTTACAACTTAATTGGTGCCGTGGACATAGCAACCTCGTTCAAATTACCTTTTGCAGTTATTACAATAGATGCGACCAAGGCATTTGATCGAGTTAACTGGTCTTATCTCCAAGAAATTTTACAACTCTCTAACTTGGGGGAAAAATTTTGTAGGGCAATAGCTCTTCTATACAAAAATCCTACTGCTAGGGTATTGGTGAATGGTAACATCTCGAATAGTTTTAATATCCACAGGGGGACCAGGCAGGGGTGTCCGCTATCTCCCCTACTTTTTAACTTATACATAGAGCCACTAGCCGAAAAACTAAGGTGTCATGAGAGCATACAGCCCTTTAAATTTCGGGAGTGGGAGAAAAAAGTAGGACTTTATGCGGATGATCTAGTAGTATATACTGCAGACCTTAATACAGCACTGCCAATAGTATACGATCTGGCAGCTCGTTTTGGGCTGATCTCTGGTTATGAGATCAATGAAAATAAAACAGTAGTGATGAAATGGAATATCAATTCACAATTGAGCTGTGTAAAGGAAGAAATGAGATACTTAGGAATCCAAATTGTGCAGAAAATAGAACAAATTCCTGAAATAAATTTCCAAAAAGTCAACAAGGCAGTAGGGAAACTCTTATTGAGCTGGTCGCACCTCCCTTTAACAATTTATGGCAGAGTAAATCTCGTAAAAATGGTTATCCTTCCTAAGTTTACTTTTTTGTTTCAAAATATTCCAATGGCCTTTAAAGAGGTCTGGCTTAAGAAATCCCAATCCAGGATAATGAGCTTCTTCTGGGCGTCGAAAGGTACGAGGATTGCCTTGAAAAAGCTCAGACGGCAATATGACAAAGGGGGGCTACAACTCCCGGATCTGGCTTATTATGCTTGGGTGTTTCTATTAAAAGGAGGAAAATGTTTATTAAGCAAGCCAGATAGCTCTGATACTGGGAGAATGTTCAAGGCAATGTTATCTGATATACAAGGGGGCGAGCATGAGTTCATGCAGAAATATGGAGATCCACGCTACTTTAAAAAAGTTAGGCTCAAGACTCTGCAAAGCTTTGCAGTAATTTGGTACAAAATCAGGAGCAGTGCTAATATCAATTACTATAGTGCTCTGGACCCTGTCTGGGATTCTCCGGGTTCTCCGGAATGGTCAAAAGATCGTCTGGCTCGGCCATTGAAAGAAGCAGGGATTAGAACTTGGGGACAACTGGTGATTGATGGAGCTTTGATGTCCTGGGAGGAGGTCCAGGAGCTTGCGGTTGGGCAACTGTCAAAGTTCAAATATCTTCAAATTAAAAGCTGGAGCCTTACGGATGGGCTAGGCGCAGGACAATCTAACGCATTAGAATCTTTAATAAAATCTGGAGGATCCCGTGGAAAAGAGGTGGCAAGATGGTATTGGAGGCTAGTGGAGAGCTCGGATGGAGACTTTAATCTTCCAGCAACATTGTGGGAAAAGAGCTTGCCGGGAGAGCAGTCCATAGATTTATGGCAAGTATCTTGTAACATACTATACTCCACAGTACGTCCCGCAAATTTAAGGCGGAACCACCTCTTTTGTCTCCATAGGGTCTATTGGACGCCATATAAGCTGGCAAAATTTGCGAAAGGTGTCGTGCCGAGGTGTCCTAAGTGCGGGGAAGAAAAAAGTAATGATGAACATATGTTCATGGAATGCCCGTTATTACGAGATTTCTGGCGAGATGTGAGTAATACTATATCGCTAGTACTTGGCGTTTCAATCCAGGTAAGCATCTCCCTTGTCTTTTTTGGGCTTCCAGATAATTATGAAGTATTAATGCAAGATACAAGAAAATTAATTTTCTATTTAATATTGCTTGCTCGCAGAGAAATCTGTAAGTATTGGATTAAAGCCCTGCCACCGAATAAAGCAGAGTGGCTAGCTTCTGTAAAATATACACTTAGGTTGAACAGAGCCTTAAAGCAGAAGAGTAATGAGTTCTGGCTCCCCTTCGAGTCCTGGATAACCCCCTTTGTAAATCTGTAAATGTATAAAAACATATGCAAATATAAAAACATACTCATAGTCCTATGATTAGGCCTCTATGCCATGTTGCTCGTTTACTCCGGTGGTGGCTAGTTAGGCTGCCTATGGTTGGAGTATTAGAAGCAAGGTATAGAGTGACCCATCTTAGATCCAAATACAAAAGGTCTCCGGATGGTGCTGTGTACAGGGAGACCCTTGAGGTTATCTCTTCCTATACCTTTTGTGGACCTAGGCTGATGAGGACAAAAAAAGAAAAAAAAAGTATGATTATTATAAGTCGGAGGATAGACTTAGGAAGTTCTTCATACCGTCTTTGGAATTGGACACAGCATATGCCCACCGACATAATTTGACGTGCTCATTATCAGATATAGAAAAGAAGTTTGTCGATCAGGTAGAAGATAGATATAGAAAACTAACACAGACACGAGACACAGGGCATAGTACGGTGGATTGGACAGAGGAGGAAAAATTGCATCGAACAAAGGGAAGTTATGGTCCTATAGCCTTGGACAAGGAGCAGAGGGGAAAGCTGTGTGTGAGACGTTATCAGACCTATTATCAGAAGGTTCCAGTGGGACAGAGTACGTGTGATCATGTTTTCACCATGGCAGATGTGGCAAAGAACTTTCTCCTCGGCCCTGTACAAGTGATACCTTTCGGTGTATTTTGTGTGTGGAAGGAATGCCTACGTGAGATTGCCTGCGAACTGGTATGGTACATGTTATTTGGGAATAATATTTCCAAAGATTTTCCATACTGAGGACTTGGAACTTTTGGAAGGTGGAAAGCATTCAAGAGTGAGAAGAGGCGCGAGTGCAGGGGTTGTAGTAGGAGATATCTTTGGAGCCATGATACCAAGTTTGGGAGTGATCTTGAATGATGTGAAGATCTGGAGACTGGCGACTGTGATAGACGAACTATCGATGAACACAGCAAAATCGTTGGTACTGGTGGAAGGGGAGATGTTGTCGATAAGGGCAATGGTTTTGCAGAACCGCCTTGCTTTGGATGTCTTACTGGCAAAAGAGGGCGGAGTCTGTAAATTATTGAGGGTTCAAGAGTGCTGTACTTATATACCAGACCACAGCAAGGATCTGGAGAAATATATAAGTAACATCACTACTATTCACACGAAGATAGCAGACTTGACTGAAGAGGGAGCTTGGGAAAAAGTTAGAAAAGGGTTTGGTCAAGTGGGAAGCTGGTTTGCGAATTTGGGGAAGGGATTCCTTGGCTATGTTCTGAGACCTCTCCTTATCGTGGTGGTTTGTGTGGTTTGCCTGTGGGGTTTGATCAAAGCTTACAAGTGGTATCGAGCAGGCCGAGTTGAGAGAGCTCTGAGAGAAAATGAGACGAGAATTGCTAGACTGCAGGACAGTCAATATCAGAGACTCAAGAGAATGGAGAATCACAGACCAGGGAGAATGGCAACGAGTTCTGTTTAGGTCGGTTCTTTCTCCAAGGGAATTGAATAAAATGTGATGACAGGAGTCATCAAAGGGGGAACTGATAGAGCGCCATGTTCTTGTGAAATTTGTAGGGGTGCATCATAATCACTGATAGCTCGCACCCGCATATATCCAGCTATATATCAATGAAGGGCCAGCAAAATGTAGTTATAAACCCGTTATCAGAATGAATAAGAGATGTAATTGTGCTATTTTAAGCATGCAAATGTAAGGCTTAACTGAATCATGTGTAAAATAATGCATAAATGAATCAGCCCATGTGTAATCGAGATGCAGTAGTTTAAACGTGTACCATATTAAGTTGCACATGTAGTTCACTTTTCGCATATGAAATATAATGAACCAATGCTTATAGACGTGATTAAGATTTGTGTGTTTAAATTGTGTAAAGGCCTGACTGCATATACGTCAGGGAAAGGCCTGTTTGTTCTTATGTTAGCTTATTTTGCAGGCAGAGAAGGTTCTCTTGGAAAGGCTCTCTGGGCACCGACAGTAGATTTAAGTAGCACAGTAGATCGTTTCTGGTGAACGTATCTTCTGTTGCAGGTGCAAGGACACATGCCTCGTTAGTAAAAGACTGGCTCTTTGTTTCACAAGTTAGAGCGACGAGAGGCATGGAAATGGGAGTGCAATGGAATTTAGGGATGATACTTTCAGTGGAGAAGGTGCCTGGGACTCAAGGTCATAGCAACCGTCCAAGATGAAGTAACCGTTTCGATGGAAAAGTACAAGAAAGAAGACCTGGCCAAAGAGGCGTGACAAAAGGCGTATTCAATTGTATTGGGATTTGTATTAGGGATAGTGCCCCGAGGGTGGAGGGCAGAGAAGAGGTAGGAGAGAACAGAGAGAAGGACAGAGAGGGATTTGGTGAAGGAGCATCTTAAATCTGAGCTTAAGTACTAAGTGAGTGCACTTCTTAGGAAGTCTTCACAGCTGACACCTTTTACTTACTCTTGCCTGGGAAATTCGTTAAGTAGGTATGTCATCTTAGAGTAGAGTAGGGACAGTCAAGGGGTTTTCTGGTTTCTTAGATAAATGAGGAATAACATAGAGATTGGAGCTGTTATTGCTTGCCTAATACTTCTGGAGTTAACGATTCTTCTCATCCTGAGTCGGATGACACTTCTGCGTAGGATGCTATTTGTATTAGTGCCCATCTATTTCTTTAACCTCGTGTTGAGGTGCTTGCACATGCAGTTATTCTTGGCTGTAATAAACCCACAAAACTGAATTCGGAGTCAGTGGTCTTTGTAGGAAACATAGATTGAAGAAGAAATGATTGCATAACAAAAAGGATTTTCTTCCCTTTACACTACTCAGCAGGTAAAAGATCCTGGCGACCTGAAGATTCTTAAGGTGATAAGATAAGAATCAGCGTTATCAGGACCATGAGTTAACCTTAGAAAGGAAGAATTTCTGGGGCACTAGGTAATTTGATTCCCAATTCTTCCCCCTTAGCCTCTCCCTGCTTTCAGATGAGTGAGTGTTAAGGGGTAGTAAGGCATAAGTAGGGCTAAAAAAAAGGGTAGTGTTAACTGATACTAAGAGCTTCATTAGGTTCATGGAAAGGTAGCGCTAAGGGGATGTAAGGAGTTTTTAGGGTTCAGGGTAGTGTTAAACGATAATTAGACATTTTAAGGGATCAGGGAAGGATAGCGTTAAGGGGCAGTAAGAGTTTATAGAGTGCATAGATGGGAAAAGTCAAAGGATAGTCAGGGATGGGATCATTAGTGGAAAGTGATGAGTTGGCTGGTTCAGGAAAGGGAAGCATTAAGGGGTTGATCTGGTTCACGTAAGGGTAGTGTTAAGGGGTAGTAAAGGGTTTTTGGGTTCAAGGAATGGTAGCATATGGGGTAGTAAGAGGATATTAGGGGTCAGGATAGAGTAGCATTAATGGGTAATAAGGGTTCTTAGGACACAGGCATGGGTAGAATTAAATAGTAGTAAGGGGGTTTTAGGAATCAGTGATGGGGAGCTGTGAGAAAAGTGGATTATGAATTGAAGCGGATGGTAATCCTCTTCAAGTATTAAAGGAACTATTCCTGAATAGCTCCAGTTAGGTCTCAATCATTTAAACCTGAGTTCAGCCCTTCGTAGCTGTAACACAGAGCAGACAATGTTAACTTCGGAAAAGTGTGTTAAGCATTTATCAGTACCAAAACTGTTAAAAATTAGAAAACACAACATAATAAAAATCCACCTCCAATTTATGACCATGGAGTAAAATTTAATTAGCAAGAAGAACATTTTTATCTTCACACTTAGAAACTTTTTTGAAAGTCAAAGTTTTTTCAGCAGGGCAAGCCACCAAGTTGTATCTGACCGATGATGCAAAGTCAAAGGCTGCGACTTGGCAGCAGTCCAGTAGTAGCCTCTGTTTCTTTTGTCAAAAATCCTTGCAAACATTTCTAAGTCCCAGCATTTAAGGTCAGGAAGGAGAAGTATATGCAGACACTTATCCAAAGGGCACCATGCCCTTAGGGACACCCCTAGGGTGTCAAGATTCACTTCAGGGAAAGCCATCAGCTGGGTCCAAGGCAAGTCCAGTTGGAACTGATCAGCTGGGCTCTTCAGGAAGGTGTGCCCCTATAACTTAACATGAAGCTAGCCATCTAGCCCTTGGAGTCCACTCTTCTGTCTTGGGTACAAGTAGGAACAGGCCCAGCCATTTGGGTCTCTCTTCACATGTTAAAGCAATTGCAATCCTCTTTCTGAAGTCAGGGTTCATCAGATGTAGTCCTCAGGTCCAACAGTGTTCTGAATAATGTATCCAGGTGTACCTTTTTCATGCCTGGCACTAGCTTATTGGTGGGTGTGACTCCCTCATTAACAGGGAAAATGTTCCTAGGGGCAACCTCACCCACCTTGACAACATATCCTGGGAGTTTGGCCCTAAACAAGCCCACAGTGCCCTGCTCTGTCAAAATCCAACATGACAGAATTATTCTTCCCTTGGACAGGGCTCTGGACACACCCCTCAGGTTTTTCTAGAGAAATAAGAAACTCTTCCTATAAAACCAGTTCTGACACTAGTGCTCCCCTCACTAGGACTGGTGTGACTCTGGTTCCTTGGACAATGGCTGGGGCAGGCCTGGGTGCCTGTGACAGGGGCTGCCCATTTGAAGCTTGTACAGTTGGTGGCCACATCCTCTATGCCATCTTGTCAGGAAAAGGTCACACTTCCTCCCAGCCACTGCCCTTTTGTTTCCTTTCCAGAGTAATTCATACCTCCCAGCAGGCTGCCAGGTCCAGATTCGATTGATCTCTGAAAGGGCTACTAAAGGCTTTCAGGCAGAAAAATGGCAACTTTCTAAAAGTGGCATTTTCAAAATAGTAATTTAAAATTCAGCTTTAACATAAGCTTGAATTTTAAATTTCAATTAATTTGAATCCTTGAATAAGGGATCTAGCAATTCCCAAATGGAAGTTATGCATTATAAGATGTTATAATGTAACCCATTGCTTTCTCTATGGGAGAGCAAGCCTTGCCACAGTGAAAAATTACTTTGGGGATTTATTACTGCCAGGACTTGTAAAACTTAAGCACACATTTCCTACTTTCTAAATACCGGGCCTATGGGTATTTAGGGCCTAGCTTAGAGGTGACTTTTAGGTATTAAAAAAGAAGGTTTAGGCCTGGCAAAAGGCTTATTGTGCCAGGTCAAATTTGAAGGTTTTAAAACAGCACAATCAAGCTTGCGGGGGCAGCCCTGAAGACATGCTTTGCATGGTCACTAAGTGGTGGCACAATACGTGCTGCAATCCACTAGTGACAGTTAACTTATGGGCCCTGGGTACACTGAGTACCATATACTAGGGAAGTACAGACAGTGAAATATGGCAATCAGGGATTAGCCAATTCTACATGCTTTTAGGCGTCAGGGGACATATATGGAGTGCTGGATGGCAGCGCCCCAGTGTTCAGAAAGTTCATACACCAGCAGCATCAGTCCAAAAATTGTGGGTCAAGCATGCAAAGAAATTATCTTTCCTTATAGTAGTGTTAAGGGATAGTAAGCTTTTCAAGTTCAGGAAAGGGTAGCATTAAAGGGTGGTATGGAGCATTTAGGTTTCAGGGAGGGTAGCTATAAATGGTAGTAAAGAGTTTTAGGTTTCAGGGAAGTGTAGCATTAAGGATTTTATAGAGTACAGGAAAGGGAGGCATTAAGGGGGTAGCAAATAGTTTGTAGGGTTCGGGAAATAGAAGAAGGAGTACTAGTAGTGAGTTATTAGGGTTTCAGGGGGAGGTAGAATTAACGTGTCTTAAGATGTTTTTAGGGTTCAAGGGTGGATACCTTTAAAGAGCAGTAAGGATGTTTTAGGATTCAGGGAAGGGTAATTTACAATTGCAGTATATTAACATAGGACATTATTTGAATAAATGAAAATATTACATTATGAAATATTTAATCAAATTAAAATATAAATATTAGCAATGTAATCTAAAAAAATTAAATTGATAATTAAATTAACTTTTGGGAGCCAATAAGCTTAAAAATGTCCCTCCAATCCACAATCTTAAAACTTGGAATTGGAAAGAAAAACCACTGTTCTCTCAATGAGTGCCATGTTAAGGTATCTCTGAAGTTGATGATGGAAAGGAAAGAGGTGGGGTGGCTGGCATGGGAACATAACAACTCATTCCTCCTGATAGCCCTCTTAGCATCTATGCGGCTGTCAGAGAAGAACAAAACCACACTAATTATCTAATTATTCTTGGAGACATAAAGATTAGATTTGCAGTGGCATGTGGTGGACCTAAAGGTCAAGCTAGATTGTAACACAAAAGCTTGACTTGATAAAGAGCTCTGGCTCACACAACTTAATAAACAAATGAGTTCAGCTCTTAGAATGTAACCGCTTTTTCTGTGGAAGCACAGAACATCTGCCAAATCAAAACACAGATTTGTTTCCACCAACATATATGCAGAGCCAAAGCCCCTCTCTGTAGTACCCTGGAAAGTTTTGTTTTGGGTTGCTCACTTAAGGTCTGGTGACAGCTGAGCTGTCAATACCAAGCCAAAAATTTCCAATGGGGAAATATCTCACAGTGATTCAGTTTGAGTTAATACAAACACATTGTATAGGTAAGCCAACAAAAAAAAGGAACTTGTGTCGGATTCAGGGACATGGTTACTGGAATTTGTCCGTCTCCAATAACTTAACAGAGGATCTGCAATTCAGAAATTTTAGGAAAAATACAACCTTAACAGCCTCTATGGCACAGAATCATTGAGTTCCCTGTCATCTTTTCAAACAAGCACATTGGCACAAGTTAAAAGACTTTTGCCATTTGCCCATTATGCAACTGACCCTTATCACTTTGATCACACTTAAATGTTGCATGCTTAATGTCAGTAGTGTGCATTTGATGTGAACATTTTTTGTTTAAAATATTAACATATCATCACCCTCTTTAATATTGTAAAACTCCCTGTTACCTGTTATTTTGATTATGATTTTTTTTAATTCCACAGGCAGATGAAGATTCTTGCTGTAAGTCACATTGGGTAATTAATTTGTATGCTGCTTTTGCAGTGATTGTGCACGTTTACAGTGGAGCTACACAGGTGACATATAGCAAATGCTGTTTTCAAAATGTGAGCATGTTTTAGGCGAAAAGACATGTAATGTGATCTGAATGGCAGCCTGTCATTGCCTACATGCCCAAAATGGCAACACTAATCCATGTGAATAAAAATATCCAAGGAGGACAATGGGAATAAGACAGAGTCCTTACTACAACAAATTGCATATGTGAAAAAGAGATTTATTAGTTGATGTGGATGGCAGTCACCTACAAATGATAAAGCCATTAACATGTTAGGTCCCGTCAAAGGTTTCAGAAATGTAAACCTAGACTCAACTCCTGGTACCTATAGTACAGAGCAGACAGGCTTACCTTAAGAAAAATGTGTAAAGCATTAAGAAGAATCAAAACAGTTGAAAAGTCTCAACGTAATAAAAAAAAAAACTCCAATTTATAAAAACAGAGAACCAGGTAAGGAACAAAATGATACTAAAATTACAAAAATCCAATAAAGGGAACCAAAGATACATTTTCTTATAGATTTGAGAGAAAACAGCACCAAGAAGTCAAAGACAGGGTTCATTTGAGGACACCTGTGATAGCGCACGTGTCGGATGCACCAAGTACATTGGCCCTGCTAGGGCCTGGAAGTAGGTTTGAAAAAGTGTCCAAGTCCCAATATGAAAAGGAAAACTCTTTCTCAAATGCCATGGAACTGCTATCCCACTTAACTCTGGAGGCAAAATTTTGAAAAGTTCCTAAACTTCTTTTAGTTACCCAACAGCCACAGGAGTACACTTCCAATGGCCCCAGGACCTCAGAGGGAGCACTTAGAGAGCCTCATGGAGTGAGGCAGAGGGCAATAGCAAAACCAAACCCAGGTCTTATTGCCACTGGCCAGATTGGATTGTTCACAGGAATGGCCTCTTCAGCTTTTTTATGTACCTCCTCAGATTCCTCCTCACAGGCCACAGGTGCCAAATGCAGCAGATTCAGTCTGCCAGATATCCTTTTGCATGTCCAGCAGTGTTCAGATGAAGGTGCCTTTGGGTGCCAGATCTATGCTTGGCCCAAGCTAATGGGTGGTGGTGACTCCTAGGCACTTCATAGCCAAGGGGGAAAAAGTTCCTGGGGGCAACCCTATCCACTTGTTCAGTAGTTCCTGTTTGTCTTACAGCAAACAGGCCCACAATGCCATGGGCCAGAGCATTTTTAAGGATGGAACTTCTTCACCAAAAGTAATCTTGGGCTCTGATGGTTGGGGTGTATGTGGAAATGTCACAGGGAAATGACCAGCCTCCGCCCACATCTAACACTAAAATCCAGTTTGAAGAAGATGCTGTACCTACAACTAACCCATAGACAGACATCTGGTAACACAATAGCAAGATCCTTCAGCAACCAGACCGAGGCTACACAAGAATTGTCTTGGCATCCTGTTCGATCCCTTTCAAGGGAGCCCCATGTGATTCAACAGACCTGCCAAGCAGGAATGGACAGTGATTTAAACAGGATGCCCCCCCCCCACTCTGAATATTCTGTGGAGCTCTTAGGAGTCACCTCTGCCCATTCAGGTCAGTCTATTGTTTGCTGGTCAGAGTAATACCTCTTTCACACCTATTCCCAGATTTGAACATAGGCTGGATGATGGCAGAGGCTTATGCTAATTAGCCATCTGCCAGCGAAGGCATGCAAAGGGCAACTTTTTAAAACTTACTTTTCCTTAATATATATTAAAAATCAGACCTCACCATTGAATTGGATTTTAATAACTATTAGAAAAAGTAGTTATTGTTCTAACTTATCCATGTAAGTATTTGAATAGGACCGTCACATCTGCCACAGTGAAAAGAGCTTTTAGCGCCATGCCACAGTAGGGACATAGCAACCTTAATTTTCTACATGTCCCACTTTTAAATGCTAAGAATCCCACATTGTGGGCTACAAGGCCCACATATGGGTGACTTACCAATATTAAATAGGGAGCTTTTATCTGTCAAAAAGGGTATTTCAACAGGTTGCCCTGCAGTGTTTACACTGCAAAAGTCAGGCTACAATGGTAAACTTGAAGTCATGCTTTCTATTGTGACACCAGTGGATGGAACAATAAGTGCTGAATGAGTGTATTTCTGCACCATATACTATGGCTTTATATGCCTGTAAGGAATTAGCCAATATCTACATGTCTTAGACATCAGAAAACATACACTGGGTACTGGCCAGCAGTGCCCTAGTGTGCAGAGTCTAAAAACCAGCAATACATTTCAGCAATTATGGGGGTGACCATATAAAAAGGTCACTTTCCCACAGCATAGCTGGTGTATTTTGCAATTTATTCCTTTTCAAAATACACTTTGCAATTTTCAAACAAATAAATTAAGTACCTGTATAAATAATATAGCTGTATACTAACAAGTCTTTGTAGAAATTCCCCATGATTCTTCAAGAGGGAGCTGGCTGCAAAGCTAGCTGTCAAATCAGTGAGATTCATAACATCAGTTTTCCTATTGCGTTTTCTATGGGATAATGCTTTGCTGGGCTGAAACTTTCAGAAAGGTTTCCCTTTGCTTTAGAGTTTGCTAAAAAGAGCATTTCCAGTTCCACTGCTGGTATGGGTTAATTCACAATTCTAGGTTCTTTGCGGGCTGTCACTTTTTTCTTCACTTTAGTAGGTGGAGGCTTAGTACCTTGGCACCAAGAGATTCAATGGGCTGGTATCATGTGCCTGGCCTGAAATACATATAGCCATGTTCCTGAGTAGCCCCAGGTAGCATTTCTTTGGTTGTTAGTGTTTACACGCTGTGCTGATCTACAAGTTAGTTACCAATATTCCTGATTCCATCCTAATTCTTATTTTTCCTAAGTCAGTACAGACATTCTCTATCACTTTAGACCATTGGTTTGTAAGGTCTTGCAAGACATATTGAAAACAAGTTTACTTATGTAGTGGTTTTACTGCTTAATTGTTTTGGCCCCTTTGAAGAATGGTAGGCGGCTTCAACCTGTATAACCTTTGCACTTCCAAGATGGGCTTAGGCAAGCACAACACTGTAGCAGTTCCTGTAACACTTACTTCTGTCTGAAGCTTTCACAACACTTTAGGCACAATCCTAGTATGTTACCCACACTCTAAGCTAGCACAACATTACACACTGAGGGAAAGGCGGGTTTTAGCCACTCCCCTAAAGTGCTAGTGCTTGGTAGACAAAGGGTGGCATTTTGGTTGCTCTGGGTGGTCCAAAAGCAGAAGGATCCACGACTCTAGCTATATGACGCTTTTACTCTGGGCATGGAAGATTTCAGAATTCAGTCTTTTTAGTAAAATGAGAGTCTGGAGAGGGAAAAGTATGCCTGCCCATTTCAAGTTTGCACACGGAACTATTGTCTGTTCCTGGTTGTTTGAAATGTACTACATCCTTCCACTCTATGAGGCATCAAAGAGCATTCACTCACTTCTTAAGGGAAGCTTTGTGCTTGACATGCTAACAAAGGGGGATCAAGAGTTAATGTTATTCTTCTCACTGTGTGCTGAAGCCCAGTGATTGTTCATGGAGTGTAATCAGGTTTGGCATTCCGCATTGCCCTTGCATTTTTCTTCTCCAAAAATAAGGCCTACTAAAAGTAGCATATATCTTTAACATATATTCTATTAAGGTATGACCACAATGACACAACATGGTGGCTATCTTGGAATTGTAAGGTTGACCAGATTCTAAGCACTGTTGCAGTAGAGGCTGATTAACAAAATGAATAGGTGCACACCATTGACCACATCACTTACACCCTGATGGAATGCCATTGGCTCCCCTTGCCAGCCAGCACCACCAACCAAATTCATGTGCAGCTTCTAAAAAGACAACATGACCAGCACCACCACCTATCTAGCTGAAAAGCTGAACAACTCAGGTGCTTCTCGGCACACTCACATCTGACTCTGTCCTACTTGAAATTGACATGCAAAATAGAAATAAAGCAACAGACAATCTCCATCTGTGCATCCATGATCTTAAATTATATTCTCGTATCCATCAGGAATAGCCAATCCTACTCCACAATAGGAAGGGGCTGAAGGCACATCTCTTTTAAGAACACTACATCTTAGGACGTTGACAGCCCACTTCCACTATCAGAAACAAGCAATTACCTCCAAGAGTTGACTGAATCCTTGTCCTTGAATGTGTATAGTACTCGGCTGCCGTTTGACTAGGTTTGTGCTATAAAAATAACACAAACTTACATACACAGACTATGAAAAAACATATTTTAGCACGTTAGAAATCTGGGGCAGCTCCTCCGTTGGAGCTGAGGAGAGCCCCCCACTTAAATAACCCCCCGAAGCCCCAGAGATGAAAAATAAAATAGTAATTCATTACCATTTTATTTTTCATCCCCCATCCTGAACAGAGCGTCAGGAGGGGGAGGGGCCTGCTGAGTGACAGCAGCAGGAAGGAGTGTGAGCTGTAGTTGCACTGTTTAAAGTGCATATGTCTTTTTCGCCCGCTGTCTTGCTTCGGCCAATCACACATGCGCACTTTAAACATCTCTAACAGTTAGAGCAAGTGCAGGCCTCCAGACCGCTGTGGAGCGCCGAGTGAGACCGCTCCTTCCAATCAGGACGCTGCTCTCATGCTGCATGAAAGCAGCGCCAGGATTGGTCAAGGGAGTTTCCTGTTGTTTGGGCTGCAGTTGAAGAAAGAAGAGGTCCGGTGCTGAGGTAAGTGTTTAATTTAGGTATTATTTAAAATTGTATTTGCGATCGCGCGCGCCCGCCCCCCACCTCCTTCTGGATGCCATCTGCCGCTGTAATAAACATCATACTTTTTGACTGTTTTTCAGGCACACATTTTAATAGGTTCAGCAAAATCAACAAATTCATAGAACTTTAATATGACTGAGCATCCGGGTGCAGACAAGTTTGTGGTATGTAAATACATCAGACTACATAGACAGTGTTTCCTTGCTAACCATATTTTCACCAATCGGAAACTTGCAATAACAATACCTCATATGACTATACAGATCCCCCTCAAATTACCTTCGTCCTCGATGTGCAAGTTGGCTTGAAGGCATTTTCCTACAGGGCATAAAGGCCAAACACAAGCTTGAATGGGCCTTTCTCTTTTCAGTATCTGCAGGCGTTTAAAGCCCACCTCTTAACTCAGTCATCGTTTCAAATTTTGGGCTTTCATATAAAATGTCCATATGCGGAGTTTTTTTTTATGTGGGCTTCATACATCCTTTTCACGGAAACATACAGAAAGGCAGTTTTCTCACATGTCCTCACATTATAAAAATGATGTGATTTACAAATACGCGAAAAAAATAAATGAATTGTAGAAGCATTACATATAAATAAAACGCTCTCTTGGACCCGCTTTATCTCTGTCACACACACACAGACAGTAATGTGAAAAGCGGCACTTGAGGGATTGTTTACTGTTTGTGGTTTGAATGAAAGCACCATATATTTTGACTGCAAATGATAGTTTAATGCGAAATTGACTACCTGAGCAGCTGGATTCGTCAAGGCTGAAATCAATGCAGTCTCTGATACCATCACAGCGCTGGGAGACTGGCATGCATACATTAGTTGATTCACAAAATAGGGAACCATTGAAGCAGTCTCTGAAGGCTGAAAGGCAAGAGGAAAGTGTTGGTCACAAATAGCATCGTATTTTGCAGCAGTATAAGAGCCAAAACGCGCCAAAAGACTAAACTTGGCTTCTTATGATTTAAATAAGTGTCAACAACTTTAAAATAAACAGCCAGTGCTTTATATGGGCCGGTACTGTCCGGTACGGAGTACCAGCACTCTTATTTTGAGAGAGTGAGTACCGGCACTTCCCACGAGAAATGCAATACCTTTAACAGGAGAGTACCGGCACTTCTCAGAAACAAGCAGGTACTCTGTTACAGAGTACCTGCACTTCTATTTTTCCATTTCAAGCACTGGAAACAGCAATATATATTCAAAAGAGCATAATTAATATTTTAAATATGAGGAAAAGAAAAGAAACGGCTGATTGAACAGTTCTTAATATTGCTGCTGCTTTTTATCCAAGAGGTTCAAGTGACCCCATATAGACAATTCGAGCGAGACTCGAGTTATCTATAGTGTCTCTTGAATGCCCTCGATTGAATACTCCCTATCATTGACGGCCACTCTATCTTGAATATCATGTTGTGTGGACGGCCATCCCATGGGTACCATACCTAATCCAGTGACTCACCCTTGTAGAGGCAGAAGGGTCATGAGATAGCGGGTCACATTGGGTTGTCCCTGATACTTTCAAGGTATGTACCTGGTGCCCCGTCATGCTCCCCCATGACTGCTCTCAACTCTTTAAAATTTATATATTTAAAAAAATACCTGCCATTCTGCCACCCTCCAATGCCACGTGTAGTAGTCCCTCCCAGAATAAAAGAAATACATATATTGTTTGTTTTGTTTAATAAATACTCAGATTCCTACCACTCTGCAGCTCCCTCTTGTCCAATCCTCCTGCAACTACCCAGAAGAAGTTCTTCTTTCTTCTCACTGAGGGCATGGAGACCAGTGGCATGCTTGCAATGTCTCTGTGAAAGCCACTTTTAGAACTGAGAGAGCTGCAAATATATTGAGTCGGAAATGCTGCCACCAAAAAGAGAAACGTCCCCGCCTGGTGCAGGACTCCACAGTCCCACAGCAGGCAGAGGAGTTGTCAGTACAGCACTAATGTGTCTTCCACCTTCCTCTGCTTCCTGTGGGCCTCAGTCTGAGGTGTGGTATACTTGGGAGAGAATGCAAACAGGACTTCAGAACACATTTTTACACTGCTCTGATCCAAGAACACTACACACAAAACTTTATTTTACTGTTTTAGGTTAGAGCAATGAATAACAGGATTTTGAAACCGGTCTCATTGGTAAAGGGTTTTATTGTATTGTTTTATATTCACTGTTTTATTATCTACTTTTTGCCAGAATATATCACAGAGTTGGGCACCTTTAAAATTGCGATCTAGGAAATTAAAATTAATAAGGATTTTTTCCCTGGTAAACAACATTTAGACTTTTTTGTTTGGACATTTATTGCAACCGGTAAAATCAATTAAAAGGTACATGTTACAAGTTTTTCCCTAAAAAGTAACTGTAACATTAAAGTTTTGGTGCATTCGGCATCAAAATCTGCATGTCCCAGTATTTACCAGGGCCTTTTTTAGGTTGAGCCTAGGTGGCGCATGAACTGTACATGCTGTATTCACTCTGTGGGCTTACAGTACGCCCATTGCCTTTTTATTCATCCCTTCGATTGTCTTTCAAAAATGCTGGCTTGCTAGGGGTTAATCCTTTCTCTTTGTTCCCCGTGGCGGCCGCCACAATAAAGAGGTAGTGGGGCGGGTGGAGTGGGCTTAATATTTAAAAAATAAACGCTTACCATGAGCTACCGCCCGCCTCCCGCATCGCGCCTCATCCTTTCCGGTCCCAGCAAGCATTAGGGCCATGTCACAGACTCCCTGTAATCCCCGCGCTGCTCTCATACTCTGAGAGCTGCGTTAGGATTGGCCTGAGCGGCCTGGGAAAATGCTCCGCTAAGACCAGGGAGTCTGTGGGGGTTTCTCCAGCCCTGCTGCTCAATGCAGCCGGGCTGGAGAAACCTAAGTGTGCATGTGTGTTTTGGTTGGCCTGAGATTGCCAGCCAAACACATATGCGCACTTAGGGAGTGCACATAGCACTCCTCATCCCCATGCCCCGACCCTCCCTGCGAAAGCTGGCTCAGAGCTGGCAAATGAAAAATAAAACTATGACATTGTTTTATTTCTCATTTGCTGGCTCTGAGCCAGGCAGTGTAGCAACGCTCCTCTGCCATTGCGGAGAAGCTGCCGCTGTTTGTTCCTCCTTTTTGTGTTTGGTTTCCTCCCACAGAGCACCGCCCAATTTTACAAAGTTTACAGTACACTTCTGTGCTTATGTGTTCATGGGTGAACATTTTTTTCTTTGATTCCTGCTCGTGTCTCTGTGGTTCAGCTTCGGTGCTCATCACTTAATCTCCCCGTCCCGTTTGAATACAAAGATGAAATGTCAGATACTTTTTTCAAAATCGCCTCTTCTATTTCCTCTGACTTCAGAGTGTGAAGATTTCCTCCAAACCCTTCCCGCTTGGCTGCTTGCTGCTTTAGCGAGCCTCGGTCACTGGACCTTCTTCAGCCCAACCTTGCAGCACAGTTTAGGACAAGGCTTGGGCAACTCCCTTAGCATTTTCTCTGACGCTTGTTTATATAATGTGAACTCAAGCGACTCAAAGGTGTTGGATTGCTTTACATGAGCGCTAGTTACCTTACACAATGTCAGATTAATTTTTGGGGGCATTTCTAAAGAGCCCGAATTCGACTGACCCAAAGGTATTGAAGCGCTTTACAAAAGCGCCAGTTACATTACACAAGGTCATATTAATTTTTTTGTTTTTAGGTGTGCAGAGATTAAGTGACGTCAACGCCACCCCTGTTTATTCATTATTTCCCCTCTACCTGACAAATGGGAGTATTTTGTTGTTGGTGCTATGTCCAGTGCTCCTATACCCAGGGGGGTGGGACAGAGGGTGGGGCGAGGTGTTGCTGGTAAACGGATAGTGCGAGCACTGTTTTCAATGGAAAACTCGGAAATGGTGCCTGGTGAATAGAGGCCTGGGGGAAGAGGGATGTGACGTCTCTGCCATTGGAAGGTACTTCCCTGATTTTTTTCATAGGCTGTTCAATACACTAGCGATGCAGTCACTCGCAGAATATTATAGTGCTGTTGACTTGCATCAGTGCACTTGTCTTTCTGTCTGTGTGTTAAAAAGCCTTGGAATGTGTCCATACATGTTCCTGAAGCGAGCATGTATTTGTGAATCACGCTGCATGACCCAGTGTACAGTGTGCAGTAATTGTATAACTCTTCAATCCCTGGCAGCACAGCACCCAGGATAATGTGCTGCATGGCTAAACACTTCTATAAGGGTAAGAAAGATTTGTAAGATGGGTGGCCCTGTTAAAGTCAATAGGAAGCATTTGGAATGTTAAAATGATAAAAATGTTTCAAAGAATTGTGACACCCAATAAATGAAGCTATGTGACGTAAGGTATGGAGCTGTAGCTCTAAGACCCTTCCCTATATTAATCGGCACACTGTCAATACCTGCTGGAGGATAACTGATCTTAGGAGTGTTATCAGCACAAGCCTTGTGCATGTCTAGACTATCAATTAATGTAACTGACCCCTTAAGGGCTCATCTTTGATGGGCCTGCATTAAATTATTTGGGGACAGTCCCCGTAGGGTTCGGGAAGGCTTCTCTGCAGGTTTCATATTCTTAATTATTAGCATCTCTAAGGATAAATGTGTTTCTTAATCTGTGTTTAACTCCCTTCCCAACTCACACGTATACAGAAACTGGTCACTCAAAGGCGTGTCTACAAAGAGGTACCCATGAATGGTTGCAGAGTATAAAACCACACAAAGCATCCACACTTGGCCCTGCAGAACAGACCTAATCTATTTGCATAATGATCTGAGATGTTCTTGAGCTTAGATGGGATGTGTCAGATAGAATGTAACTGTCTGTTTCCGTGAGAGAGATAGGGAGGAAGGGTCTTAAGTCCAGGTATGAACATAGGATGCATGACACACCATGTAAAAATGAGAAGTGTTGACATGAGGAAAGGGGTAGATAAGACAGAAGGGAACATGTTCTCCAGCTGTGTGTGTATGTGTAAGGAGAAGATAATGTGTGAAGTTTTGTTAGATAAAGATGCTGGGTGAAAATGAGAGGGAGGTAATTGCACATAAAAGTGACAGTGAATGCACTGGGATTTATTTTCAGAGGTATTTGCACCTGTATGTTTCACAAAGTATATAGGTAAAGCCACACAAGCCATTCATAAAACTTGGCTTAGGCCTATAAAAAGATTTGCTAATACTTAGATTTTCATGTGAGTAAAACTTCTATTGAGGCATGTAGTACTTGTTACAGGGAAACAATTTACAATTTTGAAAGTTCAGAAATATATTGTTTGTAGATATGTACTAACCATTCCTCAGATATTTACTCCTATCAAGGAGAGTAAATAGGGAGGGATGGGCTAGGAACACCAGCAAAATTAGTAGGGATTCATGGTGAAATTATTTTAAAGAAATTTACCTTTAGTCAGAGTGGTGTGCAAGAAATTACCATCTTTTGCATGGCATTCCGCCAGAGTTATGCCTTTTTGTTTGCTAATTCCATTTGTGTTGGCCATGGGACTCCTGCTAACTAGTGGCATGGCCCCCAAATATATAATTAGCATATACCTATTTGGCGCTTTAATTTATGTATAGGGGTGAGTGTCTGAAAAGTTTCAGCGCTCCGTCCATCATCTCCTTGTGTTTGCTTTGTTCGCCCTAAGTTGGCAGGGTATGCCCAGACGTGGGTCCCTTGCTCACTTTGCCACTGGATTCAAGCTAGCCTGGCTGATGAAGGGTGTTACCCAGAAACCGGTCCCTGGATGCTTGTTTCCGGTTCAGGGAAGACCTGGCTTTGCAGTTTGGGCTGGACTGTTCCCATGAGGCACAGGGTCAAGACTGATTTGCATATAGCTGGGTCTGAACTGAGGTGGCGAAGTGAGCTAAAGAATGATGATGGATTCAACCCAGATCTGTGACTGGGGGTGAGTGTCTGAAAAGTTTCAGCGCTCCGTCCATCATCTCCTTGTGTTTGCTTAATTTATGTATAAGCCCCTAATATATGGTATTACATGCATCCAGGGCGTATAAATTTATAAATTAAAGTCTATTTGTGGGATGCAGTTCTCATTGCGCCACCCACTAAAGTAGCACTGTACAACATGTCTCCAGACTGTCACTGCAGCCTGGGCTTTAAATTAAAACTGCCATTTTGGGCCGGCAAAACAAACCTTTTGCAGGCTAAAACTTATTTTTTGAACTTATGCATGACCACAAAGAAAGCCTGAATGCCCATAGGGTGCATGGTATTAAAATGGTAATACATTTATAATTTATATTTTACATGTCCTGACAGTGAAAACCTGCAAAGTCGTATATCACTGCTGAAAGTCTGGCACTCCCATAGGTTAATACTGGTTTACATTATTACATGTATTATGTGCTAAATTCAGTTTGGGAGTGTTAGACCTGGTCCTTATTGAAGGGTTGTTCCCAAACTTTTTGCAATCCTCCTGTATTTTTTCTGACCTGTTTTTGTTGGTTTTATGACTCTGGGCACTTTACCACTGCTGATCAGTTCTAAAGTGCATGTGCTCTCTCCTGTAAACTTGGTATGAATGGTCTAATCCTGTTTGGCATATATTCAATTTACCTGTAAGTCCTTTGTACAGTGGTATTCTATATACCCAGGGCCTGTAAATTAAATGCTACTAGTAGACCTGCAGCGCTGCTTGTGCCACCCATAGAAGTAGCTTTCAAACCTGTTTCAGGCCTCTGTCCCTGCAGGGTCTGCTTGCGCAGTTTATTGCCACAGTCACTTGGCATTTAAAGTACTTGCCAGTTCTGAAACTTCCCTTTTACTACATATAGGTTACCCCTAAGGTAGGCCCTATGTAGCCCTATGGGCAGGGTGCTGTGTAGGTAAAAGGTAGGACATGAGCCTTTGTTGTGTGGCATGTCCTGGTAGTAACAAACACCCTATGTGGTTTCTCACTGCTGTGAGGCTGCTTCTCTCATAGGTTTCAATAGGGAATTCTCCGATATGTGTTTCAGTGGTAATTTCCAATCTGGAATGAGTATTGTTGCCATGTTTGGTATGTTTGGAATAGTGGTGAGAAATCCTGCTCAGTGGTGAAAGCGGATTTTTTATTACTATTTTAGAAATGCCACTTTTAGAAGTGGGAATTTCTGTGTGCTTATAACTCTTTGTGCTTTGCAGCCTGACTCCAATCAACTTCTGGTTTAGACTGACAGGGGCCTGTTTAGTGCATTCACTCTAGAAAGTCACAAAGGGAGCTGAGGTGTGCCGCACCTATCCTGATGAGTCTTCCTAGGCTACATTAGTGGGAGGAGTTGTCATCTGCACCTGAATAGAGCTGTGCCTGCCTCTCACAATGCTGTCTCCGCCCCCCTGTAGTGTGTCTGGGGCCAGGGCTGGGGATTGAATGGAGGTGTTGTGCATGTCCAAAGTTTGTATTGATGTTACCTTAACATCAAAGAAATTATGAGTATAAGTACAGGGGCTGTGACCCCATGTTTTTAGACACTGCGTGGACTTTCAACTTGACGCTGCTGGCTCTACAGACTGCACATTGCCAGGAGGAACTGTTATGCTGCCAGGAGGAACTGCCATGAGGCTTTGTTTTGTTGTACTGATCTGCTAAGAAGGACTCTGTGGGATGGACTACTGCCTACACTCCTGCTTTGGTGCCCCCAGTGCTTTCCAGGCAGTGCTGTTTATGCACCCTCTCTCTGCAAAACTTTCTTAAACTAGCATGCTTTGGGAACTCCCTGACCAGTGTGTGTGGTGAGCGCTTCATTCATTCCCTGTTGAGCGCTTCACACCATGTAATGGGGGTGCGTGAAGAGCCAATCACTCCTGATACGGAGGTCAAGTGCCTCGGATGCCGGGTGCTCCCACGTCGCCAGGTGCTCCCACATTACACCCACCTTCATCAAAGAGGAGCAGCATGATCGGCTGGCTGGTTGCCATTCCGAGCACGGGGAGAGTAGTGCTCTTTCCCTTCGTGTGAGAGCTCCGCAAATGCCAGCAGCAGCAGGGTGTCCCGACCAAGGAGCCCACTCGCAGCCAACGCCCAGGTCAGAAGCGATCTTGGGGCCAGCGTGGCTCTGACATGGAGCTGTGTTGTAGCAGCTGCACCACGCATTCGCAGGCAGCTGCCTCGTTGGAATTCTGCCTTGGGGGATCCAATGGGGTCTCCCTGCCATCATTGACAGAGCAGCTGCATTTGTCTTTACCCTGATCACGGAGGACCCGGCGCGGTCTCCTCAGATATGTCTTCAGTGGGCGGCCCCCTACCCCAGGTTAGCCCATACTTTGGGGGCCTGCAGTTGCTGCATTGGAGTTGCTTTTGCCCTGATTGTGATCGTATGGGATGAAACCTTGGTGGAGGTCCTGATCTTGAAGCGGGAAGAATTACTGCATTCCCTCGAGTAGGAGGGCCGGTGTGCCTGTACTCACATGGGGGAATTGAAATTACCATAGAACTGGTGATGGAAACGCAGGTGCGTTGCATCCTATATGTTTTAATAATTATTTGTTTTACTCACCACGTGCTGCATGTGCTGACTGATCACAGTTGGTGATTAGGGGTTTCATTCATTACGTGCTTCATATCCATGCCCTGATGTCGTGATGTACGTTGTTTTTCCTCACATTTCCAGGACTGGCATGGTATGCCCATCAGCCATGATTTATGTATGACCTAGCCTGCATGTTATGCCCTGATGTTATGATTTATATCGTTTTAAGCCTTGTAATGACAGGATAATGAGTATCATTTCAGGATCCAAATATTATGCACAGTAATGATGTTTTTATGATGTGTGCAGTATATAAGTCTTTACTTTATTGCACTAACTGTGATGTTATGACTCCGCTCACTCAGAGCTTTCCCACCATCATTGATGACTGCATGGAACCCCATGCTTCAGCAACCAGCCTTGGTCGCACCCTGCTCCGAAAATAGCTTGCAGCTTGCCATGCCAATAACTCTTTGCTGACCACATTTTCACAATAAATCTTTCTAAGTACTAAGAAAAACTTTCCACCAGAACGAATCAGATTCCTGTATCCGACCCGCGCTCCATCGCAGTCAGCCTTAACTTTTGTCTTTGACCCAGTCTAGCGTGACCAGGTGAACACGGTTGGCGCTTTGTGCTTTCTGGTGCTTTTTTTGTTTCAAACTTTAAAAATTCATGTCCGCCGGTTCTGCATATTGGATTTTTGTTGCTTTGGTATCATATTATTGATTAAAATATTCTCTATGTATCTAAATTTGTTTGGGATATTTTTGTGTTGTGTTTTCACTTTACTCCTGTTTGAGTACTGCAAAAATAGGTTAAGCCTGACTGCTTTGTGCCAAGCTACCAGAAGGTTAAGCACGTTTTGTTTTGTGACTTTGGTGGGTCACCCTCACAAGAGTTGTCAATATTATTTTAGGTGGGCTCTTAACCCCATAAACTCATAGTTCAGTTAATTACATGGTGGATATCATGTGACAGTGATTGTGTATAGTGTGAGAGGCAGGGAGTGATGGGTGACAAATCATGCAGGTATAATAAGCAATGTATAGGGTGTGAAAATTAAATTAGAATGGGGTAGTACTTTAAATAATGTGTGATGGCATCAGAACCATGACTGCATGTATATTTGATGTTAAAATGAAAAGTATAACTGCTGCATTCGGAGCTGTTTTGCGATATGGCATTGTAATGATTTAGTGCATACAAAGTAAAAACATTTTAGAATAACTGCATTGTGAACACCGTTTGGTGCAAATGAACTGAAATTGTATGCAAATAAGTAAATTCAAAGTAACAAAATGACTGTCATGCATTGTGACGTATGTGCACTGTAGTATCACGAGGCAAGCACGCATGTGCAACACTCATATGTATTCGCTGTAATACATATACGCTTAAGTTTTGGGATGCATGCACATGCATCAGTGGCAATCTTGGAATGGGTTTTCTTTAGTAAAAAATCCTTTGCAATATTGCCTGATGTATGTGCATGCGTCATGAAGCATGCCAAGCCAATAACTCAGTCTTTAGAACACAGACCTTTTGACTCTGCCATTGTCTTTTTACCTTTTGGGTTTTGAAAATGTGACCTGCATGTTGTAAGGGGCCAGGGCTGGACTGGGAACCAAAATCAGCCCTTGAAAATTTTGCCAGACCAGCTCTCATGCAGCGAGTTAGCCGGACTACTGAAAGAGGAGTTTAGCTGGGATAAATTAATGGCTAACAACGAATAAAGACTGTTAGCTACCTGGAGCAACTGGCCTCAATGTACTGACCAAGAATGGGTGCTCTGGTTTTCATTTTAATTTAAGCATTAAAACATCACCCTCCACCAACACTACCACCACCAATCCTTGTGAAACATGCATAGCCTGAATGTATTTACCACGGCGCACTAATTTAGCGCCTCAAAGAAATAAACATAAAGCATTAATCGTTGATATTGAAAGGGAGAGGGAGAACAGTGTACCTGTAGTGGCTGAATTGCACAACATGAAATCAGGAAGCCTTGCTTCCATCTTAGCTTCCACTTGACCATGTTATGTGATCAAAGGCAATTACTTTTTTTTACTGTGCCTCTTTTTTCTTTATGGTCACGAGAACAGTTTGAAATACATCAATTTGGGATCTGCTAGCATTAGAGGCACTCACCATCAGCCCTCTGCCCAATAAGGTGCTCAGTGCTTCGTTATTGACAGCTACTGTTCCCCTCTCCTGGAAACAGGCTAAAATCAAGCTCCTGCTGAAAAAAACGTCGGCTGACCCAGGAGAGCAGTCTAGCTATAGGCCTATATCTCTACGACTGGCCCTATTGAAAGTGCTGGAAAAGCATGTTAATCATTAGCTCTCCCTATACCTGGAAATCAATAACCTGCTCCATCAGAGCCAGTCTGGCTTTAGGCCCAGCTTCAGTACAGAGACAGCACTACTAGAGGTGACAGAATACATCAGAGGCACTGTGGATACCAGTGGAAAAGCTCTGTTGATTGTGATAGATCTGTCAGTGGCCTTTGACACAGTTCCCCACTCCAGTTCCCATCTCCAATCCATCGGGATAGTGGGGTGATCTTTGGACTGGCTTGCCTCCTTTCTGGAAGGTAGAGGTCAGGAGGTTTGGATTCCTCCTTTCTTCTCAAAGTCTCATGAGCAGACAGTGGGGGTTCCCCAGGGCTCGACCTTGAGCCCAACACTATTTAACATGTATATCACTCCACTTGCCCACATAACAAAAGCCCCGGGGACTAAAGTTATATCAAATGCTGATCATACTCAGCTGTTGTTCTCAGGTGGCAAGGGAGAAGAGATCTCAGGCGTAAAGCCTGCCTGACAGTGGTATTCCACTAGTTGGCCTTACACGAAGTAAAGTGTAACGCAGGCAAAACCAAAATTCTATTCTTCGGTAACACTTCCCCAGAAACATGGCAGGATTTTTGGCATGAAGATGCCCACCCCAGGCCGACAGGGGGTACAGTTAAGAACTTGGGGGTCAAATTCGATAACTGTCCGCCCTTCCAACCCCAAATCAAATCAGTGGTAGGCACATGTTTTGGACTACTTCATTCACTAAAAACGTTCTTGCAGTTTCTCTCATTTACGTCAAGATTACAGTTATCCAGGAGCTGATGCCCTCTGTCTTGGACTTCCCAAATACCTGACTAACAATCTTCAGGTAGTCGAGCATGCAGCAGGCTGCATTCTCCTGAATCTACCTTCAAGAACCCCACCTACGAGCCCTCCACTGGTTCCCAATAAGGAAAAGAATCATCTTCACAGCATCAGTGTTGGTTCACAAGGCACTTTACCACACAGTTGCAGGTTACCTCAGAACAAGACTCAGCTTCTACATTACTTCAAGAAATCTGCGGACTGCCAATAGCCGTCAAGCTAGGATCCCCAGAATTCACCGCTCTAGAACCGGGGGGTGTTTGTTATCCTTTCTAGGACCATCAGCATGGAGCAAGATCCCACTTGAGCTACACGCTGTGGGCAATATTTCAGTGTTAAAAAAAAAAGTTGAAAAGCTGACTTTTCATGCAGGAATAGACGACATGGCCATACCCTACACTGTGACCTTGAGCAAAGTGCTGGTACACTCCCTAGAGGAGCCGCGCGAGGTACAAGTTGCATTCCATTCATGTGCGCTGCAAAAGACTATAATATTACTCCATCTATTGCAACACCTTATAGGCCATGTATGGGGGCACAAGACAACGGACTTTCCTCTTGGTTCTCTAACAGCATCATTGTCAGGGCAGTGGTGGTGGGGGCATGAATGTCTTTAAGTTCATGATTAGAATGTATCCCTTCTAACTACTGGCACTTAATACAGTGGTAGAATTTAATATAATAAACTGAAATGAATTGCAATGGTCGCATTATAAAGAAATACACAGGTTTAAGTTTTGAAGAGTTTTTTTGTATATTTACTGACACTCTGAGCCAAGTAACAGCAGACCTCCTAAACCCTGCCTCTCACCCCACTGCTTGACCCTAAAGATCCACACTGCTCTTGGCGATACTATAGGAGACAGAAACCACCCAAATGCTAAAAACAAATGGTTTTGAAATTAGCGTATTCTGACAAGTACACTTTAAAGCCATTTGCTTGCCATTGTTTATTTTTTTAAAGCACTGAAGCACTGTACTTAGGAAACGCAGCTGGCCCGGGCTCCATCAACAAAACTACCTCCCATCAGCAGTAAAACCAGTCCCCACCTTTCCAGTCCACTGGGAAAATGCCCAGTGCGGGTAGGCCCAGTGCAGGCCTTTCCGGGGTCTCTGCTGAAGAGATTCAATCCCCTGAAGAGTCTTCATTGATGGCCTTCAGACTCTTATCAAGTCGCAATATTCAAGATAAGTATCCAGAAACATGAATAATAAGTTTCAGCCAGTGCGATTGATGAAAATCATGTTCTTGCTGTGCAGATAATTTAAAAAATGTAGGCAGATGTATTGCTACAATTTATAGTTAGAGAACTATTCTCTACATTTCTTATCGAAATTATATCTACCTTAATCCTTAAATATTTCTCAGTGTTACTTAATCACTGGACATATAGGCAATGGTTGACGTTCATCGGAGGTAGAGAAAACCTGTTATTGTGAAATAATTTAATGTTGGTAAAAGGGAAGTAAACTAGCTAGTAATTAATTTTCTTTCGCACAAACTGCTTTTACATACGACAATTAGTATACCTACCCTTTAGCAGGATTTTAGCAGCTGGTAATGAAAAATTTGCTGCTAAGTAATGAGTAGGGGTGAGGGGTACTCATGAAGTTACATAAAAACTCTGTGCGATTCAGCAGATTTCCGCCAAAGGGGGGAAAAACAAGCATGTTGTGCAGGTCACATTCAATTTAGCACCGGTAGCACGAGCAGTGCTCAAAAGCCAGCGTGAATGGCACCATGCGGTGTGTAAGAGCACCTGGCCATTCAAGTTGATTTTGCTGCCGATTAAGTAGAAAATCTACTCGAATGGCAGCAAATCTACTCGAGAAGCAGCACTCTGACCATTACCGCCTGCACTAGAAAATTGCGCTAGGTGATGCTCAATCTCACTCGTACTCACCAGCTCGCACTGCTGAAGCCTTGCGGGAATAAAATTCTGTCACACAGTGATTGGTGGAATTTGGCTGGAACTCTGCAGTACAAGAGTAATGCGGAGTAGCCAAATCCCACTAATTTTGTGTGCGAATTGAAACATTCCGCCCACCCCTGGTAATGAGGTGGTAAGAGTGGATAATATTGGAGTTAGTTAAGCAGTGGAGGTAGTTGAGGAATGGTGTTAGAGGGTGAAGAACTGAAGTGCCATTGAAAGGTGGTTGATTTATCTTGCTTGCATTAGGGCCCACTGCAACTTTGCTACACCACTGTTTTTAGGTCTCGCCTAGGCAGCACTTGCGCTGTCTCTTTGAGACATGCTGTATTCAGGATATGGGCATTTAACACACCAAGTGCTTCTGGTTGGTTAGTTGGCCTGCCTTTCTAAATTCCTTTACTCTGGTTGGTTAATACTGTCCATATGTCCTGCCTTTGTGTTCTTGGTTCCCTTCCAGCGGTCATCAACAATTGGTTTGTTTGGTGGGCTTTTCTCGCAATCTGTTGCCTCCTCGCTCGGACCCCCTCCCTCCCATCATTGCTGCCATACTTCCTGAACTACTGATGACCTGGACGACACTGCATTGACTTTTTTAGCAATCATGGCACGCCACGCTTTAGCTTTAAACATCTAAAGCTAAAGAGCGGAGTGCCGCCATTGCTACAAAAGTCAATAAAGCGCGGCGTGCCAAGATTGCTACAATAGTAAATAAATCGAAAAACAAAAGGCACAACTTTTTTTTCCTATTTATTGACTTTTGCAACAATGGTGGCACACCGCAGTTTAGCTTTAAACATCTAAGCATGGCATGTCGCCATTGCTAAAAAATAACAAAGTCAGGCGGACGCCGCATTTCTTTTCCATTTGCAAAGCCTGTTGCATTGCAAATATTTGTTAAATACATCATGCATGACAATCGAAGAACAAACACTTATGTACTCAAGAGGAATGCACATCTTCATCTGGAGACTTCTATCTGTACCCTTTAATGATTATTGTTATATTTGGAATTTGGCATAATTTTTATAAATGACTGTGTGTAGGTATTCAACACATTGACGACACTGATATCAGAAAACTGTGATAGAACAAGCAAAAGTGCCCTTAATGTTAGCTTTTTCCATTATTTGTGGGGGACCAAAGTAAAGCAATTTCTCTACTGTTTTATTTCTGCTGCTGGCCAAAAGCAAACCCTAATATTTCTTAACATTGCCTCCATGAACATCAATGTAATGCACCTGTAACTGATAAGAAATTATCAGTATTTTTCATGATTGTAGTTTCTTTTTTTCCAAATCAAATCAGTTCATAATGCCCCTTCTAAGAAAGAAAATAGTTTTATTGGAGCAGGGCTAATAAAATGTCTTTCAGGCAAGGGAAACCTGTACTTTTGTTGTATTCTCGCAATGGGTAATAGTCTCAAAATATGGTGTTTTTGCCTATGCAATGGATAGGGAGCTGATGGTCACATTAAAGCCAGCCATGTGTGATCTGTTTGAAAGATCAACACTTTCATTCTATGCTGCCATACCGGTCTCTTTCAATTCTACCATCTGTGTGCAAACATGGGAGGCAGGAATGAAAGAAATAATTATCCCATTAAAATTTAGTGTGTATTTCTAAAGGTGCATATTTTCCAAACCCACGTTGCAATATATATTACAAAGGAGGAAGAGGGATATAAATGTAAGACTGTGAATTTTACTAGAAAAAATCTATAAAAAAAGCCCAAAAAAAACTTTGCAGCATAGGTCATCTAGCCTGAAAAGACCATTCTAAATATTAGGTTTTATTGCCTGTAGTGCTTACTCTAGCTTGTTTATATTACATATATTTTACCTAAGCTCAGTTGGCTAATTAACAACAGTGTAAGGAAATGGGTTGCTAGTTGAATGGCTGGAGCCCTGGTCAAGCAGCAACCCCAATCCTTGTCAGGGTGAGGCACAATCCAACTCTAAATTAATCTGTGCTCAAATCTCTGGTAGCTTAGGCACAGAGCATTCAGGCTTAACTTAAAGGCAACGTATAAAGTATTTGTGCAACACTTCAAACAGTAAAAATGTGAAAAACATCACACACAAAAATCCCACACCAAAATAGAAAAATAGAGCATTCTTCACTAAATACTACAAGATCAAAATGACAAAAATCTAATCAGTAGAACTGGTGTTATGCAATTTTAAAGATTTTAAGGAAAATAGACCAAAAAGCACAAAGCACCAACTGTGGCTATCTGGTCACGCTGGAAAGGGAAAAGATCACAAGTTCTGACTGACTGTGATGGAGTGCGGGCTAGTTACAGAGATGCACTTACTTCCACTGAACCAAGTACCTTAAGTTTTGGTTTGGGTAGCGTGCGAGGGTACACGTTAAAGATGATTTGCGCAGATTAACCCTTGGTAGCTGTAACCGAGCTGTCAGGCCTAACTTAGGAGACAGATATGTAAAGCATATAAAAACACCAATACATTAAATAAGTAAGACACAACACACAATAAAACTCTCACACCAATTTATAAACATAGTACATATTGTTATGAATACATAGACACCAAAATGACAAAAATCCAATGTAGGGGACCAGAGATATGAATTTTTAAAGATAAACCACTATATAGTGCTTATAAACCTATAGCACCACTCTGGGACATCTGATCATGCTTGACCGAGACAAAGTCAAAGTTTCAGGCTGACTGCGATAGAGCCCTGGTCGGATACACTAAGCAGAAGGCCCCGGTCAAAATTTTACCTTCGCACTTAGAAACCTTTCTGGAACTTTTTCTTCCGAGGACCCCTGCTGCTCTTCACCAGGCTGGATTCGGTGAGGGTTCACCAGCTTGCTTTTCAGGGAGCTCCTGGTCAAATCCTGGAACTCGGAGCTCCATAGCCTTTTAGCAGGACAAACCTGGAATTCTGGCTGGGTCATGGTTGAAGGTGGAAGGTTGGGTCGGTCATCTTATGGAGCTTTTTCCCCAAAGTTCTCCAAACGTCAGTGGATTTGTGGATTGTGGATTCAAAGTGTCCAAAACACAAATCCAAAGGTCTGGAATCTCCTGGATGGTCTCTGCAAAGTCTGGACCACAATTCTCACAATGCACCTTGCCAAATCCTTAAAAGTTCACTGGATGCACTCCAGGATGGAGACTCTTGGTGGAGATGATGCAGGTGAGCTCGGTTAACCTGTAGCTTGCGGGGAGTCTACTCCTTAATACTTCAGTATGAGGCTAAATGACATTCAAAGGCATTTAGAAATGTCCATGGGTAAAACAAAGACTGTTAAATCCTGCTTATCCTGATATAATCTAATTTGCTGATAAGCTGGTCCAACATGGTGAAAATCCTTGCCCCTGTTGACATTGTAAACATATCTGTGATGTTGGGTAGGGGGAAATTGTCAACCATGACCTATGCTGAAAGCATGTAGGTTGATACACAGGCAAATCTCCTCGATGTCTCGACCATACCCTCAGGCGCTAACCACTTTGAGGCCACTACAGGTGTGATCATGCCCAAGTCCTACAACTTATCTAATTCAGCCCTGAAGGCCTTAGACATTGCTGGTTTATGTTCTTCCTTCAGTTTTGTTTTTTGAATGTATTGTTTAAGGCAGCTCAATTTCTCACTGAACACTCTATGAAATAATCCTTTTTAAAATCATGGCAATTGTAAGAACTTACCTGTAAAGGCAGTCTGCAAGGCAAGGCTGCATTCAAAATGACAGACAGCCACTGAACAGTGCACACATGCAAAGTGCATAAATTCTGCTGGGCTTATAAACCTCTATGCTCTATTATCTTCTAGGGGATTATAAACAGATTAACCCCCTTGACCTATTTCTTACTAGGGACTTGTAGAGTATGTCAGGCCAATTGTAAATTTACCCTAATACATAGTATACCCTATTCACGGGTTGTGTTTTAAACATACCACTGGCCTGTCAGCAGAGGCCAGGGCACAGTCAGAGTCAGTTACCACCAGTATCATTCAGCAAAATTGGGTGTGAACAGGGCAAAAGGTTGACTTTCTAACAGTCAGGATTTGGTCTCCTGGGTTGCACTTCTGCGATTAGTGGTAAACAAGCAGTTGTGGCTAACAACTCTGCCACCGCTGCTCCTTTAGCTTTTGTGACCCTGGTGCTGAAACAAGAAGTCAGCCAACTGACTCGTTGAGTTCACTTTTTCTGTCTGGGGCACAGGGATGCCCTTTCCTTGAGCATGGCACCACAGACACAGTCATCACTTTGCTAACCCAGGTGCAGTCGAGTCTTTGGTGCAACCTCTCTTTGCCAGGTCCAGGGAACAGCAGGACAGTCCTTCTTCAGTTCTCTCCCCAGTACAGATGAGATCTGAGGTCTGGGTGCCAGAGGTGCCACTTTTATGCCCACAACAACCTGCCCTTTTGGGACGCAGTGACTACGAGTCAATGGGCTATCAGGTCCACTCTTGCCTCATGATGATTCCCTGCAATGTGTAGCATCTAGCTATTTCAGAGTGCAACATTCTGGCCTCTCTCAATATGGCAGAACCTCTCCCTCATTGCATGGAGCTTCGTAGCCCACCCTAGAGGTGCAGCTACCTGAAGGCTGCACGCCTACAGGAAAACTGGTTTGGCAACGGTGTTTACCTCTCTGTCCCTGATGCCATGCAGTCTACAAGAACAAAAGAGCACCCCTTGTCATGTGTGTCCATCATTTGCCTTCAAAGGCAGGTTCCCCTGTGAAGCTCACCTTTTGGGCTCATACCCTCTGGGGCTTCCTGCCAGGGACCGGTCACACTTCTTCCAATGGCAGGCCTTTATTGTTTCCTTTCCTGGGAGTCATTCACACTTCTCCCCAGGAAGGCAGAAGGCTGTCTTGTAGCCAACATCTGCACATGGCCACTAGAAAACTTGGGCAACGGAGTGACAACTTTTAAAGTTGCCTTTACTCAAATATTGCATTAAATTCATCTTGGGTATCAGGTAAGGTTTAATGTACAGATTATTTTGATACCTTGAAGCACCAACTTTAATAGTCCCATTCAGGAGTTAGCACAGTAGAGTTATCAGCATGTAATCCTGTACGTGCTAGTGAGGCTACTAGCTTTACCACAGTAAAAACGACAATTTGGGGGTTTGACTGTTAGGACATTTGATAATATACATCCTACTTTTTAAAAAACAGCACCCTGCCTAAGAACTCAATAGACCTAACTTAGGAGTGACTTCTATGTATTAAAATGGGAGGTCAGTAGTTCAAATGGCAAAGTTGAGTTAGTAGTTTCAAAACTACTCTACCAGTCTGTAGTGGCAGGCTGGGAGACTTGTTTTACTTTGTCACACTTACTGTGGCATCATAAGTGCTGCAGTCCATGAGGGATACTTTAACTTACAGGCCCTGGGTACCATATATTAGGGACTTAAAAGTAAGTCAACTTATGTCAATTGGGCATACGTCAATTAAAAATACACTTTTAAATCTGAAAATATTGATCCCACCTCTCGCGGTGTTTCTTGCAACTTACCCCAGTGTTTGTTGGGCCTTGTACGGTTACAGCATGTCATTAACATACAAAGATAAGATATGCAGCGCATTGGTAACTAGTACTCTATTGATTGTTATCATTATTATTAATTTTTTATTGTTTGATTATTTAAAATCATACAATATATAATAGCAACAACAATCCATATTAACAAATTCACGTTTAGGATAAAAAATGTATTACTCATTATTTTGATTGAAAAATCCACTTTTTTAAAATGTACAAATCGTCATAATACTGATAAAATTCCACTTATTAACTGTATTTTTCTTTTTACCAATATCTGAATAGTGCAAATATTACTGTGCAATTTCACTATTGAACATGTCTCATTTGTACTCTTTGATTACATCAAGCCATTGGGGTCCAATTTCTTTTTATCATTATAATAAATTTTACAAAAGCAGAGTTCAAAACTATTTTCTTCAAAATAGGGGAACCAGGAGTATTTTTATCCAGGTCGTGTACACGTACTCCCAAACGTCAACTGATTCTAACAAATTAGTGTGCAGTTCCTAAGTGTGAGTGGGAACGTTCAGGTCTTTGATAAAGTGCCCTCACACACCCCGAGGGATGTCATGCTTCATCATTAGGCTTGCACCTCATAGGGCCGGCGCTGCAATGCCCGACTGGCACCCGCGAAGGGGCTCTTTAGCGGAGTTCTTTTGGTGATGAAGCCGTAAGGTGCATGTGGGTGTGTGGACTAGGTAGTTCAGTGAGTGTAGGTGATGTTAAAATAGGTTTAAGGCAGCCCTATGGTCTAAACTTTATTCCAGGGGTGCACAAACCTAACTAAAAACTAACAGCCCTAATTGGATGCAATGGTCCTAGAGGGCGTATGTGGTGTGGGAGGTCATGTTTCTTGCCTTGGGCAGCACCTAATGGGTCTAATGGAAATTCATCAGGACCAAGTGTAATTTTAGAGAATTTTTCAACGCTGACACTACCGCAATGAAGGTTTGGACGCAATGGAGTAGTAACCAGCTTTGCAAGTAAACATCAGGTCCGATTGACCTGGTGTGGTGAGACCTGAAAGAAAATGATAATAAAAAAGAGTTTTAAAACATGAGGCTGAGCCTCGCGGTGCTAAATAGTATCAGAAAGGTGAACCCAATATAGGTCAAGCTGTGGTGGCATCCTTATTGCCCAAGGGGGGAAAAAAAGGAATAATTTCTATCCCATGTGTTGTGTCATCTTATGATACTATCTCCAAAATGACGTGTGTTTTTTTCTATTGAAGTACAGCTATAAATTAATTAAATATCGGTATGTGTGAGTAGTCCGTAGTGCTCATAGCGGTATCTGCTACTGTTGTCCGTGTCATTTGACAGTGCTCAAGCTGCTCGAATTGAGACCTCATTAGGGAGTGAGTCCCAGAGACGCTGTGCGTGCAAAAACCTCCCATCATTCATTCGTGGAGTAATCACACAGATATATATGAAATAAGAAAGATAAACATCGACGTTGGGTGAAGGCAACTAAATCGTTGCAATATATGTACTGACTTGTCCCAGTGCAATTAACGGGGGTAGCCACTTGACCCGTAATTTTTGCAGTGAGCAAGTGTACACATATAAATATGCCCGCTGTTTTGTGAGATCAGCGCTGAATTACCAGCAGATTGGCGTGATAGTGGCACCAAGGTAGTGAAGATAAAAACATATGCACGTTATTGGCGATGTCCCAACGGACTGTGGACAGATACCTCCCCCTTAGTTGGAAGGTCTAGGCTGACGGTAGTTCAAAACTATGTCAGTTGATTTAAGACATCTTATAAGTGCTTGTCTGCAAGACCGTATTCCGCATGTATTAAAATGCCTCTTAAGTGTCACTCTTCTTTCTTCCTTCAACTTTGGACATATACGAAGAAATGAATAATATTTTCTTCTCCTTTTTTGCATAATCGACAAGGCATCGGTTCTGTGGTACGCAGCCATGGCATTGCGTAAAATGATTCTGGGAAAAGGCCAAATCATGCTTTAAATTTTTTTTTTATTATTTATAGACCAAGGAGTTTTTAAGTAGGATTGTGGTTTGGCCGATTTGTACTCATTCATGAGTGTCCATGCATGTGATCTTTTTGCAAGGGATTCTTTATCTTTATGCATCAATAGTTGTTTTGTTATTTTATTAATAGTCTTTTTAAAAGATTCTGTCTTTATAGGCATATCCCAAATAGCATGTGCTTAGTATTCGTCTAAGGCAGCTTGTAATAACAGGCGGTATATTTGGTTCATGTTGTCTGTTTTTATTCTTATCCACACTTTTATGAATTGGCCTTTCCTAGCAATAAGCTGGTTCGATAGCCCAAATTCTAATCTAATTTGGGCGAGTGATGCATTGTGTGGCAGCTGGAAAAGTAACTTGAAGGTTTTGGTCAAGGCATTATTTATGGTTATAGAGTCCTTTCCGCACAGTGCTTCACTACCATATGTTATACTTGGCAATACTTTTGCATTTATCACTTTTAAAAGTGGGAGAGAACTAGGTCCCTCTAGGGACTTCTGCAAGGATTGAAATGCAGTCAATAGGATATTACTCCTCCATTGCAGACCAATCGTGTTTGGTTGGAATGATCCTTTATCATCACAAAGTACTCCCAGGTATTTTTATGTTCTAGAAGACAATTTTGGAGGTACCACTTGTACTTTGTCAATATGTTATTGTTGACTTCCATTACTTTGGTCTTGGTGTCATTTATAATCATGCCGTTTGCCAAGGAATAATTTGATATACTATTTAACAGACGTTGTTGCCCTATCTTTGTTCGACTTAATAGGATAACATCATCCGCATATAATAAGTTTGATATGTGACTTCTGGCTAATTTAGGAGGGTAAGTGTTCACCTCGTCCATAGCATGTGTTAGGTCTGATAAAAACAATTTAAAAAGGCATGGGGCAAGTTCGCACCCTAGTTTTAAGGCCCGAGGAGGTTGCAATTTTTCTTGATACGCATGAGCAATCACCTAATTGTACTCTGACTTAGGTGTTGGAGTATAATAGTTGAATCGGTTTCAGAAGGAATGATGGCATTCCTTGCTTCTTCAACTGTTCCCAGAGTAACTGCCTGTGCACACAGTCAAAGGCTGATTTAAAATCCACGAAACACAGATATAATGGTTGCGTCTTTGCTATGTATTTGTCTATTAGTACTGAGAGGACTAATATATTTATCGCAGTCCCCAGCCCTTGCATAAAAACGTATTGATTAGGCGGGATTATCTGCTTCTCAGTTTCCCATGTAGATAGCCTTGACAGTAGGACTCCTGCAAAAAGTTTGCCATCTGTGTCTTGTAATGTGATTAATCAATAATTGCCTTGCTGTGCCCAGTTTCCACTTTTGTATATAGGTGATAATAATGAGCCCGTCCATGTCTCTGGAATTACTGATGATTCAGCTGCTTTCTTAAATACTCTTGTAAGATATTCTGCCCAAAGAGCAGGGTTTTCTTTGTATAAAGTAACTGGAATCCGGTTTGGGCCCGGGGCTCCATCTTTTTGTTTTCGAATTAGTTTACATACTTGATCTTCAGTTATAACTGATTCGTTTTCAAAATTCTTTTTTTCCGTTCCTATATAGTTACGTGTATTTTCCTTTTGTATAACTTCCAGATTACTATTCGAGTGCGTTGTTAAAAATCCTATCCAGACAGCTTCAGCTTCGATTCATTGTGTGTTTTGACCTCATTATATGCGCCAATAGTTCAATAATTAATGCAAATATCAAAGGAGACAGAGGAAAGCCTTCTACCGGTCCACTGGCCACCTTTCATCCGTCAGATTTCTTTCTCTCAGGGACTAAACGTCCAATTTACCATATATTGTTGCTTTCCTCATAACTGTGGGGGTATTCTGGTCACCCAAGAAACCTCTCTGGTCTGTATGCACCAGTTCCTGCGCTGCCTCCGCTAGGCGATTCACCAATATTTTATTATCTACATTAATTATTGATATAGAGCAGTAAGATTCACACTACAGTGGGTCATTGTCTCCCTTGGGGAAGGCTACCACTATTGCTTCCTGAGTTCTTCTGAGAGCTTCCTTTCTCGGGCAGCTTTGTTGTTCATTTCTAGTGGGGGTGAGGAGGGTATAGGGTTTATGTACTTCTTATAGAAATTAGCCTGAAGGACATCATTTACTGACATTTTGCCAGTTCACACTTGGGGGCCGATTCCGATCTCGGCCGGTAGGGCACCGAATCGGATTCGGCTTAACCGGATCCGATTCGGAGCCCTCTTTCCCGACCGAATCGTACGTGCGTCCGGGCGAGCGAGCACGATGCGAGTGCACGCGAAATCGCCGACCGACTCGTCACGCGGGTCCGAACCGCTCCGACCGACTCGCACGGACACGACTCTCACCGCGCAATGGAGACGCTCCTCGGCCGGGCAAGTACGATGCGCGCCCGAGCAGTCCGACCGACTCGCGCCGTCCGGCTCCAAAGGGCAGTCGGAGCCGGACTTTGGGGTCCGTGTCGGACCCCCTGTACGCGTAGAGCCGCGCGAAGTCGCACACGGGGGGACCCATGGGTCCCCCCTACCTGTGCATGTACGGCACGATTCGCATCGACGCGTACCCGCTGTAGGGGGCGCCCTTGTTCGCCTCGCACCGCTCCCATTGACTTCAATGGGAGTCCGACCGAATCGAGTCCGATTGCATGCGTACACATCGTACTCGTTCGGTCGGGCTGCCAGAGTCCGATTCGGTCGGAAATCTCTCCGGGTCCGGCTCGGTCGGAGTGATTTCCGGCCTGAATCGGAATTGGCCCCTTGGTGTCTTGCCCACCTTATATTATCTACATATAGAGTGTTGAGCTTGTCCTTTAATTCCACCCTTAACATGGGTGGAATTAAAATTTGCCACGTTCAGTACACACTCTATTGTTTGTTCATCAATTTCTATTTCTTGGCAATAAAGAGATCATAGAATTCTTTAAATGTGCTATTAATTGCCACTAACCTGTTGTGTCTCTTGTTGACACTATTTCTCTATTCCCTTTTTCCCTGTTCACCAGCCAAGCTAGTAAATGCTCCTCTTTATTTCCATGTTTCTCTTGTTCAATATACAGTCTATATTCATGCTTCCCCAACCTTTCCCTTGCCTCTTCTAAATCGTCAGTCTTCCTGAGCCTAAGAACGGGCTCTCCATAGCTATTTTAAAATTCCCATAATTTTCCTTTCCAACGTACTCCTGCATCAGTGTTTTTCGTATCATGTATGAATCACTTATAGACAATTCAAGGATAATGATGCCGGAGGTCAACATTTTAAATTGGTGATCAATATTAAACTGCCTTAATTAGTTTGCGCAGATGGTGTTACATTATTAAGTCAGACTCTTATGTCCCTAAGATACTACTGAAAATACTGCTGAATGCCTTGCATACTCTGATGCTGACAAATGTGGTCTTCGCTGGCAAAAAAGAGCAGAAACATAACAGCTGTGGTAAATGTGATTTGATCTTACGCAGTCAGAGGTGCCTGGTCCCAGTTCTACACTGTGTGGACTCCCTCCTTCATTCATTTGCCTTTCCTTTTTTTAATTAAGAAGGCAAAAGGCCAGTGAACAATCTTTATTCATCTCAATATTTACCAACTGCATTATTGATACACAAATAGATTCTTAATTTCCTCAAAAAATAAATATGTATCATAAATACAATTAAGAAAACAAGCTAACAAAATCAAAAAAGAAAGATCAATTCAATTTGCTAATAAATTGATCACATAAAAATTCAAAACTCTTGCTTGTACCTCTCATAGCCACAATTTTCTCTGTTGCATTACATTATTATTTTAGTAAACCATTCGGAAAAGAGAGGGGCCTACTGAGATTTCCAGTAAAATGTAATCAAGGATCTTATCACTAATATGCAAACTAAGACTAAACCGTTGATTCGCTGGGGGAATGGGATATGCATAGCCGGAGAGTGGTAAAAATGGATCACATGCAATGGAATCCCATCATTTAGATTCTCCTCCTATGCAAATTTCCACCCAATGTGTAATCCTGTTTAGACAGAATGCAGACAATTAGCTTCAGACTCTGGAATATATCTAACACACTTTTCTATCGATTTTATTTAAAAATGCAGCTTTCCATAAATAAACCAAGCTAGTGTAAAATTACATACATCTGAAATTCACCAAATGAATAGCATCAAAGTTTAGCTCATCAATCTTTCTCCAATTTTCAAAAGTTTAAACAGTTCAAGTTTATTTTTCCAATTTCTGAGCTATCTTGGAAAATTAAATGAAGAGTATATTCCCTAATAGAATTTTAGACCATTTACGCAATACCTGCTCTTGATTGTTTTCTACTAGATGATGAACCACGCCTTCTGCCACAGAATAGTATATGAGTCCACCCTAGCTAACAATGTCACTGTTCTTGTTAGAGCCACTAAAGGTTTCAGTAATTTAAAACTGAGCTAAACTCCTGTTAACTTTGGCACAAAGCAGACAGGCTTAACCTAAAGAAATGTGTAGAGCATTTAGAAATACCAAAACAGTTAAAATGTCAAAAACACAGCACAGTAAAAATCTGATGGAAATTCATAAACAAAGGGAATATTTTAATGGGCAACATGACACCAAAATGAGAAAAATCCAATAAGGGGAACTCAAGATGTAAATGTTTTAAGTTTTAAATTAAAATAGCACCAGCCATGGGCAACGGGTCACACTAGACAGTTACAAAGGCAAGTTCTAAGGCCGACCGCAAAGGAGCATGCATTGGATACAAGGAGCAGGTTGATTGAGGTCAAAAAATTACATTTAGACTTACAAACTAATGAGAAAAGTTGTAGTTGACAAGGCAAGTAGGAACCTGGATTTGAAGTGTGGGATTAACAATGGCGGGTTGCTAAAGCACCTGGACAGTAGCAGCCCGTGGTGGGAGTGCTGCCGGGCGGTGACGCGGGGCGGGGGAGAGGCAGGGTGGGGGGTAGTAAACTACGGAATACGGCTGCACAGAGGTAAGTAAACAAACAAATAAATCAAACGAATTTCGTTGCGCGCGCTGCATCGCAGGTGGCTTTTTCCTGAAGAAGGCATTTTTATGCCGAAAGGCGCGTAGAAACCACCCGGGAGCTGAAGTCGCTTCATGACACAGATACACACTTGTGTACCAAAAAGCCTACATACAAGGCTCATCTACAGAAAACGTTTAAGACAAATCATTTGTGTCATAAAGATAAAAACGATATTAGAACATACATAAAATATTTAGCTTGATGAATTTCAAAATGTATTCACTATACTTGTATATGTACATATTTTCTGATTGTTCAGTTGGAATGCTGATATGGATGTGGTGTATATGTGGTTTTCTTCATTTTTAATGTTTGAACAAGGAAAACTTTATTATCAATAAATAACTATTTTTGTACCATCTTACGCATATTGGTTTGTGTCTCTCCTGATATTTAACTTGTTTTTGTTATTATTATTGCTGAAGTTGCCCTAGAGATTTACAGTATGGAAAAATGGGGAAGGCGGCATCTGCATTGTGCCCCAGGAACTGTGGAAATATAGGTACATTTTTCAATATTATCTGGGAGTGCCCGGCCATTCAACATTATTGGGAAGCGGTCATCCGCTGTTTAAACAATGTCTGTGGAGGTGAGGAGGGAGCCTCTGCAAAATGGTTCCTTCTGAACATCTGGGCGGCCACTATGGATGACGTTGGGTTTGATGATTGCCAAATGCAATAGAGCATGTTTATGTAGGGCGAGTCGATCCCCACAAATGGATGCCTGGAAACAGGACATGGACTGGTGTATGTTAGCAGAAAGGGTCCTCTACAAAGGCACGGGTTGCCCGCATAAATGGATGAAGATCTGGGGAAAATGGAATGATTATTGAGGAGGTATACATGCCCCCGTTGTCACTACCAATGGTGATGCAGAATGGCTGAGACATGCTGGACTGGGGGCTGTCCAGTGAGGCTGGGGCCTGAGGGGGGGAGGTTGCGGAGGATCAGGGTTTGTGGGAACTGTATGTCGATGTGATGATGTTTCTGTGCTACATAACATTTCATTTGTAGAACTGTGTTACTTTTCACATTTGTACCGTAAAAGTAATAAAAAGATTTTGGAAAGAAATTATAGTGATGACGTATTGGTTTTTGGAGCTACCCAAAAAGAGCACACTAAGGCTCTCACTCGAGTATGTCGTTTACTGGCTGATGCAGGTTTGACTTCAAATGCAGATAAATGTGAATTCCATAAGACAATGTTAAAATTCTTTGGCCATATCTTTTCTGATGGGGGTATGACACCTGATCCTGCTAAAGTACAAGCGCTTTTAAATGCTGATCCCCTACAAGATGTTTCAATGGTACATTCATTTATTAGCATGTTCAGCTTCTGTTCTAGCTATATATGAGACTTTGCCACTGTAAGTGCTCTATTGAGAGAGTTGACGAAAAATAATTTTAGATTTCAGTGGGTACATGAATATGGGAACAGTTTTAAGACAATCAAACAAGCCATTGAGAATGCTACTGAAATGGCTCATTTCAATTCAGAGGTTGTTGTTAACACTAGCCCATTTGGGTTAGGTGCTATCCTTGCACAGTGGACACCGAATGCTTGAAGGCTTATTGTGGCGTATGCAAGTAGGAGTTCGTCCCAACCAGATCGTGCTTACTCACAACCTGAAAAAGAAAGCTTAGCTGTGGTATGAGCGTGTGAACACTTTCATGTATTTCTGCACGGAAAGCCTTTTACCCTGGTGACTCATCACCAAGCTTTACTAACAATATTTAGCAATCCAAAGGCCAAGATGCCTCCTCACATTGAACGCTGGGGACTACGGCTACAAGAGTACAATTACAACATTTTGCATTGTCCAGGAAAGGATCAGAACCCTGCTGACTACTTTTCCAGAGTGCCCATTCAAGGTTCTGGCACTCCATCCAAGTCAGCTGAATCTTATATCAACTTCATTGTAAGATCAAACATACCAGCTGCCATTTCGTTAGCCCAGATTATCACTGCCATGAGCCATGATAGTTACGTGCTAAAGTCAAAAGATATAAGTACACTACAGTCATGGAACCAGCACACTCGACCTCTCACCAGTGAGGGTGAATATCAAAACTGCAGAAATGTCAAAGAGGAACTGTTTATAACTCAAGAGTGAGTTATATTGTGAGGGTCAACAATCTGGATTCCAGAGAGTCTGCAGCATAAAATGATTGAAGTGGCCCACAAAGGACATGGGGGAAACATTGCTACAAAATGAGCTCTCTGAGATCGAGTCTGGTTTCCATATCTCGATGACCGAATTGAGAAGGAAATAAAGGCCTGTCATCTCCGCAACTGGTTACCTCCAAAAGTTACTCAATACACCCTAAACATATCAGAACTCCCGAAGAATTCCTGGGAGAGAATAGCCACTGTCGGTTTAGGTCCACTCAACAACGGACATCACCTGATGATGATTGTGGACGAATACTCATGATTTCCATCAATTGAGGCTCTCTCATTCACCACTCAAGAACGAGTCATTGAGAGACTGGATGGCATCTTTGTGAAATGGAGTGTTCCAGCCATTCTAAAATCTGACAATGGCCCGCCTTTTAATAGTCGGGAGTTCAAAGACTTCGTAGAGCATTTGAGTATACACCAACAAATAGCACTCCTCTTTGGCTGCAGGTCAATGGACTGGTTGAGAGATTCAGGAGAACGCTAAAGAAAGCCGTGCAATGTGCTACACTTGAGAAGCTCAATTTACAAACTGTCTTAAACTCTAAATTGAGAGCCTACCATTCAACACCTCACTCGACCACCGGTGAAAATCCGGCAACATCGATGTTCAGGAGAGCAATGACAAACAAGATAACTCATTGGACCAATCCAAGAGAAAGAAATGAGAATGCAACTTATAGGAAGGACTTGGTTCAGAAACAAAAGATGAAGACATATGCTGACCGAAGACAAAATGTGAAAAACATCGTCTTCCAAAGAGGAGACAGAGTGCTTGCATGTCAGACGCGGAAAATAAAATCTGGTGCTCCTGTTAATGCAGAACCTTTTCAAGCGGTGTCGACCAAAGGACACATGATGACTGACCAGTGCCCTGGGAAGTCTATAACCAGAGACTCTTATCACTTTCGACGTTTGATTAATCGTTCACCAGATCTCCATGGTAAAGGAGGGACTGATTTTGAAGCACCAGTGACTGCTGCTGCCTTTTCACCATTACAGCAGATCTTGGATCATGATGGTGGCAGGTCTTAACTTCACACAATACGTTCAGGTCGAACAATTACAGCACCAAAGAGATTAATTGAAGAGATTTAAATTTATATATGTGTATATATTTTGTAAAATTGGTGAGTTTTCCTTTAACAGAGGAAGAGATGTAGTGTCTTGGGAGTTAACAATAACGGAACCCTTTTGGCTCCTGGTGAACTTTGTAGAGCTGTGACTTAATGGATAGAGTTTATTGCAGTGAAGGTTGCTTTAGAGTGTTGGGTTCGCAGTTAAACGCAGACGAATAATGAAGTGTAATATGTGTGTTGTGTAGTCATTGGCGGGTACTACGGCTGGGAAGACACTAAAAGGAGTGCACTCCAACACCAGCCAATTGTTCCAGTACCTCAGGAATAGTAAGCTACCAGCAGGATCCATGGCAGGTCCATTTGAAAATGATCATCTAAGTTCTTTCAGAAAAGCAAGCTTCTTGAAGCTTTTGTGTCCCTGTAGCTTAACAGGTAAGCCCACTGACCCTTGGAGTCCTCTTCTTGGTCCGGGGTACAAGAGGAAGCTAATCGAGACATTTCTCCTTACAGGTCTCAACAGCAGGTGCAGTCGTTCTTCTATCTTCCACAGGTCCAGTAGTGTTCTGAAGAGGGTGCCCTGTGGTGCCACATCTATACCTGACACTAAGCTGTGAGTGGGGTTGACTAATGACCCCTCCCTAACCAATACGGAATAGTTCCCTGGGGTAACCCTACCCAAGTTTACTGCAGATACTGCATGCCTTACTGCAAACAATCCCACAGTGCTCCTCCCTACCCATAAAACCAAGATGACGGATCCTTCCTTCCCATATGCAGAGCTCCTGTGCCCACCCTAGAGGTGTGGCCAGGGAAATGAGCAAATCCTCCCCTGTGGTCACCCAGAACCGATTTTGAGGGCTGCTCCTCTCCCACTATGATTAGCGCTTAGCTGGCTACTTAGACAAAAGGGAGGCGGGACCAGGTGTGAGCTACATTTGCCAGTGATACAGTAGCTATCCTTTGCAAATATGCAAGGAGCTGGGCAGAGCCCCCCAGGCTTTGCAGGGGAAGGCCACCCTCTCCCCAAACTCAAGCTCTTTGTCTCATCTCTGACAGCCAAGTCACACATAAACAAGGGGTATTCAGTTGCTGGATGGCAGTTAGAATTTCTGGTAAATTGGCTTCTAAATGCTTTTAGGCAGGGTAAAGGTGACGTTTAAAAGTACCTTTGTGAAATATGTGTTACAAATCGGACTTTTCCAATGAATTGGAGCCGTAATAAATATTTTTAAAAGTCCAAGAAGTAACTTTTTATCTGGTTCCTAGGCAAAGTTAAGCTTATTTAATTTACACATGAACTCCCAATGCTTTCCTATAGAACTGCTACAGTGAAAATTGTTTTTTATTCCTTCTTCTTTTTGAGGATATGGTTTACTTTAAACTTTTTCATGTCATATGCTTAATTTCCAGATCCCCTGCCTGATGGGCACTTAAGGCTGGCTTAGTGGTGACTTATTGATATTCAAAAGAAGGGTTTAGGCTTGCCAAAAGGGATTTCGACAGGTCAAATTGTCAGTTTAAACCTGCACAGCCAGGCAACTGGTGGCAGACCTGCAGTCATGTTTTGCATTGCCACTTTACTGGTGGCACAATATGTACTGCACTCCACTAGTGACATTTAACTTACAGGCCCTGTGTACACTTAGTAACATATACTAAGGACTTATAGGTAAGTTAAATATGGTAATCATGAGTATAGACTAATTTGACATGTTTTAGGGATCAGAGAACATGCACTGGGGCCTTTTTAGCAGAGTTCCAGTACCCAGAGTCAACATACACAGCATCGGTCCATACAAATAGGGTGACTATGCCAAAAAGAGGAATTTTCTTATAACCACCAAAGCCCTGTTCCCCAATTCTGGAATGTCTCTTCAATTACTGACCATCACGTCCATCCTGTTTTTAGGCAAGAACAATTATCTTAACATTGCCATGTTTCCTCAATCTGTCAGTTCTATGCCTGAAAGCAGACTCAAGTTGTATTCCACAGGATTTTAAAACACTTTAAGATTCAAAAATCTAAAACTATGACAGACATCATTCTGATTTTGTTGCAGAATATATGCTTAGCTGTAGCTTGGGGGCCTTATTTCTCCCAACGTTAAATGTGGAAACATAGTGGCTATTTCTGGCTAAAATTGCCATACAAAATTCATGGAGACACGGAGAATTAAGTATTAAAAAGAAGTAGCAATGACATTTTGATGAGGGCAACCCACCCTATTATTGATAATAAGAAAGTTGCCCAGAGTGTAAGTAGAGATTTAGCTTTTTCATAACTGGTGCAAACTTTAAGTTGTACAAATCTATTAAAGCTGGTAAGAAAAGAATACAATGTATATTTTTGGCTTATTTATATGCACTATCTGTAAAACTGGACTTAATATCAGCTGTTAAACAATAGTCTCTCAGCTTTGGCATGAATAATCTTGCATCCTCCTAATTCCTCATAGCTGGTGAAAGATCTTGAGGTGATGTTTATGTTAGAATACTCGAGTTTAAGAAATAAGATATTGTCTGAATATAATTTTAGTTTGGATATTAATTAAAAGGGAATAATGTTTGCATTTTCTCTTTTAGAGATAGCAAAATACAAACAAGTGAATAATACAGGTGAAAAGGGACATCTCTGTTCTTCTTCTCATTTAAACTTTACTGAATGTTGCATTAACCACAATCCTAGCTTATGCTACCTAATACAGATTGTGTATTGATCTTGTGAGCTGGGATGGAAATTCAGATCGGCTAAGAATGCAAAAAGAAAAACTATCATAGCCCGGGAGGTCAAATGCTTTCTCTGCATCAATCACCATATTTATTGCCAGGATACGTGTCTGTGTAAAAACATCCATTGATTTTGTGTTAACTATCTGCTATTATACCATTTTGATCAACATGGATCATTTGTTTATTCGTTTAGCCAATAATATTGCTATTATTTTATAGGTTCCATGAAGAAGTGTAATTGGGAATTATGAATTAGGATCTTCAGGATTTTAACCAGGCTTTAAAAAAAATCAATATTATGCCTTTTTCAAAGAAGTCAGGGATTCTCCCACCCTTTAGAATATTATTTGCCACCTCCATTACGTTCTTAGATATGTGGCCTGAAAATATGTTATAAAACATAGCTGATATACCATTGCTTCCTGTTGCCGTACCATTAGGGAGGTTCCTAATTACCTCTAAAACCTTCCATTAGAGAAGGTTCGACAAGGTGTGTGGTGAGCTCAAAATCTAACTTTGATATTAGAAGTTTTTCCAAGAAGATCTCCAGTTGATCTAAATCTATCTTCCGCCGTTTGGAAGAAATATTTTTAGAATAGTAGTCTACCATTATTTCTTGTAGCTCTGCTTGGCTAACTGTATTGCATTTTGTGATTGGATAAAGTACTTTTTTTTTATTATTCTTTGTTTTCTCTCTAGATTCCTAGGCTAGAAATTCCACTGCAAACTCACTCTCCCCAAAAATGCACTGTAGATCAGTATTATCATTTAATTGCACTTCTTTGTACCAAAAGGCTTTTATATTTTTTCTAGCCACTTGCCGTACTTGTGTACTACCTGATGGACTGAAAGGATGTGCGGTTGAGAAAGCCATACCTTTGTTTCTCCATCTTCAATTATGGCCTCTTTTCTATTTGCTTCTTCGTAAGTAATAATCTCAGCACGTAACGACTCTTCAAAAGTGTTCCATACTAGTGCAAGATCACCTGACCCTGTATTCCTGTCAAAAGAATGCTTATAAAAATAGTGTATTTTGTCCAACACTTATTTTCCAGTGGTAGCTTATTAAATATCTACCTTCTACTTTGAATAGGTATGAGTGGTATTATAATATATATTTCAATTGAGGCATGATCTGAGAGACCATTGGGAATGATTGCTTGTTTGTTATTCTGTAAATTGTCGGAAAGAAGGAAAAATTCTAACCGGACAGGCACATGTCCTCATTTTTCTCTGAAAATTCTTTCCTCCAAAGATCTTATTAATGTACACATCTTGGAAATTTAGAGAATAATTTTGCTGTAAACCATGTTTTTGCTTGCATTTCAGCCAGGCGGAATCAATCATTGGGTTCTTGATGAAGTTGAAATCGCCTCCAACAATTATTGTGCCTTTTAGAGGGACCCACGAGAAATTCTTAAAGAAGGTGGGATCATCTTCTGTGGGTACACAGACATTTATAATTATTACATAACTAGTATTGATTGAGAAACTTATCCAGACCCTCTGTCCTCCAGGATCTGCCTCCTGAGTATATATATTTATATCTATATTTTTGGAGAAAGGTATTTCAAGTCCCAGCACGATGCAGTGACGAACTATAAAATGTATATTGTGCCCAAGTTTTAACCCTAAATGGGGCTACAGAAATATGTATCTCTTGTAATAAGATCATGCCCGGTTTGTGTATAATAGCCTATGATTCTATCACCTTCCTTTTGCTGGGAATGTTCTAGCCTTTTGCATTGAAAGAAAAAAACTGAAAGATAATTTCCTCCATGTATGTTTCTTGTAGTCTGATCACCTGAATCTTTAGAAATAAAGTGTTTACATACATATTTCTATAATGTGACATATAATGTGCCTGTGCGATACATGTAGAGTGTATATCTGTGCGATACATGTAGAGTGTATAAGTGCTGTGTGCTTGGATAGAAATATTTTTTTTCCTGAAAAGTGGAATGAAGAGTGTTTGCATGAGGAAGTAGTATAGTAAGTAGAGTGTTCTCTGGCATTATTACCCTTCTATAGTTTCGAATACAAAGTGCACATGTGGCATTTTGTGCGCTTATTGTCTGGAACCCACATCAGCACACACAATTACTTACTTTTTAGGCTGACTAACCAGCATCCCGACCTTCGGGCACTGTCTATTCAATCCTGTCAATCAAATCTCATGACAACAACTGAGAAAATACTAGGAACACCAAACCTATTTTACATTTTGTAGTAAGTCTTTTCCTTATTATACATCCTATAAGAAGGACAGTTCTGGTTATTGAAGACATTTTGTTTGGATTGCTGATAAATCTGCACCAGTGATCCCACTCTAATACGTTATGGTATAAGGAATTTAACATCCCTTCATCATCTGGCAGACTCAAAAGACATATTAGAGAGTACTTGAAAATATTTCTTTTTTCAGTTTTGATGGAGCGAATCCTAGTAGCCTATTGTAGGATTTGTACTTTGATACAAAAATCTGCAAAGTTTGATATGATCATGAGGAGCTACCTGGAAATTCATGCCTGGTCTGTTGGGACCCTGAGTGCACATAATTGTCAAATTCCCCTTATTGTCACATAACATTTATTTTTTAATCCTAATTGATCTAGCAGCTCCCATTCAGAAACAGACTTGGTTGCTTGCTATGGAATCCCTTCAAAACAGAGATTTGAATGACACAATCAATTTTCCAGATCTTCCTGCTTAACTCTAATTTTCATCAACTTTTTATCATTATTTCATTTGTCTTAGTCATGGCTGCCAGAATGTCTTTTAAATTGGAGATCCTTTGGTTCGTGTGATCTAAATTTTCCATTTTGGGGATTGATCCTTTTGTTGACCTCAACAAAGCTCTCTTTAATGATTTGACTGAATTTTCCGGTGACAGCTTTAATTCTAGAATCTCCTGCAGGTTGCTAATAAGCAAGTCTACTAAAGCCCCTTTTGGTAATCCTTTAGACTGACAAATGGTTGTCATATTTTGACCCAAGTTCATCTTTTTGTTGATTGCCTGCAAAGTGAAGCTAGATGTACTTCCTTTTATTTCTGCTTCATAGTTTGATCATCTACTCTGAAGAGTAAACCAGCTGAATCAAGTGTAGCATCTGGACCATCATTCACTTTAACTTCTCTAATTGTGCCTTGTTGGGGCTCTGCATTTACATCACGCCTACAGTGCCTTTTTATGAATAGGAGATAGGTATTTTTCATTTTGCCCTTGTTCAGCACAGGGATCCTTTAATGTCAGTTGATAGATTTGGAAATAGATCATCCTCTGTGGACATTTTAGCATCGGCTGCTTCATAGGTTTTACATTTTGCAGAAAAAATCACTTGTTACTGTTGCTTGTTCCTGGTCAGGGATGGAGTCTCGCTGAAGGGTCTATCTGTTGACTCATGTTATGTTACAGCGTATTTATGGAGTGCTCGTACACCAAAAAGGTTTCATGGCGCTAAAGTCTAGAAGCAGAAGAGACCCAAAACTTAGCCATAAGCCTGTCTGAAGAGCCAGGTTTTTACAGAGTCCTGAAACTCGCATAAGAAGTTGTAGGTCAAATGTGTGGGGGAATAGAATTCCAAACCTTTGGAGCAATCACAGCAAAACTAGTACCACCCAATCTCTTTCCGTAAAATGTAGAGACCTCTAATAGATTTTGGTGGGCTGATCTAAGGTTACGTTTAGGAATGAAGCTCCATATTCTAGAGGTCACATATATTGGGCTTTTGCCATGCCATGATTTGAAAATAATACACCCAGCTTGAAACAGGGTCCTCTGAGCCACCGGAAGCCACTGTAAGTTTACCATCAGAGGTTTCATGTGCAGTGTCTAGGTTGGCGCAAAACCAGCCTAGCTGCCCGATTTTGAACAAGCTGCAGCCTATGACTCAGTCATTGCCTGACTCAGTCCCTGCCTGGAGTCCTTTGGTTGAATTAAGTCCGCCTTGGACCTGATGAATTCAGTATTAAAGGCCTGTGCCAGATATTCAACTGATCTTTTGTGATTGGAGGTAAACCTCTCCCTCCTGGTGGTGGTTTGATGACCTAATTGGTGAACTCATAGCAATTCCTTAGCTGGTAATTTATTAATTTAACGTTTGGGGAGGGGGCATTTGTACAGCTTGGAAGAAGTCTGCTGATGGGAGACGTGCATTGCCACCTTCATTATCGCATGGGAACTGGCCCTCTGCTTTTAAAACAATTCTAACGTTGTTTAAGAATTTTTTGAAGCCACAGTTTTTCTTTTTGTCTGAGTTCATCACCCCTTTGCCTCCAGCCTGATTTTAGAACTATTTTGGTTTTCCACCATCACTGAAGTCGGAGGAGATTGCACTTTTGTCTTTTCTGGATGCTTTTGCATGTAAGGGGGTCGGCTTAATTGAGCCAATGTCGGTTTGTTACTTTTGTTGATGTTTATGCCTCACAGAGAAGGAACTTTTACAAAGTTTTATGTATTTGATCAATAAAAGAATAAAATTACAAAAAGTATATCCCCATTCGTCTTAATGCTTTCACATCAAGAACAACGCTTGGAAATCTTAAGTTATGAAAATATACAGTGTCATTATTCAAATATTAATAATATGTAACCCAGTATGCAATTTACAACACCATCTAATATCCTCCGCTAATATGCTTCAGCACTTCTTAAATACTGAAACCTTGTTTAAACAAAAAACACAGCAGTCTGTGTATTTCAAATACAGTTTCCTGAATAACCTACTTGACCTTAAGACAACATTTTGGTGCATGCAAAATCGTAGCCATAAAAATAGAATGAATGGCTTACTGCAGTTCGATTCATCTTCACTAAACTTGCAGTCAGGTACCCCATCACATCGCAGCAGGGATGGGATGCATTCAGTGTCACACTGATACTCATTGCCGTGGCACATCCAGGTAGGACTGGTACTGGGCATCTCAGATGGGCAATTCAGTTCATCTGTTCCGTCAATACAGTCGACCTCCCCATTACACTGCGATGACCAGGCCACACACTGTGATGTGTATATACAAGCGAAATGCTCGGAGCTGCACGCGGAGGGCTGGGGCAGCAATGGTCCTGTGAAAAAGAAACTGTGGTTATACGTTTTCCATACTATCTCATTGCTAGAAAAAATATACATGTATCATATAAGTATGGATTACGCATGGATCGCAGTTGCAAGAGGTGCAGAATTCACTGCAACAAATGCTTTCCGAGTGTTCTAAATAATCACTCCAAGACAGTGGCGGCTCCTCCTGCAAACCTGCAACCAGCAAAAGCAACATGTTAATGTTAGGGGGAAAAGCGACTTGTACGCGCTTCATTATCAAGGTAGATGCTACGAAAGAATAAACGTAGCGGGTTGATAAATTAAGTTTGTCAAATTATTTTTTTAAATGCTGTAGAATGGGAAAGAATATTGGATAGAAATGGATATGGCTACCATCTATTTTGCACTGGGATGCATTTAAAACATTTCGAGTTTGGAACTTAATAGAAACGCGATTAACATAAAAAATCATATTTTGGCAAACTTTGCTAAATCTTTAATTGTACTAAAAACACGGGTGCCAGTTAACAGATAGTTATGCATTACAGCATAGCTTATACACTCAAATTGCCTTTTTTCAAAAGTGTATATCTTTTCTGTTGGATTTATTCACACAAACATTTTGTGTGAGATAATCTACTCTCCGGGTTTAAAGAGAGCACAAGTCTGCATTCAAGGGGAAGGTAGGAATGCAGTGACAGCTTGAACACCTGCATACACTTACATATTTGTAGGTGTTCTCAATGGCTCCAGTCTCACACTGGAAAAAGTTGGAGATCTAAATATTTTCCGCATCACGAAAATAAAAACATTTTATCAATGTAATAGCACTTTGTACAATTGCACACAAAGAGGTATCTCTGGATAATTGCAGTTGCAAATTCTCAATCATTTCCAGGAATATGCTTCAAAACCTGTAAATGATGCAAAGACTGATACATAACCACTGCAAAAATGGAGCACAACATGCAGAATCAGTCATTTAACAACCCAAATTCAGTATGTTTTGCATTTTCTCAAAATATATTTGGTCAGGTTTGACCTGGCAAGTTTTGTAAAGGGAAAACAGTAGGGAAAACAGTAGGGGTCGGTGATAAACTCTGCTCCACCGGCGGAGTTTGTGGAGTTTTGCCAACTCCACACTCCACTTTGAGCACAGAGTTTGACAAAAAGTCCGCCAACCACCGCATTGCGGAGTTTCTCTTGCGCGCAGCTCACCAACATTAAGTTGGTGAGCATGAGTGAGAAAGAACGAGTGCTTGACCACCTCACGGGGAGATTTTTCTCCACATGCGGTTGTGGCAGGTCCCTACCGCTCACTGTGAGAAAGTTGCTGCTCGCGTTGCGAAAGCTGCCTCTTAAGTTGAAAAATTACTCAAGCGGAAGAAGGAAACAGCGCCCTCTGATGCGCCTCATGGTGCAGTTCGTGCTGATTTTACAGCACGGGCAAGCTCCCGGTGCTAAAAATCAGCAGCACGATGGACCGAAATTCCACTGCTCGCGGAACTCTGCAGAATCTCACTGAATTTCTAGGTATTTTTATAAAAAAAAAATTAAAAGGCCAGGGGATAGGGTCCCCATGGTCAAAATTGGCCCGGGGAGAGGGGACCGAGTGGCTACCCTCCCCCATTCAAAATAGGGCTGGCCCCTGGGAATGGGGTCCCTGGAGCCAAAATTGGCCCTGGGATGGAGTGCCACGTGGACCTCCCCCCAAATAAATAAAAAAACACATTTTGAAAAAAACAGCAATTCACCGTAGGCCCCACCCATTTTCACCACCAGTCTGCAAACGCACCTGCTGGTGCACAACTGGTTGGGGGACAAAGTCCCCTTGGCTACAGAGGGTCCTTGGGGGGCAACAATCCCTCCTGTTCCCTCCAATATGTCCCATACACAGTGATTGACTTCGGAGGCCACGCCTCCTTTCTTCACCTCTCTGCAAATGCACTTCCTGGTGCACTGCTGGTTTAGGGATAAAGTCCCCTTAGATGCGGAGGGTCCTTGGGGGACAACAAGCCCTCCTGTTACCTCAAGTAAGTCCCATGCAGCATGATTGCAGAGAGGACTTTGGAGGCCATGCCCCCTTTTTCCACCACTCTGCAAATGCACCTTCTGGTGCACTGCTGGTTGGGGGATGACGTCCCATTGGTTCTAGAGTGTCCTTGGGGGGCCCAACAAGCCCTCCTGTTACCTCCAGTAAGTCCCACACAGTGGAATTACTGAGAGGTATTCAGAGGCCACGCCCCTTTCTCCACCACTTGGCAAATGCGCCTGCTGGCACACTGCTGGTTGGGGGATGAAGTCCTCTTGGCTCTAGAGTGTTCTTGGGGGCCAACAAGCCCTCCTGTTACCTGCAGTAAGTCCCACACAGCGGAATCGCTGAGAGGTCTTAGGAGGCCAGGCCCCCTTTCTCCACCACTCTGCAAACGCGCCTCCTGGTGCACTGCTGGTTGGGGGGTGAAGTCCTCTTGGATTCTAAGGATTCTTGGGGGCCCGAATCCCTCCGGTTACCTCCAGTATGTCCCACACAGCAGGATTCCTGAGAGTTGTTGGAGGCTCCAATACTCTGCAAACGAGACTACTAGTAAAAAAAAAACATAGAAATTTGCTTAAAAAAACCAAAGGTTACAGGGACTTTATAGTTAGGAAATAGAATTTAAAAACCTTAGAAATTCACTTAAAAAACCAAAGGTTACAGGGTTGTTATAGTTAGGAAATAGAATTAAGAAAATCTTAGAAATTAACTGAAAAAAACAAAGGTTACAGGGACATTATATTTAGGCTCAGATTATACTTGTACAAAACCAGTGAAATTCAGCAGTTATAGTTACCTGAGCTAAATATAACTTATGTCCCCATAGTGCACTGTTTATGACCTCCCGTTCATCTTTCCCTTGCTGCCACGGACATTGCTGTTCTAACCGGGGACCAGGACTACAGGACCAGGACTACAGGTCCCAGTGCACCCTGCATTTCTCCCGCCTGCCGCCAACGAGGCTCACCTGGGTCAGGAGGCCCTTTAAATCCTGAGCAGCTATCCCGCAGCGCGGGATGTTCATCTTTCCCTTGCTGCCACGGACATTGCTGTTCTAACCGGGGACCAGGACTACAGGTCCCAGTGCACCCTGCGGCTCTCCCGCCTGCCGCCAACGAGGCTCACCTGGGTCAGGAGGCCCTTTAAATCCTGAGCAGCTCTCCTGCAGCGCGGGACGTGCGTGGGCTGCCCGGGCCAAGCCAGCATCAAGGGCGGGCCCGTCCTAGCCCGTCATCGCCAGGTAGAGGAAGGGCAGGGCCACCCCCCTGACACCCGGTCACTTGGTCTGAGCTGCCGCACTTGAAGGTACTGTTTTCCCTGCTCTGGCCATTAGTACTTAAATGTATCCAATTTATGGTTTCTCCCTTTCGAGTGACTGCCTGGCCGTTATGGATAAGTTCTGAGTAGCCCGCTAGTCCCTTGTAGGTCTTTTGTTGCTTTATTAGTTTGGACTATTGTACCCTAATTATTGAACTTATTGCTTGTATTGTTGCTACTGTGATCTTGTTCACAGCTCTAGGGCAGTATGGGAAAAAGGAAAAGCGCGGAAGTCCTGGGGGGAGGAATAGTGGGGAAGGGCAAGAAGGCCAAAAGGTCGACCAAACAACCAATGCATATAAGCATCAAATGTGTTATGGGCCGTATTGACAACCTAATTAGTGATTGTGAGGAGATTTTAGCAGCACCATTGGGTTCTGACGATGGCACTACTGATGTGCAACTTATTCCCTGCTCCACTACCCCAAGTGGAGCCTTATCCATCCCAGAAATGTTTAAAAGACCACTATCTAAGGGGCCTCTGTTGACTAAACATGTGGATACATCTCATATAGTGAGAACTCATTCTCCACCTCCAAGTTCCAAATCGGATAACTCAAGCCAACTTGACTCTGCACTAGAGTGCACAAACAGATTTGCCCCTTTAATGAATCTGAATGAGGATGGACTGGTCCCTCAGTTTACAGAAGGGATAGGAGATAACCCACAAGTTGCAGCCCCTCCTCACATGTGCAAGAACTTGTGCCCGGATCAGCTCATTAGTCAGATAGTGGACCTTAAGGCCCAAACAAGAAAACTCACAGAGGAAGTCACTTCACTCAAGGGTATGATCGACATGTTAATGGAATCACTGAAATTACATATTCAAAATACATTTTGTGCCGCTGATAGACCATCCTTGCCACAGCAACCTAATTCTAGAGATTTAATTACTGCTAGTACAGACAGAATAAATAGAGATCTAAATATCAATTCGGCAGATTACCACGCATATAGCAAAAAACGATCTTCACCACCCATAGGCCCGGCCAATACACAGCCTTCAACTTACTACATCCAAGATAGGCAGCGTGGTCTAGGACCACAGAGCATGGGACCAGGAAACGCTCCCCATATGCTTTTTAAAACCAATCATCGGTTGGGATCACTGTGAAAAGAGGAACATTGCAGTCATGTGAAGCCATTGACCCACACTTTAAAACGTCAAATCTTTTTGACTAACGTTCCCAAACAACTTCCTAGCTGAATAAAAGAAGATGAACAATCTTTGATTAACAAAAGCACCCAATGGCTCAGACATGTGAGGAAGTGTAGATCTGTAATTAGGGAAGATATACTCTCTGCTAAAAGATATATATCTATAGGCCCTAATCCCGATTATGTTTGTCTCACACTGGCTAGTGCTGACATGGTGGATAATTTAGTGGCTTTTGACATTAGGACATCCCACCTGAATACAACTAAAATCAGGATGAAATATAACCCCCCAGCTTTACAGCACAACCGAAATTCCAGTAACCCTGTTCCAACATGTAGTGAAGTATCTACTTTACAAAATATAGATTGAAGTTTATGGTACATTCCTCCATCACCCCGATTAAAGGAAGCTGCACACCCAGAAGCCGCCCTAGAGCATCCACCCATTGTAGTATAGACGGTCTGAAAATAGTCAATAAGCCTCCAGGGCCAAAAGAAAGCATCCAGGAAGGTCTACACTGTTCGCTTGTACAACAAAATCCCACTCAGTCGGCATGTGCCTTGAAAGAATGTATCCAGGTTGTCCCTCATAGCCTTTTCAAACCACAGGATCTGACCAAGTTGACATACACCTCCTGGAACATTGCTGGCTTGCAATCTAAAATATCATCCATGGACTGGGCAGCATTTATAGAAGTACAGGATATATGTGCCTTCCAGGAAACATGGTCACTTAATCCAATCTACCGCTCAGGTTATTTAAACCCGCAATTGGTGGACAGAAAGGCAGACCCTCAGGAGGGCTTACCATTTGGGTTAGGCAGAGTTCCTGTTACAAGATTGAGGAAGTACAGATCGATAGTCCTGATATCATGGCAATTCTTTTACGATCAAAATACCCTCCTCATCTAATGGTGATTAATGTGTATGCGAGAGGTCTTGCGGGAGGTAGATCATCCACCACTATCTCCCTACTTGATAGTTTTTTAGATAACAACAGAGGCACAAGCAATCAGGTGATTGTAGGTGATTTTAATTCTACATTTGAGCCCCTTGACCAAGAGGACAGCAATCTTAGTGACGAAGAAGATGCTCAATGGAGCATCCCTTCATTAGAGCTGCCACCGATAAGGAAATGGACAGAGGCAGCCCTAAAACTAAAAACATTATGTTTGGAGAGGGGCATTAGGGCAGTGAACGGGAGAACCCCCTCAGACAGATTAGGCTCCCACACATATTGCAACAGCCTGAGCAGTAGTCATATTGACTACATTCTTATTAACCTTGAGCACTGGTCGTTTCTTATTGACATGGAGGTATGTGAGAGAAATTAAAGCGATCACAACCCGCTCCTGTTAAAGATGCTGGCACCAGGCTTCGTAACAGCCCAGCCACCGATAATCGCGAGGGTGACTGCAGACGCCCTTATTTGTAATGATATGAGGCGGGTCAAATGGGATAGGATTATAGATAATGAGAGCTCGCGTGTACAAATGAGGGCAGCTGTGGAGTGCACTTTAACAGTCCTTCAAAACGCCACAACACAGGGTGAAATTAATGTCACTATCACTCAAGCTCATGACGATCATGTAGAGAAGCCTATAAGCAGTTGTCCCTAGCAATTAAATCTAAAGTAATGAGTAACATTAAAAATGCACGAAAGTCGTTAAAAGCCATCCAACTTACAGACAAGAAGGAATGGGATGAGCAAAGATGGCAAGAGCTCCATCAGGCCAGTAAGGAAAATAAATGCAGAAATTTTGGCAATTGGTCAAATGGGGGAGGGGTGGGCCAGGGAAATTCCCCATAATCATGTAGCGCCTGATCAGTGGGTTTCTTTTTTTGAGACGCAATTTGCAGTTGAAGCCAAGGGCGGCAATGATGACCAGTTCCAAATACCCAAGCCTGATTCCGTTTTGTCTTTTGATAGAGGGGAGGTTGAATCTGCCTTGAATTCAGTACCAAGAGGAAGAGCCCCGGGCCCAGACTGCATTCCAGCAGACCTGTTCATACACGACAGAGACAACTGTCAGAGACAAAACTCCAGATTTTGCAGAACACTGCGGCCAGACTGGTTCTGAATCTTCCACCAAGATCCTCGTCTGCCCCCTGTCTGAGATCTCTTCATTGGCTCCCAGTCAGACAGAGAATCCTATTTAAGATTCTCTGTCTCACACATAAAAACATGTACGGAAAAGACCCAGGCTACTGGTCCAAAAAACTACGCTGGTACTAGCCTTGTAGATCGCTAAAATCGAGCAATGGATCCCTTCTTATGCCTCTTAAAATCCGCACTGTAAGAAATGGAGGAAGGTCTTTCTCCTATTGTGCTCCTGTCTCTTGGAACAAACTTCCCTTGAATTTACGCACTATCGCAGATCACAATTGTTTTCGCAAAAAGTTGAAATCATGGTTATTTGACAACTGAACGAGTACTCAATCAGAGCCGTCCGCAAGCGCCATGATACTTCCGAGTGATATGTGCGCTGTACAAATGTCCCTGATTTGATAAAGTATATCCAACTGCTAGCAAATGCAATAGCCAGTGGAGCCCCTATACCCGCATCTTGGCATGGTGCTGAAATCCTACCGATCTATAAAAAGGGTGATCGATCCTGCCCTGGCAACTACAGGCCAATCAGTCTAATCGACTCAATTCAAAAGATCATGGCAAGGTTAGTGCTAAGCAGAATCCAGTCTTGGATCACAGTTAGTGATATATTATCCCCCCTACAAGCAGGATTTCGCGAACATGAAAGCACTATTGACCAGATCTTTCGTTTTATCCTAATTTACTGGCGTGTCGTAACAATTGCAGGAGGCACTGTCTATGCCGCCTTTGTCGACCTCAAGTCTGCATTCGACATGGTTCCGCGTAATAGACTATGGGTAGATTTGAAAGACCTAGGGATGCCATTAGAGCTTTTATCACTTGTTGTGAGACTGCATGAGGCTAACTATGCACAAGTTCGTTGGGGCGCACAGGGCAATACAACCACCCGGTTCCCAGTATCTAAAGGGGTTCGTCAAGGGTGTGTTATGGCCCCAACCCTATTTTCATTATTTATAAATGGGGTCATCAATTACTTTACTACACACCCTACAGATGCTCCCTCCCTTGCAGGTACAAAGGTACCGATACTTATGTCGCCGACGACACCCTAATTATCTCGAAAACACAAGCAGGGTTGCAGAGAGCGTTGACGCGTTTTGAGGATTTTTGTAAAAACCATGAATTAGTGATAAATGTGAATAAAACAAAATTCATGGTCCTCCATGAACACAAAGCTGTCAAGGGTAGGGTTCTTATGTACAAGGAGCAACTAGAACAAACTGACGTCTTCACTTATCTTGGGATTACTTTAGGCAGAAAGCTAAATTGGAAGCCCCAGATTGACCTTATGGCCCTCAAACACTGTCAACTGGCAGGAGCACTATTAAAATAACATAGGCTCTCTCAAACCAAGCCGGTAGGCCCAGTATTAAAGATCTATAACACCAAAGTTAGGGCCTCTACCCTCTATGGAGCAGAACTCTGGGGTTCTGATAACCTGTCACCGCTAGTTATAGTATGTAATCACTGATTGGTAACTGTTCCTAAACAGAGAACCATAACCAACTCTGTTACGTAGAAGAGAAAAAAAGGAAAATGGTCTCTATATGTGGTTCCCAATTGATGAAGGTGGGGGAATTTCTCCTTTAGAAATTAGTGCCCTCACACACTCTTGCGAGTGTCATGCTTCATCATCGGGTGTTGCTCCTCGTGGGGGTGGCGCTGCTGTCCTCCACGGGCCCCGCGAGAGGGCTCTTTGTCGGAGATCTTTTAGGAGATGCCGCAGTTGTGCATGTGGGTGTGTGGGCCTAAAAGGGGTTAGTGCAAGTGTGGTAAAATTACCCCAATGGTACCCTGAAGTCAATTTTTATTCGTAGGTCCAGGAGGTAAGAATAAAAGAGTTATACAGGGGAGATGGAGCACCTCTAATAACAACTATCGTAGAGGTCAGGGTATTACTCTGCTGCTCTCAGTGCCCGTGTGTGATTGTGAATGTGAAAATTGGTCAACATGTTTCGCGCTGGGAAATAGGTCCCTAATGGATCCTGGTGCGCTTCGTCAGGACCGTGCAGTGTGAATTCGTGAATAAAAATAGGAGCAGGGAAAAGATAGTCTATATTCCTATGATACCTCTATTAGGGTGTAAGTGCGTCATTGCGCTCATGGGAACATCTCAATCGTGTTCCTGTTATTACCTGGTGGAGTGAAAAATAACAACAGGAATAGAAGACAAACATATAGAGACAAACATAAGTCATAGTGAATAAGAATCCACAATTAACTTAATTCAGCAGCTGCGTCTGAATTACACCATGCATCTTGTTGCGGCTAGTTATAGCCCAGAATAAATTTGGGAGAGGCCTTACTGGTCTCTCGCAAAACACTCCACTCAAGCCCTTATATTTTGACCTGGGATGTAGTACACTGGAGGAGGCAGCAAGATTCAGGCCAATTGCATTCTGGCGTAGATTATGGTCAACCCCAGAGTTATCACACTACGCTAACGCTTTAAAGGATGTTAGAGCTGCTGTTACATCTTGCAGGATTACCTGATTACAAAAGGTGAAGTGCACACTGGTGAACATGTATGTAGAAAACAATGGTTCAGGTGTGGCCTTAAAGGTCCAAAGCAAAAAAGTGACCCAGAAAGGGGCACTGCGTTCTAAGGGAATGAAATTAATTCTGAAGGGAGCAAAAGAAAAGATCCACAGAGGGTCATGTAGGTCAAAAAAAATGACAGACATTTATTTACAATTCTGTTTAGTATTCAGGTGCTCACATATTAGGTGAAAAGAAGCATGACGCGAAGGGTGATAGTGAAGTATTAAAAAAGACATTGCTCCCTCCAGAATTAATTTCATTCCCTTAGAACGCAGTGCCCCTTTCTGGGTCACTTTTTCGCTTTGGACCTTTAAGGCCACACCTGAACCATTGTTTTCTACCTACATCTTACCACCCCAGGTTCACATATTGGGGTACCCTTGTCTTCTCAAAAACCCACTGGCGAACATGGGCATGACCCATCTGTGGGAAGATCCAGTTGGCAATCGGTTTCGCTCAAAAAAAGAATTTAAGGAAGCTTATTGGTCCATGGTCAAAGTAAATAGTACATGTTCTATCAAGAACACCTTCCTGACCGGTAATTTTTTAGAGCACTAGCCAGTCCCTATGTATGAAAACTTTTGGGATTTTATAACCAAGCCCAGTGATAGGAGATTATTCTATCAATTTCGGGTAGGCACACTTCCGGTCAAATCCTTCACCCAAAAATGGCATAACATCTCTGATAGTAAATGCTTATTTTGTACCGAGCAAGATGAGACAGTACCACACATCCTATTTGCATGTCCCGCTTATAAGGCTCCTCGGGACAAATGGTTAAAACCAATTTGTATTAATATGGGTACCAGGTCATGTGCCATAGCATTACGAATATTGAAGACTAATACTAAAGAGTCTATTGTGATAGCTATTGCTAAATTTTTAAGTTGGATGTGGAGAATTCGCACTAATCTCTTAAAGCAGCAGGCGACAATGTCTAGTAGTAACGTATAGTATGAAGTACCCGCTACTGTCTCGGCAGTTTAATGTTCAAAACGGGTTCTGCTCTTTATCCTGTGTATAGATACACCCATGTCTAGATTAACCTTAGCACTGGGATGAAATGGAAGCTAAGTGTCTGGGTGTCTATTAGTATCATCACTTAGTCTTATTTTTTATAATTGTTTTTAGCAATTTTTTTAAACGGTTGGTTTTTACTGTTTATTCGATCATGCTCTGTAAATATTTCGTATGATACTGTCTAATGCCAAGAGCAGCTGTTGTATCATTGTTTACTATTTTAAAATCATGCTTCTTATTTTCTAGTTTTTATTATGACACTGTAAATATTATGACTGTCTTTTATGATCAGTGCGATCGAAATAAAGATTGAATTGAAAATTGAAATTGACCTCACATATTACATCACTCATGACATGGTCAGTGACATCACTGATGATATCTTAAATAACATCACCAATGACATTACTGATGACATCATCCACAGAACCACTCACACACCCACTCACACCCCCATACAACCTCTCGCATGTCCACTCAGACACCCACACAACCACTCACATACCCATTCACAGACCCATACCAGTACTCACACACCCACTCACTCCTCCATAGAGTCACTGACTCACACACCCACTCACTCACTCGTACAGCCACCCACACAATCATTCACTTACCTAGCTACTGATACAACCAGTCACTCACCCATACAGCCACTCACACAGCCACTTATTCACCTATAGTCACTCACACACCCACTCACTCGCCCATATATCCGCTCAACACAGCCACTCACTCACCCATACAAGCACTCACTCACTCTCACACACACACAACCACTTACAAATCCATTCACACATCCATACAAGCACTCACACATCTGCTCACTCCCCCATACATCCATTCACACAGGCACTTACTCTAAAATACAACCACTTACACACATCAACTCACTTAACCAAACAACCACTCAGGCAGCCATTCACTCATCCATACAGTCACTTACACAGCCAGTCACTCACTCATACAGCCATTCAGGCACCAACTCACTCACCCATACAGTCAATGATACACCCACTTACCCACCCATACAGCAACTCACACAGCCAACAACTCACCCATACAACCACTGACATACCCACTCACTCACCGGTACAGTCACTCACATAGCCACTCACTCACCCCCACAGCTACTCACACATCTACGTATTCACCCATAAAGCCACTCACACACCCACTCACACAACCATTGAGGCACTCAGACACCCACTCACACATAGAAATACAAAGTCACACAACTACTCACATATTATATGTTAGAAATAATATCACTCATTAGTAGTACATAAAGTATACTATTTTACCTTTGCAGGACCTTGGTATATATGTTTAGCACTCATCTTTTAGAAAACACTCACACTCACTGGATGATGTCATCAGTCTAAAGAAGTGATGAAGTCTGAATGCAGGTCATATTTATTTGAATTCCACAGAGTAAAACTCAGTGAGTTCCGCCCACCCCTAGAAAACAACAGGAGTGTGATAAATTTAATCAAACTCATATTTTTCTATCCATGCACACATACTGGTTTGAGCAAGAATTAGATATGTCCTCCCAAACACAAAATCAGAACCAATGTGCATTTCACTTTCTTTTCATCCTTCCCATGATGTAATGTACTTTAGTCATTCACTGGCTATGTATCAAGAATGACTGAATGTCAATGCTATTTCATTTAAGGCCTTTGAGTGAATATATTTTTTAATCACCCATTTGTTTGCATTTTTGCACCATTCACCTTGAGGCAGAGTTTAGATGACTTGGCAAACGCCATGTTCCTGTTAAACCCAAAGTTCCTACAAAGAGCACAACTTGCATGTCAGTACAGACAATCTTGGAGGTAACTTGGTAAAATGTGGTATGAGGTCCAGGACATGAGGGAAGGAGAACAAGTAAGGGGAGTGATCGAAATTGGGTTACTAGTTGACTGGGGTGTGAGCCCTGGTCAAGCAGAAATAACAATCCTAGTCAGGGTAAAGCACAAGCAGACTCCAAAGTGACCTGTGCTCAACCCCTAGTAGCTTGTCACAGAGCATTCAGGATTAACTTTGAAGCAATGTGTAAAGTATTTGTGCAACACTTCAAACAGTAAAACAGTGAAGACACAACACAAAAGGATTCCACACCAGGTTAGACAAATAGAGCTTAATTTAATAAATAAAACAAGACCAAAACAACAAAAGTCCAATCAGAAGAACTAGAGTTATGAATTTTTAAAGAATAAACTGTAAAAAAGTACCTAAAAGCATAAAGTGCCAACCACAGCTATCTGGTTGCGCTGGGCCGGGTCAAAGTCAAAGGTTCAGGCTAACCACAATGGAGCGCAGGTCAGATACAGTCCCAGATTAGTCCTGCTGAAGTTTTATCTCGTCAAGTTTTGTGGCAAGAGTCATGTTCGCATTGGAGAGGATTGCGGGGAGTAAGAGTCTCGCTGGTGGTGGTCGGGGTGGTGTGAAGAGCAGGCCGGGCGTCATGGATGGGCAGACTGGAGCTTTGCATTGGTGGTCCTCCACAGTGATCGATGCTTGGTGTGTGAGGAGTTGGGCTGGCTGTGGCTTGCTCTGATTTACCATGTGAGCTGCATGTTTCTGGTGCGAACAAGCCCGTTCACTGCCGTAAAGAGGCCAAAAGCCTAAATTTCTGAGCTCAAGAGATACACCAAGGGTCCAGGACGTGAGAGGCACCTCTTGGGGATCAGGAAAGTAGAGGAAGACTGGACCAGGAGCTGTTGGGGAGCCTGTTATGTTTCTGAGGCTCAGATCAGAAGCCCAGCAGGCTAGCCCTTTGAATCACTCTATGGTCCTGGTATCAAGGTGGAGTTGCAGATGCAGTTCTTCCCCAGGCAAGAGAGCAACAGCAAGGAAGAAGCTCTTTCAGAGTGGCAGTCCAGCAGAGTGGCAGTCCTTTTAGCAGCACAGCAGTCCTTCTAACTGGCAAATTATCCACAGGCCCAGAAGTGTACTGGAGTGGTAGTGTCTAAGGTCCTTCTTTTATACACAGTTGTGCCTTTGAAATGGGAAAAGCTTCCTGAGGCATGCCTTTGAAGTACACAGATGCCCTTCCTTCCTGGCCCTGGCTCCAGATTAACCACAGGGGGTATGCAGCCTTTCATGTGGAGACAGGACACAGCCTATTCAGGTGTAAGTGAGGCTGGGTCCAGCTCCTCCCTCCCATCCTGCCAGTCATGGCCCATTGTAGTGCTAGAGGCACTCTTATGGTCTGACACCACGTGATGACCTTTGACTACCATAATTTTTATTGACTTTGGTGTTTTACTTTACCCTAGCATGAATAAACGACGTCCTGCATATGCCTTGTTTCTCTTGAAGGTTTCTTACTTGTAATCTTGCAGTCTTACAGTGGGAGCTGTCACAGAGTAGAACAGCCTTGCCAAGAACAGAACGTGTGGGATGTGCATTTGAAAGAATGAGAGAGAGTGAGAGGTGTGGAATGTACTTTTTGGTCTCGAAGTGCAGTGTCTGAGCAGTGGTGCACAAATGTGCATTGTGTTGTACATTGGGAAGTATTATGAAGTTCTTACTATTGGCTTTGACATGGCCTCATGTCATCCTGAATTCTGACTCTGCCTTACTTGAGCTTTTCTGCGCGCACAGACAGGACCTCAGAGTGTTTGCAAGTTGTTTGGGTTAATCACATTCAACGTTGTTTTGTGAGAGATTGTTTAATGTACCCTGGAAGGCTTTCGTAAGCTTCGTTAAGATAAAGGCTGGAACATGTGAGAATGTAGAGGGAACGTGGGAACTCCTTTTGCCCTGGAATGCTTGCATGGTAACTGGCCAGTTCCAGTAAGTTTCCTTGGTGCAGAGGGAAAGACTCTCGAACCTTCCAGTGTGTTTTGAGACGATAAAGCCGGAGAATCTTGGCATCCAGCTTAGGAGCTCATTTGTGGAGTCGACGTACTGCCACAAAAAGAATCTGGATTTGAGTCCTGATTGCAAGTTTATTGCTGGCTGTTAACAGGCTCCTCCAGCTTGAGTTGGCAAGGATGTTGAGTGAACGATCAGGTGAGGTGATTTGTTTCTGACTAGTGCCATTGTGATGTGTGGTTCCAGTGGCTGTGGTCATTTGAGGTGTTTTCTTTGTGATGTGTGAGTGAGTCAGAGTGCACATCCAAAATAATCATTTGATGTATTTAGTGTATATATCTTTCTGATTTCTTGAAGGACGTCCAGTATTATTTGCTGCTTGTTTATTCATTATTATTATTCATGCATTTAACTGTTGCATTTACCAAGAGTGTTATTATTGCTGACATATAAATATATATATATCTCGCTGAACATTTGAATGTTACTCATTTGATATCTGGGAAAGCCTTTCTGTTAGAGAGCATTGCAGAAATAAAATCCCAAGCCTTATTCTAAAAAGAGAGGCTTTGCATTTTGTAAAGTGAAACCTCTTTCTAGGTGTTGTTGTGTTTTATATCTTCTGCCTCGTCGTGTTTGGGCCATTGTGTGGGGTGGTATTACTATTTCGAAGGCGAGGCAAGACACCCATCCAGTCAAACCTATGCTAGCATTGTGTGTGGCCGTCTAGGCAAAATACACAAAGCCCAACTGCCAACTACACCCAGTCATGTGACCAGAGACAGGTTGCAGGCATCAAATGGCTAAGAGAAGGAAATGCCAACTTTCTAAAAGACAATGGTCCTGGACCAATCTCTTAAGGATAATTGCTTATTTCAACACTAATCACTCAACATTGTTTGAGCATCCAATTGGTCAGCTCGCGGTAACATGAAACCAATTTCATACAAGAATATAAGATGTGCAACAACCAATGATTTAAAAAAAGGCATGTATTTGTTAAATTATTAAGCAATAAATTGAAAAAACTTAAAAGGTCAAGAAAAAGATAAAAGGTTGACCTTTTGTTGTTTTTTGTACCAATCGACACCCAGGTCCTAAGGTCTTTTTTATTGGGTTACCCCATTGATTATAATGGTTAACTTTCTAAAAGAGGCATTTTCAGAATTGTAATTTAAAATCCAACTTCACCATAATTTAGGATTTTAAATTATGATTCCAGAGACACCAAAATCAGCCCGTTAACTCTTCCCATTTTAATAAGGCAACTACAATGTTATCCTAAGAGAGAGATAGGCCTTGCAGTAGTGAAAAATGAATTTTGGTGTTTTTCACTACCAGGACATGTAAAACTGAAGCATATGTGGAATACACTGAACCCTGCCCTCTGGGCTTTCCAGGGCCTTCCCTTGGGGTGACTTCTATGTATATAAAGAGAAGGTTTGGGCCTGGCAAAAATTTTATTTTGGCAAGTCGAAATGTCAGTTTGAACTGACGCTATCCCTGACGCCGATGCTCTCTGACTCTACATCGCTCAGATCCATCTCAACCCGCTTCAAGACAAGTGTGCAAATAATTAAGCTGCCTCAAGACCTCAGACTACCTCAATAAAGCATTCAACGAGGCTACCTCAGGACTCAACCACTATCTCAAGAAGCCTCAGCACTCTTGGACTGCCGAACTTTATGTTTTTAAGACTGCTCTACTATGTAACTATTATGAAACACTGTTGTAAAGCGCTCCGATACCCCCGGGACAGGTCAGCGCTATATAAAACTCCATAAATAAAAAATAAATAAAAAAACTGCACACACAGGCTCTGCAATGGCAGGCCTGAGACATGTTTAAACGGCTACTTCATTGGGTGGCACAATCAGTGCTGCATGCCCACTTGTAGCTTTTAGTTTAAAGGCCCTGGGAACGTGTAGTGCACTTAACTAGGGACTTTTGAGTAAATTAAATATGCCAAATGCGTATAAGACAATTCTATCATGTTTTAAGTAGAGAGCAGAAGCACTTTAGCACTGGTTAGCAGTGGTAAATGCACAGCGTTCAAAGGCCAGAGAAGATGGGGGAAGGGAGGGGAGGTAAGCGACAGGGAGAGGGAAGAGCTTTGCAAGTGCCCAAGTGTGGTGTTGTGGTGTCACTTTGATTTACATTAGTGTCAGAGGTCAGACAAAGAATTGTGATAACAGGGGACATGGTTTGGCCAGTTTCTTCTGAAATGCTGCACTGAAAGCTACCCAACCTCTTGCTTCTCTGCATCTCTGAAACAGCTTAGATAATGGTAAGGTCTTTAGATGTTTTTATTATGTGTTCCATTCCAGGCTGCATCTACCCCTTAGCTTGAGCCTCAAGGGTGGCTGTTATGAATCACTCAGCTTATCAAACTAAGCATAAGTGAGCAAACCCACCCCTTTCTAGGAGAATTAGTTTAACCCTTTCATCTTCCTTTCATTATTCTATTTATCCAACCTTCCACCCTGCTATAGATTTGTTCATCCATCCTTTCACGTATACATCTATATTTTCGCCCATCAATATATCCATGCACCCATCTATCCATCCTTTCACCCATGCACTCTTTGACTTTCCCAATCAGTGCATTCTTACATCCATTCACTTCACTTATCAATCCTTTAATTCTTCCATCCATCCTTTCATCCTGACATGTATCATCCTTTCAATTCTCCATCCATTCGTTCACCTTTCCTTTTACTCTTCCATCCTATCTTTCACATGTTCTTCCCTTCCTTCTTTTCCTTTCACAGTTCTTTCCTTTGAGTCACGCTTACTTTCTGCTCCTGTTTTTTCTTTCCTCTTTCTATTACCCATCTTTTGTTTCTCAATCTTATTTTGTCTTTCGAACCTGTTTCGCTCATGCTTACTTTTTCAGTTTACTTCCTTTTCTGTGTTCCCCCCATTTTCATCATTTCTCTTTCACTTGCTGTGCACTTTAGCACAGCTCCCACGCTCCTCTGTCATGGTATTCCCTAAAATGTTTATTTATAAGTATCTTGCCTGCAGATCTGCTGATAGAAGAGTCCCATTTACAACGAAATAACGTTTTAGTGCGACCGAGTTTCCAAACACATAGCACCCCATGGCAGCCCACGGTTAAGCTGCTCAAGTGTGGGGGGTACCAACACCACTACTGATAATGCTGTCAGTTGAATGCCATGGTACGAGACATTCAAATTAATTAAGATAAAAAAATGTGCATTTCATCACCAATTATTTATTTTACCCTTAAAAAAAATACTCGCTCTCCAGTTAGCCGCTCATATTGGAAGTTTCTTCCCCAAAAAATATATTTTATTGTTAATGAAAACATTCTTTATTTTCTCTCATATTAGATAACTGTTCTGTTTTCTTCACGCTCAGAATAGCAAATACAGAGTCCACATACGTTTCTGAATCCATCGGAATATTCACAGAAAATAATAAAGACCCGCTATGAGCCACTTGTAAAGGAATACTCGAGTCGCATCATAGCATATGACAAACTCCAAGTGCCATCACAGGCAGTCGAGTGATGAGTTACATTTTAGACTTTGTAGACTGCCAGAGCATTCTTTAACGAGCAAACTCCTGGTGCACTACTTTAATGGCATACTCCCTCCGCGCCGGAAGATCACACAGTCACTCTCCCTGCGGGCGGAGTTTCTCTCTCCAGCCTCCTGTTTCAACATGCTCTACAAAGGGAACGAATCTCGTTTTATCTGTTTATTTTCTCTCATAAAGGGACGTGTATTCACGTCCTGTGACTAATCCTATATACATGATGTCACTGGGCAGATTTTTAACACTGTCCCCAGATTAGGATTATGTGGCATGGAGAACCATATTATGCAGCAAGTTTATCTAGACTATACAGCAAAATAGGCAATTAATGCAGCACATTCAGAGCCAGTATTTTTGTTTTTACATATTTGAGGTTTGAGGTTAAAAATTAGCAAGATGTGTAGCAAATATATATATATATATATATATATATATATATATATATATATATATATATATATATATATATATATATATATATATATATATATATATGTATATGTATACACATAAGTACATATACATAAATTGCACAGGTAATGTTAATTGTGGCTATGTCAGAGTTTCCACTGAAAAGTCACTTTTAATTTTCATAATAACTGTGGCACTGTTGACGCATATGAATGAAACTTTCGTGGTTAAAGGTTCATTCATTCATCCATAAATACTTTATTCGGTTTAAAGCAACCATAAAAGCATACAATAAAACATTTAAACATCATTCAATATACTGGTCTATATACAAAAGGAATTCATTATAATATACATGTCCGCATAGAGTGTTTCAGGCAGAATAAAGACAGTAATCATAACAATAAAATATTTCATTCAATGAGATTAAAAACATGATTAATGAAAATGTATCACTATTTACCCATTATTTTCCTATATTTTATAACATGAGCAAGAAATCTATAAACAGTAACACAAACTTGATCGGTCTGGAGCAGTTGCAAATACTCTAATGCCTCTCTACATTTCCTGATATTTAAAATTCTCAAAAGTAGCTTTAAAAACCAATTTCTTTCTTTTCTTTAAAGTGCACACAAAAAAAGATATGCAATTGGGATTGAGGGGTAACCGCATCGCATGGACATAAATCCAGTTATTTCTCGGAAAAAACTTTAGAAAGGACACCAAATTTGTGCCAAACCCAATATAAACCTCAGCAAAAGAAATATCTGATGGCGAGGCACCCTCAAGTGGAATGGCTCAATGCTCAATGTAGTACACAATGGGATATACATCATCACCCTAGTCTTCCTCCCCTCACCACCAGAACTCTTCTCCATCATACAGTCCAATAATTCCTTTTTTACCAGTAGCCTGGTGTGACTATCAATAGGCATCAGGTTCTTAAACAGCTCTGTTCTGTCAATAGCATAAAGTTCACTCTTTATGTAAGCCACATACTTGATCTTATGAGCCTTTGAAAGTTTTAGGCAATCACTAATTATGCACTGTGTCAGTACAGCCTAGGGTCTTGACCAAATTGAAAGCCAAAGTAAAGTAGGTGCAATTTTTATAATATCCTCAATGAATTGCAGACCTAATTCTATATGGATTATTGATGAAGGGGTACTGCAAGAGAGTGACAATAATCCGCACAAAAATTTATTTTCACTATTTGGAACACTGTGGAATCGATGTACCACCATATCAGCAGCACCATAGGTGGCTATTGCGATATGTCTTGCTTTATGAATAGTGAGTGCAGCGTCCAACCAGGAGCATAGACCCTAGTTTAGAGCCGAATTTAAAAAGGGCCGCAGTCGCCTGTTCCAGCTGTGGGACCCTTATGCTTTTCAGATGCACCCATGTACTCCGTGAATCGAAAGGAATCCCTAAATACGTAAATATACGAACAGTTTTAAGAGGAGTATCGCCAATGTGAAATGTAGATAGTCTGCTGCACGGTTGTCCACATATCATGGCATATGATTTAGTTTTGTTTGTGGACAGATCTAAGTCAGACATAAATCCCACAAAACGACCCAATAACTTGTGTAGTCCCCTTCCTGTTTGGGCCAAAAGTACACAATCATCAGCGTACATTAAAACTGAAAGATGGCATGTCCCTACCCTAGGAGGATCTATGCCTGATGACATCAAATGATTTTCCAGCTCATTAATGTAAAAACCGAAAAGAAAAGGGGCCAATACACAGCCTTGCCTAACTTCTTTTTTAAACTTAATAAAAGGGGTGCATTCCCCATGTGGTCCAAACCTAATTGTTCCTATAACATCTTTGTGGGGTTGAAAAAGGAGATAGACAATTTTAGGATTGGCCCCCTTACACAAAAACATGGAACATAGTTACCCCTCAGAACATTATCGAATGCTGCTCTTAAATCCATGAATGCCAGGAAAAGACAACCCACCCTGGCGGTCACATATTTACTATGGACCAATTGGAGATTAAGGGACTGGTCCACTGTCCCCAGAGCTTGTCTAAAACAATATTGTGCAGATGACAGAATCTGATTTTACTTTGGCCATATTTCCAAGTGATCTAGCAGAATTATACCCAGTAACTTCACAGAAGAGTCGAATAATGATACAGGCGATAGCAGTTAGGATCACCCCTATCTCCCTTTTTAAAAATAGGGACAATTGTCGCATGTGACCAAGATTTACTCCCACTCCTGAGGACGTTCACCAAAATCGGGGCCCACAATGCCAAATTACCCTTAAAAAGATCGACAGGAACTGCATCATGACCCGGAGCTTTATGGTTTTGAGATCCATTTATCACAGAAATAACATTTTCAATGGAGATTTTCAGATCTTCTGTACCAACTAGGCTGCCTATATCATTCAAAGTACATCCTGGGGTAAGTACTTGCGAGTGAGAGTCATATAGTTAAATATAGTTTATCAAACCATTTGGTCTGTTTCTGGGAGCTGGCACGGTCCGGTACGGCTAGTTGGGCCTGACAATAGATTTTAGAAAAGGCCCTCAGAACTGCCTCAGGATCGGGTGTATCGCTTTAACAGATATCAATCTCGGCCTTACAATTACCCACCAGCTGCGCCAGATATTCGCTGGGCTCGATATTTTTCCTTTTCCACTGAATCCCCCATTTTTAGAGTACTTAATTGGGCAAACCATTTTATCAAAAGCGGCATGATATAGCCCAAGAGTTGAACTAAGAATTAAGCGGTTATGGCCACTTAAGGCACAATTTGTGATATAAAAATACCTACCATACTAACCCAAGTTTTAGATAATACATTCATGACCCTTTGCCTCTACCCTTAAATGTCATCTGCTGCGAGCCTACAAATGCCACCAGGTCATGGCTAAACATAAGATCATACACAGCCAACATCCTGTTCAGCTTTTCTCCACAAGGGTTATGGTTATAGTGCACAAAATTAGAATGATCATCATCGAAGGTACCACAGACATTATCATCAGAAATAGGACAGAGTTTAAGGTTAAAATCTCCTCCCCAAATGATTACATAATCCTCCATTAGAGCTTTGGAAACCATCTCTACATCATGTGCTAGGGAAACAATAATTTGGGTATTACTAAAATCAAAAGCAGTATAGTATCAAAAAACCCAGAAATTCACTGAAAAAGCACAGTTAACTGCAATTCGGGTTATGAATTAAGGCAAAAAAACAATGCAATTCACAAGTTACGGATTAAATAACACATACTGAAGACAAAAATTTGTAGTACATTTAAGGTGGCCCGTTCCATTGTGTTATTATTAATGTCTTAATTATTCTCATCCATAAGGTTATTGAAGACATTTATGATTGCATCTGTCATATCCAGGAAGAGGTCATCAGCGCTGTGTTGCATATATATTATATATAGCCAAGCCCCTGTATCACACCCTTCCATGCATCTACAGAACCTCTTGTTACCCCACTGTGTGTCCTCTGCATCCATGTATCTACTCTTTGGGGCATATTCTCAAGCCGCTATCGCCGAGTTATGGGCACTTTATCGCAGCCAAAGTCACGCTAAATTTACCGCCCCATTCACAAGCCGGTGCTAACAGCCCATAACACCAGTTTACCTGCGAAAGCAGGCTCAAAAAACATCACCACAGATGACCCCGGCAACTAACGCTAATGAGATGTAGGCGTTCCAGAGCAAAAACCCGCAACAACACCACACCTCAACATTCTCAACGACCAGCCACATCGCCGATAAGACCACAAAACAGGCAATAAGGCGCGTTAGCAGCAGGAATTTAACACCTGCTCTGACCTGGTGTAAAGTCGGACGACAACCTGCACCATCAAAGGGAGCCCAGCCCAGAGCCACACATTAAGAACAACAGATGCTATGGAGCTACTCACCATGCATCCCGGAGCCCCGAGAGGGCAACAACACCCTCCGCCACCACCCCCAGGGCCCCAGGACCCCCCCCCGGATCCCCCTGCCACCCCACCCCTGAACACCACAGAGGCAGCGCAGACAAAGACAGCGGACCTTCAGGAAATGCACCAGCCCCACAGACCTAACACCAGGCAATGTCAATGCCCACCACAGGCTCAAAAGGACAACCATCCACCTCATCCGGACCATCATTGCCCACAGGCTGACGGCACCAACACAGTGGACAACCAACATCCCTCCACAGACAAAGCTGCTGGCTGTGCTGCACCTGTTGGCCTCTGGTATCCTCCCAAACAACAACCGCCAGAGTCCGAGGAGAATCACAGCCAGCCCCATCCAAGTTCCCCACACCTGTCCTGGATGCCATCATCAGCCAGGTACCCCAGTACCTAAACGTCCCCCACAATGTGCAGGAACAGCTTGAGACCAAGCAAGGACTACACGCCATAGCAAGATTCCCACACCTGTTGGGGGCAATCGACTGCACACATGTCCTACTTGTGCCACCTGCCGAAAAAACACACAAATACCTCAACAGAAAGCACACGCATCCCATCAATGTGCAGGCAATAGTGGACCAGCGGGGACCCTACACCAATGTTGTAGCCAACTACCCAGGCAGTGTGCCTGATTCCAACATCCCCCGACAGTCCATCATCAACCAGCGTTACCAGGATGGCACCCATGGAAATGCACTGCTTGTAGGTAAGTACCAAATGAACACACCACACACCTCAACTCCACAATCATGCAACTCACAACACTGGCAATGCGCACGTCACAAAATCACATAGAACATGCCAGACAACATGCCCACCCACCAGACACAACAGCACAACTTACTGTGACAACCTTGCTCAGCCATGTACATGAACCATCAACGGCATGGCACCTCAGCCACACAATAGCGGAATGTGGGGAGAGGTGGGAACCAGGTATGTGCGAAGGAGGCAAGTGACCCATGAATGAGAACGTACCCAATGCCAACTGTGGCGGAGATGTCCTGGACAGATTGCAGTATGCAGACCACAGACATATCCATGCCCACAGTGGACGCAACCATGTCACCACAGCCAGTGGGGAAGAACGCGGAAATGTAGCTTGTGACGTCCCCCCCTGCAAGCGTGTGCGGAGTGGGCTGGCCCGGTGTATGCCAGGCCAGCGTAGGGGTGTGAATAAAAAGCACGTAGCCCTGGGCATGGTCCTCTTCCGGAATGGCAAAAATGGCTGCCAGGGCGGCACATCCTACCCCGCCACGAGGCCGACGCCCTCGCCGTGAGCGCTGTGGCCTGCGAACCTATGCGCCTGCTGACCACGGGCCGCTGGACCCCCAACCCATCATGCCCGCCCCTGCGTATCCAGGCCTCACAGCTCACCTGCCGACACCGGCGCGCGTCAAAGAGGGCCACCACGTGCCGGCGCAAGCTCCATGCCCGAGCCCGCGTCCTCTTCAGATTCCTCACACCATCACGGCCTCCACGACACAGGCCCGTTTTACTCCTTTTTCGTTTACGTACTCCACCCCTGCCTCCAGCCTACACTACGCTCAAGTAGGTCACACATTTGGGACTGAGTCTTGATTATGCAATGGCAGAGTACACACTTTATGGCTGCGTTTATATCACTGTACTCCCTTCGATGTGGTGCCACCAACTCCGTGCATAGCATCCCAACCACACGTGTCTGTGGGCCCTTAATGACTACGCCTTCGGACTACACTGCGGACGAGTAGGTCACACATGTGGAACAGAGTCGTGATATCTGCATGGCGGAGTCCATATCATTGTACGCAAGGAGACGAGTAAGAGGAAGACGCGGTTCAGTCCGGAGGAGAAAAGGACCATCGTTACGGAGGTGTCCGGACACTGCCGACAACTGCCCTGTTGTCACTAACTCTGTGCATCGCGGGCCAACGACACGTGGATGTGTGCCCCTACTGATCGCTGCCCCGGGCCTACACTGCGGTCAAGTAGGTCACACATTTGGGACTGAGTCTTGATTTGTCAATGGCCGAGTACACACGCAAATGCAGAGTTTATATCACCGTACTCCCTTCGATGTGGTGACACAAAGTATGTGCATGGCATCCCAGCCACACGTGCCTGTGGGCCCTTGAAGACTACACCTTCGGACTACACTGCGGGCCTGCAGGCCTCACACAAATCCAATCCAGTCCGTACCAGGCAGGACACGGCATCGTCACTGGCTAAACACCCACTCAGCTCTGTCGCTACTGCCTCGGTCAACCACGAGTCATCACCACATGCCATTTCAACGCCGTGTGTTAGTGTTCCAGGAGGAGCTTGCTGAACAGCGGTTGGCCCGCGCTGCCCGCTGCCTCCGGACCACACAGCGGTTGAGTAGGTCACACATTGGGAACTCAGTCATGAATCATTAATGGCCGAGCTGATAACATTGTACTGGCCTCATCGCAGACTGCATCCCCTTACAGCTCCGCTGCCACTAAGTCTGTTCCCCGACATCCATGGACACTTACTTCTTGAGATTTGTTGGAGACTGAGTCTATGGCTTGGGGGTTGTCTTCATCATGGTGTAGGTGATACTGACTATGTGGCCAAAACGAGGCTGTAGCATTCCACTCCTCCATTTGTCGCTTCAGGCCGGTTTCTGCCCTCTGCATCGTCCCTGGAGGACCCCTTCCACTGGCCCCCGCAAACCTCCGTGACATTCACCTTCGACATCGACGAGGACCCGCTCACCTAGCTTGGCCCTATCTCACTGCACAGCAAGTCACCGTCCCGTGGCGGTGTGCCTGTGCCGGCCGCAGTACATCCGGGGCCACTAACTCTGTGCAGCTCAAATCATGGCCCCAGTCTGAGGGCATGTCGGATGGCCTATGTTCCGATGGCCTGGGGGGCATCAATGCCATGTGTCTGTGGCCCTGCGCTGTCCACCTGGGCTCACACATCAAATCGAGTCCTGTCCTGCTCGGACGTCGCATCACCGCAGGATGCACACGCCACCACCGCCAGGACCAACTCCAAACAACAGGTGCCAGAGTCGGAGGTGTCTTACTGCCAGACTGTCAGATTTGCTCACACCTGTCGTGGGTGCCATCATCAGCTTGATACCCTGCTCAGCCCTTTAGGTGCCACTTATTCAGTGCACAATGAATCAAGGAGCATTCTGCTTGCATGTTGGGTGAACACTGTACTCTCTCCTGCTACCACCATGATGCTTCACAGTTGTTTCTGTAATGCCGGTGTTTTCTGTTTCTGCTTAAATTGTGATCACTGTTCAGGTAGTTGCCAGCACCAACGACTCCCTGAGGGCTGGATGAGACTCACCCCACACACATCCAGCACATGCGTCACTGTACATGTGACCCTGCCAATAAAGGTGTCGGGCACACGTGCCCGTGGCCAGTTCAAGAGCTCTATCAGTGTGTCCGTGTGCTCATGATGTTGCATTCGGGCCACGGCCCCACAACATCACATTGTGCCATGTGCAGAGGACGCAGCCATGTCACCGCAGGCAGAGTGTGGGACATTGCACATGTAGCTTTGTCGTCCCCCACTCAATGCGTAAGAGGAGTGGACTGGGCCGGCGTGCGCCAGTCCAGCGTGGGGGTGTGGATGATTATCCTGTAGCTCTGGGTGTGGTCAGTCCTGGAAATGTGCAAATGCAGGTGTCTCAGTTGCACTGTGGGTCTCCTTTGGGGAGTGTAGGTGGTCCCTGATGGGACTTAGACACCCACGTATGTGATCTAGTTCGGCTTGAGGTGGGACCCCACCCGCACCTGTTCGGACACCCCTTCTGGCAGTCTGACACCTGGCCTTGGAATGCGATGTGTGCTTCGGTGGGCTGCTGGGAGCCAGCCGTGGTGGTGCGTGCGTCCAGCTGTGTTGTCTGTGCAGGGGGTGGGGTATCCTCGATGCAGCTGGGCTGCCCTGCTCCTGGAGGTCGATTGCCCGAAGATGTCCATGGACTGTTGTAGGGCCTCGGTGTGGGAAGTGTGGAGGTCCTCTTCAGAATCACTGTAGAGTTGTCTGGTCTGCTCTGCTGGAGGTGTTGTTTGTCCCTCTGCAATGTGAAGGGGAGATGCTTTTTGACATTGTGTTGGCATGTATGTTCACGCATTATTCAGGTTTATATACAGACTGCATGCCAATGTACATTGTGACTGTTTGGGAGGAGCGGACTATTTGATGCGGGACAGTGGACATTTGGACTACATGACGTAGGTGAGGTTGTACACGTACATTTTCATATCACAGTTCCCTGCTATGTCAGATGTGATTGGCCATTTTCTACGCACAGGCGGACCCAGTTGTGTCCTCTGTTCTGCAGTGTGTGTGTTGCACTGTTTACCACATTGTCATCCATGTGGATGTGCTGTCATTGCTATGTGTGTGCTGCATTGTGGGAGGGTCGCACCTGCAGCTGTGATTTTGCTGCCCCTTATCCCTTGGAGGCGGTGTGCCTTTGACTTTTGTGCTCAAGAATCCGCCCAACAGCCACACCAGCAAGAAAGCCACCTGGTTCACCGAAGACCTCCAGGCCTCCAAACGAACATGCCGAAAACTGGAGAAGATCTGGCTCCACGAACGGACAGCGGACAGCTACGCCGCCCACAAGAGCGCCACCCGCAGTCACCATCACCTCATCAGATCCGCCAAAAGGGCCTCACTCAAAGACCGCCTAGACAACAACGCACACAACAGCAAAGAGCTCTTCAACATCGTGAAGGAACTCTCCAACCCCAGCTCCAACACCAACGACATCCAGCCGTCGCGAGACCTGTGCGACTCACTGGCCACCTTCTTCCACCGCAAAATCGCCGACATCCACGACAGCTTCAACACCACGACCGCCCCGGCAACCACCGAGACCACTGCCCCCACAACCACCAACCGCCTGCTCTCCTGGACCAACATCAACGACGAGGACACCAGCGAGATCATGAACACCATCCACTCCGGTTCACCGCTAGACCCGTGCCCTCACCACATCTTCAACAAAGCCAGTACAGCCATCGCGCCCCATCTCCGGAAAATAATCAACATCTCCTTCGAGACAGCAACCTTCCCGGAAAGCTGGAAGCACGCCGAGATCACCGCCTTACTCAAGAAACCCAAGGCAGACCCCAAGGACCTCAAGAACTTCCGACCCATCTCTCTGCTCCCGTTCCCCGCGAAGGTCACCGAGAAAATCGTCAACAAACAACTGACCCGCTACCTCGAGGAGAACAACATCCTGGACCCTTCCCAGTCCGGCTTCCGCAGCAACCACAGCACCGAAACCGCCCTCATCGCCGCCACCGATGACATCAGGACCCTGCTAGACAACGGAGAAACAGCAGCCCTCATCCTCCTGGACCTATCAGCCGCCTTCGACACGGTCTGCCACCACACACTACGAACACGCCTTCACGACGCCGGGATCCAAGAGAAGGCCCTGGACTGGACCACATCCTTCCTTTCCGGCAGAACACAAAGTGTCCGCCTCGCCCCTTCCGATCCAAGGCCACCAAGATCATCTGCGGCGTACCCCAAGGCTCCTCCTCAGCCCAACGGCGTTCAACATCTACATGGCACCCTCGCCCACGTCGCCCGACAGCACAACCTCAACATCATCTCCTACGCCGACGACACCCAGCTGATCCTCTCCTCACCAAAGACCCTCACACCGCCAAAGCCCACCTCCACGAAGGAATGAAGGCCGTCGCCGAATGGATGAGGACCAGCCGCCTGAAGCTGAACTCGGACAAGACGGAGGTCCTCATCCTTGGTTCCAACCCTTCAGCCTGGGACGACTCCTGGTGGCCAACATCACTGGGAACAGCCCCGCCACCCACCGACCACGTACGCAACCTAGGGGTCATCCTCGACCCCACCCACTCCATGACTAAGCAGGTCTACGCCGTTTCCCTCATCCTGCTTCAACATCCTCCGAATGCTCCGCAGGATCTTCAAGTGGATCCCCACCGAAACAAGAAAAACAGTCACCCAGGCCTTCGTCACCAGCAGGCTGGACTACGGAAACGCCTCTACGCAGGAACGACGGCTAAGCTCCTGAGACGGCTGCAACGCATCCAGAACGCCTCTGCACGTCTTATCCTCGACATCCCCCGACGCAGCCACATCACACCCCACCTGAGAGACCTGCACTGGCTCCCTGTCAACAAGAGGATAACCTTCAAGCTCCTCACCCACGCACACAAAGCACTCCACAACTCCGGACCAGCCTACCTCAACAGACGACTCAGCTTCTACACCCCCACCCGCCAGCTCCGCCGACCAGCCTCGCCTCGCCACAGTCCCCCGCATCCGGAAAACGACCGACGGCGGCAGATCCTTCTCCCACCTCGCCGCCAAGACCTGGAACACCCTCCCCACCAACCTCCGACAGACCCAAGACCTACTGGCCTTCAGAAGACTCCTCAAGACCTGGCTCTTCGATCAGTAGCAGCACCACCCCCCTCTTCCCCCAGTGCCTTGAGACCCTCGCGGGTAAGTAGTGCGCTTTATAAGTGACATGATTGATTGATTGATTGTGATGTTGGCGACTTGGGTTATTTGTGCTCTTGGACGTTTTTTGTACTCTTGTGCATTGTTTGTCTGCAGATATATTGTTGACGTCACATGTTGTTTGTGCATGTGGATGTGTCAGAGTGTGACCTGCTCCTTTCCGGATGTGGTCCACACTCAGCCACCTCAGTCTCGTGTTGTGCACAATGTCATGGTGATTGTACTCCAGCCATGTTACTCGTCATGTGGTGTCACTTGCATTGTCAGTGTGGCTCTCAGATTCGCATCTTTGCTGTGTTTCGCACGGGTGCATGTGTGTGTCGTGGAATTGGTGATGTGTGGGGTAGGAGCCCTTTGGGCACATGGTGGACAGGGGCCTACTTGATGTTTGTATGTGTGCTGCAGTGTGCCACGGGGATGAGGGACATGACCCAGGGTCATTGTGGGTGTGCGGTGTGCTACACGTCGTTGTGCATGTGTGCCATTGTGCCCGTCCCCTCCCGTCCCCCCAGTCCCTGTTCATTACTCACCCTGTTAATGTTGTGTCAGGTCATGTTGAGCTGTGTCCGGACTCCCGACTCCTTGCACCGTCTCCGCACTGATGACTGTGGCCGCCATTTGCTCCAGCTCCTCCTGTGGCGCTGGACTCCCACCTCCATTCGCCGTTGCTGCCTTCCTGTTGGCAGTGGGTTTCTGCTTGGTTTGGCTTTTCACATCATGCCAGCGCATCTTGGCCTCCTCGGCACTCCAACTGCATTCACGATGGAATGCCATTTTTCCATCTGTGTTGCCAATGACACGGTGGAGGTGACGGACAGTTGTTGTTAGTGCTCTGTCACCTCCGTGACGACGATCGGGTTGTCATGCGGACTGTACCCCGTCTTCCTCTTCCTCTTCTCCTTGGCCTTCCCCGACCCCGTGGTTCCTTGCTGGTGGTCTGTGGGGCTTGTAGGGTTGGCGTTGACCTGGGCACTGGTTCCGGGTGCATCCATGTTGCTACGCAGTTTATTTTGTTTTTGGTGTGTTTTTTTCTTGTTCTGCTTTTATGGTGCATTTTCCCGCATGACGTGTGGGAATTGCAGGCCTGTCGCTGGTTATCGCTGATTTTTGTATCGCGGTTGGCATCATCGCAACTTTATTTGCGTTCATGTTTCGTATTTTTGCGGCGTCGCGTTGATTTTAACGCGGACATTTGATGCGTTATCGTGGGACTATTGCATGGTGCCGCCGGGTTGAGAATACTACGTTAACACGGCGTTGTTTTCCCGCGATAGACTGCGATATGCAAAGTTGCGTTAGGCTAAATTTGCGGTGGTTATCACACGTTCTTGAGAATATCCCCCTTTGTGCGCAAATCCACTGCAGTCTGTATGTGTGTCCTGTTTCCCATATAGATCCTCTATGCTACCCTGCCCCATCCACATTGGCACTCTGCATGCCTGTATCACTCTCAAACCTCATTGTGTGCCCTTGTCCACCCAGAAAGCTCCATGTGTTCCACCATCCCTATACAGCCTAGTTTTGTGCTGTGTTGCCTCACTTCTGCAGCACCTCTATGTGCCCCTGTCTCCCTACAGACTATACTTCTTTTTGTTTTTTAAACATTTCTTTATTGTGCTATTTTCACGGTACATAAGCTGTACATCTGCAAAAAGAAGAAAAAGGCAAAAATAGAAGAAAAAGACTTCCACAAAAGCCCATAGAAGAGCAAAGGAAACATCCATATAGAAGCACCCTTTGTCCTGCAAGGGAACAGAATACTAAATGCTAGCTGTCAAAACAAGTACTTAGAAATGTGTCAGCCATTGTTAACAGCATAGTGAACAGGAAACATTAATCATCATGAGCCAAAACAGAATGTTATGTTTCTCCCCCATGTTCCTGTTCAGTGAAAGAATAAGAGGAGGAAGGGGTCTTTTGGGCCAGATAAGAGCTCCCTCCTCTGCCTGGGAAGTCGAGGGCTCTACAATTGACAAAGACGAAACCAGTGACAACTCAAGGTGGGCGTGGAAGGAAAGCAGACCAAATGTTTTCAAATGTGTTCAATTTGACTACGAGACAATAGATGATTTGTTCATGGGACGCCGCCACAGACATCGTCACCATCCAGCCAGCATGTGCTGGAGGGGAGCGTTGTTTCCACTGCCTGGGAATTGACGTGTTGGCCACCGCAAGCGTGGTGTCAATCCAGCAATTGACATGGTTGATGAGTTCCGGAATGGACAGGTTGTTGTGAAGGAAGAGCAGTGCAATCATCAGTCTTAAGCCAAGGGCTAAGTTGACATTCATCATGGCCAGAGCCCATTGCCAGAAAAGTTGTAAAGAAGGGCAAAAGTAAACCAAGTGCAGGATATCACAGTCCTGATGGTCGCATCTCCAACAAGCTGCAGTCTTGATCAGGTTGTCTTTGTGTAGCTTCTGTGGTGACCATTTCCAATTATGCCGGAGCTTGAAATAGCTTTGCTTGAGCCTTGCCCCCCAAAGGCCCCTGTGATTAGAGTTCAAATGTTCAGCCCAATATTCATCAGAATAGTCCTTTCAAGTTCTTGTGATGCATTTTTCTTTCTCAGAGGGGCAAAGAAGGCTGAAATGGTTGACCTCCAGAAGGGTTTTATAGAGTCTGGAAATTACCCCTTTATAAGACCTCCAACATTTCTAATAATCCCAGATCTCTGAGTGGGGGAGTGGACCCGGTAGGTACTGAAAATTATGTGAGAGGCAATGCTGCAGGCTGGATAGGCCTTGTGAGAAGTTGGCCTGGTATATGCTGTCCACTAATTAAAGTGGGCACCTTGCACCAGTCCAAAGGACCCTTATGATGTATGAGGTCAAAGGTAACCTTTAGAAAGCTATCTTAGCTTCTGGCTTAATCTTGAAGGAATGTAAAGCAGCTTGTTTTACCAGAATCTCACTTCTTGAATGATCAAATGAAAGGAGAACCACACAATAGTTATGTAAAAATATGTATTTATTACTATAACACTCTCTACTAATCTCTACACGAGATTAGAACATAAAGCACACAATACTTAATCAATAGAACATACGTAAGTAGCAAAATGTAGAACGGGCTCCAGGGGGAGACGAATCATATACTAAAAAAATGGTACAACAATCACGACTTCATTAGACACTGTGCCTAGAGCATGTAGAATCGCTGGGACCCCAAGGAACCACCCAAGGCAGTGACACAGGGCGCCCACGGAGGACGGGTGCAGTGGTCACACCTCCCTGGGACAGGATACCTATTGTCAGGCCTTCCTCTGCTCGAGCTTGGCTGGCAGCATCCATTTTGTGCTGTCCAGGTCGAGAAAGCTGGTACTGGGTAGACCGGTGACCCATAGTAGTAGTTCTAAAAGGGTGGAATCATACCTCCCCCGCCAGTACTGGTGGGGAGGTATGATTCCAAGGTGTTTGACACCAAACACAACATGTTTCTAAGCAGCTGTTTTAAAGTTAGCATTTACCGCGAGGTTATAATGCACTTAAAACATATATGTCTGGCTGCATCACAGACAACCCCGGAGAATGGTCTCCGAAGGCTGCAGAGGGCCCCTACTCATGTAGGGGCACCCTCTCACGTAAAACCCAGCACCCTGCCTTCAGGATTCATAAGGCCTGCCATAGGGGTGACTGATAGGTTTGTAAGTGTAGTGATTTAGATAGATATAGTGAACCTATATCTAAGTAAGTGGTGCAAGCACCAGCTTACACAGGCTGCTGTAGCAGACCTGTTGTGTCATTTTGAATGGCCTCTCATGGGTGGCATAATACATGCTTCAGCCCATGGGAGGCCTCTGAGTACCTATGCCCTGGGTACATGGTGTACCATATACTAGGGACTTATAAGGGTACCCCAGTATCCAATCTGGAGTGTACCTAAAGTACATGTATTGCAATTTACAGGAGAAAGCAGATAGATTGGGGTCCTGAATAGCAGGATCCCAGTCAGACTAGTCAAAAACAAGCAAAACACCAGGAAAAAAGTGGGGGTAACCATGCAGTCAGATCCTACCTTCCTATATACCCCCCCCAAACGAAAGGAGATAAGACTAACCTTGTCCAGTTGAGACTTTATTGACTTAGTGGCCATATAAGGAAGATCCTGCACTGGCATGGATGCCCTCTGTCTTATGGTCCACTAAGGAGTCTCTACCCCTAAAGATATTGGTTTTTCTCCAAAATTTGGGAGTACTACCTGTAGGGTGTTTTTCCAAAGAAAAAGGCTGGTGGGGTGCCTCTGAGTGGAGAAGTGAGGCCCTAAATAAGTTGGTCTCAGCTTCCTCAGAGCACTGGTCACCATGGAGGCCTTTCTTTCCATGACTGAGTTATATCTGGCCCTAGGGGTCAACCTCTGGCTGCCTACAGCTGGGGGTTGAGTCCCTTTGGTTGGAACACTGGAGAGACAGGGTAGGTTTGGAACCATCTGGTCCCAGGTTTGCCTTTGCCCAACAGAGTCCATCTGGGGGAGGTCACTACCCAAGGGTAAGAGGGATCCCTCAGTGTGTTGAGGAATTTTCACCTGGCTAGTGCTACTAGACTGGGTGTCCCTAATCTGTTGATGAGGGGGTTCCTCTGGGCAGTGGGCCCTTGGGGGTCCACTGACCTTCCTGACCTCTGCAGCCCTAGGCTTACTGAGGTAGGGTAGAGAGGGACAGGATACCTGCTCCAGACTGGGTACCACCTTGGAAGGGTCCCCTGCCCTCAGGGGTGTTGCCAGGACAGGCCTGACCACCTCTAGGATCAGTTCCCTGAGGAAGCTGACCCTTACCTATAGTCTGGGGGGAAGAAGACTTTTCTCCAATCCCTTTGCTCTCTGGTGGAGTAGAGTGGGCCATTCTTTCAGGCTCCACTCCTCCAAAATTTCCCTGGGGTTGGACCGAGGCCCTAAGTGTCCCACAAACTTTCTCAGGGAGGCCTAACATTCTTAAATGGGCCTGGTGTTCTACTTCAGCCCAGGCTGAAGTTTCTAAATCATTGCCCAAGAGGCAATCTACAGGCAAGTTTGGGGACACTGCCACTCTTTTAGTGCCAGTGACCCCTCCCCAGCTGAGATTGACTATTGCCATGGGATAATTTGTCTCGATACCATCAATGTTGGTCACCTGGTACTTAAACTCAGGTAAAAGCTGCTGAGGGGGTACTAGGTTCCCTGTCACCATGGTGACACTAGCCCCTGTGTCCCTAAAGGCCACAGCTTTCTGACCATTGATCAGGGGCTCCTGTCTGTACTTGCCCAAAGAATTAGGACTGACAGTAAAAGTGGCAAATCCCATGCCACCATCACAGACTGAGGAGGTCTGTGAGGGGGACCTTGCTAAGCCAGGGTCCACCTCAGTTCCCCATGAGAACCCACCTATCTTTTTGGGTGCACTACTACCAACTGGGGGATTACTACTTGTAGTACCAGGAGGAGTGATAGTAGTGCTTGGAGGAACATTCTCCTTATTGCTGACCTTTGGACAATTGGGATCATTTTTCCAGTGGCCTTGCTTTTTATAAACAAAGCAAAAAGGTTTCTTTTCAGGGGAGGAAGGAGTTTGGGACCCACCCCCAGAAGAGGACTTTTGGGGCCCTGTAGTGGATTTATCTTTTGATTTATCCCCACCTTTCTCTTGGTTTTTGGAAGAATCTTTCTTCTGGTCACCACCCTGATTCTTTGGTTTCACCCTGGTCCTTACCCATTTATATGCCTTCTTTCCCAATTCTTGGGGAGAAGTCAAATCTGAGTCCACCAGGTACCGGTGTAGAAGCTGGTTTTGACAATTATTAAGGATCTGCTCCCTCATAATCAAATTGTACAATCCTAAATAGTCATGCACCTTGCTGCCATGTATCCAACCTTCCAGAGCCTTAGTAGCACAATCTACAAAGTCTACCCAGTCCTGAGTCTGTGTCTTCTGGGTGTCTCTGAACTTAATCCTGTATTGTTCAGTGGTTAAGCCAAACCCATCAATGAGAGCTCTCTACAAGACTGAGTAATTGTCAGCATCCTCTTTTCTAACAGTGAGGAGCTTATCTCTACCTTTGTCAGCAAAGGAGAGCCAAAAGATAGCTGCCCACTGCTCCCGAGGGACCCTCTGTACCTTACAGGCCCTCTCCAGTGCAGTTATCCATTTGTGGATGTCATCCCCACTCTGGTAGGGAGAGACTATCTTGTTCAGGTTCCTATGGTCATGAGTATACTCCCTACTTCTAGGAACACTGTTGCTGCCACCATGGGACTCTAGTCCCCAATCTCTTTGTAGCTCTCTAGAGCTCTAGGGATTCCCTGTCTAGGGCCAACTGCTCCTTCTTGAGCCTAAGCTTGATTTTCTCAAGCTCCAGAAGTTGGCACTGTCTCTCATAAGAGGATTCCCTCTTATTTGATATGGAAGTCCCTATAGAAGTTCCTGAATGCTGAGATTCTACAGAGGGAGATCTAGATCTCCTAGGTAAACTCTGTACTCTTCCTGGTGGAGTAAAGAGAGGGCCACTGGGGACTTCTCCCCCACCTAAAGGAAGTTCTGTGTTTTCCAGGTTAGAATCATTTTGATCCTCCTGGCCAGGGTTTGAGTCCAGATCAAAGAAGGTTTCACTTCCTGGCCTTTCCTCATTCCCTGTCCCACCCACTCTATCTACTTCATCAGACCCTGCGGTCTTTCTGAGGTCATCCAAGAGCAACATCTCTATTAGACGTTGGGTGCTTGCACTTCTCCCTGTCCTCAGATTCCTAGACATGCACATAACCCTCAATTCTTGGAATGAGAGGTTATCATACCTAGTTGGCAGAGAGCCACTGGCTTCTCCTCTAGAAGACATACTAGTGTTATGGGGTATAGGCACCTACCTAACCTAGTGGAGACTAAACTCTCTTGAGTTGGAGAAAGGGTTTGCTAGATCCTTGACTTACCCAACTCCAAGTTCAGTAGAACTTACTTATTCCAATCTTGATGTATTATATGCGCCTAATACTTTAGTGGTTTTCAGTTAATCATTCAGTGAAATTTATCTGGTAAAACAATAGCAAGCTTGAATCCCAACCGCTGCACACCAATGTGAGAAGTTGGCCTGGTATATGCTGTCCACTAATTAAAGTGGGCACCTTGCACCAGTCCAAACGACCCTTATGATGTATGAGGTCAGTACTGGCGGGGAGGTATGATTCCAAGGTGTTTGACACCAAACACAACATGTTTCTAAGCAGCCGTTTTAAAGTTAGCATTTACCGCGAGGTTATAATGCACTTAAAACTTATATGTCTGGCTGCATCACAGACAACCCCGGAGGTTGGTCTCCGAAGGCTGCAGAGGGGCCCTACTCATGTAGGGGCACCCTCTTACATAAAACCCAGCACCCTGCCTTCAGGATTGATAAGGCCTGCCATAGGGGTGATTGATAGGTTTGTAAGTGTAGTGATTTAGATAGATATAGTGAACCTATATCTAAGTAAGTGGTGCAAGCACCAGCTTACACAGGCTGCAGTAGCAGACCTGTTGTGTCATTTTGAATGGCCTCTCATGGGTGGCATAATACATGCTTCAGCCCATGGGAGGCCTCTGGAGTACCTATGCCCTGGGTACATGGTGTACCATATACTAGGGACTTATAAGGGTACCCCAGTATCCAATCTGGAGTGAACCTAAAGTACATGTGTTGCAATTTACAGGAGAAAGCAGATAGACTGGGGTCCTGAATAGCAGGATCCCAGTCAGACTAGTCAAAAACCAGCAAAACACCAGGAAAAAAAGTGGGGGTAACCATGCAGTCAGATCCTACCTTCCTACAGGCCTCCATTGTTGATGTGGGTCGAGGTTAAACTCCTCATGTAGTTGCTCAAAGGGCTTGAGCTCAGAGTTGCGCACTATATAGTCTAAAGTGAGAACTCCTTTATCACTCCTGCCAGCATATCATGGCATCATCAATTCTAATGGCTTTGTTGTTCCAAATTGGTTCATCAATATTCAAGTAAGTATGGACTCGCAATAGTCTATGGGCTTTCTCCCATACCTGAGTCTTAGTGCAGAGGAGATGACCATGCTTGGCTGCATGAGAAAGAGAAGATCTGAAAATCAAGCCTGCATGTGGCTGGCCTCCCAAGAAATCCGGTTCAAGGGGTATTCAATCAGGCTTCTTCAAAGTGGGTGAAGAGAGATACGCTAAGTGCATACAGTGATGTGCTTGATAATAGAGTGACATATCAGATAGGCGCAGGCCACCTGAGGATGTGTCTTCCTGCAGCTTGCAAATCTTGAGACAGGCCTTTCCTTGGTCTCACACGAAGTCTTTGGTCATTTTATGTCAAAATATTTTTATTGGTTTTAGATTCAGAACATTACATGACAAACAGTGGTGGGAGACACCAGTATGGCTCACAGATCAAGTATTACAGAACTCTAAAGTATCATGTTCAGTTTGTGTACTAGGACTCGACCTGCATTAAGAACCCTCTTCACGAACCTTGCTGGCCACGGCGGGGCCGCTCACGTGTTACAAGTCATATATCTCACCGTGTTGGTCATGTTATTCGACAGAAATCATGTCTCCCCCCGCACGTTCTTTCTACATAACTAAAAGATAAACAAAACTAAACAAACTATGGTATTACGGTCATAATAAAAAAGAAAGCGTTCATGATTGGTCACAAGTGAGGGCAGTCCAAAGAGGACCGGGAGTGCCCAGGCCCCCGAAAGTTCCCAACCCAGGGGAAGAGGCCTCCCGGGAGCACTAGATATGGAAGAGTTGGAGAGCCCTTAGTCTGGACCCACACGCAAACTAAGTATTCGACCAGGGGGGCCCAAACATAGTCTAACCCCTTTCTCGAGTCCTCCACTATGTCTGCCATTCGTTCCATCGCTAGCGCTCGCCATAACCTGGCGTGCCATTGCGTAAGGGAGGGGGCCTCCACCTTCTTCCATGCTGCCACCACTGCCATCTTGGCCGCCCCCAAGCACAACCACATCACTGAGCAGTCCCTTGAGTTTGACGTTTCAAGCTGAGCTCCCGAATCCCCAGGAGAGTGTGTTCCATTGTTGTGGGAATTGCGTAGCCCAGGATCAGTTTGATTTGGGATAATATTTCCTTTGGTCATTTTAATCAATTTAGTTATCATGTAGTTTGGAATTCCTACAGGGATCATAACAAATAGGTCATTGAAGCAGGGCCCGGTAACCATTTTGACAGCTTGCGAGCAGCCCCACAGAGAGATGTAATGGCACAATTTCTGAAAGTCCAATGCTGTCTTTGCCATCAGAAGATCCATACTGCTTCTTGCTGTTGCTTGTAGATCATGATCCCCAAGTAGTTGATGGAAGAAGGCGTCCACTTGCACTGGGAATAGTGTAGGAGGTCCAGAGGGGTTGAGGTGTTTACGGGTAGGGCTTCGCTCTTGCTCCAATTTATTGTATACCTGGAGAAGCAGCCAAATGCCTCTATGACCTCCAGAAGAGCTGGGAAGGAGGTGTGCACATGGGTCATGAGCATAAGGGGATTGTCCACATATAAAAGCAGTTTCACTTATCTGGCTGCTGTGTGGATCCCAGTTATGGCTTGGGTGGTGCAAATGTTTATCGCCAGTGGTTCTAACTTCAAAAGGAAAAGTAAGGGCAAGAGAGGGCAACACTTTTGTGCTTCCCTGGATATAAGGATCAGTTCTTGGAGAAAGCCATTGCTGTTCATAGTTGCTGTTGGAGAGCTATAAAACACCTTGACCAATTGAAGGAAGCCAACGATAGTTCTTTCAGGCTGTCATCTTCTCTCCTCTTCTTCGTCAGAACCTCAATGCCACTTTGTGAAACCACAGGCACCTGGATTGGTGTGACTGCTTGTCATTCTTCACACGCTCTTCTCCTTGCTGTTGTGCCTCTTGCTGCATTGCTTCTCACAAATGTCCAACTTGTGATGGCTCTGTCACTAGTGCTCTCCTTCCTGGTTCATAGAACACCATTTCTTCATATGGATTTCTCACTCTCTAGGTATGCGATGAGATGCGTGCACCCAGTTTGGTATTCGGGCACATTTACCAGCAGTATTCATGACGAGGATCTCCTAGTAGGGGCCTTTCCACCTCTGTTCCAGGCAGGACTTCTGAACATGCTTCTTTACCAGGACTCAGTCACCAAGACGGAGGTCATGGCACTATTTTCGTTGTGGATTTAAAGTGACAGCTTCAACCTGGTGAGAGACAGAACGCATCACATCAGCCAATTCTTTGCATTAATCAAGTATCATATCATCTGTTCTATTTAAAAGGGCATTTGCAGGAACAGCAGGCAGTCTCATTGCATGCCCCATTAAGATTTCATGGGGTGATAACCCAGTCTTTCTGTCATGAATGTTTCTGAGACTCATCAACACCAAAGTTGATGCATCTGGCCAGGGCTGGTCCTAGGATTCATGGGGCCCTGGGCAGAATAGGAACATGCGAGGCCCCTATATTCTGAATAAGATTTAACTTCACAGGAAGTGACATCATAGGAAGTAATTTCAATTGTCCATTAATTATATTGATATTGATATTGTTTATAGAGCGTGCCAATGTCAAATGGTGTCTTGGCGCTGGCTTCTGCAGCGGCAACTGTAAATAAAGCTAATTGGGCAACATAGTTGAAATAAGACAGGTTATAAGTTGTTTTCTAAAACAGATAAAATTTGACTGGACTTTGAAATGCAAAGGGTTTTTGTTTCAAAGTTTGCAAGTAAGGAGATAAAGCTTCTGCCACCCTAGGACGCTTTGTTTATTTTAGGTGTTTGCACTGTTCTCGAGGTGGCTGATCAAAGAGCTCCCCTAGGTGTGTACCATATGAATTTTTCTCTTAAGGTACTCAGGACCTATGTTGTGCTCAGTACACAGTGCCTTGAAGGCTACTCCCTTTCTAATGGGAAGCTAGTGTAGCTCCAACAATGCATGTGAGACAGATTTGAACTTTGGAATTCTTATTAAAAGACGAGCTGCTGCTATTTGTAAAATTTGCAGTTTATTCAGAGATTACAGAATATATGGCATTGTTGATGCCGCTTTGCAAGAAACTACTTACTTAGTTTGGATAGGAATAAAATGGTTAAAATTATTATTAATAATACTTATAAAATGCGTACATATATTTTACATCCCTATTAAGTAGAAATACATTAAATGATTTAAAATTAGTTATTGTTCTATTGAATGGGATAAATGAAAATGATATGCTAGTCGGGAGTCCTGGCACTAAGAGAGCTCCAAAGGAGAGGTGCAGACTTTACTAATGTGGAGAAAGGACAGTTTTAAGTATTTTTGCAAAAGATTGGAGTTACACCATAGTTCAAGAGGGAGAGAGTTCCAGTCTTGCACATCTAGAAAGGAGAAGGATCTCCCTCCAATCACGGACCTCTAAAGTTTCGGATGGCACAGGAGTTTAGTTGGCACACAGTATAGGATTCTGGAATTAATGTAAGGAGAGAACCTTTTTTATGAAGTGCATAATGATGAATGGATAATGCCTTGCAGCTGGAGGGTTTCAACCCAGCAGACAGCAGAAAGGTGAGAAGAAATGCCCTGGAAATGCAGCAGTCTCAGATGAGGAGTGCTGCACTGTTCTGAATGATTTGAAGGGTACTGAATGTAAAAAATGCGGGAAACCCAAGATGGTGGACTGTTCAACAGCCTGACTGCAGTGAGAGGGGAGAAAAGGGATGATTTGTGTTACTTATGGATGTAGTGAAAGCAAGTGGATGAAACATGGTTAACCTGTTCTGAAAAAAAGAGATGCTGTAAAATGAATCCAAGATTTTGTTGCTGACTGTGCAAATGTGGGCAATTGACCCAGCTCCACCAGCCAACAAAGAGAACACCATATGGTATGAGATCCTTTAAAAATGAGAACCCTTGTTCGGCCGTATGCCGTAGTTTACTACCCCACACCCTGCTCCTCCCCCGCCCCGCCCCACCGCGGCACTCCCTCCATGAGCCGCTACTGGAATGAGGGACCATAACAGTTAAAAGATATCCCATTACTATGTCCTCACTTCTCTCTATACTAACTCCAACAGCTCCTACTGTTTCAGGCAGCCCGGCAGCCCTGCAGCTACAGGGTGAAGGGTGATTGAAAAATACGCCACAGGTCTTTCATGTATCTCAATGCATCCGAGTAAGCACTGAGGAAGCACACCCCTCCCTCACACTGCAAAACAATGTGAACATCTTACTATAATCAGTGCCGTGACAAGACAGAGACTTTCTCTCCGCTGTAGGAAAGCTTTCAAGCACTCGCCGTTCCATGGAAGCAGATCAGGCATCTAACATTTCTTGTTCATCATTGCAATATTTTGTATACATCAAAATCTCATTCAACGATTGAGTCTGCCAGCAAATCACACTCTGTTGTATGTGCGTACTAATCTCAGGTCTTAACCTGATATGAAACGTATTCACGAAAAACCCCATATCACTTGATTTGGGATATTCCCTTCCACTGTGCTTATGAAACAATTGAAGCAATCACTCATAGTACTCTGCACTGATTCTTTTGGTTCTTTTGAAGCTCTTTTAATTTTCACCCAGTGTATATTCTTTGGTGGAACCTTTCCCTTCAGAAATGTAATCACTGCCTTCATATTTTTCCATGACTACAAGAGATGGTGCATTAGTGCAAGCATCTCTCGTTGGCTCTGCATATGGCTATTGTACAGTAACTTTACACTCAGCCCACAACTCATTTGGCATGACAATGTCAAAGAATGTATTAAAATCCATCCACAGCACTTTGAAAATCTTTAAAAAAATCTGTCAACTTGTGTGTGCCACTGCACAGGCTTGCATTTTAATTCTGAAAAATTGTTTCCAAATGCTGCAAGATCTCCCCATCTTCATGGCACATGAACATACGTCCCTCCTGGTATTTCTCTCAATGGGTAAGCCAAAGCTGCTTCTTCATATGGGAGACCTGTCAGTGGTTTGTTATTTGTTTCATCTGCCTTTGACTGTTTCTTTTTCTATTAATTTCTCTTCGCCCACTTGCTTTCTTATTTATCAAAATCACACCATCTACAAACACATTTTTAGTAATTCAGTGATGTGCAATTGCATTCCTGAAGAATGCACGGTCTCAATTGTACCCTGAAACTTTTCTGAAATGGAATACTTTTTGAAATATTGACATCATGTTTTCTGGCTAATTATGTCAAATTATTATGAGTAACTGCTTCAAATCTAGTAATTATAGTGTCGTCTCACTCTGCGCAATTGGCATTGCAAAGATAATCCTTCTCCATTCTCTTAGGGACTGAACTCTTTGCAGTGGTGTCCAAGTAACAATTTGTGAATTCTGTGATGTCGGGACAAACACGGTCACAGGTGCTCCTCCAGTAGCTCCTTGAACTACTGCATTTGGAAAAACATTTTTCGGAGAAGTTATTGTACGAATCTCTAATGGCTGTGCTGTTACAACCCAAGTAACAGCTGCATATACAGTTAAACTGAAGCAGTAGCACCTGGAGGCATTACTATAGGAACATTCTCAATTCGTGTAGGTACTACATTTATTATAACAGGTTGTATAAGAGGCTGTGTCATCTGTATTGGTTTTTCAATCTGAACCATATTTAGGTGAACAGGGGCAGTAGTCTCTGTTACATTAAATGTTGAAATATTCTCAGCATTTGTTATAGGGGACACATAAGGTGGTGGACACATGACTAACAAAGCATCCAAAATTTCATTCCCTGAATCCCTCTTGGGATCTAATTTCTTTGCAGCTCCCTCTTCATCTTTTCCTTGTGTCTTGTTATTTTTTGGCTTTTCAGGTGTGTCCGGAGTAATGGCTGGATACAGCTTCGTCCCTTCAACCGTAGCTTTTCTCTGTCTCTGTTGTTCATCCCATCGAGCAACTGCATAATGACGCATTGCTCTTTTAGTTGTACTCTGGTATTTGTCTTTCTCTCTAGTGTGTGCTGTTTTCTCCTAAATGTTTAAGGCTTCCTATTGTGTGGGTCTAGGCGGTGACTTCATCTCGAATAAGTTCTCCCTCAATATTTCAACCACTCTCAGTTCAAGTGTACCATATCTTGGAAAGCTTATAGGACCTTCCTTTTCAGTGATCTTGCACCATTGACGAAGCCACAAACATGTATGTAATCCTACATTCGTTGTCATATAATGTGCAGGTGTACCTTCGGGAAGTGCCTCCTCACCATCCCGCACCAGAAATGTCACATCTCTACTCACAATACTCTTAAAACCTTTAAAACATTTCATGTTTTAGATTTATTCAACAAATGCCAAACAATGCAACTCAACTTTCTATTCTGTAAACATCAGAATTATTTTCTCCAATCCCACAAAAGCTTTAATACTTGAAGTCTCTTTAACGAATTTCAATGTGACACCTGTACAACAGTTTGACCTATAACAGCACTGCACTCTGTCATCACTAACCAATGACAGTGTGACGGTACACCAACCAACCAATAACAGCGCGACACAGAATGACCTATGAACTCACTCCTTGCAGCGGCTCACCCACCTTTACAATTACCTCTCGTACACACAATTCTACAGCTTTTGCAAACTCTCAGCGACCACAAATAAACAACTTTGATGGCTCTTCTGAAGAAAACAAAATGTAAATCTACAATCAGAATATTAAGGTTTTTACGCCTTCTGATTTTTCACACAAAAATAATTTTCACACATACAAATAAAATCTGAAACAGCAGGAAATCACTTAACCAATGTAGCTTCACTGTTTGCTCAATTGGTTCTGCCAAAGTCAATCAATTGTTAGTACATTCACAACAATTCATTAAAATACCTAACTCAATTGTGTAGTCGACGGTACCTCAGGACCTACAACACAAATCTCTAGCAGACAAAGATCACAAGGTGTAATCTACACCTTATCAATATCTCTATTAATCCTGGGATCTTAGGCTACAACAAGCCTTAAAACCTCTTCAACTGCTTCTTAATAAACACATAAACATCAATATTTCATCCAACTTGCAAAAGTGACATTATCAACGACAACAATTACAACTGCAATGCATAGCCTTATTAATACTCACACCTCCAATACAGCGACCACCTTCGAAACTGCACCTCTGCCAGTCTTCAGACTCCAGACTTTTGGGCTATGGGAATCAGGCATTACTCTAATTCATGGTAATTAATGTACTCTTCTTCTCATAACGTAATCGTCCCTCTGCTAGCAAACGTGTTAAAGCGGAAACAGGGATTATAAGACACGGTTTACCCAAAACAGGGCTAATCCTGCCGCTTTGTCACCTTGCGATAAATCTTTGCCAAGGTATTAGAGAAGAAGAGGGTTAAAACATATCAGCAATAATAATCACAATAACTTTTCTCATGATTTTAGTCAATAATGAGAGTTGTAAAAGGTTTGAATACCTATTCTTAGAATCGGGTAGAAAATTGAGTTAGTCAGAACCCATAAAGTGCTCTAATCAAGAAAATGAGAGAGAGAAAGCTTAAAGATTCAGCATTTAATTCAGCTCAAACAGATAAAAAATATCAAAGGAACAACTTCCCATAAAGAGTAGTTCAAGAAACTCAGTAGAGTCTAAGTGCAATAACAAATGGGTCTGGGCAAAAGTGTAATCAGCGTGGCTCAGAGGGTCAAGCAAAAATGTAAAGTGACAGAGGTTGGGCCGGTGGTGAGTGGTAGAGCAACTCAAGTAACACTCACTATTATAGACTTTATAGGCTTCACATTTAATACATTTATAACATGTTTCATATCTTGTCTTCCATCAGCCAACCAGCGTTCGATGCTCTCTTGGGAATAGGATCACACCTCATCTTCTCATACGAATACAATAGTCCGTAGGGGTAATGTTGCACTCTCAATAATATGTTATCAACTATGCTTTCTCGTGGAGTCCGCTTCCTTCAAGATGGCTTTCTCACATATGAACAATGTTATTTAATTCTCTAATATCAGCTTCAACCAGTAAACAATGTAAAAATCGAAATATCTATATAATAAAAGGAAAATAATTCTGCAGGTACATCAAGAAGGAGGAAAATTAAGTAGGTTTAGAAAGTCAAGTTCACATTGTAAACTTTGCAATCCAATGCTTGAACTATTCATTATCTCACTAATCAACAAAAATTAGTTATATATATCATCGATCTTTATGTGAGTGGAAACATTTTGCGGGAGTACTTGAAACTACATAAGCAAATTATTTGTTTATTTATACAAACGTTCATGGTATGGTCATGAAGCAAACTTTTTATGTGCATTCAGAATTTGCTATTTAAGCTTGATTTTCAAGCAACGTTGCTGAAGCCATTATTGAGGCCTAGTACGAGTAAATACACATTTTACAGTTTTATGCATTCTAAATATGTTATTTAATCAAAGTTTTTGCACATTTATTCTGTGCATTAATTAAGAACCAGCATTATTTTCTTGTTAGTTTTAAATCTGCTGTGATATCACGTGATATGACACTGTTGCTAAGGTTGCCAATTGAACCACCTCCCATTATTGGAATGGTTGATTGGGCAGTCAATGCAACAGCGCCATATGACGTGACTGTTTCACTGTCTCAATACAGTCACTTGGCATCTACTTTTCTTAGGCTCAGTCAATCTCTAAAACATTCTCAATCTCATCCTCAGCCAGTGTGTACTCAGACACTATCATTCTCAGTCACATTTTAATCTCAGTCTTTATGAACACTTCTCAATCAGTCAGTCTGTTTCTGTCACTTTCAAGTCACTGTCCCTCTCAATCATTCTCAGTCTTACTATTAACCAGTCACATCCTCAGTCACTGAGTTAATCTGTTACTCTCAGGCTTTGTCTCAGTTACTCTCAATCTCTCTCCTCACACTTGACCCTGCAGTCTATATTTTCTTATCTGTTGCTTCAGTCACTCATCTCACACCTGTCATTGCAGTCTTGTGCTGCTCATCTGTCCCTGAATTGTCTTGCCTCACACCTGTCCCTGCAGCCTCTCATCTCAGATTGGGTGCTACTCTCTCCCTCACTTACCCTCGTCTCTTTTCCCACTTGCATCATCTCTCTCGTACATTCTCTTTCTCCATGCTTCACCACTCTCTCTTTCTATCATGCTATCTTCCTTCTCTTCCTTGTCATTCTCTCCCTCTCTGGTTCATCCTCCTCTCCCCCTTTGCCTACACCCCCGGCCCAGTGTGCCCCTCTCCTTCTCACCCTCATCTCCTCCTCCTGTCACAGTCTACCAAACCTTCCTCTCACTCCCTGCCTTTCTGCCCCATTTCTCTCCCTCTTTTTCCTTTTCATCTGACCCTCTGCCCCATCTAGACCTCACCTTCTCTCTCTCTCTCTCTCTCTCTCTCTCAACCTACTCTCCCCCGTATATTTCTGTCCCTCAACTTCGATTCCCTCTCCCTTACACCACTCTCCTTTCTTGACTCGCCATCCCCTCACTCTTCCTCCCATTCCATGCTTTCATCATCACCTTCCACACTCTCTCTGGTTCACCCTCTTCTCTCACCCTATTTAGCTCTGCCTCACACTCCTCATTCTAGTCTCACACCCCTCTCCTTTACCTCATACTCTCTTGTTGCACCCTCCCGATCAGGGTCCAGGGACTTAGCTAAAGTAGCTGCATTGGCCCACAGCCCCTGCAAGGCCTCAATCTCCACCACAGCTCTAGGGCTATACTTGGGGGGCCTGACGTAGCACCTGTCTTGGCTGCAATTCCACCAACTGAGGTGCTAAATTGGGGCCTTTGGAGGCCTTGCATTGCTAACTGCACACTGCCTCTCTGTCCCTGACCCCCGGGAAACAGTTCAAGACCTCTCCAGTGACCCATTAGACCACACCGTCCCATGCCGCTGCCCAACCGTCAGTATGGTTAACTTTCTATAAAGGGGGCATTGTGGGCACCGATCTGAAGTTAAGAGTACTAAGAGGGTTATTTCCAGGCTGCCCACAACCTCATTAATGCCCAGCAGCTCACCACCAGAACACTGAGGGGACAGCAGTGGGAAAGGCCATAAGAGTATACAGCAAACTGTGCCAGTCCTTTTATTAGGTCTCGAGGCGGGAGTCGCCGCCCCCCTGAGACACAGATGCTCACTCCCCTGGTCCTCAGAGAGTTTGCATAACAGCATGGGCGTGTGTGGGAAACTTTAAGCCAAAATCCATCAATGTCCACCAGCGCCAACTGAACGGAAGTGGTTGGCTGCAGGAAGACTCTTCAAGGCCTTCCTCAATCTCCGCCCAATGGCTGTACTTTTTCGGAGTAGTGCTCCCTGCCCCTGAATCTACCCTATAACCGAGGGGGAAGGATGTAATTTCGGTCCATTCCTTCTCTGCATCTGTGATGACAATAGACACTGCGTCCAGAAATAAATGACACCATGAACTTAAGTCAAAATATATAATTAGTCCTCAATGAAATTTAAACAGAGGGTGCTCAAATTCTTTTTTAAACAGCAAACTGAATCGACCCTGTTGTTTTTATATATAATCATTTTCTATCACTATATCTCCTTTACCAGGGTGTGCCAACCAACAAATCAATGCGACTGGAGTATAATCATATTGGGAACACACGACAGCACACTTCCTACCGAAGTGGTATTTGCTTATGCAAGAATGAGCGTGCACCTATGCCCTCATCAAGAACAGCAGGGAGCCAAATGAGAACAGACTGCGGCATTTCTGCAAGCACCAAGCTGTTTCCACTCCGTACAAGGGAGCACGCTTATACATTTCCCACCCGAGCTTCCTTGTAGCCAGCTTTATATGACTTTTTATTCTTGCCTCTGGCTTGCCATCAGATCCATTAACAAATCTAGGCGCGCAAAAAAGATCCATTATTCATGTGATATATTGGTGTGGTCCATCGAGGAAGTATCTCAATTCTGACAGGAGATTTATTGCACAATATTTGATAATGTCTGTATATCCTAATAAAAGCGCCAAAATTGATGGCTGTTGGCCAATGTTAAAGATGGTATAAAGTCAGTAGTTGGCTCCTCTGCTATTTTCTGTATCAATAATTTTTTTAGGAGGGCTATTTTAAAATCGCAAAACTGATTCAGGTACAGGGCTCAAGCATACCGTGGACGGATCTATAATTAATTGCTTTCAGATCAATAAAGAGCAATATATTTTTTCACTTCAAATAAATGTTGTCTTGATAAAAACACTTGCTAAGCAAGTATCGCAAGTTGTTTGCCAAGAAATATGTTCGTCAGCACCAGTAGTCAAGGTTATTTCTAAAATTCCTGTAATCCTGATGCGACTAACATGTGAAACTCTTCCTCTGCATTATATGAACACGACAGTGATTACTATGATAACCTATTCCAGGTTCATCTTCAGTAGTATTTGTCAATTACATTAAGGGCATTATCATAGTCCATAGTCTTTCTGTACTAATTGTACATGAAAGAAACAGTTTAACAAAAGTAGATTAGGTAGCAGACATTCATTTGTGTGAAACTGTAGGAATTCACAGATTTCAATACATTTCGGGAGAATTGCCCAAATTTCCATGAAATGTATGTTTTTTTTTAGAAATTTTGGACCAAAAGTAGGCGCGTGCGAAATTTCAATTATGCACAGATAATCTTGCTTAATTTCTGAAATTACGCAATTACATATAATTTCGCACCATTTGCGGCATAAAATTAGTGCAAGAGCATAGGAACCATGAGAATGACCAGAATGCAAACTGTTTGCAGTGCTTGTGTATTTTTCTGCAATTTGTTTTTAGCATATAATGTTTCCTCGTGGCCAAGATGAACACGAGGTTGCTCATTGCACTAATATACGTCACCAAGTACCAGTTTTGGATTGTGTGAATAATGCACAATTTCACATATTTTTTTCTGATATTTCGTGTAATTACAGGACAGCAAACACACACAGTAATACAGTAAAAACACTACAAATGGACACCACACCTGTTTAGAAAAATAAGTAATCTTTATCTAAACCAAACAAGACCAAAACAACAAAAATCCACAATAAGGTAATCAAAATATGACTTTTAAAAGGTAAAAATAGTTCTGTTCAAAGCAAATTGCAGCTGCAACACTTTTCACACAAAGGGGGATATTCACAAGAACGGGCGATAATTATCGCCAACCTAGGCTAACACAATTTAACATAACGCCGTACATCGCGGGAAACTAACGCCGCGTCAACAGCGTATTCCCAACACGCCGGCAACAGGCGATAGTGCCCCGATAACGCGTCAAATGTCCGCGATAAAATTACCGGGACGCCGATAAAAAAGGAAACCCGAACGTGAAAAAAGTGGCGATGGGCCCAACAGCCATAAAAACGTCAGCGATAAGCAGCACCAGGCCTGCAATTCCCACGTCAAGCGGGAAAAATCACCATAAAAGCTGCAAAAAAAAAAAGAGAAATCAAAACCCAAACAACTGAGAAGCACCATGGAGGACGCTGGAGCCAACACAGAGCCCAACCAGAATCCCACAAACCCCCCGGAGGACCAGCCAGGGACCTCAGGGAAGGAGAAGGGCAAAGAGAAGAAGAAGAGGAACCCGCGATTCAGTCCGCAGGAAAACAAGATCCTGATTACGGAGGTGATAGAACACCACCAACAACTGTTCATCACCTCCACTGTGTCATTGGCAACTAAAAATGCAATATGGCAGTCCATCTTGGCCAAAAGGAATGCAGTCGGAGTGAAGAGAAGGGAAGTGGACGACTGTAAGAAGCGCTGGAATGATGTGAAGCGCAAAACCAAGCAGAAACTAGCCAATAACCGGAAAGCAACAATGCAGACTGGAGGTGGGAGTCCAGCGCCACAGCAGGAGCTGGATGAGACGGAGGAAATGGTGTCCACAGTCATCAGTGGGGAGACGGTGGCAGGAGTTGGGGACCGGACACTGCACAACATGACCTGACCCAACAGCAACAAGGTGAGTAACGACCAGTGACTGGGGGGACGGGGGGAGATGGGCACAACGGCACACATGCACAATTAAGTATAGCACAGTGCACACCCACAATGACCATGGAACATGTCCCTGATCTCCCTGGCATACTGCAGCACACATAGAAACAGCAAGTAGGCCCCCGTCGACAATGTGCCCAGAGGGGGCCCTCCCCACACAGCACCAATCTCACAACAAACCCATGCATGTGCAAACCCATGCACATGCACAAGGCTGGCCCTCCACGGGGCAACAATGTAAAGTGGGGTATGCATGGCCATGTACTGGTCCAGCTTCAACACTCCACCGAATGTGACCAAAACATACTAATTCACACAGATGTGTCATGACTATTAGCAAGCAAGTATGAAATCATGGATGAATGTAGGGGCAGTGATACCAGAAAAAGGTACTCCCTGGGAACTGATATCAATGCGTATGTCTGACCGTGACCCAGACAGGCAGTGAGAAGACTGGGAATGTGTGAACCACCTGTGGGCCTAGTGCTCCTAAACAATCTCACAATTTCCCAACTTAGCCCCACGTCAATGTAGGAAATAGGGCTGTGTGTAAAAATGCCTAAGTCCAAGTTATGTGGATGCCACACCTCGGAGCAATGATCTGTTTGAGTGTGCAGCGGTTGGACTCCTGGGATGGTCTGTGCGTAAGTGTGAAGGTCATTCCATGCAAGAGAACTGCGAGCAAGAACCTCTGTGTGTGGGGTGTGTATGCGTTGGTCCCTGGTTAGCGCTGTGCGTAGTGTGGGATTCGTCATCAGCTGCTATGGTATCTCTCAGGGGGAGCCGGGTGCATGAAACTCCAAGGTCGGAGGTGCAGATGTGCTACCGCCTCCAGTACAGACAAAGGAGCTCACCTCCCTAATGTCAGTTTGTCATCTGCTAGCATTCTGGAAGAGTGATGTGGTTGGGGGGGGGAGGGGATGTCACTGCTTCGCCTTCCGGCACAGTATTCCTACTGCCTATTTAGCTGGTGTGCATCTCCCATGTTGCTGAGGTGTTCACTGTGCCCCCATCCCCCTTACGTCCATGTTGCTCATGTTGTGGGACTTGAGTCACAGGGTGCACCTCTGCATCAGGGTGGGTCATATTTGACCCCAAGTGACACCCGCTATTTCATAATTGATCCCAAATGACACCCGCTATTTCATATTTGACCCCAAATGACACCCGCTATTTCATTTTTGGCCCCAAATGACACCCGCAAATTCACATCTGACCCCGAATGACACCCTGTTGTCTGATTTGGAACACCAATGACAGCCTACATGTCATGTATGTGTACACATGTGATACACTGATGAGTGGGAATACGTACTACATCTGACACCCTGAAATGGCATTCCGAATACGTGACACCCTGAACAGCCTCTCTGTAAAGAGGCGACATACCCACCATCTATTTGCATATGTGAGATTGTTAGCACACAATGTTGCACTTACACTTGTCCGTGTGATGTGCAAATGCAGAGGACTGACATGCACACATGGAATGTGTGTTGCAATGAATTTATCTGCACATGCTGGTCATGTGGTCATTCTGTACTGCACCATGATTGCTAAGGACTGTCACAATGTGACGTGCCCATGCAAAGAAATTGTCAATGATTGTGTTCCTTCGGGCCATTCCAGCTGCAGTGGGGTGTGGCCCACCTGCCTCATCTCCCTCATCATCGTCCAGTGCATCCGGCACCTGGATCCATGGGGCATTGCTGCGTACACATATGTTGTGCAATACACAACATGTAATGATCAACTTGCACACTATTCCTGGGCTGTACAGGAGTCTACCACCTGTGACATCCACGCACCTGAAACGTGACTTAGACACGCTAAATGTGCGCTCAACAATGCCCCTGGTGCGTTTGTGGGCCACATTGTACTGCCCCTGGGCCGGGGTGTTCGGGGCTCAGAGGGGTGTCATCATCCACGGGCAGAGTGCATATCCCTGACCACCTGTGAGAGGTAAGTGAGACCAGTGTAAACTGGTGGTTCTGCATGCTCTGTTGGCAGACTCACAAGTTTTGTGGTGTGTGATTTGTGTGACTTTGGGATTCATGTTTGCCATGTATTGCTTCAGGCAAATGTGTTGGGACAATGTGTGTTACGTAGCCTCACAGATGCTCCTCCCTCCCCCCGGGCCTATTCACCTGCGAGCGCTGCGCGCTTGCATCACTTGCACTGCTACGGCACACCTTTGTCATGCCTGTCTGCGCATGTCCGCAAGCCTGACAACAACACTGCAATGTTTGCCGTTGAAGGTGGGCGGCCACGTGTGTGTAGGCCTTGGTAAGGATGGGGCAGACAGATGTGGAGTCCAGGCCTGGCAGAACTCGCGCTGCGATTGGGGCTAGGCCTCTGGCTCATGCTGCGGCAATGAAGATACACACACAACAGTTGGCATGTATGAGCCAAGACCCTGAGCGCTCCTTCATTTTCCATTCGGGCGAGCCAGCACTCCGGGTGCATGCTACTGTCATGTCAGGTCATGTCATGTGGGTAACACGATCAAGCATGAAATGCTTTGGGTACGAGTGGCGGCTCTTATAGAGGGCTTGTCACTTACACATGTAACATGTACTCTTGGCCATCAGCGCGTGGGACCCCACGCTGTAGGCAACACTCTGGCTGACGAGGCAGCCAGAAATGCAGTATCCACTTGTTCAGTAGCAGCAGTCACAAGGTCTGTGACAAAAGCCGATACCGACACACTGGCAGCCGAGGCGGCTACCAGAGACGGGACGTAATACCCGCAGGGCTTTCGGTCCAGATACGAATACCAATTGTCCCCTGAACAAGTTCCGACAGTAACAATTCCTTCCGTTGGGGATCCGCTGATTCCCAACGAGGACCGCAGACATGCGTTGATCACAGCTGCACATGAGGGCAAGGCTTCGGCGCACACAGGTGTATTGGCAATGGTGTCCCTCTTGCAGCAACGTCCTGTTTCCGCCCCCGCATGGCATTCTGTGGCCTTCTGTTCCTGATATGAAAGCAAGCTTCAACCAATTAAGTAGGCTCAAAGCACTGTTATTCCAACATGAACTTGCCTTGACCTCGGGCCGTGAAACAGTCGAGCTACAGGTGGCTCGGACATCAAGTGAAATACAACCCCAATTCAATAGTAATCGCCTCCCACATTTTGGGGAGTTGATACACCAATTATACAATGTATCTGACACAGGAGGCCTTGCACCTTTTTTTAAATTGTTGGGCTCCGATCTTGTGTCCTCGTTTCAAAGGATATTTGGTGTGATTCCGGCTTTTATTCATTCCATTCTTTTCCAGCGCTTTTGGCTGGGTTGCCGTTGATCCTGTTGCTCGCTGGTGCTGTCCTGGTACTTGTATTACTACTTCTGTATGGCTGCCCTTCATGTGCTACTCGATCATCCGGTCCAGCTGGAGCTGTACCGTAGCCGATTGCAGGAATTCCTTGGTTGCCTGCCTATGGCTGTTGTGGGTGCTGCCTACAATGTGACTTACAGATACGCATACTTTACATGCGTACATCCAGTTTTTTGGTGCCGCGACTGTCCCTTCTCCTGGGCTTTGGATTTGTGCCTCTCAAATGCCATACGGCCTTGCCCTGATTATGACCGGTTGCTGTGGCCCCTATTGCGTCATGATCAATCATGTGCAACTGGTACCCGCATGCTGATGGCGGCCGTGAATGGAGTGCTGGCACAATTGGACATCTGTGAAGGGGCGTCGCACCTGCTGCACCACAGCTACATTGAGTACGATACAGGTTGTCCGACCATGCTTTTTGAAGCTATGGATTATGATGAGCACGTATGCTCCTTCGAGTTGTTGAATTGGGTGTTGTCCCTCCTTGTCTATGAGGAGGGGGACCGTCTTTTGGAACACCTTGCCTTCCAAGGTTCAACGGATCTCATATGATTCCGATGATTAATGTTCGACAAGACATTTGTATTTTTTTCTTCTTCTCGTATTTTACCACTAATCAACCTCATTCTGGTTCTGATTCTATTGAACTTTGTCCCTGCTATGCTCAGTGCTTTGACTCTGCTTGTGACTTTTTTCTATTCTTCTGCAAACTGGCCAGGGGAAGGGTCTCATGTGGCTTTCAGGGACCCCGTTGGCATCTTTAGGTATAATGGGTCCGGAGGCCATGATGCTGCTTTAGCACACAACACTACAGGCCTCTTCTAATGCAAGAATGTGTTCACTGACCACACGCGAGCTGCTGGCTGCGCTGGTTCCCTGCTTGTTCCTGGAGTTTAGTCTGTGCATCGTGAGCAAGGTCAAACAACACCGTCCCCTGTGATTTGGATCTGGTCAGGCCCTGGCACGTTGACAAAACATACCCTGCAGCTGCTGTTTGTGGGACACGCACCTTTTTCTTGATGTTAGGAGAATGCATGTTACACTCAGACACACTTGAGGAGTGACTTTTCAAGAATGAGGAGCTGTATGTAGCTGTGATGTAGAGACATGATCTATGTCTTAGGGGTATGGGGTCTGCTATACAGACCCAGGGTTCTGCTACGTTGTCATCTTGGTTTTCCCGTCCATGGGGCGGGAGTGTAGGTTTGATAGTCCTGTCTCCAGGATCAATGTACAATGATTTCTCCTATTATTTGGTATGGACTTGCTACAATGCTGACAATGTTTGTATTATTCATTCTAATTTTAGTAGTGGCTCGTATGCTGCATTTCAGAGCACGTTAGTTGATATAAACATTTTGGACTGACTCAGTTGCCCTGTCAATCTCTTGTTGTGGATGAGTACGAGAGTCTGAGCGATGGAGAATGACCTGTTACCACAATCCCTGAGTGATTAGGGGAGTGTTGTGTTCTGGGTTGTCTAAACGCCAGTTTCTCAATCTGTGTATAGGAGGGCAGGTGGGACACCATAGCTGGCCGCTCGTGGGTACTAAGGCTGTTGGAGGCGTAGCCCCTATATACCGTAGTCCCGCATTGCTGTGCATAGTTCTGTGTATGTGCAGACTCCCTATGACACTACATTGCAACATTGCCGATTGAGGGCGGGGTGGCGCCGACTCCACAACAGAGACACACGCCATGGTTACTTTGATGACCATCCCTGAAGTGGACCACACCCAGGGCCCCGGGCTGTTAATTCACACTCCTGCGCTGGACTGGCGTACGCCGCACCAGCCCACTACGCTTACGCTTACAGGGGTGGCGACATGGCTACATGTCCAAGGTCTTCCCCACTGCCTGAGGTGACATGGTTGCGTCCACTGTCACCATCACTACAGGCACCAGCAGTATATGTCCACATGGACATGCAACAGGGGGATATGAGAGGCAACAGTAGTTCAGAGTAAGGCCTAAGTTGAAAAATGCAAGTTAATCGCCAGGAGAGCTGAATAGCGTCAGTGATGTCTATGCGTCTGACTCAAGACGTAAGGATGAGTTATTAGCCTCTAAGAAAGGGGACCAATAGATGGTCCGAAGGGGTGCAGGTCCATAGTTGATACCCCTATGTTTGATAGCCGTATTATGTGTTTGAGAGGAGATCCAAGTCAGGGTCCGGTGAAGTCAGGTCCTGGTGCGAGGGAGTAATCGATTACTCCCTCGCGCCAGGACCTGACTTCACTCGGACACATAGACGTCACTGACGCTATTCAGCTCTCCTGGCGATTAACTTGCATTTTTCAACTTAGGCCTTCATACAGCACCTTCCACGTCCTGACACGGACGTTCCTTTAGGTTGATGCACTTCAGTCCTCTTGGCAAGATTTCTACAACTCTATTTGCCCTGAAGAAGCCCGTGAGTGGGCGAAACGCGTTGGCTGTTCACCTGTAAAAACCCAAGCACAATTATAATAAAGAAACGCAGACTTCGAGCTACAACGTCTACTTATATATTTTTTACAACTTGTACACACTGTTTTTCCTGTTTTGCTCTGATCTACTGTTGCCTCTCATATCCCCCTGTTGCATGTTTAACTTTGTGGTCAAGTGGCAGCTGACCACTTGAGGTGGGCAATATCTAGAACCTACGTGACTTTACCAGGCGGTGCAGTCCTCTTTAACCCTGCTGCCTTTCTTTTTCTAGTCCACATGGACATGTCTGTGCTCTGCATACTCAAGACTGTCTGGCACATCACCGCCACACTTGGCATTGTGTACATTCTCATTCATGGGTCCATTGCCTCCTTCGCACATTCTTGGTAGGTGGGCATGTTTGTTGGCATGTTGTATGTGATTTTGTTACGTCTGCATTCCCACAGTTGTGAGTTGTATGATTGTGGAGTTGAGGTGTGTGGTGTGTTCCGTTGGTGCTTGCCAATGAGCAGTGCATTTCCATAGGTGCCATCCTGGAAGCGCTGGTTGGTGATGGACTGTCGGAGGATGTGGGAGTCATGCACACTGCCTGGGAAGTTGGCGACGGCATTAATGAACAGTCCCGGTTGGTCCACTTTTTCCTGCACATTGATGGAATGCGTGTGCTTTCTGTAGCGGTAATTGTGTGCAGTGTCGGCAGGGGGCACGAGTAGGACATGTGTGCAGTGAATTGCCCCCAATAGGTGCGGGAAGCCAGCCATGGCGTAGATGCCTTGCTTGGTCTCCAGCTGTTCCTGCGCAGTGTGGGGGTAGTGAAGGTGCTGGGGTAACAAGCTGATGATGGCATCCAAGACAGGTGTGAGGAACTTTGATGGGCCGACTCTGGCAGTTGTTGTTTGGGAGGTACCAGGGCCAACAAGTGCAGCACAGCCAGCAGCTCTGTCTGCGGAGGGATGTTGGTTGTCCGCTGTGTTGGTGCCGTCAGCCTGTGAGCAATGTGGGTCAGGATGCGGTGGATGGTTGTCCTTTTTTAGCCTGTAGTGGGTAATGACATCCTCTGGCGTTGAGTCTTTGGGGCTGGTGCATTTTCGGAAGGTCCGCTGTCATGTTCTGCGCTGCCTCGGTGGCAGTCAGGGGGGGGAGGTGGTCCTGGGGGTGGTGGCGGTGGGTGTTGTGGCCCTCTTGGGTCTCCAGGCTGCATGATTGGTAGCTCCATGGCATCTGTTGGTCTTCAGATGTGGCTCTGGGCTGGGCTCCCTTTGTGCTGCAGGTTTTCGTCCTACTTAAGACCAGGTGGAAGCAGGTCTTAAGTCCCTGCTGCTAACGTGCCTTATCGCCTGTTTTTGGACCGCATCGCTGATCTGGCTGGTCGTTGGGAATTTCGCGAAGTGGTGTTATTGTGGGTTTTTGCACGGGAACGCCTACTCTGCATATGATTAGCGTTAGTTGTCGCTGTCAGCCTTGGCAATGTTTTTGGCGGCAGCTATCGCAGGGAAACTGACGATGTGGGCTATTAGCGCAGGCTTGTGAATGGGGCTATGGGTCTATCGCAGCTTTCGTGGCGGTTAAGTGCCGCTAATTCGGCAATGGGTCCTTGAGAATATGCCCCAAAGTGCCTTGGATGCATCGCGCACACAAAAAACTGTCTCTGGGAAGGTGATGCGTCGGTTCCTTACTCCCAGGGAAGGTAATACGTTGGTTCCTTACCTCAGGGGAGGTAATGCGTTGGTGCCTTACTGCCACGCAGGGGCGGTGATGCGTCGGTTCCTTACTGAAGGGGAGGTGATGCGTCGGTTTCTTACTGTGTGGGGAGGTGATGCGTCAGCTTCTTACTGCGACTCCGGTGTTGTTGCCGGTGTGGCACCCAGATGTGATGCGTGAGGATCGGGGATGCATCGGTTCTCGATGCGGCGGCAGAGACGACACTGCGTTGTTCTCTACAGCCGCGGCCCCACGATGCATTGGTTCTTGCAGCCACACAGCAGGGCCTGCGTCGGAATCGGTGCGGTGATCTCGGTTTTCGGAGACAGGTGCTCAGGATTCGGCGTGCTGCAATTTCTTGAGCAGCGGCAGGCTCAGCGTCGATTTCTTTGGCGATGCATCGGAAACAGGTATGGATGCGTCGCGCATCTCAAATTTGCATTACTTTTCCAGCTCCCAGTGGCGAACAGCCTCCAGAGGTCCAAAACAGCAGCAGGAACCTCTTAGCAGGTCAGAACTCCCAGCAAGGAACTTCAGGGGAGCTGGTGGTGAAGTCTTTGTGTCCCTGATACTTCAGAACAGGAGGCAAGTGTAGGAGAGTAGGATCTGCCTCTTATGTTGCCCCCACTTTTTTTCTGATGTTTACACTGGTTTCTGGCTATAGTCTGGCTGGGTCCCTGCCAATCAGGGCCCCAGCCTCTCTGTTCTCTCTAAATGACTTGGAGTGCACTCTAGGTGCACTAGTGATTGGATACTGTGGTACCTTATGAGTCCCTAGTATATGGTACCTTAGGTACCAAGGGCATAGGTACTTCACAGGCCTACCAGGGGCTGAAGCATGTATTATGCCACCCCTGGGAAGCAGACTAAATCTGACACCACAGGCCTGCTACTGCAGCCTGGGTGAGGTGGTGCTAGCACTCCTCACTGAAATATAGGTTTCCTATATCTCTCCTGCACACACATTTAAACCTATCAGTCACCCCTAAGGCAGGCCCTATCAATCCTGAGGGCAGGGTGCTTGGTTCCTATGTGAGAGGGTGCCTCTGCCTGAGCAGGGCCCCTCTGCAGCTCTCAGAGTCCATTCTCTGGGGCTGTTTGTGGATGCGGTTAAACCATATACTCTTAAGTGCATTATATCCTCGCGGTAGAATGCTAACTTTGGAATGGCTGCATCAAAACATATCGTGTTTGGTGTCAAACATCTTGGAATACTACCCCCCGCCAGTTCTGGCAGCGGGGGTAGCATTCCACCCTTCTAGAGGGATCAGACATGTACCTACTGTGGAAACGCAGTAGAATCCTGCAGAGCCCTGGCATCACAAAATGGATGCCACCAGTCACAGACACTGGGCTGCCCTCCTGCTGATGACCGAAACTCGCAGTGGAGGAAGCCCAACAATAGGCATCCTGTCACAGGGAGGTGTAACCACCTCCCAGACAGGGTTTAGTGTATTGGGGCTGGGTGGGTGCACTCTTAGAGTGCTTTGAAGTCCTGCACTGGGGGAGCAGAAGGCTCCTCTGTTCATATGTCAGTTCAAACCGGCTCAGGGGCTACCTGCCCCTCCTCTGGCGTGAAACTGGACAAAGGGAAGTGGGTGTAGCCACCCACTCCCCTGACCCTCCCATAGGTGGGGTCATAGAGCTAGTCCCTCCCTTCTTTACAGTATAAGATAGGGAACCCTTGCCATTGCAAATTAGATCTCCCTGGACGACGCTCTACAGAAGAATCCTGGACCTTCGACGTTCCACTACCTTTGGAAGACTGAAGAATCTCCCTTGGAGTCAAGGAGTGACTCCCCTGCTTGGCAGGCACCAAATAACTACAATGACGGTCGCAAACTACGCCGCTCCCGCCGGAGCCCGAAGTCCCTGCAGCCCAGGAAGAGGATTTCCTGACTTCTCCAAGGCCATCGTGAGTCCCCAGCGAAGCTGAGGCAAGTGGACCCCATGAGCGATGAGAAACCGCAGCCCCTGGGTACCGTGCACTATTGTCGAGTGCAACCCCTTCACGACGTTCTATGAACTTGTGCTTTGGACCACATGTGGTCCCAGCCTCTAACAGAGACCCCTCCCAAATTCAGAGGCCTACCCCGTCCCGAGTGACCGTGGGCCCCTGTTGAGTGGATCCTCCCGAGGTGTCTTCACGATCCCTTGCCAGCCAGCTTGTGGGTTCCCAGAAGACTTTCAAATAAAATCAAAGGGCTCCCCTGGTTGCTCCAGGCCTGCCCTGACCTACCCTTGCTGGGTAAGTCCCCCAGACCTTGCTGGTCTGCACCACTGTCTTTTCCTCCTCACCACAAGACTTGCTGCTACCAAGGCTTGTTGGCTCCAATCGAGTCGCCGACACCTCAGTAAGCTGCAGACATCGTGGGGACACACCGAATCCAGCTCCTGGTCATCATCGACGCTGCCTAGACCACGTGGTCGAAGAGTCAAGACACCCGTGAATGACCCGAAGCTGTCGACGATGGTGGGCATTCATCTTCCTTGCCCAAAGTCACTGCCAAGTGACTGTGAACACTGTCCCCTCTGCTTTCAGGTCTTCCTCCTTCCGAATCCAGGCTTGGATTCCAACGGACACTTCTTCTGTCGTCGCAAGCAGCAAGTCTTCATTGGTTCCCATTGAGAACGACGCCGTGACCCGACACCAAAGGACACCTATGCACCCGGCTCCCCTGGGTGAGGTAACTTCAGCACTACGGTGCTCCTGTGGGTGTGGTCCCTAGAACTACTTACCCTGTAAGTGGCTTGCTGGTAGCTACCCTAGAGGTGCCCTAAAACTCCTATTTTCCCCGTGCGATTATCGCACTGGCTCGTACAGGGCTCGCGTCTGTGTTAGACACATCGCGTCCAACTCCCTTGTAACTCTATCAGTATCCGCGTCCTTTGACTCGTATTGACCGATCGGTGTGTTCGCCTCGAACACGCCAGGGACCTGTAACATTGATAACTCAATCGCGTTCTCTCGCATAGATTCGTACAGGACTCGCACCAGTGTCTGAACACCGCGTCCGTCCCCTGTGGGTCTCCTACAACTACCTGGGGTGGTTCTTGGGGGTCCCTCGATTCTATGTGCTCTGGACCACGGTCTAGCCAAGATAAGATTGTGATATTTACTTGTGCTAACTTATTTTTGATAACATTTGATTTGTACCTATGTTCCTGACTTCTAATCTCATAAAGAGATTAGTAGAGAGTTGTTTATTAATAAATACATATATATTTGATATATATACCTGTGTGATGTCTTTTCATTTGGTGATTCAAGAGATTGTGTGGTAAAACAAGCTGCTTTACATTCCTCCAAGACTTAGCCTGAAGGCTGCTCTCCACAGCTACCACTAGGATAGCTTTCTATAAAGGTTGTCTTAAACCTACCTACCATAAGAGTCGAATTGGACTGGTGAAAGGTGTCCACTTTAATTAGTGAACAGCATATACCAGGCCAACTTCTCACATTGGTGGCAGCGTGTGGGATTCCAGCTTGCTATTGTTTTACCAGAAAATCTCTATTTGAATTACTAACTGAAAACCACTATAGGTACTCAAAGTACATATAAAGTCAAGCTTAGTATCAATAAGTTCTACTGAACTTAGAGCTGTGTGCCAAGGGATAGCACACCCTTTCTACAGCTCAAGCTAGGATCAGTAGGCCACAAACTAGTGTAGGTAGTACAACACTGCACAACACTAGAATGTCCTTAAGGGATGGACCCAGTGGATCCACCCAGCTTCAGTATAAGGACATGACTTTCTTTGACTTGAAAGCCATGTGTGCTGAGAGGCACCTGAAGATAGGACAGAGTCCCTCCACACTACACCTGATAGATCTGCTGACAGCAGATGATCCTAGATTAGCTCTAGGAGCTAATGGGTCTGAATCAGGGGTGGGTCAATTACAGTGTCTGGGTCAGATGATGAACATCAAGTTGACCAAGACTCTGTGATTGTAGGGCCAGGCCCCAAGGGGTCTGAAAAGGACAGAGGAATTCTCCCTAAGAGAACTGACACAGTGGAGGAGAGGCACAGGTCCCTTTCTAGGGACTCTGACCGCTCCTATCACTCTGGCAGAGAATTTGTCCAGCAGAGGAACTCCTACTTCCCAAGAAGAGAGACCTCCTCTGAAAGACTATGCAAACTGCTGCAGTATGAGGAAGCAAGATATGCCCTCAAAACCAAGCAGTTGGCATTAGATAAAGAAGCCTTTGAGCTCCAGAGAGCTTCTAGAAAAGAGGGGTTAGAACCCCTGGTGGCAGCAACAGTGTCCCTAGAGGCAGAGAATATATTCCAGACCATAGGAACCTGAGCAAGGTTGTTCCTCCCTACCAGAGTGGGGATGATATCCATAAGTGGATAACTGCTATGGAAATGGCCTGTAGAGTACAACAGGTCCCCCAAAAGCAGTGGGCAGCAATCTTGTGGCTCTCCTTTTCAGATAAAGGTAGAGACAAGCTCCTCACTGTTAGAGAAGAGGATGCTGATGACTATGAAGTCCTGAAGAGTGCACTGATAGATGGGTTTGGCTTAACCACTGAGCAGTACAGGTTGAAGTTCAGAGACACCCAGAAGGCACAGACTCAGGACTGGACCGACTTTGTAGATTGTGCAACCAAGGCTCTGGAGGGTTGGCTGGTTGGCAGTAGGGTTACTGATTTCAAGGGATTGTATAATCTAATGATGAGAGAACAGATCCTTAATAATTGCCAGAACCAGTTGTTGCATCAATACCTGGTGGACTCCGATCTGACCTCTCCCCAAGAATTGGGAAAGAAGGCAGACAAGTGGGTCAGAACCAGGGTGAGGCAGAAAACCCAGAACCAAGGGGGTGACACCAAGAAGCAGGATTCTAAGGGCTCTGAGAAAGGTGGGGATAAGTCAACAGACCAGAAGTCTTCACAAGGGCCCCAAAAATCTGCATCTGGTGGGGAGTCACAATCCAACAAGGGAAAAGGCCAAATGAAGCCCTGGTGCAAATTCTGTAAACAGAAAGGGCACTGGACTTCTGACTGTAACAAGTCCAAAGACCAAACCACCACCACTCCTGCCCCTAAGGCAACTGTTCCCCCTAGTCCAGCTACTGGTGGAGGTGGTACTCAGAAGAAGGGTGTAGTAGGGTTGACCCTGGGTTCTGAAGTGGACGCTGACCTAGTCAGAGTACCCACTCAGGCAATGCTGATTTGTGATGGAGACATTGACATGTCCTTCCTAGTAAGCCCCAGTAATCTGGGCAAATACAAACAGCAGCCTGTAATAAATGGCAAACAGGCTTTGGCATTTAGGGACACAGGTGCTAGTGTCACCATGGTGGCAGAGGATCTTGTGGACCCTGGACAGATCATCCTGGGCGAAATGTACCAGGTGACCAATGCAAGCAATGTCAGGACCAACCATAGTCTGGCAGTTGTGAATTTCTCCTGGGGAGGGGTAACTGGCCTCAAGAAGGTTGTAGGCAGTGCAGACCTCCCTGTAGAATGTCTATTGGGCAATGATCTAGAAACTTCAGCCTGGTCTGAAGTAGAGTTATGGACTCATGCTGAGATGTTGGGCATCCTTGCAGAGGTATTTGCTGTGACCAGGTCACAAGCCAAAATGCATGACACTGAATCGGCTCTGGATCCTGAAATTATGGACCAGATGCTTCCCAAGAGGAGGAGCAGTAGGGTTAAGGCAGTGCCTTCCCCTCTGTCTCAGATCACAGATTCCCCTCCCCAGGGAGGAGGAGCAGACCCTGAAGAAGGAACTGCCCCAGAGGAACTTGAGCCTGATCAGGTTGAGTTCTTGGGGGTAGGGGGCCCTTCTAGGGAAGATCTGAGTAAGGAGCAACAGTGCTGCCCTCTCTTGAACCCCTCAGACAGCAGGCTGCTGCTGAGGCTGCTGGGAGTGCTAGTGGGTCCCATAAAGTTTATTGGGATGAGGGGACTCCTATATTCTGAGGGTAGAGATCCAGCCCCTGGAGCCACCAGGAGGTTGGTAATACCTCAGAAGTTTAGGGGTTCCTCTTGACCCTAGCACATGATATCCCTTTGGCAGGTCACTTGGGCCAAAACAAGACCTGGGACAGGCTTGTTCCACATTTTCATTGGCCACATATGTCAGAGGACACAAAGGAGTTTTGTCGCTCCTGTGTCACATGCCAAGCCAGTGGTAAGGCAGGTGGCACAACAAAGGCCCCCCTGATACCACTACCTGTGGTGGGGGTACCCTTTGAAAGGGTAGGGTTTGACATTGTTGGTCCCCTTGACCCTCAAACTGCATCTGGGCACAGGTTTATCCTGGTGGTAGTGGATCATGCCACCAGGTACCCAGAAGCAATTCCTCTGAGGACCACCACAGCCCCTGTGGTGGCAAGAGCCCTCATTGGAGTTTTCTCCAGAGTGGGTTTCCCAAAGGAGGTAATCTCTGACAGAGATGCAAACTTCATGTCAGGATATTTGAAAGCAATGTGGAAGGAGTGTGGTGTAACTTATAAGTTCACCACCCCTATCACCCACAATGCAATGGGTTAGTTGAAAGTTTCAACAAAACCCTGAAGGGAATGATTAAAGGACTCCCAGAGAAGCTTAGGCGGAAATGGGACCTTCTTCTTCCTTGCCTGTTGTTTGCATAAAGAGAAGTTCCACAGAAGGGGTTGGCTACAGCCCATTTGAGCTTCTGTTTGGGCATCCTGTAAGAGGTCCATTGTGTTTGGTTAAAGAGGGCTGGGAGTTACCTCTCAAACCCCCAAACAGGATGTGATGGACTATGTACTTGGTCTCCGCTCCCGGATGGCCGAATAAATGAAAAAGGCAACCAAAAACCTGGAGGCCAGCCAAGAATTGCAAAAAGCTTGGCATGACCAAAAGGCTGTGCTGACTGTGTACCAGCCAGGACAGAATGTGTGGGTGTTGGAGCCTGGGGCCCCAGCAGCCCTCCAGGACAAATGGAGTGGCCCCCATACAATAGTTGAACAGAAGGGAGAAGTCACCTATCTGATGAATCTTGGAACTCCCAGGAGCCCCCTGAGGGTGCTCCATGTCAACAGATTAAAGCCATATGTTGACAGGGCTGACATGGGATTGCTCATGGCAACTGATGAGGACCAGGAGGAGGAGAGTGACCCTCTCCCTGACCTGCTCTCACAGAACCCTGATGATGGGTCAGTAGATGGTGTTGCTTTGGCAAGCAGCCTCACTGACCATCAGCAAACTGAGTGCAGACAAGTTCTGCAACAGTATAGACATATGTTTAGCCTGACCCCTAGTCAGACTACCTGGTGCACCCATGAGGTGGACACTGGAGACAGTCTGCCTGTCAAGAGTAAAATCTACAGGAAACCTGACCATGTCAGGGACTGTATCAGGACTGAAGTCCAGAAAATGTTGGAGCTAGGTGTAATTGAGCCTTCAGATAGCCCTTGGGCTAGCCCAGTAGTCCTGGTACCCAAGCCTCATACCCAGGGTGGTAAGAAAGAAATGAGGTTTTGTGTAGACTACAGAGGCCTCAATGCAGTCACTAGGACTGATGCCTATCCCATACCGAGGGCAGATGAGCTGATTGATACTTTGGCCTCAGCCAAGTATCTAAGTACATTTGACCTAACAGCTGGCTACTGGCAGATCAGATTAGCTGATGATGCAAAAGCCAAAACAGCATTTTCGACCCCTAGTGGGCACTACCACTTTGTGGTGATGCCCTTTGGATTGAAAAATCACCTGCCACTTTTCAGAGGTTGGTGAATAAAGTTCTGGCAGGGATGGAAACTTATTGCTCAGCTTATCTGGATGATATTGCTGTCTTTAGTTCCTCCTGGCAGGATCACCTGGTCCACCTCAGAGATGTTTTGGAGGCTCTGCAGAAAGCAGGCCTCACTATGAAGGCCAGATAGGGCAGAGTCAGGTTGTGTACCTGGGCCACCTTGTAGGTGGAGGCCAGGTTCAACCTTTACAGAGCAAAATCCAAACCATAATGGAATGGGTTGCTCCAACCACCCAGACACAGGTGAGAGCCTTCTTAGGCCTGACTGGGTACTATAGGAGGTTTGTCAAGGGATATGGATCTATAGTGACCCCCCTTGAATGATCTGACCTCAAAGAAAATGCCAAAAAAGGTTCAGTGGACAGCTAGCTGTCAGAAGGCATTTGAAGACCTAAAGCAGGCCATGTGCACTGCCCCCATCTTACAGAGTCCAGACTACACCAAAAAGTTCATTGTCCAAACAGATGCTTCTGAGCTGGGTGTGGGAGCTGTACTGTCTCAACTGAATGATGAAAGTCAAGACCAGCCAGTAGCTTTTAGTAGCAGAAGGCTGACCCCTAGAGAGAAACGTTGGTCAGCTATAGAGAGTAAGGCCTTTGCTGTGGTGTGGGCCCTGAAGAAGCTGAGGCCATACTTGTTTGGCACTCACTTCATAGTTCAGACTGACCACAAGCCCCTCCTATGGCTTAAACAGATGAAAGGTGAAAACCCAAAACTTTTGAGGTGGTCTATTTCCCTACAGGGGATGGACTATACAGTGGAACATAGACCTGGGACCCAACATGCCAATGCAGATGGACTCTCAAGGTATTTCCACTTAGAACACGAAGACGCAACTGGTCAAGGTTAGTTTAGTGTCCCTGCGTTTGGGGGGGTTGTGTAGGAGAGTAGGATCTGCCTCTTATGTTGCCCCCACTTTTTTCTGATGTTTACACTGGTTTCTGGCTATAGTCTGGCTGGGTCCCTGCCAATCAGGGCCCCAGCCTCTCTGTTCTCTCTAAATGACTTGGAGTGCACTCTAGGTGCACTAGTGATTGGATACTGTGGTACCTTATGAGTCCCTAGTATATGGTACCTTAGGTACCAAGGGCATAGGTACTTCACAGGCCTACCAGGGGCTGAAGCATGTATTATGCCACTGTCAGGATTGCGCGAGGGCAGACAGACGGCAGCTACTCACCGGAAGAATCGATGCGCCGTACGCGTGCGCGGAGAGGGGCCGGACACATTAAAACCCGGCTTCACTCTCTCCACAGCGCTTCGCGTTCTAGTGTTTCCCGAGTTCCGGCTTTCCCTCACCTGTTCACTTCCGGGTTGTTGTTCCGACGGGTGTTCCAGTACGCGGCGGCGTTCTTCCACGTTGGTCATCCCCCGGCGGTCCTGATCTCTTTGAAGTCGTGCTGCATTTCTCTACAGTATTCCGGAGGTCGTACGAGGAGAATCAGTTAGAGTTGCACGGTGGCGGTAACAGCGCATTTGCGCTGACTTTTGTTATTTTTCTCTTGCTGATAATTCATGGTCCTGTGCTCTGGGCGTTATGTGAGGGTCCTCCCCGCCTAAACAGGGCCTCTTTGCTAGACAGTAAGAGAAGGGGTTATTATTTTTCCTACAGTGAGCGGATTTCCTTTCACCTTCATTGCTCCTCATTTCACAAAGGAGGAGAAGGATCCATACTCTACATATAGAAGAGGTGGGGGCATGAGAGGTCTTAGGTACACCCTTTGGTTAGTGGTGTAGGTAGAAGAGAACTCGCAATCACTTCCCTTTTCTTTCCCTCCTAAGTATATGGCATCAGTCCCGTTTTTCTAAATACACTGTATATATGGTCACCTATTGAAAGAAAACACAAGTTCTATCACAGCAAAGAGTGAAGGTAGGAAGGAACGCACAGAGAAATACAAATTGTTTTTATTAAGCATTGTATATTAATCCTTTTCCTGTACACCTACAGCTTCTTGGCGTATCCGGATTCTCCTGAGGTGCCCAGAGTTTCGAGGCTGTGTTTTCCCCTCCTTTCCTTGTTTTGTTTCCCTTCTTCCCCGGGTTACCTTTGATGCCCTGTTTATACCGGGTACCTCGGGTGATTAGGGGAGGTTGCGGACCTTATCATCATCCGTGGCGTTCCTGCAGAAACACAGGTGAGAACCTGACAGCCACCCCTGGGAAGCAGACTAAATCTGACACCACAGGCCTGCTACTGCAGCCTGGGTGAGGTGGTGCTAGCACTCCTCACTGAGATATAGGTTTCCTATATCTCTCCTGCACACACATTTAAACCTATCAGTCACCCCTAAGGCAGGCCCTATCAATCCTGAGGGCAGGGTGCTTGGTTCCTATGTGAGAGGGTGCCTCTGCCTGAGCAGGGCCCCTCTGCAGCTCTCAGAGTCCATTCTCTGGGGCTGTTTGTGGATGCGGTTAAACCATATACTCTTAAGTGCATTATATCCTCGCGGTAGAATGCTAACTTTGGAATGGCTGCATCAAAACATGTCGTGTTTGGTGTCAAACATCTTGGAATACTACCCCCCCGCCAGTTCTGGCGGCGGGGGTAGCATTCCACCCTTCTAGAGGGATAAAGACATGTACCTACTGTGGAAACGCAGAGAATCCTGCAGAGCCCTGGCATCACAAAATGGATGCCACCAGTCACAGACACTGGGCTGCCCTCCTGATGATGACCGAAACTCACAGTGGAGGAAGCCCAACAATAGGCATCCTGTCACAGGGAGGTGTAACCACCTCCCAGACAGGGTTTAGTGTATTGGGGCTGGGTGGGTGCACTCTTAGAGTGCTTTGAAGTCCTGCACTGGGGGAGCAGAAGGCTCCTCTGTGCATATGCCAGTTCAAACCAGCTCAGGGGCTACCTGCCCCTGCTCTGGCGCGAAACTGGACAAAGGGAAGTGGGTGTAGCCACCCACTCCCCTGACCCTCCCATAGGTGGGGTCATAGAGCTAGTCCCTCCCTTCTTTACAGTATAAGATAGGGAACCCTTGCCATTGCAAATTAGATCTCCCTGGACGACGCTCTACAGAAGAATCCTGGACCTTCGACGTTCCACTACCTTTGGAAGACTGAAGAATCTCCCTTGGAGTCAAGGAGTGACTCCCCTGCTTGGCAGGCACCAAAAAACTACAACGACGGTTGCAAACTACGCCGCTCCCGCCGGAGCCCGAAGTCCCTGCAGCCCAGGAAGAGGATTTCCTGACTTCTCCAAGGCCATCGTGAGTCCCCAGCGAAGCTGAGGCAAGTGGACCCCACGAGCGATGAGGAACCGCAGCCCCTGGGTACCGTGCACTATTGTCAATTGCAACCCCTTCACGACGTTCTATGAACTTGTGCTTTGGACCACGTGTGGTCCCAGCCTCTAACAGAGATCCCTCCCGAATTCAGAGGCCTACCCCGTCCCGAGTGACCGTGGGCCCCTGTTGAGTGGATCCTCCCGAGGTGTCTTTGCAATCCCTTGCCAGCCGGCTTGTGGGTCCCCAGAAGACTTTCAAACAAAACCAAAGGGCTCCCCTGGTTGCTCCAGGCCTGCTCTGACCTACCTTTGCTGGGTAAGTCCCCCAGACCTTGCTGGTCTGCACCACTGACTTTTCCTCCTAACCACGAGACTTGCTGCTACCAAGGCTTGTTGGCTCCAATCGAGTCGCCGACACCTCAGTAAGCTGCAGACGTCGTGGGGACACACTGAATCCAGCTCCTGGTCATCATCGACGCTGCCTGGACCACGTGGTCGAAGAGTCAAGACACCCGTGAACGACCTGAAGCTGTCGACGACGGTGGGCATTCATCTTCCTTGCCCAAGGTCACTGCCAAGTGACTGTGAACACTGTCCCCTCTGCTTTCAGGTCTTCCTCCTTCCGAATCCAGGCTTAGATTCCAACGGACACTTCTTCTGTCGTCGCAAGCAGCAAGTCTTCATTGGTTCCCATTGAGAACGACGCCGCGACCCGACACCAAAGGACACCTATGCACCCGGCTCCCCTGGGTGAGGTAACTTCAGCACTACGGTGCTCCTGTGGGTGTGGGCCCTAGAACTACTTACCCTGTAAGTGGCTTGCTGGTAGCTACCCTAGAAGTGCCCTAAAACTCCTATTTTCCCCGTGCGATTATCGCACTGGCTCGCGTCTGTGTTAGACACATCACGTCCAACTCCCTTGTAACTCTATCAGTATCCGCGTCCTTCGACTCGTACTGACCGATCGGTGTGTTCGCCTCGAACACGCCAGGGACCTGTAACATTGATAACTCATCGCGTTCTCTCGCATAGATTCGTACAGGACCCGCACCAGTGTCTGAACACCGCGTCCGTCCCCTCTGGGTCTTCTACAACTACCTGGGGTGGTTCTTGAGGGTCCCTCGATTCTATGTGCTCTGGACCACGGTCTAGCCAAGATAAGATTGTGATATTTACTTGTGCTAACTTATTTTTGATAACATTTGATTTGTACCTATGTTCCTGACTTCTAATCTCATAAAGAGATTAGTAGAGAGTTGTTTATTAATAAATACATATATATTTGATATATATACCTGTGTGATGTCTTTTCATTTGGTGATTCAAGAGATTGTGTGGTAAAACAAGCTGCTTTACATTCCTCCAAGACTTAGCGTGAAGGCTGCTCTCCACAGCTACCACTAGGATAGCTTTCTATAAAGGTTGTCTTAAACCTACCTACCATAAGAGTCGAATTGGACTGGTGCAAGGTGTCCACTTTAATTAGTGAACAGCATATACCAGGCCAACTTCTCACAGCAAGCTCTATTTCAAGTCCTTGGAGATCTTACTCAAGCAGGGGACACAGCACACAGCAAAGTCCTTGTCCTTTCCTTGGCAGGGACAGCCTCTGCAGGCCAACCCCAGACAGCAAACAGCACAGGGGCAGTATATCTCCAGCTCTTCTCCCTGGCAAAGGTTCATCTTGATTCCCAGAAGTGATCTAAAAGTCGGGGGTCTGGGCCCCTCTTTTTATAATATAAAATCCTTTGTTCTCTGTGGCAGAGAAGTTCTTTGCCCAGCCAAAACCAGTTCTGTCCTCTCTGATGCAGCTTCATGTCAAGAGGTGGAGACAACATTGACTAAGGCAGACCAGGCCCATTCAGGTGTGAAAGAAATCTCCTACCCCTACTCTGAATTCCACCCAGGTCCATTCAGCCCAGCTCTGACTCACCCTGGAAAGGCAGGACACACCTAACCCCCCCTCCCAAGTGGCTGTCTGAACTGAATGCACATCCCCAGCCCCTGTCACTCCAAAGCCAGACAGTCAATACACAACCTAGCAGAGGCAAACTGGATGGTTAGGCAAGATAATACCTACTTTCTAAAAGTGGTATTTTCAAACCCAGAATGTAAAAGTCACCCTCACTAAATGAGGCATCTTAACATTCTGAATTCAGGCATATCAAACTTTATTTTCCAAAATTGTTCCCATAGGCAGTAATACTCATAAGATGTTATGAGCAAACTCCCCATTCTATCCTATGGGACAGATAGCCTTACAATAGTGAAAAATGAAATTGGCAGTATTTCACTATCAGGACATGCCACACACCTGTCCTATCTTTCATAAACACTGCACCCTGCCCACAGGGGTACATTGAGCCTACCGTAGGGGTGACTCACATGCAAGAAAAGGGAAGGTTAGGGCCTGACAAGTGGGTGCACTTGCCGGGTCGACATGGCAGTACTAGATTGCACACAGGCACCGCAATGGCAGGCTTGAGACTCTGTTGCAAAGCGGCTTGTGTGGGTGGCACAATCAGTGCTGCGAGGCCATTTGGTTTACAGGTCCTGGGCACACACAGTGCACTGTACTAGGGACTTAATAGTAAACCAAATAAACCAACCATGGAAACACCAATCCATAATAACAATTTACAAAGGGAGCACTTGCACTTTGGCACTGATCAGCAGTGGCAAAGAGCCCAAAGCATCTAGACCAGCAAACGGAAATCCATCACACGGTAAAAATACAGGAGGCAAAGGCAAAAAATTCAGGGGAAACCCACACCAAGGCTGCCTGGTCTAACACTTACAGTGATGCTCATGCACATCGAGAAGGTTTCCCAGGTATCTGAAAACCAGCAAAGAGCAACCTCAAAATTCACATGAAGTGCTATGCTATATAAATGAGGCAAGTTAATAAAATAAAATAATCGAAAGTTGCATAGGAGATTTGTCCACCGATTAAATGGGAAACAAATGATACATAGTGATCTTTTGTGAGAGATGGTTCCATTGAAATAGGAACATTTCTCCAAAGGCACTATTGAATTTCACAATTGGTTAAGTATTCAAATTTTCCCTGTTCCTAGTGGTGTGCAATGTTGTGAAGTAAAATGATGTACATCTTAACATAGTGCTACGCTGGTGATGTTAAGAAAAAGAGTGAAGAGGGGTTTTTGTGCCAGTGGAAAAATATTCCCTCTTCAGTTCAGTTTTCTGTGTGCTACTATTGCTTCATTCCACACCACCAGGACTGCTTCTCACTTCCTGCCCTAGTGAGTGGAATTTCTTGCAGTAGGAAAGAACGGTGTACTGCTTTCAAGTGCAGTGTTGCACTGGGTTCTGCCCCTGCAGTACGCTCGTATTTGTTTGCTTTTCTGATCACCCCGGGTTTTGACTTTTTCACTACTGGTGTCTCACCTATGGTACTCACATGGCAAACAGACTGTGCAAGTTTACCACCAGTGTCCGCCTTTTAAGATAAGGTCATTGTGACACAGCAACTGTAAGGGGCACTTGACTTGTTACACATGAACACCTGTGAATGCGCAGGTACACATGTGGGGCTGCACATGGGAGACTGCTGTTTAGGGCCGGCTTTAGCGATAGTGGCGCCCTGTGCGACAATGTCTGTTGGCGCCCCCCCAATGACCACCTCTGCCATGGATTCCCTCACCACCGCCCTTTAACAGTGCCCCTCAAGTCTCCAGAACCACTGTCTCTCAGATTCATTTAGTTTTATAGCACCATTCATACCAGTGTAAGGTATCAGAGCACTTTACATCACACACACATTGCACAAAGACAATCATAGGTGTGTAAATCAGTGTATAGGAAATGTTACATCAGACAGGACTACAAGGTGTAGTGTAGGAGTACCATGTCATCGATACTGGTAGGCAATATAGTTTAAGAGTCCTTATTCTGGAAAAGCACAAATTCAGAATTTAAAATGTAACACCATTGTTAGGGGTTCTCTTTAACCCCTTCGATGCTCATGACGGAACCCAGCCATCATGAGCCACGGGTGGCCTGTGCGCATGACGGCTGGGTTCTGTCACGACCACGCCCGCGATTGGAATGTCCAGCAACGGGCTGGAATTCCTGCTGCAGGCAAGGTGTTAATAACAAGAATTGTTTTCCACCCAAATGAACCCTTTTGGCAAGATTAGGATAACGAAAGTCTGGGCAAAAAAACATATAGCTCTAACATATACCTTGCAGTTTACACACAGCTCTTTGATGACAGTTAATAGCTGAATGTTCTATATTACGATTTTGACTTACAAACTACTTACAGAAGCAGTTACCCACTGACCTATTTACATTACATGCACTTTGTTATCTGCATGGTACACGTTCTTAGCAGCAGGCATTTTAACCCTCTGCGCTACCTTTGGATAAGTCAAAACTTCCACTAGACAAACCTCCGGTCTCTTTCCAGGAACACGATAAATCACCGGAATTATCTTATCTTGACGTTTTAATTGATGCCTACAAAAATTGCTGGAGGCCAGGAACGCACCAGCAGGTTGGTGCTTTTAAAACGATAATATTACTTGTAAAAATGACGCCCCACCCCAAGTCAGCACCCGGTGCGGTGGCACCGATCGCACCGCCCTAGAGCCGGCCCTGCTGCTGTTGTGCACAGCCTGGTAACAGCGCACAGGTTGCCTGGCACAATGGGGACTCTGCAGAATTAGATATTCACCTGAGATAGGACTTATGAGGGTAGTGTACACTATTAGGGAAAGCCAGTGTGCTTTGCTGTTTTAACTATAGTGGCATCCCATTATACACATAGGGAGAGAACTGCCTTAGAGTGTAGTTTCACTCCTCCGTGGCCTACAGAGACCACTGACGCCTTGAACTGGAGTGTCACATGTGTGAGAAAACCATATATGTAATTCTCAAAATGATATCTGTACACCTTATGGGTCATCCAGAGTTTCCATATTTACCTGGATCAGCTTAGGATCAGAACCCAGGCCTTGTGTCACCTTGCTGTGCCCAGTTAATGACATTTTCTCCAGCAGCAGGAACAAAGGCCTCCCCACGCAAAAGGAGCAATTGGCAGTACTTCTCCCAGCTCCTAAGGAGGAAAGGGATTGGGCGGAATGATCTCCATCAGTCACTCAGCTGTCACGCCGCACCTGGGATGGGCCTGCCCAAGCTCACTGAACAAAGCAGAGTGAGTGCCCAGACAACTGGACCCAACCCAGAGGGACGCTCTCCTTGAAATTCCAGTGTGCAAGTCCCTGACAGTGATGTCAGTGAGGGGTAGAGCTGAGACCCCAGGAGATGATATGAACAATGGCTCTGGGATGACTCCATTTTGGATTGTCCAAACATGGTGTACAGGAGGAGGAGGGTTGAGACAGGGTGGATAAGCGATGGGGCACCCAAGGATTGGCTAGGGGTTCCAAGGAGGAACCTCCTGACCCCCACTCAGGACCAAGGACTTAGTCATCATCAGAACATCAGGACCAGTAGGTCTTCCAAAGGTCCAGTGAGGCTGGCCCCCTTAATCCCCCTGAGGACCAGTTAGGGGAAGCCCTGGGCCTATCTGCGCCCACCAACAAAGCACCAAAGGAGAACTGGTGCAGGGAGACAGGAGGACCAGCTTTTTAAGGACTGTCTCACTTTGGAGGTGAGAAAGATTGTTGCAACTGCCCCTGGTAGATAGAGCTCACCACTAGGAGTAAAATGAGCTCAGGATTGTCCAAAATGCCCCACGGGGATCGAGTTATGGAATTCTAAAGTTTGGCACCCTTTGACCTATATTTTCTCTGGGGTTCCACTGCCAGTTCAATCATTTTACCCCAGGGTGTTGTCTGATGGGAGAGAGGGAATGTGTGGGGCTCCCTCCCCATATTGCCAGCTCACCCAGAGATCCCATCACCATGGCATATTAATGCCAAAGGGGGCCGGGAACCCAGCCCAGATGCACAGCACTGCAAATATGCAGAAATGGGGGAGAAGCACCATTGTGCTTCCCCACTGAAGCAGGAGAGGCCCAGGACCCCATGCCTGGATCCCTCGATGGCAGCGGGAGGCAGGGAGTGCCACCGCACACTGAAGCACCTTGCCTGTAGGAGCGGGCAAGGCAGAAGACTCCTGCTGGCTCCCGCGGCCGCACACAAGAGTATTAGCCATGCAGGGAGCCGGCTCAGGGCTGTCCTGCCTCAGTGAATCACATGGGGTGGGACCGGGTACCCCGAAGCAGCAAAAAGGACGCAACAAAGGGGCAAAAATATAAAACAAACAAAACAAGAGAAAAACATAAAGCACAGCTCTCCCCAGCAGAGCGGGAGAGCCGCTACTATGATATGGGGTGCTTGAGGAAAACTCACCAAATAATGCTTTGCAGGGACTCTTATTTAAAATGCATTTTTACCAATATCTCTGCTTGTGGTGGTCCGAGGATGATGGGACCACCACCAAAGTTGTAAGCACACTGCAGCCTTTCTTTCAAGGGCACTTTCTAGGTCATCACCCTGAGTTGGTGGGGACCCTAAAATTATCACCTATATTGATTTTCAATGCATTTTTAAGCTCTCCCATGGCTGAAGCTTTTGCTGGAAGTGTTTTGCTCTCTAGGGTCCTCGTGTATGGTAACACTTCGGAAGGCCTACAAATGTATAAACGAACTGTTCATGTGGTTATGTTCTCTAGGGGTTGATTGTCTGGTTGAAATGGAATGATTTTTCACTGTGATGCCCTCTAGGGGTTATTTTGACAATTACAGTTAATGCCAAATACATGAAAGAATGCACAAACACAAAGTTTATTCCTGAGAAATGTTTTACTAGGTTATCATAATGATTGCACGTTTTATTGGTTCAGCCTTTTCGAAACAATGACAATGACTCATGCCAAAGTAATGTGTTTTATGGCAAATTAACTTTTGAAACTCACTTGATATGTTTGGGTGACCCCTCTAGGGGTCTCCAGTGATTACACAATGTCATCTATGGTATGTTCCATCTGCCAATGTATATATATATATATATATATATATATATATATATATATATATATATATATATATATATATATATATGTAAATTACTGCGTAGTAGTTAGTAGGGTGTGTGTGTGTGTAATAAATGCACTTCTTTTCTAAAGTAAAAGTAGACTAGGCAGTCATTCCAGTGTTATTATTGTGTGCCAGTGATTGGTGATTAACAGCTCACACCACCTCTCTTGAGTAGGCCTTCGACTGCTGTGTTTCGCTTACCTGTGAGACTCAATAGCTACAATGGAGTGTTTGGTTCCCACTGAGGACAATTGTGGGTCTGTTACTTGTGATGCCCACACACCTAATAGCTCAATTTCCAACATGCAGCCATTATGTTTCCCCACTGGCAGCAGGGAAAATGCCTGCTGAGTTGCAGGAGGGAAAGTTATGGAACCAATTCCTTAACAATTTTCTGCTCTTCTTGAGTAGGATATTTAAATGTCGAGAACTGGAGTTACATGACACCAAACTTCACCAGACCCTATGTATTCTAATGGCAGTATCTTATTGCAAACATCACTTCATATGTTTTCATCATTAATTACAGATAATCTTAGTGGATTATGATGCTTCATACACCATGCAAAGGAGATTGGATGTCAGAATATAGCTCATAAAATATCGTCTAGCATAAACATCATGTCCTAAATATCATTTAGACGAATATTATAATTGTGGATGTGGAGTTTCTAATTTTAACTCCAAAGGAGTGATATTTTTGTAAACAATATTTAGGGTGCCATATATTTGTCAGACGAAACATAGTCCACGATATTCAGGTATCACACCAGCAAAAGAACCACCGACAGTCGAACCCTGCCTACATGAAGAGAAACATTCCTTAAAACATTCTTAGAATGGGGGCGTGGCTTGATGCGTCAAGATGGCGGTCGCACTCTAAGAGAGCTCCGGACCCCTCCGTCATCCGCGACAAGATCCACCGCCATCAGCCCTTTACCGATCCTCTCTTTCACTTCCGTGGCCTCCGCTTTGATCTACGCTGCCCGGCTGGGTATTTGCAGCCGTTTTACTCCCAGGCAGAGGCTTTCTCTCCCACTTTGCTTCTGGCGTGCCCTGGCCTAAGATGGCAGTGCCGTCCCGTGGGGCCTCTTTCTGTGGTGATGCCTGGAGAGGGAGCACTGCCTGCTGAGGGTCGTGAGTCTTCCGATCTGCCTGGGCCCCCCCTGCGAACCCTACCACTGCAGTGGGGGTGAGATGCTGGTTGCCTGGCATGGGCACTGAGTGAGGAGTGCTTTCCCCTGGCCTACTTGAACCTGCTGATGCCGCTGGCCTGCTCCGGGCCCTGAGGGGAGACCTGTGGGGGGTGTGCCCCGCCGGATGATGGATCGGCCGCTGGATCGGGCGGTGGAGTCCCGGGGCCTGGCCTCCTGCCTACGAGTGATCCCGGGCCTGTCGCTGGGAGCCCCGCCTGGCTGCTGCCGGGGGTTCTTGACAGTGCTGACGCCTGGGGATTGAGGTGAGGGATCGCCGGGGCCTACCTTCGGGCCGGGCTCCCCCCGAAGCTGTGGATTTGAACTGTCGGGGTTGGGCTCATGCCTTGCGGCTGGCTGGGCTGCCATTGCGGCCGCCCGCGCCGAGCTCCTGCCCCTTCCCCCCCCTTGTCGGCGATTGGCTGCTCTGGGGCCCGCGGCCACCCTGGTGGATGCCTGGGCCCTGCGTCGCCTCCTGGGGGCTTTGGTCTGATTGGGGTCTTGCGGCCTGACAACGGATTCGCCTGGCAGTAACCGTGGCCCTGCTCAAGATCCACAACCTTGCATGGAGGTGGGTGCCTGCTTGTATATGTGACTGGGAGCGCGGGGGCCTACTAAGTCATCCTTGTCCCAAGGTGGCCCCCTCCTGCCCGCTCCAACATCAGGGTTCTTGGTGGCCTGGGTCCTGGCTTGCGGTGTCACCCCCCTCTTCTGCCTGGGGGCGCCTACATCTTCTGCCCAGAGGGCGGCCATTTCCGGGGCCTGGCTGCTCGGACCTGTGCTCCTGACTTCGTAGCCTGGGGTGTGGGCTTTACATTAGACTCCGGAGGCCTCTGGTGGGAAGGTGGTCTTGGCCGCACTTGTCGGGCTGCGTGGGGCCCTGGTTGCGGACCCCTCCAGTGCTCCCTGTTCTGTGCCCTGGCCCTCATTTGCCTTGGAGGCTGGGGACCGTCGTCTGCTTTCGGCCGCACATATCGAGCGGCGCTGGGCCCTGTCACTCTGCCTCTCAGCTTGCTGTCCCAAAGGTTCCCTGCTTCATGTGAGGTCCACGCGGGGGTGACGTTTTCCGCCGCGTCCGGCGAGTGGCGGGGGGCCGGTCCCTTCGGCTGCCCCCCTCGCCTCCCCCTGGCCCGGTGGCGCCCACCCTGGGCCAGAAAGTAGAGTTCCCCCTGCTTTGGCCGTCATTTTGGACGGCGGGGAGCGAGGTTCCCGGACTTGATCTGGAGGATTCTTCAGGGTCGGGGGGTCCGGGTGGAGGTGGATTCGGTGCCCTGGTCTGAGTATTGACGGCTTGGGTGCTGGCCCCTCCCGCCTGGGGATGTTGGCTCGTGAGCTTCCCCCCGCCTGACTGGACATCCAGGCCCCGTCTTCACGGTCGAGATGGGTAGGGACTGCGCCCCGAAGACGCCCGCTCCACAGACTCAAACCAAAATGGACCAATACACCACCACTGACCGAAATCAAAAGGAGGGTGCATCGGGCAGCCCCTCTCTCGCCGGAAGGGATCTGTCAACCATCCTGCAGGCCATTGGCACCTCCCAGGCTTCGGTGGAGGGCAAGATCGGCGAAGTACGGGTGGATATAGCCCTTATCCGCCTGGACCTGCACAACGCCACGGCGAGGATTTCGGAGGCAGAATCGCGCCTCTCCACAGCCGAGGATGAACTGGGCCAGTTGAAGACCCAGGTGGCTCGCCTGCAGACCCAGACCTCGGAGCTTCATCGTCGGGCCGAAGATGCGGAGAACAGATCGAGGAGAAAAACCTACGCCTTATAGGTAGGTGCAGGGACAGGCAGACACCTTGGGTGAAGTCATGGATACCCAAAGACGCTCTCTCTGCGTGGTTCGCGATTGAGCGCGCCCACCGCTCCCTGGCACCCAGGCCTCCCCCCGGAGCTCCACCTCGTCCCATCATCACTAGAATCCTTAACTTCCGAGACAGAGACGCTATCCTTAGAGCGGCACGGGCCCATGGTCCCTTGAAATATCAAAACAACACGATTATGCTTTTCCCGGACTATACGAAAGAAGTACAGGCCCAACGTCATACGTACACGGAAGTCAAGCAAAAGCTCCGCAATTTAGGGCTGCGCTATGGTCTCCTCTTCCCGGCCCGTCTCAGAGTTGTTTTTCAAGGTAAAACAATCTTCTTTGAAACCCCACAAGCGGCCTGGACTTGGCTCATGGAGGAGCGTCCTCTTAAGACTCGCCCCACCTCCCCCCCTGCCCAAGTGGGGCCTACACTGTCGCACCTGCCTCCTCCGAAGCCACACGACGGCACAATCGGTCCCGCAGGAGGGGAGACCAGCGGAGGGGGGCATCACGTTCACCGGGCGTGGAATCCTAGTTGTTGATCTCCTCTGAAATTCCTCCAGCCCTTGAGGACCGCAGCTGAGCCAGTTCTCTGATTGACCTAAGCCACGGCCCAGACCCCTCTGAGACATTGCGCCCCGCCATATCCGACTCTGACTTATCTCGCAGCCCTGCCCTTCAAGGATCCGGAGATGAGGCGGGAATATGACTCTGGAGGCCCACGGTTCTGGAACTGAGAGACATTTCTTAGGTTCTTTATGTTGCTCTGTAGTTGCTGACACTGTAACATCCGTCTACAAGGAGGGGTCCATCATTGCCACGAACTGCCCTGATAAACATTTTAGCTTAGCTCTTTGTTGTTGTTATTGTTGATTTTTTCTCTTTCAGGGCAACAGATGCTTCAATTTAGGAGGTATGGGGTGGGGGGTATTGGGAGGGGTTGGGGAGGGGGCGGCCATTGCCCTCCGGATCTTTGGTTCGGGTTTCGTACGAGTCACTGTTTTCTGTTTTGGATGACAGCATACTGTTTGCACACACTACCGCCACCGACATACAGCACACCACCCTTCCAATGCCACATCTTTCCACCCTAGCTGCAACGCGTCCATTTCCCTGGAACCCGAGCGCCCTTGGTCCTCCGGGCCCTACATCACCGGCCACCCAGATGCCCACTCACGGTAGATCTCTTCATGTCCTGTCGTGGAATGTGAATGGGTTGCTGGACCGCATCAAACATGCGGCGGTCCTCAAATGCGCCCAACGTCATGCAACGGACGTGCTCCTCCTTCAGGAGACTCATCTCCTGGGAACCCGTTGCTCCTTCCTCGCACGATATGGGTTCGATAGGGTGTGGCACTCCGGCTTCATGCGGGGTTCTCGCGGGGTGGCTATCTTGATCCGGAGAGGTCTCCCCTTCACCCCTATCCATGTGACGACCGACGCGCAGGGTCGCTACGTTGCCATATCCGGTAAGCTTGAGGGTAGTGTCCTGAACCTGTTATCAACATACATCCCTCCTGCCACACTTCCCTCCACTCTCCACCACCTTACAGAGGTAATCTCCGCCCTACCCCAGGGCCAGACTATAGTGGGAGGTGATTTCAACGCAGTCATGCAGCCATCACCCGACACAACGGGCGATCCTTCTTCTTCGCGTCTCACCGGTTCCAATCGACTATCCGATTGGTCGGCTGCCCTTGGTCTTTGCGATGCTTGGAGGGTTCGGAACCCCCGGGCGAAACAGTACACTCACACCTCAGCAGCCCACCATACCCACTCCCGGATCGACTTGGTCCTCCTGCCTGCCACTGATTGTCAACAGGTCTCTAACTTCTCTATTCTCCCCGTGGTATCTCGGACCACTCTGCCATCTCCCTACACTTGGGAGGCACCAATGGAGGGGTGCGAGCAGTCTGGCGAATGAACGCATGGTTTCTGCAGGACGCGGACATTACGGACGCGCTTGAAGTAGAGTTGCGGCACTTCTTTCTTGCTAACCAAGGTTTGGTCCCTTCCTCGGGCACACTATGGGAGGCCGGTAAGACTACCTTACGTCGCATAGCCAGAGGCCTTGTACACGCGAAACGGGCGGCACAGACTGAGCACCTGACCCAGCTTGAGGCGCGGGCCCTGCGGCTGGAAGTGACCCTCGCAGGCACGGAGGATGCTCACCTCACCAGGCAGCTGGCGATGCTCCGGGACGAGATCCGTCAGATCTCCCTGGAGTCGGCCAAGATGTTATGGCGCTCCTCGGTGGCCCGTGTCTATGGATGGGGCGACAAGAATGGGAAATTGCTTCATAGCTTGGTATCCTACCCTAAGGCTAATAGAATTATCCCTGAAATCCAAGATGCTGACGGGACCCACCACTGTACTTCCCGGGCCATTGCTCAGGCTTTCGCGGGCTACTACGCACAGCTCTATTCCGCCCGGCCCCCCGGGGCCTCTTTGGCTGGGTTGTTGGACCGAGCAGGGGTCCTTATGCCCCGCCTCGCTCAGGCCGAATCGGCAGACCTGGATCTCCCACTTTCCCCAGAAGAGATCCATGGAGCTATTTCCCTACTGCACTCTGGGAAGACGCCAGGGCCGGATGGCTTCCCACAAGAATACTATGTGACGTATCGAAACTTATTGGTGCCCCACCTGGTTGATCTCTTCCAGCATGTGGTCGAGAGAGGCACCTTCCCCTCGGAGACCGATATAGCCACTATAGTGGTCATCCCCAAGACCCAGCCGCCCTTTTCTTCCTGTGCGGACTATCGGCCGATTTCTTTAATTAACACCAAAATAAAAAAAATTGTCACAGACCTGGCACAACATCTCCGTCCATTGTTACAAAACTTGATTCATCCAGACCAATGTGGCTTCATGCCGGCACGCGGTACTCGGCATTGTATACGGTGTCTTCACCTCGCCTTGGCCCACCGCCACCTCCTCACCCCGTACCTGGCCTTGCTGTTTATTGATTTCAAGAAGGCCTTTGACACAGTGGATTGGGGTTACTTGGAGGATGTTCTGGCCATGATGGGTTTTGGCCCCCATTTCAGACGCCTTATCCAGGTCCTGTACTCCGATCCCAAGTCCAGAGTTTTGACCAACGGTGCCCTCTCGGAGGTGTTTCCAATTTGGAGAGGCACGCGTCAGGGATGTCCTCTCTCGCTGCTTTTATTTGCGCTGGCAATGGAGCCCCTGGCCTGCCTCATACGTAATGATCCCCAAATCCGAGGATGGTCTTGGGACCCCCACCAGGTGGATAAGATCACCCTGTATGTGGATGACGTCCTCCTTTTCTTGGCTGATCCCCAAAATTCCGGCCCGCATTGCCTGGAAGTGCTTCAAGCCTTTGAGAATGCCTCGGGCCTGCGACTCAGCCCGAAGAAGTCCACTTTGGTCCCCCTCCATCCCTCGAGGGCTTGCTTTGACTGGCAGTCCAACATCCCTTTACAGAGGCAATCTTTCAAATATCTCGGGATCTGGGTGGCTCTGCTCCCAGAGTTGGAATGGGCCCTTAACATTACATCCCTGATCACGAAAGCCAAACAAGACCTCAAACGATGGCAATCTCTCCCCCTCAACCCTCTCGGAAGAGGGGCGCTCTTAAAAATTATGATTCTCCCCCGTTTCCTATACATTTTGCAAAACGTCACCTTTCACCTTCCGGGCAGTTGGTTCCGAGACTTTGATGGGGTACTTACCAGGTTCCTGTGGGGAGGAGGGAGACCACGCATAGCCTTAGCCCGCTGCCGGATCCCGCCCTTTGATGGAGGCATGGGTGTGACAAATCTCCATCTCTATTATTTGGCCACCAGGCTTATTGTTGTCCATGATTGGTTCACTGGCGGCTGGTCTGACCCGGCCTATCGGACCGAGCTTCACACGATGGACTTCCCGCAAATCCAGGCCTACTTATACGGGGCTCCCATTCCGCAAACTATTCCGCCTATCACTAGAGCAGTCCTGGTGGCCTGGCGCTCCGCCCTGCGTTACACGAGATGGGACCGAAAACCTACCCAACACACACCTCTGTGGCACGGCACGTGGTTGCGGGAAACAGCGTCCCTCGAGGGCTTTCGGCAGTGGGATCAGGTTGGGATCTCGTTACTTGGGGACGTTTGGGTGGGTGATCACGTTAGGGCCTTCCCCGACCTGCAACAGCGTCACTCTCTTCACACCACCCAATTTTACAGGTATCTACAAATCCGCCACACCCTCACTGCGCATATTCCACCAGGCACTTCGCTCCCTGAGTTCAGCCCGCTGGAGGCTCAGGTTATGATGGTAAACTTGGGCAGAGGAGGGGTGTCCTGGATATACCGTTTTCTCGTGAACAATGGCCCTGCCACCTTAGACTCGATACGTGCCCGATGGGAGGCTTGGGTGGGTCCCTTGGAGGAGGCGGATTGGCGCGACGCCCTTATGGCCCCTAAAACTCTGACGACTTCCTCTAAACTGCGTCTCATCCAACTCTATTACCTTCACATGGCTTATCTCACTCCTGAGCGCTTATATAGGGCATGGCTGCGCTCCTCTCCAGAATGCACACGATGCAGACAAGCCCCGGCTGACTTTTATCACATGGTATGATTATGCCCTGCCCTTGCTCCATTTTGGTCGGGAGTGGAGTTGGAGCTTACACAGTCTCTGGGGTGGCGGGTCCCTCACGATCCCATACGCCTTCTTCTGGGAGTTTTCGATGGCCTGGACAGCTCCAGAGCTGACAAACGATTTGTGAGCACGGCGGTGGCGGTGGCCAAGCGAGACATTGCAGCGGCCTGGGCTCAGGCCCAACCCCCCACCGTTAAAAAGTGGCAACGGGGTGTGGATTGGTGCGCGACTCAAGAAGAACCCCTCTTTGAGGCCCGGGGATGTCCCGAGAAATTTCACAGGATATGGGGCAAATGGCTAAATCTACTGCCTTGAGTTCTGCGCTTGTTCTGTCTCCTATATCGCTGCATTGCTTTTCAAGTGAAGGGACTAGTTTGCAAGTTTCAAATCATGACTGGGACTCTTGCTGTATGCCGGGGATGGACTTTGATTTACTGTGTAACCATATGCTGTCCTTTATACGTTTGTTTCTCTCAAATGCAAATAAATTTGATTATCAAAAAATAAACATTCTTAGAATAAGATTCAGGGAGGTACAGAGACAGCGTGCGATTCACTTTGGTTCAGACTTCATCTGAAATGTCTATATTTTCTTTTAGGTGTCTGGCACAGAGTGACCATAGCTGTAAAGGATCAGCACTGCACTTCAAAGTGATTTTTGTATTGAAACTTGATCATCTTGAATATGCGGAAAAGTACTAAGAAGAGTATGGTGTATGCAATATATATGAGAGTTAGAATTTGCAGAAAGCAGGCGATGAAGGAAAGAAGGGAGGGGGTGAGAAAATGAAATTGCCACAGTTCTAAACAGTCCATTGCAGCTTTACTAGGGCTTTTTCTGCTGTTGCGGTAAAGTGCAAATTGAAACATATTTTTGCTAATGCGAGTTTTGGCTGGAGAGTGGGTGAAGGGGTTAAGATGTAATCCCTTGGAGATCCAGGATCTCCTTTTCCAAACACTATCTCAGCTTGAGCCTTCCATTTCACCAGGGCCGGGTCCTGAATCAGTTCCCCTTGCACAGTCACCTTCCCTGCCACTCAAATGGTCCTAAGGGAACCTAACAAGCCCTTGCTGTCTGTGATGTAAGAGCTGATATGAAAACAGAGATGTTCTTTAATAGCAGGCTTATTGTATGCAAATGCCTTCATCCTGCATCTGATAGGCAGAGGAGCCACTTGTCCCAGAGCAAGTTCCAAACATACAGGGCTATGATACGAGATGCTAGCCTTCAACATGTCACAGCCCGTGACTTCCGGCAGTAGCCGCCCCTGGACGAGGTAGAAGTCAATGTTCTACTGGGTATGAGGGGGAAGTAGAAGAAGGTAAAGTCCTTCATTGAAGGATGGAGAAGGTGCAATACATGCAACACAACATGGTTGGTCAATAAATCTAGAAAAAAGGCATATCTGACAGGCTATGGCAGGCAAACTGCCCAGTAGAATCCAGGAAGTGTTCCAGAGATAGATTCCAGTCCCCACCCACAAATAAGTATGTCCGCACAAGGAGAGAAAGAGTCTGCATTAGGGGCAAAATGGAACCATCTGTTAGCATTCTACCCATAATGCAAAGTTTGCCGAAGACCCATCTCCTGTCCTCATCTGTCCATGTCTTAAGAACCTTACAGGAAAGCCTCCCACAATGAGAATAGCCACCCCATACTTCTTGGACAATCTACAAAATTAGGAGGTTACCGCATTTGCTCCCACAGTTCTACTACTGCTCACCACAGTGCCCACCCAATCCGGTTTAAGCTTGAGGGACTATTCTGGGGAGAGATGGAATTCTTGAATAAGGACAATGTCCATGCACTTCACACAAAGGCAGTGCAGGACCTCCTTGCATTTTATATAATATGATATATGTTAAACCGGACATCCTTGGTGTAGTTCTCCCCAAACGTTTTGCCTTCTCCCCCTTATTCTAAATTTAATTTTTGTTGGCCTTAAGCCTCTGCAAACTTTATCAGTGCAAAGTGCTTGTGCTCTCTCCCTAAAATATGGTGAAATTGGCCTACACCTGATTGGCATATTTGATTTACTGATAGGTTGCTAATGTATGGTACTATATCTACCGAGGGCCTGTAAATTAAATGTCAATAGTGGGCCTGCAGAGCGCACTGTGCCACTCACTAAAGTAGCACTTTAAAACAGTTCTCAAGTGTTAGAAATGGGGGTCTCTAGTTGGCAGAGGTAGGGCCCCTTGCTTTCTAGTCAGGGTAAGGGGGATTCAATTCTAAAAAAAACCCTGCTCACCCCCTTGGTAGCTTGGCACGAGCAGACAGGCTTATCTCAGAGGCAGTGTGTAAAGCATTTGTGAAGACATACAGTAATGCGGTTCACTGACAAAATATCGAAGTATAAAATATAGATGTTAAAAATATCGAAAGAAAAATATAGAATGCAAAAATATCAACTCCCTATACTTAAACAGGTAAGTACAAAAATATTGAAACAAAAATATTGAAATTAAAAATATAGATGTAAAAAATATCGATTTAAAAATATAAATAAAATAAAATAATATATATTAAATATATAAAATATTAATATTATCTTTAACAAAATAAATTAAATTTAATGTACATTTTAACTAAATATAAAAAATAAACTTAATTTAAAAAAATATAAACACACAAACAATAATTTATATATATACATATATTTACTTTAAAATAATGTATTAACTTTATCTTTATTTAATTTTTAAACTTTTAAATTATATAAAAATAAAATATATACATGTATCAATAATTTAAAATTAAAAAAAACATTCTATAATTAATTAAAACATTAAACCATTAAAAATAATAAAACGTACATTTCGCAATACAGTAAGTACAACAGTAGAGAAAATGTTGGATAGCAAAATAATTAAATTTACTATTCCAATTCCAGTGACTAAAACAGTAGGTAAAGTGTTGGATAGCGGAGGGGTAAAATTTACTATTCCCACTACAGTGAGTGCAAAAGTAGGGTAAATGTTGGATAGCGGAAGAATTAAATTTACTATTCCAACTCCAGTGAGTGCAACAGTAGGGAAAATGTTGGATAGCGGAGGAGTAAAATTACTATTCCCACTCCAGTGAGTGCAACAGTAGGGAAAGTGTTAGATAGCAGAGGGGCAAAATTACTATTCCCACTCCAAAGAGTGCAACAATAGGGAAAGTGTTGGATAGCGGAGGGGTAAAATTACTATTCCCACTCCAGTGAGTGCAACAGTAGGGAAAGTGTTAGATAGCAGAGGGGCAAAAATTACTATTCCCACTCCAAAGAGTGCAACAATAGGGAAAGTGTTGGATAGCGGAGGGGTAAAAATTACTATTCCCACTCCAGTGAGTGCAACAGTAGGGAAAGTGCTGGATAGCGGAGGGGTAAAAATTACTATTCCCACTCCAAAGCGTGCAACAGTAGGGAAAGTGTTGGATAGCGTAGGGGTAAAAATTACTATTCCCACTCCAGTGATTGCAATAGTAGGGAAAGTGCTGGACAGCGAAGGGGTAAAAGTTACTATTCCCACTCCAGTGAGTGCAACAGTAGGGAAAGTGCTGGATAGCAGAGGGGTAAAAATTACTATTCCCACTCCAGTGAGTGCAACAGTAGAGAAAGTGCTGGATAGCGGAGGGGTAAACATTACTATTCCGACTCCAGTGAGTTCAACAGTAGGGAAAGTGCTGGATAGCGGAGGGGTAAACATTACTATTCCCATTCCAGTGAGTGCAACTGTAGGGAAAGTTTTGGATAGCAGAGGGGTAAAAATTACTATTCCCACTCCAGTGAGTGCAATAGTAGGGAAAGTATTGGACAGCGGAGGGGTAAAAATTACTATTCCCACTTCAGTGAGTGCAACAGTAGGGAAAGTATTGGATAGCGGAGGGGTAAAAATTACTATTCCCACTCCAGTGAGTGCAACAGTAGGGAAAGTGCTGGATAGCGGAGGGGTAAAAATTACTATTCCCACTCCAATGAGTGCAACAGTAGGTAAAGTGCTGGATAGCAGAGGGGTAAAAATGACTATTCCCACTCCAATGAGTGCAACAGTAGGAAAGTGCTGGATAGCGGAGGGGTAAAATTACTATTACTATTCCCACTCCAGTGAGTGCAACTGTAGGGAAAGTGTTGGATAGCAGAGAAACAAAAATTACTAATAACATTTAAACAATTGAAAAAAAATTAATAATCCTAAAAATTAATAAACAACATTTAAAAAATATACGATTAAATATATTAAACATATAAAAAGAACACATATGACAATATTAATTACATATAACATAAATGTACAAATATTATATAAAATAAATTAAGAAATACATATATAAACAATATTTATTTAAAAAGAGCAAATATTAACAAACAGACAAATTATTTAAATCATAACTGTATCTATTTTATTTCCTACCCTATAACACCACACCAATAAAAAAATACTTCAACATTTTTATTTACATTTATTTCCATAATTAACATAATCAATAATGAATTTAAAAATATTATTAATAAAACAAATAATCATTCATTGAGTACAAATTTTTTAACACTATAATGTCCACAACACACACCTACAATTAATTACACAATTATCATAATTAATTACTAATTAATTAATGTAAATTAATTAACAACTAATTAATAATTTATCAATAAAAATAAATTACTTCCCACCCTTTTAACCATTTACACCTATAAACACCACAACACACACCTAAAATTAATTACACAATTACCATCATTAATTACTAGTTAATTAATTAAAATTAATTACAACTATTTATTAATTCATCAATTAAAAATAAATTACTTCCCACCATTTTCACCTATAAACACCACAACACACACCTAAAATTAATTACACAATTACCATAATTAATTGCCAATTGATTAAAATTAAGTAACAACTAATTATAAAATAATGAATAATAAATTAATTTACACATTTAACACTATAACATCTCAACTAAATAAATATTAATAAATAAAAATTATTCAATAAATGTAATATAATTACATTACTTCCCACCCTATTCCCTATAAACCCACAACCGGCTACGGAACTAAAAACGCAAAATTCAAATATAAAAAATTAATAACTACTCAAATTTTAACACATATAATAAACATACAAACAACTCTTATACAAAAACATATATCACACACATAGAAAATATATACTAATATACATAACATTAATAAAAAATTGATATTTTTAACAACTATATTTTTGCAAACAATATTAAACACTTCGATATTTTTTAAATCGATATTACTTACCTAAAATCGATATTCTTGACCACGAGAATTTGTCTGTCGATATTCCTGACCAACGATATTTTTGACACAATATTTGTGCAATTCGATATTTTTTACTCAATATTCTGTCTCTGCACCCAGTAATACAGTGAAAACGCTACAAATGGACACTACACCAGTTTAGAAAAATAAGTATTCTTTATCTAAACCAAACAAGACCCAAAACGACAAAAATCCACAGTACAGTAAAAAGATATGACTTTCAAATGGTAGAAATAGTTCAGTTGAAAGCAAATTTCAGATGCGACACTTTTCACACAAAGTACCTTGGATGTGTCGCACACACAAGCAAAAATGGCCGCAGGGAAGGTGATACATCGGTTCCTTACACTCAGGGAATATGATGCGTCGGTTCCTTGCTGCAGGGGAGGTGAAGCGTTGGTTCCTTACTGCTGCGCAGGGGAGGTGATACGTCGGTTTCTTACCGGAGAGGAGGTGATTCGTCGGTTTCTTACTGCGTGGGGAGGTGATACCTCAGTTTCTTACTGCGTTCCCCATTGATGCAACAGACTTGGGGCCTTGATGCGATGCGACGATCCAGGACGATGCGTGGATTCTTGCAGCCACACAGCAGGGCTTGCGTCGGAATCGGTGCGATGATCTTGGACTTCGGAGATCGTTACATCAATGCGGCTTGCGGCGATTTCTCGAGCAGCGGCAGGCGCTGCGACGGTTTCTTTGGCGATACGTCGGCAACAGATACGGATGCGTCACGCTTCTCGGTGTTGTGTTGATTTTTCCTGCTCCCAGCGGAAAACAGTCTCTAGAGGTCCAATACAACACAAGGCACCTCTTTGCAGGTCAGAACTCCCAGCAAGGAAGTTCAGGGGAGCTGGTGTTGAAGTCTTTGTGTCCCTGAGACTTCAGGACAGGAGGCAAGCTCAGTTTCAAGTCCTTGGAGATCTTCTTCAAGCAGGGGACACAGCAAACAGCAAAGTCCTTTTCTCCTTTCCTTGGCAGCAAGTAGCCCCTGCAGGCCAACCCCAGACAGCAAACAGCACAGGGGCAGTATTCCTCCTCAGCTTCTCCAGCTATTCTCCTTGGCAAAGGTTCCTCTTGATTCCCAGAAATGATCTAAAGTTCTGGGCCCCAATATTTATGCTACAAAATCATTTCTTCTCTGGTGGCAGAGAAGCTCTGTGCTCAGTCAAAACCAGTTCTGTACTCTCTGGTGCAGCTGCCAGGCAGGAGGTGGAGACAGCATTGTGGAAGGCAGACCAGGCCCATTCAGGTGAAAGGAAATCTCCTCCCCCTACTCTAAATTCAGCCCAGGTCTATTCAGCCCAGCCCTGACTCATCAGGCTCTCTGGAGCCACTGCTCCTCCCAAGCCCCTGTCATCCAAAAGCCAGACATGCAATACACAAATCTAGCAGAGGCACACTGGATTGCTAAGCAAGAAAATACCTACTTTCTAAAATTGGTATTTTCAAACACAGAATGTAAAAATCACCCTCACTAAAAGATGCATTTTAACATTCTGAGTTCAGGCATACTAAACTTTAATTTTCCTACCTTGTTCCCAGGAGTAGTTATGTTTATAAGATGTTATAAGAAAACTTCCCATTCTATCCTATGGGAACAGGCAACCTTGCAATAGCGAAAAACGAAATTGGCAGTAATTCACTATCAGGACATGCCTAACACACCAGGGCATGTCCTACCTTTCACATACACTGCACCCTGCCCACAGGGTACCTTGGGCCTACCTTAGGGGTGACTAACATGTAAGAAAAGGGAAGGTTAGGGCCTGGCAAGTGGGTACTCTTGCCAAGTCGACATGGCAGTACTAGACTGCCCACAGATACTGCAGTGGCAGATCTGAGTCACATTTACAGGCTGCTTATGTGGGTGGCGCAATCAGTGCTGCAGCCCACTAGCAGCATTTGATATACAGGCCCTGGGCACACACAGTGCACGGTACTAGGGACTGACTAGTAAATCAAATCAGCCAATCATGGAAACACCAATCCATAACAACAATTTACATAGGGAGCACTTGCACTTTCGCACTGAACAGCAGTGGCAAAGTGCCCAAAGCATCTAGACAAGCAAAACGGAGTCCAACACACAGCAAAAACACAGGAGGCAAAGGCAAAAAATGCAGGGGAGACCCACGCCAATGGTGCCAGGTCTAACATCAAGTATGCCATTGCAACCTGCAGTGTATTTTTTAAATTGCTAATCCGAACTGGTAAAATAAACCTTTTAGCAGGCCCAAACCTTCCTTTTTAATACATATAAGACACCCCCTAAAGGCGCCCTCTAACAGCCCATAGGCAGGCTGCAATGAATTTGAAAAGTGGGACATGTATTTTTAAGTTTTACATGCCCTAGTGGTCAAAAACTCCTAACTTAGTTTTTCACTACTATAAGGCCTACCGCTCCCATAGGGGTTGGGTTGCCTTATTACTTTTAATAAGTGCTAACTTTTGATTGGGAACAGGTAGAAATATCATGCTTGGTCTCAAGTTAATCGTTATTTAAAATCCTATTTAATAGCAGAGTTGAATTTTAATCACAATTCTGAAAATGCCACTTTTAGAAAGTTGTGTGGCTAATGAAGGGGTTACGTCCTATATTGGTGGCCAGGTGGGGCGTAGATTGTTCAAAATTGACAGCAATTCAAAAACGGAACACTTAAAAGAAATTCACTTTCCAGTCAGGAAGACGGTTTACCATTATAACTCAGGTACTAGAATTTGATACATTAAAGAATAAACAGTGATAGAGAGAAGAGACACAAAACACTGAATATTGTTATTTTCTCTTTATTAATTCCAGATTACACAGTGTTATTGCCCTGAAGATAATCCCTTGAGTAAAACAGGGATTTGAAACGCGTCTACACTTTCTTTTTTCTTCCACCTTGATGGAGACTGATTAAATTAATCGCAGAATCTGTAGAGGGACCATGAACATTGATTTATCCCCACAGATACCGAATATTCTCCTCAAGGAGAGCAACTCTCTAAAAGAGGAAACCCATTGGGTTTAATGAGAGTGCTCCTTAATTGAATAGATGTACAAAATATTTACTGGTGTAATTCCACAAATGTTAGTATGATTTACATAGGCACTGAATTTAAGCACAATTGTTTCATTTAACAAATGCACTGTTTATGAATATTTAATGTTGTGACCATTTGGAAAATTAGCACAGACCAATTTTGATTTAGAACTAAAAAGTGTATCACTCCTTGTTTTCGGACGTATATAACTGTTAAAATGTGTCTTTAAAAATGTATAAATCATGGCAAAATAATGTAGCCAGGACCAAGGATAATAAATATTGGCCCTCAGCCTGCTGAAATAAATAGCAGCATCAGAAAACCGGTTGCCAGGTTCTACTTTTTGTAAAATGTTTAGAAAGTTGGCATTTTCTCCAGGTCGTCCAGCTCACAGAAGCACCTGGTCTTACCATCCATAGACACCAGAACACGTACAGGACCCAGAAGGCCAAACCTGAGAACCAAGTGGTGAAGAGTTGCTGTCAATAATTTCTTACATTTAATACTGGTGACCGAAGAACAGTCTGTGGAGAAGGAGATGCACATACCTTCAAAGAGCAGTGGGTCTTTGACGCTGTGGCCTGCCTGCGGAAAAGCCCCGGCATGTGAATGCCGAAGAGCACAGGCAATGATTGGTCGTGGGGAGGCACACTGGGTGGGAGAACGGGTGTGAATATGGCGAGCTCTTTTAAACTCAATTCGTAATCAATTTACAAACTCACACGCTGTAAGCACTCATATATTCCACTGCACCAGTCTTGAAAGGGACCGACGGGGCAATTCTAAGAAGTCCAGTTTTAATAGTATACCATATTAAAAAGGCGATTATACATACCAGTAAAAAAAATCCCAATAAAGACAATTTAAAACAATACATGAAAATATTACACACAATATCAAGAATATATCATGCAACTTCCTGGCATGACGTTGCCGGTCACACTGAAGTGCATTCCATGTATTCATATACTAACAAAAACAAAAACAGAATGATATTTACTGTTCTAAGAAAAATAATGCATGGTGCCTAGAGCTGTGTGGTCGTTGCTAACATCTGCAGATGTGTGGCAATAACATTTGAGCATATGTGCTGTGTTGCATTTTGTTGTGCCGGTAATGTTTAGTATTGTTTTTTTGTGCTGTTGTGTTTTTGTGCCACAATATGGGCTTGTATTATTTTTGTGTTGTAAGGTTGTATTTGAGTATCATTCTCTTTCGACTGTTTTGTTATATTGCGCCCTGTTAAGTTTTAGTTGTGTTGGTATTCTGCTTTGTTTTATGCTACTTTCTTTTGTTCTGTTTTGCTATGAAATTCTTTTAAATATCTTCACCTCTGTTGCTTACTTCATTTCCAGCCAAAAGCAGTAGATGTACAAATTTTCCTCCACTAACAGCCATTTAATACTGTCTTAGAGTAAAATAGTTTAATCCAACTATTCAAATATTTAAGACACCAACCAGTTCAAAAGTGTGGCAGAGACCTGTCTGAAATCAGCTCTATTATGCTCACTTTCTGTGATAGGGACCAATGAGTTCTGATTACAAGCAACAGCGACTCATTTCATCGGTATAAGGCCGAGTACCATTAAATTAAGTGACAGCAACAGCTTTTCATCAAATCAACTTAAAAGGTAAAATCTGTGTAACACTAGGCTCACTTAAGAATCCAAGTATTAATATTTACTAAGCATACAAGTAGTTTTTATATCTCCTTAGAACGAACGATAAAAAGAGAAATCCTTAAAGTTCAGTTTCTGCTCTGGTTATGAAAGGCATAGCTGTCAATAGTGCAGAAGGTGCAGTTGCACCGGAGCTAAAAGGTCTTAACTCCAGTTAAGGCTGTAAATGAATACTCGAGCAGCGCACTGGAAGGGAGGGGCACATTTTTCGTGGTTGCACCAGAGCCCTCTACAGCCTTAATATGCCACTACTTGTCGATAATCGTTGGTGTGTTTTAAGTCTCTTACTCGTTAAATCAAACTCAGAAGTGCACGTTTTTAACTACAGGCAGCAAAAAACGTGGATCCCATCGAACATTTCATTAGTTGTTTTCCCTTAACATTATGTGATTCTTACGCAGGTTTTGGACGAGCCAAATCCACTGTGTATTAATCTAAATGGTTGTATAAACACAATTTGTCAAATTACATACCTGCGGTTGCACATTCTGGGGTGAACGTGATATCATCTAAGGCGATGTATGCTGCGTCGTCTTTGCCCACTTCAACATCAAATGCCACTCGAAAAGGACTGTTACTTGAGAGGATCACGTTTGCGTAAATCCACTTGTTTCCAAAGAGCCCATTTACTGACCATATTAGAAGGTTCAATCCATAATCTTCTACAGTGTATACCTATTAAAAGAAGCGCACGCAAAATTCTTTATTACTTATCCAAAGATAATGCTTTTTGTGACAGTCGTAATTAACTTATATTAATGTTATCTACTTGTTATTTTTCAAAACATTTTCAGACCAAAATCGGCATCGTGCATAAAAGCGAATTCCTAATATTCTGTTTGTCCCTCATGCATGGCCTTTTGTCTGTGTCACGTGGCTTATCTTTCCCTAACACTACTCACACTTAATAAACCACTGGCTCATGTTATGTTATGCAGATTTGTATAGCTCTGCTTATCACCTGGTAGGGTAGCCAGATGATGGAGCAGGCGTCTAGGTATGGGACTAAGGGTGTAGCGAGTCAGCCTCTGAGAACTGGTTGAAGACCAGGGCTTCAGCTTCTTGCGGAATTCAAGAAGCAATGAGTCTGTGATGTGTAGAGGGAGGTCATTCCAGATTTTATTTGCAATGTAAGAGAATGCCAGACCACCTGTTTTACTTTTGTTGATACGGGGGATGTGTGCGAGTGAAAGTGAGGCTGATGGCAGGTGTCTGGTGGATTGGTGGAAGCGAAGGTGGTTGTTAAGTTATTTAAGGGCCTATGTTGTGCAGTGCCTCACATGCGTGCATGAGGAATTTGAACTGGCACCATTTGTGTATGGGGAGTCAGTGGAGCTCTCTGAGATTTGGTGTGATGTGGGTGCACTGTGGGAGGTCTAGGATGGGTCTTGCTGCAGCGTTCTGGATGGTCTGCAGTCGGTGGAGGAGGTGGTTGAGGATACTGGTTACCTTGATCTCACAGACACAAAATAAAAGCAGACCATTGGCTAGAAAACTGGATTGCTGGGTACACTTCTCAAACACATCAAAAGGAAGAATGTTTATATAACTCACTAGTAGAAAACGTTGTGTTATGCTTTTCATAGTTTTATACGAGAGGCCCCATATAACACAGGCACCCTTTCATAACACAGTTATCAAATTCACACCCCTTCCAAGGCCTGACTATGTTTGAGCCTAGTAAAGTAATTTACAAATGGATCGTTACAAGATTATAACTGCATTTACAGGTTTAAAAATTAGACAGTATTCCATATGTATTGAAGTGAATCGGAATGGATGTTTGTGTGAAGAGATGTCATAGCCCTGATGACATAGTCCGCAAGAGGCAACAGTGAAGATCCAACAAGAATAAAGTAGATTTTCCAATAGGGTGCCTGTGGTTAATTTTTGGTCGTTTCCCCTCAATAGCAAAAGGAACCTTGAGAAAGATGTGCCTGCTTGTTTATAACTAAGCCAATTAAGCACCATTACAACTAAAGAAATAAAAAACTAAAGGTCTCAAAAGTTCTATTATTGAGAATAAACACACATACACAAACTAAGTGCCTCAAAAAATGAGAAAACTACAGCTGAAAGTGAAGGAAAACTATACCTAGGGGAGTAATTATGACTGATCCAGTTTGGCTGCGAAAGAGTTTTTTGTTCAAATATCTTTACTGCTTATTTAAAGGAGAAATACATTAGTAATACAATAACAATACAACAGATCAGAATCAAATATATACTAAATTAGTACCGAAGAATTTTAAGAGTAAAAAAGATTTCATAACAAGAATGAATGGACTGGGATAAAAAGAATTGTAAACATATCGTTATTTAAAAAGGAGAGCAAATTAATATATATCACATAGTATATGTTATAAAATTCATCAAATAATAATATAAATCCCAGACATATGAATCAGGCAAAGCAACTACATATATCATGACAAAGACATATAACAGTTGTATTGCTTAAAAGATAACATCGATCAGCAAAGGGAAACGGGGGAAAGAAAAAGAAAAAAGAATATTGGGGAAAAGACAGAAAAAGAAAAGAAGGGAGTCAAAGAGATGGGAGGGGGCATCTGCTCCAATGGAAGAAAATAAATTAAGAAATGGAATCAAAAGGACACTGAGCTACCAACCCCTGAGAGGACAAATTCATATAGTTGTCCAGAGACCGCCAAACATTACTAGAAATGGAATGCGAGTAATGTTTTTTCTCAACAAAAGTATGAGCTCCACAAAGGTATGAGACCCATGCCCACCAGGTATGAGAAGATAGAAGATGAAAAGATTTCTATTCCGTTAGTATAATTTTAACAGCAATGGATAAAAGTAAATCTAATAGCTCCAGATCTGTATTGTCAAGGGGTAAGGGAATAGGTGTAGCCCATGGACCCAATAGAATCATAGGTAAAGAAAGCTCTATATATATGTTAAAGATTAATGATAAGTGTTTCTGTATCAGGCTCCAGAAAGAATGCAATAACGTACATTCAAAAAACATATGTTGATGGGTGCCTGGTACTAAGTTACAGTTCCAACAAAGATCGCTATTGCGTAGTTTCAACTTGTGTAAATGAGCAGGGGTCCAATGAAGGAGATTTAATGTAAAGAATTTGGATTGAATAAGTGAAGGAGCAATCTTATTACATAGGGATAACTTCCCAATCAATTGCCAGGTATCTTGTGAACTATGTTTAAAAATATAATCTTCAAAATGATGAGACCATGTCTCATAAGTAATTGTAGGCTGTGAAGGGAGTGGAGCGGATACAAATTTATAGATTTTAGATGCAGGATGGCCTGAGCGTAACCACATGGAAAGAAGTGAAACAGTAACCGAATCTGTGGAAAGGGATATTTTAGAAAGTTTAACCTTTAGTTTAAAAAAAGAGTAAAAGTCCATGTTGCTAAGATTATATTTCCTAGCTAAGAAAGAGAAGGGAAGCGGGTCATGATTAGAATCATAAAGATCTTTCACCAATCTGATACCATTGGCAGCCCACAAAGAGGCCCTACTAGGATCGATGTCAGTAAAAAGTTTAGGATTGTACCATAAAGAGGACCATCTTGATTTATGAATAGGTTTGGAAACTTTTTTATCAATATATTTTGATGCATTAATCGTGTCTAATATAATACGATGAGAATGATCAAAGACAAGCTTAGAAGGTGTGAGAAAGGAAGAAGTGGAAAAAGGAGTGCACAGCTCACGTTCAATATAAATCCAAGGGGGTATATGTTGGGAATCCGGTAAGAACTAAAGTGCACCTTGAGACGCTAGGAAGGCGATTTGATACAAGTTCCAATCCGGAAGATTACAGCCACCCAGGACAGAAGGCTTTCTAAGGTGTTTATAAGCAATTCTAGCTCTCTTATCATTCCATACAAATTTTGAAGAGATTGAATCAATCTCATGGAAGAAGGTAGAAGAAAGCTTTATAGGTAACATGGAAGATAAAAAATTAATAATCGGGGTTATCATCATTTTACGAATTTGTAATCTTCCCCACCAAGAAATATATTTAGGAGACCAGGAAGATAAAAGATCTCTAACTTTAGCTATGATATGGGATTCGTTATAAGTGATAGTGTCTGAAAGGTCCTTACAGAACCAAATCCCTAAGTATTTAATACGAGTCGATTGCCATTTAAAACCTGAGTCACCCATATGAGAAGAAAAGCACAATGAATTGAGAGGGAACATTTCTGTTTTTTCTTTGTTAAGAGTGTACCCGGAAACAAGCAAAAAATCCCTAATGATGTTGGAAATAACAGGAACCGCAATTGCAATATCCTCTGAAAAAATAGGGACGTCATCAGCGTAAGCGGCTGTTTTAAGCGTATTTGATCCAAATTGAAAACCTTTAATACTCTGGTTCAAATTTAATAGACGAAGGAGTGGGTCTATAGACAAGAGAAAAAGAAGGGGTGAGAGAGGGCACCCTTGTCTAGTGCCCTGATGAAGATTAAAAAAGGAAGACGTAGCACCATTAATTCTGATATTAGCTTTTGGCTGTGCATAAAGAGACATTACCATATTAATAAAGGAATCACCAAGGTTATCGGATTCCAACAACACTGCTTGTAAAAAAGGCCAAGAGACTTTGTCGAAAGCCTTTTCGGCGTCAAGGGCGATAGCCGCCTATGGCAATACAGAAAGTTTGGCTTTTTCTAAAATATGACAAAAGGTCCGAATATTGTCTCTAGCGAGTCTCCCTTTAACGAAACCTGTTTGGGAATCATGGATGAGATTGGGAATATGACCCTCTAGGTGCCTATCCAAGATTTTGGCAAAGATTTTAGCTTCCATATTTAATAATGAATTTGGATGAAAAAGTTTAGGATCAGAATGATTTTTACCATCCTTCGGAATCACTACAATAGAAGCCTCAGAAGCTGAGCCAGAAACCTTGCCAGAAAGAACATAATTATCAAAAATCTTCTTAAGATATTTGACTATTGAAGGAGTAAATGTTTTATAGAAGGCAATAGGAAACCCATCTGGCCCCAGAGTCTTCCCTGATCGAGTAGCCTTAATAGCCTGAATGATCTTGTCAGTATCATTCGGTTTCCCCAGTTCAGTTATATCAGAATGTGAAATAGTATTAGTAGGAATCAAATTAAGAAACTGCTGACAAGTAATCTTGGAGCATTGATCCCAAGGTGTGTACAACGTTTCATAGAAGTCTCGAAAGACCCCAAGTATTTTTTGAGTATGAAATTTCTTTGATCCATTTTTATCAACAATATGGGAAATATGAGCAGCTTTAATATTCGTATTTTGATATTTTAGGGTGGCGGCCAGCAACTTACCAGCTCTATTCCATAGTAATAAGTGGTGAGATTTTTGAGCATGGACACCAATATAAGCTCTTTTAGTGACTATGGAGTTAAAAGAGTATTTCAAAAGCTGAATATCCTGTAGGAGGGATTTGTCGTTAGAGTGTCTATATAGCTCTTCTTTGCGTTTAATAACATCCCCAGAGACTAAAGAGAATTCCTAATGTTGCTGTTTCTTTTTGACATTTTTTTAATAATGTGAACCCGTATAGTACATTTAAATGCATCCCACAATACTATTGGGGAGTTCACCGAAGACTCATTATCTTTGAAGAAATTATCAATCTCCTCATTAAGTTCTTTAACTTCATCATTATCTTCCAGTATTGAGATGCCAATTACGAGGGCCTCTCGTATCTGTGAGATTAAGGATAGTTAAAGAGACCGCCGTGTGATCAGAAACAACTATTGGATAAATCATAACATTTATAGTATGTTTTAAAAGAGAGGCATCTACCAAAAGATAATCAATACGAGAGAAGCTAGAGTGTGGAGAGGAAAAAACGTGAAATCCCTACGCGTAGGATTATGCAGTCTCCACGCATCAACAAGATGATGAGACGAGCACATATTGAGCATGTGTTTATACGCCCTAGGGGGTCGAAATTTAAAAGCAGAGTGTCTATCCAAAATAGGATCAAGGGGAAGATTAAAATCCCTGCCAACAATTGTTCTTGAATTCTGTGGAATATCAGTAAGTTTTTTATTTATGGTACGCCAAAAAAGTCGATCATCAATGTTTGGGGCATATAGATTCATAATATATATATCCTCTGAACCATTAGTCAAATGAGTAAGTAGCCATCTGCCATTGGTATCATGTTCAGCTGTAACAATAGACAAACCAGAGCTTTTGGAAATAAGAGTAATAGCCCCATTCTTTTTCCTAGAAGCCTCGGAACAAGTAACATCAAGAACCCAATCTTTCCTCATAAGAAGAGCCTCTTTAAAGGCTATCTTAGTCTCTTGAAGTAGAACCACATCATCAGATAAACTTTTGCAATAATCAAAAATGTTGGTTCTCTTAACGGTGATTCAACCCCCGAACATTAAGTGAAAGTACATTTAAACCAGACATAGATATGTATGAAACAACCTGAGTGAATACATCTGATAAAAAGGAAAAGGGGCAACCAAGATGAATTAAAAACTAAAGGAAATAAAGCATGTATCCCAAAATAAAATGAAGCAGATGTCCCAAAATTAGGGTGGAGAAAAAGGAAGGGAATGAGGAATAGATGAAAGAAAAGAAAGAACAGAAGTACTCCAGAGAAAAACGGAGTATCAACAAAATGCAACCCCACCAGGGGATGTCTGTAGGAGACAAATTGCATGGGGGGAGCAAAGTGGAGGAGCAACAGAAGAGGCTATCAACCTCGGTATGGACAGCTCAAGAATAAACAGGCCGCAGAGCGGCGAGACAAGTATAACATACCCAGATGGATTATTATATTGCTACATCGTGCTAACAAGAATAAATAACGTAAATTCAATAAATATAATATACTCGAACATTTAAAAAAATAGGTTACATTTCATAGGTAAAAAAATAAATAAAGCAGCCTATATTAGCATATAGATAACAATCTAAGATACTATGAACCAGTCTATAAAGTTATATAAATGAGATCTAAAGAGGATAACTACAATATATGGAATAAGTAACCAACTGTATAATGGTGGAATAAGAAAAGTCAGAAACAATCTTATACAATTAAAGCACGTATTAAATCAAAATTAAATATAAGTAGAGTATCTTACATAAGATGTAATTCATAAGCAAAGCATCATGGCTATAATAGTATAGAGCTTCAGGTTAAATATACATTAAAAAGGGTAAATCAAGAAATGAATAAATAGATACTAAATTGGTGCATATAGTGACACAAATCATCACAATTATTTGACATTCCAATGGAGATCAAAATACCAATAAATAGTATATACATAGTACATACATATAAATAAATTACCAGCAACTCAGAGCACCGAGAAAAGATAAGGGATAGAGTAAAAGGTAGAATAAACAAGCCAAACAGAAAAGCGAATAAAAGGTAGCATAAAACGAAGAAAGGAGAATAGAATATAGAAAATAGAAAATAGGATACTAACCTTAATCAAGAGATTGATGAAAGAGAAAGTTAATGATAAGTCAAAGATTAAAGAGAAACAAACAATCGTACAACTTATAAAGAAGAAATCCCCAAGAGGCAAAATACAAAACACAGAATTGCATAGTATTATTATCAAAAGATATACGTATTATATATAGCGTAAATGACCACTGTAAAGCTGTAAAATAAAAATATCATGAACCATACCATTTGACTAGAACAATTATTATAGAAAAATTAAATAGAATGCATGTCATAAGATGATATTTCACAATTGAGACATCATACCTATAGGATAAGGGAATTGTACAACTATCATGACGTTGGTGATCAATGGAGTCAGAAACTAATATATCCATATAAATAGATTACCGCTTAAAAGTACCACAGAACAAAGAACAAAGGGGCACATTACGATACCCGGCGTAAAAAAATCCGCCAGGCATGGAAGCGGCAAAAACCCGCCCGCACACACCGCCTGAACACCGACCACGCCATTATGAGTACACAAACTGAAAACCGCCATCGGCGGAAAAATCATACAAAATACCGCCCGCCATCGTCCGAGTCGGAGTCAAACCGCCCGCCACGGACGGAAACACGCACGACAACACAAAACCGCCCGCCCACACGGCCGACACACCGCACGTGAAATTACGATCGCACCGCCATGAGCGTGGAAAAACAACAAATATACCGCCCGCCAGCGCAAACAACGCCGATGAGAATCGACACGGCAGAAGCCATGGCGCCCACGTACCTGCACAGAAACCATCCGCACACAAAACCAATAGCACACAACATGGCCAACAAGTCCACACAGCAAGGCACGCACAAATACACAAGCACAGTACACATCCCGAAAACACCCCCCGGACAAACAAAAAATACAAAGGCCAGAACCCCAGACACAACACACCTGAAAACAACAGACCATGAGGACACACCCACATAGGTGAGTACAAAAGCAGCACTCCCACAGACCACAACCCCTTGCTACATTGCAAACCAGAGAGGAGAGAGGAGAGGACACAGTGACACAGCAAGGACAGCAGCACACCACAGAAACGCACACATCACTACCACCACCACCACCACCACCAAACACCGGCACCACAAACCCCCTGCACATTACACAACACACACCGCACCAGCACCACAAACACCATGGCACCACAAAGGATGCCCAAGTTCACGCCCATGGAGCTGACGGTCATGGTCGACGAGATCATCAAGGTGTACCCACAAATCTATGGGAACATGGTCCAGCACACACCACAAGCCACCAGAAACAGAATGTGGACCCGGATCGTAGACCAGGTCAATGCAGTCGGGACCCTGCCCAGGAACAGAACCGAGATAAACAAACGTTGGAATGACGTAAAGAGCCTGGTCAAGAAGAAGGAGGGCAAAAACAGAGAGCTGGCTGCCGTCACTGGCGGAGGGAATCCCGCGCTCTTTAAGACCTTCAAAGCGTGGGAGGAGAAGGTGCGAGTCGTAATCCATCCGGAGATCCTCGCCGGATTAGCAGGGGAGTGGAGGCTGGTAAGTACAAACTAATGTATACCAGCACACCGCTATGTACACACATGCGCAACCACCATGCCACAGCTCCCAGGGACAAACACCCCCATGTCCAGCACACAATACACAACACATCACACGCACATGCAACAGACACTACCACACACAGGCCAAACCGAACAACTGTAAGATGCGTGGGGACATGTGTACACTAAGCCAGCCACGTAACCACCAACAGGTCCCCAGATATGCCAGAAGCGCCACAACGAGCACCCACCACACCCATGTGTCCGCCACAGCTGCACCAACTGACAAGTAACAGGTAAGTGGCAGGAACACAAAGTGCAGTGGGTCGGAGGGGGACAGCTGAAGTACAACACCCACCAGGCCCCCACTCCCACAGACCAGCAAGGTGGAGCACTCCCCACACCCATGTGTCAGGCACAGCTGCACCAACCGACAAGTAACAGGTAAGTGGCAGGAACACAAAGTGCAGTGGGTCGGAGGGGGACAGCTGAAGTACAACACCCACCAGGCCCCCACTCCCACAGACCAGCAAGGTGGAGCACTCCCCACACCCATGTGTCAGGCACAGCTGCACCAACCGACAAGTAACAGGTAAGTGGCAGGAACACAAAGTGCAGTGGGTGGGACGGTGGACAGCCCAAGTACAACACACACCAGGCCCCAGTCCCACAGCACAGCAAGGAGGAGCATCCCCCACACCCCACACCCACGTGTCAGCCACCGCAGTGCACAACGACAGCCGAAAGGCAGACATCACGGTCCACAGCAATCGGTGTCAGTGGGTGTACAGCCACCCCCACGACCCACTACACCCCCCACCCCCACAGACCTGCAACATGGAGCACCCCCGCTAAGAGCCATGTGGCATCCAGTACAGTGCACGCACGAACAACTTGCAGGTGGGAAACTGGACAGGGCTGGATTACTGGAGGCATGAGGACCATAACACCACCAACACATGGGACATGTCACGTAGCACACGAACACGCAGCACCGCCCACCGTCACGAACAAGTGAACAATGTGCACACGGACATGAACAGCAGACTCACACCCCACATGACCCATCACAGACATAGCAACACCCAAGGAGCCAGGTCTGCATGCACAATCCACACTGAATATAGTCCCACACGGCAGCCACTGTGCAACTCATCACACACAACCGAAACACCATTGAAGTCCTGTCCATGTAGCCCCTACTGCCTGTCAACCACACACCCCACAACTACGCCTATGTAAGACAAACAACACTAGACGCAACAGAGCGGAACAACATAAATGCACACGAACACCACTGAACCCATCAAACACACAGACACACCATGCACATACAACATACCATCCATCCCATCCGTCAGCCCCAGTCTCATGAAAGGCATGTCATCCGCACAGCTGCCACACATACAGCAGTCACGCTAAGACACATGCCCATGACCAACCATGTGCCAGAAGTCAATTAAGCGCACGACACACTGTGAGCAACAACACACAACATGGGCCACACCCCCCGAGCACTGCAGTGATGCACATGGCACAGGGCAGCACGCACACCAAGGAGATGGGACAACTGCAATACGTTGGCTGGCACACAACTATCACTCACTCATAACGATGCGTCCAATGCCATGTCCAGTAACCACAACAGACAGCAAATATGCAGGGCATGTCAGGCATGCACACACCTCAGACCATGCACTGTCATGCTGCCACAACACATGTCACGTTCGGCACCCATGGCTCACAGCATGTACCCCAAAAGCATATACCCTCCCAAATGCGAATCTGGGGCATGGCCCCCATGTTGCCATATGCGTTCCTAAGCGTTCCATTTGAACCCCAAAAGCATATTCCCTCCCAAATGCGAATCTGGGGCATGGCCCCCATGTTGCCATATGCGTTCCTAAGCGTTCCATTTGAACCCCAAAAGCATATTCCCTCCCAAATGCGAATCTGGGGCATGGCCCCCATGTTGCCATATGCGTTCCTAAGCGTTCCATTTGAACTCCAAAAGCAAAGTACAAACCAGACCCAGGATGGGCCAGGAGCCCGCATACACCAGAGTCACAATGAGTAGGGGCAAAGCAACACACCCATCGGCATGGCCAATCCGTCCCATGCCACATGTGCACAGCACACAGTCCCATTGCCTAGCACACACACCTACAGATGCCACAGCCACACACTCGCCTCCGGGAAACCCATGTACGAGATTGCACGAACTGCCAATGTCAGACGACTAATACATACTTCGCCAGGTGCAACACAGTAACAAATCTCATTCTCTCCACAGGTGACGAACTGCTGGACGCTGGGGATGGAGACAGCAGCCAGCACAGCCAGCCTACAAGCCCCCAACGAGGACACACGGATCTGGAGGATCTGTCCACCTCTTCGGACACGGACCACCAAGCTGGCCCATCTGGCGTGGCAGGGCCCAGCCGCTCCCCAGGACCCTCCTACCCACCAACCCATCATCCAGGGATGCTGAACAGTCCCAGTCCCCTGCTGCCACTGTCGTTGCGGCCACACCCACGGTCATTGCGGCCACTACCACTGCCGCAACCGCCACCATCGCCGCACCGACCACCACCGCCTCCACCACCACCACGTCTTCGCTGGCACCAGCCCCAGCGCAGGTGGTGGCCCGGCCGACTGGATCCACCCTGGGAGCCACAGCGAGGACCGTGGTGAGCAATGTGGCTAGTGGGCAGGCCGGTGGCAGCAGGACTGGTAGGAGGAGCAGGGTCAGGGAAACGCCAGCCTCCCCTGGGAGCCATGCCCTGCCTCAAATGGCCAGAGTCCTTGGGGCCTATGAAGAGGCCCAAGGACAATGGGCCAGGTCTGCTACTGACACGCGGGAGGTGCTGGGGGTGCTGAGGTCCATGGACGCCCATATGGGCCAATTCGTGTCCCGTATGGACCAACTCGTGGACCTCATGGGCCAGCTGGTGGTGGCGGTGGGGTCACAGGCAAGGCCAGCAACACCACCTCCGCCACCACCTGCTAGGGCGCAGGCTCGGGCAGCAGTGTCCACTTCCCCTGCGTCCACAGCCAGTGAGCACACCTCACCCACCACCAGCAGGTCGCCACCACACACCCCCCTCCCAAACGTGGAAGGGGCCGTCCGAAGAGGAAACAGATCTCCCGGGAGGACTTCGCACGCTCCAGTCGCAAGTGAGGCAGCCAGCCAGCCTTCCGCCAGCCTTCCTTGACCAGCCACTGCATTGACTTGCTCTACGATCCCACTCCACACAGCCAGCTGGATGGCATGTGTGTGTTGGACTATGGACATAGAACCAGTGGGTACACCCTGATCATCACGCAGCCATGACCGACAGCTCATTGTCACTGCACGCACCACTTTTGTCATCACCTTACACACAATCACATGTCACAGTTTGTAATAAATGCACCTTTTTCACTAACTGCTGTTTGTGCCCTGTGTCTTTATTGTACGGAATACAACGGCCACCTTGGGCGGAAAGGCACCTGATGCGTGGCATGGAAATGGAATCCGGAGGGCCTGTAGGGACCTAGGGGTGGGAGACAGAACAGGAGCACATTCAATGAGTGTGTCACACACCCATCACACAGTACATGTCAACAACTACAAGCAATGTACACACATCGCACAGAGCAATGGGGCACAATGCCACAGTCACCAACAGTGGCATACTACCCTGGCCATGGAGCGTTGACACACTGCACGCAGTGAACATACGGCCACCCTGACACAGCACACACACACCTGCATAGATACAGACACATCATCCGTCGTACATGGACACTCACCGTCAAGTGAAGTAGCGGGCGATGAGCTGCTGGCGCACATTCCCAGCTTCCTCCTCTCCGCTGTCCACCTCACTCGAGCTGTCCTGGTCTGCGGGCTGGGGCCCTGGTTGATCTCCGTCATCCACAATGAGGGGGATCTGCTTCCGAATGGCCAGATTGTGCAGCATGCAGCACGCCACCACTATCTGGCACACCTTCTGTGGGGAGTACGCCAGTGCACCCCCGGTGCGGTCCAGGCACCTGAACCTGGACTTGAGGAGGCCAAAGGTACGCTCGACCACACGTCTGGTCCTCCCATGTGCCTCATTGTATCGATCATCTGCTGGGGTGCGAGGATTCCTCAATGGACTGAGCAGCCATGCCCCATTCAGATACGCAGAGTCACCTGGGTGTGAGGGACACAGAGAACCGTTGCTATTCCAACTGGACAGGGGACAGCATCGCACAACCAGCACGCTACACCACTCCACATACTCACCGACAATACAGCCACGATCCTGTTGCAGATTGGCCATCAGTCGTGGCAAGATGCTGTTGCGCATTATGTGTGCGTCATGGGCCGAGCCTGGAAACTTTGCACACACGTGGGTGATCACCATGTCCGCAAGGCACACCACTTGCACATTCAGGGAGTGCGTGTGCTTCCTGTTGCGGTACAGGTGCTCAGTGGCCTGTGGTGGAACAAGGCCAACATGAGTGCAGTCAATGGCTCCCACGACGTGTGGGATTCTGCCAAGGGCATAGAATGCACCCTTCACTGCCGCCAATTCACGAGCCCTGGGGAATCTGATGTACCTGTTCCGGTACAGCATCATGGCTGCCAGTACATCCCTCAGCACCTTGCTGAACATGGGCTGGGACATCCCTCCTCCACTGCCCACTGTGTGCTGGAATGACCCAGTGGCGAAGAAATGCATGGCGGCCATCACCTTAGCCGTGGGGGTGACAGCAGTCGGATACACCCTGCGGGGACGGAGATGGGGCTCTAACATGGCACACAGTCGATGCAGAGTTGGCCTGTCCAGCCGAAACTTCCTGATTACCTCTGTATCGTCCATGTCCGCCAGCAATTGGTATGGGCGGTCAATGTTCGGTCTCCGCCTGGGTTAAATGGCAGAGGACACATGTCAAAGCAACACGGCACATAGCAATTTCGCATACACATCACTGACATGACTGAGCAAGCACATGAGCCACAGCCCAGCTGTCAAGCTGGGACGGCACGGCCACAATACACTTACACAGGTCTCCCAACAATGGCAATGGCAAGTGAGACATACCACTGCCATGTGCATGCACATGGGGATCTAGGCCCCAATGACTTGCGGGGCGTGCTGATGGGGACTGACTGCATATTCGTCAAGCGGCAACGCCACGGCAACATGAGTGTCTGCTGAGCATGGTACTGCTTCCGAGGCTGGATGAGTATGGCACACGACGACGACGATGTGGGCACGGGCTGAGCGGCCAATACAAGTGGGACCTGTGGCACGAGGGGATATGAGACAGTAGTAGGTGTCAGCACTGCACCCTATGTACAGCACTGTACGGATCACAGCTCCCGAAACATTGACTGGTGTCCACATTGACAGCCCCATGCCAAGACGGCTGTGTGCTTGCAGTCACACGTCACAGGTGAGAGGTTACATTGCACGTGCCAGGTGGCAGTCGTACATAGTGGGAGCTGGCATGTGTGTGCATGTGTCTCCTGTTCAGGATCCACCAGATGGGCGCTGACTCTGTACTGACCATTGGACACAGCATGTTCCGTGGAAGGCTTGTGTGTGTGGGATGGTGGCACTGGATGTGCCTCCGTTGGGTGGGGGCCATGCACAGGGCGGGTACGTCGATGATTGCGCATTGTTGGTCACGGTGGGTGCACCAGCTAAGATGTGTTGCCCTGTGTTCAATTCCTATGTCCGCATGATGATGGACTGTGGATGTGGGCAGACTACACATTGGTCGATGTGCTGTCCATATGCATGTGCCTTCACACCAGGCACAGCTGCCCCTGCACATGTGACCCCTGCTGGACTCGCTGCTGGGTCTGTGGAGCTGATGCACCTTCTGCGCGTGGGGCGGACAGCTCTCCTCACTTCCCTCATTGCGCATGTCATGTCTTTGCCGCAGGTGACATGGATCATGGAGGGCCCACATGTACGCGTGGGTAGGCTACACATGATTGTTCACTGGTCGCCACCCCCAGTCAGTGTTTTGAATGGGAAGGTTGTCGTGCTGGTGGTATGTTCGATGTGGCGGATGGGCGGGCCTAGGTGCGGGCTTACATTCCGGACATGGGGGGTAGTTGGATTGGCGACTAGTTGCAGTACACACGGGACACGTCTCTTCCTTTCCACATCTGGGTCATCCCTTGTACTAACTGACAGTGATACAGTCATCTTCGCCCCAGCCCTCATGTCCTCCCCTCGCCCCCCAATATGCATGCTCACCTGCGAGGCTAGCGCTTGCACAGTCAGCCCCAAGCTCGCACCAGAGAGGGCAAGGAGTGTATGTGTGGGTCCAGTTGCACGAGTGGGCTGTCTCAGGGTATGATGTGTGGCGGGACGCCGTCCACCTGCGTGGTGCCCCAAATGGAGACCCGGCCTGCATGGACTATGCATCACAGTCTTCGCCTTCCAGATCCGCCACCTGCGACACCCAGTGGCTGTGGCTGCCCTTGCGGCCATACCGCGTCCGTCTGTGGCTGATGGCCCACACATTCACTCTTTGGCCTCTCTGGGGAGGGCTCAGGGGTGGTGGCGCACGCGCTTGCACTTAGTCGCAATGGCATGTGGCGTGGTTGGTATGATGGGCAATGGATGGGATGGTGCGAGCCACCTCCCGTGACGTCAGTGCTGCTCGTGCTGTGGTGCGTCCCCCTACACTTCCATTTGACTTTTGCCATGCTGGACGTTGAGGTTCTATTGCCTGCGTGATATGACCAGGAGGAGCGCGAGGAGACCTCTCACACACCATGCTCCACTGCCATCCCGTGCCCTGTATCGCCTGTGCGGATTGACTATGTTGGGGTTACACCTGGTCGACTGGGGCTGTGTGTGCCTTGTCAAGGGGCATGGCGGGCGCACAACAGGATCCAGCTTGTCCACAGAGGGTGGGCTGAGGTGCGCCTGGTACCGCTTTGTACGTGTGCCCGGCTGCTGTGCACACACGTGTTCACTCCCCCGACAGGTGTCCTCTCACAATGCCCAGGGAAGCGGTGGTGTACTGTTCATGACCCCTCCCAACACGGCGTGCTCCAACTTGGCATGTGCGCATCTACCCGTCGCACCCACCCACCTGAGCACTGCGTCCATACGACTTCACACGACACATGTGTGTCTTCCACAGTAGTGCTACTCATTTGCGTTGACATCCAATACCAGTGGACTACATGGTCATGTCACGACTGCCGTGTACTTCACATACTCTCATCCTCTCTCATTCGTACTTGTGAAATGAGTCAGCGGAGACAGTTCTGGTTTCAAACATTATATTGAGTCTTCTGTCCTCTGTGATGCAGTATAGTGGACACTACTGGCAGCGGGATACATGTTGAGGATATACTGAGCATGATTACAAATGGGAGAGGGTGTGGGGTTACATCTGCTTGGCCAAGGCTGTGCTAATGTACATTTACGTATAGCTGCGGAGCTGCGGACTTTGACACAGACGGTATACATGTAGCCTACCAGACCGCTCGGCATCATGGGCACAGTCCATCTCAGTTCCATGTGACAGGTTTGCTGCGGTTGTTCCTCATGCACGCGTGCATGTGAGATGACATCAGGGCATGTGCTTGCGTGCATGCAGCGGCGTGCCACTTGTTGTTGCACTGTGGTGGTTACTGGACATGTCACAGTCACTGGGGTCGTGTTGTTGTTGTATGCACTTGTCGTCCATGCAAAGGTCCTGGTATGGGATTCCCGGGGCGGGGGTGGGAGGGGTGCAGCACCCACAGACTCCAGGCGACCTATTCATGTCCACTGAGCGGTGTGTGTGTCCATGGGCGCTGGATCCATGTCGTGTCCTGGTTGTTCGTGCAGTTCCGTCCATGTGGGTGCGATGCACAGAGCCCATGCCACTGCCTCCCACGATGCATGCGGTGTTCCTGGATGTGATGGGGAACAGTGTGCATGTCCCGGTCATATCCGATGTCATGGCGATGTCGTTGATGGTGTGGTTACAGTTGCCGGTCGTTTGGTATGGCTGTTGTGGTGGTGACTGGCCAGTCCGTGCGGAAGCTGAGCATGGGTGCGGGGTTGGACTTCATAGGTCACTCGGGGAACCTGCGTTGTGGTCCGACGTATTTACAGGTTGACAGGTATGCGATGCCGCCCAGCAGGGCTTCCATGTCATTGGTGGTGTACATGTTTGCCAGCCAATGAAGCGGATGGTGGCTGTCAAGGTGTTGTTCGTAGGTTGTCCCTTGGAGGACCATGATGGGGCATGCTGGGTGACATTCGATGTAGCTGTTCTCGATGATCCGTCGTGTGGAGGCACAGTGGTTCCATTTCAGTGCGCGTGCGATGTTGGCCACATACGCCATGCCCCCATAGGCAGAGCAGGCCCTGTCGTGTGCGTCCAGAGGGAGGAGTAGTGGTAGCAGGTCCGCCTTCAGACATGCCGGGTTGGAGAGGCATATCTCGACGGGATGCTGGTAGGGACACCTCCGACAGTAGAAGACGGGCATGACGCAGCTGAACAATGTGATGCGGTAAGTCAGTCGGTAACTTACGTTCAGCAGGGACAGGAGATCGCATCTCAATGTATGTATCGTGCTGGTTTGGTACAGCTTGAGCTCTTCGGCGTAGTTGGGTAGGTGTGTTGCGGTTGCCATTTCGCAGCGGTTCGTAGAGGTGGCGTGCTCCGGCTGTGTGTGCAGTCTGCAATGTGCACGCTCCGGGGTTGCTGTGAGCTCTGTGTAGTCGTGGGGAGACAGGACTTGTGTTCTGTTGGCTTGTTTGGAGGACACGGGCCCTCTTCCCACATGCTTCTCAGACAGTTCAAGGTCGGTGCTGTGTGACTCCTTCCAATTAACTTGCATGTGGCCGACATGGGGAGTGTTTTCTTCTTTCTTCCCCGTCCGTTGTGTGCTTCTGTGATATGCGCTATCTGCCGTGTGGTCGGTCTCCTCGGCATGCCTGTGTTGGTCTATTCTTGGACAATGGCTGTATTCACCGGCTTCTGTCGTAGGGCTGTGGTTTCGGTGTTGGAATGGAAGGTCATTCAGTGCTGTCTGCTCTCCCTTGTGTGGGCGGCAGGCTGCCTTTCCGCTCTGCGTTGGGCCTTGTGTGTGGATGTAATTCTTGGGCCACCTGTTGTCGGTCCCCGGGCTCTTTGGTGTTCCGTTTCATGTGTCTTGTTCATATGTGCAGGGTGGTATGGGTTTTTCAGTGTGGTACTGGCGTTCCTCTTCCCGAAGGGGCCCTGCTTCTCCTAGTTGGTGTTGCCGCCGCTGTGTGCTTCGCCATGTTTGTTACACTGGGGTGTGTCCTGCTGTTGCGTGACTTAACTGACATGTGTGCATCGGTTGTGTGGCGTTGGGTGTTGTCCGTGAATTGGGCGTTGGGGACATGTCTGTGGCCGGCCTGTCACGTGTCATGTGCGTTCGGGGTGGGGCTGGTGTGTGTGCTGCTTGGTTGTGTCCCTGTGTCTGTGTGCGACGCATGCATGGCGCTGCGGTTGGCCTCTGCGTTGTGCGCATGTGTGGCGGCGTCATCGGCGCTTTGGGGCCGTGACGGGGTGGTTGGTTCCTAGTCCCAGGTGGTGTGTACACATGTGTTCCGCGATGTTAGGATTTGGCCTGTGTGTCATATGTGGATGCAATGGTGGATGTGTAGTGTGCACGCGCTGGTGGGGGGTTGTCCGCTTTATCCGCCCTTGCACTGTGTGCTCTGTTTGCGTGCACTTGTTGTGTGTGTGCCTACCTGCGTCTCCGCGGTACGTTGCGTCCTTGGTGGTGCATCAGCAGAAGCATGGGAAGGGCCTGCAGTGCTGGATTCATGCCCGGGGTGCCGCTTCTTCGTTGTCCGTGCTCTGCGTCCGTGTTTCCGCCTCTCTTTCACGTGCGGTGTCTCTTTGCCGTAGGAGCCGTTTGTTTGCGGCATCGTAATTTATGCGCCGGGCGGGACGTGTTTCGTCGGACGGTGTGTGTCAGTTGTGCTGCGCCGCTACGTGTGCGGGCGCACTTTGATGGCGGACGGTGTTGCTGGCTTGCCGGCGGTGTTTGGCCTACTTTTCGCATCGTAATTGGGCGGGCGTGTGGACTGCTGCGTGCCGGCGGTAACTGGTGGTTTTTGCATCCGCCAGCACGGCGGTAGTGCTTCCGCCCGCCATCGTAATGGGCCCCAAAGAGAAGACAGAACAAGAAATAAAATAGAAAATGAAAGAAGCAAATGAATAAAGGATCAGGTACTTACTGATAGTAAAAGATTTAGAAAAGAGGGACAAATAGAAATGGATGAGTTTAAAAATATCTTAAGAATAACTAATTATAACAAAATAGCAGCAAAAAACCATGTAAATTAGGTCAGCCAACACAGTACAGATCAACATTAGGGATGTAAACCCAAATAGTACTAAATATAGTGCAGAAAAATTGCATCAACCTGCAAAGAACCATATGAGTTTGGTCGGCCAGCACTGTACAGAACAAAACCAGGGATGTGATCCCAAGTAGAACTAAATACAATACAAAGATTTGCACTGACCTATAAGAGAGAGTAACAATTGATGAAGAAAAAGAAAGGCACCAGCATCTGCACTAGATAAATGAAAAAATATTAGGCATAGACCATGCCAATAAATACTAAACATTAGAGACGAGAAGTACCAGGATTGGATTATCAGATTGATTATCCAAGAATGCCAAAAGATCTGAAGGTTCATAAAAAATCTGTGGGCGACCTTTGAATGTGATCCAAAATCTTGAGGGACCAGCAAAAGAGAATGGAATATTCATATCAGAGAGTCTCTTGCGTAGATTCAGGAAGCCTTTACGTCGGAGTACCGTGTCTCCAGCAAAATCTTGTGAAATGGATATTCTGTGACCTTCCCATTGTATTGTCTTGATCTTCCTCATTTATGCCAGAATCTGATCCGTATGCTGATGGCGCAAAGGTTTAAAAATCAGAGGCCTTGGAGAAGACATTGTTCTTGGTTTAAAAGATGGGACCCTATGAGCACGCTCTATCTCAAAGTCTTTAGTGAAGGAAATATTCAGGACATTTGGGATCAAAGTAAGCAAGAAATCAATTACTGAAGGAGCAGACTTCTCACAATCCTCCAGTAATCCAAAAATATGCAAATTGCTTCTTCGATTGAGATCTTCCTGTTCTGTTAGATCCCTACTTAATGAAGTAATAGAACGCTCCAGATTTTGAATGTGCTTCGCTTGTTTGTTTGTAAAGTCTTCTACACTGCTAATTCTCGTTTCCGCATTAGAAACACGAAGTGAAAGATATTTAAGATCATTACGAATTGCAGGCACCTCTACCTTCAACAAGTCAGTATTCGGTTTGGTACTGTGCAATGTCATGGACAGTATTGAGCTTGAGTAATACCGCTTCCAACGTTGAGGCAGACTCAAAATTACCCTTGGCCGGTGATTCCGGAGTAGGTGAGGTCTGTTTGGAGCGCTTTAGATTCCCTTTGGAGTCTCTGTCTTTGGTGTTAACACCCATGCTTTCCGCCATTGGATAGGCTTGCAGCAACCGCAGCCAGATAGTCTGAGTATAGTTAGAAGGTGCAAAAAGGGGAAGTATGCCCTAAAAGGTCAGGGTGAAGAATAAACCTCTCCGAAAGCCAGTCAAATTCTTCCTGTCGTGGCGTTAAGTCAATAGGAAGCACCAAAGCAAAGTACTATCATGGCACAATACGACACGTGGTGTAAGCAACCAGCACTACAATCCTGCGCAATACCAAATTACAGATATTCTATTAGAGATCGCAGTATGAGACGAAGTTTCAGTCAGCTGCCGCCATTTTGAAATTTCCGATTATGAAGAGAAAGCAGCCTTGCGCAAAACTTGGTATTTATGAACACAGCGATGTGTCAAGTAAAGATAATACAGCACAGTACCTTAGGCCACATCAAGATAGCATTTAGGAGCTTAAATAACGAAAATTAGCTTCCCTTCGTCATGTTGTGTAGAGAATTACACCGATGGCCGCCATCTTGAAAAACATCGTGACAGAGCTCTTTTTCACGTCGCAGTTTCAAATTGAATGACACGAGGAAACAAAACACGTCCTGATGTTCCCTAGGTGTTCTGTTGCTCTCTGGAGTTTGAAGGCGATTAAAAAATCACCTGTAACGCATCGTAAATGAGCGTCCCCACCGGCAGTGTTACAGAGCTCAGAAGAAAGCAGCCATCTCCGCTGCTCGTCAAGCCACGCCCCCTTGGCTACAAATGAGTTAAATATGAAAGTACAATGTTCAAAGCAACACTAAAGCATGCAGGTTTTATGCAATACTTTCCTAATCCTTTACTTAGTAGGTTAGTGGACAGGACAGAAGGAAAATAGCATCAGTAACAGTTTTCTAGAAAATGTCAACTGGGGAAGCAGCACACTAAGGGCTGGATCACAAAACATTTTTGATTGGCGCTATATTATGTTCTTGGTGGTAAGTTAAAGAAATGGTTGGTTCAAACATTTTTACAACCCTATTATGAACGCAGGATTCCGTTGGTGGTATTGTGTGACAAGAATGCTTGTGCATATTTGATACATGATATTTTATTGTGGTGGTGATGTGTTCCTGTGCTCCTGTGTTTTTGTGTTGAACTAGTACAATGTGATGCTGTGTTGTACTGCGATTGTTTTGTTGTGTTCTGTTTTAATAGTTATGGTGTTGTGCTTTGCCATCTTTAAATTGCGTTTTTATGTTGCTATGTGCCATTGTATTATGTTCTGTTGTTTATTATAGATATGTCAACAAATGTTGCTACATATTCTGGCAATAGAAACACGTTCCACTAAAGAATCACTAACAAGTCACCGTTTACAATTGTCTAAGCTAGCAAAAGAGCACTGCCTCAACTATTTGAGATACCACTCAGCTCAAAACTGTGATAGACACTGTACCTTAAAATAGCACTTGCATTGCTAACTTTATGTAATAAAGAGAATTCACTGAAATGTGTCAGATTTCACAAAGGCTGGTGGGCTGGAGTTGTCAGTTACAGTGATTTTTATGTGCTTTTTACTTTGTCGCTATTCCAGAAATATCCAGCATGTAGGCTAGAAAAAGTAAAACAAATATATATATATATTGAACCTCTCAAAAACCTTAAGAGACAATTGAAAAAGGGATTTCTGATTTGGGAACATTTAACCTAACGATGGCTGCCACAAGAAGTGAACTAATATTTAAGGAGAAATATATATACCTTTTTGAGCGAGAGGTGGTGCAGCAAGTGGGTTCTGCCAGGGTATTTGTAGCACATTCAAGGCCACAGGACCTACATTTGCCTGTGTGGTATGGATATTATGACAAATTCCCATTCTTCAGCACATCTTAACTGGAACGGATGATATGCCCCATAAAGGATAATTAATTGTTTACCAGTTGAAATGAAATGAAATGAAAACAGCATTTGTTGAGCGCGTAGCTACCGAGGGGCATCCCAGGGCTATGGCAGTAACAGAGAAGGACCGAGGAGCACACTTAAGGGAAGAGCCAGGTCTTCAAGGATTTCCGGAAGGCTAGATGGCTGGTTTCCCTCCGAAGACAGAGGGGAAGGGTGTTCCACAACTTAGCAGCATTGTAGGCGAAAAGGCGGCCGCCATTTCTGGCCCTCTTAATCCTGGGAGGTCTCAGCATTTGTCGACATAAAAAGGATCCATCGGGAGTGTTTATATGCCAGAGATGCATTACTCCCTACCCAGTACCAAACCACAAAAGAAATGCATCAAGCCTACGGGACCAGTCACATTAGATAGCTTCACAATCTCAAAAAGTGTCTTCATTATCGAGAAATCTCTGCTTTAATGACGAAAACCTTCACCCACCCTATGGTGGCATGCTTTATCATATGGTTCCTCCTTACACCACTTCCCAGGTCAGGGGTGTGGGCTACAACTCCCACTCGGGAAGGAGCTCTTAAGGTCTTGCATTTAGAGTAGGGCACTACGTGAGCTGTCAGTGTGTGGGTGGGCATGGCAGAGTGTAGTGATGTGGTGCAAAGCTTAAAAATACCTTTTGGTGGAATGAGTCCTAACTTTATTATATGTCCCCAAGAGCATATAAAAATATAAGGGTGATATGACTTCAACCCAGTAGTGATGAAAGGCTCAACATGCTTCTGCCAGTCTAACACCCTACTATGAGGACTATGACTTTCTTCAGGACCACAATCTGCACTTTGATCACTCTGCAAAAGATGTCACTGGCTAGTTAAAATAGTAATTATAGAAAAGTAAATGATATAACCAGTGTGCCACATTAAACGTGGGTATAGTCACTGCTGTTGTCAGCCGCAGATGTCAAGTGTTCTGCTTCAACTCGCAATTTCCTGGAGAGAGACAGCACAGGGCCTTCTAAGTCCACTGTTAGTCAAACAGGCCTATCTGGTGTGAGGAGGCCCTATGATGAAGCACTCAATCTGATGGTGGGAGATGGTTCTCATCCTTAAAATAGAGATTTCTCTTAAATCAAGAGACTTCTTGGCTTGCGACCTAGCGACATTTCCAATGTGACTGGTCCCGTGGACTTGATGCATTTTTTTTGTGTTTAGATCTCAACATTTGTCTGAGATCCAAAATCAACAGTAGGATGGACCCATGCTGGTTCTTTCTGTATTGTGATGGGGCCGGGACACCACTTTTAACTGACCACAGCAGAAGTAAAAACCTTAAAAATGCCACAGACGGGAAAAGTAATTCAGTTCACTTGTAACTCAAGCTCCATTTTCAGAGCCAGCTGATCTAAGTCGCAGGCACTGTCTAATGGGTACTGGTATAGGAGTACAGTCATGGGCAAAGGTGTCATTTTAATTCAGTGCCTTTTGGGCATGTACACGTTTTACCCAGTAAGTAATTGTGAGAAATCAGGACCTGTTTGTAGTGTTCCCCCACTTTTTTCCCCCATTTTGACTACTAGGTGCCTCTTTTATGATTGTGCCATGGGCTCTGCTAACCAGACCCAGGGCCTGTGCTCTGTGTAAAAAGTACATGGTAGTTTGCTATAATTACAATTGGCAATGACAGACCCCTGTAAGTCCCTAGTATGTAATAACCCAAGGGGGATTCAAACTACCTATTAGTCCCTAGGTTATAAGAGGGCAGGGAGGTTTAGAGGCCCAGTAGATTTCCAAAGTATTGATCTATGTTATTTTTACATATGTCACCCCTAAGGTCTCCCCTAAGTGTCCCAGGGGTAGGGTGTCTTGTAACTATAAGCAGAGACATTATAACATATGTTTTACAAGCCCTAGTGAGGTAAAAACTGCAATTTTGCTTTTTCCCCACTGTAGTGGATGGCTCCATAGGCTATCATTGTAATATTTTATTTAAATATAAATATTGATGGGAGTCACTTAAAATATACTTCAAGATATCAAATTACTAGTTAATATAAATCCAACTTGCCACTGTTAGATTTATAACTGTTATAGAAAAGAAGCTATTAAACTTTCTTTTCTGTGAACCAAAAGCCAGCCCTTCAGCGGCTCTCTCCTGATTGGCCAGCCTCTGCCCAGGCTGACCCAGCTGCGCTAAGAGGTGTGAAAAGCCCTACTGGATAGACAATGGGTTTCCTGTGGACAGGGAAGTACGAGCTGCAGAGCAGATGGCAGGAAGAGGGTGAGCGGTAGCCAAACTGTCTTTAAAGGGAGAATGACACATTAGGACAGCACAGGCTGTCCACAAAATCCTGCCACCCCAGCCACACAGGAGCTCCTGTAATTATATTAAGAAAAGGGTTGGAAATGGAGTGTTTAGGAGAATTAGCCACACCAGTAGGTTGGGTTAGACTGATCCATCTCCTCTGGAGAGAGTTTCTCCATTTTGGATTTTTAGAGACTAGTGCTTTCTGGGACAAGAACGTGCCACAATTTGGAGGAAGTGGTCATACCCCTGGGTGGCACCCTGCATCCCATTGGTTAGGGGTGCCCCCCTGCTTGGTGCCCAGGAACACTGGATAAATATGGAAGAGCTGCATAGCTCCTCAGATATGCTGCATGAAACTACAAGGAGAAGGACTGCCCTGCTGGAATCTAGATCTGCATCCAAAGGACTGCTCCTGCTGCACAATCTGGTACTTCAGCCCTAAGGACTTTTCCTTGCTTCAAGAAGTATTAAGGAGCAGACTCCCTACAAGCTATAGATTAACAGAGCCCACCTGCATCATCTCCATTAAGAGTACCCAGCCTGGGGTGCGTTCAGTGGACTTTTAAAGATTTGGCCAGGTGCATTGTGGGAATTGTAGTCCAGAAATCCCAAGGACCATTTAGGAGATATCAAACCCTTGGATTTGTGTTTTGGACACTTTGGACCCTCAAGAGGAACTTCAGGAAGACGTTTTAAAAATTTGGAGCAACCTTTGGGTAAAAGCTGTATAAGCTGACCAACTCGGTGCCGAGAGTCAAGCTGACTACCTTCAACCACAACCTGGCCCGGATTTCAGGTTCGTCCCGCTGAAAGCTATTGAACTCCAGACTTCCAGGATTTGACCTGAGTCTTTCAGAGAAGCAATCCAATGATGTTTTATTGAAATTGGCCTGCTGGAGGGGACCGCTTGACGTCAAGAGAAAAATCCTCCATAAAAGTTCCCAAGACCAAAGGTAAAATTTTGACGAGGCCTCCCGCTTAGTGTATCCGACCAAGGCTCCATCGCAGTCAGCCTCAAACTTTGACTTTGTCCCGGTCAAACGTGACCAGATGTCCCAAAGTGGGATTCATATCTCTGGTTCCGTACATTCTATTTTTGCTGTTTTGGTGTCTATTTGTTCATAAAAATATAGTCAATTACTATCAATTGAAGCTCGATTTTTATTGTGTGTTGTGTCTTACTTATTAAACGTATTGGTGTTTTCAAATGCTTTACACACCTGTATCCTAAGTTACGCCTGCCTGCTCGTTGCCAGATATCAAGGGATGAGCGAGGGAATAATTTTTTGAGACTTTGTCTGAACCTTTTTTTGTGCTTGTGGCCTTATTTCTATTGCCATGTCACTACTTATCACTACTAATAATCCACTTTCCAACAGTAATGGTGAAGATTCCTTGGTCCCTATGTGTTGCTAAAGGTCTAGTGCATGCTGGATCAGCAAAAACTGCATAAAGTAGATGTTGAGAGCACAATTAATGCTTTGTTCTGTGTTTAAAATTCACAGATATGCATGGGCAAAATAATTTAGAGAAAATTAAAATCACTCGCATTCTCATGTGACTGAGGTTTTTTTAAACTGGAAAACGTCTTGCAAATCTGAATACAGAGTTGGATGAGAACATCATGATCAATATATTTTTATATTATTTGTAAAGCCTGCAGGGAATGGAGGGCCCGCAAACATCGGTTTTGTGCTTGTCAAGCCATGATAGTGACAGCATGGCCATGGTGGACAGTGCAGCTGATCTCATTTTCAGGTGTTGTTTCTAAAGACAAATCCTTTGAGGGCACTAATGCTTTTTATTTATTTATAGGTCCACCCAATACTGTGAGGCAAGTACAAATCATCTCCAACTCATAGTACCACAGGCATGGCAGATTGATAACCTTCTATCTAGGTGGTCTTTCTCTTTTTTGCTACTCTATTAGACTTTACTTTTTTTCTCTGAACTATCGTTTTGTTGATGTATAAGAAAATACGAAGAAAGCAACATTTGCTCTTAGCTATTGGTGTAAGAAAACATGAGAATAGGTGTCTAGCAAAGGTGTCCAAATCTTATCAATTTGTCCAATGCAGCTTCTAATTTGCTACATTGCCAGACATATCCTGGCCATTTCAGGTAGGTGGGGCATTATTGAAGCATGTACCCTCAAGCAATGTCCTGCAATGTTTAGTTTTGCCCACAAGCAAACTAGCCACTAATGTCCTATGTTACCCATTTGTAAGGTCCATTACAGTTATTCGTACCATATATAAATTGTCTGGGACATCGCATAGTGGATACACTAAAACATCCCATAAAATAATTTTCTAAAGCAATCTCAATATTGCCCCAAAAATACTAGAGGGTAATCCATCATCACAAGCTCTTCATCATCCCAATTAGTAACCATCCATTTTTGGGGGGATAGTAATTAATTTTCGTAGCTTGAATACAAATTGGTCATAAATGTGGAGGTCACATACCCATACTAGACACATTATGAATTCATTACTATAGTTTCCTACAGCTGCTGTCTGGTATTAGTTCTATAGCCTTGTTTAGAGCTGAGTTCCACCACTGCATGAATGAAGTAAAGGGCTGTCCTCCCCACCCCACTAACAGAAGCTTCTAAAACATTCAAACTCATTTGTTTTATGCCAAAATGTGAAAAGATAGACATCTTCAAACCTATAAGTTCCCAGGTGCTGTCCTACTATTTTCATGGTGTATGAACTAGTCCCTGATCTGTTAATACTGTGCCCTTTCCACCTCTCCCACCTAAAGGACCGTTTACTCTGTGCAAAATATCTGATCTCTGTCCTACTTAAATACATCTAACATAATACAACATTCACCTTTCCTGTGTCTTTCAAACATTTTAGCAGACATTTTAAGTAAAGTCTAGGTTTAATTGAATGGATGAATGAAGCGTTGCCTAGACGGTAGAGACATTATCTCCAAGATTTATTACAAGTATCCAAGTGAAGTCTCAGTAACTAAGGCATTTATAAGGTCTTGTATGATTGGAGCCAGATCAAGTTCTAAAAGAGTTACCAGAAATGTCCTTGTTTAAATGAATCCAATATATGTTGTTATGTTATAGGTGCACCTTAAACATGAGATAAAGTAGTGCTGCTTTATAAAAAAATTACATTTAAGCATTAACAATATTTCCTCTTTATGAGGTCCATTAACAGCTTGCTGAACAGCAAAACCATCATCCCGAAATAAAGTTGGCCAATATCAAAAAACAGCAACCAAGAATGTAGCAGGTACCTTCACCAGAACTGACTGACTTTAATATTTGACTTTTCTCCTAGGTAATGAGTCATGTTATTAGCTCATCAGAAGGGTCACATGTCCCTTGCTATTTTAGTATAATGTCCTCTAATTGTAAGATTCATGAGTTTCAATATGTTTAGATCAACTTTAATTGCAGAAAGCCCATAGAAACAATAAATCTTTCTCTTTTGGGACCAAGGCACAAGCTTCATGTAAAGGCACCATAATGACTTCTTCAAACGTGTAGTTTGTGCTCTTGTTTGTCAACTACAATTCATCATATGTTTCTATTTTTCCTCAATCTGTGTACAAAGGATACAGGTTGAAAGACCAGTAGAAATGCTAGTGGACAGTTACGTGCTGTTCCATTCTTCAAGGACATAATGCCAGATCCTTTGCCAATGGCCACATTGTGAGACAATGGTTGAAAATATTTCTGAAGAGAAAACACAGAATATGTTTTCCCAGTTTCTATTTTATCTTTTTCATTAAATGCAAGGTGGCCCAATTGAAAAGAGTCGTAAGATCTAGCATGATTAGGGAAAGCTGGAACATATTTCCTCTTTCCCATTTATTTTAAGTTCTATTTATTAAACAAACAAACATCCCATCATCATAATTAATGATCACAGTTAACGCCATCAGCAGTTCTCAGATCAAGGATACAATATTACACATAACAGAGAGGGATCACCGGTCTCCTAATTGTTTTGCGATGCTATTTCTCCCTCTCTCCCCAGCAATCATGTCTTCATTTGACTTGGATCTGTACTTTTCCCATGGACTCTATATTTTCTCCCATTTTTGGGGCATTCCCTACTTTGGAAGACAGCTTTTTTCTGCCAGGCAGCACCATTCTAGATCTTGCTTCCAATTGGAGAGCTTTGCTGGTATCCATGCCCCCCACAATCTTGCTATGTTATGCTTTGCTACCCCTGATGCCAATGCGAGCCAGGTTTTTTCATGTGGGATGGCCACCTGGTCTCGCCAGTGATGCCCAGTAGGTGCCAGCGAGCATCTAGAGGTATATGTGTGCCTAGTACTTCAAACATCACTCCAGTAACTCGGGCCCAGGAACGTTGTATTTTGGGACACTCCCAGATAATATGAAAGAAAGTGCCTGTCTCACTGCACCCCCTGATACAGTGGTTCGAGTCTGACCAACCCAATCTATGGTGAAGCGTCCGAGAGGTGTAAGATCTATGCAGGAGTCTCAGTTGGATCAATCTAAATCTTGCCCGTATGGCAACCTCTCTAGGGCTCTGAATTGCCTCCTGCCAATCATCGTCTTCCAATAGTCCCAGGTCAGATTCCCAATTGGCCAGGGGATCCAGAAGATAATTCATTATTTTCCGATAGGTTAAGGATGTTGCTTTATCTAGCATGGGGTCAAGTAATAGACGGTCCTCTAGAGGGGAGTAGTCGGGTATGGGTCCTTCTGGTATGTAATGGTGTAGGGCATGCTTCAATTGTAAGTATCAAAAATGTTCTGTGCCGGCCATTTGATATTCAGTCTCGACTTCCGCAAAGGAAAGCATTCTCCCACCCTGCCATACATCCTCAATGGTGTCTAGGCCTATCAGGCCCCATCTACGGAATCCCTGTAGGTGCCCTATGTCGCCAAGCTTATCAGTCTCCCAAAGCAGCGTGTGCTGACTCAATCTCAGCAATTTGTTATTTTTTTTATTTTTAATCTCGAGTCCCACTCCAGCAGCCTAGTGGTTGAACGCCACGCTCTTATGACCTCATGTGTGTGTGATGGCAGTGGTTTCCCACGCTGCTTTCGGTAGAGGGCTGCTAGGTGCCCTCCGCTCCGCATCGCATAACTGTCAATCCTATATGTCGGTTTTGTCTGCGGTGCAAAGACCCTTCCATTGATGTTGACCAGTTTGGACCCTAGGTAGTAGCTCCGAATGCCTGGGACCGCCAGTCTGCCCTCGTGTACCCCACGCTGTAACTTGTGCAGTGCTATTCGAGGCCTGCTGCCCTCCCACAGGAGGCTGCGTTGTTCCCCCTCAATAGTTCTAAAAAAAGAATCCGGGATTCTGTATGCGGTGTTCTGCAAGGTGTAGAGCAAACGCGGCAGGGCCATCATCTCGAATAATGTCGCTCTTCCCTGGATGTAGATCGGCAAGTTCCGCCAGTGTTTTATGTCTCCGTGCAGCCTCGCCAATTGGGACTATATATTGAGACCTAGGAATTCCTCAGCTGTCCTCGTGATCCATAAACCTAAGTATTTGAATTTGTCATGGTGCGTTAGGGCTGTGCAGTCAGTCATGAGTGGCGGGAGTTTGCCCGCGAGAGTAAAAATGAGAGATTTGTCCCAATTTATCTGGTACCCAGAGTAGATACCGAAGAGTCGAAGTATATTTATTAGCCTATGGAACGTTTGTTTGGGTTTGTGTGCGTAAAGCAGCACACCATCTGCGTACAGCGATATACGCTCCTCCCATCCCCCGCCGATGTCTATGCCCCAGATTAAGGGGTCTCCTCGGATGCATGCCGCCAGTGGTTCTAGTGCCAGAGCGAATAGTATTGGGGATAGTGGGCACCACTGTCATGTGCCCTGATGGAGTGTAAACATCCTTGAGACTGACCATTTTACCCGCACCTGGGATTTCGGGTATTGGTACATGAGACGAACCCAGGCACAAAAGTGTGGTCCGAAGCCCAACCTGAGCAACACCGCGTTGAGATGGGGCCATTCAATGCTATCAAATGCCATTCGGGCATCTAATGACATAAGAGCGGCAGGTATATGTGGGCGTGCCACCGTGGTGTGTATGACACCATATAGTCGTCTAAGATTAAGTCGGGTACTTCTGTGGGGTATAAATCCAGACTGGTCTGGTTGTATTAATGTGGAGATTATAGGTATGAGTCGGTTTGCCAGTACCTTGGCAAGTACTTTGGTTTCAAAATTAAGGAGGGATATAGGCCAGTACGAGCTACATATGTCTTCGGGTTTGCCCTTTTTGGGGATGACTACTATCATAGCTATTCTTAGGTCCTCGGGTAGACATCCCTCTGTCAGCGCAGTCTGAAACATGTCCAGCATCGGTTGTGCCACCTTTGTCGCTACACATTTAAAGAGTTCTGCGGGTAGTCCATTTGGTCCGGCCGCCTTCCCGGATTGTTAATCTCGTATGGCCACTTCCACCTCCTCCTTTGCTAAGTCGCCATCAAGTGCCTCCCTATCTTCATCTGTGAGAGTTGGAAGGGAGATATCTCTGAGAAGTTCTACACTTTTGTCCCCTGATCTAACTGTCGCTGATTGATAGAGCGATTCGTAGTAAGACGCAAATGCCTTCGCTATGTCTGCTCTCATCCCTCGCCTTGTACCATCTGTTGTACGGATTTCAGCGACCCAGTTACAATCTCTATCTCTTCTTTCTAGCCATGCAATGAGCTTGTTGGCCTTGTCCCCCAGGTCATACAGCCGCCTTTGCGTAGCTACTGCGTGTTGGCGCGCCGTCTCCTCCTCCAAGTCCCGAAGTTCGCTTTGTTTAAGGCGTATTGAGTGTCTCAGCCCACGAGCATCTGTATCGCCAGTATTGGTGGTTCGTTCTAGTAGTTCTATCTCATGTTCTAACGTATTACACTTAGAGCGCCTCTATTTCTTGATGCCCCCTCTAGTGGCCTGCAGCTATCCCTCGCCACCGCTTTGTATGCTTCCCACAGAGTGGAGTGTCTACCGCCCCCAAATTTTCATCAAAATATTGCTGCGTTCGCTCGCTAAATTTGTCTTAGAATTCTCTGTTCTGGGAGTAGCAGGGTGCTATACGTGGGGGTGTGGTGTAGTTTCCGACTGGGCCCTGGATTAGAACCTCTACAGGGGAATGATCAGAGATGCCTCTGGCTTTATGCTGTGCCCCTCGGAAGTGTCCCACGTGCATGCATTGCACAAAGAGATAATCTAGATGCAACCCGGATGCATGTGCGGCAGAAATATGCATGTACTGTCTACTGGTTGGGTTGTGCTGTCCCCATAGGTCTGACAGGCGCCTGGCCTTCGCAAATACCCACAGGTACAGCACAACCTCAACATCATCTCCTACGCCGACGACACCCAGCTGATCCTCTCCCTCACCAAAGACCCTCACACCGCCAAAGCCCACCTCCACGAAGGAATGAAGGCCGTCGCCGAATGGATGAGGACCAGCTGCCTGAAGCTGAACTCGGACAAGACGGAGGTCCTCATCCTTGGTTCCAACCCTTCAGCCTGGGACGACTCCTGGTGGCCAACATCACTGGGAACAGCCCCGCCACCCACCGACCACGTACGCAACCTAGGGGTCATCCTCGACCCCACCCTCTCCATGACTAAGCAGGTCAACGCCGTTTCCTCATCCTGCTTCAACATCCTCCGAATGCTCCGCAGGATCTTCAAGTGGATCCCCACCGAAACAAGAAAAACAGTCACCCAGGCCCTCGTCACCAGCAGGCTGGACTACGGAAACGCCCTCTACGCAGGAACGACGGCTAAGCTCCTGAGACGGCTGCAACGCATCCAGAACGCCTCTGCACGTCTTATCCTCGACATCCCCCGACGCAGCCACATCACACCCCACCTGAGAGACCTGCACTGGCTCCCTGTCAACAAGAGGATAACCTTCAAGCTCCTCACCCACGCACACAAAGCACTCCACAACTCCGGACCAGCCTACCTCAACAGACGACTCAGCATCTACACCCCCACCCGCCAGCTCCGCTCGACCAGCCTCGCCCTCGCCACAGTGCCCCGCATCCGGAAACGACCGCCGGCGGCAGATCCTTCTCCCACCTCGCCGCCAAGACCTGGAACACCCTCCCCACCAACCTCCGACAGACCCAAGACCTACTGGCCTTCAGAAGACTCCTCAAGACCTGGCTCTTCGATCAGTAGCAGCACCACCCCCCTCTTCCCCCAGCGCCTTGAGACCCTCGCGGGTATGTAGTGCGCTTTATAAGTGACATGATTGATTGATTGATTGAGGGGCTCTGTCCCTCCCGTTCGGGCCGGCACTGTAGTCCTGTCTAACTTGTGTGACATTACTGTGTTCATATCTCCACCTAGTATGAGCACCCCTGGTGGCATTTCTAGTAGTATTTTACTTAGCTCAGGGAGGGTGCCTGCATGGAGTTTTGGTGGAACGTATACTGAGCATATGTTGAGGTTTCGCCCCTCCCATGTTCCAGTTAATGTCACGAATCTGCCCAGTGGGTCCTGCCAGGTGAGGTCCTTTATCAGTGGCACCGAATTTTTTACCAATATCGCCACCCCTCGGGATTCCGCCGTAAAGCCTGCATGGGCTACTAGCGTGTAGCCGTATCTATTAAGTGCTAGGTATTGATTACCTCGCAAGTTGGGGAGAGGATGTAGCCTTACGGCTAGAGCGGTCGACCTCAAAGCTGGGGAACCAAGTTTGAGTCTTGGCAACGACGCTCAACATCCTGTGATTCTGGGCAAATCACGGAATCTCCCCGTGCCTAACAAAAAATGAATGTGTACATCTGTAATGAAACTGGTGCTCATGTAAAGCGCTGTGATATCTGATATCCTCGGGTCTAGTTCGTGCTATATAAAACTCTAAAAAATAAAAAAAAAGTGCGTCTCCTGGAGGTAGACCAGGTCGGGGGAGTGCCTATGTAGGTATTGCATGACCATAGTCCGTTTAATTTTATCCCTCAGGCCATTCACATTTCAAGTCAAAATTTTCAGTGTGGTTGTGGACTTCAGTACTGTAGCCATGACTAAGTGTTGGGTGTGTGAGGGTCCATTCCCACCTCCCTCTCCACCCTTCCCCTCCCTAGGTGCTGCCAGATGCGCTTAGTCTGAAATGATGGGTCAATGTATAAATCAAAAATAACATATAACAAATGTAACCTTGTACATAAAAAACAAGTCCCCTTTGTAGTTGCCCCCCTCCCTGCTTCCCTGCACTGCAGGTTTGAAACCACACACCTCCCTAACTTGCAGAGCACCTGTCACCCCATTAGAACCATTTAAACTACAACTTGGGGTTGGCTGGCTCCGCCACATGTGTATATGCAGCCGTCCTCCCTCCCTCTTAGCATCAGGGGATTAGCCATCCATGTTACATGCTGTCCAAAGTCACGGGCCCCACTCCAACAGTCCTTTTCAGATATCAGATAAGCCCCGGTTACCTTTCAAAGTCTTTCTATTCTTCTCCAATTTATCTGCTGGGCCAGGTGCAATCACCCCATTTTCATTGTTAGTGTTCGAGGGCACTTTCACGCTCCCCCCCCTTGCCAGTTGGCACCCGGTGTCGGCTCCAGAGAGCATGTGTGCTTCTGTCGCATCTGTCTGAGTTCCACCAGGAGGAGAGCACCCACGGTCCTCCTGTCTCCGACCCGGGTCCTGTTATCACTGACTGTTTGTCTTTTGCCCACCTTCAAGCCACTCCCACACTTCAGCAGGTGCTGTAAACTACCAGGATTTGTCTTTATCTAGGATTCTGAGCTTGGCGGGGAATAGCATCATGTATTTGAGATTTTTCGATCTTAAAGTTCTCTTGACCTCGTCAAAGGTGCGTTGTTGCCGCTGAACCATGAGGGTGAAGTCCGGGAAGAACCAGATTGAAGAGTTTTCATAGGGTAGGTCGCCCTTTGTGTGAGCCATCTGTAGGATTATGTCGCGGTCCTAGAAGTTGAGAATACGTGCAATTATGGTCCGTGGCGGGACTCCCGATTTTGGCGGTGGCACCAGTGCTCTATGCGCTCTTTCCACAGAGAAGAAATTTGATAGACGCTTAGGCTTGAGGTGGTTAAGTATGAGGTCTTCCAGAAATAGTCCCACATCTGGGCCCTCCGCCCCCTCAGGCACCCCCACCACCCTGATGTTAATTCTCTGGGCCTGCCCCTCCTGGTCCTCGAGCTTCGCTGCCATCACCCTATGTTGTTGTGTAAGGTGCTGTATCAGTTTTTCCATTCTTTGGGTAGCGGTTTGCAGTTCAGTGATATTTGTCTCTGCTGCACCCACTTTTTCTGAAGTTTTGTTCAGGTCCGCTCTCAACAAGGTCACCTCGATTGTGATCTTATCCATTTTTGATTCAAGCGTCGTTCCCAGCTCATGGATCACCACCATAATTGCCCCCAATGAGGGCTCCACCAGGTCCTGAATTCCCTGCGCCTCCGCCACCATCGATACCCTAGGTACCATGTATTTGTCGAGTTTGTTGGTCTGCTGCGGGGGGCACTCTTCAGGCGTATTGTATATCTTTCCACAAGAGTAAGTGGGGAGAGAGATGCCACAGAGTCTCAATCTGGGCCCGCCTCCCCTGACGGCTTCCAGGGCCTCCCCCCCTGTCAGGCCACTCGAGTTCCTCCCGTTGCCATGGGCTCAGCCGCGAGGATGTCCTGGCTCAGTAGCTTTTGTGGCTATTAGGCTGCTATGCCATCACCTGAGTAGGGGGGGCCCAGCTATCTTCAGTGTTGTATCCGAAGGGGAGGAGAGCAGCGCCAGGGGGGGCAGGCTACCTTCTCGGGGATGTCCTCCCCCTCAGGGACCAGTCAGACGAGCATTTCAGTGCTCCCCGTCGCAGTCCGAGAATAATCCCAGCCCCGGGCCCCACCGTTCAGTCAGCAGCTTGTAGGCCTTACAGTTCAGGTTCCTCACCGCTACGGCCCAGCTTTCGTTTTGCTCAAGGTGCTTCTGCTCAGCACCCTTGCAACCGGGGGAGGAAAGGCCCCAGGGTGGACGAGCTGTTGTTGTTAACGGCCCCCTATGGGGTGGGGGACCGCCAGGTTCAAAGAGCGCTCCGCGGCCCCTGCCGCAGCGCCAGATCTTCTGCCGCAGCTGGGCCCCGTACCCCCCGCTGGCCTCATTCTACACTCTGCAGCCAGGGGAGGAGGGTCTTAGAGTGGACAGGCTGTTACTTTAAGGGTCACCCCCTACGGAGGGGACCACCGAGTCAAGGGGACGTTTCGCGGCCTCTTCCAAAACGCTGGGTCCATCACTTCGGCTCAGCCCGACTCCCGCCGCCGGCCTCACCTGACACTCTGGCCTCCGACTATGCAGGGCTCAGTGTCACGCTGTATGTGGCTGTGGAGCTGTAGTTCCGATTGGGCTCCAGAGCTCCGGTCTCAGGCCCTTCTCTATTTCAATCGGTCCAGCGCCGCGGGACTCAGTCGATCCTCGGAGGGCTCCTCCCTCCACGAGTCCTCGTACGGCACCCCAGTCACGTGGCCCCGCTGCTGTCTGGCCTCTTCTGGCAGCGATCGCGGTCCAGCTTTGGTCCAGCACGGTGTCCCCCTTCAGTACAGGCACTCAGGCAGACTTTGCCGTTCAGAGCCCTCTGGATAGTGTCAGATTTTCCTGAGGATGGGAGGGCCCAGCGGAGCTCTCGGACTACACGGCCATCTTGGCTGGTGCCAAGCCACACCCCCTAACAATATATTATTTTTATCTAACAATTTATACTTCATTTTTGCCAGTTCTAAGGGCTGTCAATAAAAGAAGCTGCCATAATCAAACTTAATGGTATTGAGAATAGTGAACTCAGAAGGATGAAATTCTCAGTCTGCCTTGTAGAGAGTCAACGCTTTGACGTTTGCATCACAACAGATGGCATCATGGAGTGCCAACTCACTGAGCTATTTTATTGACAAGTGGGCTCTCTATTATTGATGGTGTGCTGACGATCTCAACCATGCAAATGAGTGAAAGCAGGACTCTGAACCACTTTTCTTAAATTATTGAAAAGATCTTTGCAATGAGATTGATCACTGCCATGGATCTATATGATTCAGCCACTAGAGTTAAATCGTTTATTGATTAGCCAGTTGTCAGAAAAGACGTCAATAATGATTAGGTGTGGGCATAACTAGCATAATTCTCTTTAGGGTAATTACTCATAATTACTGCAAAGTTACTCGCAAAGCACCCTCAGACCACCGCCTACTCTTAAAAAATAAAAATAAAACTTTTCATTTTACATTCTGAAACGCATCCCGTTTTAATTTAAGGAAAATGGGTTGCATTTTAAAAAAAATGCTTTATTTAAAAACAAACACAGACATGGTGGTCTGCTGACTCCAGTAGGCCACCATCCCTGTGATTTTTGTGATTCCCAATGGGTCACAAAACGAGACCTACCTAATGAATAATAATGAGGTAGGTCTATTTGCGACCCCTTGGGAATTGCTAAATGTGTTAAAAACACTTTTATACATTGCAAACCCTAGGATACATACACCTGGTGCTATATTTCTTTCTCCCACTTTCCATCATTCGTTTGCTGTTTACAGCTAAGCACAGGCATATTTATTTCCTCTGTGTCATTCAAAAGGGAAACACAACTTTATTATTCAAGGTTATTTGGAAAGTCAAATCGAATGGGAACTTCCACTTGCATTATTTTTATTTAGAGTTGTTTTATAAAGTGTGTACTTAACCCATGTGGATTTAATAGCTTAGTACATCACATGGTGAAACACCTCCAGTAACACTTCACAATCGTGTATACGGATTGCTCATTTAAGAGTTGGCAAATTGACTATTCCAGTAATAGCTTAATATATATGCTGTGTTTGTATTTAAAATGTAGTATTTAACAAGACATTACTTTTCTTTTAACAATTTGGTTTAATTTAATGTAATGGTATCCAAGTGAATATTTTAATCAATCACATTCTAGGTACATTAATACAAGTAGTGTGTTTTTGAGGATTATATCAATACACCCTAATAAGGTTAACATAGTCATGAAAATGAGGAGGTGGTTAATTAGCTAGGCAATTAGATAGCGATTAAGAAGATCTTCCTTTATATAGGGCTTAAAAATTAAACATAAACACTAATACTCCTTTGCAGATCAGCCCTTTCAGTGACAGCTCTAAATTGTAATCTTCCTTATGTTACCCTATGTTAAACTCAGTTGTAATATCCTGTTAGGATCTTTGTCACACCAGTGTGTTTGAAGTCATGTCCTCCAAGAGTTGGGCCTGACTCTGCCAGTGACCTCCAGCTTGGTCTTTAGCCAGCTGTTGGGGGACATGCTCTCATTGCCTGTACTGCTGAAAACTCTGAAGACCAGACAGATAGCAGGGTAGTGATTGATGCTAAATTCTTTGATTACTGAGTAGGAAGATGTTAATTTTGCATCGATTCATAATAAATCTGTTAGTTTTGAACTATAAAGTAGGGCTGAGAAGAGGGCTCAGATACTCCTAATTGCTTCTGTGCTCTACACATGTTGCCTCATGTTACACTCCAGATGCCCACTCTGCTATATACATATGGCCACTGTGTTATGTCTCTCGGAGAGTTGCTTTATAATATTTAAATACCTATCTTAACTTAGGTTTGTACGGCAGAGAAGGAAAGTTGTTTAGGACAGCTCTCCTCTCCCACTCCTGAAAAAGTCAAGAAGGGCACCTGAATAGGCTAGAACAGGTGAGCAGTATCAGCATCACTGCAGGTCGGGCAGATTCCTCTGTACCTAAACACTTAAGCATAATTGTCGGACTGGATCCTCCACTGGTAGAATAGACCTTTGGCTGGCGACTGGAAGCATATGAAAAAATCTAGACTCAGTAGCACATTTCAATCACATTAAATCCAATTTGGCTTCACAAAAGTGACACAGAGGATGGTGCCCAAACCATGAAGGTTTATTAACAAAGTTTAGTAAACCTACAAATCCATCAATCAGTAAGTTAGTTTAGCCAGAGAGCATGTATACCTACATAATTATACAATCTAAATTTGTATATTATAAAGAATGAGATGCAAAATATGATGACATAGAGAAATAAATTGGTTCCATGAAGAAGTTTCCATATTCCAAATAAGGCATCTAAAATGGCAAAGGGGTGTTCGGAGTGGAAGGTGCCAGCATCAGAAGAACCACATTAAGGTTCAGGGAAAAGCGTGGGTGCTCAAGCATGGAGCTCAACAACCTAAGCAAAGACTACCAGCAGAGTGTGGGACAGGTATTTCCTCAGCAAAGTCAGGACAAGATCTGATTAACTATTCTACGAACACACAAGCAATACACAGTAGAAGGTTCTGGAAGCTTTGTCCCACCAAATCCTCGTTGTTTAGCCAATCAGGATGCATTGACTCTTTAGGGAGAAGGTAAATTTCCACGTTCCCACCACTGGACAAAGGAGTATAGAGCTTCATGATCTTGAAGTTAGGCGTGGTCCAGCCTCTCCCATCTTCACCCACTACTCAACCATGACCAAGCTCTAATTAAAATGTCTAATCTGACATTTCCCAACAATAAACAAAAGCCTATTCTAACTAATGAGCACCCTTTGATAAGGTAGCTGAAGAGGAAAGATGAACATGAAACTAACAGTGCAGTTAATAAAAAAAAAGCTCAAATGGTCCAGGAATAGTCACAGTCAAGTCAGCATTAAGAAAGAAAATGACAGTCAAACAAATTCAGTTAACATGAGCAAATACATGGGTTATAGTTTGACTATATAAATGTAGTGTTCACTGTAGGTAATACAGCCACCTACTAGCATTTTGAATAATACAATGCGCAAGCATTATTATTGTTATCTCACAATGAATATAATAATGAGTAATTGTATGGAGCATCAAATTATGCGGCTCCACTACACTCATTCACTCAATGCACCCACCATTAGTCATACTGGAAATTCTACCTACTTATAAGTTAGGCCGGAAGTTTATTTACTGCCTTGCAGTGTTCACTTACATGTAGGGTTTAAAAATTAGGCATGACTGCCGTTCTGGGGCAATATGGTTTTAAACATGAAATAGAAATGCTAATAGGCCTGGCTTCATTATGCCATAGAAACACAGGAATTAACAAAACCTGTTTCCATGTACTATATACACAAATACTGCTTATCACATGAAAGCCTGCTCTATTGGCTTTACTAGTGCTTGGAAGAAAGAAACAAAAGAGGATTGCTTGCTATATAGAATGCATACAAGATATATAGAAAGGATTGTGACAAATAGCATGATAATTAAGTTTACTTTTGAGATATAAAATAATCCATCATGCATGCAAATGGAACTAATTCCTGGAAGGAGGAATGACACTTCAATTAGTCAATGGCATGAGGTGTAAGAGTAATACTTCTCTGGGTGGAGCCAAAATCCACTCAGTGTAGATTTTTAGAAATTGGTAACAATATGTCTTGTAGACAGATGTGCTGTAAAGCTACACCTAAAAATTATATACTGCTGAACAAGGACCAGTCATGCAACACTTTTTATTGTGTATAGAGAAGTATGGATGTAAAGGTTTTTTTTTCTTTTACTACGCAACAAGCTCATGTGGACATGACTTTGAACTGCATGGCCTTAAACAAACTCCTGCCACCTTCTGTGGGTCTGTTCTCCCAGCCCGACCAAGCAGAAAAATGATCTAACATCTTTTAGGACCTGAGCATTTGCAGTAGGAATGTTCAATTGCCAAACGTGGATGGGATGCCAGCATTCTGGAGCCATGACCTGGTTAGCTAAACTTCCTCTGACCATTTAATTACTGCATACATATTTTTAAGTTTAAAGTAGAAGTTTATTGAAATGAATATGCAATTAAAATACAAGTAAAATACAGTGAAACAAAAAAACTCATTAGGTCTTTTATCTCAACTGTGCGATATATAACACTAGGAAAAAATATATCAATGCTATATGAACCTGAAAACATTTGTAAATAAGATCTAAATGGTATGAATCAAATAAAATATTGCTATTACTTTAAAACAAGTCAAGGAGGTTTAGGCACTTCTTTAATTCTAGGAGTGTGTAACTGTGAAATGCGGGCAGATTTCTTTAAAAAGGTAGTAATGGGTAGCCACATGAGATCTCTTTTAATAGCAAGAGCCATTGGATAAACGTACGCTCTGTCAAGTCTGTGGTTGTAACACACTCCATACCACCAAGCCTGAAAAGACACCTGAGAAGTGTCCTTCCAGGATTTCATAATTTGTTGAAAGGCAACAGCCAGAAGTAAATCTATTATATGAAAATGTTTGGATTGGGAATTCCAATAGTCGGAAATACTACCTAGAAAAATGTTATTAAAATGAAATGAGGCATGCGTATTGAAAATAGAATTTATGTTTTGCCAAACTCTCAACCAAAATTCATAAATAAGAGGGCATTCAAAAAGCATGTGTTTAAGATCCGCTAAAGGTTGAGAACAAGACCAACAATTGAAAGGTGCAGCAGAATCAATTCTATGTAGTGTAGCCGGGGTGATCAAAAGGCGGTTATAAATAAAGAATAAAGTTTGAGTTGCATTAGCTGCTCTAGATGATTTTCGTATTTTAACCCAGATTTTATTCCAAATTGGAATAGAAAAAGTAGCTAGCAGATCGTTTCCCAAAGAGTCTTTACCTCTGACTTAACTCTATCTTCCGGAACAAGAGTAAGATGTTTATATATTTGAGATGCAGAAGGCAATGCGTCCAATAAGTTCTGCATAGGAGGAGGAGAGGGAGAAATTATTTGATCAAGAGAGAGTTTGTTATAAGACGATTGAGTTGCCGAAATAAGCAAGTGGTATTTGATTGCATAAGAGTCCGGAAAGGAGAACAGCGATTGTACTACTCGAAATCGCAAGCAGGTACCGTCTTGAAAGAATTGGTGAATCCATTTAAAACCTTTAGAGTGCCAATCCTTCCAGAAAATAATTCTATTTTTTATTTTAATGGCGGTATTGTACTGTAACGGGTGGGAACAGATAGGAGGCGAAACTGGTCGTGAGAGGGAAGGTTTTATTTTGCCCAATAAATGTCTCCTTCTTGAGAGGGGGTTCTGTGAGAGACGGGACTCTTCCTCCTTCCTCCGGCGGGATTGATGGCTTGCTCGGGGTGACGTCCGCTCCTGTTCTCCTCGCCTCGGGGTACGGGGGCTTGAAGACTCCGTGGTGAGATGTAAGGGGGGAGACAAGAATCGGGGTTTTAGGGTGCATAAAATACTGGGCCCATGGGAAGGGGAGTGAAGGGACACCGCACACTGTGCCACACGTCCTCTATATAAGGGTAAGTGATAGTGCTCAGGGTAGGGTGCAGCGGGTCGTAGGAGGAAAAGGTCTGGCTAAGTCCCCTTGCGCCAATCCCTCCTCCCTGCCCAACCCGTGAATCGGTCCCGTACCTTTCTGAGCCACGCTCCTCCAGGAACGTGGCTGGGCGGTTCGCGTTGTCGTTGGCCTCCTGGCACCTCCGGATCTTCCTCCAGCTGTGTGGTCCTGTTCGACTCGTCCGTCCTCGGCTGGATCCCTCCGATAAATGCGACGTTCTGCTCCTCAGCTCCCTCCGACTCACCGATGGTATTCCACCATGTCTTCCGGGAATCTCCTCCTCTTATGGCGCTGCACGTTCTGACGTCTGCAGGGGGCGGAGTCTCGTCTTCCGGGATATCCCAGTTAAAGGCACCCTCACCATATGTCACCGCGGGGTCACACGTAGAGCGAGGGCGCATGCTCCACTCATCCTGAGGAGGGGAGACAAGAGGGGGGGAGAGGGAGGTTGTAGACCACCAGGCCACCTCATCGTGGAGACCCACCGGTTGAGGACCCACCTCGTCACATGTACCAAATCGATGAATTCAAAAACTGATCTTTAGGCGTTTTATATGAAATACAGATGGGAGACAGAATTTTACTTGGGTTCTTAAAATTCGGAAGAGATAAGGATGAAGGTCTAGAGGTAAAAGACAAACACTCCTTGAGGAAAAAAGGATGCCAAGAAGATCTTTCAAGATCAGTTCATAAAGGATAAAGTATAGACTCGTTTTCTTGTAAGAAAAGCGACGTTTGTTTAAGACAAAAGGCTAAATGATAATTATGGAAATCTGGAAAATTAACTCCACCCAGATGCTTCGGTTTTTTAAGTTTAAGAAGCGACATCCTAGGTTTTTTTATTATTCCATAAAAAATTAGATAAAACAGAATATATCTTTTTGTATTGGGACTGTGGAATAATAATTGGCATATCTGAGATATAAAACAATATAATAGGTACTAACATCATTTTTATAGTGTCGAGGCGACCCCACCAGGATAAAAACAAAGGATTCCAATGAGATGTATGTGTAAGAAGAATTGAATGAAGAGATTTCAAATTAAAGGCTACAGTATCTTTAACTGTATCAGAGAACCACAGACCTAGATATTTAATCTTATCTGGAGGATTTCACACGTATCTGCATTTAATTTATAGCGCGAGACAGACGCAAACTGATCCACTTCTAATATAAAGGCTGGTAAGGAAGTTCGCGGGTTTGAGATAAAAAGCAAAACATCATCAGCATAGACAGAGAGTTTGAGCTGAGTGTCCCCATAAGTAAACCCTGTATTCTGTGAGTTAGAGCAAATCCTTATTAAAAACTGTTCCAAAGCAAGTATAAATAATAAAAGGGGAGAGCGGGCATCCTTGTCGGACACCTCGATGAAGAGGGAAAAAAGGAGACATAAGGCCATTAACCAAAATAGATGATTTAGGGGAGGAGTATAACAAAAAAACATAATTAATAAACTTAGGACCAAAACCGAACCAGGAAAGCGTGGAGAAAATAAAAGACCAACTAACTCTATCAAACGCTTTTTCCGCGTCCAAAGAGATAGCTGCCAGAGAAGATTTATATCATTTGGATTTACTAAGCACATTGAAAAATAGTTGAGTATTATCTGACAGATGAAACCACATTGTTCTCTCCCGATTAATTGGGGTAATAATTTATCCAAACGAAGAGCTAATATTTTTGCAAACATTTTATAATCTAGGTTAATAAGGGAAATAGGACGATCATTTTTACACAATCTGTGGTCTTTATTATCTTTGGGAAGGAGACATATCAATGCATCTTGAAAGGAGCCACCTGATGTATGAGCAGAAATAAAATAAAGGAAGAGTTGGTGCAGTTTGGGTAACAGAAGTGAGGAAAAATGAGACTAAAATTCAATGGTAAAACCATCAGGTCCGGTAGCTTTGCCCCGCTCAATGAAACGAATAGCATCAGAAATATCCTGGATTAGGATATCCTTTTCTAATATGGAGAAATCAATATCCTGACATGAAGGCGAAAGATTGGATGATAAATAATGAAGAGGATCTTGGGGATTAGACTGAAATTCCGGAGTATATAGGGCCTGATAAAATTTTGTAAATTCCAGAAGTATCTCCTCATTTTTGTGTACATGCTGATTAGTAGAGGTTAGAATAGAATCAATTTTTGTACGTTCTTTTTTGATTTTAAGATAATTGGCAAGAAGTTTCCCTGCTTTATTTTGACCCCCATAGTATCTAGCACTAGATTTAAGTAGGTAAGAATTGGCACATTCTGTGGAAAGTGTATTAAACTCAAATTAAGCGGACTAAATCATTTAAGATCTGTTCTGAGTGAGAATTATGAAAATAATGTTCCAATTGCCTAATACACTTATTAAGTACTTTAAACTTAGTAGAGGTAGATTTCCGTTTCTGGGAAACATGTGTCAGGGGATTCATTTTCTTTGAAAAAAGTGTTAGCAAATTGCTCAAAGGTATGTGTAAATTGCAAATCCAGGAGGAGAGAATTATTAAATCTCCACCTCTTAATTCCCTGGGAGGGAGGAAGGAGATCCAACTCCAAGGTGACTGGTCAGAAATCAAAATGGATTCTATATCAGAATTAATGACGTACTGAGCTAGAGCGTTAGAAGCACAAGTTACTAACTTGTGTAACGATATATCTGTAAGAGACAGTAGTTAGTGACAGATTCCTTACCTTAGAATATTCCCAGGCGTCAGGCTGGATCCGGAAAGTTTTTGCGTAGCAGTACCCTTGCGCGTCGGTAGGCGGCGTCGTGCGGCTCCGCGTCCGTCGTCGGCATCGTGATCGCCGGGATGACGTCGCGGGCAGTACTTAGACGCCGCCCCTGCGCGCTGACGTCAGTTCTGTACACGACTTTCCGCGCCAGGAATGCAGAGCCATGCAAGAAGCTGACATAGGTGTCTGAAAAATACTAGGGCCCTGAAAGGGATATCCTTAACCCTAGAAATCAGTTCGCAGAACGGGGAGGATGGGTGGGGCGGTAAGGAATCTGTCACTAACTACTGTCTCTTACAGATATATCGTTACACAAGTTAGTAACTTGTGCATCTGAAAGAGACACGTTAGTGACAGATTCCTTACCTTAGAATAGATGCCCCAGCAATACCAACCCCGGTGGTGGGTCAGACAAGGAAGTCCCGGAGGACAGAACGGCCAAAGATGCCGTCCCTCCGGACCTGACTGTCAAGGCAGTAATGCTTGGTAAACGTGTGCAGCGAGGCCCACGTAGCTGCCTGACAGATATCCTGCAGCGGAACACCGCGGCCTAAGGCCGTGGTAGCAGCCGTTGCCCTGGTGGAATGGGCACGCAGCCCAACAGGAGGCTCCTTCTCAGCCAAAGAATAGCAGGCTTTGATACACAAGGTTACCCAGCGGGAAATGGTTCTCTTGTGCACCGCCCAACCTTTTTTGGCACCCACGTAGCCAACAAAGAGCTGGTCATCCACCCGGAAGTGTTGTGTGCGGTTGATATAAAAGGAAAGCGCACGTTTTGGGTCCAGACGGTGGAGCCTCTCTTCCTCTCTGGAAGGATGCGGAGGCGGAAAGAAGGTGGGCAAAGTGATGGTCTGCCGAATGTGGAAGGCAGTAACCACTTTTGGCAAGAAGGACGGACGCGTCCGAAGAACAACCTTGTCTGGATGGACAGACAGAAAGGGAGGTTTGCATGATAGAGCCTGGAGCTCACTCACCCGCCGAGGGGAGGTGATGGCCACCAGAAAGGCTGTCTTCAGAGTCAGAAGACGAAGAGGACAGTTATGTAGAGGCTCAAAGGGAGCGCACATGAGAAAGGTAAGAACCAAGTTCAAGTCCCACTGAGGCATCACAAACGGAACAGGAGGGAAGAGGTGTGTAATGCCTTTTAGGAACCTGTTAACAACAGGGGACTTGAAAAGGGAGGGCTGATCAGGAAGCCTGAGGAAGGCCGAGATAGCACAAAGATAGCCCTTGATGGTACCCAGGGCAGAACCCTGTTGGGCCAGAGAAAGAAGGAACAGAAGAACCTCAGAAAGAGGGGCAGAGAGGGGATTCACAGCCTTTGCTGTGCACCATGCCACAAACTTGTTCCACCTGCAGGCGTATACCACCTTAGTGGAGGGACGCCTGGCTGCCAGAATCACATCACAAACTTCGGGAGGCAAGTCGAAAGGAATCAACTGCCGCCGCTCAATCTCCACGCAAGCAGGTGGAGACTGCACAGGTTCGGGTGGAGGACCGTCCCCTGCTGCTGCGACTGAAGATCCTCCCGAAGAGGCAGACGGATCGGGGGATCGACGCTCATACTGAGTAGCTCGGGATACCAAACTCTTCGAGCCCAGTCCGGAGCCACAAGGATGACTTGGGCCCGGTCGCGCCGAATCTTCTTCAACACTCTGGGTAGAAGTGGTATAGGCGGAAAGGCGTACAACAGACCGCAACTCCACTCGCGACGAAAAGCGTCGCCGAGCGAGTGCCTCCTTGGAAATTCCAACGCGCAGAACTGCTGACATTGCGCGTTCTCTTCGGTGGCGAACAGATCTAACCAAGGCTCTCCCCACTGCTGAAAGAGACCTTGCGCCACCTCCGAGTGAAGATGCCATTCGTGATCCATCATGCACCTGCGGCTGAGTTCGACCGCCCTGGCGTTCAGGGAACCTGCCAGGTGTTGAACCATCAGGAATATGCCCTGATGTTCCAGCCATGTCCAGAGGCGCAGAGCCTCCTGACATAGGGTCCACGACCCCACCCCACCCTGTTTGTTGCAATACCACATGGCGGTGGTGTTGTCTGTGAACACCTGCACTACCGTCCCTTTGACAGAGGGAAGGAATGCCTTGAGTGCAAGTCGGATCGCCCGGAGCTCCAGAAGGTTGATATGGAGCTGGGAGTCCGCCGGAGACCAGAGGCCTCTGATCTCCGCCTCTCCCATGTGACCGCCCCATCCCAGAAGGGACGCGTCCGTCACAACTGTGTGCTCTGGCTGGGGAAGGGAGAGGGATCTGCCCATGACCCATTGCAGGTTCGAGAGCCACCACTGCAACTGTTTTGCAGTCCCCTCCGAGATCTGGACGTGATTGGACAGGTTGCCCTGGTGCTGCGCCCACTGGAACTTCATGTCCCACTGCAGAGCCCGCATATGCCATCTGGCATGATCGACCAGCAGGATGCAGGAGGCCATGAGGCCCAGCAGCCTCAGGGTCATCCGTACCGAAACCCAGGATAGAGGCTGAAAGATCGGAATCATCGCCTGAATATCCCGGTCTCGCCGTTCGGGAGGATAGGCCCGAAACTGCGTCGTGTCCAGAACTGCCCCGATGAAAAGGAGCTGTGGAGAAGGAATCAGATGTGACTTCGGCACATTGATGGAGAAACCCAGCGAGTGCAGGAGTTCGGCCGTAGTCTGGAGGTGGGAGACGACTGCCTGGGACGAGCCCGCCTTCAGCAGCCAGTCGTCGAGGTAGGGGAAGACTGGAACCCCTGCCCGGCGCAGATGAGCTGCGACCACCGCCATCACTTTCGTGAACACCTGAGGGGCACTTGTAAGGCCAAAGGGGAGCACGATGAACTGAAAATGCTTGAGGCCTACCGTGAACCGCAGGTAACGCCGGTGGGCCGGCAGGACGGGGATGTGGAAATAAGCGTCATGTAAGTCCAACGCTACCAACCAGTCTCCAGGGTCGAGGGCAGTCAAGACCTGAGCTAGGGTGAGCATCTTGAACTTCTCCTTCCGGAGGAAACGATTGATGTTCCGGAGGTCCAAGATAGGACGCATGTCCTCCTTGTCCTTCTTGGGCACCAGAAAGTAGTGGGAGTAGCAACCACGTCCTACTTCTGGGGTCGGAACATGCTTGATGGCCCTCTTGGCCAAGAGTGCCGTGACTTCCTTCTGCAGAAGCACCAAGTGATCCCCTGACATGCGGTGGAATTGAGGTGGCATGGCTGGGGGGGTGGTCTCGAAGGGGAGGGAGTAGCCCCTTCGAACAATGTCCAAAACCCACCTGTCTGAGGTGATGGCACGCCAGTGGTGAAGGTGATGGCGGACCCTGCCCCCTACTGGCGTGCTGTGCACCTGAAAGGAAGGACTAGGAGGGCTTGGAGGCCGCGGACAGGGCGGGGTTGGTGGCCTGACCCGCACGCTGGTTGCCTGACCCGCCACGGCGGGAGCCACGTCCTCGGCCACGCGAAGACGCTGGCTGCGCGGGCCGGTGGCTGGGCAGCGGACGGGACTGGGCGCCCCTTCCGTGGCCACGAAAAGGGCAAAAAGCAGAGGTTAGCGGAGGGCGCACAGCAGAAAGGCCCAGGGACTTGGCAGTAGCCCGTGAGTCCTTAAAACGCTCCAGCGCATGGTCTGCTTTGGTACCAAAAAGACCGACTCCATCAAAGGGCATGTCCATGAGTGTGTTTTGGACATCACCCGAGAAACCAGTTGTCCTCAGCCAGGCGTGGCGACGCAGCGCCACTGTCGTTGCAAGCGATCTGCCCAGCGAGTCGGCGGTATCAAGGCCACAACGGATGGTGTACTTTGCCGCATCCCTTCCTTCCGCAATGGCGCGGGAAAGCAGTGTCTGGACCTCCTCAGGACACTGGGGCAAAACGAGCGCCACCGAATCCCACAGAGAGTGGGAGTATCGGCCCAAATGGCAAGCGGTGTTGACGGACCGCAAGCCAGCACTGGAGGAAGAAAAGGCCTTCTTCCCAAATTGATCCAGGCGTTTGGATTCCCTATCCGGAGGGGCGGTAGGGAAGGCGGTTTGGGAGGCAGAGGCTTGGACAACCAAGCTCTCGGGGGTGGGATGTTGAGAGAGAAACAAGGGGTCGCCCGGAGCAGGGCGATGGCGTCGGGCCACGTTCCTATCCACAGGAGCCCCTGTGGCGGGCTTGGACCAGGTGCCCAAAAGAACGTCAGAAAGTGCATCATTAAACGGCAGCAATGGCTCTGAGGAGGTAGCTGCTGGCTGAAGCACTTCCGTCAGGAGGTTAGTCCTGACAGCCACTGTAGGCAATTGGAGGTGTAAGGCTCCAGCTGCTCTACGCAACACCATTGCGAAATTTGCTCCCTCCTCCGTAGCCACGGAAGGAGGAGACAGCATGCCAGTGTCAGGGGAAGTGTCCAGACCACTGGCATCCCCAAGTTCCTCTGCCCAGTCCTGATCATAGTCACACTGCTGTGTGAGAGGGTCATCCGACCCCTCCCAGCTCTCCTGGTCCTCCTCCTGTTGAAAATAAGGAGGAGGAGGGACGTCCGGGACCCAAGGTCTCATGGGCGCCAGAGCCGGCGTCGGGCGACGTCGGTCCGACGCCGCTTCCGGATCCGGAGAGAACTGGGGAACGACGCCGCCCGGAGCCCCGGGCGGCGTCAGGTACGGCACCGGGGACATCGGCGGAGGCGGAGGCGTTGTTAGGTCAACCGGCGTCGATGGGAGTTGCGGTACCACCGGAGCCGGGATCGAGGCCGGGGCCGAAGCCGGGGCCGGGAGCGAGGCTGGTGGGACAGGCGGCGCCAGGACCAGAGTCGTCGGCGGCGCCGGGGCAATCCCATTAGGGCCCGCGGGGCCCGAAGGCGCACTGGAGGGGCCTTGAGGCCCGAAGAGGCGGGCCATGGCCGACAGGAATTCCTGTATCTCGGCCGGAGTCGCCCCCGAACCCGGGAAGGACGGGTAATGCGGGGGCGGCGCCACAGGCACATCTGGAGCCACGGGGACGGTGCCAACAGGGGCCTCAGCCGAGTCGCGAGACCGGCGAGGCGAAGTCTTAGAGCGATGGTGCTTCTTTGACTTTTTGTGCTTTGACTTACCCGAGGCGTGCGAAGACTTGGACTCCGATGACGGGCGAGGACTCCGCGACCGGCCCCTCGACCTCTCGCGTGACCGGGGCTTGGAGCGGCGCGGAGCCGACTGCCGGACCTCGTGGAGCTTTCGAGACCGCTCTCGCAAAGCCTTCGGGTGCAAGGCCCGGCAGTCGGAGCACGACTTCGTGCTGTGGTCGCGGCTGAGACAGTAGAGACACTCTAAGTGCGGGTCTGTGATCGACATCATTCGACCACAGGCATCACATGGTTTGAAGCCGGGCATCCCTACTGACACTGTGGAGTCGAGATGACTCGAAGAAAACAGTGAAAAATCACCAAAAAGTTAGTCAAAAAATGACTAGGGCACTGCTCTTCCCGGATCTGCGCTTACTGGCGCGGAAAAAAGAAGAACTGACGTCAGCGCGCAGGGGCGGCGTCTAAGTACTGCCCGCGACGTCATCCCGGCGATCACGACGCCGACGACGGATGCGGAGCCGCACGACGCTGCCTACCGACGCGCAAGGGTACTGCTACGCAAAAACTTTCCGGATCCAGCCTGACGCCTGGGGATATTCTAAGGTAAGGAATCTGTCACTAACGTGTCTCTTTCAGATATAAATATATAATCTATGCGTGATTGGGAAAAATGTACAGGAGAAAAGAAAATGTATTCCTGATGTGTTGGATTGCACAATCTCCAAGCATCAATAAGAGATTGTTGGGATATTATCGATTTAAACTGAGAATGAATTTGTGACGGTAGAAATCTAGATTTGGAGCGTCTATCTATGATGGGATCAATAACCATATTACAATCACCCTCAACAATCAAATAATTATCAGTATAAGTCATCAGTTTGGACAACACCCCTGGCCAAAAGGAATTATCTGGAATAGTAGGTGCATACAGATCAACAATAGTGAGTGAAATTTTATCAATAAGTAAGGAGACTGAAACACATCTTCCTTCACAATCAACATATTGTGAAACAATTTGTATAGTAAGGCGTTTATGACATAGAATAGAACTGCATACATTTTGACTTAATAATTTTGCATGAAACTTGCTTTTCCAGATAAGGAAATAGAAAGCTACCAAGGGGAAACAAGTCACAAGGAAAAATAAGAAACAGTGATAAACAGAAAAAAAGAGAAAAAAAAAGAACCTGCAAGAGAGAGATAAAGGGACAGGGAGTGTTGAATGGTGGAAGAAAGATTCATAAGGTGGGATTGAAACTAGACATCCTTGGTGTTAGGAAACCAATATATTTTGTAGCCCTTGGCACTGTCAGCAGTGTACTTCTTAGAAAATCTTTGGGCCCCTGCACTTATTTTCTTACAAATCTGACAGTGACATAGGCTATATGAATGAATGAATGAATGAAGCAACACTTATAAAGTGCATGGCTACCCGGAGGCATCCCAGCGCTAAGCAGGCAAATGAAATCCCTACGAGGTTATTTGGGGAAGAGCCAGGTTTTCAGAGCTTTACGAAAGGCTAGGTGGTTAGATTCCTTTCGTAACTGAAGAGGGAGAGAGTTCCAGAGCCTGGAGGCGTTGTAAGAAAAAAGCTGACCCCCACTTCTTGCCCTCTTGATTCTAGGAACCAAAGCCAGGTGGACCTCATCTGAGCGCAGACGCCTGTTAGCTCGATAGGGCTGGACCAAGGGGGATATGATTGCTGGTCCTTTCCCTCTAATCAGCTTGTGGGCTATGCACAAGGCCTTGAAAGAGACTCTCTCCTGGACAGGAAGCCAGTGGAGAGACTTCAGAGCTGGTTTAGCCGATTGCTGTCGTGGGACTCCCAAGAGAATCCTTGCGGCGCAGTTCTGCACGGTCTGGAGTTTAGCCAGGACTGAACATGGGGCGCCCAAATAGAGGGCGTTTCCGTAGTCCAGGCGTGATAAAATCAGCGCCTGGACCATGAGTTTTCTGGATTGAAATGGTAGCAACGGAAGCACTTTGCGAAGCGTTCTTAGCATACCAAAGCAGGAAGCCACAATCTTTCTGGCTTGGGTTTTAAAACTGAGGTTTGAGTCCAGCCAGACACCTAAGCTCTTTATCTCTGGCTTAGGGAGGGGTGGCGGGCCCATACATACTGGCCACATAGTGTCCGCTTTAAAAAGGGAGGGGTTGCCAAGGAGCATTATTTCGGTCTTTTCCCCATTCAGTTTGAGGTGAGAATGTTTCATCCATTTTATTACCTCTTCAAGGCAGGGACAGAGACGGGTAGAGGCCCTGTCAACATGGTTCAACCACCAGTTGAGTATCGTCTGCATATGTAATAATATGGACCCCAAAGGGAGAGACGATGTTAGCAAGAGGGGCCATATAAGCATTAAACAAAGTGGGGCTCAGAGACGACCCCTGAGGAACCCCACAATGTAAAGGCAAAGGATCTGAAATGGCCCCCCCCTCGAAGACTTGGAAAGTTCTGTCCTCCAGGAACGATTGCAGCCAGGTCAGAGCGACTCCCGACACACCCAGGCTGCTAAGTCGTTCGACCAGGATACGGTGGCTAACCGTATCAAAGGCTGCGCTTAGGTCCAAAAGGATCACAGCCAGGGAACCTCCTGCGTCAAGGATTTTTCTAGATTCCTCAACGACTGCTAGTAGGGCTGTTCCGGTTCCTTGGCCTGGGCGGAAGCCTGTTTGAGAGGAATGTAAAAGATTTGAAGCCTCTAGATGTCTAGATAGTACTGAGTTGACGTGCTTCTCTGCAATTTTGCTGACCCCTGGGAGGAGGGAAATAGGCCGGTAATTAGCCAGGCAATCAGGGTCGAGGCTAGGTTTTTTCAATAGGGGTTTCACCATAGCTTTTTTCCATGGTAGCGGGACCAAACCGGCAACAAGTGAAGAATTGATCAAGTCTAAAATAGGAAGGCCAACAGATTTAGCCACTAATTTCAGAATTTTAAGTGGAGCGGGGTCACTGGGCGACCCACTTTTCACGAGTGCCGAGATTATCTGGAAAGTCTCCTCGTTCATTAGGGGAAAGGCTTCCAGTGATAGTTCCAGGCTCTGAGAGCTAACAGCTTTCGGTTGGGGACTAGTGTGGTGGTCCGTTGCGGTAAAAGCACAACATATTGATTGGATCTTGTTGTAAAAATACTCAGCAAGCTCGTTACAACGATGATCTGTTGCTTCGAGGGTATCAGGGGGAGGAGGGACTTTCAAGAGTTTCTTCATAATGCGAAATGTTTCACGAGGGGAGTTTGCTGCAACTGAGATTTTCTCCTCGAAGTAACAGGTCTCAGCCTTTTTAATTTCCATCTTATAGGCTTTAATAGCCTCCCTGTAGTCCCTTTTCCTACTAGGGGAAAACTCCTTTCTCCAGATATTCTCGATTTTTTTGCATGTCTGCTTGAGTTCTCGAAGTTTGGGGGTGTACCAGGGCATTCTATTAGGTCCGATATGCACCTGGGTGGTCTTCTTAGGGATGACCTGGTCTAGCGTCCCCTCAATCCACTTATTGAATTGTTCGTTAGCCAGTGTAGGATCGGAGTGTGGGGGTGGCTTAGACTTTTCTAATGCGGAGGTCCATTTCTCTAGAGGAAGTTTCGGCCAACTACGTGCCGTTATTAAAAATTGCCGGATAGGCGGTGTGACTTGAGAGGGGGACCAGAGAAAGGGAATCACAAAGTGATCTGACCAAGGAATGGGAGTAGGTTCCTGGCAGAGTAGCTCCTCTACGTTGGAGAATATGGGGTTGAGAAGGTGTCCTTTCGTGTGTGTTGCCTGAGACACCTTCTGAGTTAATTGAAGAGCTGCAAGATCATGGGAAAGCTCTGTTGCAATAGTCGATGTGTCATCATCGAAGTGAATGTTAAAATCACCTAGTAGAGTGAAATTCGAGGCAATGCCTGCTAAATCTGCCACTATTTCTGGTAATCGTTTATGGAACTGACCCAAGGGTCCGGGGGGACGATAAACTAAGATCCCCGAAAGTGAGAGCGAGGGAGAAAATCCTATAGAGAACTGGAGGTTCTCGCAGTCAGGCAAAGGGCTCCCGAATGTTTGGCAGATGAGGAAGTTTTTATGAATAATAGCAATTCCTCCTCCTTTGCCAGAAGTCCTATCTAGTCTTGACACTGCGTAGTCAGGAGGGAGTGTTTGGACAATGTCGGGATCAGAGTTCGCGTTCGTCCAAGTCTCGGTAAGAAATAGAACATCAGGACTTTCATCCATTAGCAACATGGACAATTCATTGGCATGTTTAGGCAGGGACCTACAGTTCAGTAATAGGAGTTTAAATTGTTTGATAGGCGGACCTACAGAAGGGGAGATAGGCAAATGTGGCCAGAGCTTAAATGTGCAGTGCTCACAGCTAGAGACCAAGTTATTCGGGTTAATCGAATGGATACATTTAGGTCTATATGCTGACTTTAATTGTTTTAAGTTCTCCGCACTATAGACATACCTATCTGGTTTGGGTGAGGCAGGGTGTGTGGCCCCTGGTCCCGTCCGGACGCGGACGGGCGCAGACGGGCTAGCCTTAGGCGCGCCAGCGGTGCGCCCGCTGCGCGGACGCGTCATCGGGCTGTTTAAGTAGCCTGATCGGGGTCCAGCGACTAGAGCGCTGACCCAAAAATGGCAGCCAAAGTGCAGGTGCAGGAGTGAGAACTTCCCCTCAAGAGCTATAACACAGCTCGGTCACAGAAAACACAGTCTTAAAAACGTGCCACTATTCAAACAATTAAAAAAACTAAGTTTTTCCCCAATTCATTCACAGATTACGAACAAGTTAAAAACTCAATAAAATGACTCTGGACCCCCTTTGCGCCAAGCTTGCCTCGTAGCGGCTTCAGGGCCTGCTGCGTGGTCGCGTCATCGGGCTTTTTAAGTAGCCTGATCGGGGTCCAGCGACTAGAGCGCTGACCCAAAAATGGCCGCCAAAGTGCAGGTGCAGGAGTGAGAACTTCCCCTCAAGAGCTATAACACAGCTCGGTCACAGAAAACACAGTCTTAAAAACGTGCCACTATTCAAACGATTAAAAAAACTAAGTTTTCCCCCAATTCATTCACAGATTAAGAACAAGTTAAAAACTCTATAAAATGACTCTGGACCCCCTTTGCGCCAAGCGTGCCTCGTAGCGGCTTCAGGGCCTGCTTCGCGGTCGCGTCATTGGGCTGTTTAAGTAGCCTGATCGGGGTCCAGCGACTAGAGCGCTGACCCAAAAATGGCCGCCAAAGTGCAGGTGCAGGAGTGAGAACTTCCCCTCAAGAGCTATAACACAGCTCGGTCACAGAAAACACAGTCTTAAAAACGTGCCACTATTCAAACGATTAAAAAAACTAAGTTTTCCCCCAATTCATTCACAGATTAAGAACAAGTTAAAAACTCAATAAAAGGACTCTGGACCCCTTTGCGCCAAGCATGCCTCGTAGCGGCTTCAGGGCCGGCTGCGCGGTCGCGTCATCGGGCTGTTTAAGTAGCCTGATCGGGGTCCAGTGACTAGAGCGCTGACCCAAAAATGGCCGCCATGCAGGTGCAGGAGTGAGAACTTCCCCTCAAGAGCTATAACACAGCTCGGTCACAGAAAACACAGTCTTAAAAACGTGCCACTATTCAAACGATTAAAAAAACTAAGTTTTCCCCCATTCATTCACTTAACAGGTTTGTGTGATCAGTAATTGACTATCTTAACAGTAAACACTGTTGGTGGTAATTATGTCTGTCAAAAGTAAATTGTGCACTACTTGCATTGGCACCATATTTTGTTTTAAAAAACAGGTCCCTACAGTCCTGTCTGAGGAAACAGGAATGTAGGGACCTGTTTTTAAAACAAAAGTGGGTGGAGGGAATAATTGCTACAGATCAACCACACTATACCAAAGGTGTAGCATTGGTATTTAAAATAAAGTCAGGAGTGGAGTTGGTCCGGTACAAAGCAGATGATGGGGGGTGTTGGATTATAGCAGAAGTCAATATACATCAGAACTTATATACTTTACTGAGTTATTATTGTCCGAACATAGACAACGTTTAGCATTTGGCTCACCTTTTCTCCACTTTAGTTGATTTTAATGTGCCTGTTATTCTAGGAGGGGACTTCAATATTCTTTTAGATAATAATTTGGACAGATCCGCCACAAGAATATAGTAATTTAGAACATCTGCATGTTGGGAGTGTCATTGAAAAGAATGAAGTGGCTGAGAACTAATAATAGCAGGCATAAGCCTTCTGGTCCAAAAATCAAATGTTTGTCTTCCTGGTTCTCCCTTTTAAATTTAGAACATTCTACCTTCAGTGGGTGGAATGTTCTAATAGCCTTATAGCCCTTTTGCCTTGGTCAGGCTTTTAAAGGCTGTTTTTTAAAGGTATTTTCTCTTTATCCTCGTCTGAGGCCTGGGCCGATAACACAGGCTCAGGGCCTTTAAAAACTGGTATTGCTCTGGCAGTGGGATATATGGCTATATTATTTTTGCATTATCTAGGAAAAAGAACAGAGAAAGGGGCAACCTTTTTAAGTCAGAGGGTCGCGGATGGCACCTCTTTGACATTCTCCTGTTCCCCAGGTAATTACAGTGGATGCGTTAGACAAGAGAGAGGAGAGAGATAAGGATTGGAAAGGGAAAAAGAACAGAGGAGGAACGAAGTGGGCTTGTTTGAACATTCTTGCCACTGCTTTTGTTTCCTAGTCTGGCCCTGGCAGTGATAGGGGTATTCCTCTAGAATACTGACTACAGAAAAACATGTCACCAAAATATTTTGGCTAAAATATCAAGTATCAAAATATTGTCAAGGTAAGTTTATATAGGTAAGTGTAGCACAGATTTACTCTAATTAACTCTACACATGTGTACCTTCACTATAGACATGTTTTCGCTGGAAAAAAACCAAAGGTTAAAGTAAAACTATAGTTAGATGTGAGGAAAAGATCTGGGTTTTTTTTAAACGTAGAAATTTACTAAAAAAAAACAAAGATTAAAGTGACGTTATAGTTAGGTGAATATCTCAGTGTCAACATTAACGTTTGAGCTAAAAAACACAGAAGTTTCACCAGTTATAGTTAGCAGAGCACTGCTTATGACCTCACGTATTACATCACTCATGACATGTACTATGACATCATTGATGACATCACTGATGACATCTCAAATGACATCATTGATGACATCACTGATGATATCACCCCCCCACACCGATTTTGGGCACCGTGGACCCCAATCTCGGGTGAGGTATATTTAATTAAGGAGAGAGGGTGTGTGGTCCCCCTCCCTGAGCCAATGGTGGCCCTAGAAACCCCCTCCCCCGGGCTGATTTAATAAAAAAGGGGAGAGGGCTATGCAGTCCCCCTCCTGAGCCTGGAAAGGCCCCAGGGACCCCATCCCTGGCTCACTTACTGTGGAGAGCACATACACAGGTCCCCCTCTATATATAGATCTATATATGGGGACCTCTATAGGTAGGTTTTTTGCCCCAAATTACTCTTAATTACTCAAACTGGTGTATTCGCGTAATTTCGGTAATTTGGCATAACAACAGTAATGAGTAATTATCTGAATTACTCCGATTACTCCTGCATAATTAAAATTTCTTCCAGGGCTATCAAAATGGAAAAAATCCAATCAGTGGAACAGGAGTTATGAGTGTTTCAAATGTTAGATAAAAATAGAGCTAGAATGCGCTAAGTGTCAGCTGCAGGAACTGGTTGCGCGGACTGAGATAAAATCACAGGTTCAGGCCAACCACAATGGAGTGTAGGCTTGGTACAGGATCAGATATGGCTGGCTGGGAGTTGTACCATCTGTCTTTGGTAGGGGGGCTGCGCAAAGCTGCGATGCGAGGCTGCACATTGGGTCCATTGAAGCGGATAATCAGGAGTTGCACGGTGCTGCAATGCAAGCCTCTGTGTCAGGTCCATTGAAAACATCAATCAGGAGCTGCACTGTGCTGTGATGCAAACCTCTGCGTCAGGTCCATTGGTGCCAGACATCAGGGGTTGGTTGTTGCTGCGATGCGAGGCTCTGCGTTGTATCTGTTATACCTTATGTTAGGCAGGAAGAAGTAGATTCTGAATCCAGCCAAGGGTCTAGGTCCTTGGGGGGAATACTTAGGGGTCAGGACCAATCAAATAGAGGCCCGTAGAGGGACCAGGTCAGGTCCAGTTGGATCTGGTCAGCTAGAAAGCAGGAAAAGACTCTGGAATCTTGTTGTGTCCCGGAAGCTCAACAGGACATCAGTCAACTGACCCTTGAAGTAACTTCTGGGATCCTGGGTTCATGGCAAGCAGGTCCAATCTTCCTTCTTCTGAAATTTCTTAGGTGCAGGGGCATTCTGAGGAGAGGTTCTGGGGTTGCCACTTTTGTGCCCAGTACCAGCCTACGGGTGAGGGCCTAACCATGTCTATCAATAAACTGTTCCTGGCTATTTCTTCTCTTTCACCTGGATTTGGCTGCAGCCTGGCTGGTGAAAAAGAGGGCATGTAGCCAAGAAGGGCTGGGTACAGCCCCCAGGCTCCTCCTTGAAATGTAATCAGGGCAGGGCACTACTCCTCCCCAACCATCCTGTCTGGAAGACCCTTGCCTCTCCACACCCAGGCCCTTTTGTTCACTGTCTAGGAGGAATACACATCATGCCACAGGAGGGCCATTAACAGTATGGTAACCATGTACACAGGCAGAAAGGCACATTTGGTTTAGGTAGGAAAATTCCAACTTTCTAAATGTCCCATTTTAAAGATAGTAAGTTGAAATATGACTCTAGTATTAAAGAGGATTGTAAATTATAGTTCAAATGAGTACTCAAACTGAAGTTGTCACTTATTAAATGTATCTAGGTAGCCCAGTATTAGCCTATGGCCTTGCCACTGAAAAACTAGCTTGGGTTTTTTCACTGCTAGGACATATAAACCTTAATACACATGTCCTACTTTTTAAATACTATGTGCCCTTCCCTATTAGCCTTCCAGGCCTACCTTAGGAGTGGCTTATGAGTATTGAAAAGGATGTTTGAAGCCTGGCAAAAGGTTTATTTTCCCAGACCAAAATAGTAGTTTAAAACTGCATTACGGTCTGTAATGGCAGGCCTGGATACCTGGTTTAGGGAGCTACTTTGATGGGTTGCACAATGTGTACAATTCTGCATAGCAAATGTTGGCATTGATGTATGTATCTCAGCAAGCCGGATAACTAATTGCAAGATCAGAGCTGAGCCAGAGAACCAGATTGGCTGTAAAAGCCAAAAGACGAGCTGAGTCTGCAAACAACTGTGTGTTTCATTTTTAATTCAGTAAAAAACTGCAATGCAACACACACGTTTGAATTTTTAATTCCATGATCAAAAGCTAAAAACATAACTACATGTCCCAGAATGCAAAAGTTGTTTAAAAGCCAGGCCTGGCTAAAGGTCTCACACATAACATGGGCTCACATGGCTACGACAGATCATTGAGCATTAGCCTTGTTGCCATGCAAGGTTTTGACCAATTTAACTGGTTCCATTTCATTGATGTGTTTTCAATGGAGATGCATCACCAGCCCATTAAAGTTTGAGTCCAGAAACAAAAGGTAATTGTTTGTGGATCACTCTGTTAACTGCTTCAAACTGCAAATGTAAATGTTCTCTCCTTTTGTTAACTATCAGCTGTTACAGAGTCCGCTTGGGATCTATCGGGATAGAGGGTTCAGCACTCCCAAATTCAAGTTTGGTAACACCACTGCCTGCACACATAAGTGATCCAGGTTCCGCAAAGGGGCTAAAAAATGGGCCATGAATTGGCATCCCAGCAAGGCAAACTCAGCCTTCTATCATTCCGAGGTAGCTGAGTACCAGAACGTGGGTAAAAGCAACGGATGTTATTTACAGTGCTTATAAAAGTCAGTAGTGCAGTATTCAGGGTTTTATAAATTATATTCTTACAACACAGAGAAAACAAGATCCATTGTGCTACTAAAGAGAATACCCACCATTTTATCACAAAATAAGCCCACGCATTATACTATAATGCGTCCCAATCATTTTGCAACAGAGCAAATGTTTAAAATATTATTTTTGCAGCATACGTGGACATTTTAATATATATTGGGGACGAACATGTCCAATTATTTTTTGCCTGTTAATGCATTAAACGTAGTGATGGAGCAAGGTAAATAAAATAAATTTGTAACACCCCATAATAGTGATAATAATTTAACGATATTAATTGATTGCGAAATTAACCAACAATCTGCATTTTTATAAACATTTTTACATAAGTGGGTGGTAACTGCTATCTATGTGCAAAACTAACTTATTTACAATTGTAAAGTAAATTAAGTGTTAACATAGTGGTTTGCGTACTAATTAGAGCAAAAACGCATGATTAGTGCTATGTAGTAAAATTGTATTGGGGCAAAGAATGCGGATGGTAAGTAAACACGGCTTTAAATGTTGCTTCTGCTAGGTAACACCTAACTTGGGTACTTAGAATAACGGGTGGGAAACAGAAAGGCTTATTTTCTTTATTTTAATTATGATTGTGTTTTGTTCTTATGATAGTCGTTCGGGCCTGCTAGGCCATGCTGCAAAATAGCCGCCGAGGCAGATGAGGTCATGCGCAGAACCAAAGATGGCCTCAAAGCGGAAGAAAGCCATAGAGCTAAAGTCACGTGGTTACCGATTGAGCCCAGAGTGAGAAGAGTCAAGGTCAGCCTGACCTGACACGAGGAGAATGCCAAGAAAAACTCAACATGCATCCGTGAGAACCTAGGATGAGCCCCGATGAATTAACAATGGACTGTTTTAAAGTGAAACAACAAAAGTGAAACATTTAGCAAACTGTCAATTGGACTGCTATTACCCAAAGGTCGTGTGAAATCATAATCCTTAAACAATTTTAGAACCGGATTGAACAAGGAGGGCAATGAGGTGATTCTTGCCTCCCCTCCAATGGACCAATTAGCGTGATTCTCGCCCCCAATGTTTGCAACTTTTTGTTTAGTAAGCTAGTAGTAGGGTATAAGAGGACCTGCTCTTAAGTAGGAGGAGCGCTATTCCTGCATAATTTTTTGGACACTGAGCGTGATACTGATGAAACTGCTGCCATTTTCTATAGGCCGTTTTTCTTTGGAGAACTCTTTCTGAACTATAAATCTGACTGGGAAAAGGAACGAGACCGATGCGGGAAACCTGTAAGGGAGGTCCGTCGAGGAGGCTGTTAGCGGGACAGTCAGTCAGTTTTGGGAGTTCGATGCTGTGATCTGCTTTAGGTGTATTTTTCCAAACCACAACAAATGGGTATGCATTATTATCTTTTATAAGGTTTATCTCTCATATGCTATTGAAATGTATTAAAGTGATTAATAAACTAAGAATCTCACTCATGCAAAAGAATTTAGATAAAAAACTATTCCTAATTAATTCCAAGTCTGTGGTTCATTAATTTGTTTAATGAATATAATACGTGTTAAGGTTTTAAAGATTAAGCTGGTCTTAATCGCCATCAACTTATTCTACTAGTTGGTCCATCGACCATAAAGCGGAATACCTTGATGCTTAGAACCGACAGTATTAAAAACTGAATAAACATGAGTGTTTAAGGTAATATTCTGTTAACTTTAAATAAGGTATTCCGTTCTTCCAGCAAATCGTTCTTCTCTCTAGAGAAAGTGGATGTGATCCAGGGAATAGCTGAGCGAGTGTATGATATGCGGTGTTATGGGCCCCACCTGGATGTCATGTCCAAAGGAGAAGAATTTATATTAGCCGCGCTGGATCAGTAGCAAAAGACATGACCAAAAGTATTTCAGACAATACTGCTCGTCTGCAGGTCTGGGTGGTCCTTATGTCTGAAGGGGGCATATTGGTCTTTGTTAATGTTCAGGTGATAAAGAACTTCTCACAAAAAAAGATATCTTTGTCAAAACCTATTGTAGTAGCATTTATATAGCGCATTGTACCCTCGCTGAGGGGCTGGTAGTTTACCATCAGTACATGCTTTTACCTAAATATTTTACATACATGTGCTATTGGACACCTTTAGTACTGGGAGGCGTGAAATATGCTCGACTCCCATGAGACCCCACGTCAAGAATTCTGTATCCTTTCCAGCAGCTCTGCCCAACAATGGAGTGCGTGAGAGCTGTCACTGCCACGTTTTATATCTGTTATCTCTCCATCCACAATGTGTTTGCTGGGAGTACATCTGGGCATCCAGACTGGCTGTAAGCAGAGAGCCTGAAGTGTCCCCACAGCTCTCATTTCATTTAAAGTAGTTCATTTCTTTCACCGGGGAGGATTATACCAGACACTTGTAGAAGTTATTCCACATCTCAATTATTTATGTCCATTAACATGGCGCTCTTGCAATTGAAACAAACTTGTTATGATGTGTTTTAAAATGTTTTCCTTGCTTAGACTAAACTAGGCCTCAATTTCATCTTTGTAAACATGGCTGCTGACTTTATAATAATCATTGTGTGTTTATGTATTTGTCATTGACGCAGTAAGATGTGCACTGTTTATTTTGTATGACATCTTTAAGACCTCTCTTTTGCTCCTTTCCAAGGCTCTTCCTGCTAGCACACCGAGTTGCATTCATTAATGAGTCTTTCCATCGTTTATTGTAACATCTTAGTTCTGCCACCTCCAAATACATTATGTCAGAAAGGGAGAATCAATATTCATGTAGTGGGTTAGTGTTAAGATGGTCGGTTTATATGCCATTTTTAGGTCTCGCCTAGGCAGCGCATGCGCTGTCTCGTTGAGAGATGCTGTATACAGTATAGTGGGGGAAGCTCCGCCCACTTTCCGCCTATCTTTTTGATTGGCCGAATTCTTAAATGCTGCAATCTGATTGGTTTTCCTCAACTTAATCCCGCCTCCTGACGGCCATGTCGTCATTTTTCTCCTTCCATAGCTATCGGCCCCTTTACTTTTAAAACTGTTTTGTTCCCCTGCCTCCCCCCGTTCCCTCCCGCAGTCCGTCACTTCTCTGCCCACCAAAAGAACCCCCCACCCACTCCTGTTCCTGCCTTCTTGGACGACGGCAGTTTTATTTACAATGCAATAGGACTCGCGTAAATACGAGTCCTATTGCATTTGTAAATGCTTTTTTCCCCTCTGATTGGCTGGCTGCATTCGCACTCTATTTTGCCTGACCTAGACTCTCGCATGCGCGCGATGCTATACATCGTACGCATGCGCGCCAAAAGTCTGCCTCTGCCTCTTGCTTATTTATTTGTGTTTTCGCGGCATCCACTTCAGGGACACCGCGCTCTGTTTTTTTGTTTTTTTTTAACTTTAACACTGAGCGCAGCGCCCACATAAAGGACACCGCGCTCGGTGTTAAAGTTAGAAAAAAAGTGAGTGCTGGTTATTGTTATACCTTGGTGATATGTACGCACACTTGTTTTCTCACCTCGGGTGGTGATGCATAGAGCACAGATAGTACTGCATGGGGCTGTTGCGCAACATGAATGCTGGGACTTTATAACTGGATTATCCGCAAACTGGAAAGTGTCTCAGTTAATGGTGCTTCACTGTCACGATGGCAGTTGTCACCAGCCTCACGTGCAAGGTTGCGTAGCACAGCTAGTTTCGAGGGAAGCAGTACTTTGTTTCCTGCAAAGCACAGCGCAATCCTCGCTTACGTACACAACAGCTGAAAGGCGCGCGACTGAGGGAATGCTCATTACACATTATTTGCAGAAGCAGGAGGGTGGACTGTTTTGTCCCTTCTGTGAACATTTGTACGACGCTAACTGGATTATCCGCAAACTGGAAAGTGTCTCAGTTAATGGTGCTTCACTGTCACGATGGCAGTTGTCACCAGCCTCACGTGCAAGGTTGCGTAGCACAGCTAGTTTCGAGGGAAGCAGTACTTTGTTTCCTGCAAAGCACAGCGCAATCCTCGCTGACGTACACAACAGCTGAAAGGCGCGCGACTGAGGGAATGCTTATTACGCATTATTTGCAGAAGCAGGAGGGTGGACTGTTTTGTCCCTTCTGTGAACATTTGTACGACGCCTGTAATGCAAACAACCCGGGGAGAACATAACCGTGACACGGCTGCCTGATCGGTGTGACACAACAAACAAATCTATGAATAGATACTCGCTGAGCACACGTGTGGAGTGCTGTATGCTGATGTCAGTTTCTGTAGCACGATGAGCTATATCGAGCAGTATGTTGTGACGTCAGTCATCCACCACCACAGCGGTACACCCTCGTTACCAGTAGGTGTGAAGGGCTCTGTCTGAGTGATTACACCCTCCCCCCACGGGCACATTGCTATACACTGAGCTGTGTGGCTGGCAAGTTTTCAGTGTGAATCCGTGTCAGACAGAAAATAGGCCTGGGCACCGTAATAAAACTGACCCCCCATTAGTGAATTTGCTTAAAAAACAAGTGATCCATGTTTGTACATTGGGGCAGTTTTGATCTTGTACAAACGCACGGTGTAAGTGTTGCCCGATTGCACTATAGGCCAGTCCGACGTGTGTGTGTGTGTGTGTGTGTGCGTGTGTGTGTCTGTGAGTCTTCTATATTTTCATACCGCTGGAGTGTGGTATTTCATTTCCTTTTGTGATAATTTAAATCACGCCATCCCAAGTAGAATAGAGCAGTTCTGTCCATGTAATTGATAAAATTTCCTAAATTTGTCCATTACCAAGAATGGTGATGAACTGGATTTAAAGCAGCTTCCTTGTTTTGGAAGTGCTTGGGCAAGGCCAACAGTGTGTGTCTGTTTTATATGGCGCGGTTTAGGATTTAAATCACTCCCTTTACCTTTATGTAGCAGATTAGAATGGATTTTAAGTTGATTTTTTCTTGTAATCGCCGACATTTGATCAAATTCCTAAAGATAGCTCAGGCAGGGAATGACCGCATAATTGGAGCCTTCGGAACTCGACCCAACTTTGCCCTGATATAAATCCATGTATTCCCCTAAAGTGTCTCTGAAATCCTAATGCATCACTCGCAGATTTTTTTTTAGCAACGCTTTAGTGTTGGCAGAAACTGTGCCTTCCATTAACTTTTACAGTGTGGTTGTAAAAATGTTGACTGCTGCTGCCATCAGCAAATCTGTTGCCAGGTTTTCCACCTAACTCCATGTTGCAAGAACACCATATTTCCAGTTCTGGACTTTGATTTGAAAACCTACCGTGTTTTGGTTGTAGTCCTGGGCTTCCATTGCACCAGTTAGAATAAGGTATCTGCTTTTGATTTATAGAGGAACCAGGTAACACCCCTACTTGTTAATCATGTGAAAAGCAGTAGCGGCTGGTGTCAGACAAATGTGGTGAGCCACTGCGGGAATGGGGCTGCGCAAAAGGGAGGGCTGTTTGATTCACTGCTGGCAGCAGGGAGGATCCAAGGGGCCCAGTGTGGGCAAAGGCTGGCTAACACATCTGTGTTTTAGTAGTTCAGCTAACTTCCTATGGCTGTTATTAATCAATAAAATGAATGCTTCAATCATTCTGAGCTGCCTGCACCCCTGGCCTGTAGTGTACTGATTATAAGAACTGTGCAGTGACGCTGTCTGACTCTGCCCTGTTTTCAGCTGCCAAATCTACTGCCAAACTTATAATCACTGCCACACAGTCCATTGCAGTAATGTGGAATAATATAATGCATGGCTAAACACTTATAAGGGCCCAAAGGCGAGACCCATTGCATTGCAAACGCTTGTTAAATTCTGTATTGTGATTTGCTGAAAAATGATACTTTTGCTCGCACCATGCTGACTTTGCAGTTTCCATCTTTTTCTATGTGAAATTGGCATTATAAATCATCGAATTTGGGGGTGAATCAGAGAGACTTTGGGTTTTACTAGGGACGCTGTCCTATTCTCTTATGAATTGCTGCGCATTTAAGACTCAATCTATTTTACTTATTTTGCTTATTATTGTATTATTCATGCAACTGATAGCCTTCATGGCAATTGACTTCTATGTGCTTTGATTGATTCAATGACACTGGTGCTGCATTTATATTTCTTCATTTTCCTGTATTGCACTTTTAATAAATCTTCATTGGTTTCCGATTTCTGCTCTCACACTCCCTTTGTGAGTTAATCCTTTCCTATTGACTGTATTTTAAAATGCAGTATTGAATCTTGCCTCCAAGTATGTATTGACTCTTAGATCTTGAGGATAACACTGTCCCAAACCCACAATTTGGGCATCTCCATCATGTCAATCAAAGTGTACACATGCTAAAATGCATGCTTGTTCTGATCCTCACTTAGCCGATGACAGCTGTTGCCTCAGACCCTAGTAATGTACAAATCCTCTAAACTCATCAGGGCACCACAGCGCCTCATTTCGTGTCTTGAGACATTGCACCATGATACAGACAAAGGCTCAAGCATTAGGCACACAGACACAGAACTAGAAGTGCAGCAGCCCCTGTAGCACCGTCGGCCTCTCATTTCATTTTCTGCACTACAGCACACACAATACACTTTCCTTTGGTCCTTTGAGTAACCTCCCTTGCCCATTTCCTCACCCATCTCCCTCCATTGCAGGCTGGGCAGAAGCAGGTAGAGTTTAGGGGTAGAGTGTAGGATTCATGTTAAGATGTAGACACTGTAAACAAAAGTGCCTATGTGGCTTGGTATTGGCTCAAGGAGGAGCTCGAGCTTAGCCAATGCGAGGCATCTGGCTCGAGCTTTCAGTGGTTCTCCAACCACTAAACTCTGAAATCTTTGAAAATAATTAAAACCAAATTCTGTTAGTGTATGATGGGGTTGGTTGAGGAAGAAGACCAGATTCGGTTTTACAGCTGAGGTCTTTTGTGATCTTGTCACAGACAGCACAGCACACAATCCTGAAGAGTGAACTTTGGGACACTATCTCAGGTCCCTGCTACAAACTTTCCTCCCTATTGTTGTGTCTGTCCCACTCCTGGAAAATTTCTTCTTTAACCTCACATTTGATCGGCTGAGATCTATTGTTCCATTGCTGATGTTTATATTGTCCTTTTTTTAAAAAATTTGTAGCACTCCATGCGAGTGCGTGCCCTGCTCCTTGCTCCCACAGTGTATGTCTAGAATGTTCTCTTTAACCCTCACTCCCCCAATCTCCTCCACCCGTTCTCTTCTCTCATCTTTGCTCCAAGTGTGCAACACTAAGCCCTCCTGCAGCTTAATATCATGCCCCCTTGCTCCACTCCTCCAGAACCTCTCTTTCTCCTTCTTCTGTGTTCTCTCCCTCCCTTGCCAATCCTCTCCAACCATCCAGGGCTCGAAAAATCCGAAAAATGGTACTAGTCCTGCAGGTCTAGTACCTTGAAAAATCTCCTCGACCTAACTGCACCCTACTTGACCTCCGTCTCTGAAAGCAGAGCAAATGTGACAATATAACAAGATTTAAAGGCATCTTTATTGCTCATTCACTTTCTGAGCAATAAAAATGCCTTTAAATCTTGTTATCTTGTTACATTTGCTCCGTTTTTCAGAGACAGAGGACAAAAGTTAGTTTGTCTTCCTACTCACCAGAAAGGGCGAGTAGGACCTATAAATAGCTCGTCCTCATTAATTCTTCCTCGCAAATGAGAGCCGGCGAGTGGATTTGTCGAGCCCTGCCATGCCTCTCCATGCTGGCCTTCACTATTGCCTTTGCAAGTGCTGAATGCTTTTAAAATAGCTCCAGCATTGGCAAAGCCAAAAGCATTGAACAGCTATTTTCAGAGAGCACTGTAAAGATAGCCAACAGATTGCGTGGCGCATCATAGTGTAGAGCTACATGGCGGCCACCTATACAGTGTGGAAAATAATATTTTGACACTTTCAAGATTGCCGTCACTTTTAGCATCATTTATACTTTGATTTCTTTAGACAAAACACACAGAGAATATGAGATGCTTCCGATGACTGTCAGGTGTGGCATCCTCTGTATCCGGCTGCAAACGTTAGTGATGGAGCAAGGTAAATAAAATAATTTTGAAACCCCTTAATAAGAATAATAAATTAACGGTACTAATTGTTTGATGAAAATAACCAACAAAATGCACCTTTAATAAACATTTACATAAATGGTAACTGCCATTTTTGTGCAAAATCTAATTTATTTACCCCTGTGAAGTATAATAATATTAAAACTGTGATTTGCGTACTAATTAGAGTAAAATCGCATGATTTGTGTTGTGTAGTAAAAATTGTACTGTGGCAAAGAATGCGGATGGTAAGTAAAATGGCTTTAAATGTCGCTTCTGCTAGGTAACACTTAACACGGCTTTTTAGAATGACGGGTGGTAAACAGAAAGGCTTATTTTCTTTGTTTTAATTATGATTGTGTTTGTTTTTATGATAGTTCGTTTGGGCCTGTTAGGCCAGGCTGCGAAAATGGCGGCCGCAAAGATGAGGTCATACCAAAAACCAAAGATGACCTCTAAGCGAAAGAAAATAATGGAGCTGAATCACGTGGGTACGGCCTGTACACGGAGTGAGAAATGTCAAGGACGGTGTAACCTATTATGAGGAGAGTGCCAAGAAAGACTCAGCACGTATCCGTGAGAAAGGGAATAAGGAAGTATTGAGATACAAAGAACTGTCCAAAATGTGACCATCAAAGTTGCAACAAAAATGAATAGACAATTTGGACTGCTTTTACCCAAAGGACATGGGAAACATTGAACTATTAACCATCCCCGAAACCAGTTTGAACAAAGAAGGCGATGAGGCAATCTTCGCCACCCCTCAAATGGACCAATTAGCGTGATTCCTACCCCCAAACATTGCAACTTTTTGTGTAGTAAGCTAGAAGTAGGGTATAAGAAGGACTGCTCTTATATTGGGAGGGGTCGATGCTGCTATTATTGCAAATGCCGATGCTGATGTTAATGCGGATGCTGCCATTGACTTCGAACCTGACTGGGGAAGGAACAAGACCGTTGCGGGAAATCTGTATGGGAGGTCCCGTTGAGGAGGGCATCTAGAGGGACAGTCAGTCAGTTTGGGAGTCTATTCTGTGATTTATGATTTATCTTCTTTTGGTGAACCAATCCTATCTGCATCTAAATAGGTAATGCATAATTTCGATTTCTTTACAGCATTTCTTATATAAATGTTAAGAATGTATTAAGGTGATTAATAAACTAAGAATCTCACTCATGCAAACTTGAATTTAGATAAAAATGTAATCTAATTAACTTTGAGTCTGTGGTTCTTTAGTTCATTTATAAATTTGACATTTACTAGGGTTTTAAATGATTGAGCTGGTCTCGATCACCATCAACTTATTCTACTAGTTGGTCCATCGACCAAAGAGCGGAGTACCTTGATGTTTTTTTAGAACCGACAGGATTACAAACCGAATGTATATGATGTTTAAGGTAATAATCTGTCAAATTTAATAAGGTATCCCGTTCTTCCAGCAACTCGTTTTTCTCCTTAGTGTATGTGGGTGTGATCCAGGGAACGACTGAGTGTATGATATGCGGTGTTATGGGCCCCACCGTCATATGGTATAGTTGATGTGAATGATTTTCACCTGGATTTCATGTCCAAAGGAGAAGAATCTATATTAGCCGCGCTGGATCATTAGCAAACTACAACAGCGATGAAACGCCACTGTTAGAAAGTCATCTTTTTGCTCTATTCACCCCCATTTTTTGCTGAATGATACTGGTGTTAACTTCTAACTGTACCCTGGGCTCTGCTAATTAGGCCCTGAGTTATTTCTATGTGAAAAAAGGTACATATAATGGGGTACACTTACAATTGGCATTGACAGACCAAATAAGTCCCTAGTAAATAATAGGGCCAGGTGGTTCAATCTATCTATAAGTCCCTAGTATAGAATGGAGCTTGGAGGTTTAGAGGCCCAGCAGATTTCCTGCACTTGCATGTGTGTGCTGCTGTGTGCCTGCTGTCCTTTTAAAGGCAGTCCTGCCTTGCAGCCTGTCTTTAAGGCCCTAGTATGTAATGATGGAGCAGGGTTTTCGAAAAATAAAACCTGCTCGGATTGAGACCCCTAGTAACATTTTCTAACTTTCCTAACAGTGTGCAGTGAAAAAAGTGTGGTTTAAATAACTAACATGAGGTAAAATAATACTGCGCAAGCACGTACTAAAGCACTGAACTAGGCCGCAAATGCTTGACTAATGAAGATAAAGAGACTAATGCTGCTTTTTGTGCATGATTATTAACGTTTGTCAGACAAACCTAACCTGGGTTGCGCATGGTTAGATGCAGCATTTGGGAGGGTGCGTAAAGAAAATCATTTTAAAATGATTTACTTATATTTGTTTTATTTTCCGTAGAAACATGGGTTAAGAAAAATAAAGAATTATTAACTGAAAAAGCAAAAGAGAATGTGGAAGGAAGGGAAATACGGGTGACCTTCGAAATTACGTGTGCTTGCCAAAAGTTTAATGTGAAGACGAAAAACAATCGACAAGTGATGAACGTTTCCTCTGGAAGCGCACGAGTGGCACAAGAAGTAACAGAAACTGTAACATGGCCGGAGAGAGAAGGAAACTGAAGTCTGATATTGTATACTTGTATTTCCTGGGATGATGTAGTTGTATTGATGAAAAAATAAAACAATAGAACATTGAGAGAGATGGACATGCCGAGAGTGGTGTGACAGTACACCCCCTTCCTTAACCAATCACGATGTAGTTTTAACTCTGAAATGAAACTAGTGTGGGTTGGACATTTGGGTTTTAGGGTATAATTGAGGTGCCCTGGTGGGAGGGGTTAGCTAGCATTGCTCCTGTTCCGAGAGGTGCTGATGGCGTTAGGTGTGATCGTCGCTGTCGTCGGTTTGCTGTAGAGACCTACCTGTTCTTTCCCTGTTCCTGATTCGTGACTTAGACTTTGCCCTTACAAATCTTCTAGTGGGACCCTGCTGCTCTCCTGGCCAGTGAGCAGATTTCCTGTTTCCTCCTGGGTTAGTACAGATAGAAAAAACAAACTCAATGTCCTGAGCAAAACTCATATTAACGCAAAATTTCTTTTAATCCACACAGTGTTCTTCTCCAGTGTTTTTCGTGTTGTTTAATTGTGACCAATCTTGTCAAGTAAACGCTTCCGTTCTTATTTTTCCCGTCCAGATTAATAAGCAATCATCTATATATCTACCGTATAAGACTATATATTCTTGCCATTTAGTACCCGATGGGCCCCAGACGTGCGCCGCCTCAAACCGGCCCATGAATAGGCAGGCAAAAGACGGCGCAAATCTGGAACCCATCGCGGTTCCGCATAGTTGGTGGTACCAGTGTTCTTTAAAAAGAAACACGTTGTGTTTTAGAATCATGCGCGACATGGTAATGAGCATCTCAGAGTGTTCCAGAAGCTCCACTGGTCTTTTAAAAAGGTAGTATTCAAGGGCTGAAAGGCCCTGATCGTGTCTGATATTGGTATATAATGAAACTACATCTAGTGTCACTAGAGTCATAGAGTCATCCCAAATAAAATCCATAAGTGTGTTAAGGATATGTTTAGTGTCTGTAATGGTAGAAGGTAAATTAACCACATAGGGTTGCAAGAAGGTATCAACGAATTCCGAGATCTTCTCGGTGGGACCCCTTTGTCCTGAAACTATTAGTCTCCCTGGAGGTCGAGTGGCGTGCTTGTGAATTTTAGGGAGTGTATACAAGCAGGGAAATCGGGGTTTATCAATTAAAAGATATCCAAATTCATCATCATTAATTAAGCCTTTATCGTTCCACTTCTTAAGTTCTGTATTAATCATATTTTTGATCTTGAAAATCGGATTGCTTGTTAGTTTCTTGTAACAGTTAGTATTAAAAAGTTGTTCCATGATTTCACCCTCATACATAGTACTGTCCATTACAACAATGTTGCCGCCCTTGTCGGCTTCACGGATGGTAATTTCAGCATTGTCACTCAGTTGTTTCAGTGCCTTCTGTTCTCCAGAAGTAAGATTGTTAGTGTATAACCTAGCCCTGTTGTTATTCATGGTTAATGATGATGAATTTTGTGTGTGTGTGTTTTGTGTTGTGGGAAAAAGAATTAACAGGCAATTCAATGCGGTTAATGAATATTTTGATCGAGAATTCTGACAGAAAAGTGTCAAAAACAATTGAGGAAATTGACACACTAGAGAAAGAAATTTTTGATTTAAACTTGGCTGAAGCTACCAAAAAGAATTATGCGATTTTAGAAGGGATACTTGGTAGATTTGAGGATGACGTTAAAGAGAGGAAAGCACGCAAATTGAAGCGGGACGAGATCGGTTACTCAAGCGGTATGGTTTTTACCTTTGCGAAAAGATTTGACAACTTGGTAAAAACTGATCTGCAAAGGGTTGGGAGCAAATCCTCCTTAATGTCAGGACAAAGTATTACATCCTCAAGTAATATCTCATTGAATAGCGAAGCAAGTACAACTGAGGGAGCAGTAGATCAAAACATGGCCAACACTTTTGTACGAGAAGTCCAACTTATTCGTATGGGCAACAAAGAATCAAATATACGACAAAGGGAAGACAACAGAGGAAGACAAAAAGAGGGAGGAGGGGGAGATCAAAACCATGAATAACAACAGGGCTAGGTTATACACTAACAATCTTACTTTTGGAGAACAGAAGGCACTGAAACAACTGAGAGACAATGCTGAAATTACAATCCGTGAAGCCGACAAGGGCGGCAACATTGTTGTAATGGACAGTACTATGTATGAGGGTGAAATCATGGAACAACTTTACTTGCAGTTTGTTTATTAGGGACAGGATTAGTCGAAAAATACTTTTTCAATTTCAAATTACGTGCAAATTTGTACAAGTCAATCTTTACATCCGACATATCACACTTGGACATGGGACAAAAATGTATTCCCTTCCCAAGAACAGAACGCATATCTTCTGACAGTGAAAATTTGGACAAATTAATTACCCTGATCTCATCTTCTTCAGTAGCCCTCACTGTTTGTTCTTGTTCCAAGAACGGGTCTCCATTCCCTCTCTTGCCCTTTGATTTCCCTCTCCCCCTCCTCCCTCTTTTTGTCTTCCTCTGTTGTCTTCCCTTTGTCGTATATTTGATTCTTTGTTGCCCATACGAATAAGTTGGACTTCTCGTACAAAAGTGTTGGCCATGTTTTGACCTACTGCTCCCTCAGTTGTACTTGCTTCGCTATTCAATGAGATATTACTTGAGGATGTAATACTTTGTCCTGACATTAAGGAGGATTTGCTCCCAACCCTTTGCAGATCAGTTTTTACCAAGTTGTCAAATCTTTTCGCAAAGGTAAAAACCATACCGCTTGAGTAATCGATCTCGTCCCGCTTCAATTTGCGTGCTTTCCTCTCTTTAACGTCATCCTCAAATCTACCAAGTATCCCTTCTAAAATCGCATAATTCTTTTTGGTAGCTTCAGCCAAGTTTAAATCTAAAATTTCTTTCTCTAGTGTGTCAATTTCCTCAATTGTTTTTGACACTTTTCTGTCAGAATTCTCGATCAAAATATTCATTAACCGCATTGAATTGCCTGTTAATTCTTTTTCCCACAACACAAAACACACACACACAAAATTCATCATCATTAACCATGAATAACAACAGGGCTAGGTTATACACTAACAATCTTACTTCTGGAGAACAGAAGGCACTGAAACAACTGAGTGACAATGCTGAAATTACCATCCGTGAAGCCGACAAGGGCGGCAACATTGTTGTAATGGACAGTACTATGTATGAGGGTGAAATCATGGAACAACTTTTAATACTAACTGTTACAAGAAACTAACAAGCAATCCGATTTTCAAGATCAAAAATATGATTAATACAGAACTTAAGAAGTGGAACGATAAAGGCTTAATTAATGATGATGAATTTGGATATCTTTTAATTGATAAACCCCGATTTCCCTGCTTGTATACACTCCCTAAAATTCACAAGCACGCCACTCGACCTCCAGGGAGACTAATAGTTTCAGGACAAAGGGGTCCCACCGAGAAGATCTCGGAATTCGTTGATACCTTCTTGCAACCCTATGTGGTTAATTTACCTTCTACCATTACAGACACTAAACATATCCTTAACACACTTATGGATTTTATTTGGGATGACTCTATGACTCTAGTGACACTAGATGTAGTTTCATTACATACCAATATCAGACATGATCAGGGCCTTTCAGCCCTTGAATACTACCTTTTTAAGAGACCAGTGGAGCTTCTGGAACACTCTGAGATGCTCATCACCATGTCGCGCATGATTCTAGAACACAACGTGTTTCTTTTTAAAGAACACTGGTACCAACAACTCTGCGGAACCGCGATGGGTTCCAGATTTGCGCGGTCTTTTGCCTGCCTATTCATGGGCCGGTTTGAGGCAGCGCACGTCTGGGGCCCATCGGGTACTAAATGGCAAGAATATATTGTCTACTACAGTAGATATATAGATGATTGCTTATTAATCTGGACGGGAAAAATAAGAACGGAAGCGTTTACTTGACAAGATTGGTCACAATTAAACAACAAGAAAAACACTGGAGAAGAACACTGTGTGGATTAAAATATTTTTTTGCGTTAATATATGAGTTTTGCTCAGGACATTGAGTTTGTTTTTTGTATGTCATATGGGTGTGGATCTGTCTACATCCATTTAGCAATGCTGGGTGGTCATTGTTCTATGCCCTTGTGAGCAATCTCATTAATGAATGTATTGTATGATTAAGCTATTCAAGTGCGTCAAATTGCGCAATTTGTACCCCACTGCCTGTTAATCTTTTAGCTTAGTATAGATAGAAACCTGAATTTGCATAATCATTTGCAAATGTATTTTGTCTCTGAAACTTTTCTCTCATCGCCTTCCACTCCTTCAATGCACTGTCGATGTGATGTGATTTGTCATTTTCTCTTTGCTAATTATTTATTCAGTGATTTCCATGATTTGTACTGTGTATTGGTACTTGATGAGCACTTATTTCACATTATTTAGATAAACATTATAAATATATACTTTGTGTTTGTTTTATTTAGAGAGTGTTATTATTTATCGCCATCAACTATTCAACTATAAAAAGATGCCATTGTTACATTATTTTCTATGAGTAATGCAGGTTCGGTTGAATATTGGTAAGTCAGGTCTGAACTTTGCATTTTACACTGAACCCAGTGCGAAGGGACTTTGTTGGGTAATGTAATTTGGCCTTGTTTAGTTGCAAATTTATTGATCTCTGAGCGCTGGATCAGTAATATGGCATGGAAGTTTAGAGGCCCAGCAGATTTCCTGCACTTGCATGTGCACACTGCTGAGTGCCTGCTGTCATTTTAAAGGCATCCTCTTTAAAAGTACATTGTGTGCAAACTCGACTCTGGTGGTATGGACACTCTAAAAGTGATAATCTAACTTATTTTTATATATTAGGCACTCCCGATGTCGTGTAGTTCCTATAAAACCTATACAGGATCTGTGCATTTGGACAACTTAGACTGCAGTATTGGTGTCAGACTGAATCTAGACACCCCCACCGGGTATGTTGGCCTGTGTACCAGCTAGCTCACAGTGCCACTAGAAACGCCCCTTACCAAGGAGAGAATAGTTCTTGGCAACTACCGAACATGACAACCCTGATCCCTCAGGACCGTGGAAAAAGTGTACTACTTTTCGCTCAGTCACTTGTGCTCACTTAGTCTCAGAGAGATACACAGAATAAACAGTAGGGACGTTTTCAATAAGTATTTATTGAACAGTCGTTATTCTAGTGAAAAATAGGTGTGCTGAAATAATCATTAGACAGTAACAGATAAAGATGATTAAAAGCACTAGGAAAGTAAAAGGATGGTAGAGTTCTACCATGTTTCTATAACCATGAATACATGTAAGTACATAAAATACATGATAATAAAATGCGCACTCCTACGATGCAACCCTAACTAGATGTACCTGAGTGTACCTAGCATGTATGTAGGTGTTAAGCCAAGAATTCCTCTAGGATAAAGTCAGCCCCCATTGCCTGAAGTGAGAAACTGTGGGACCCCGTGCTGGTCTCGCGTTTGGACACCTCGCAAGGGATGTCAGACCACTGCAAGCTGGAGTATCTGCATGCAGGGGCTTCAGCATCTCGCGTCAGTGTGTCGGCCTGGAAGTCCTGATCTCCTCTGTCTATCTAAGCAAGATGTGATGTTTATATACTCAATGGTATTCCCAGGGGTTCTACCTTGCTGTGCCACTGTCGGACTTAGGATGACGTCGGGAATGACCCTTATACATAGTTATTATGCAGGAGATGGTAGCCCTGCTGAGTTTCCAAGAATCCAAGGATCCTCATGCATAATGTATGAGGCTAGTGTTCAGGGAAAAACCCACGTTCTGCTTGCAGTACAGTAACTAGGTAAAGGGTCAGTCCTAGCAGCCCGTTATGTATGTAATGTAGGGTTGAATATAGGTGAAAGGTTGGGATGATACCCGAACCTATATTTGGGTACCTATGTGGAATATAACACCCACTCCTCATCCGACTGGACGACATAATCTGATACTAACGTACTACCTGTCTAGGTACTGGTATGCAAACATATTTAGTAAAAACCATAGTTCTGCTAAAAAATGTAAATTTTTTTTTTTAAACTCTGAAAGGTGCTAAACAGAAAAATTGTCACACAAGCCATAGTTCTAATATGTCTGTATATATAGTTCAAACAACTACAAGCATCGGAAAGCCATGCAGGTCATATAAGTGTCAATTTTATTTTGGAGTTTCAAATTTAGTTCTTGTTTTTGGAAAAAAAAAACGAATTTTTCCCAGCACACAATGAGCCAAATGTTTATGTGTCCTGGCTGGTAGACGCAACATTGCTGTTGCCTGCCACCGTAGATGACGATCCCTGTAACACCTCACAGAGTACATCAATCGAGCACAGATGATCTTCCGTACTGCCTGCAGCCAATGCTGGGGCAGCCTGTGCTCCTTCCATGGCCTTGGTGTCAGTGGAGGAGCTGGTATCCATTCCTACAGGAGCAGAAACTTGCTGAGGAGGCTCTAAGAATGCCACCATCAACATTGGAATACGCTGGGGACACTGCAGAACATGGGCCGTTATCGGGTCCAGTAGTGCATCAACGTCCGGTTGCGCAATCGATGGACGTGTCAGACAGAGATCCAACACACATTCTTCTCCGCAGAACAGGCATCGGAGAACAGGTAAGATGCAGTCCATCCAGACTGGTCTAAATGACAGGAACCAAGATGCACTCAGTTCCCATAGGCGAGGTATGCCCAGATGTTATACAGTCGGTGGTCAGCAAAAGGCAAAATGGCGCTCTAAGGTCTACCACAAGTACAAATCAGTAATGGCAAGTAATCTGGCACGGTGCATAAGGTAGGGAAAAGCCACCAGATCCCCACGTGTGTGGCCAGCAGACCACTTATGCTATATTTACAAATCCTCTGCACACGTTCAAAAGTAAATACATAAAGTTACATAAAATATTGCAATGATGCTTGTCTTTATATTTTCAGATGTCTTTAATTCAAGCTCTTTAAGCCTTCTTAGCCAACGCGTGTTTTGTCGCTGTTACAGGGGATTACCCCGCGACTTCTTCAGGGCTAAGGGAATATATAAACAGGTACTTGTTTGTGTATGCAATGGTAGTAAGAACACTTTACTTTGCAAATTATTGACAAGGTGACTTCGGTGACTTCGGTGACTTCGGTGACTTCGGTGACTTCGGTGACTTGTGTGAATTTCAAAAAAGTGAATAGAACTGTGTGGAAATCCATGTGAAACTGGTGTAATACATGCTTCTCGTTCAACTTCTTTGTGCATCCATATATCAATGGGGGAAAGAAAGAACAAGAAAAGCCGCCAATCGTTTATGTTATCGCTATAAAATATACTGGTACAGTTGGTGTTTGAGACTCCCTTATAGGAGTAATCCTGTGGTTGGCAAGGTGTGGGCATGCAAGCATCCTGTTTAGGTTTATAATCTATTTTGTTATATTCGTGGCGAAGTAGTGCTCCTTCATTCTGTCACTAAATAGTAAATACATGCTGACTATATTGTGTAATCAAACATGTATAAAAGAACGTATTTTGTTATAATACGATACCTGAGGCCAGTTTCAAGTAGTCTCTAAGTAACAGAAAAGGGCACGTCAGCTAAAGAGTAGCAGTCGGTACACTCCAATAAAGTGTACTTGGTACCATGAAGGATCCCTCTACCTTAATTCCGGTGATAATTCCAACCCGGAAGGGGTTCCTATAAGTTCTGCTCCTGGAGAAGTAGACCAATTAGTCTTGTGTCCGGAAATCTAAAATTGCTTCCAAATATAAGGGAGTTTCTTTTAGAAAAGCTGCCCCATCCTAAGGTAAAATTAACATTATATTAGCATTTTTATCCCTTATTCCTCTGTCCCATATTGAGACTCTAGTAAGTCCATTTATCATTCCGTACCAGCAGTATTAGGAAGAACCCTTCAGATCTCCAGGCCGTGGCGTGTTCGCCGTGCAAATCAGCAGTATGCAGCCGGCCACCCCGGCATTGTCTTAAATAATGAAGCTCGAGGGCGGATTAAGCCGGTACTGAACCCATTTTGGGCGCCATCTTGGAGTGGTGTATCGGGACCCCCGGGGCACTGGAATCCCTGAACCCATTTTGGGCGCCATCTTGAAGTGGTGTATTGGGACCCCCGGGACACTGGAATCAATATTATTGTGAACTAGCGAAATGTCGGTGGCAATGGGCTGGTGGAAAGTCCATAAGATTAAACGCTATCTGCTAGTAATCTGTATCTGCAGGGGCACATGACAGCATTGCGGTGCACTACCAAATAAGTGTGACATTTGCGGCAACGTGCATGCGGTGTTTATACATAAGTACATCCTTGTAAGAAATTTCTCTTGATATCCAAGAGCTTTGTCGTCCTGATCCGAACTAATCAACATGATAGTGTATTTTGTGACATGTGACGTGTGACAATGTGATAGTGAATTTCGTGACATAACTGGGTGAACCTCATATTTAACTATAAATTCCTTGACTTGTTACGGACAGTGGCAGTCGGTCTCAATTCTCGCTAGCATCAGATCCAAAGCATTTTAGAAAGCGTATTGCAATGTGAAAGTGAATACTGTAACATAGCTAGGTGGGGACAGTAGCATTTAGTCTCAGTTCCTTATTGTACATAGTCTACAACATGTTAAGTCTCGAGGTCTCAATTCCTCACTGTACATAGTCTACAACATGTTAAGTATCGAGTGCGAATAAATCCCATCATTAATACGGAAAGAATCATATATTCCAGCAGTATGTAGTTTACCAAAATAAATAGGGATGATGATGGGAGTACTCTATAAACTATGATGGTACACATAGTCTACAACATGTTAAGTCTCGAGGTCTCAATTCCTCACAGTATATAGTTCATAGCAAGTTAAGTATCCAGTGTGAGTAAATCACTTAATTAATACAGAAACAGTCATGTATTGCAACAGTACGTAGTCTACCAAGAAAAGTAGGGATGATAATGGGCGTACTCTATAAACTGTGATGATGGCATGGCGTAGCCAGCCAGAGTTTCAGTTCACTTGGACGTGGGTACGGGCTAATCTCCAAGGAAGTATTGAAGCTTATGGTCCGTGTTCAAGCCCTGTTTGACACTTTTAAGTCTCATAATTCATAGCGCCTCTTTCCTCCTGAGTGTTAATTCCCTATTACCTCCTCTTGGGTCTCTGGGTGTGACATCAAAACCATAAAAGGAAAACGTTCTATGTGTGCTCTGAGAGTTACAATCAGCTATGTATGTGGCTATCGGATATCTGCTATCCCCTTGCTTTACATCCCTCATGTGTTCCCCAATGCGCTCTTTGAGGCTCCTGATGGTACTTCCAATGTATCTTAGACCACACTTACACTCAATAGCATATACTACATATTTTGTGTAACAGGTGATGTTGTTGTCAATTTTGTACACCCTGTTGTTAGGTCCCCTAAATTCTTTCTTTCTGTCAGTGGCCCATCTGCACATGGAGCAGTGGCCGCATTTGAAAAAGTACAAAGTGTGTTGGGTAAGCCAGTTTGGTGTTTGTTCCACTTTTGGGTAGCTAGGGCTGAGAATATTTCTTAGGCATACACCTCTGCGAAAGGTAATCTCAGGCCTTGATGTTGTAAATCTCTGCAGTGTCTTGTCTGCCGTGAGTAAGTGCCAATGTCTACGCATACTGCGTGTTAGTGTAATTGCATGCTTGTTAAAATCCGTAATTAAACGTACTGTTTTGTTCTCTCTCTTTTCTGGTTTGTTTTTAAGGGTGTCTTGTCGACTGATCTTAGAGATTCTCTCTTTGGCCCTATGTATAGTTCTCTTAGCATACTCTCTGCGTGAGAATCTAGTGGCCATGCTCTCTATACAATCCTTAAAGTCCAGTTCTGTACTACAATTGAGCCTGGCAGGTGTGAATTCGCCATATGGGATAGCATTAATCTGGTGACCTGGATGTGCACTTGAGGCATGAAGGGTTGCATTACAAGCTGTCGGTTTCCTAAATAGTCTGCTTTGGATCTTATTATCTAGAATGAAGAGTTCAACATCTAAAAATGTGATGTTCCTCTGACTGTACTGGAACGTAAATCTGATGTTTTTGTCATTGCTGTTAAGGTGTGTGAAGAATTCAAGAAGTTTTTCGGTGGAGCCTGTCCAAACCATAAGCCAGTCGTCTATTAATCTGCCCCAGAATAAGATCAAGTCATTCCAGTTACTATCCCATTCGCTCCAAATCCATTGTTCTTCCAGTCTGCCCATGAATAGATTAGCATACGAGCGAGAAAACTTTGAGCCCATAGCCACCCCTTGTTTTTGTTTATACCATTCTTCCTTGAAAAGGAAGACATTGTTGTCCATGATAAGTTCTGTCATCTCTAAAAGCATTTCAGTGTGCTCCCAAAGGCTGGCCGATCTTCGGCCTAGAATGTAGCGTAAGGCCTGTAGTCCAAGGTCATGTCTGATACTTGTATAGAGTGCTATGACGTCTAGTGTTACGAGTGTCATACCATCCTCCCATGTATTGTTTGTGAGCGTGCTCAGAATATGCTTGGTGTCCCTGATGTGTGATGGTAGGTTGCTGACAAAGGGCTGTAGGAACGTATCCACATACTCAGAAATCCTTTCAGTCGGCCCCCCTATACCAGATATTATTGGCCTGCCAGGGGGAAAAGGGAGATTCTTATGGATCTTGTGAAGAGTATATATGCAGGGGTATCTGGGACGGTCTAGCATAAGGTAGGTGTATTCATTTCTGTCCAGGAGGCATTGGTCATGCCATCCCTTAAGTTTGGTGTTGATGAGTTGTACAAGGGACCAGATAGGATTACAAGGTAGAGCTTCATAGCATGTTATATCATTGAGCTGGAACTAAAGAGAAGGGGGACCCATGACTAAATGGAGGCAGGTAAGCAGGGGAAATAAGGAACACCAAAAATGCAAGAAACTACCTGCCTTGTATTTTCAAAACATGGCCCTTAACAAGGGTCCTGAGATTCATCCACTATCTCTGGAGCAGATCAAGGACAAAAGTGAATAATTACATCAAGTATTACAAAATTTGTGATAGTTTTATTAATTGCACAGTCATTTCGACAATTTACAAAAACACATAATGATTGTCACAACAATTGATAATCAATAAGGCAAGATTCAAAAAATACCGTCCCACACACCTACTTCAAACAAAACACTCATACCATCATACATTCCCAGGATTCATCATAAAAACTCACACATCATTCACACAACTTTAAAGAAATAATATAAGATAAAAATTGTGCATAACAGCCACAAGATGGTCAGATGACAGAGAGGGATACAAGTCATCAAGGGGTAAGGATGAGAGTAATCCAGCTGCCCCCACACGAATAACGCCACGCGCGTTTTGGTGTATTGCCCCAGCCGGGGCTACACCTTCATCAGGTCGGAGATGGACAATAAGGGGTGGGACAAGACACCCATATAAATGAAAGCCGAATGCGCCCAGTATAGTTTCTTAAAAAGCGGGCGTAGAAGAAAAGACCAGCAAAAAAGGCTTCTCCACAGGGTTTCAAAATACAAAAAGGTCACGGTGGGTTTCTCTTCCGCAAGATTCAAGAAGATCCTTTTCTTAAAACCAGACAGGGGATAGTCTCATAAAGAGAGGCAGATCCAGCACATTTCGGTGGTTCACAGAAATCAAGATTTTTTTTTATATATATGTTGATTCATAGGCCGCGGATCGATCAGGTCCATCTGTTCAGAGAACCACAAGGGGGGGGGGGCTCAGCGGCGCACCTCCTCGTTAGCCCGACGTGTCCGGGAACGTCATTGAGCTGGGATAATATGTCCTGCTCATAGTCTGCACTGTTCATTAGGACCACGTTGCCCCCCCTTATCCGCTTCTAGTATCGTGATCTCCCTATCTGACTGTAGTGCAAAAAGTGCCTCTCTCTCTCCCTGGGTGAGATTATCCCTTCTGTTGGTGTAATGTGCTTGCGTATAGGAGTATTTGTCTAGGTCTAGTAATACCAACTTATGAAAAATGTCCAAATTGCTGCCTGCCGGTAGCTGCCGGGTCCATTTAGATTTTTCTTTTAATCCACTACTTATGTTGGTGTCCATATGTACATTCAAATCACTTAGTACCCTACTCATAGTGTAAGGGTCACCTTCTTGCTCAGATATGGATAATAACATTCTCGTATCATATACATCTTGTATAGTTAAATCACTACAAACTAGGTCGGAGTAATTTGTCTCATGTGCTTTTTTCATTACAGGATTGAGTGTGAAGAATTTTTTCAATTTCAATCTCCTCATGTATTTGAATAAGTCTACCTTGGTTCTGCATAAGTCTCCTACATTTGTTGGACAGAATCCCATCCCTTTCTGTAAAAGTGTGCTCATTTCTACACTGATAGGTTTCCCCGTCAGGTTAATTACAGTTACATCATTTAATTCTTCTTGGTCCAACTCCTCGTTTTCATGTAGCCTCTCTCTTCCTGCGCCTCTCCCTCTCTTGCCCCGCCTCGTCCTCCTGGTGTAAATGGACGTTTGTTTATTTCCCAATTCCCTCTCTTCATCCTCATAACTTCCCTTAAAAAAGGATTTTCTGTGCTTGTCTCGTTATTATCGCCACCTCTTTCTTGTTCACTTTTGCTAGTGTGTGCCGTGTCTAATGATGTTGAGCTAGAGCTAGCTGAGATCACCCCGCTTGTTTTTTCAGTTGTCTTGCTAGGGATAAGATGATCATATTTCTTTGCAAACGTGAACACCGTGCCAGTGTTGTAGTCTACTTCATCCCTTCGAAGTTACTTCGCTTTTCTAAATTTTATCTCATCCTGATGTTTCTTGATTATCTCATTGAGGATAGTATAGTTCTTCTCTGTTGCTTCAGGGATATTAAGCTTCCTGATCTCTGCTTCTAAGCAAGTGATTTCCCTCTGTAAGTTTCTGACCTTCCTGTCTGAGTTCTCAATAAGGATATCCATTAGTTTATTTGAGTTGTCAGAGAGCTCTTTTTCCCATGCAGCTAATAGGTCCTCATTCAGATCGTCAAAGGTGGGGAAGATCTGTGATCTGAGGCCTCTAGGTACTCTCTTTAGTTTGATGTATTGCTTCAATGTGGCCCCATCCCTCCACTTGGGTGTCTCGTTCTTTTTTAATTTTTCCAATCTTAGAAAAAAAATGTTAGGCCCTCATTACGTGGTGGATTTCCACTAATCATGGAAGCACTTGCTCCTGATCCCTTACTCAGATTGTTAAAAAGATCCTCGGCTTCTCTGTCCCTATCCATTCTTCTAGTCTATATCTTTCGCTATTTTACAAGTGACCTTGGCAGCCCCCTATTTAGTAAACATTAGTTATACAATCGGTGGTCAGCAAAAGGCAAAATGGCGCTCTAAGGTCTATCACAAGTACAAATCAGTAATGGCAAGTAATCTGGCACGGTGCATAAGGTAGGGAAAAACCACCAGATCCCCACGTGTGTGGCCAGCAGACCACTTATGCTATATATACAAATCCTCTGCACACGTTCAAAAGAAAATACATAAAGTTACATAAAATATCACAATGATGCTTGTCTTTATATTTTCAGATGTATTTAATTCAAGATCTTTAAGCCTTCTTAGCCAACACGTGTTTCGTCGCTGTTACAGTGGATTACCCCGCGACTTCTTCAGGGCTAAGGGAATATATAAACAGGTACTTGTTCATGTATGCAATGGTAGTAAGAACACTTTACTTTGCAAATTATTGACAAGGTGACTTCGGTGACTTGTGTGAATTTAAAAAAAGTGAATAGAACTGTGTGGAAATCCATGTGAAACTGGTATTGTACATGCTTCTCGTAGAACTTCTTTGTGCATCCATATATCAATGGGGGAAAGAAAGAACAAGCAAAGCCCCCAATCGTTTATGTTATCGCTATAAAACATACTGGTACAGTTGGTGTTTGAGACTCCCTTATAGGAGTAATCCTGTGGTTGGCAAGGTGCGGGCATGCAATCATCCTGATTAGGTTTATAATCTATTTTGTTATATTCGTGCCGAAGTAGTGCTCCCTCATGCTGTCACAAAATAGTAAATACATGCTGACTATATTGTGTAATCAAACATGTATAAAAGAACGTATTTTGTTATAATACGATACCTGAGGTCAGTTTCAAGTAGTCTCTAAGTAACAGAAAATGGCACAACAGCTACTAAAGAGTAGCAGTCGGTACATTCCAATAAGGTGTTCTAGGTACCATGAAGGATCCCCCTACCTTAATTCCGGTGATAATTCCAACCCGGAAGGGGCTCCTATAAGTTCTGCTCCTGAAGAGGTAGACCAATTAGTCTTGTGTCCGGAAAGCTAAAATTGCTTCCAAATATAAGGGAGTTTCTTTTGGAAAAGCTGCCCCATCCTAAGGTAAAATTAACATTATATTAGCATTTTTATCCCTTATTCCTCTGTCCCATATTGAGACTCTAGTAAGTCCGTTTATTATTCCTTACCGGCAGTATTAGGTAGAACCCTTCAGATATCCAGGCTGTGGCGTGTTCGCTGTGCAAATCAGCAGTATGCAGCCGGCCACCCCGGCATTGTCTTAAATAATGAAGCACGAGGGCTAAATCAACCTTGTCCCATACTATACCATCGGGTATAGGAACTGCTGTAATGTTCACTGATGACAAGTCTCTTTGTTCACGATGTGAGGAAACATGAGGTTTCAGTAGTAAGTTCACTTTTGATGCTGCAGAGCTTTGGCGAAGGTAGGATCCATTAACAAGAAAGCAGAAGACAGCTACAAAGCCTATCCAGAAGAGAAAGAAAAGTATTCCGGTGCTTATCCAAAGTGCTATCAAAGGTGACATCAGGTAAGTCTTTTTAAGAAAAATATAGAAGTCTTTGATTTGTTGCTTACGAGAAATTGGGGCTGGCGTTGTTTCAGGTTCACTTGGATCCAAAGAAAATGTATCAAAGTTGATGAAATAGCCAGATGCAGTTCGATCTATTTTAGGTAGCTCAGCAGGCTTTGTTGAACTTGTAGGTGGTGCTTGTTGAGGCATATTTATGCAGACATCAGTGTTAGGTCGAATTGAAAATTGTCTTTCTTCTTGATTTTGTATTCCTTGTTCAAGGGTAACGAGTTCCATTGCATTGTTGCTTAGTACATCATTCCGTATGGGTTGCTCTTCGAAGGTGATGAGCCTTTCAGTTTGAACTTCCTGTATGGTAGCGAGAGGAGGGGGTCGGCTACCCAGGAGCCCACGAGGCCTACTATTCAGTATCGGTCACATAGTGTGGTTTTATCAGATCAATGGAGACAAATATTTTCTCTTTTTTCCCGGCAAGAGGCGGCCGAAGTACAGTTCTTGTTCCTTTGACGGCCAGGACATGTACAGGCTTTCTGTATGATGGCACAAATTCTTTTTTGTCTGTTATTTTCTCTCTGACCAAATCCCCGACCTTAGGGACCCAAACAGGTCTTGCCGTGACAGACTTGACTTCCCCAGTGGCGAACCTTTTCACTTGGACATTGCTTTGTAGTGCCCGTGATTCATTCATATCCTGTAAAACAGCCAAACGTTTATGGATGTCAAACGGTTCATCCGCCACTGTGCCTTCACAATCAAGATCAGGTACCCACATTCTCGTCCCAAATAGGACCTCATAAGGAAGGACCCCCCTATAGAGCTTCTTGGTATGTTATTTAAGGCCCTCTGAACCCCATATAAGTGAATGACCCTACTACCACCGTGCCTAATACTCTAGCTGTTAATCATTGCTTTAAGTCCCGGTTTTTCCTCTCCACGACCAAATTTCCCTCTGGATGGTACAGAGAGGAGTACCGCAATGCTACACCCAGACCTCCCATGGCCTCCTTGTAAGCCCTAGAGCTAAACGCAGGGCCACGGTCAGAATGTAATGTGCCAACTGCGTATGTCCCTATAAAGACTCGCAAATCTTTGATAACAGTTAGAGCGCTGAGGCCATACCCATAGGAATCTCAAGTAGGAATCCAATGCAACCATTATGTACTTGTAGGCCCCATCACATTGTAAGGGGCCGCAGTGGTCCAAATGGACACACGCGAGAGGTCTGTCTGATATTAGCAATGGTGTCTGCGCAGGACGTGTTATGGTGGAGCCCTTCATCTGTTGACAGATGTTGCATTTTAAGACATAGTCTTTGGTCTGCTTTGTTAACCTTGGCCACCTATAGCGTTGTTTCAATAAAGAAACAGTCGCCGTAACTCCTGTGTGTGCAGAACCCAAACCCTTGTGTACTGCTAATATTAAGCCTAATCTGCGATCCATGTTTGGTATTACTCTATCCTCCACTCCAGGGATCTGAGCAAATGGAACGTTGTTCGCATCTAACTTGTAGGAGTACTTGAGTGGAAAACCTTTCGGAAGTGCTTTGTTGTCTTCGCGTGAAGCTACCATTATCTGTCCGTCTATTCTCATTTTTGAACGAGTGATTGCTGCTACGGACGCAGTTCGTACTGCCCCATTCGCAGCTTCATCAGCCAATGAATTTCCTTCAACGTGAACGCCATCACGTTGATGACTCAGCGTGTGTATCACGTGAGATCTTGGTAGTTCGTTTTTCAACTCTGCTACCTGTTCTCATAGCATTTTGTGCTTAATTGTGCCACCTTTTGAGTCTTTAAACCCATTTTGTCCCCAATAATAAAGATATTCATTGTATGACTGGACTCAGTAAAAAGAATCGCACACTATTAGTGTGGGGAATACTCAATCCGTATTTATCAGTACCAGTAAAAGAGCTTTTAGTTCTGCTAACTGAGCCGTGCTGTCTCCTAGAGACTGAGTCTTTGTACAGCTTGGATGGAATTTACCATCTCGCATACGACCTTTTACAATCCCACACGCGGCGCTGTAGTGTTGTTTACTTCCTATGGCTGGTTGTGCAGATCCGTCAGTGTAAATTATGTATTCATACTGATCTAGAGGCATTATTTCATTCGGGAGAGGATATTCTTGTTCATATTGCAGAAATGCTTGTGTTTTCAGATTTGGATCATATCTGTATTCTACATCTGATGCAGTGAGCGAATTAGCCCATTGTATCCATCTCGGATGTAACGCTTTAGCGTTAGGAACGCTTGCCTTTGTAGCAGCCTGTAAGGCTGGTACTGGAGTCATGACAATTATTCGTTTCCCCTGAGCCAGTGCTCTTTCTCTCACTACAGCAGTCTGCACTGCTGTCAGAATTTATTCTGTGGATGCGAAACGCATCTCAGCATTTGTTTACAAGTGTGATTTGTAAGCAAAGGGTATTGTTTCGCCTTCATTATTTGTGAGGAATGTGCACCCAGATTGACCCGCAACTATACGGATCACCAGGTTGCGGACATTTACGCGTGTCTGTAAGTGTTTTTACGCTATCATGTCAGCCTGGAGTGAACGAAGTGTATCTGTATGTTCTTGTGTTCATTGCCTAACTGAAAAATCAGGTCTTATGAGGTCATAGAAGGGTTTGACTCTTTCTGCGTAATCTAAGATGTATGTTCTGCAGAAATGTACGAATCCCAGTATTGATTGTACATTTTTTAATGATTTTGGAGGTTGGAGCAGCGCACACTTTTCTAAAAAGTTGGCTGCCAGGCTTTTCCCTTCACTTGAAAGCTCATATCCCAAAAATAGGACACTGAGGTGGGGTATTTTTGATTTTTTGAAGTTAAATTTGTAACCCTCTGAGGCGAATCCCAAAATTATGGTGCTCACCCTCGTCAAGTGTTCCTCCAGGTCATCATCCGTCAGATAATTATCATCTACATAGGACAATGCCTCCTCACCCAGATTTTAAAGTAATTCAGTTACTCTGGCAGAAAACAGCCCCGGGCTGTTTTTATACCCCTGGGCTAGTCGAAAAAATTGTCGCAGGGAACCTAGTGCTGAGAACGCTGTCAAATATCTGCTCTCAGGTGTTATATTCTGGCAGAAAAATCCATTTGAGATATCTAGTGTTGTTTTGTATTTTTTCTGCACAATGTTATTCATTAATGCGGTGCTGTGTGCATTTTGTACTGCAAATGTTTTCGTGCATGATTTTAGATGTCTGTAATTTAAAACTAGACGATATGAATTTTCAGGTTTCATTACAGGAAACAAAGAATTATTCATTGAGGAGGAGCAAGTTAAAATCACCCCTTAGTATTCAAGTTGATCTAAGATCTCCCTGACCTGTTTTTTAGCTTCTTGCTTTATGGGATACTGTCTCTGTGGAGTTGGAGTAGATTTTAAAGGTATCAAGTGGTGGGTTGACTCTTCATCCCATCCAACATGGTTTCGATATAGTGCTGGAGATGGGCTACTGCCCACTCCCGTGCATATGTATGTTTTAAATATTGGGGCACGAGGTCGGAAAAAGCTGGCATAATCTCAGTTTCCCCTTTTGGGCAATCTATAACAATAGTAGGCGGCCAGTCTTTTTCAGCTAATAAAATGTCATAGCCAAAAGTTAGGTATTCCCAAATGAAACCTTTAATTTTCCTGGGTTTGTCCCCCTCCATCCGGAGTGTTATCTCATGTAACCTATGTGGGACGCTTACCCTAGTATGAGGAGTTTCCACCGTGATACATTCACTCAACTCCGCTTTCACCAGAAATTCCATCAGGTTCTGGTGAGCTGTTGTTACTTCTGCTGCGCTGTCTAGCATCGTCAGAGCCCATTCCCCATTCAGTAGTTGAGTCCTCAGAATTCTGGGCATGTCTGATCTTGAGCCCTGCGACTTTCTTCTTTTTGAATTGAGGTGTAGGTTTTTTGTTTTTCTTCTTTCTTAGGTGCGTAGTCCGCAGCCCGTTGCGTGTCTCTGGACTTTGTACGCTCCTCCTGTCTGTGTTCCGACCGTCCTTCTCTCTTGGAGTTTTTCGATGAGCTCTGAAAGGAACGAGAGGAACGTGTATCAGTGTCCTGATACCTGTCAGGTTTTCTAATGTTGTCCCTATTCCTAAGGTTATACCTCCTTTCGGAGGGCTCCTGTTGAAGAAATCTACCTCTGGATTGAGATCTATTTTCTTTATTCTTTTGTTGTTTGTTATTGTCCCATTTCTTCTTTGAAGAAGTAGGTGCTTGCTTAAAGGTATCCTTTTCAGGACTCCCCATTAATTGAGGTTTTACTGGTCTAGCTCCCAAACTATCTCTACCTAATTCTGCATAAGCAGTTTCAATTATTTTAGGTAATTATGTCTCCTGTTGTAAAGGAGTGAAATCTCTCAGGCGTTGGCGTATTGCCACTGATGCTGCTTCCCTGTTAATGTTTGCTAATATTATAGCTGATACCCGGGCAAAGTTATTAATAACTTCATTCCTAAGTTCAGAGCAGGTTCTGCTCCATACTCTTCCTGTATCTGTCTCAATACATCTGGTATTACTGCTAATGAAGGGATACCATGAGTCCTGGTATATATTGCAGTGAAGAATGTACCCCAAGAAGTACAATCCTCTATCGGGGGAGCTATCCCCATTGGCAAGCAAATTGTTAGCATTCTATGCTTTTCATGTGGACCAGTGTGTGGAAATACTGCCTCTAGCTGTGTTATTTTTTGAGCTATCCAGAAAGGCATTTGCTCACGTTTTAGTGGGCAATTTACCCATCACTGCGTGTAATGTTTGTGGTGTAGTTTTTGTTGTACAAGCTTGGACTGGTCCTGCTTGTGTAGCAGGTGTCGGCTGAATTGTGAGTGTTCTCATCACAAACTGTGTCATGTTTCTGTAAAGTTTTATTAGTTCTTTATGTTGTGTAAGCAAGTCTCCTCCTGGCATTGTATCAATGTCAGGGTGTGGTGTGTAGGCCGCTAGTACTGGCCATGTTGCTCCGTCTCTTCCGAGCGGACCGAGTCTTACTCTATTTCTTGTATGGGGTAGGGCGCCTTTAAACCAGTATAAATGTTCGTGGTAAGTGAGTGGAATTTCAATGTCCTCGTACGAACAATATTCATTTGGTATTTCATCTGCTGTGTAGTAATGAAATGTCTTTGTTAATGCATTTTCCTTTGAGAATGTAACCCATGAATAGAATACCTCTGTTCTAAATGATTTGTGTGCCTCAATCACGAATGTTACCTGCCCACCCCTATATGTTAAACCGTATACGGCTAATTTTAGGGTGATAGCAGTTCTAACACTTTCCAAAATGTGTATTGCATCTGCATCTTCTTCATCTCCTGAGAGATTTAATTGAACCACAGTATCTTCCTGTACAGTCATTGTTTTTTAATAAAAAGAGCCTTGCAGGGGAACTTTTGATAAGCCAAAATTCCAACCTTCTAGTGGTCTCTGCTGACTGGTCAGCCTTAACAGGCTTAGCTAGGCTGCTTTGATTAGGTGATAAGTGGCCCGGCAGGAGCAGAGGTTATCTGATGGAGAGAGCTCTGCAGCTGGGGAGGATGGGCCCTGTAGAGGGAACTGGGTAAATCAAACTGAGCTCAAAGAGAGAGCAGATCAGTAAATAATGACAGGCATACCTGCATCTACATCCTGTGCCCCAGGCAGATGGCAAGCTTAGGGCAGGAATGTTCAGAGGTCAGGGGGAGGAGAGCTAATTGAAATGAGCCACACTGTAGATTGGTTTAGCTAGCTCTTACTCCTCTGGAAAGAAATAATCCATGTTGGATTTTGGAAGTGCAGTGCTTTGTGAGACAAGAAGATGCCACACTTTGGAGGAAGTTGTCATGATTTTGGGTGGCACCCAGGATCTTATTGGACAGAGGTGCCCCCTGCTTGTTGCCCCAAAACACTGAATAAATATGTGAGAGCTGCATAGTCTCTCAGGTCTGCTGTTTGAAATTACAAGGAAAAGAAGGACTGCCCTGCTAGAATCTGGATTTGTACCCAAAGGCCTGCAATCTGAATGAATGCTCCTGCTGCAAAATCTGGTAATACAGCCCAGGGGACTGTGCCTTGTTTCAAGAAGGATTAAGGAGTGGACTTCCTGCAAGCTACAGGTTAACAGAGCCCACCTGCATTATTGCCACCAAGAGTGCCCATCCTGGAGTGTGTCAATCAATCAATATTCTTATAAAGTGCAACTACTAACCTGCGAGGGTCTCAAGGCACTGGGTGGGGGGCTAAGTCTGAGGTTCAGTCAAAGAGTCAGGTCTTGAGGTCTTTCCTAAATTGCGGCAGCGATGGTCATTGCTTGACGTTCAGACGCAGGGATTTCGATGGTCTACGCAGCGAGGTAGGAGTGTGTCAATCAATCAATATTCTTATAAAGTGCGACTACTAACCTGCGAGGGTCTCAAGGCACTGGGTGGGGGGCTAGGTTTGTGGTTCAGTCAAAGAGTCAGGTCTTGAGGTCTTTCCTAAATTGCGGCAGCGATGGTGATTGCTTGACGTGCAGACGCAGGGATTTCGATGGTCTACGCAGCGAGGTAGGAGAAGGATCTTCCTCAAACCATGGTCTTGCGGATCCGTGGAGTCCAGTGGACTTTTTAAGATTTGGAGAGGTGCATTGTGGGAATTGTGGCCCAGACATCCCAGAGACCATCTAGGAGATGCCAGACCTTTGGATTGGTGATTTGGACACTGTGAACGTACAGGGAGACCTTCAGAAAGCACCTCCTGCAGTTTGGAGAACTTTTGGGAAAAATTTCAATAAGGTGACCAATTCGACATCGAGAATGAAGCCGGCTACCTTCAACCGTCACCCCGCCAGGATTTCAGGTTCGTCCCACCTCAAAGCTCCAGAGCTCCGGACTTCCAGAATTTGACCAGCACCTTGCTGAAAGCTGTGTAAGTACAAGCTCCGTTAGAAGAAAATTCTCCAGAAAAGTTTGTAAGTGTGAAGGTAATAATTTGACCAGGGCCTCCTGCTTTGTGTGTCTGAACAGGGATCCATTGCGGTCAGCCTCAAACTATGACTTTGTCCCGGTCAAGCATGACCAGATGTCCCAGAGTGGGGCTATAGGGGTTTTAATCACTATACAGTGGTTAATCTTTAAAAATTCATGTCTCCAGTTCCTTATATTGGAAATGTTGTTGTTTTGGTGTTTATTTGTTAATAGAAATATTTCCGATTTGTTTAAATTGGTGTGGTATTTTTATTGTGTGTTGTGTGATACACATTTGATGTATTGGGCTTTTTAAATGCTTTACACTCCTGTCTCCTAAGTTAGGCCTGACTGCTTGTTGTCAGCTACTAAGGGCTGAGCAAGGGGCAAATTTACTGAGACCTTTACTGGACCACATACCATGTTAGTGGCCTTATTACTAGTGGTAGGTGCATACCTTCCCCTGCCAATAACCCACTTTCCAACAGCCACACTAACAGCTGCAGTGCACTATTCAGATCTTTGTGACAACATGACATAGTGTTAGTATTTCACAGAGTTGAGGGGAATAGGATGCCTGCCTCAGCATCACAGGTAAGCTTCTCTACAGTGTAGGAATAATTTACAGTGTGCAGATAAATACAGAGTAGTGAATGTCATTTGTCTCCTCCCCCTCAGCAGATATAAGAATGTAAAAATTGAGCTGGCTCTTACAGCTACCCTATGGGAACATTTGAATGCAAAAACCTAAGAGTAAACCACAGAATGAGGTAGCCATCTTGAAAGTGTATCAAATACACTTTTAAGATGACATGGTCTTCATTATTGGCTTTGCCAATGCCAGAACAATTATAAAAGAACTACAAAGCCAATAGTGATGAACAAAGGGCACTGGCAGAGTGAGAGTGATTGGCTTTGCCAGGACAGTGCTTATTTATTTGCTGTAATTATTGAACCTTTGCAGTATGCTGTCAATTAACTGCCTCCATCTTGAATGGCTATAATCTTTAATTCCTGGTCGCATGCTGTAGTTATTATATGACAGGCTAGGCTATAATTGATTGTCAGGTGAGGAGCTGTTGTGGTATTGGGTGGAGTCAATTGGTCTCTGTTGGTCAAGGAAGAACTGGGATCCCTCTGCAAAGTAACGCTTTATACCAGCTTGTATTCTGATCCCTGTATTTAAAGTGTATTTAAAGTGAACACAGAAACTTTCATGAGACTGTTTAATTCTGTCCTTGTCTGAAGGTCAGTTTTAGAGCATCTCCAAGTCTTTGGTATCCAAATGACCAGCGCCATCCCCGGGGTTTCATTATTTGAACTTTGGATCGCAAATCAAGTTTGGTTTTGGTTTTCCTCTTTTGTATGTAGATTGGGGTACATTTCTCTGCTCTTTAATATGCAGCAGGTAGCCAGTGAGAGGTTTTAAGGACAAGAATGTTGTAGTTGTATCATTTCAATTGTAGGTTAAGCCTCGCTGTTTATGTACCTGTACCTGATAAAGTGGCACATTAAGACTGCATCACAGTAGTGCGAGCATGCATTGACATGTGCTTTTTTGAGTGGTGCAATCTGGTTGGGTTGTAGGAGTTCCATGATTTTGTTTAATGCTCACAAATACTTTGAGACACTAATATTAGGGCAGCATCAATAATAAGGCCAAATATCTTTGTATTTGTGTGTGTGGCAGAGGCTATTTACAGCCTAGCCAGCCATGTAGTATGGTATTTGCTCCAATTTGGTCCAGCACCGCAAATTCCTACAACAATGTTTTCCTTACTCCAGACGTAGATATAGTACAATCCCTAAGGGTCATTATGCGGATTACACAATTCCATGTCCAATCAGCAGTGGGTTTGAGTTTAGGAGACGTTCTCCTAAAAAGTGTGAATTGACTCATGAATTTAGAACAATAAGAGTAAGTGGCAAGATACTTTGTTGTCCCATATGGCAACCATGTGTGGTTAGATGATTTTGTTGATTTAATTAATATTTTTTCGATTTAAGTCTTGAGGGATAATGGGATCCATTCAATAGTTAAGTTGTTTAAAAGCCTCAAAACATTATTCACACTTCTAGCACAAAGAGACTCTTGGATTGCTTGTCAATATGTAAATGTGATGTTAAGTGAGATTCAGACATACAACCCCAAAAAGACAGTGAATTCTGTACCTGATCAGGAAGCTACTCAGACGAAAATGGCACAACATGTTGGGCTTCAGCTGTACTACTGACCATCAGGGTTTAATCAAAAAGAGGAAACACTGTTGGTGGCCTACCTGACTAGACAGATTATCCTCCCATCTGTGCAATGAATGGAGATGCCCCACCCACCTACTTGAGAACCCAACTAAACTATTAAGTCCCAAGCTCACCAAAACATTTCTATTTTCTCTTTACAAAGTTTATTTTCAAGTATCTGTTTGAATACTGTGGAGTCATCTTAGATGTTAACATTGTTTTACATTTAAAGGGAGTTAAATTATTACCTGCCGGAAAAGCAGTTTTAAAATATTAAAATTAGCATTTCATTTCCATCTACAGTGGAGAACAGAGGAAGCTAAAGCTGTTACAAAAGATGTAAGAGCGAGAACAAGAACTTTCCTGTTATAGTTCCTAAGTACTGTTTAACGCTATTATCTTTGCTGTCATCTGAAGCCGTTCTCTTCAGTGGTAATGATTTTTCCGAAATTATTCAGCCTCATAGGAAGCGAGTCTTTTTATGGTAATGGTGAAAAAGAGTAGCTGTATTTTAGGACCCTGCGCCAAAAGCAAGGCAGAGCTGGTTGAGTGGCATAGGAACTTAGGCAGGGCGTGCACTCATTAGACCACTACAAATGGGCAATGGCTCGCATGTCCATTATGAAGTGCAGTGGTCTGGGTGCATGGCCTGGGCAAACGGCCGCTGTGAATAGCAATAATCCATGTGCATTGACATAGATCAGCGGTAACCCGTAGTAGCGGCTGCTACAAGCGGCTTGCTATTTCATACCCCTGGCACTGCCATTCCTACCACTGGTCTCAAGGTTCAGGAAAGTATTGGCAGGATCGAAGAGTAACCACAGCTCTGTAAGTCCAGATTTCTTTATTTATTTGTTTACACTTTGTTGCTTCCAGTTAGCCGATGGGTAGTGCATAGGAGGTTCTTGAATTGTTAAGGGTGGGCCAAGGGATCAACCATATGATGAGAATGGTAGTTGAATGGTATGTGAAATCCCTTCTGGTCAAATGGTATGATGTCACTTCCACTCCTGTTGGCATTTTACTGAAGTACAGCGCAGGCCAGTTCCCAAATTTGCATGATAGTCCTGAACATTGATAACAAAGGAATAGTAATAACCTTTGTTACCATATTTTGCTGATGAGCAGGAAATTTAACTGGTGAAATGTAAATATTGGAATTTTTACATATGTAGTAGGGTTCTTGTACAAGGTAAAGGAATGATGAATTAAAACTTCTTGGAGGAAAATGCAAATTAGTAGTTTGACAAAATATTTCCAGATAGAATAGCAAACTGACAGAAGAGATAGAGCTAAAGCAGAAACAATGAAAAAGCTTTAGATACATTGGACTAGTCATAGTATGAGAACAAGACTGAGTTGCCTGTGTTTTTTGTAGGTATATCAAGTTTGTATCTGAGCAAATGATCCTTGGATGTGCTATTTCTCTAGTTTTAGAAATATTGTTTTTTTTTTCTAGTTTTGCATCACCACAGAGCTTGCCATGTCTCTCAGTCTGTTTCTGACCAGTAGCCATCTGACTTTTCTAAATATGATTTCATGGTTTGAGAACTGAAATCAGTATTTTTGAATGGTGAAAGCTAAGTTCACCACTGGTAATAGAAATGCCCAATCATTTAAATGCTCAGGTGCTATTTCTGCGCTCTGTTTGTCTGTCTTCTCATGGTTATTGGAAGAGAATCACAACTGGACAATCAATATCTTGTTTAAGACTGCCCAAAACTGAGGGTTACACTGTAGCCCAGTCTGTTATCCAAAATCAGAGTGTTCAATTCATACCTTATCAAAAGGAATTTGTTCAGCTTAAGTTGGTCGTTTTTTAATTTGATTTCCTAATTTTATATATGGTTTGCCCAAAAAATATCATACCGTATAAAATAAACATATTTACAGATTCTGACTGATATTGATTTAAGAAAAATTAAGTTGATTGCAGAAAACATTTATCATGTGCTCATTAATAATGATAAAGCAACTTATAAACCGCCTGGTTACTTCAAACAAAGGGGTCGATTCCGATTCGGGCCGGAAAAAGCACCGACCGACTCGGAGCCGGAAATTATACCGACCGACACGTACCTGTGGCGCCCGACACGCCAAGTACGATGCAAGGCGTGCAAAATCCGACCGACACGTACCGAACCCAAGTCGAACGACCGAGCCGCACGGAAAACAGCAATCCGGTCGGAAAAACACGCGAATCCAACCGACCGACACGCACCCGGAACAAATCCGACCGAAACGTACACACGAACTCCAAACCGCAAAGTACGATGCAAGGCGCGAAAACCACGAGCGAGTCGGACGGAGGACAAGCCGTACGACCGACACGCATACAAAACCGAGCCGAAGCAACACAAAACACCGCGACCGACGCGTACGCAGCATAGAAAAGTGCACAAACACAGCGTGAACGAAACGGAGAACACCGTACGAGACAAATGCAGGGTCCGACTCGGTCACAAGAACGTTTCCAACATGCACAGACAGTACAAAGGAAAAATCACACAAAAAAAGGCCAAACAAGCAATTACAAAGCCAATAAATACTGAGGGGGGGGGGGGACAGAGAACAAAGACACACCCACAACTCCACCCATATAAAGGACACAAATCACAACCATGATCCTTTGCAAATGCCATTCCACTGCCAGCACCCAAGAGACAGCAACCACACACCCACAGCTCATCCCTCACACAAGCCACACACCATCAGCACACCAACAAATATCTACCTCACATACACCCAGCAAAACACACACTAACACACCCTCACCTGCACACCAACACACACATCACTCACCATCACCATGCCCCCCAAGAAGAATCACAAGTTCCTAGATTGTGAATTGGAAGTCATGGTAGACGAGATCCTCAGGGTAGGGCCACAGCTGTTTGGCACACTGGTCCAACAGACCCCCATCTCCCAGAAAACCAAGATGTGGGAGAGGATCATCAACAGGGTGAACGCACAATCACCATGTCTGCGCACAAAGAGCGACATCCAGAACAGGTGGTATGACGTGCGCAGGAGGGTACGGGACCTGCTCAAGAAAGACTACATCATCAGCCAATACACCGGCAGTGTCCCTCCTGCCAAGCCAATATACCTCAGGCCCTGGGAGGAGAAGGTGCGGGCCATCCTTCCGCCAGTGAGCGTATATGGACTAGAGAACATCCCAGAGCCTGGTGAGTACACAACAAATGTACACAATATTCTGCCACAAAACACACACACATCACTGTCAAGGGGAGAGTCAAACCATGCACTCATAGCAATTACACAGCAACCAGAACAGAATCATCCCAAAATGTGTATGTCAGTCAGATAAACACAACACATGCCATCAAAAAAGTCACATCCAACTGTGCCATCACATGTACAAACACAACTACAACTACAGCTAGGCAGTGGCACAAATAGAACTAACAAACACATCCAGACATGTAGCCACCACAACAACACCAACACACAGTGAAGACCACTCAAAGGAAGGAATTCTGTGTATGCTGGCCAAGTCAGTGTAGCCAATAGCATCATGGGAGTCGCAGTCACACATATTGCCCCCCCAACTGTCCCATCAACACCACCATGAACCATGCGCACATCACAGGGAGTGGAGAAGGACTCACAAGATGGCTGACACTGGCAACTGCTGTGGGGAGCACAAGGCCCTGCTGGCAACTGTGCACCAACAAACAGCAGGACACCACTGACTGACATCCTGAGAGACAACTTCCACTCCCTGCAATGCAAGCACGTTCCATGGTGGGATATCTGGCTGGCTGGGTGGGAAGGAGGACTTGCAGCACTGACCATAGTCACAAGCACCTCCCCTCACACACCCCTCAACACAAACTCCACAGAACCCACCTGGTAGAATGCAATGCCTCCCATCCTAACTCAAGATCCCACAAAGAACCACCACCCTGGGTTATGTTGTGTGAAGCACAGGGACACTCTTGGGACTTGTAGCCAAACAACTGCCAGGACAACACTCCCAGCCATCCTGTCAGCACAGCCAGCCCACCCCACAGGGAAGCAGAGTCAAAAGGAAGGAAGCATGGGCATGCTGGGAAGGGTGGTGGAGGCAATAGCATGATGGGAGTGGTAGTCACAGACATTGCTCAGCCTCACAACTGGCCCATCAACACCACCCTGAACCAGGCTCACATCACAGGGAGTGGATAAGGACACACAAGATGGCTGACACTGGCTACTGCTGTGGGGAGCACAAGGCCCTGCTGGCAACTGTGCACCAACAAACAGCAGGACACCACTGACTGACATCCTGAGAGACAACTTCCACTCCCTGCAATGCAAGCACGTTCCATGGTGGGATATCTGGCTGGCTGGGTGGGAAGGACGACTTGCAGCACTGACCATAGTCACAAGCACCTCCCCTCACACCCCCTCAACACAAACTCCACAGAACCCACCTGGTAGAATGCAATGCCTCCCATCCTAACTCAAGATCCCACAAAGAACCACCACCCTGGGTTATGTTGTGTGAAGCACAGAGACACTCTTGGGACTTGTAGCCAAACAACTGCCAGGACAACACTCCCAGCCATCCTGTCAGCACAGCCAGCCCACCCCACAGGGAAGCAGAGTCAAAAGGAAGGAAGCATGGGCATGCTGGGAAGGGGGGTGGAGGCAATAGCATGATGGGAGTGGTAGTCACAGACATTGCTCAGCCTCACAACTGGCCCATCAACACCACCCTGAACCAGGCTCACATCACAGGGAGTGGATAAGGACACACAAGATGGCTGACACTGGCTACTGCTGTGGGGAGCACAAGGCCCTGCTGGTAACTGCACACCAACCAACAGCAGGACACCACTGTCAGCCATCTTGCCATTGCCCTCACACCCACACACACTGAACTCCCCACAAAAGCAAGTAAGTATGGGAATGCTGGCAAGTGGGGTGGAGGCAATAGCATGATGGGAGTGGCAGTCACTGATATTGGTCACCCCCACAACTGTCCCATCAACACCACCCTGAACCATGCTCACATCACAGGGAGTGGAGAAGGACTCACAAGATGGCTGACACTGGCTACTGCTGTGGGGAGCACAAGGCCCTGCTGGCAACTGTGCACCAACAAACAGCAGGACACCACTGACTGACATCCTGAGAGACAACTTCCACTCCCTGCAATGCAAGCACAGTCCATGGTGGGATAACTGACTGGCTGGGTGGGTGGGAAGGAGGGCCGGCTGTCAACCAAACACAACCAATGCAGACCATGTTCACACCCCAACAAATACATAGAAATGCCCAAATAATGCAGGACAATGTGCCACACCAATATCAACCCCTGACTGTGACGACTTAGGACAATGCAATGTACAGGCCCGCACCCAGAGGCACAGTCACAACTGTCATGTGTGTCAACCATTGATGCCTGCAGAAACATAACATACATTGTGTGTGTCTCCCAAAAACAGGTGATGATGGGGACACAGCAGCAGACGCTGAGGAGTCCCAGTCCCAGGCTCAAGAGGATGCGGAGCTCACTGGTGTCGTACAGCCTCTGCCCTCCTCGGACGAAGAAGACCAACCTGGCACATCCGGTGCAAGTCTACATGCAGCACCAGCAGGACCACCAGCTGCAGCACCAGCAGGACCACCAGCTGCACCCCCTGCACCCACCCCTCCAACGACTGTCAACACAAATACCATCCCTGCCGACATGGACAGAACAAGGAGCAACACCAGCACAGGGACCCTGGACCAACCTGGGGCCATGGACACCACCACCACCACCAACCCCCAAGGTGGACCAGGGTCATCTGTGCGTGCCACTGCACGCACTGCACATGTCAGCAGGGGTGGTGGGAGGGGTGGGAGACAGAGGTCGCTGCTTGCAGAGGTTGCTGGTGTGCATGATGACCCACAACTGGTACGCATAGCTGATGCGTACCAGTCCAGCACCGGAGACCTCAGCCAGGTAGTGGGGCTCCTCAGAGACATGAAACAGCAGCAGGCTGCCCATCATGCCCGCTTGGACTCTCACATGTCCCACGTGGAGTCACACATGTCCCGCGTGGACTCACACATGTCCCGCGTGGAGTCCAAGTGGGATGCACTGCATGAGATGACGGCGGTGCACAGGGACATTTTACAATGCCTCCGCCAGATGAACAGCAACCAGTCCACACCTCCCTGTGTGCCAACAACATCTGGTGCTGCCCAAACTGCAACTGCCACAGGGAGGGAGGATGACTCTGGCGGAGAGTCCCCTGCACCGCAGCAGCCTGTACTTGAGGGCCCCCCAAGAAGAGGGGTCGTCCGAAGAGGGGCAAGTGAGAGGCCGATGGCCAAGCGCAACTCCCAGGAAGCCTGAACCTGTTCTGGATGTTCACCTTTGTGCACAGACTGTTCACCCTGTTGACGGCAACACTACTCCCACACATTGCATGGGGAGTACAAGTTGGACCAATGTGTCAGACAACTGTGGCCCGATACTGGGGATTCTGTCTACCAGGACTTTCAATTCACCTAGGAACTTCTGATTGCAAGATTTATGTACAGCACTACCCATCCTATGCACTATTCACACAAATGTATCACAATAAACACACTAATACACCATACTTGCCTCTGTTGTGATTCCAACGTGGGTGCTGTTATGGGGATGATGAACTGCAAAATTACACTGTGTATGCGAACTGCAACAGCAAGTACAACACAGGCATGTGAGTAAAGGCAACGTGACACATATGAGGGAGACACACCACCAGGGCTACACAACACATACACACCTAGACCATCTGACTCATTGCCTACACTGATGTTGCCAGGGAAGACGGTGCAATGCACAGACACCACACTCATTCCCAGTTGTAGTCAAGTAGCCCATAGGTGCAGTAAGCAAATGGCAGTCAAATGTGTGACCACAGACAACGCACATCACAAAGTGAAGCACAGGTTTATTACACAGTTGCAACATGTCGTAACCACTACAGATGCAAGGTAATCCCACCTGGCAGCGGGCACACAGTCAACAACTGTAGACGGAAGGAAGTCCATGGGTGTGGTGCACATCACCTGTAGGGACACAACAGCTACCAGCCTGGAAGTGCAATCACGTCGTCGGTGGACACAGTTGACCAAACGAATCTGAAAGTACCCTGTGAAGGACAGAAATGACACACAGTCAAAAGCAATGGAGTACAGGACAGAACAGCAAAACTCATGCACAATACATGTTACAAGATACCCACCCAGAACCAAGTTAGCATGTCAACACTGTTGGGGAGTACAGCCCACCTGTAAGCACACATCGCAACACACATCCAGTCAAGTAGCCCATGGACACACTCCAACAGCACCAGAGCACCACCTACACATATCATGCCAACTCACATCATTGACATGACACCTCAGGATACTCGCATTCAGCTAAAGAAGTTGGTGATGAGCTGTGTGCGGACATCACCCTCATCATCATCGTCACTGGCATCGTGGTCCAGGCCAGGATCCTCCACAGGTGGCGGATGTTGGTCATTGTCATCCTGGATGAGAGGCAACTCCTTCCGCACTGCCAGGTTGTGGAGCATGCAGCAGACGATGATAATCTTGCACACTTTCGCAGGGGCATATGGGAGGGACCCTCCGGTCTTGTCCAGGCAGCGGAAGCGGCTCTTCAGGAGACCAAATGTCCGCTCAATCACTCTCCTGGTCCGACCATGTGCCTCATTGTAGCGCATCTGGGCTGGTGTCACAGGGTTCCTGAGGGGTGTCAGCAACCACGGCATGTTGGGGTATCCCGAGTCACCTACGGACAGACAAGTGCACATTAGCTGACTTGGAAAAGTGGGCGGAATACTACAGATCAGATCACACACAATGGCACAAAGTCAGTACACACCGACAAGCCAGGCACGCTGGTTCTGCATCTGTGCCATCATCCTGGGGATGCGACTACTCCTCATCACAAAGGCATTGTGTGCTGAACCAGGGAAACGGGCACACACGTGTGTGATGGTCATGTCTGCAAGACACACCACCAGTGCATTGACCGAGTGGTAGTGCTTGCGGTTCCTGTAGGCCTGCTCCTGGGCCTGTGGTGGTACCAAAGCCACATGTGTCCCATCAATGGAGCCAATGACATGCGGCATCCTCCCCAGGGCATAAAAGTCACTCTTCACGTCAGTGAGTCGTCGCAGTCTAGGGAAATAGATGTACCGGTTCAGGAATAGCAACATTGCTGCCAAAACATCGCGGAGCACACGGCTCAACATGGTCTGTGACATCCCACCAGCAGTCGCCACAGTATGTTGGAAGGTACCGGTGGCAAAGAAGTGTAGGGCTGCCATCACCTTCACCTTGGGGGTCAGCGCTGTAGGATACGGCCGGCCAGGCTGCAAATGTGGGGCCAACTGCACTGCCAAATCCTCAATCAGCTGCCTGGTGAAGCGGTACCATCGGATGCTGTCCCGTTCCACCATCGTTGCCAGGTCTGGGAATGGTCGATGGACAGCAGGAGCCCTGCAGTGCAGAGGAGAAGTAAGCAAGATTGTCAGTCAGCCCACATATGCGGCATTGAACACACTCAATATCCCAACATACATCATTATGAGGCACAACTACATGAAGTGTGCAGTTCCGTAAGGACATGTATGGTACATACATGGCCAACATCTGTCAACACGGTCCAACAAGTGGCATCAATTAGTCCCAGGTTGGCCCATTGGATATCATGAGGCCGTGTCACAGTTCCCATCTCCTGCTGCCGTGTCACAATCACCCCCACAGTGACATGTGAGGACAGATGTGCCCCAGGCACCACAGCTCAACGACAGGTACATTCCCAGGGACCCTGTATTGCCACATGGACACTGGCATTACATGGAGTATCATGTATACACCACAGCAAAACAACCATGACCCCCACAGGTAGTGGTCCCACTTGCCACGGCAGGACAGACATGGACGTCTGTGACACACACACGCACAACATCAAAGTCCATGCACACACAACGTGGATGTGGAGACTGTCTCCCATTGTGCACATGAAATCAGAGACATTGTAAACACTACATGCACAAAGACTGTGGAGGACCATCACTATTGTGCCACTGGGACACCCTGGCTCAAACATACCGTCCCACATGGGACTCACGTGGTATGTGACATGACATACACATACACCACCGTGAAATGTGACCATGGCACTTGCACAGATATGAACAGTTGCACATCACAGTGGTCATGTACACGTAACACCCAGGATCCTGTCCCCATGAACACGTGCACAGCCTGGGGGTGGCTGCCCACAGGTGACACCCACAGGACAACATGTACACCAACATACACACAATAGGAAATGCAGCCTTACATGCCTTATGATAAAGTTTGGACGGGCTGTCGTGATGTAGGTGTGCCCCTCACTCCCTGGGAGCTATCTGTGGCTGGCATATGTCCATCTGAGACAGGCATGCTGACATATGCCAGTCACATGTACAGTGATGCGTTGAACAGCAATGGACCGATCGGTGCCCCCGGCCGGCCCATTGCATTCAATGTGTGCGGGTACGCGTTGTACCCCTGTACGCGTTGAACTGCAATGGACTGATCGGTGCCCCCGGCCGGCCCATTGCATTCAATGTGTGCGGGTACGCGTTGTACCCCTGTACGCGTTGTACTGCAATGGACCGATCGGTGCCCCCGGCCGGCCCATTGCATTCAACGTGTGTGGGTACGCGTTGTACCCCTGTACGCGTTGTACTGCAATGGACCGATCGGTGCCCCCGGCCGGCCCATTGCATTCAATGTGTGCGGGTACGCGTTGTACCCCTGTACGCGTTGAACTGCAATGGACCGATCGGTGCCCCCGGCCGGCCCATTGCATTCAAAGTGTGCGGGTACGCGTTGTACCCCTGTACGCGTTGTACTGCAATGGACCGATCGGTGCCCCCGGCCGGCCCATTGCATTCAATGTGTGCGGGTACGCGTTGTACCCCTGTACGCGTTGTACCGCAATGGACCGATCGGTGCGCACCCATTGACAATGGCCTTGCCTGGCAACGGACGCGTTTCGAATTTCGAACGAGTCGGTTGCTGGAAATTCAGTTGGTCACCCACAACAATGTTGCAAAATCATGTATGTCATGAAGTTGAAGATTTGAAGGATGCTGTGGGCGTGTTTTGGTGCTGCTATTCCATGGATTGGCCAGATTCAGAAGATGCAAACGACTTGGACCTATCACTTTGGACACAAGGGACAGTATCTGCCTCTCCAGCACATATATATTGCTGGCTGTTCCCCTGAGAGCTCACTTGCCTGCACTACATGCTCCAGGACGACATCTGCCACTGCACTGCTGCTGTCTCTGCCCCTCTGGACCCTGCAATGGCACGTACTGTGGAGAGAGCCCCAGCCTTCAGCCTTGAGGAGAACCAGGCCCTGCTGGACAGCCTACTTCCACAGTACAGCAAGCTGTATGGGACACCAGGGGAGCAGGTGAGTGTTCTTTGCACTGCCTTTCTGAATGTGCATATTGTCTGACTAGCAAGGCTGAAAGTCTGCACGCCACTGGCTAGCAGGCTCACTGAGTAGTTGTCACCCCCCATAGTGTGTAGTGACATGCACTGGACAGGTATGGTGCAGTGACAGTGCATTTGAACAAGGTTTTACTTCCCATGCAATGATACCATGTAGTGACGTCTGGCAAACTGTCCATGGGCAGCTTTGCACTGCCTGTGTACATCATGTGCCCCTGTGATTGAGACATGTATATACAACTGTGTCATGCACGGATATGTTGCATGTGTAGTAATGGCCTTTTCACTTTGTCATCCTGACAGGTTAATGCCCATCGGAAGCAGGAGATCTGGAAGGACATCGTCCGGGCTGTCCGGTCCTTGGGGGTCTACAAGCGCCGGATCCGCAACTGCCAGAAGAGGTGGCAGGACCTTCGGGGCTGGACCCGGAGGATTGCACGGGTCCAGCTGAAGCTGTCGCCTCCTCACAGGAGGGGCGGAACACGGACCCTGACCCCCCCACATGCTCCAGATCCTGGCGGTGGTGTTTCCAGACCTGGATGGGCAGCTGAAGGCCAGACAGCAGCAAGGAGGGGGTGAGTCAAAGACTGCACTGTGAACTCTGTATTACATGCTTTGTGCCCTCCTCTGGCCTGGTTCAACTGCCACAGTGCAGCAGTCATGTTGTCCAGGAGCCATGTCCCTCTATTGTGCACTGCCCACTGCTCATCTGATACCCAGGTGTGGCCCTTACATTCAGGGAATTGTGTCACTTGGGACTGTGTCCTTGCAGTTTGCTTCACTAAAGGTGGGGGACAGCATCTGTTTCCCTAACTCTGTTGTGGGCATCATGGGTGGGTCCATTGTTCACACTACGCCTGTGTTCGGACATGTAATCTGCGTGTTGCTTTGATATGCGGTCCACTTGCTGAGCTGAGCCACCACATGTGCCTGGGGTATGTGGCACACGCCCATGCAGCGGGTGGGAACAATGTTTTGGGCCCCAGGAGTGTGCAGATTACGTGTGTCACACATACATAGCCAGCTATCCACTGTCCAGGGCTCATCCCTCATTCATGTGGGGCAGGACAGTCATGCCTACTCCAGGCCATGCAATGCACTCTGTACTCCCACTCCCGTGTATCAGCTGACACATTGTGCGCAGTGATTTGACCCCTCAGGTGTCTGCCTCTGTGTCAGTGTGCTGTGGATTAGTTGCCAGGACTGCTGGGGTGTTTCTTGGTAGGGGCTCAGCATGCCCCTGGAGATGTGACCATAGGAGACGATACTTGTGTGTCACATAGGTGTTTGATCAGCTGCCCGTGCAGACTGGGGTATGCGAATGTGAAGTTCAGGCAGCTGTTCCCCATTCACAGCAGATTGTGAGGGGCTCAGGTTCAGAGGGTAGTGTCACAGGTCTCCCATATGTCCAATAGGTATGACCTGGACAGATGAGGGTTAAGATGATGTGTTGTGTGGGGGATGTACATGTGCACTTGTGCAGCTCCAGGACTTGCATTCCCCATGACCTACTATTGTGACACAGTGCAGAGTGTTGTTGTCTGGCTGCCAAGTCATACATCACTGAGACAGTGATGTATGACTTAGCAGTCATGCCTCCGCCATGGCATGTGTCTACTTATTGGTGATCCTGCAGGGGAGTGACATGTGCTACATGCACACCATTGTGGCGATGGCTATCAGGACATGGGTGCATCATGGTGTCTGTCGCTGGTATGCATCACATGCATTTCCTATTTGACTCTGGGCATCCCTTTCATCCAGAAACATGTACTGACTCAGTGGCAAGAGCTGTGATGTGTGCATGTCCACATGCCACACCGTGTCCTCTGCACTGTCCAACTACTGTGTACTTGGTGCATGTGTCCACACTGGGGTGTTGCAATCCAACAGACACCAGACAGATGGGTGCAAGGCCATGTGGGATGTGAGTGCCATGGTTGGCATCAGACTGACAATTTGCTTCTCCTGTTCAGTTAGGGCACTTTTAGCAATGTACAAATAATGATGCCAGGGCTTGCTCTGTAATGTGCTGTGCTCACAGTGGTGTGTGCGTTTGGTGCAGGTGACTGATGTCTGTCTGTTTCCCCATTGTTTGCAGATACATCCACGGCCACGGAAGGGGACAGCTCCACGGACCAGGAGGAGCCGGAGAGCCAGACTGGGTCAGCAGCCGAGGAGTGGTCGGAGGGACCCAGTGGCACGGAGGGCGAGGGGAGCCACACCGAGGAGTCCTCAGCACCATCCACCTCAGCTGAGGACCAGAGCAACTCGGAGGATGACTCCCTTATGGAGGCGGGTGTCAGCAGCCACCACACCCCAGCTAGTGTTGCTGTCCCCGCCACCACCAGCACCACCACCACCCTCCCATCGGCTCCCATTCCCCAGGTCCGTGGAGGCTCCCATGTTCGGGAGCGTGTCTCCTTTGGGCCAGGCACCGCACCCCCTGCCCCTGTGTCCCCTGCTGCCCTGAGTGAGGAGTCTGTGTACCTCCTTCGCCAGCTCCATGTAGGGCAGACAGCCATGCTGAGTGTCCTCCATGCGCACACCGCTCTGTTGACTCAGCTGGTGTCGTTCATGGAGGGCATCTCATCGGGCATGTCTGACCTACAGAGGGGCAATAGGTCCATGGACTCCTCCCTGACGGCAGCAGTGTCCCTCCTCAGACAGTCCCTCACCCCTCCTGCCTCTGCTCCATCCACACTCCCCAGCACCTTACCCATCCCAAGCACACACACACCGGCACAGGCACACACACATCCAGCACACAGACACACACGCCACAAACAAAACGCACACGCACGCACAGTCAGGGGACTGAAACCAGACTCACAGGGGATGGGGCCCTGGTACACACACACGCATCCACGAGCACTGCGCAGTCCTCAGTTGCCTCTCCCTCCAAAACACCCTCCCTTGCCTCACCTGCAACCCCAAAGACCCAGCGCCTCTTCCTCAGTGACCTCGGCCTCTTCCCCTCCGATCCAGCTGCTCCAGCATCCAGGGGGAAGAGGAAGCCCCCACACGGAGCAGAGTGCCCCTCGCCCCCGGACACCCTCCCCCAGGCGCAGACAGACTGAGGCCCCCACCCGCAAGTCCCCCGGAGTCGTAAGAGCAAGACCCCGCCACCGCCCTGCAGCTCAGGCACCAGGTCTCCTTCCTCCAACCCTCAGGCCCCCACTCCACAGGTGCCCCCACCACACCCTGCCCCAGGTTCCCCCACCCACAGATATACCATCCCCAAGAGGATCCGGCCTTCTCCCCCTGCCACTTGCTCTCCTGGCACCACACCCCCCGCTGCGCTTGTCTGTGCCACTGATGTGGTGAGGGTGTCCTCCCCCTCTGTCCAGCCCACCTTGCCTGTTCCCCATTCTCCTCCCCTGGTGGTAGGCACTGCAGTGGAGTCCACTACCACCCTGTCTGACTTGGGCACTGCAGTGGCGGACCTGTCCACTCCATCTGCAGGGTCCACTGCAGTCGTGCCGGCACCCACAACATCTGAGTCATGCCCCCAGTTGTGCCGGCACACACCATGTCAGACACCTCCACTGCAGTTGTCAGTGGCTCTCCAGCACCCACTACCCCTTCCCTGCTTCCTCCTGGTGAGCCCTGATCCTGTCCCTGCGGTGCCTGGCCTACCCCCGGTTGCCCCTCCTAGTGGATTGTCCCTGGTTTTGTGCAGGCATGCGTAGGGTGACATCTGCCACTGTCACCCTGTTTGGACTTTTACAATGGACTGGCCATTGGCCTTTGTGTTTTTTCTGGACTTTGTTTTCATTCCACACATATGCTGAATAAAGCAACTTTCTGTTCTCTAGTGCTTATGCTTCTGATGTACATGTTGTTGATGATGCTAACCATGCCCTTGCTGCAGTGATGGTGATATTTGGTCTCATGATAATGAAGTGTTACTGTGCAGGAACCCATGTGGTCCAGGGGGAATGTGTCCTATCCTGTGGTGTATCCATGTCATCCATAGCAGCATCTGAGGGTGTCATGTGTTCAGTATTTGGCAATGGGATTTCCTACTTAGATTAGCTATTTCACATCTGTGGCTTCCACCCCTGCACATCTGTTGTGCCTGCCATTGTTCAATTTGTCTACTTCCCTGACCGTGTGGCCATCTCCACTGGACATGCAGGTTTGGGCATCAATGGGGAAGGACTCATCTGTGTTGTCAGTGCAACATTGCTATACAAGTGTGTTGGTTCTGTGCTGATGATTCCGTTGGCACTTCCATGACCAGGCTGATGTGACGGGAGCCCTCATTTGGTGCTAATTGTTGATTGTGTGACCAAGTGCTCAGCTGACATGATGGGGCCCTACTGAGGCAACATATGGCACAGCTTTCCTCACACAGGAGTGGAGTCCCCTCATGGCAGTGTGTACTCCTGTGACATTGCCTGCGCCCAAGGTGTGTGTTGTATGTGCATGTCTGTGTGTTCACTTCCGTTTAGCTGTGCATGCTGTGATCCCTAGTGTTGTACCTGTTTGTGATGCTAGCTGAGTTGACCTATGTTCCCCAAAGTCTTCTCCCTGGGTTCTCTGTGATGTGGGTGCATGGCACATTACTGGTCATCAGGGTGTCACCCATAGGTGTGTTTGCTGTCAGGGCTGAGTTTGTGTGCAGACGCAGATGGGTCACAGTCAGGTTTCCCCTTGGCACTTGTTGTTTGCCCCTGTCATGTGATTTCCAGCTTGTGTTATCTTTCAGTGATTGTGACACGTTGTGTGTGTGACTGCTGGCACTCCTCAGGGTCCGGGCTGCAATGTTGGTTGTTGTCTATGTGTGTTCTTTGTGGGTGACCTTGGCTTCTTCATTGGTGTGTGACTGTGGCTGGGATCCCATTGGTTGGTGTGGTATTGCCGTCATGTCCATGTACAGCGTAGTGTGCAGTGTGTCAGACATTCAGGAGTCTTGTTGAGTGGCCATGTGTGATGTGTTTCTGCACCTTGGTTCCCACCCACCACCCTGGAATAGTCATGGGTGCATGTGCAATGTCACCAGTGCATGTGTACTTCACTGCTGCACATTGTTGGAGGTCGAGGGGTGTGGTGTTGAGTGTGTGCAGATGAGAGTTGTTGCCCGGCTAGGCCCCTGCCTCCATGTTGGCCTTGGCTTACTGGCCATGCTGATTGATTTGTGCTTGTGTAGGTGTGATGGTAGTTAGTTGCTCAGGACACATGACTGTGGTTCACAGTGTGAACCACATTTAGCTTTGTCATCACAGTGGGATTGTAATGCAGCCCAGGGTCACCACATTGTGGGGGCCCTGGGGGTGGTGCTGTGGTGTGTCTGTGTCTTGCTGTGTCAGTTGCTGTCCCTACATGCCTGTGTGACATGTGTGATTTGTGCTCCCTCTCATCTGACAATGCCTGCTTGCCCACATAGGGGATTTGGATCCATGAGTTACCTTTGTGTGGCACTGTATGCACATCTGTATGATTGGTATTCAGGTCTCCTCATGTGTTGTGTGGTTGCCTGGGGACACTGGCACCCCCTCACCTGTTGTGTATGATGTGCAGTGTGGGTCTGCCTGTTTGTGTTTGTGCATCTGCACCACTGCATTGGCATATCTTGGGTGTGCCATTGGCTGTATATAGTTTGGTGGGTTTCCCCTGCTGTCCCTGGGACTCCTAGGTCATCGGTCAGCACAATGATCATGGTTTGTGTGTCCCATTGCTGCCATGGTATGGTATCTGTTCACCTCACATCTGCAGTCTCCACAGGGTATCTGCATTTGTGTGCCCATTGGTGCAAATATGTGGGTCTGCATTCTGATGGTCACTTCTGTCATTGTGTCATTGATGAATGTTGACGGTGTCAGCCCCCATGGGTGTTGTTTGTCTGCACATGGCCAAAGGTATGTCTTATTTGCACTGCAGTATTTGGCTCACCCAATTTATGTTGCAATGGGACACATACACTACTTTGCCACTGATGTGTTTTTTGTTCTGTGACCAGGAATCATCCATGCAGTTTGGCAGTTGCACCTCTTTCTTTGTCAACACTTACCTTTTGGTCACTGTGATGATGGGGTTTAGACCCCATTGCCACAATGTTCAATATGTGCTTCAGCTATGGACCCCACACTTACATTTTGCTCACTGTGATGATGGGGGTTTAGACCCCATTGCCACAATGTTCAAAATGTGCTTCAGCTATGGACCCCACACTTACATTTTGGTCACTGTGATGATGGGGGTTTAGACCCCATTGCCACTATGTTCAAAATGTGCTTCAGCTATGGACCCCACACTTACATTTTGGTCACTGTGATGATGGGGGTTTAGACCCCATTGCCACAATGTTCAATATGTGCTTCAGCTATGGACCCCACACTTACATTTTGGTCACTGTGATGATGGGGGTTTAGACCCCATTGCCACAATGTTCAAAATGTGCTTCAGCTATGGACCCCACACTTACCTTTTGGTCACTGTGATGATGGGGGTTTAGACCCCATTGCCACAATGTTCAAAATGTGCATCAGCTATGGACCCCACACTTACATTTTGGTCACTGTGATGATGGGGGTTTGGACCCCATTGCCACAATGTTCAAAATGTGCTTCAGCTATGGACCCCACACTTACATTTTGGTCACTGTGATGATGGGGGTTTGGACCCCATTGCCACAATGGTCATGGCCTGCTTGCATTGTGGGTGCCACACACATATATGTGTGGCACATGTGCTAGGGGGTCACATTGTATGTTCAAAGTCATGTTCGGTGTTGTAGGCATTTGACACAGTCTACACACGCTTGTCATGGTGTTGTGGGGATGTCTTTTTCTTGCATTCCCTAGGTTGTGGTGTGCTGGTTGTGTCATGCATTGTCCATCCTATGAGTGGGGGTGGTAGTAGTGGTAGGCATCCAGCCCCCCTGGCTCAGGGTGGTAGTAGTGGTAGGCATCCAGCCCCCCTGGCTAAGGGTGGTGGTAGGCATCCAGCCCCCTGGCTCAGGGTGGTAGTAGTGGTGGGCATCCAGCCCCCTGGGTGAGGGTGGTAGTAGTGGTAGGCATCCAGCCCCCTGGCTCAGGGTGGTAGTAGTGGTAGGCATCCAGCCCCCCTGGCTAAGGGTGGTGGTAGGCATCCAGCCCCCTGGGTGAGGGTGGTAGTAGTGGTAGGCATCCAGCCCCCTGGCTAAGGGTGGTGGTAGGCATCCAGCCCCCCTGGGTGAGGGTGGTAGTAGTGGTAGGCATCTGGCACCCCCATGGCTAAGGGTGGTAGTGGTGGTGGGCATCTGGCACCACCCTGGCTAAGGGTGGTAGTAGTGGTAGGCATCCAGCCCCCCCTGGCTAAGGGTGGTAGTAGTGGTAGGCATCCAGCCCCCCTGGCTAAGGGTGGTGGTAGGCATCCAGCCCCCCTGGCTCAGGGTGGTAGTAGTGGTGGGCATCCAGCCCCCTGGGTGAGGGTGGTAGTAGTGGTAGGCATCCAGCCCCCTGGCTAAGGGTGGTAGTAGTGGTAGGCATCCAGCTCCCCCTGGGTGAGGGTGGTAGTAGTGGTAGGCATCCAGCCCCCTGGCTAAGGGTGGTAGTAGTGGTAGGCATCCAGCCCCCCTGGCTAAGGGTGGTGGTAGGCATCCAGCCCCCTGGCTCAGGGTGGTAGTAGTGGTGGGCATCCAGCCCCCTGGGTGAGGGTGGTAGTAGTGGTAGGCATCCAGCCCCCCTGGCTAAGGGTGGTAGTAGTGGTAGGCATCCAGCTCCCCTGGGTGAGGGTGGTAGTAGTGGTAGGCATCCAGCCCCCTGGCTAAGGGTGGTAGTAGTGGTAGGCATCCAGCTCCCCTGGGTGAGGGTGGTAGTAGTGGTAGGCATCCAGCCCCCTGGCTAAGGGGTGGTGGTAGGCATCCAGCCCCCTGGGTGAGGGTGGTAGTAGTGGTAGGCATCTGGCACCCCCATGGCTAAGGGTAGTAGTGGTGGTGGGCATCTGGCACCACCCTGGCTAAGGGTGGTAGTAGTGGTAGGCATCCAGCCCCCCCTGGCTAAGGGTGGTAGTAGTGGTAGGCATCCAGCCCCCTCAGGCTAAGGGTGGTGGTAGGCATCCAGCCCCCCCTGGCTCAGGGTGGTAGTAGTGGTGGGCATCCAGCCCCCCTGGGTGAGGGTGGTAGTAGTGGTAGGCATCCAGCCCCCTGGCTAAGGGTGGTAGTAGTGGTAGGCATCCAGCTCCCCTGGGTGAGGGTGGTAGTAGTGGTAGGCATCCAGCCCCCCTGGATAAGGGTGGTAGTAGTGGTAGGCATCCAGCTCCCCCTGGGTGAGGGTGGTAGTAGTGGTAGGCATCCAGCCCCCCCTGGCTAAGGGTGGTAGTAGTGGTAGGCATCCAGCCCCCCCTGGGTGAGGGTGGTAGTAGTGGTAGGCATCCAGCCCCCCCTGGCTAAGGGTGGTAGTAGTGGTAGGCATCCAGCCCCCCCTGGCAAAGGGTGGTAGTAGTGGTATGCATCCTGCCCCCCCTGGGTAGGGGTGGTGGTGCGCATTCAGGCCCCTGTGTGCATATGTGGCATTGGTGATGGGCATCCCGCCCCTATGGTGCTGCTGTTGCTGGTGTAAGTATATTCTGCATCCCTCTGTGTGTGTGTGATGTGTCGTGTACGTGTTGTATGTGTTTTGTGGTTGGTGTCTGACTTACCTTCTGCGCCGTACGCGTCCGTGCCTGTTCCGGTAGTAAATGTAGAATATTGGTATGATCGGGACGAAGGGATTCATGGTTGGTTCGTGTCGTTCGTCCTTCTCGTTGCTTCGCGTCGTCCTCGTCGCTTCGCCTCGTCCTCGTCGCTTCGCCTCGTCCTCATCGCTGGCGTGTTCGGCTCGTAGCCGTGGATCGTGTTGTGGCGCGAATCGGAGCTTATGTGCGCCTCTCTCGGATGCTTTGACGTGCCGTGCGTAGCGACGGGTTCAGCGCGTACGGGAAGCGCATCGCACTTGTTCGGCCGGACGGAGCTGCATTTTCCCTTCCGTGCGACTCGATTCAGCGTTTCCGGATTCGCCTCGGTCGGGGAACAGGACCTGGTTTGGGTGAGTACGGCTTGGCCGGATTCTGTGCTGTTGTGCGTATCGTACTTACTCGTTCGGTGTGTTGTACGGATCGGTCGGGAAACAGGCTTTCGCATGGCTTTTTTCCCGACCGAATGGTATTGGGTGCGCCTCCGACCGGGATCGGAATCGGCCCCAAAGTGTCCCCGCACTGAGGTTGCATTCCCAGACACAGATCCAAAAATCAATTTAATAATGATCAACGTATTAAATTTGTGAAATCTGAGATTCAAATATATTACATTTCTCTATTTTAATTTGTTATGGAATCCAATATAAACTAAACGTTTCCTTTACTGTTCTTATTTTTTAAAAAGTGGTGTTAAGGTACAGAAAACGTGCCATTAATTTAAACAAATTAGACTGCATACCTGCATATTCAAAAGTTTATCTCTCTATTCACCATCCACCTAGTTGACTGAATAGTAGGCCTACAAACCTTTGTATTTGAAACCACGGAATACGCTTTAGTTGCACAGATCTGTAAGATTACTACAATTCTTGCGAACTGTTATTTTTAAGTAAACTTTATTCCTTTCAAATGAGAGTTTCTTGCTTTCATTTCCATTAAATTGTTTGAGTGCAGCATCTTTCATTACTTTGTCAATACATTTTCAAGTTACTTCAACCTAACAAGTATTGACCTTGCATTGGCTGCTGGACCTTGGGCTTGCACAGTTATTGTTTTGTCATGGTTTTTGCAAAACTTTATTGTTGTGGGGGCTGCTGACCCTCTCCAAAAAGCTGTTAACAGAAATCAAAAATATTTTTTATGTCTCAGAAAGCACACATTGCCTTAGCAGGACTTGGCACTGAACAGATCTACTATTAGTGCAGACGTACTACTTTTGAAAGAGCGAAGTGCATTCGCTCAGTTAAGTTAACCAGTGGCTCAGGTAGCTGACTGATTGACACATTCTTTTTGCTGTAGTGGGTGTGTGAGCGATTGTGCGGGTGTGTGAGTGGCTGTTTGGGTGTGTAAGTGGGTTTGTGAGATGCTTGTATGGGTCTGTGAGAGGGTTTATGAGTGAGTGGCTGTATGGGTGTGTGAGTGGCTGTGTGGGTATGTGAGTGGGTGAATGAGTGGTTGTGTGGGTGTGTGAGTGGTTGCATGGATCTGTGAGTGGGTGTGTGAGTGGATGTGTGAGTTGGTGTATGGGTGTGTGAGTGGGTCTGTGGATGATGTCATCAGTGATGTCACCAGTGATGTCATTTGAGATGTCATCAATGATGTCACTAAACATGTCATGCGTGATATAATTTGAGAGGTCATAAGAAGTGCATTGAGGGGAGTATAAAGTATAGTTAGCTCAAGTAACTATAACTGCTGAATTTCACTGGTTTTGTATGAGTGAAACTTAAGCCTAACTAGAACGTACCTGTAACCTTTGTTTTTTTCAGTGAATTTCTAACTTTAAAAAATTCTATTTCCTAACTATAACTTCCCTGTAACCTTTGGTTTTAGCAGTGAATTTCTACCTTTTATAATGTTATTTCCTCCCTATAACATCTCAGTAACATTTGTTTTTTTGTGAATTTCAAAGGTTTTTAAATTTTATTTCCTAACTGTAACCTACAACCTTTGAGAGTGGGTGTGTGAGTGGCTGTATGGGTTTGTGAGTGGATGTGTGAGTGGCGTTGTAAGTGTGTGAGTGTGTGTATGAGTGGCTGTATGAGTCTGTGAGTGGGTGCGTGAGTATCTGTGTGGGTTTGCCAGTGGGTGTGTGAGTGGTTGTATAGGTTAGTGAATGGATGTCTGAGTGGCTGTATTGGTCTGTGAGTGGGTGTGTGAGTGGTTATGTGGGTCTGTGAGTGGGTGTGTGAGTGGCTGTATGGGTCTGTGAGAGACTGTGTTCGTTTTTTAGGGAGTATATGTTAGTGGCTGAATGTGTGTGTGAGTGGATTTGTGAGTAGCTCTGTGGGTGTGTCAGTAGCTGTGTAAGTGACTGGGCCAGAACCAACCTCACCTGCCCCTTTATCCAACAGTTTTGCATAAAATGTCTACCCAACTGGAGTACTTTCTACTTGTTAATTAGTAAGTGCTACTTCATTGGGTAATAGCTAGTGCATATTTTACACTATTGTTGCATAATGGACCACACGGAAATGTCTCCACTGACCTTTTCTGCACATAATTTCAGCAATGTGATTGTTCCTCAAACGTCTTGAACCACAAATCTGTGATAACATAAATCCTCGTCTTCATCCCACCCAGGGCTCTAGTGTGCAACGTTGGGGACCATGGGTGGAGCCTCAATGCCCTGCTGTCTCTGCTGGCTGCCTGCCTCCAGCTGGAGTCAGCATTACTCTCACACACAGGGAGCAGCCAAAAATGCTGCTCCCTGCATGTGGAAGCAATGCTGCTTGACAGCGGGAAGGAAAACAGATGAAAGGTGTTCCTGCTCCCCTGGCTAGGAGCAGACTTAGTTTGCTCTCGCTTGGCAGCAGCTGTCAAAGCTTCCACCAAGCGAGAGCAAACTGGAGAGGTGTGGTGCAGCGGCCAGGGCAGCTGACTTCGGAGCACAGGGTTCAGGGTTCGATCCCCGGCTCCGGCGGCAGCTCAGCTCAGCACCATGTGACTCTGGGCAATAGCTCACTTAATTTCCACAACGGCCCCCAGCGCCTTGAGACCCGTAAGGGTGAGTAGCTGCGCTATATAAAAACGGACTTACTGCTATCTCCCCAGGGTGGGCACTTCGGGATTTAGGGTGCCGGCCCTGGGGGGTGGTGGTCCCCAGGGCCATTAATGGCTTCATGAAGGGCTGCGCTGCCCCGTTCCTTTCATTTTGAAGAGCCTGCCCAGGGAGGTGGCAGTCCCTGGGGCTGTAAATGGCCCGGGGGCAGTATGCCCCCTCTCCTAAAAATGTAACAAAGCCCCTGGGATGTTGTGGTCCCTAGGGCGGTAAATGGCCTGGGAGAGGAGCCACACAGCCATCTTCCCCCTTTTAATTTTATTCAGGCCCCGAGGAGATGCTGGTGCCTGTGGCCCTTAAGTTCAAAACCCCTATGTAAATTGCATAGGGAAAACACATTTTCAGACCCCTTTTTCTCAGCCCTCACTTGACGAATCACCCTGAAACTTTCAACACAGCAGCTGAAGTGAGTGGCATACTAATTTTGAAAACTTCGTGAAGATTTGTCAATTGGCGCCAAAGTTACTGCCAGAATAAAAAAAGGCTTTCCAATCGGCCAAGCCATACGGCAATGAATGCCTACTCCTTCTTAATGACCAGAGGAATTATGAACTCTTGTCATCCAATCCAACTGATTCCCTAATCAAGGAAATCCACAGTATGACTGAAGAAGCATTGGCTAATGCCTATTTGTCCAGGGACGAAGCTTTCTTCTTGGCAAACAAATCACCAATGACCCCTTACTTTTACACCATTCCCAAGATCCACAAGAATGTGGAAGCACCTCCAGGACGACCCATTGTTTCTGGAATAGGGTCTGTCCTCAAACCCCTGCCAAGATTTGCGGATACATTTCTGAGACCTATATACAGGAGCACAAGTACATACCTCAAAGACACGAAGGAAGTACTAAACCTTCTATGTGGCACTGCCTTCGCCCCTGGGACACAATTACTTTTGGGGCTCGATATAGAGAGCTTGTTCACAAGCCTCCCACACCAAGAGACACTTGATATCATTGAAGAAATACTTTTTGAGGTGGACTGGGACTATCAGACACCTAGGAATGTGATCATGGACTGCTATAAAGGGGGTATTAACAAAAACATTTTTGAGTTTGAGGGTTCTCTTTACTTGCAAAACCACAAGATCAGCATGGGCAGTACCTTTGCATCAAGTATAGCTGGTCTGTATGTTCATCATCTAGAGACCCCGAGAATCTTAAGTTCCCATAATTGTTTTCTAAACAGGATCACCCTTTAGAAAAGAGACATTGATAAGGTCCTGGTCATTTGGACAGGGGATAAAGGGTCTGCTATTACTTTCATTAAGTGGTTAAATACACAAAATGAATTCCTTAAATTCACACATACCATGAGCAAGGAAGAACTCGTATTCCTTGATCTGAATATCCTTGCAGATCAGGGCAGTCTGAAGACCACCTCACACGAAATACCTATGGCCAAGAATTATCTACTATTATTCAACAGTTTCCATCCACGTCATCTTAGGGAAAACCTTCCTTTTGGCCAAATCTTGGGATGTAATTGCTCTGATGTACATAATTTTAGGACACAGTCATCCAATCTAGCTAAGAAATTAAAAGCCAGGAATTATCCCAAGAGGATGGTGAACAGAGCAATGAAGAGGGCCCGGAACAAAAACTATGAGACCCTATTGGAAGTCACACCAGAAAAAGAAAAAGAAGACAGACTGATTTGTGTCACTACGTTCAATGTGGCATCTGATCGAGTAATTAACATCATTAATAGACACTGGAAGATCGTGAACAGTGGTTCCTTAAAGTTACCCAAATCCATTTTCTCGCATAGACGAGGCAGGAGGTTGAGGAACGTCCTTGTCCACAAATGTTCATACAAACGAAGAGTGAATGTTCAATGAATTGAGAATACACTTCCCCCACTGTCAGGCCATCACCCATGCTGCAGTTGTAGTGTGTGTTATCTCACAAATGTAACACAAATTGTGACTTTCCAGAGTAACACATGATGAGAATTAAGACAATTTTTCAACTGTAAGAAACCCAGGATGATTTACACGATAACTTGCGCTTGTAATCTGCATTACATTGGCATGATAACCCGCAAGGTAAAAACCTGTATTGGAGAACACCGGAGTAATCTGAGATGTGGCAGCGCCACTACCAAAATGTCAACGCATTTCAGAGAAGCAAAACACATGGTATCAGAACATGTATATGATGTGACAAACTGTAAAGGAGACTCTTCGATAAGGGTTTGAACAACAATATCCCATGAGGCCAGGTTACACACTAAAACAATCATTTTTATCTGGCTAGGAGAACTCCAATGTATTTTTTCAGATATTTTTCAGCTACTGGCGTTCCTTTTAGAAATACCTTATAATGACAAGTGTTTCTGAATTTCATAGAGGCACACCTATACACAGCACATCTCAGAGAACTCAGCACCTACAGGTTCTTGTGGAATTGTTGATTGACTGAAATCTAATTTTCTAACAAAGTAAAATGAAGGGTTTTCTTATGTGCAATACCCTTTTCCTGGTGGTACAGATTGCCAATCTATTGATATTGCTTCCTCATTGACCTTCATGGACATTACTATATTGAGAATAAGTCAGTCTTGTATTTAGGGCTGGTCATTGAGGGGTCCCCATACCCATAGCTTCTTTCCTGGAGACAATCCGAGTACCAGGAAGTAGTCCAGTGTACGTGCACCATCTTGGTTGTGCAGCAGTCTAGTCGTTTAACCGGCTGCATGCAGGGACGCCCGTCACGCATAGCGTACGGGTCAGGCTTTGATTCTCAGATATATTTATCTCGTGAGGGGCCGGGAAGGTAACATACAAATCCCAATGGACATTTTTAGGCTAGCAGGCCAGGATGTAACCTTGGTGTAGAAAGTACGGCATAGCTGGTATTGAGAGCAATTACAAGCGAGCACGAGTCATTGCCCTCACCATGCCGGATGTTCATTTTCTCTTGTAGAGTGTGACAACAGGTTAATCTTGCCACGTTGGACCTATGGGGCATTATTTATGACCTACTTCTGTATATAGTTGACTACAATATGTTCTTTCTGTCCATCATACCCAGTGTATTGTGTGCTATATATGTGTGTGATCACTGTGCATATCACAACAAAAGTTGATCACAAGTACGTTTATTAGATGTGGTCACATGTTACACTTTTGATGTGAACCTATTATTAATAAATCGGTAGATGAGAACTATTTGAATCTATGCGACCAAATCTCCCACACACTAGATCAACTGGTCCCGATGAAAAAGCTTAAAAACAGAAACAAACAGTCAGCTCCATGGTACAACGAGGAGCTAAAGTTACTCAAGGAAAAATGCAAACAGGCAGAGAGAAAATGGAGGAGGCGATATAAAGAGGAAGATAAAGCTGCTTTGAAAATTGTAATGCACAGCTATAAAGGGACAATTGCTAAGGCCAAAGCTAAATACTATGAAGAAACTATCCTGCAGTCATCTAATAAGACTGGAACTCTATTCAGTATAGTAAGGGACCTGTCTAACCCTGACTGTGTGAAGATTAAGACTACAGCCTCACAAGAGCTATGTGATGGCCTGTCAGTGTTCTTCGAAGACAAAATTAATAAAATCATTAGTGGCCTAAACTCCAACATGGAAACAGGGATAGATAGGGAAAATGATAAGTCTGAACGATCAACAGAAAAAATTCAGGCGGAGGGAGCTGATAAAGAGATCGTGGTAATCTTGGAGTCCTTCCCAATTCCTACAGAGGAGAAGTTTAAAATGTTAGCAGATAACATCTCCTCTTGTTCCCCTTTGGACCCTCTCCCACATAAGCTATGGAAAGCTTTCCGAGCAGAGCTCTTCCCTCAGCTCTATCAAATCTGTTGCCAGTCTCTAATCAGCGGCATAGTCCCAGAATGCTGGAAAAAGGCAGTGGTGACTCCTCTGCTGAAAAAAGCTACACTTGATCCTAACTGCCCATCAAATTATAGACCTATATCCCTGTTGCCATACCCGGTAAAGATCGTGGAGAGAGTAGTTAGTAAAACTCTCTCACAATATGCAGAAGAAAATAATTTACTGGACGAAGTCCAATTTGGGTTTCGCCCCGGTCACGGCACAGAGACAGCTCTGGTGACAGTTTTGGACGATCTTAGAATGCGTGCTGACACTGGCCAAGCAGCCATATTGGTATTATTGGACATGTCGGCCGCTTTCGATACGATCAATCACAGGACCTTGATCAAAAGATTAAAGGAGGCTGGAATTGTGGGAAGGGCACTGAACTGGTTTCAATCTTACCTAACAGGTAGACAACAGGCAGTGGCCATGTCACCTTTCATTTCTCACAGTAGCTACATAAAGCATGGGGTCCCGCAGGGTTCAGCTATAAGTCCCATTCTTTTTAATCTTTATCTGCGCCCACTCATGTCCATCATTAAATCCTTTGGTATTGAAGTGGTTAATTATGCAGATGATACTCAACTCGCCTTCTCATTTGAAGGGAATCAAGCAGTATCTCTGGAAAAATTTCACAGCTGTATGCGCAAAACTGCAGGATGGCTCAGGGAGAACTCGCTACAATTTAATGGAGACAAGACCGAGGTTATATACTGTACAGCAAAGAAAATACCCCGTCCACTGCCAGTGGATTTTTGGCCGGATCCAATGAACAATCCACCGCGGCTAGCCAAGACAGTGCGTAACTTGGGGGTATTACTGGACAGTAATCTACAGCTAGACTCACAAGTGAACAAAACAGTGAGTACCTGCATATCTCTTCTCCGAGCTTTACGGAAAATACTCCCATTTTTATCAATCTCGGCCAGACCCCAGGTGGTAAGGAGTATCATCATGAGCAGATTGGACTATTGTAATGCCCTGCTTCTTGGAGCACCGGCGGCTCTAATAAAAAAGTTGCAAAGAATACAAATAATCGCGGCTAAGCTAGCATTAAAAAGACAACACAGATGCTCTGCGTCGCTAGCTTTAAGGGATCTCCATTGGCTGCCTATTTTGCAAAGAATTCAATTTAAAGCACTTTGCTTTGTTCATAAGGCGGTACACAAAATGGGGCCTAAACCATTGCAGAGAATGTTTAATTGGTACTCCCCAGCCAGAAATCTCCGCTCTTCAGCAGCCTACTTAGGATGTACCCCACGAGTTAAGAAAACCCGGCTGGGAGGTAGATCATTTAGTTATGCAGCCTCAAGACTATGGAATGAACTACCAAGTGAGCTCAGACAAACTGACGATTTGTTGCAATTTAGAAAGAAGCTAAAGACCAGGTTCTTCCCAAGAGAATAGCCTCAAGAGACCTGTCCGTCGTGATCTCAAAATTACAGCCTGCAGATTTCAGGTAATCCCAGCGCCAGGATGCCCGTTGGGTGACAGCCGCGCTATATAAATGCAACTTACATTACATTACCTGCATATGTGACACAGCTCATAGGCACATCGAGGTGGTGTTCCATTTGGCACTAGTGTCAATATGCTTATGATCATATTTAAGTGGGACCCTTTGGAGTGTATTGCTGGCTAACCTCCCCCATTCAGCATGCAGTGTATGTATTGCTATCACCCTGCTATTTTGATTCAGAAGTGGATTTAGGGAGTTTAATTCCTTGGTCCTGAAGATAGTACTGGGAAGAGTGGCTTGAAAAATGTAGACCATAAAGAAACCTGGTGCATTATAACTGTGTGTCCTGTATTTCTTCCCCATTTTAATCATACTGCTTGAAGGGCAGAATAGAATATAGTTTTTCCTATCAGGCAGCTATTTTTAATTCTCCACTTCCAATCCCTACACTCCTATTCCATCATTCATTTGGTATTTACCACTCAAGTGCTCCTGTGTCTCTCACTGGTAGTAGCATGTCCCGTTCTGCAGCGGAACGAGAAGAACCCTATGATGAAGCATGCCACCTAGGGAAAACCCTGGTGGGTGAAGTTTACACTAACAAAAGCAGTGTGCTTTTGAGACCTCTGAGAGGTTTCACTTTTGTTTTCTAGTTCAGAGTAGGCCTTCTATTTTTCGTGTTCACATATTGTAAATAGAGATACAGAAGATGAGAAGGGTCATATGTTAAACCTAGAAAGCTAGCCAGTTCCAGAATACATCATACAGCATACATCATACATCACAAAGAAAACCTGATAGGCTTGTTGTAGTAAATCACCCATGCGCTGTGATCAATAGAATCCTGCATGCTTTTCCATAGTGAGTGCCCGAGGGCTCATCCATTGCAAGAGACTTTTGAAACGCAATGTCATCCCCGATGCCAATTTACACATGCGACTTAACACGACATATCCCAACATGCACCCTGCGTGGAACAGAAACAAAATGAGCTTACCAACTAAAAATCCAATGCAGCCAAAATAGAAGAAAATCCTTCTTTCCAATGTTGACTTTCGAAAATAGAGCAACTACAACAAGCTTATTGGTGGTTTGTTTTTATGCACATAGCTGTATTATATATTCTGGAAGCGGCTAGCTATCTCGGTTTAACATTTGACCATTTTCATCTTCTTTATTTCTATTTACAATATGTAATCATTATTTCTGATGTTGTTTCATTCTAATTATCTTTGTCATGTAGTTACTCCTGGTGAAGGGTCTGGTGACACGAAATGCATATGTATATATCTTCTGTGACTAAGAAAGGTTCCTGTCATGTTCTCAGCAAATGTGACGCAACATTTTGCAATATCAAAAGAAGATGGATAAAGAATAAAGATTGTATAATACATACATGAAATTCAGGCTTACATATGTGCTATATTTTTTAAGGAATAGTGTTCACTAGCAGCCTGAGAGCGGACGGCAGTGCAGCCTGGGACTAGTACACTTAGGCGGCCTAGCTATTTTTACAGATTGCTTGTGGGTTTGGGTGGGGCCCGCTCTAGCCTTGCACACTCAGATGTTGAATCTTAAACTGTTTTGTTATTAGCTTAAAGAATTTTGAATACATTAAGTGCATAAGAACCATTTTTTTTTTAAAGTTCACCTACTCCCTTTTATTACATGTAAGGCACCTATAAGGTAGGCCCTAGGTAGCCCCCTAGGCGGGGTGCAGTATATTTAAAAGGTAGGACATGTACTTACGAGTTTTATGTGTCCTGGTACTGAAAAAACAGCAAGGTTCGTTTTTCACTACAGCAAGGCCTCTCTCTCCCATAGGTTAGCATTGACGCTGCCTGGTAACATTACAAGTGTATCTTCCAATTGGGAGCAGATGGAAAATTGGAGTTTGGTGCCTCTGGACTCACAATTTAAAAACACATCTCTTAGTGATGTTGGTTTTCAAATTGAAGGACTGAAAATGCAACTTTTACAAAGTTGGCATTTTCTTACTTAACCATTCTGTGCCTCTGTCTGTCCCTAGAATACATGCCTGGATTGGATGACAGTTGGGCTTTGTGAATTCACACTAGACAGTCACACACAAAGGGAGCTGAGGTGTGCCCTACATATCCTGATGGCCATTCAACAAGCCGATGAGTCTCCCTGAGCTAGAGTGGTGGGAGGAGTTGATACTTCCAGCTGATTAGGGCTGTGCCTATCCCCACACAAAGAACTGCATACCCCCCTGTAGTGTGTCTTGAGCCAGGGTCAGGAAGGGCAGGGTCTTGTGCACTATAAAGCCCTTTCTTTGAAGTATCCCTACTTAAAACTAGGCTACAATCGGTATAAGTACTGGGCCTCTGACACCATATACTTGGAACACCTCTGGACTTAGGACATACTGCCAGGAAGAAGAGCTGTTGGACTGCCAGGAGGACCTGCCACTTTGCTGCTTGCCTTGCTGTGTTGGTTTGCTGTCTGCTGCTTCTTGCCTAGGAGTAAGAAGACTAGACTATGCTCTCTGCATCCTGCTTTCTAAAGTTTCTCCAAGGGCTTGAGTTGAGCTTGCCTCCTGTTGGAAGTCTCAGTGCCATCACAATTCACCTGCTTCTTGCTTTGCTGTGAGTCCTGGCCAGCCAAGTGGTGCCAAACCCAGGCTTGGACCCTTGGAGGATATTTTGGTGCTGCAACCAAGAAACAGATGCATTGACTCCAAGCGTCACGTCCTAACCTGCGCATACCTGCCAAATCGAAGCATCACCATTGCCTGCATTGAAGCTGTGGTCCCTGCTCTTTGAGTGCGTGATGCAACGACCGCGACTTACAATGCAAGCCCCGACTTTGCGGCAGCATCTCCGAAGTACCTTAGCGGCTCAACTATCCTGTACCACCTCTAGGAATGGATGCATCACTTTGAGAGAAAAGGCTGATGAGAGGCAACACACAGAATCAACACATTACAGTGTACACAAAGCAAAGTTCATTCTGCAGGCGTTGTGAGTTTTTGTTGCAAGTCTTTATTTTTCAAAAGTCCTTTGTTTATTTATTTATTTATTTTATAGTTTTATAGAGCGCGAACCAGACCCATGAGGGTATCAGAGCGCTTTACAGGATTAAAGGTGGTATACAAAGAATTAGGAAGGGAGGGACCAATTGGGTAAAATAGGTGGGTACATTCTACAAGAAAAAAAGAGCACACAGTCAAAGTTCCCGGCTACATATGGGATAAAAACGAAAAACAGGTAGATACATTTTAAAAGAAGGCACGCAGTCTCAACTCTTGAGTGGGATGCCCAGGAGTGCAGGAATAGGTATCATCCGAAAAAGCATGGATCATGCCGAAGTGGAGGGTGGATCGTGTCGCTGAGGTGATCGTTAGGCGAGGAATTTGCTCATTAGGAAAGTTTTGGTCTCCTTTTTAAAGTGTGCCAAGGATGGAAGTCTTCTGATGTCGGGTGGGAGAGTTCCAAATTCTAGGAGCGGCCCCAGAGAAGGCCCGGTTGTAGGTTTTTTTTTCCGGAAGCGTGCTGGTTGAAGCAAAAGGTCTTTGGCAGATCGGGAGTTTCTGGCTCCTCCGGATATCACGAGTTTTTGGGCGAGAAATGTAGGGGACTTGGAGTAGAGAGCTTTGTGAGTGATGCAGGCCAGTTTAAGTTGGATTCTGGCCTCTAGGGCAAGCCAGTTCAGAGCTTTGAGGTGGGGAGAGATGTGGTCAAATTTCTTTGAGCCAGTTAGGAGTCTGGCGGCGGCGTTGAGGCAGGCTTTCAGTGGGGCCAGAGAGTTCTTGGGTAGCCCTGCGAGAGTAGAGCATCCATATTCTAGTCTGGAAATGACTAGTGCCTGGATTGCCGTTTTTAGGTCAGAGGTATCGAGGAAGGGTTTTAGGTTTCTTAGGTAACTTAGATGGAATCTGGCAGTTTTGGCCATCGAGTTGATGTGGCCCCGCATGTTCAGGCTGCCGTCAAGGGTTACTCCAAGGGATTTCGCAGAGTCAACAATGGTAGGAGGGCAGTTTAGTGCTGTGATAGCCTTGATCCATTCCTGGATGTCTGGATTGGTTTTGGGTGGGGAGATTAGAAGGAATTCGGTTTTGTTAGCGTTAAGTTTAAGCTGTTTGGCGGTGAGCCAGTGGACAGTCAGCTTCAGGGCCTCATTCAGGGAGAGAATGTCCTCAGGGGAAGAGATTTTAATGTATATCTGAGTATCGTCGGCGTACATAAGGTAGGAGATATTGGCAGAGCGTAACACCTCTGTGAGTGGTTCCAGATAAAGATTGAAGAGGGTAGGGAGAGGGTTGATCCTTGGGGGACTCCAACCGTGATCGGAGAGGGAGCGGATAGATTACCGTTGATGAGGATTCTCTGTGAGCGATTTTGGAGGAAGGATCTAAACCATTCAAGGACGGTGTCATCCAAACCCATCCTGAGTTTGGAGGCGTTCAAGGAGAATTTCGTGGTTAACCGTATCAAAGGCAGAAGATAGGTCTAGGAGGATTAGGAGACAGGTTTTGCCTTGGTCGAGGGCTTGGAGGGCGTCATCCACGATGTGGAGGAGGGTGGTTTCCGTGCTGTGTCCAGGTCTGAACCCGGATTGGAAGTCATCTAGAAGGTGGAAGTTGGTGATGTGTAGGCTCAGCTGTTGTTGCACACATTTTTCCAGAACTTTGGCTAGGAGTGGGATGTTAGATATGGGTCTATAGTTGTCGGCGGAAGCAGGGTCCAGCGTAGGTTTTTTTAAGATGGGGACGACTTGGCCAGCCTTAAGAGAATCAGGTATTGAACCCTGTAGGAGGGAGGCATTGATTATTGAGGTCCAGGAAAGGATGATGGCCTGAGAGTCGGCAGCTAGGCAGTTAGAAGGGAGAGGATCATTGAAGTGATTGTTCGGGTTTAAGGAGGCTAGAATTCTCGAGATCGAGTGTTCGTCATAGATTTTAAAGTTGGACCAGTGCGCTTGGTTTTTGGGTGAGGTTTGGGAAGCCAGCGCGGAGAGAGAAGGTAGAGCCGATAGATTTTGATTTTGGTGGAGAGTTGCGGATTTAAGTTCATTTCCTAGGGCAGAGATTTTGTTGCAGAAGAAGGATGAAAATTCCTCGCTTGATATTAAGGGTTTAGGTGTTTCTTTGGAGGTTTTTGCTAGTTTGTTTGATTGTATACATGTGAAAAACAGCCAACGCGTTTCACCCTTCACAAGGACTTTTTCAGGGCAAAATAAGGTATCCAGATTTGTGTAGCAGTGTATTGACTCCAGCAAAGAGTAATATTGCAAAACGTCCATGTGGCTGGACATTGACTCCACAAATAAGGCCTAAAGCCGGTGATGAGTACCCTTGTATCCTCAGTCCAATTAAAACGTACGTTGCCTCCAAACGGCGAAGAAATAACTCTTAAGGCATTAGTGAGCCTCCAGTGTAGTCAGTAATAGTACTTGAGAAATCCTGTTTCGAAGTTCTGAACGAGCCTGTGTCTGGCCTCACCTCCTTTGCACAACGCATCATTCCCAAGGGCCAACAACCTGCATAGCAGTAAGGAACTGACGCATCACCTGTCTTCTCGATGCCTCACCTCCTCTGCGCATCGCACAGTCTTTAACCTTTTGACGCATCCATGGTACTGTACCAGGGTCCGTGCGGATCCTGTAGCCGGCCCGCACTCTATGACAGTCAGACTGAACATGTGGATTTGTCTTGGTCAAGCGCGACCTGGTAACCCCAGTTGGAGATATTTTCTAAGCGCTATCACTGCATTTAATATTTTAAAAAATCATATCTTGACTTGAGTATGTTGGATTTTTTTGTTGTTTTGGTCTGTTATACTCAGATAAATATTGACTATTTTCCTAAACTGGTGTGGAGTACTTTTGTGGTGTTTTCACTGTGTTACTCTGTGTGCACAAATACTTTACACATTGCCTCTTTAGTTTAGCCTGACAGCTCTGAACCAAGCTGCCAGAGGGTGAGCGCAAGTAAAATTAGTGTTTACTACACTTACCCTGACTGGAGTGTGGGTTCCTACTTAGACAGGGTGCAAACCACTGCCATTTAGAGATCCCATTTCTAACACCCCTTAATTTAATTCTTATTATAAACTGTTCCCCTACCTTGGTGTATTCTTCGTGGCTCTAAAAAATTCACCAAAGGGAATGCTTTTGATGAGTGGGGTGGGGTTTTAGCTCTGTGCGTTCAAAATTGTACGGTCTTGGTGGGGTCAGAGACCCAGTACTTATACCTAACTGTGCCTTTGATGTGGAGGGTGACTTCAAAGCAGCTCTATTAAGTGCACAAGTATCCCTTTCAAACCAGTCTTGTCTGTCAGGCTATCTGTGTGGGGTAATCAGTCCATTATATGGGGTCAGGCCACTACCCTTTGAAGTGTAAGTGTGAGCCCCTTCCTGCCCAGGAAGGGCCAGCAGAATGCAGATGTACGTAGATGGGTAGTCAGCTACACCTAGCATTCTTGTGTTTGTGGCTATCTGGAGGGATGCACACCCAGCTCAGATGTGTATTTGAGACAGGTTGCAAGGCACATAGAGCAGTAAGAGCAGAGAAATGTCCACTTTCTAAAAGTGTCATTTCTAAAATAGTAATGTTAAATCCAACTTTACCAGTAATGAGGATTTATCATTACTATTTCAAAGATATGAAACATGAGGCAGCTACTCCTTTTTAATCAGGAATTACAGCTTAAGGGTATTTTAAGGAGTTCCCAATTTTAGCCTAAAAGAAGAGTAGGCCTCACAGCAGTGAAAATAGAATATAGCTGTGTGTCACTTAAAGGACATGTAAAACACAAATCTACATGTCCTACTTTCTACTTACACAGCACCCTGCCCTATGGGCATCCAAGGGCCTACCTTAGTGGTGACTTATTTGTAATTAAAAGGGGAGTTTAAGGTTTGGCAAGTAGTTTTGAATGCCAAATTGAAGTGGCAGTAAACTGCACACACAGGCCCTGTAGTGGCTGGTCTGAGACATGGTTAGTGGGCTACATAGGTGAGTGGCTCAAGCAGTTCTGCAGGCCTACTTGTAGCATTTAATTTACAAGCCCTGGGCACATGTAGTGCACTTTTCTAGGGACGTATAAGTAAATGAAATATGCTAGTTGGGTATGAGCCAATGTTTCCATGTTTTAGTGAAAGAGCACATGCACTTTAGCACTGGTTAGAAGTGGTAAAGTGTGCAGAGTTTTAAAGCCAGTGAAAATGATGTGAGAAAAAGAGAAGGAAAGAAAAAGTTTGGAATGACCCTTCAGAGAGGGCAATTTTCCAACAATATTCATTCCAACTTATAAGGCCTTTTTCTCTCCAATCACTGAGTTTACTTGTGAACTCATCCTTGACTGTAGGTACTCTGACACAGTAATCTTCTTATAGCACTCTTCATCATTTAAATGTGTATATTCCTGTTGTATATACATTTTCCTATCCCATAGCAAAAATATTCACCCTATGTCAGAGGTTTTAACCACCACATTATCAGATTTCTTCAATTTTTGTATGGTCTTATTATATGTCATGTCCCTTGATTTTTTTAACCCTCTTCTCTTAGTGGTTTAAAGTTATATATATCCCTCAGTTCTTTTATCATGGTCTCAGAACAATTGTCAATGTCAATATATCTGGACTTTGGCCTAAATTCTGTTACTCCCTCTGCTATTGAATTTATCGTGGAAAGTTCTTCCTCTAGTAATGTTTCCATTGTGTCTGCCGACTCTCCAAATTCTATGAGATCTTTCATTAAGTCAAAGTCTGAGACTAACAAATTAGAGGCTGTCTCTTCTTCTACTTTTGGTTTCATTGTCGCTTGTTCCTTTTTGTTCTTAAGTAGCTTAGGCAATTTTTGTTTTTATAAATTTATATAAGTCCATTTAGCTTTGTGGCTAGTTGAAATTGGATTCTTGACAGTACGATAGAGCCAATGCTAAAATCTATGTTTCTACTGTTATGAGGGTTTCATCAGTGAGATGTATTACTGTTTGTAAATTGGGGGTCATTTCCTGCTGTTCCTGGTTCCAGGTGCCTCTCCCTGATCTACTTTTGCCTTCGCACCATCTCCTCTGCTTTCTCCTCCTTTTGGCTCACCTCGACCTCGTCTGGGTCTGTGGTCCATCCTCCGTCCTTCGATCTACTTTTAGAAACAAATCTCATCTATGACTGATGCATGAATGGTCACAGTCTCCCTTCCTACTGACTCATCTTGTTCTACCTCTGATCCTGTATCAGAGCTTAGGTCACTGAATGTTAGATCTTCTTGGGTTTTATTGATGTCCTGAATTCTTTGTCTTCTGACAGAATTAAATCTCTTTGCAAACGTATAAATTTGTCCCCTCTCGTAATAAAGTCGGTCTTCTTTGGAATGTACTTGCTTTTATTCTTTGCCCAATTTGGTGAGCATCTCCTTTAATTCGTTTTCTGAGAGGTAGGGTTTGTGATATGTCAGGAAGTGTGGTGCCTTGCTCTGTTTGCGTTTTGTATGTTTACTATGTGTGTAACACGGTGCAACCAGGATATGGGGAGATACCCTATAACCCCTATGTGTGTGTGGGCATAAACCCGCACAATTTAAGAAAAACAAAGCCCCGGACACACGTATAAGGGTAAATATGCTAGTTAGCAAAGTCTGTAATATCACGAATATATCATAGAAGGTCCATTCAAGATTTATAGAAGTTCTTCAATTCATTTAATCTTTATCATTGATAGGCACAACAAGCCAACACATGTTTCGTCACACTGAGAAGTATCCTGTGACTTCTTCAGGGCTGTAATGTAACACATAGGATTTTTCATGAATCGCCTTGCCGGTGATAATTCTGACCCGGCCGGTCTGGGTAGTGATTTGGAAGAACAGATATTTTTGGCCAATCCTAAGGTAAATAAAAAGGGGAGACTCCAGTGTGGTGGAGATCCTAGAACGAAAGTGCCTGTGTATAGGTAGAGCGGTGGGTGCGCCTTCAAAGGTACCGGGAACGTAGATCCTAAAGTGTTGTATTAGGGGAGCGATTATCGGGCGAATGCGCCGTCAACCGCAACCTTCGGCATGCGAAGCTAAAGTGCACAGGCACAGGTTCCACATCCGGAACAGAGGTGAACCAGTGCCTGTGCCATGCTTTAGCTCGCACGCCGAAGGTTGCGGTTGACGGCGCATTCGCCCGATAATCGCTCCCCTAATTACTTGAGGAAGTTTGGGGGGGTGTTCTCATATGTGGGTGTTATTATCCAGAGGCCTCTAGGTACCCCTCCCACTTCCACATATTTTTTCAATGAGGCACTCTTCCATCACCTTGAGAGTTCACATTTCTTTAATTTTGCTAATAACTGTAAGATGTTCCACAAACTTACACCAACAATCAAAGTGCTACTTTCACCTCGCAAGTAAACATTGCCGTTGGCACTCTCATTGAACAGTTCAGATGCAGCTTACTCTCTAGCACAGCAATGATGTCACTCATTTCCAATATTTTGTTGTCGATGTTACAGAAATCCACTGTATCCAATTGACCCCAAATCAAATAGGTCCTCAATGTTGAGCCTGGTTCCTGCCTCTCTAAACATGCTAAACTTACCCGGGGGAGCTGATAGTGTCGACCGGGGAGCTGATTGTGTCGACGGGTGTCCTCCGACTCCCACCTGATGACTCTCAACCTCTGTTATGTTATGTTAGAAGAATTTGTATAGCGCACGTACACCGGGATGGTTTCATGGCGCTACTCTAAGTGATACCTGAGCCCTGAGGAATTATTCATAAGCCTGACGAAACAGCCAAGTTTTAAGAAGTCTCCTAAAACCTAGGAGATCGGTGCAAAATCAGATTTCAGAGGGGAGGGAGTTCCAAAGTTTTGGGGCTAGAATGGCAAACTTTGCACCGCCTACGCGCTTCAATTTAAAGGAGGGAATAAACAGAAGTTGCTTGTGGGCCGAGCGCAAATCGCGCGTGGGTACATGCTTTATAATCATGCTGTCCAAGAATTTAGGGCTCCTTCCATTTAGAGATTTAAAGATGAGGCAACAGACCTTGAAGGCGCAACGTTGAGTAATCGGGAGCCAATGTAACTTCCTCAAGAGGGGAGTGACATGATGGTACCTGGGTTGCTGAAAAATCAAGCGCGCAGCTTGGTTCTGTACCTGCTGCAAACGTTTAGATAAATATAGGGGGATGCCAAGATACAATGAGTTGGCATAGTCAAAATGGGACATAACCATGGAAAGAATCACCTGAATCAAAGCTTCCTGGGTGAGGAATCTCCTGATCTTTTTTTATTTTCCTCAGTTGGAAGAAGCAGGTGGATATCACTGACCCAATTTGGGATTCCATGGTGAGGTCATGGTTAATTGTTACCCCGAGGCTTTTGGCTGAGTTGGACAGGGAGGGGAGTTGACCCAATTCCTTGGGCCAAAAATGAGGACCCCAGGGGTTTTTGTGGATACCTCCTGTTAGAACCAACTCGGTTTTATCCGGGTTAAGTTTTAAGTGGTTGCTGTTCATCCATCCGCTAATGAACAGCATAGTAGACTGGAAAACACGGACCGAGTCAGGGGAGTTGCTGATGGGGAATATAAGTTGGAAATCATCAGCATAGTTGAAAGTGCAGACTTGCCGCTCCTTCAGCGCCGGAATAAGGGGTAGGAAGTAAAGGTTAAACAGAAGGGGAGAAAGTGAGGAGCCCTGTGGGACTCCACATGTGATCCTAATTCTGGGAGCAGTAAACTGAGCAGTGCAGATTGCCTGGGAACGGTTTTCCAGGAAAGAGCCGATCCAGCCCAAGGCGGGTCCCTGAATCCCAGTGTCTCTGACGCGGTCGACCAGTAAACAATGGTCGACCGTGTCAAAGGCCGCGGAGAGATCCAGCAGGACAAGAGCCTGCGGGGAACCCTTATCGGCATCGCTGCGGAGAGTGTCCAACACTGTCAGCATCACAGCCTCCGTGGAGTGTGCTGGGCGGAAGCCTGCTTGATGAGGATCAAAATATTCAGACTCCTCTAAAAATCCAGTGAGGCATCTAGTTACATAGACCTCCAGCACCTTAGCTAGATATGGGAGGAGGGAGATCGGACGGTAATTCGTCAAGATTTGGGGGTCTGAACCTAGTTTCTTCAGGAGGGGGACAACAATTGCCTCCTTGAAAGAGTCGGGAATAATACGCTGAGACAGCGACTCATTCAAAAGATTTAGGACCGGGCTGGGAAGAGCGGTAAATATTTCTTTTAAAATACTAGGGGGGCAACAGTCCCTGGGGGAGCCAGATTTAACTTTGGATAGGAGATCCAAGAAAGTCGGGTTACTGATTATAGGAAATTGAGTGAAGATACTAGGATTTTTAAATGTACTAGAGCTAGCCTCAGGATTTGGGCAAGCCGGGATGCTGGCCTTGATTTTTGTGATCTTGTCAATAAAGAAGGAATTCAAAGAGTTGCAAAAAGTTTGGGAAGAGGTGGATTTAGTTGTAACTCTTTCAGGGTTAGACAACTCGTTCACAATTGAAAACATTTCCTTAGACCTATTGGGTGTAGTCAAGATTTTAAAGGATAGATATGCCGCTTTGGTAGTCAGAATAGTCTTTTTATATGCTTTCATGGCATTTAGGTAAATCCTTTTATCTTCAGATAAATAGTTACGTTAGAGCCAATTTTTGAGTTTTTAGGTCAGTAGAAAACCATTTCTGGGCATCATGACGTCGGGCAAGGTGTGTTTTCCTGAGGGGTGCAAACTTGTCGCTAGCGGCTGTTAGCCATGTAGTCAAATGTCCATCACCAATATTGATAGAAGGGTGAGAGGGTGGGACAGAGTTGGCAAGTGTGTTTAGGAATAGAGATTTGTCAATTGTATTCCAATTTCTTCTTATTCCCCCTTCAGAAAGAGGAGTTTTGGCCCTGAGACTATTATTGATGGTGAATTTAATAATCAAGTAATGATCCGACCATGTACAAGATGTGACTACCTGTTCACCCAGAGAGTGAGGATATAGGGGCATACTATGGGGGGCCTATTGAGCAAGACACAGATCAGGGGGGCAGTGTCAGATTCTAATTTGACTACCAGATTATCTACTAACAGTAGGTCTAATGGCGTTAGGGCAGTGAATTTCCAATCATGGCGTATTATAGCAGCTACACCTCCGCCAACTTTCCCCTGGGGATGGTTGGCATGGAGGATGTAGTAGTCCATGGGTAGGGCTGCCAAGATATCAGGTGAAGAGTCCTGGGAAAGCCAGGTTTCTGTGAGCAGAAGGATATCTGGCTGCTCAAACTTAAGTAAAAGGAAGATATCTAGCTGATGTTTAACCATGGAGCGGGTATTTAAATATATAACAGATAGCCTTCGAGCTCCATTTCCCTCTTTAGGCTGGGGGGGACCTGCACTATAAACAGGGCAGAGCAATTCAGGATAGGATGTTCTTATTGCCATGATCCCATGTCTAACCAGACTGGAACAAGTGAGAGAGTTGGGTATAAATGTATCTGAGTGAAGTTGTTTAAGCTCAGCAGCGAGATAGGTTATTTTTTGGGCATAATGGCTGGCCCCTGGCCCCGGATGGGCGCGGACGGGCGCAGACGGGTGCAGACGGGCGCAGACGGGCGCAGACGGGCTTGCCTTTGGCGCGATGCCGGCGCGCCCGCTGCGTGCGTCCGCTGCGCTCCTGCACTGTGACCGGCATTAAATAGCCGGTAGCAGCCTTGGCTCCACCCCCCTTCACAGTGATAGATGCCCGAGTGGGCGTAACAGCCGGAAGTAACTGGACCGAGATCGAGTGCACAGAAAAGCGATAAAAGGAAGAACATAAATTCAAATTCTACAAATGCAATATATAAAATGTTTTTTTTTTTAAATGGTGATGAGCAGTTTTAAAATCAGACCATAGGGCAGCAGTACCAGACTCAAAGTGCTTAGATGTCGCTCAATCCAGTGTCTGCGGGGACACGCTGAAGATACGTTATGGTTAGGAAACCTTACTTTATTATTTCTATAGAAAAACAACTTAAACTTGGGATGAATGAGAGTGGAGGTAGAGGATATATTGATAGACGTACAGGGTGAGAAATAGGGTAGTGCATCGGAAAGAGTAGTAGAAAGAGGTTTCAGATGAATCACGGACATAATATCGTTGACAAAAATATAGATGTCAAAAATATCGATGTAAAAATATCGATAGTCAAAATATCGACATCCTATATTTAAAATGTAAATGACAAAAATATCGAAAAAATATATAGATGTAAATAATATCAAAGTCCAAAATATCATTTTTTTAATATATAAAAATAATGTTAAAACACTTATATTATAAAAATAACTAAAACAATAATTACTTAGATATAATACACATTAAAAAAATATAATAAACAAATTTAATTGAAAAAAATTTAAACATAGATATATAAAATTAAATATATAAATGTATATTTACTTAAAAAAAATAATAAACTAATAACTAATTTATTTTAAAATATTATAAATATATAAAAATTAACTATAAAATATATATATATGCATTCACCTATAACAAAATATAATAATAAAAACATTATATTATAAAATAAAATACTCAAATATTTATAAATTTTTAAACTTACATTTTGCACTCCATTGAGTGCAACAGTAGGAAAATTGTTGAATAGCGCAGGGGTAAAAATTTACTATTCCCACTGCAATTACTGCAACAGTAAAGAAAGTATTGGATAGCGTAGGGGTAAAAATTACTATTCCCACTCCAGTGAGTGCAACAGTAGAGAAAGTGTTGGATAGCGCAGGGGTAAAAATTACTATTCCCTCGCCAGTGAGTGCAACAGTACGGAAAGTGTTGGATAGCGAAGGGGAAAAAATTACTATTCCCACTCCACTGAGTGCAACAGTAGGGAAAGTGTTGGATAGCGGAGGGGAAACAATTACTATTCCCACTCCAGACAGTGCAACAGTGCAGAAAGTGTTGGATAGCGTAGGTGTAAAAATTACTATTCCCACTCCAGAGAGTGCAATAGTAGGGAAAGTGTTGGATAGTGGAGGGGTAAAAATTACTATTCCCACTCCAGAGAGTGCAACAGTGGAGAAAGTGTTGGATAGCGGAGGGGAAAAAAATACTATTCCCACTTCAGAGAGTGCAATAGTAGGGAAAGTGTTGGATAGCGGAGGGGTAAAAATTACTATTCCCACTCCAGTGAGTGCAACAGTAGGGAACGTGTTAGATAGCGGAGAGGAAACAATTACTATTCCCTCTCCACCGAGTGCAACAGTAGGGAAATTGTTGGATAGCGAAGGGGAAAAAATTACTATTCCCACTCCAGTGACTGCAACAGTAGGGAAAGTGTTGGATAGCAAAGGGTAAAATTTACTATTCCCACTCCAGAGAGTGCAACAGTAGGGAAAGTGTTGGATAGCAGAGGGGTAAAAATTACTATTCCCACTCCAGTGAGTGCAACAGTATGGAAAGTATTGGATAGCGCAGGGGTAAAAATTACTATTCCCACTCCAGAGAGTGCAACAGTAGGGAAGGTGTTGGATAGCAGAGTGTTAAAATTAATATTTCCAAAAAATTAAAAGAAAAAGAAAAAAGAAACAAAATACCAACTACAATACAAAAATTGTTAATAACACAAAAATAAAAAACATATAAAAATATAATAATTTACAAAACATAGAAAAATATTTTAATGTTAAAAAGTACTAAAAATTAACTACAAACCTTAATTTATAGAAGTTTAAAAAAACATTTTACAAACAAATAACTATATTTAATATAAATTAATTATAATCAAAAAATTAATTATTAATGATTTAAAAATAATTACTTCACACCATATTCCCCTATAAACGCACAAACAACTCCTACATAATTGACACAATTAACATATTTAACAATTAACTAACTAAAATTAACAAACAATTAAAAATAAATAAATTACCACAAACACTATAAAATCAAAATATAAAAAGAAATACTAATAAATAGAAATTATTAATTACTTTATTCAAATTAAATTACTTCCCACCCTATTCCCCTATAAACCCACAACCCACTCCTAAAAAAAATAACACAATTTACATAATTAATTAATTAATTATTAAAATATAATAACCAATTAATATTGTATTAATAAAAGTTAATTATAAATATTAATCAATAAAAATTATGAATTACTTTATTATAATTAAATTACTTCCCACCCTATTCCCCTATAAACCCACAACCCACTCCTAAAAAAAATAACACATTTTACACAATTATCAATTAATTAATTAATAAAATTTGATAAACAATTAATAATTAATTAATAAAAAGTATTTATAAATACTAATAATGTAAAATTATTAATTACTTTAGTATAATTAAATTACGTCCCACCCTATTCCCCAATAAACCCACAACCCGCTCCTAAATAAAATAACACAATTTACATAATTATCAATTAATTAATTAATAAAAATTGATAACCAATTAATTAATTAATAAAAAAAATCATTATAAATACTAATAAATTAAAATTATTAATTACTTTATTATAATTAAATTACTTCCCACCCTAGTCCCCTATAAACCCACAACCCGCTGCAGAACTAAAATAAGCAAAATTTAATTGACATAAAATTTCACACATACATTAAAAAAAACAGCTATACTTATACAAAAACATTAGATCACATACTTTTAACATACATACTAAAATACAGAACACTATTATAAATATCGATATTATTGACAACGATATTTTGACAAACGATATTACTGACTTTGATATTACAGAAAACGATGTTTCTTACCTTCAAGTCGATATTCTGGTCAACGATATTCTTGAAGTCGATATTCTGCCACTTCGATATTTGCAACTCGATATTCTGGCACTTCGATATTCCAGACTCGATATTCTGTCTGTGCACTGTTTCAGATGAGTCAGGGAGTTGAGGGAGAGGATATATTGAGAGCGGTATAGGGAGAAAAATAGGGTGGTGCATTGGATATGCTGAATTAGAAAAAAGTAATAAATATATAGATCCATAAGTACATGGAAGTTATATAGATGTATAAAGGAAGGTAGTATATGTAGATTAAAGATGCATAAAAATAACTCAGGCTTTCAAGTGTTGTTGTACTTTAAAGTAATTTTATTTATTTATTTATTTATATATTTTTGTTATTGTAAATCAATAGTGAAGCAATTGTAGATAAATAGTTATAATAAAAGATTTACCTATTTATGCAGCCACTTATACACATGTTAAAAACATAGAATAATGTAACTTTCAGTAATATGCACATTTGTTAAGCTGAACTAATGAATATCTATATTTTCTTTTTTTTAACATAATTATTCTACACGTTTACACAAAGCAATACACATATATAGGTACATATCTATAGTACCAATAAATGCTCATATACAGAGAGATAGCTGTATATTTCTCTCTGCGTATGGTGGTTATGTGAGGAAGATCCAATTCTTGAGTAGTTTTCTGAACATAAGGTGGTTATCCATGGATCTTATGTTGAGAGGTGAAGAGTTCCATAGTTTGGCTGCTTGAACAGAGAATGATGTGCCACCCATGGTTTTTTTCTTGTATCATGGGATTTTGAGGCAAGGCCACTCAGAGCTGAGGTTCCTTTGTTGAATGTGTTAATATTGAAATTATAGGTTCTGTTTGTGAAGTCTTCCAGTAGTGTGGCGGTATCAAAATACTACTTTGGTGCATTTGTTTTTTGATAAACAGCATTTAATTGGCTTAGAATTCTGTGACTTGTAGGAAACAAGATGTGTATACCCCTTATTCCAATTCCATTTGATTTCTTCCAAGGAGAAGGTTGTGGTGCAAGGAAGAGCAAATATTTTTTCTTCTAAATCCCCCTTGTGACTGTTCAACACCTGCAGTGACTGAAGAACAAGATCATGGGGTTTTGCAGCAGGAGGAAGAAAAGGTGAAGATGTAGCAAGAGGAAGAAGAGGTCCAGCAGAGGAGGAAGCTGAAGGAGTCAAGTGTGTGTCTTTTTTTCTCATTGACTCCTGTGTGGGCAAAACATCAATGCTAAGCTAGTGAGCTGCTACCTCTGCAACAAAGTGATTTCCTGTGGGAAAGTGAAGCCGTAGTTTTTTGGGACCACAGGAATGAAGAAACACCTGCAACCAATGCATTTAACCAGGTTAGTGCGTGCAGAAAGAAGGCGTCAGACGGCAATTGAAGAAGCCGAAGGAGAAGGATAAGGTGTGGGCACTTCCTCAGCTACAGCAACACCGTCTACTTCTTCTGCATCGTGGGCACCTCTACCACCACCTGCTGCATCTGTTTCTCCAGGAGCAGCTTTGACTACTTCCGTTACATGTGCTCCTCCTCCACCAGCAGGTGCAACTGTCCCTGCATTAGTATCTGCTTCTGGTACCACGGTGCCAATCCAATTGTTGAGGGAGAATAAAAAATTATCAAACAGTATTGCAGTACTGCAACATGTGTTCTACTCTGCCATACTGTGATTGCTGCAGGAGAGAGGGACATGACGATACATGGGGAATTAGTCATGGCTCATCAGTGTCCTCTCCAACACCCTTAGGGGCCCATTAGGATGGCAGGCGGATCGCCCGGGCCGGCAGTAGTCACCGCCGGCCCGGCGGGGGCGATCCGTCTGCCATCCTCACTAGAATGACCCCTCGCCATATTATGATGGCTGGGGGGTCCGCGGCGGACGGGAAGACTGTCCGCCGCTTTTCCACCGGTCGACTCGTCGACCGGCGGAAAAAGTGCCTACATATGGTGGCGGTGTCTGCTAGACACCGCCATCCATATCAGGATGCTGGCGGTCAATGGCCTTTCCACAGCGGCGTTGCCGCCATGGAGAGGCATACGGTCCTTGCTTTTGGGGACCCGTTGCGGGCCCCCAGGGTGAAGGGGGGGTGGGGGGTGCACATGGGGGTTGCCATGCACTACGTGGCAGGCACCACTTGGTGCCTGCCATGTAGTGCACGGCAGTGCTGCGCACAGTCCTTTTTCATTGCGGGCGGGTCTGCTGCCAGCAGATCCACCCGCAATGGAAAAGGCACAGGATGCGCCCGCCAATGTGGTTGTAGAAAGGAGTGACATATAGGGGAGTAGAGTGGCATACAGCTGAGTGGCATAGAACAGAGTAGTAAACAGTGGAGTGCGGAAGAGTGGAATAGTGTAGAGTAGAGTGGAGTGGAGTGGAGTGGTGTAGAGTGGAGTGATGTATCTTAGAATAGAGTGGATTGGCATCCCAGAGTTGCATGTCATACAGGGTCTTACAGTGGAGGACATGGAGTGGTGCAGAGTAAAGTGGAGTGGTGTAGAGTGTAGTGGCATGGCATGGCGCAGAGTGGCATGGTTTGGCGTGGCATAGAGTGAAATGGCGTGGCGTGGCGTGGCATGTCAAAGTGGAGTGGTGTGTCAGATTGGAGTGGCCTGTTGTAGAATACAGTAGCGTGTTGCACAGTGGAGTGCATATATTACAGTGTAGAGGTGCTGAGTGAAGTCTCGCCGAGTGCAGTGTTGTACAGTGGCGTAGAGTAGAGTGTCATAGAGTGGAATGTTGTTGAGTGGAGTGTTGTAGAGTACAGTGGAGGAGAGTGTCAGAGTGGCATGCCATACAGTGGAGTGCTGTGGAGTGGCAAAGAGTTGAGTAGAGTGTAATACAATGGATAGGCATAGAATGTCATACAGTGGAGTGGCATAGAGTAGTGTACAGTGCGGTGGCATAGTGGAGAAGAGTGGAGTAGCTTGTCGTAAAGTGGAGTGGAGTAGAGGGAGTTGTGGACAGTGTTGTACAGTGCAGTAGAGTGTCATAAAGTGGCACAGGAGTAGAGTGGTGTAGAGTGGAGTGGTGTAGAGTGGAGTGGTATAGAGTGGAGTGGTACATCATAGAATAAAGTGGAGTGGCGTCTTAGAGTCAATTGTCGTACAGTGTCTTCCAGTGGAAGAGTATGGAGTGGAGTGGCATGTTGAAGAGTGGAGTGGCATCTAGTTGAGTGCAGTGGCATGTTGTACAGTAAAGCGGCATGTCAGAGAGAAATGGCATGTCGTAGGGTGGAGTAGCATGCCGTAGAGTTTAATGTCATCTGGTACAGTGCCGTGTAGTGAGATTGGAGTAGAGTGTCATAGAGGGAAGGGGTGTAGAGTGTCCAAAAGTGGAGTACAATGTCATAGAGTGCAGTACAGTGGAACAGCATAGATTGGAGTGGCGTTGACTAAAGTGTCAGAGTGTCATAGTGTTGTAGCATAAACTGTTGTGGCGAACAATATTGTGGCATAGAGTCAAGTGGCATTGAGTCAAGTGGTGTAGAGTCAATTGGCGTAGAGTTAAGTGGCAGAGAGTCAAGTGGGGGAGAGTCAAGTGGCGGAGAGTCAAGTGGGGTTGTAGAGTAAAATGGTTTCATAGAGTAAAGTGGAGCATCATTAAGTGAATAGAGTAGAGGTGTGCAGAGTGGAGTGGCGTAGAGTGGTGTGTAGTAGAGTGGAACGGCTTTCCGTACACCAGAGTGAAGTGTCGTAGATAGGAGTGGGCATAACTGGCATGATTCTCTCAAATGTAATTACCGTAAAATCCTCACAATTATGCGTAATTTTACGTGAGGATCATAATCCAGATTTAGCAGCCTTGGATGCTGAGGGTCCTCAAGGGCCAACAAGCCCTCCTGTTACCTCCAGTAAGCCCCACACAGCGGAATTGCTGAGAGGTCTTCGGAGGCCACGCTTCCTTCCTCCACCACTTTGCAAATGCGCCTCCTGGCACACTGCTGGTTGTGGGATGATATCCTCTTGGATGCTGAGGGTTCTTGGGGGCCCAGAAGCCCTCCTGTTACCTCTAGTAAGTCCGACACAACAGGATTCCTGAGAGCTGGTCGGAGGCCCGTTTCTCCACCACCCTGTAAATGCGACTACTAGTTAAAAAATCATAGAAATCCACTTGAAAACAGCAAAAGTTACAGGGAAGCTATAGTTAGGAAATAGAATTTGAAAACCTTAGAAATTCACTGAAAAAAATAAAGGTTACAGGGACGTTAGTTTGGCTCAGATTTCACTTATACAAAACCAGTGAAATTCAGCATTTATAGTTATTTGAGCTAACTATAACTTATGCCCCGCAATGCACAGCTTATGACCTCACATATTACATCACTCATGACATGGTCAGTGACATCCCTGATGACATCTCAAATGACATCACCGATGAGATACATCATCCACATAACCACTCACACACCAACTCACTTAAACCAACACCCACTCAAACAGCCACACACTCACCCATACAGTAACTACACACCCACTTACCCACCTGTAGAGCCACTAACACCACCACTCACTCACCCATACAGCCACTGATACACCCACTCACTCACCAATACAGCTACTGACACAGCATCTCACTCACACACCCATACAGCTACTCACACACCCATACACATAAGGATACATACAGTCACACAGCCACTCACATGATATATGTTAAAAGTAGTATCACTCAGTAACTTTTGCAGTAGGTTAGTATATATGTTTAACACCCATAAGCTCTTAACTATAACGTCCTCGTAACCTTTGTTTTTTCCAGTGAATATATATATATATATCCATCCATCCATCCATCTCCCAGTGTCAGTCACAACTAGGTAGTTATAGTTAGGACCACATTTTCATACGAAAAACATTTTTTGTTTTGCCTATAGCATTGGTGCTATAGGCAAAACAAAAAACAAAGAACTTCCATCTAAGCTCCTTTCTTGAAAGTTTCGGGGTGGTCCGGCAAGAGTGGTAGAGAATAACGGGGCAACGATTTCCCCATGCTAATTTCCATAGGAAAATTGAACAGCGATACCACAAAAAGGCTGAACTGAATTACTCCATATTTGCAGAAAGCAAGATCTTGGTCCCAAAAGAATGCTTTGTGTTTTGTTGTAAATCCATTCAGTAATTTTTGAGAAATTAAGGTTCAAAAACCTTGTATCTTTCAAGCTGTAGAGGATCTGCAGAGCTGACAAATCTCAAAATAAGATCTGATAGGCTGCCACCACCTCAACAAAGATGTGGCAACAAACATCTTAGGACTCAGGGACTTAGTCCTTACGTGGGGCCAAAAATAGATATTTTTTTAATTTTTACTGCAAGTTAATGGAGGATCCTGCAACCTACCGTAAAAAAAGTTTTTTAAATGGGCTCCTGCACTTTTATAAACAATAAAAAAAGTAAATCTCAGGAACATACTGGCAGCAAGGAACTGAATCAATGAGTGTCAGCCCGGACAGACAGTTTGCTTATCAGCCTCAAGTATATGTGTTGTTTTTCTGGGGCAAAAGATGTCTTGTGACAACCCCCAGCCGTGCATGACCAAAGGCCCTACGCAGTGTGGGGTCAGCCACAGGACATGGCCTGGGAGGTGGGGGTTGCATTTACATATTGCAATTAAACATTACTTTATGTTAAAAAACCCTAGAAATTCACTACCGAAAACCAAAAATTAAAGTAACGTTATTGTTAGGTGAAATATTGAGTAACAACTTATTGTTTTAAACTCTAAAATCCACTGAAATTCACCAGTTACAGTTATAGGTATCTCAAGTAACTATAACTCGTGCCCTATGGTAACTCTAACTTGCACACTCACAATGCACTGCTAATTACCCCACATATTACATCACTCATGACATCTTCTATGATGTCATTGATAATATCACTGCAACATTTGCATTGAGATTATTGATAACAAAACTGCATGGCGGGGCACGAGTTATAGTTACCTAAGGGCATGAGTTATAGCTACTCCTACGTATATATAGGAAACACCCTTGCATCCAAAATGGGCTTTAGGATGCATTTTGAGCTGTGAAAATGACTCTCAATGCTTCAAGGACATAAACAGCAATAGCCATCAGACACTAGCTCTCTCTTAGCTCCTTGTTCCTGTGCTCCTGTGGTAGGATTTTACAGAGAGGGGGCTGCTAATATGCATCTCCCTCTCTGTTAAAGCAATTGTGCTCCGCTTTTCTATGCTATGGCTTGCTGAAAGTGAGCACAGTTTGCTATGGCTTGGTGTAAGCGGTAAAGCTCCCACCAAGCTAAACAGCTATTTCCCAGGGTGGTTGTCCCCAGGGCCATGTATGGCTCTTGGAGGGGGGCCCTGTGGCCCCCTTTTTTGTTAGAATTCGTCCCGGGGACGTGGTGGCCCCCAGGGCTGCGGTGGGCCCATATAGCCCCCCACATTCAATTTGACTTAAGCCCCGGGGAGGTGGCAGTGCGTCGGGGTCTGTGCCCCCCCTGCATCTTTTTGTCATAATGCCCTAGGGGGTCTAGGAGGCCCTCCCAATAATAAAAAAATAAACTCCGGGGAGGTTTCGATGCCCAGGGGAGGCCTTATGGGCCTCCCCCGCATTTTTTTCAAAGAAGCCCCGGGGAGATGGTTGTCCCCGGGGCATCACTGACCCCCAGGAAGGGGGACCATGTTGCCCCCTCCTTTATTAAAATGCCCTCAGGATCTGGCCCACCCGGGGGCTGATTAGTAAGAAAGCATGGTAGCCTGCGCGTACTTTTTTTTGCAATTTTGCTGTGGATCTGCAGGTCTACACGGGAATTCGTTGGCAAAATTTAATTTTAAAACATGCTTTTAATGCCGGCGAGGTCCTTGTGGGACTCCCCAACCATATCTGGGGGTGTCCCGGTATTCCTACCCTGTCACCTTTACTCTATTTTATGTGGGCCTCGGCTTCAAGCTGAGTCCGAAGATGGCCGCCAACACTTCCTGGATTAAGTTTTGGCAGCCAATCAAATTTCAGTAGGATCCGGGAGTCCGTTGCAAGGATCCGCGTCCCCAGATATCTATATTTTTTAAACTTAAATATCTCTAAAACTACTGAAAGGATTTACACCAAATCACAAAAAGCACACTTTCTGGACATCTAGCTTCCTTCCAAATTTGGTGTAATTCCATTTAGCGGTTCGGGCTGTAGTCGTGTTCAAAATCCATATGGGAAAATGCATGGGGATAACGAGTTCTGGGACACTTTTTTTCTCTGCTTTGCTTGACAGATGACCCCAAAACTTTGAACACAGCAGCTAAACCGTCTATAGCAAACGTTTTGAAAATTTCATGAAGATTTGTCAAGCGATGCCAAAGTTATTGGCAAAACAAAAAATGCTTTTCCTATGGAAATACGGTCCTAACTATAACTATCTACTGGTGACCGCCAATAGGTAACATAGACAACTATATATATATTTTCACTGAAAAAAACACAGGTTTCAGGGACGTTATAGTTAGTTGGACATTTCACTTGTACAAAACCAGAGAAATTCGGCTGTTATAGTTAGTTGAGCTAACTATAACTCGCGCCCCCGCAATGCACTGCTGATGATGTCACATATTACATCACTCCTGACATGGTCAGTGACATCACTGATGACATGACTGATGACATCTCAAATGACATCTCAAATGACATCACTGATGACATCATCCAGAGACTGGATGATTTTTAAAAGTTTAAGAATGTTAATTATAGATACGCAAAGGTGTATTGAAGAATGAGCAGGTGTATGAGTGTCTGGATGGATGATTTAGTGGGTGCGTGACTGACTGTTTAAGTGAGAGATTAAACATGTCTTAGTGAATGCATGGGTGAATGACTAATCTGTGTGATTGTCTGTATCAGTCTGTCAGTTGGTGTGTAAGTGGCTGCATGGGTTGGTGAGTAGCTACATGAGTGTCTATATGGGTTAATGATTGGTTGTCTGATTACCTGTATGGGTGCCTGAGTGTCTGTGTGGGTGGGTGGGGGGGTGTGACTCCCTCCATGGATGTGTGAGTGGGTGATTCAGTGGGTGTATGGGTTCATGAGTGCATCTGTGAGGGGCTGTATGGGTGAGTGAGTGTGCGTATGGCTGTGTTGGTGAGTGAATGGATGTCTCAGTGGTATATGTGTGAGTAACTACATATGTGAAAGGCAGTATATGTGAATGTTGGAGTATATAAGTGACTATATGTGAGAGTGAGTGATTGTGAGAGTGGCTGTATGGATGAGTGTGTGCTTGTGTCAGTGATTGTATAAGAGAGTAAGTATGTGTTAGTATCTGTATGAATAAGTGAGGTGGTGTGTGTATAACTGTATAGTGAGTAAATGGGAGTGTGATTGATTCTTTGCATGACTGACTAGGTGTGTGAGTATCTCTGTGGATGAGTGGCAGTATATGAGTGTCTGTATGGGTGTATGAGTGCATATATCAGAGGCCGTATTGATGAGTGACTGCGTGTATGAGTGACTGTATCGGTGAGTGAGTGGATGTGTGTAGACCTATGATTCAGTGAGTGGGTATGTACTAACTGGTATTGGTGTGTCTATGGTTTCGAGAATGGTAGTCTGTATTTTAGAGTGGGTATATGAAAGGTTATATCAGGGAGTGAGGAGGTGCGTCAGATATTAAGTGGATGGTGTCATCAGTGATGTCATCAGTGATGTCATTTGAGATGTCATCAGTGATATCATCAGTGATGTCACTGACCATGTCATGAGTGATGTAATATGTGACGTCATCAGCAGTGCATTGTGGGGCACGAGTTATAGTTAGCTCAACTAACTATAACGGCCGAATTTCTCTGGTTTTGTACGAGTGAAATGTCCAACTAACTATAATGTCCCTGAAACCTGTGGTTTTTTCAGTGAATTTCTAAGGTTTTTTAAATGCTAATTTCTAACTATAACGTCCCTGAAACCTATGGTTTTTTCAGTGAATTTCAAAGGTTTTTTAAATGCTAATTTCTAAATATGCCTACATAGGTAGGACATGTGCAGAAAGATGAAGAAAGGCGCAGAAAGAAGCAAGAGAAGTGCAGAAAGAGGCAACAGAAGTCCAGAAAGAGGAAGAAAGGTGCAGAAAGAAGCAAGAGAAGTGCAGAAAGAACCAACAGAGGTGCAGAAAGAGGCCTACTTTGACTGTACCTTACAACAGACTCATACAAAGTAGCCTAATCACTAATCCTTCTCCCAAGATGTCTTAAACCTCACTTTTCTCTTGAAGGTTCACTATTAATCGACTGCTCAGAATGTTAGGCCTACCTACCAAATATAAAACAGCAATCCTAAGCATATCACTGTTGTAAGTCTGACCAAGTTTGTGAAGGTATGCATGCGTGTCTCTGCTTTTACCGAGTGACATGTTACATAAAAATAAACATAGAAATACTTGAATACCTGTGTTTCAAACAGCATACTCTGTAAATATGTGTACAAAAAGGTGTATGTATTTCTTTCTGCTCATAATACAGGGCACATGGGTATTCAATAGTATATTTGAGGGGCTCTATAACACCTATATACATAAGACATGTCTGCCTGTGCAACTGAATGACAGAGCAGAACTGAGAACATTTAACCACCTATAGAAGAAGCTACCCACTTTTAAGCTACCATCTTCAGATGCATAAACACATGTGAGAATACATATACAAGTAGACATATACCACAATCACAAGAGCACGCAGACCTTTAAACTTGACAGCGTGCACTTCCCATTTGAGTACAGAAAGAGGCGAGAGAAGTACAGAAAGAAGCATGAGATGTGCAGAAAGAAACAAAAGAAGTGCAGAAAGAAGTAACAGAGGTGCAGAAAGAGGCAATAGGGGTGCAGAAAGAGGGAAGAGGGTGGAGAAAGAGGCAAGGGGCTGCAGAAAGAAGCAAGAGAGCTGCAGAAAGAAACAAAAGAAGTGCAGAAAGAAGGAACAGAGGTGCAGAAAGAGGCAAGAGGGGTGCAGAAAGAGGGAAGAGGAGTGCAGAAAGAGGCACGAGGGGTGCAGAAAGAAGCAAGAGAGGTGCAGAAATAAGCAAGAGAAGTGCAGAAAGAAGCAACAGAGGTGCAGAAAGACAGATGAGGGGCGGAGAAAGAGGCAAGCGAAGTGCAGAAAGAAGCAACAGAGATGAAAAAAGGGGGACGAGGGGTGGAGAAAGAGGCAAGAGGGATGCAGAAAGAAGCAAGAGAGGTGCAGAAAGAAACATAAGAAGTGCAGAAAGAAGCAACAGAGGTGCAGAAAGAGGCAAGAGGAGTGCAGAAAGAAGGAAGAGGGGTGCAGAAAGAGGCACTAGGGGTGCATGAAAGAAGCAAGAGAAATGCATAAAGTAGCAACAAAGATGCAGAAAGGGGGAAATGGGGTGGGGAAAGAGGCAAGAGGGATACAGAAAGAAACAAGAGAGGTGCAGAAAGAAACAAAAGAAGTGCAGAAAGAAGGAAAGAGGTGCAGAAAGAGGCAAGAGGGGTGCAGAAAGAGGGAAGAGAGAGTGTAGAAAGAGGCACGAGGAGTGCAGAAAGAGGCAAGAGGGGTGCAGAAAGAAGCAAGAGAGTTGCAGAAAGAAACAAAGAAGTGCAGAAAGAAGGAACAGAGATGCAGAAAGAGGCAAGAGGGGTGCAGAAAGAGAGGAGAGGGATGCAGAAAGAGTCACAAGGGTTGCAGAGAGAAGGGACAGAGGTGCAGAAAGAAGCAAGAGAAGTGCACAGTCACAAGAGCACACAGACCTTTAAACTTGACAGCTTGCACTTCCCATTTGAGTACAGAAAGAGGTGAGAGAAGTACAGAAAGAAGCAAGAGATGTGCAGAAAGAAACAAAAGAAGTGCAGAAAGAAGTAACAGAGGTGCCGAAAAAGGCAATAGGGGTGCAGAAAGAGGGAAGAGGGGTGGAGAAAGAGGCAAGGGGCTGCAGAAAGAAGCAAGAGAGCTGCAGAAAGAAACAAAAGAAGTGCAGAAATAAGGAACAGAGGTGCAGAAAGAGGCAAGAGGGCTGCAGAAAGAGGGAAGACGGGTGCAGAAAGAGGCACGAGGGGTGCAGAAAGAAGCAAGAGAGATGGAGAAATAAGCAAGAGAAGTGCAGAAAGAAGCAACAGAGTTGCAGAAAGAAGCATGAGGGGCAGAGAAAGAGGCAAGCGACGTGCAGAAAGAAGCAATAGAGATGAAAAAAGGGGGGCGAGGGGTGGAGAAAGAGGCAGGAGGGGTGCAGAAAGAAGCAAGAGAGGTGCAGAAAGAAACATAAGAAGTGCAGAAAGAAGCAACAGAGGTGCAGAAAGAGGCATGAGGAGTGCAGAAAGAGGGAAGAGGGGTGCGGAAAGAGGCACTGGGGTGCAAGAAAGAAGAAATAGAATGCATAAAGTAGCAACAAAGATGCAGAAAGGGGGAAATGTGGTGGAGAAAGAGGCAAGAGGGATACGGAAAGAAACAAGAGAGGTGCAGAAATAAACAAAAGAAGTGCAGAAAGAAGGGACAGAGGTGCAGAAAGAGGCAAGAGGGGTGCAGAAAGAGCGAAGTGGTGTGTGAAAGGCACGAGGGGTGCAGAAAGAAGCAAGAGGGGTGCAGAAAGAAGCAAGAGAGTTGCAGAAAGAAACAAAAGAAGTGCAGAAAGAAGCAACAGAGGTGCAGAAAGAGGGATGAGGGGTGGAGAAAGAGGCAAGAGCAGTGCAGAAAGAAGCAACAGTGATACAAAAAGGGGGAACAGGGGTGCAGGAAGAGGGGTGTAGAAAGAAACAAAACAAGAGGAGAAAGAAGGAACAGAGGTGCAGAAAGAGGCAAGAGGGGTGCGGAAAGAGGGAATAGGGGTGCAGAAAGAGGCACTAGGGGTGCAAGAAAGAAGCAAGAGAAATGCAGAAAGAAGCAACAGAGGTGCAGAAAGAGGGATGAGGGGTGGAGAAAGAGGCAAGAGCAGTGCAGAAAGAAGCAACAGTGATTCAAAAAGGGGGAACAGGGGTGCAGAAAGAAACAAAACAAGAGCAGAAAGAAGGAACAGAGGTGCAGAAAGAGGCAAGAGGGGTGCAGAAAGAGGGAAGAGGGGTACAGAAAGAAGCACGATTGGTGCAGAAAGAAGCAAAGAGGTGCAGAAAGAAGCAAGAGTAATGCAGAAAGAAGCAACAGAGGTGCAGAAAGAGGCAAGAGGGGTGCAAAAAGAGGGAAGAGGGGTGGAGAAAGAGGCAGGAGGGGTGCAGAAAGAAGCAAGAGAGGTGCAGAAAGAAACATAAGAAGTGCAGAAAGAACCAACAGAGGTGCAGAAAGAGGCCTACTATGACTGTACCTTACAACAGACTCATACAAAGTAGCCTAATCACTAATCCTGTTCCCAAGATGTCTTAACCCTCACTTTTCTCTTGAAGGCTCACTATGAATCGACTGCTCAGAATGTTAGGCCTACCTACCAAATATAGAACAGCAATCCTAAGCATATTACTGTTGTAAGTCTGACCAAGTTTGTGAAGGTATGCATGCGTGTTCTGCTTTTACCGAGTGACATGTTACATTAAAATAAACATAGAAATACTTGAATAGCTGTGTTTCAAACAGCATACTCTGTAAATATGTGTACAAAAAGGTGTATGTATTTCTTTCTGCTCATAATACAGGGCACATGGGTATTTAATAGTATATTTGAGGGGCTCTATAACACCTATATACATCAGACATGACTGCCTGAGCAACTGAATGACAGAGCAGAACTGAGAACATTTAACCACCTATAGAAGAAGCTACCCACTTTTAAGCTACCATCTTCAGATGCATAAAACATGTGAGAATACATATACAAGTAGACATATACCTCAGTCACAAGAGCACACAAACCTTTAAACTTGACAGCTTGCCCTTCCTATTTGAGTACAGAAAGAGGCGAGAGAAGTACAGAAAGAAGCAAGATATGTGCAGAAAGAAACAAAAGAAGTACAGAAAGAAGTAACAGAGGTGCAAATAAAGGCAACAGGGGTGCAGAAAGAGGGAAGAGGGGTGGAGAAAGAGGCAAGGGGCTGCAGAAAGAATCAAGAGAGTTGCAGAAAGAAACAAAAGAAGTGCAGAAAGAAGGAACAGAGGTGCAGAAAGAGGAAAGAGGGGTGCAGAAAGAGGGAAGACGGGTGCAGAAAGAGGCACGAGGGGTGCAGAAAGAAGCAAGAGAGGTGCAGAAATAAGCAAGAGAAGTGCAGAAATAAGCAACAGAGTTGCAGAAAGATGGATGAGGGGCAGAGAAAGAGGCAAGCGAAGTGCAGAAAAAAACAGTAGAGATGAAAAAGGGGGACGAGGGGTGGGGAAAGAGGCAGGAGGGGTGCAGAAAGAAGCAACAGAGGTGCAAAAAGAAACATAAGAAGTGCAGAAAGAAGCAACAGAGGTGCAGAAAGAGGCAAGAGGAGTGCAGAAAGAAGGAAGAGGGGTGCAGAAAGAGGCACTAGGGGTGCAAGAAAGAAGCAAGAGAAATGCATAAAGTAGCAACAAAGATGCAGAAAGGGGGAAATGTGGTGGAGAAAGAGGCAAGAGGGATACCGAAAGAAACAAGAGAGGTGTAGAAAGAAACAAAAGAAGGGCATAAAGAAGGAAGAGGTGCAGAAAGAGGCAAGAGAGGTGCAGAAAGAGGGAAGAGGTGTGTGAAAGGCATGAGGGGTGCAGAAAGAAGCAAGAGGGGTACAGAAAGAAGCAAGAGAGTTGCAGAAAGAAACAAAAGAAGTGCAGAAAGAAGGAACAGAGATCCAGAAAGAGGCAAGAGGGGTGCAAAAAGAGAGGAGAGGGATGCAGAAAGAGTCACAAGGGTTGCAGAAAGAAGGGACAGAGGTGCAGAAAGAAGCAAGAGAAGAGCAGAAAGAAGCAACAGAGGTGCAGCAAGAGGGATGAGGGGTGGAGAAAGAGGCAAGAGCAGTGTAGAAAGAAACAACAGTGATACAAAAAGGGGGAAGAGGGGTGCAGAAAGAGGGAAGAGGGGCGCAGAAAGAAACAAAACAAGAGCAGAAAGAAGGAACAGAGGTACAGAAAGAGGCAAGAGGGGTGCAGGAAGACGGGTACAGAAAGAAGCACGATTGGTGCAGAAAGAAGCAAAGAGGTACAGAAAGAAGCAAGAGTAATGCAGAAAGAAGCAACAGAGGTGCAGAAAGAGGCAAGAGGGGTGCAAAAAGAGGCACGAGGGGCAAAGAAAGAAGCAAGAGATGTGCAGCAAGAAACATAAGAAGTGCAGAAAGAAGCAACAGAGGTGCAGAAAGAGGCAAGAGGAGTGCAGAAAGAGGGAAGAGGGGTGAAGAAAGAGGCACTAGTGGTGCAAGCAAGAAGCAAGAGAAATGCAGAAAGAAGCAACAGAGGCGCAGAAAGAGGGATGAGGGGTAGAGAAAGAGGCAAGAGCAGTGCAGAAAGAAGCAACAGTGATACAAAAAGGGGGAACAGGGGTACAGAAAGAAAGAAACAAGAGCAGAGCAGAAAGAAGGAACAAAGGTGCAGAAAGAGGCAAGAGGGGTGCAGAAAGAGGGAAGAGGGTGCAGGAAGAGGGGTACAGAAAGAAGCACGATTGGTGCAGAAAGAGGCAAAAAGGTAGAGAAAGAAGCAAGAGTAATGCAGAAAGAAGCAACAGAGGTGCAGAAAGAGGCAAGGGGGGTGGAAAAGAGGGAAGAGGGGTGGAGAAAGAGGCAGGAGGGGTGCAGAAAGAAGCAAGAGAGGTGCAGAAAGAAACATAAGAAGTGCAGAAAGAACCAACAGAGGTGCAGAAAGAGGCCTACTATGACTGTACCTTACAACAGACTCATACAAAGTAGCCTAATCACTAATCCTGTTCCCAAGACGTCTTAATCCTCACTTTTCTCTTGACGGTTCACTATGAATCGACTGCTCAGAATGTTAGGCCTACCTACCAAATATAAAACAGCAATCCTAAGCATATCATTTTTGTAAGTCTGACCAAGTTTGTGAAGGTATGCATGCATGTCTCTGCTTTTACCGAGTGACATGTTACATAAAAATAAACATAAAAATACTTGAATAGCTGTGTTTCAAACAGCATAATCTGTAAATATGTGTACAAAAAGGTGTATGTATTTCTTTCTGCTCATAATACAGGGCACATGGGTACTCAATAGTATATTTGAGGGGCTCTATAACACCTATATACATAAGTCATGTCTGCCTGAGCAGCTGAATGACAGAAGCAGAACTGAGAACATTTAACCACCTATAGAAGAAGCTACCCACATTTTAAGCTACCATCTTCAGATGCATAAAACATGTGAGAATATATAAAGCAAGTGCAGACATATACCTCAGTCACAAGAGCACACAGACCTTTAAACTTGACAGCTTGCACTACCCATTTGAGTACAGAAAGAGGCAGAGAGATGTATAGAAAGAAGCAAGAGATGTGCAGAAAGAAACAAAAGAAGTGCAGAAAGAAGTAACAGAGGTGCAGAAAGAAGGCAACGGGGTGCATAAAGAGGGAAGAGGGGTGGAGAAAGAGGCAAGGTGCTACAGAAAGAAGCAAGAGAGCTGCAGAAAGAAGCAAAAGAAGTGCAGAAAGAAGGAACAGAGGTGCAGAAAGAGGCAAGAGGGGTGCAGAAAGAGAGGAAGAGCGGATGCAGAAAGAGGCATGAGGGGTACAGAAAGAAGCAAGAGAAGAGCAGAAAGAAGCAAGAGAAGTGCAGAAAGAAGCAACAGAGTTGCAGAAAGACGGACGAGGGGCGGAGAAAGAGGCAAGCAAAGTGCATAAAGAAGCAATAGAGATGAAAAAAGGGGGACGGGGGTGGGGAAAGAGGCAGGAGGGGTAGCAGAAAGAAACAAAAGAAGTGCAGAAAGAAGGAACAGAGGTGCAGAAAGAGGCAAGAGGGGTGCAGAAAGGGAGAAGAGGTGTGTGAAAGGCACTGGGGTGCAGAAAGAAGCAAGAGGGGTGCAGAAAGAAGCAAGAGAGTTGCAGAAAGAAACAAAAGAAGTGCAGAAAGAAGGAACAGAGGATCAGAAAGAGGCAAGAGGGGTGCAGAAAGAGGGAGAGGGATGCGAGAAAGAGGTCACAAGGGTTGCAGAAAGACAGGGCAGAGGTGCAGAAAGAAGCAAGAGAAGTGCAGAAAGAAGCAACAGAGGTGCAGAAAGAGGGATAAGGGGTGGAGAAAGAGGCAAGTGCAGTGCAGAAAGAAGCAACAGTGATACAAAAAGGGGGAACAGGGGTACAGAAAGAGGAACATGGGTGCAGAAAGAAACAAAACAAGAGCAGAAAGAAGGAACAGAAAGAGGCGAGAGATGTATAGAAAGAAGCAAGAGATGTGCAGAAAGAAACAAAAGAAGTGCAGAAAGAAGTAACAAAGGTGCAGAAAAAGGCAAGAGGGTGCAGAAAGAGGAAGAGGGTGGAGAGAAGAGGCAAGGGGCTGCAGAAAAAGCAAAGAGAGCTGCAGAAAGAAACAAAAGAAGTGCAGAAAGAAGGAACAGAGGTGCAGAAAGAGGCAGGAGGGTGCAGAAAGAGGGAAGACGGGTGCAGAAAGAGGCACGTGGGGTACAGAAAGAAGCAAGAGAAGTGAAGAAAGAAGCAACAGAGTTGCAGAAAGAGGCATGAGGGGTGGAGAAAGAGAGCAAGAGAAGTGCAGAAAAGCAATAGAGATGCAAAAAGGGGAAGAGGGTGGAGGAAGAGGCATGAGGGATGCAGAAAGAAGCAAGAGAGGTGCAGAAAGAAACAAAGAAGTGCAGAAAGAAGGAACAGAGCTGCAGAAAGAGGCAAGAGGGGTGCAGAAAGAGAGAAGAGGTGTGTGAAAGGCACGAGGGGTGCAGAAAGAAGCAAGAGGGGTACAAAAAGAAGCATAGAGTTGCAGAAAGAAACAAAAGAGTTGCAGAAAGACGGATGAGGGGCAGAGAAAGAGGCAAGCGAAGTGCAGAAAGAAGCAATAGAGATGAAAAAAGGGGGATGAGGGGTGAAGAAAGAGGCAGGAGGGGTGCAGAAAGAAGCAAGAGAGGTGCAGAAAGAAACATAAGAAGTGCAGAAAGAAGCAACAGAGGTGCAGAAAGAGGCATGAGGAATGCAGAAAGAGGGAAGAGGGGTGCAGAAAGAGGCACTAGGGGTGCAAGAAAGAAGCAAGAGAGAGTGCAGAAAGTAGCAACAAAGAGGTGCAGAAAGGGGAAATGTGGTGGAGAAAGAGGCAAGAGGGATACAGAAAGAAACAAGTAGAGGTGCAGAAAGAAGACAAGAAGAAGTGCAGAAAGAAGGAACAGAGGTGCAGAAAGAGGGATGAGGGGTAGAGAAGAGGCAAGAGTAGTGCAGAAAGAAGCAGCAGTGATACAGAAAGGGGGAACAGGGTACAGAAAGAAACAAAAGAAGTGCAGAAAGAAGGAACAGAGGTGCAGAAAGAGGCAAGAGGGGTGCAGAAAGAGGGAAGAGGGGTACAGAAAGAAGCACGAGTAGTTGCAGAAAGAAGCAAAGAGGTAGCAGAAAGAAGCAAGAGTAGTGCAGAAAGAAGCAACAGAGGTGCAGAAAGAGGCAAGAGGGGTGCAAAAAGAGGGAAGAGGGGTGGAGAAAGAGGCAGGAGGGGTGCAGAAAGAAGCAAGAGAGGTGCAGAAAGAAACATAAGAAGTGCAGAAAGAAGCCAACAGAGGTGCAGAAAGAGGCCACTATGAGGGTGCTGACAACAGACTCATACAAAGTAGCCTAATCACTAATCCTGTTCTCAAGACGTCTTAATCCTCACTTTTCTCTGACGTTTCACTATGAATCGACTGCTCAGAATGTTAGGCCTACCTGCCAAATGATAAAACAGCAATCCTAAGCATATCATTTTGTAAGTCTGATAAGTTAAAGAAGGCATGCATGATCTTGCTTTACAGAGTGACAGTTACATAGAAATAAACATAAAAATACTTAGAATAGATGTGTTTCAACAGAGCATAATCTGTAAATATGTGTACAAAAAGAGTGTATGTATTTCTTTCTGCTCATAATACAGGGCACATGGGTATTCAATAGTATATTTGAGGGGCTCATGACACCGATATACACAAGTCATGTCTGCCTGAGCAACTGAATGACAGAGGCAGAACTGGAGACATTGAACCACCATAGAAGAAGCTACCCACATTTTATGCTACCATCTTCAGATGCATAAGAACATGTGAGAATATATATACAAGTAGACATATACCAGTCACAAGAGCACACAGACGTGCAAACTTGACAGCAGCAATACCCATTTGAGTGCAGAAAGAGGTGAGAGATGTATAGAAAGAAGCAAGATAGTGCAGAAAGAAACAAAAGAAGTGCAGAAAGAAGTAACAGAGGTGCAGAAAGAGGCAACAGGAGTGCAGAAAGAGGGAAGAGGGGTGGAGAAAGAGGCAAGGGGCTGCAGAAAAAGCAAGAGAGCTGCAGAAAGAAACAAAAGAAGTGCAGAAAGAAGGAACAGAGGTGCAGAAAGAGGCAAGAGGGTGCAGAAAGAGGGAAGAGCGGTGCAGAAAGAGGCACTTAGGGGATACAGAAAGAAGCAAGAGAGGTGCAGAAAGAAGCAAGAGAGAGTGCAGAAAGAAGCAACAGAGTTGCAGAAAGACGGCATGAGGGTGGAGACAGAGGCAGAGCGAGTGCAGAAAGAGCAATAGAGATGACAGAAAGAGGGACGAGGTTGGAGGAAGAGGCATGAGGGTGCAGAAAGAAGCAAAGAGGTGCAGAAAGAAACAAAAGAAGTGCAGAAAGAAGGAACAGGAGGTGCAGAAAGAGGCAAGAGGGTGCAGAAAGAGGGAAAAGGTGTGCAGAAAGGTGCACGAGAGGTGCAAGAAAGAAGCAAGAGAGGTGCAGAAAGAAGCAAGAGAGTTGCAGAAAGCAACAAAGGAGTTGCAGAAAGACGGATGAGGGGCAGAGAAAGAGGCAAGAGAAGTGCAGAAAGAAGCAACAGAGATGCAAAAGAGGGACAGAGGGTGGAGAAAGAGGCAGGAGGGGTGCAGAAAGAAGCAAGAGAGGTGCAGAAAGAAACATAAGAAGTGCAGAAAGAAGCAACAGAGGTGCAGAAAGAGGCAAGAGGAGTGCAGAAAGAGAGGAAGAGGGGTGCAGAAAGAGGCACTAGGGGTGCAAGAAAGAAGCAAGAGAAGTGCATAAAGAAGCAACAAAGATAGAGAAGAGGGAAATGTGGTGGAGAAAGAGGCAAGATGGATACAGAAAGAAACAAAGAGAGGTGCAGAAAGAGAACAAAAGAAGTGCAGAAAGAAGGAACAGATGTGCAGAAAGAGGCAAGAGCAGTGCAGAAAGAAGCAACAGTGATACAAAAAGAGGAACAGGGGTGCAGAAAGAGGGAAGAGGGTGCAGAAAGAAACAAAACAAGATGCAGAAAGAAGCAACATAGGTGCAGAAAGAGGCAAGAAGGTGCAGAAAAGAGGCAAGAGGAGTGCAGGAAGAGGGTACAGAAAGAAGCACAGATGGGTGCAGAAAGAGGCAAAAAGAGGTGCAGAAAGAAGCAAGAGTAATGCAGAAAGAAGCAACAGAGGTGCAGAAAGAGGCAAGGGGGTGGAAAAAGAGGGAAGAGGGGTGCAGAAAGAGGCAGGAGGGGTGCAGAAAGAAGCAAGAGAGGTACAGAAGAAACATAAGAAGTGCAGAAAGAAACAACAGAGGTGCAGAAAGAGGCATACTATGAGTGTACTAGAACAGACTCAGAGGGCCCTTTTCTGAGCTACACTAGGTGAATCGACTGCTCAGAATGTTAGGCCTACCTACCAAATATAGAAACAGCAATCCTAAGCATATCATTTTTGTAAGTCATGACCAAGTTTGTGAAGGTGTGCATGCATAACTGCTTTACCGAGTGACATGTTACATAAAAATAAACATAAAAATCTTGAATAGCTGTGTTTCAAACAGCATAATCTGTAAAGATGTGTACAAAGAAGGTGTATGTGCTCATAATACAGGGCACATGGGTGTTCAATAGTAGTATTTGAGGGGTCTTATAACACCAGTATACATAAGTCATGTACTGCCTGAGCAACAGAAGGACAGAGCAGAACTGAGAACATTTAACCACCTATAGAAAAGCTACCCACATTTTAAGCTACCATTGCAGATGCATAAAACGTGAGAATATATAGACAAGTAGACATATGCCTCAGTCACAAGAGCAACAGACTGTAAACTTGACAGCATGCACGACCATTTGAGTAGAGAAAGAGGCAAGAGATGTGTAGAAAGAAGCAAGAGAGGTGCAGAAAGAAACAAAAGAAGTGCAGAAAGAAGTAACAGAGGTGCAGAAAGAGGCAAGAGGGTGCAGAAAGAGGAAGAGAGGTGCAGAAAGAGGCAAGAGGGGTGCAGAAAAAGCAAGGAGCTGCAGAAAGAAGCAAAAGAGGTGCAGAAAGAAGGAACAGAGGTGCAGAAAGAGGCAAGAGGGTGCAGAGAAGAGGGAAGAAGGGTGCAGAAAGAGGCACGAGGGATACAGAAAGAAGCAAGAGAGGTGCAGAAAGAAGCAAGAGAAGTGCAGAAAGAAGCAACAGAGGTGCAGAAAGAGCAAGAGGAGTGGAGAAAGAGGTGCAGAGCAGAAGTGTAGAAAGAAGCAATAGAGATGCAGAAAGAGGGAAGAGGGTGCAGAAAGAGGCAGGAGGGTGCAGAAAGAAGCAAGAGAGGTGCAGAAAGAAGCAAAGAAGTGCAGAAAGAAGCAGAACAGAGGATGCAGAAAGAGGCAAGAGGAGTGCAGAAAGAGGAAGAAGAGGGTGCAGAAAGAGGCACTAGAGGTGCAAGAAAGAAGCAAGAGAATGCAGAAAGTAGACAACAGAGATGCAGAAAGAGGAAATGTAGGTGGAGAAAGAGGCAAGAGGATGCAGAAAGAAACAAGAGAGGTGCAGAAAGAAGCAAAAGAAGTGCAGAAAGAAGGAACAGAGGTGCAGAAAGAGGCAAGAGAGGTGCAGAAAGAAGCAACAGAGATACAGAAAGAGGGAACAGGGGTGCAGAAAGAAGCAAGAGAGGTGCAGAAAGAAGCAAGACAAGATGCAGAAAGAAGGAACAGAGGTGCAGAAAGAGGCAAGAGAGGTGCAGAAAGAGGCAAGAGGGTGCAGAAAGAGGGACGAGGGGTGCAGAAAGAAGCAAGAGAAATGCAGAAAGAAGCAACAGAGGTGCAGAAAGAAGGAAATGAGGTGGAGAAAGAGGCAAGAGGATACAGAAAGAAGCAAGAGAGGTGCAGAAAGAAGCAACAAGAGGTGCAGAAAGAAGGAACAGAGGTGCAGAAAGAGGCAAGAGGAGTGCAGAAAGTGGGAAGAGAAGTGCAGAAAGAAGCAACTGAGGAGTGCATGAAAGAAGCAAGAGGAGAGGTGCAGAAAGAAGCAAGAGAGTTACAGAAAGAAACAAAAAGAAGTGCAGAAAGAAGGAACAGAGGTGCAGAAAGAGGCAAGAGGGGTGCAGAATGAGGGAAGAGGGATGCAGAAAGAGTCACAGAGGGTTGCAGAAAGAAGGAACAGAGGTGCAGAAAGAAGCAAGAGAGGTGCAGAAAAGAGGGAAGAGAGGTGCAGAAAGAGGCAAGAGGAGTGCAGAAAGAAGCAAAAGGGATGCAGAAAGAGGGAACAGGGGTGCAGAAAGAAACAAAACAAGAGCAGAAAGAAGGAACAGAGGTGCAGAAAGAGGCAAGAAGGGTGCAGAAAGAAGCAATAGAGATGAAAAAAGGGGGACGAGGGGTGGAGAAAGAGATAGGAGGGGTGCAGAAAGAAGCAAGAGAGGTGCAGAAAGAAACATAAGAAGAGCAGAAAGAAGCAACAGAGGTGCAGAAAGAGGCAAGAGGAGTGCAGAAAGATGGAAGAGGGGTGCAGAAAGAGGCATAGAGGGTTCAGAAAGAAGCAAGAGAAGTGCATAAAGAAACAAAAGAAGTGCAGAAAGAGGGAAATGGGGTGAGAAAGAGGCAAGAGGGATGTCGAAAGAGGCAAGAGGGATACGGAAAGAAAGCAAGAGAGGTGCAGAAAGAAACAAAAGAAGTGCAGAAAGAAGGAACAGAGGTGCAGAAAGAGGCAAGAGGGGTGCAGAAGAGGGAAGAGGAGTGTAGAAAGACGAGGGTGCAGAAAGAAGCAAGGGGTGCAGAAAGAAGCAAGAGAGTTGCAGAAAGAAACAAAAGAAGTGCAGAAAGAAGGAACAGAGATGCAGAAAGAGGCAAGAGGGGTGCAGAAAGAGAGGAAGAGGGATGCAGAAAGAGTCACAAGTGGTGCAGAAAGAAGGGACAGAGGTGCAGAAAGAAGCAAGGGAAGTGCACAGTCACAAGAGCACACAGACTAAACTGACAGCTGCAGAGGTGCAGAAAGAGGCGAGAGAGGATTGCAGAAAGAGGCAAGAGATGTGCAGAAAGAAACAAGAGAAGTGCAGAAAGAGCAACGAGAGGTGCAGAAAAAGGCAACAGAGGTGCAGAAAGAGGCAACAGAGGTGCAGAAAGAGGGAAGAGGGGTGCAGAAAGAGGCAAGGGGTGCAGAAAAAGCAAGAGAGCTGCAGAAAGAAACAAAAGAGAGTGCAGAAAGAAGGAAAGAGAGGTGCAGAAAGAGGCAAGAGGGGTGCAGAAAGAGAGGACAGACGGGTGCAGAAAGAGGCAAGAGGGTACAGAAAGACAGCAAGAGAAGTGCAGAAAGAAGCAAGAGAGAGTGCAGAAAGAAGCAACAGAGGTGCAGAAAGACGGATGAGGGGCAGAGAAAGAGGCAAGCAAAGTGCATAAAGAAGCAACAGAGATGCAGAAAGGGGAACGGGGTGGAGAAAGAGGTAGAGGGGTGCAGAAAGAAGCAAGAGAGGTGCAAGAAAGAAACAACAGAAGTGCAGAAAGAAGGAACAGAGGTGCAGAAAGAGGCAAGAGGGGTGCAGAAAGGAGCAAGAGGGGTGCAGAAAGAGCACTGGGGTGCAGAAAGAAGCAAGAGGGTGCAGAAAGAAGCAAGAGAGTTGTAGAAAGAAACAAAAGAAGTGCAGAAAGAAGGAACAGAGATGCAGAAAGAGGCAAGAGGGGTGCAGAAAGACAGGAGAGGATGCAGAAAGAGTCACAAGGGTTGCAGACAGAAGGGACAAGAGGTGCAGAAAGAAGCAAGAGAAGTGCAGAAAGAAGCAACAGAGGTGCAGAAAGAGGGATAAGGGGTGGAGAAAGAGGCAAGTAGAGTGCAGAAAGAAGCAACAGAGATACAAAAAGGGGGAACAGGGGTGCAGAAAGATGGCAAGAGAGGTGCAGAAAGAAACAAAACAAGATGCAGAAAGAAGGAACAGAGGTGCAGAAAGAGGCAAGAGAGAGTGCAGAAAGAGGCAAGAGGGGTGCAGAAAGAGGCAAGAGGGGTGCAGAAAGAGGCAAGAGTGGTGCGAGAAAGAAGCAAGAGAAGTGCAGAAAGAAGCAACAGAGATGCAGAAAGGGGCAAATGGGGTGGAGAAAGAGGCAAGAGGGATACAGAAAGAAGCAAGAGACGTGCAGAAAGAAACAAAAGAAGTGCAGAAAGAAGGAACAGAGGTGCAGAAAGAGGCAAGAGGGATGCAGAAAGAGGGAAGAGGGTGTGAGAAGAGGCACGAAGGGTGCAGAAAGAAGGGACAGAAGGTGCAGAGAAAGAAGCAAGAGAAGTGCAGAAAGAAGCAAGAGAGGTGCAGAAAGAGGGATAAGGGGTGGAGAAAGAGGCAAGTGCAGTGCAGAAAGAAGCAACAGAGATACAAAAGAGGGAACAGGGATGCAGAAAGATGGAAGAGGGGTGCAGAAAGAAACAAAACAAGAGCAGAAAGAGGCAAGAGAGGTGCAGAAAGAGGCAAGAGGAGTACAGAAAGAGGGAAGAGGGGTGCAGAAAGAGGCACTAGGGGTGCAAGAAAGAAGCAAGAGAAATGCAGAAAGAAGCAATAGAGGTGCAGAAAAGAGGGCAAGAGGGGTGCAGAAAGAGGCAAGAGCAGTGCAGAAAGAAACAACAGTAAATGCAGAAGGGGGAACAGGGGTGCAGAAAGAAACAAAAGCAAGTGCAGAAAGAAGGAACAGAGGTGCAGAAAGAGGCAGAGGGGTGCAGAAAGAAGGGAGAGGGATACAGAAAGAAGCACGAGTGGTGCAGAAAGAAGCAAAGAGGTGCAGAAAGAAGCAAGAGTAGTGCAGAAAGAAGCAACAGAGGTGCAGAAAGAGGCAAGAGGGGTGCAAAAAGAGGGAAGAGGGATGCAGAAAGAGGCAAGAGGGGTGCAGAAAGAGGCAAGAGGGGTGCAGAAAGAAACATAAGAAGTGCAGAAAGAAGCAACAGAGGTGCAGAAAGAGGCAAGAGGAGTGCAGAAAGAGGGACTAGGGGTGCAAGAAAGAAGCACAAGGGTGCAGAAAGTAGCAACAGAGATGCAGAAAGGAGGAAAGTGGTGGAGAAAGTGGCAAGAGGATACAGAAAGAAAGCAAAGAGAGGTGCAGAAAGAAGCAAAGAAGTGCAGAAAGAAGCAACAGAGGTGCAGAAAGAGAGCAAGAGGGGTGCAGAAAGTAGGAAGAGAGTGCAGAAAGGCAGAGGGTGCAGAAAGAAGCAAGAGGGTGCAGAAAGAAGCAAGAGAGGTTCAGAAAGAAGCAAAAGAAGTACAGAAAGAAGGAACAGAGAGTGCAGAAAGAGGCAAGAGGGTACAGAAAGAGGGATCAGAAATAGTCACAAGGGTTGCAGAAAGAAGGGACAGAGGTGCAGAAAGAAGCAAGAGAAGTGCAGAAAGAGGAAGAGGAGGTGCAGAAAGAGGCAAGAGGGGTGCAGAAAGAAGCAACAGTGATATAAAAGGGCAATAGGGGTGCAGAAAGAAGCAAAGCAAGAGCAGAAAGAAGCAACAAGAGGTGCAGAAAGAGGGCAAGAGGGTGCAGAAAAAGAGGGAAAGAGAGGTACAGAAAGAAGCAAGATTGGGTACAGAAAGAAGCAAAGGAGTGCAGAAAGAAGCAAGAGAGTGCAGAAAGAAGCAACAGAGGTGCAGAAAGAGAGGCAAGAGGGTGCAGAAAGAGGGAAGAGGGATGGAGAAAGAGAGCAGGAGGAGTGCGGAAAGAAGCAAGAGAGGTGCAGAAAGAAGCAAGAGAGTTGCAGAAAGAAGCAAGAGAGTTACAGAAAGACGGATGAGGGGCAGAGAGAAAGAGGCAAGAGAAGTGCAGAAAGAAGCAATAGAGATGAAGAAAGAGGTACGAGGGGTGGAGAAAGAGGCAGGAGGGTGCAGAAAAAAGCAAGAGAGGTGCAGAAAGAAACATGAGAAGTGCAGAAAGAAGCAACAGATGTGCAGAAAGAGGCATGAGGAGTGCAGAAAGAGGGAAGAGGGGTGCAGAAAGAGGCACTAGGGGTGCAAAGTAAGAAAGACAAGAGAAATGCAGAAAGTAGCAACAGAGATGCAGAAAGAGGAAATGTGGGTGGAGAAAGAGGCAAGAGGGAGTACAGAAAGAGAACAAAGAGGTGCAGAAAGAAACAAAGAAGTGCAGAAAGAAGGAACAGATGTGCAGAAAGAGGCAAGTGAGGTGCAGAAAGAAGCAACAGTGATACAAAAGGGGCAACAGAGGTGCAGAAAGAGGCAAGAGGGGTGCAGAAAGAAACAAAACAAGAGCAGAAAGAAGGAACATAGGTGCAGAAAGAGGCAAGAGAGGGTGCAGAAAGAGGCAAGAGGGGTGCAGAGAAGTGAGGGTACAGAAAGAAGCACGAGTGGTGCAGAAAGAAGCAGAAGGTGAGAAAGTAGCAAGAGTAATGCAGAAAGAAGCAACAGAGGTGCAGAAAGAGGCAAGGGGGTGGAGAAAGAGGGAAGAGGGTGGAGAAAGAGGCAGGAGGGGTGCAGAAAGCAACAAGAGGTGCAGAAAGAAACATAAGAAGTGCAGAAAGAACCAACAGAGGTGCAGAAAGAGGCCTACTGATGACTGTACACTTACAACAGACTCATACAAAGTAGCCTAATCACTAATCCTGTTCCCAAGACGTTCTTAATCCTCACTTTTCTCTTGACGGTTCACTATGAATCGACTGCTCAGAATGTTAGGCCTACCTACAAATATAAAACAGCAATCCTAAGTATATCATTTTGTAAGTCTGACCAAGTTTGTGAAGGTATGCATGCATGTCTCTATTGCTTACCGAAGTGACATGTTACATAAAAATAAACATGAAAATACTTGAATAGCTGTGTTTCAAACAGCATAATCTGTAAATATGTGTACAAAAAGATGTATGTATTTCTTTCTGCTCATAATACAGGGCACATGGGTATTCAATAGTATGGTTGAGGGGCTCTAGAACACCGATATGCATAAGTCATGTCTGCCTGAGCAACTGAATGACAGAGCAGGACTGAGAACATTTAATCACCTATAGAAGAAGCTACCAACATGTTAAGCTACCATCTTCAGATGCATAAAACATGTGAGAATATATATACAAGTAGACATATACCTCAGTTACAAGAGCACACAGACCTTTAAACTTGACAGCTTGCACTACCCATTTGAGTACAGAAAGAGTCGAGAGATGTATAGAAAGAAGCAAGATATGTGCAGAAAGAAACAAAAGAAGTGCAGAAAGAAGTAACAGAGGTGCAGAAAAAGGCAACGGGGTGCAGAAAGAGGGAAGAGGGGTGGAGAAAGAGGCAAGGCGCTACAGAAAAAAGCAAGAGAGCTGCAGAAAGAAACAAAAGAAGTGCAGAAAGAAGGAACAGAGGTGCAGAAAGAGGCAAGAGGGGTGCAGAAAGAGGGAAGACGGGTGCAGAAAGAGGCACGAGGGGTACAGAAAGAAGCAAGAGAAGTGCAGAAAGAAGCAAGAGAAGTGCAGAAAGAAGCAACAGAGGTTGCAGAAAGACGGATGAGGGGCGGAGAAAGAGGCAAGCGAAGTGCATAAAGAAGCAATAGAGATGAAAAAGGGAGGACGGGGTGGAGAAAGAGGCAAGGGGTGCAGAAAGAAGCAAGAGAGAGTGCAGAAAGAAACAAAGAAGTGCAGAAAGAAGGAACAGAGGTGCAGAAAGAGGCAAGAGGGTGCAGAAAGGGAGAAGAGGTGGTGAAAGGCACTGGGGTGCAGAAAGAAGCAAGAGGGGTGCAGAAAGAAGCAAGAGAGTTGTAGAAAGAAACAAAAGAAGTGCAGAAAGAAGGAACAGAGATCCAGAAAGAGGCAAGAGGGGTGCAGAAAGACAGGAGAGGGATGCAGAAAGCATCACAAGGGTTGCAGACAGAAGGGACAAAGGTGCAGAAAGAAGCAAGAGAAGTGCAGAAAGAAGCAACAGAGGTGCAGAAAGAGGGATAAGGGGTGGAGAAAGAGGCAAGTGCAGTGCAGAAAGAAGCAACAGTGATACAAAAAGGGGGAACAGGGGTGCAGAAAGATGGAAGAGGGGTGCAGAAAGAAACAAAACAAGAGCAGAAAGAAGGAACAGAGGTGCAGAAAGAGGCAAGAGAGGTGCAGAAAGAGGCAAGAGGGGTGCAGAAAGAGGGAAGAGGGGTGCAGAAAGAGGGAAGAGGGGTGCATAAAGAGGCACTAGTGGTGCAGAAAAAGGCAACGGGGTGCAGAAAGAGGGAAGAGGGGTGGAGAAAGAGGCAAGGCGCTACAGAAAAAAGCAAGAGAGCTGCAGAAAGAAACAAAAGAAGTGCAGAAAGAAGGAACAGAGGTGCAGAAAGAGGCAAGAGGGGTGCAGAAAGAGGGAAGACGGGTGCAGAAAGAGGCACGAGGGGTACAGAAAGACGCAAGAGAAGTGCAGAAAGAAGCAAGAGAAGTGCAGAAAGAAGCAACAGAGTTGCAGAAAGACGGATGAGGGGCGGAGAAAGAGGCAAGCGAAGTGCATAAAGAAGCAATAGAGATGAAAAAAGGGGGACGGGGTGGAGAAAGGGGCGAGTGGTGCAGAAAGAAGCAAGAGAGGTGCAGAAAGAAACAAAAGAAGTGCAGAAAGAAGGAACAGAGGTGCAGAAAGAGGCAAGAGGGGTGCAGAAAGGGAGAAGAGGTGTGTGAAAGGCACTGGGGTGTAGAAAGAAACAAAAGAAGTGCAGAAAGAAGGAACAGAGATCCAGAAAGAGGCAAGAGGGGTGCAGAAAGACAGGAGAGGGATGCAGAAAGCGTCACAAGGGTTGCAGAAAGGAGGGACAAAGGTGCAGAAAGAAGCAAGAGAAGTGCAGAAAGAAGCAACAGAGGTGCAGAAAGAGGGATAAGGGGTGGAGAAAGAGGCAAGTGCAGTGCAGAAAGAAGCAACAGTGATACAAAAAGGGGGAACAGGGGTGCAGAAAGATGGAAGAGGGGTGCAGAAAGAAACAAAACAAGAGCAGAAAGAAGGAACAGAGGTGCAGAAAGAGGCAAGAGAGGTGCAGAAAGAGGCAAGAGGAGTGCAGAAAGAGGCAAGAGGAGTGCAGAAAGAGGGAAGAGAGGTGCAGAAAGAGGCACTAGTGGTGCAAGAAAGAAGCAAGAGAAATGCAGAAAGTAGCAACAAAGATGTAGAAAGGGGGAAATGTGGTGGAGAAAGAGGCAAGAGGGATACGGAAAGAAACAAGAGACGTGCATAAAGAAACAAAAGAAGTGCATAAAGAAGGAACAGTGGTGCAGAAAGAGGCAAGAGGGATGCAGAAAGAGGGAAGAGGTGTGTGAAAGGTACGAGGGGTGCAGAAAGAAGGGACAAAGGTGCAGAAAGAAGCAAGAGAAGTGCAGAAAGAAGCAACAGAGGTGCAGAAAGAGGGATAAGGCGTGGAGAAAGAGGCAAGTGCAGTGCAGAAAGAAGCAACAGTGATACAAAAAGGGGGAACAGGGGTGCAGAAAGATGGAAGATGGGTGCAGAAAAAAACCAAACAAGAGCAGAAAGAAGCAAGAGAGCTGCAGAAAGAGGCAAAGAGAGGTGCAGAAAGAGGCAAGAGGAGTGCAGAAAGAGGTAAGAGGGTGCAGAAAGAAGCACGAGTGTGCAGAAAGAAGCAAGAAGGTGCAGAAAGAAGCAAGAGTAATGCAGAAAGAAGCAACAGAGGTGCAGAAAGAGGCAAGAGGGGTGCAAAAAGAGAGAAGAGGGGTGCAGAAAGAGGTACGTGGGGCGCAGAAAGAAGCAAGAGATGTGCAAGAAACATAAGAAGTGCAGAAAGAAGCAACAGAGGTGCAGAAAGAGGCAAGAGGAGTGCAGAAAGAGGGAAGAGGGGTGCAGAAAGAGGGAAGAGGGGTGCAGAAAGAGGGACTAGGGGTGCAAGAAAGAAGCAAGAGAAATGCAGAAAGAAGCAATAGAGGTGCAGAAAGAGGGATGAGGGGTGGAGAAAGAGGCAAGAGCAGTGCAGAAAGAAACAACAGTGATACAAAAAGGGGGAACAGGGGTGCAGAAAGAAACAAAACAAGAGCAGAAAGAAGGAACAGAGGTGCAGAAAGAGGCAAGAGGGGTGCAGAAAGAGGGGAGAGGGATACAGAAAGAAGCACGATTGGTGCAGAAAGAAGCAAAGAGGTGCAGAAAGAAGCAAGAGTAATGCAGAAAGAAGCAACAGAGGTGCAGAAAGAGGCAAGAGGGGTGCAAACAGAGGGAAGAGGGATGGAGAAAGAGGCAGGAGGGGTGCAGAAAGAGGCAGGAGGGGTGCAGAAAGAAACATAAGAAGTGCAGAAAGAAGCAACAGAGGTGCAGAAAGAGGCAAGAGGAGTGCAGAAAGAGGGAAGAGGGGTGCAGAAAGAGGGACTAGGGGTGCAAGAAAGAAGCAAGAGAAATGCATAAAGTAGCAACAAAGATGCAGAAAGGGGGAAATGTGGTGGAGAAAGTGGCAAGAGGGATACGGAAAGAAACAAGAGAGGTGCAGAAAGAAGCAAGAGCAGTGCAGAAAGAAGGAACAGATGTGCAGAAAGAGGCAAGAGGGGTGCAGAAAGTGGGAAGAGGTGTGTGAAAGGCACGAGGGGTGCAGAAAGAAGCAAGAGGGGTGCAGAAAGAAGCACGAGAGTTGCAGAAAGAAACAAAAGAAGTACAGAAAGAAGGAACAGAGATGCAGAAAGAGGCAAGAGGGGTACAGAAAGAGGGATGCAGAAATAGTCACAAGGGTTGCAGAAAGAAGGGACAGAGGTGCAGAAAGAAGCAAGAGAAGTGCAGAAAGAGGGAAGAGGGGTGCAGAAAGAGGGAAGAGGGGTGCAGAAAGAAGCAACAGTGATACAAAAGGGGGAATAGGGGTGCAGAAAGAAACAAAACAAGAGCAGAAAGAAGGAACAGAGGTGCAGAAAGAGGAAAGAGGGGTGCAGAAAGAGGGAAGAGAGGTACAGAAAGAAGCACGATTGGTACAGAAAGAAGCAAAGAGGTGCAGAAAGAAGCAAGAGTAATGCAGAAAGAAGCAACAGAGGTGCAGAAAGAGGCAAGAGGGGTGCAAAAAGAGGGAAGAGGGGTGGAGAAAGAGGCAGGAGGGGTGCGGAAAGAAGCAAGAGGGGTGCAGAAAGAAGCAAGAGAGTTGCAGAAAGAAACAAAAGAGTTGCAGAAAGACGGATGAGGGGCAGAGAAAGAGGCAAGGGAAGTGCAGAAAGAAGCAATAGAGATGAAAAATGAGGGACGAGGGTGGAGAAAGAGGCAGGAGGGGTGCAGAAAGAAGCAAGAGAGGTGCAGAAAGAAACATAAGAAGTGCAGAAAGAAGCAACAGAGGTGCAGAAAGAGGCATGAGGAGTGCAGAAAGAGGGAAGAGGGGTGCAGAAAGAGGCACTAGGGGTGCAAGAAAGAAGCAAGAGAAATGCATAAAGTAGCAACAAAGATGCAGAAAGGGGGAAATGTGGTGGAGAAAGAGGCAAGAGGGATACAGAAAGAAACAAGAGAGGTGCAGAAAGAAACAGAAGAAGTGCAGAAAGAAGGAACAGATGTGCAGAAAGAGGCAAGTGCAGTGCAGAAAGAAGCAACAGTGATACAAAAAGAGGCAACAGGGGTGCAGAAAGAGGGAAGAGGGGTGCAGAAAGAAACAAAACAAGAGCAGAAAGAAGGAACATAGGTGCAGAAAGAGGCAAGAGAGGTGCAGAAAGAGGCAAGAGGTGTGCAGGAAGAGGGGTACAGAAAGAAGCACGATTGGTGCAGAAAGAGGCAAAAAGGTAGAGAAAGAAGCAAGAGTAATGCAGAAAGAAGCAACAGAGGTGCAGAAAGAGGCAAGGGGGGTGTAAAAGAGGGAAGAGGGGTGGAGAAAGAGGCAGGAGTGGTGCAGAAAGAAGCAAGAGAGGTGCAGAAAGAAACATAAGAAGTGCAGAAAGAACCAACAGAGGTGCAGAAAGAGGCCTACTATGACTGTACCTTACAACAGACTCATACAAAGTAGCCTAATCACTAATCCTGTTCCCAAGACGTCTTAATCCTCACTTTTCTCTTGACGGTTCACTATGAATCAGACTGCTCAGAATGTTAGGCCTACCTACCAAATATAAAACAGCAATCCTAAGCATATCATTGTTGTAAGTCTGACCAAGTTTGTGAAGGTATGCATGCATGTCTCTGCTTACCGAGTGACATAGTTACATAAAAATAAACATAAAAATACTTGAATAGCTGTGTTTCAAACAGCATAATCTGTAAATATGTGTACAAAAAGGTGTATGTATTTCTTTCTGCTCATAATACAGGGCACATGGGTACTCAATAGTATATTTGAGGGGCTCTATAACACCTATATACATAAGTCATGTCTGCCTGAGCAACTGAATGACAGAGCAGAACTGAGAACATTTAACCACCTATAGAAGAAGCTACCCACATTTTAAGCTACCATCTTCAGATGCATAAAACATGTGAGAATATATATACAAGTAGACATATACCTCAGTCACAAGAGCACACAGACCTTTAAACTTGACAGCTTGCACTACCCATTTGAGTACAGAAAGAGGCGAGAGATGTATAGAAAGAAGCAAGATATGTGCAGAAAGAAACAAAAGAAGTGCAGAAAGAAGTAACAGAGGTGCAGAAAAAGGCAACGGGGTGCAGAAAGAGGAAAGAGGGGTGGAGAAAGAGGCAAGGCGCTACAGAAAAAAGCAAGAGAGCTGCAGAAAGAAACAAAAGAAGTGCAGAAAGAAGGAACAGAGGTGCAGAAAGAGGCAAGAGGGGTGCAGAAAGAGGGAAGACGGGTGCAGAAAGAGGCACGAGGGGTACAGAAAGAAGCAAGAGAAGTGCAGAAAGAAGCAAGAGAAGTGCAGAAAGAAGCAACAGAGTTGCAGAAAGACGGATGAGGGGCGGAGAAAGAGGCAAGCGAAGTGCATAAAGAAGCAATAGAGATGAAAAAAGGGGGACGGGGTGGAGAAAGGGGCGAGGGGTGCAGAAAGAAGCAAGAGAGGTGCAGAAAGAAACAAAAGAAGTGCAGAAAGAAGGAACAGAGGTGCAGAAAGAGGCAAGAGGGGTGCAGAAAGGGAGAAGAGGTGTGTGAAAGGCACTGGGGTGCAGAAAGAAGCAAGAGGGGTGAAGAAAGAAGCAAGAGAGTTGTAGAAAGAAACAAAAGAAGTGCAGAAAGAAGGAACAGAGATCCAGAAAGAGGCAAGAGGGGTGCAGAAAGACAGGAGAGGGATGCAGAAAGCGTCACAAGGGTTGCAGACAGAAGGGACAAAGGTGCAGAAAGAAGCAAGAGAAGTGCAGAAAGAAGCAACAGAGGTGCAGAAAGAGGGATAAGGGTGGAGAAAGAGGCAAGTGCAGTGCAGAAAGAAGCAACAGAGATACAAAAAGGGGGAACAGAGGTGCAGAAAGATGGAAGAGGGGTGCAGAAAGAAACAAAACAAGAGCAGAAAGAAGGAACAGAGGTGCAGAAAGAGGCAAGAGAGGTGCAGAAAGAGGCAAGAGGGGTGCAGAAAGAGGGAAGAGGGGTGCAGAAAGAGGCACTAGTGGTGCAAGAAAGAAGCAAGAGAAATGCAGAAAGTAGCAACAAAGATGCAGAAAGGGGGAAATGTGGTGGAGAAAGAGGCAAGAGGATGACGAGAAAGAAACAAGAGACGGTGCATGAAAGAAACAAAAGAAGGGCAGAAAGAAGGAACAGCGGTGCAGAAAGAGGCAAGAGGGATGCAGAAAGAGGGAAGAGGTGTGTGAAAGGCACGAGGGGTGCAGAAAGAAGGGACAAAGGTGCAGAAAGAAGCAAGAGAAGTGCAGAAAGAAGCAACAGAGGTGCAGAAAGAGGGATAAGGCGTGGAGAAAGAGGCAAGTGCAGTGCAGAAAGAAGCAACAGTGATACAAAAAAGGGGAACAGGGGTGCAGAAAGATGGAAGAGGGGTGCAGAAAGAAACAAAACAAGAGCAGAAAGAGGCAAGAGAGCTGCAGAAAGAGGCAAGAGAGGTGCAGAAAGAGGCAAGAGGGGTGCAGAAAGAGGGAAGAGGGGTACAGAAAGAAGAACGATTGGTGCAGAAAGAAGCAAAAAGGTGCAGAAAGAAGCAAGAGTAATGCAGAAAGAAGCAACAGAGGTGCAGAAAGAGGCAAGAGGGGTGCAAAAAGAGAGAAGAGGGGTGCAGAAAGAGGAACAAGGGTGCAGAAAGAAGCAAGAGAGGTGCAAGAAACATAAGAAGTGCAGAAAGAAGCAACAGAGGTGCAGAAAGAGGCAAGAGGAGTGCAGAAAGAGGCAAGAGGGTGCAGAAAGAGGCAAGAGGGGTGCAGAAAGAAGGGACTAGAGGTGCAAGAAAGAAGCAAGAGAAATGCAGAAAGAAGCAATAGAGGTGCAGAAAGAGGGATGAGGGGTGGAGAAAGAGGCAAGAGCAGTGCAGAAAGAAACAACAGTGATACAAAAAGGGGGAACAGGGGTGCAGAAAGAAACAAAACAAGAGCAGAAAGAAGGAACAGAGGTGCAGAAAGAGGCAAGAGGGGTGCAGAAAGAGGGGAGAGGGATACAGAAAGAAGCACGATTGGTGCAGAAAGAAGCAAAGAGGTGCAGAAAGAAGCAAGAGTAATGCAGAAAGAAGCAACAGAGGTGCAGAAAGAGGCAAGAGGGGTGCAAACAGAGGGAAGAGGGATGGAGAAAGAGGCAGGAGGGGTGCAGAAAGAGGCAGGAGGGGTGCAGAAAGAAACATAAGAAGTGCAGAAAGAAGCAACAGAGGTGCAGAAAGAAACAAAAGAAGTACAGAAAGAAGGAACAGAGGCGCAGAAAGAGGCAAGAGGGGTACAGAAAGAGGGATGCAGAAATAGTCACAAGGGTTGCAGAAAGAAGGGACAGAGGTGCAGAAAGAAGCAAGAGAAGTGCAGAAAGAGGGAAGAGGGGTGCAGAAAGAGGGAAGAGGGGTGCAGAAAGAAGCAACAGTGATACAAAAGGGGGAATAGGGGTGCAGAAAGAAACAAAACAAGAGCAGAAAGAAGGAACAGAGGTGCAGAAAGAGGAAAGAGGGGTGCAGAAAGAGGGAAGAGAGGTACAGAAAGAAGCAAAGAGGTGCAGAAAGAAGCAAGAGTAATGCAGAAAGAAGCAACAGAGGTGCAGAAAGAGGCAAGAGGGGTGCAAAAAGAGGGAAGAGGGGTGGAGAAAGAGGCAGGAGGGGTGCGGAAAGAAGCAAGAGGGGTGCAGAAAGAAGCAAGAGAGTTGCAGAAAGAAACAAAAGAGTTGCAGAAAGACGGATGAGGGGCAGAGAAAGAGGCAAGCGAAGTGCAGAAAGAAGCAATAGAGATGAAAAAAGAGGGACGAGGGGTGGAGAAAGAGGCAGGAGGGGTGCAGAAAGAAGCAAGAGAGGTGCAGAAAGAAACATAAGAAGTGCAGAAAGAAGCAACAGAGGTGCAGAAAGAGGCATGAGGAGTGCAGAAAGAGGGAAGAGGGGTGCAGAAAGAGGCACTAGGGGTGCAAGAAAGAAGCAAGAGAAATGCATAAAGTAGCAACAAAGATGCAGAAAGGGGGAAATGTGGTGGAGAAAGAGGCAAGAGGGATACAGAAAGAAACAAGAGAGGTGCAGAAAGAAACAAAAGAAGTGCAGAAAGAAGGAACAGATGTGCAGAAAGAGGCAAGTGCAGTGCAGAAAGAAGCAACAGTGATACAAAAAGAGGGAACAGGGGTGCAGAAAGAGGGAAGAGGGGTGCAGAAAGAAACAAAACAAGAGCAGAAAGAAGGAACATAGGTGCAGAAAGAGGCAAGAGAGGTGCAGAAAGAGGCAAGAGGTGTGCAGGAAGAGGGGTACAGAAAGAAGCACGATTGGTGCAGAAAGAGGCAAAAAGGTAGAGAAAGAAGCAAGAGTAATGCAGAAAGAAGCAACAGAGGTGCAGAAAGAGGCAAGGGGGGTGGAAAAGAGGGAAGAGGGGTGGAGAAAGAGGCAGGAGGGGTGCAGAAAGAAGCAAGAGAGGTGCAGAAAGAAACATAAGAAGTGCAGAAAGAACCAACAGAGGTGCAGAAAGAGGCTACTATGACTGGTACCTTAGCAACAGACTCATACAAAGTAGCCTAATCACTAATCCTGTTCCCAAGACGTCTTAATCCTCACTTTTCTGTGACGGTTCACTATGAATCGACTGCTCAGAATGTTAGGCCTACCTACCAAATATAAAACAGCAATCTAAGCATATCATTTTGTAAGTCTGACCAAGTTTGTGAAGGTATGCATGCATGTCTCTGCTTTTACCGAGTGTCATGTTACATAAAAATAAACATAAAAATACTTGAATAGCTGTGTGTCAAACAGCATAATCTGTAAATATGTGTACAAAAAGGTGTATGTATTTCTTCTGTCATAATACAGGCACATGGGTATTCAATAGTATATTTGAGGGGCTCAATAACACCTATATGCATAAGTCATGTCTGCCTGAGCAACTGAATGACAGAGCAGAACTGAGAACATTTAACCACCTATAGAAGAAGCTACCCACATTTTAAGCTACCATCTTCAGATGCATAAAACATGTGAGAATATATATACAAGTAGACATATACCTCAGTCACAAGAGCACACAGACCTTTAAACTTGACAGCTTGCACTACCCATTTGAGTACAGAAAGAGGCGAGAGATGTATAGAAAGAAGCAAGATATGTGCAGAAAGAAACAAAAGAAGTGCAGAAAGAAGTAACAGAGGTGCAGAAAAAGGCAACGGGGTGCAGAAAGAGGGAAGAGGGGTGGAGAAAGAGGCAAGGCGCTACAGAAAAAAGCAAGAGAGCTGCAGAAAGAAACAAAAGAAGAGCAGAAAGAAGGAACAGAGGTGCAGAAAGAGGCAAGAGGGGTGCAGAAAGAGGGAAGACGGGTGCAGAAAGAGGCACGAGGGGTACAGAAAGACGCAAAGAGGAGTGCAGAAAGAAGCAAGAGAAGGTGCAGAAAGAAGCAACAGAGTTGCAGAAAGACGGATGAGGGCGGAGAAAGAAGCAAGCGAGGTGCATAAAGAAGCAACTAGAGATGAAAAGAGGGGACAGGGGTGGAGAAAGGGGCAAGGGGTGCAGAAAGAAGCAAGAGAGGTGCAGAAAGAAACAAAAGAAGTGCAGAAAGAAGGAACAGAGGTGCAGGAAGAGGCAAGAGGGGTGCAGAAAGGGAGAAGAGGTGTGTGAAAGGCACTGGGGTGCAGAAAGAAGCAAGAGGGGTGCAGAAAGAAGCAAGAGAGGTGTAGAAAGAAACAAAAGAAGTGCAGAAAAGAAGGAACAGAGATGCAGAAAGAGGCAAGAGGGGTGCAGAAAGACAGGAGAGGGATGCAGAAAGCAGCACAAGGGTTGCAGAACAGAAGGGACAAGAGGTGCAGAAAGAAGCAAGAGAAGTGCAGAAAGAAGAAACAGGAGGTGCAGAAAGAGGGATAAGGGGTGGAGAAAGAGGCAAGTGCAGTGCAGAAAGAAGCAACAGTGATACAGAAAGAGGGAACAAGGGTGCAGAAAGATGGAAGAGAGGTGCAGAAAGAAGCAAAACAAGAGCAGAAAGAAGGAACAGAGGTGCAGAAAGAGGCAAGAGAGGTGCAGAAAGAGGCAAGAGGGGTGCAGAAAGAGGGAAGAGGGGTGCAGAAAGAGGGAAGAAGGGTGCAGAAAGAGGCACTAGTGGTGCAAGAAAGAAGCAAGAGAAATGCAGAAAGTAGCAACAAAGATGCAGAAAGGGGGAAATGTGGTGGAGAAAGAGGCAAGAGGGATACGGAAAGAAACAAGAGACGTGCATAAAGAAACAAAAGAAGTGCAGAAAGAAGGAACAGCGGTGCAGAAAGAGGCAAGAGGGATGCAGAAAGAGGGAAGAGGTGTGTGAAAGGCACGAGGGGTGCAGAAAGAAGGGACAAAGGTGCAGAAAGAAGCAAGAGAAGTGCAGAAAGAAGCAACAGAGGTGCAGAAAGAGGGATAAGGCGTGGAGAAAGAGGCAAGTGCAGTGCAGAAAGAAGCAACAGTGATACAAAAAGGGGGAACAGGGGTGCAGAAAGATGGAAGAGGGGTGCAGAAAGAAACAAAACAAGAGCAGAAAGAGGCAAGAGAGCTGCAGAAAGAGGCAAGGGAGGTGCAGAAAGAGGCAAGAGGGGTGCAGAAAGAGGGAAGAGGGGTACAGAAAGAAGCACGATTGGTGCAGAAAGAAGCAAAAAGGTGCAGAAAGAAGCAAAAGTAAGTGCAGAAAGAAGCAACAGAGGTGCAGAAAGAGGCAAGAGGGTCGCAAAAAAGAGAAGAGGGTGTGCAGAAAGAGGCACGAGGGGCGCAGAAAGAAGCAAGAGATGTGCAAGAAACATAAGAGGTGCAGAAAGAAGCAAACAGAGGTGCAGGAAGAGGCAAGAGGAGTGCAGAAAGAGGCAAGAGGGTGCAGAAAGAGGGAAGAGAGGTGCAGAAAGAGACTAGGGGTGCAAGAAAGAAGCAAGAGAAGTGCAGAAAGAAGCAATAGAGGTGCAGAAAGAGGGATGAGGGTGGAGAAAGAGGCAAGAGCAGTGCAGAAAGACAACAGTGATACAAAAAGGGGGAACAGAGTGCAGAAAGAAACAAAACAAGAGCAGAAAGAAGGAACAGAGGTGCAGAAAGAGGCAAGAGGGGTGCAGAAAGAGGGAGAGGGATACAGAAAGAAGCACGATTAGTGCAGAAAGAAGCAAAGAGGTGCAGAAAGAAGCAAGAGTAGTGCAGAAAGAAGCAAGCAGAGGTGCAGAAAGAGGCAAGAGGGTGCAGAACAGAGGGAAGAGGATGGAGAAAGAGGCAGGAGGGGTGCAGAAAGAGGCAAGAGGGGTGCAGAAAGAAACATAAGAAGTGCAGAAAGAAAGCAACAGAGGTGCAGAAAGAGGCAAGAGGGTGCAGAAAGAGGGAAGAGGTGCAGAAAGAAGCAAGAGAAATGCATAAAGTAAAGAAACAAAGATGCAGAAAGGGGAAATGTGGGTGGAGAAAGATGGCAAGAGGGATAATGGAAAGAAACAAGAGAGGTGCAGAAGAAACAAAAGAAGTGCAGAAAGAAGGAACAGAGGTGCAGAAAGAGGCAAGAGGGGTGCAGAAAGCGGGAAGAGGTGTGTGAAAGCCACAAGATGCAGAAAGAAGCAAGAGGGATGCAGAAAGAAGCAAGAGAGGTGCAGAAAGAAACAAAGAAGTGCAGAAAGAAGGAGCAGAGATGCAGAAAGAGGCAAGAGGGGTACAGAAAGAGGGATGCAGAAATAGTCACAAGGGTTGCAGAAAGAAGGGACAGAGGTGCAGAAAAGAAGCAAGAGAAGTGCAGAAAGAGGGAAGATGAGTGCAGAAAGAGGAAGAGAGGTGCAGAAAGAAGCAACAGGGGTACAAAAGGGGGAATAGGGGTGCAGAAAGAAACAAAACAAGATGCAGAAAGAAGCAACAGAGGTGCAGAAAGAGGAAAGAGGGGTGCAGAAGGAGGGAAGAGGGGTACAGAAAAGAAGCACGATTGGTAGCAGAAAGAAGCAAAGAGGTGCAGAAAGAAGCAAGAGTAGTGCAGAAAGAAGCAACAGAGGTGCAGAAAGAGGCAAGAGGGGTGCAAAAAGAGGGAAGAGGGGTGCAGAAAGAGGCAGAGGGTGCAGAAAGAAGCCAAGAGGGTGCAGAAATAAGCAAGAGAGGTGCAGAAAGAGACAAAAGAGTTGCAGAAAGACGGATGAGGGGCGGAGAAAGAGGCAAGCGAAGTGCAGAAAGAAGCAATAGAGATGAAAAAGAGGAACGAGGGTGAGAAAGAGGCAGGAGGGTGCAGAAAGAAGCAAGAGAGGTGCAGAAAGAAACATAAGAAGTGCAGAAAGAAGCAACAGAGGTGCAGAAAGAGGCATGAGGAGTGCAGAAAGAGGGAAGAGGGGTGCAGAAAGAGGCACTAGGGGTGCAAGAAAGAAGCAAGAGAAATGCAGAAAGAGGCAACAAAGATGCAGAAAGAGGGAAATGTGGTGCAGAAAGAGACAAGAGGGATACAGAAAGAAACAAGAGAGGTACAGAAAGAAGCAAGAGAAGTGCAGAAAGAAGAAACAGATGTGCAGAAAGAGGCAAGTGCAGTGCAGAAAGAAGCAACAGTGATACAAAAAGAAGAGAAGAGGGGCAGAAAGAGGCAAGAGGGGTGCAGAAAGAAACAAAACACAGAGCAGAAAGAAGGAACATAGGGTGCAGAAAGAGGCAAGAGAGGTGCAGAAAGAGGCAAGAGGTGTGCAGGAACGAAGGGAGTACAGAAAGAAGCAACAGATGCAGAGAAAGAGGCAAAAAGGTAGAGAAAGAAGCAAGAGTAATGCAGAAAGAAGCAAGCAGAGGTGCAGAAAGAGGCAGGAGAGGTGGAAAAAGAGGGAAGAGGGGTGGCAGAAAGAGGCAGGAAGGGTGCAGAAAGAAGCAAGAGAGGTGCAGAAAGAAACATGAGAAGTGCAGAAAGAACCAACAGAGGTGCAGAAAGAGGCCTACTATGACTGGAGCCTTACAACAGACATCATTCAAAGTAGCTAATCACTAATCACTGTTCCCAAGACGTCTTAATCCTCACTTTTCTATCAGACGGTTCACTATGAATCGACTGCTCAGAATGTTAGCCCACCTACCAAATATAAAACAGCAATCCTAAGCATATCAGTTTTGTAAGTCTGACCAAGTTTGTGAAGGTATGCATGCATGTCTCTGCTATTACCGAGTGACATGTTACATAAAAATAAACATAAAAATACTTGAATAGCTGTGTTTCAAACAGCATAGTCTGTAAATATGGTACAAAAAGGTGTATGTATTCTTCTGCTCATAATACAGGGCACATGGGTATTCAATAGTATATTTGAGGGGCTCTATAACACCTATATACATAAGTCATGTCTGCCTGAGCAACTGAATGACAGAGCAGAACTGGAGAACATTTAACCACCTATAGAAGAAGCTACCCACATTTTAATCTACACATCTTCAGATGCATAAAACATGAGAGAATATAGATACAAGTAGACATATACCTCAGTCACAAGGAGCACACAGACCTTTAAACTTGACAGCTTGCACTAACCCATTTGAGTACAGAAAGAGGCGAGAGATGTACAGAAAGAAGCAAGAGTATGTGCAGAAAGAAACAAAAGAAGTGCAGAAAGAAGTAACAGAGGTGCAGAAAAAGTCAGCGGGTTCAGAAAGAGGGAAGAAGGGTGGAGAAAGAGGCAAGGCGCTACAGAAAAAAGCAAGAGAGCTGCAGAAAGAAACAAAAGAAGTGCAGAAAGAAGGAACAGAGGTGCAGAAAGAGGCAAGAGGGGTGCAGAAAGAGGGAAGACGGGTGCAGTTAGAGGCACGAGGGGTACAGAAAGAAGCAAGAGAAGAGCAGAAAGAAGCAAGAGAAGTGCAGAAAGAAGCAACAGAGTTGCAGAAAGACGGCACGAGAAGGGCGGAGAAAGAGGCAAGAGAAGTGCAGAAAGAAGCAACAGAGATGCAAAAAGGAGGCAATCAGAGGTGGAGAAAGAGGCAGGAGGGGTGCAGAAAGAAGCAAGAGAGGTGCAGAAAGAAACATAAGAAGTGCAGAAAGAAGCAACAGAGGTGCAGAAAGAGGCATGAGGAGTGCAGAAAGAGGGAAGAGGGTGCAGAAAGAGGCAACTAGGGGTGCAAGAAAGAAGCAAGAGAAATGCAGAAAGAAGCAACAGAGGTGCAGAAAGAGGCAATGAGGGGTGCAGAAAGAGGCAAGAGCAGGTGCAGAAAGAAGTACCAGTGATACAGAAAGAGGGACCAGGTGGCAGCAAGAAACAAAACAAGAGCAGAAAGAAGGAACAGAGGTGCAGAAAGAGGCAAGAGTGGTGCAGAAAGAGGGAAGAGGGGTACAGAAAGAAGCGCGATTGGTGCAGTAAGAATCAAAGAGGTGCAGAAAGAAGCAAGAGTAATGCAGAAAGTAGCAACGGAGGTGCAGAAAGAGGCAAGAGGGGTGAAAAAAGAGGGGTGGAGAAAGAGGCAGGAGGGTGCAGAAAGAGGCAGGAGGGGTGCAGAAAGAAACATAAGAAGTGCAGAAAGAAGCAACAGAGGTGCAGAAAGAGGCAAGAGGAGTGCAGAAAGAGGGAAGAGGGGTGCAGAAAGAGGGACTAGGGTGCAAGAAAGAAGCAAGAGAAGTGCATAAAGTAGTAAACAAAGATGCAGAAAGGGGAAATGTGGTGGAGAAAGAGGCAAGAGGGATACAGAAAGAAACAAGAGAGGTGCAGAAAGAAACAAAAGAAGTGCAGAAAGAAGGAACAGAGGTGCAGAAAGAGGCAAGAGGGGTGCAGAAAGATGGGAAGAGGTGTGTGAAAGAGGCACGAGGGTGCAGAAAGAAGCAAGTCAAGAGGGGGTGCAGAAAGAAGCAACGAGAGTTGCAGAAAGAAACAAAAGAAGTACAGAAAGAAGGAACAGAGATGCAGAAAGAGGCAAGAGAGGTACAGAAAGAGGAAAAGGGATGCAGAAATAGTCAACAGGGGTTGCAGAAAGAAGGGACAGAGGTGCAGAAAGAAGCAAGAGAAGTGCAGAAAGAGGGAAGAGAGGGTGCAGAAAGAGGGAAGAGGGGTGCAGAAAGAAGCAACAGTGATGCAAGAAGGAAACAAGGGGTCAGAAAGAAACAATGACTAAGAGCAGAAAGAAGGAACAGAGGTGCAGAAAGAGGCAAGAAGGTGCAGAAAGAAGCAAGAGAGATGAAAAAAGGGGACAGAGGGTGCAGAAAGAGACAGGAGGGGTGCAGAAAGAAGCAAGAGAGGTGCAGAAAGAAGCATAAGAAGTACAGAAAGAAACAACAGAGGTGCAGAAAGAGGCAAGAGAGTGCAGAAAGATGGAAGAGGGTGCAGAAAGAGGCACTAGGGGTTCAAGAAAGAAGCAAGAGAAATGCGATAAAGTAGCAAACAAAGATGCAGAAAGGGGGAAATAGGGGTGGAGAAAGAGGCAAGAAGGGATACAGAAAGAGAGCAAGAGAGGTGCAGAAAGAAGCAAGAGAAGTGCAGAAAGAAGCAACAGAGGTGCAGAAAGAGGCAAGAGGGGTGCGGGAAGAGGGTGAAAGGGCACGAGGGTGCAGAAAGAAGCAAGAGGGGTGCAGAAAGAAGCAAGAGAGTTGCAGAAAGAAACAAAAGAAGTGCAGAAAGAAGGAACAGAGATCCAGAAAGAGGCAAGAGGGGTGCAGAAAGAGAGGAGAGGGATGCATAAAGAGTCACAAGGGTTGCAGAAAGAAGGGACAGAGGTGCAGAAAGAAGCAAGGGAAGTGCACAGTCACAAGAGCACACAGACCTTTAAACTTGACAGCTTGCACTTCCCATTTGAGTACAGAAAGAGGCGAGAGAAGTATAGAAAGAAGCAAGAGATGTGCAGAAAGAAACAAAAGAAGTGCAGAAAGAAGTAACAGAGGTGCAGAAAAGGCAACAAGGGTGCAGAAAGAGGAAGAGGGGTGGAGAAAGAGGCAAGGGCGACAGAAAAAGCAAGAGAGCTGCAGAAAGAAACAAAAGAAGTGCAGAAAGAAGGAACAGAGGTGCAGAAAAGAGGCAAGAGGGGTGCAGAAAGAGGGAAGACAGGTGCAGAAAGAGGCACGAGGGGTACAGAAAGACGCAAGAGAAGTGCAGAAAGAAGCAACAGAAGTGCAGAAAGAAGCAACAGAGTTGCAGAAAGACGGATGATGGGCGGAGAAAGAGGCAAGCGAAGTGCATAAAGAAGCAATAGAGATAAAAAAGGGGGACGGGGTGGAGAAAGGGGCGAGGGGTGCAGAAAGAAGCAAGACAGGTGCAGAAAGAAACAAAAGAAGTGCAGAAAGAAGGAATAGAGGTGCAGAAAGAGGCAAGAGGGGTGCAGAAAGGGAGAAGAGGTGTGTGAAAGGCACTGGGGTGCAGAAAGAAGCAAGAGGGGTGCAGAAAGAAGCAAGATAGTTGCAGAAAGAAGCAACAGAGGTGCAGAAAGAAGGCAACAGAGATGCAGAAAGAGGCAAGAGAGGTGCAGAAAGACAGGAGAGGGATGCAGAAAGCAGTCACAAGGGCTGCAGACAGAAGGGACAAAGGTGCAGAAAGAAGCAAGAGAGGTGCAGAAAGAAGCAACAGAGGTGCAGAAAGAGGGATAGAGGGGTGGAGAAAGAGGCAAGTGCGGTGCAGAAAGAAGCAACAGTGATGCAAAAGGGGGAACAGGGGTGCAGAAAGATGGAAGAGGGGTGCAGAAAGAAACAAAACAAGAGCAGAAAGAAGGAACAGAGGTGCAGAAAGAGGCAAGAGAGGTGCAGAAAGAGGCAAGAGGGGTGCAGAAAGAGGCACTAGTGGTGCAAGAAAGAAGCAAGAGAAATGCAGAAAGTAGCAACAAAGATGCAGAAAGAGGCAATGTAGGTGGAGAAAGAGGCAAGAGGGATACAGAAAGAGACAAGAGGCGTGCAGAAAGAAACAAAAGAAGTGCAGAAAGAAGCAACAGAGGTGCAGAAAGAGGCATAAGGCGTGCAGAAAGAGGCAAGTAGGTGCAGAAAGAAGCAACAGTGATACAGAAAGAGGGAAGAGGGGTGCAGAAAGATGGAAGGAGAGTGCAGAAAGAAGCAAAAGCAAGAGCAGAAAGAGGCAAGAGAGCTGCAGAAAGAGGCAAGAGAGGTGCAGAAAGAGGCAAGAGGGGTGCAGAAAGAGGTAAGAGGGGTACAGAAAGAAGCACGATTGGTGCAGAAAGAAGCAAAAAGGTGCAGAAAGAAGCAAGAGTAATGCAGAAAGAAGCAACAGAGGTGCAGAAAGAGGCAAGAGGGGTGCAAAAAGAGAGAAGAGGGGTGCAGAAAGAGGCACGAGGGGCGCAGAAAGAAGCAAGAGATGTGCAAGAAACATAAGAAGTGCAGAAAGAAGCAACAGAGGTGCAGAAAGAGGCAAGAGGAGTGCAGAAAGAGGGAAGAGGGGTGCAGAAAGAGGGAAGAGGGGTGCAGAAAGAGGCACTAGGGGTGCAAGAAAGAAGCAAGAGAAATGCAGAAAGAAGCAATAGAGGTGCAGAAAGAGGGATGAGGGGTGGAGAAAGAAGCAACAGTGATACAGAAAGGGGGAACAGGGGTGCAGAAAGAAACAAGACAAGAGCAGAAAGAAGGAACAGAGGTGCAGAAAGAGGCAAGAAGGATGCAGAAAGAAGCAACAGAGATGAAAAAAAGGGGGACAGAGGTGCAGAGAAGAGATAGGAGGGTGCAGAAAGAAGCAAGAGAGGTGCAGAAAGAAACATAAAGAAGAGCAGAAAGAAACAACAGAGGTGCAGAAAGAGGCAAGAGGAGTGCAGAAAGATGGAAGAGGGGTGCAGAAAGAGGCACTAGGGGTTTAAGAAAGAAGCAAGAGAAATGCATAAAGTAGCAACAAAGATGCAGAAAGGGGGAAATGGGGTGGAGAAAGAGGCAAGAGGGATACGGAAAGAAACAAGAGAGGTGCAGAAAGAAACAAAAGAAGTGCAGAAAGAAGGAACAGAGATGCAGAAAGAGGCAAGAGGGGTGCAGAAAGAGGGCAGAGGAGTGTGAAAGGCACGAGGGGTGCAGAAAGAAGCAAGAGGGGTGCAGAAAGAAGCAAGAGAGTTGCAGAAAGAAACAAAAGAAGTGCAGAAAGAAGGAACAGAGGTCCAGAAAGAGGCAAGAGGGGTGCAGAAAGAGAGGAGAGGATGCATAAAGAGTCACAAGAGTTGCAGAAAGAAGGACAGGAGGTGCAGAAAGAAGCAAAGGAAGTGCACAGTCACAAGAGCACACAGACATTTAAACTTGACAGCTTGACACTTCCCATTTGAGTACAGAAAGAGGAGAAGAGGAAGTATAGAAAGAAGCAAGAGATGTGCAGAAAGAAACAAAAGAAGTGCAGAAAGAAGTAACAGAGGTGCAGAAAGAGGCAACAGGGGTGCAGAAAGAGGGAAGAGGGGTGGAGAAAGAGGCAAGGGCTACAGAAAGAAGCAAGAGAGGTGCAGAAAGAAACAAAAGAAGTGCAGAAAGAAGGAACAGAGGTCAGAAAGAGGCAAGAGGGGTGCAGAAAGAGGGAAGACAGGTGCAGAAAGAGGCACGAGGGGTGCAGAAAGAAGCAAGAGAAGTGCAGAAAGAAGCAACAGAAGTGCAGAAAGAAGCAACAGAGGTGCAGAAAGACGGATGATGGGCGGAGAAAGAGGCAAGCGAAGTGCATAAAGAAGCAATAGAGATAGAAAGGGGACAGGGGTGGAGAAAGAGGCGAGGGTGCAGAAAGAAGCAAGAGAGGTGCAGAAAGAAACAAAAGAAGTGCAGAAAGAAGGAACAGAGGTGCAGGAAGAGGCAAGAGGGGTGCAGAAAGGAGAAGAGGTGTAGAAAGGCACTGGGGTGCAGAAAGAAGCAAGAGGGTGCAGAAAGAAGCAAGAGAGGTGTAGAAAGAAACAAAAGAAGTGCAGAAAGAAGGAACAGAGGTCCAGAAAGAGGCAAGAGGGTGCAGAAAGACAGGAGAGGGATGCAGAAAGCGTCACAAGGGTTGCAGACAGAAGGGACAAGAGGTGCAGAAAGAAGCAAGAGAAGTGCAGAAAGAAGCAACAGAGGTGCAGAAAGAGGCATAAGGGGTGGAGAAAGAGGCAAGTGCAGTGCAGAAAGAAGCAACAGTGATACAAAGAGGGGAACAGGGGTGCAGAAAGATGGAAGAGAGGTGCAGAAAGAAGCAAAACAAGTGCAGAAAGAAGGAACAGGAGGTGCAGAAAGAGGCAAGAGAGGTGCAGAAAGAGGCAAGAGGGGTGCAGAAAGAGGCACTAGTGGTGCAAGAAAGAAGCAAGAGAAATGCAGAAAGTAGGCAACAGAGATGCAGAAAGGGGAAATGTGGATGGAGAAAGAGGCAAGAGGGATACAGAAAGAAGCAAGAGACGTGCAGAAAGAAACAAAAGAAGTGCAGAAAGAAGGAACAGCGGTGCAGAAAGAGGCAAGAGGGATGCAGAAAGAGGAAAGAGGTGTGTGAAAAGCATGAGGGGTGCAGAAAGAAGGGACAAAGAGTGCAGAAAGAAGCAAGAGAAGTGCAGAAAGAAGCAACAGAGGTGCAGAAAGAGGGATAAGGGCGTGGAGAAAGAGGCAAGAGCAGTGCAGAAAGAAGCAACAGTGATACAAAAAGGGGGAACAGGGGTGCAGAAAGATGGAAGAGGGTGCAGAAAGAAACAAAACAAGAGCAGAAAGAGGCAAGAGAGATGCAGAAAGAAGCAAGAGAGGTGCAGAAAGAGACAAGAGGGGTGCAGAAAGAGGGAAGAGGAGTACAGAAAGAAGCACGAGAGGTGCAGAAAGAAGCAAGAGAGGTGCAGAAAGAAGCAAGAGTAAGTGCAGAAAGAAGCAACAGAGGTGCAGAAAGAGGCAAGAGGGGTGCAAAAAGAGAGAAGAGGGGTGCAGAAAGAGGCACGAGGGGCGCAGAAAGAAGCAAGAGAAATGCAGAAAGAAGCAATAGAGGTGCAGAAAGAGGGATAGAGGGGTGCAGAAAGAGGGAAGAGGGGTGCAGAAAGAGGGAAGAGGTGCAGAAAGAGGCACTAGGTGCAAGAAAGAAAGCAAGAGAAATGCAGAAAGAAGCAACAGAGGTGCAGAAAGAGGGATGAGGGGTGCAGAAAGAGGCAAGAGCAGTGCAGAAAGAAGCAACAGTGATACAAAGGAGGAACAGGTGCAGAAAGAAACAAAACAAGAGCAGAAAGAAGGAACAGAGGTGCAGAAAGAGGCAAGAGGGGTGCAGAAAGAGGGAGAGGGATACAGAAAGAAGCACGAGTGGTGCAGAAAGAAGCAAGAGAGGTGCAGAAAGAAGCAAGAGTAGTGCAGAAAGAAGCAACAGAGGTGCAGAAAGAGGCAAGAGGGGTGCAAACAGAGGGAAGAGGGATGGAGAAAGAGGCAGGAGGGGTGCAGAAAGAAACATAAGAAGTGCAGAATGAAGCAACAGAGGTGCAGAAAGAGGCAAGAGGGGTGCAGAAAGAGGCAAGAGGGGTGCAGAAAGAGGGACTAGAGGTGCAAGAAAGAAGCAAGAGAAATGCATAAAGAAGCAAACAAAGATGCAGAAAGAGGGGAAATGTGGTGGAGAAAGAGGCAAGAGGGTGCAGAAAGAAGCAAGAGGTGCAGAAGAAACAAAAGAAGTGCAGAAAGAAGGAACAGAGGTGCAGAAAGAGGCAAGAGGGGTGCAGAAAGTGGGAAGAGGTATGTGAAAGGCACGAGGGGTACAGAAAGAAGCAAGAGGGGTGCAGAAAGAAGGATGCAGAAATAGTCACAAGGGTTGCAAAAAGAAGGAACAGAGATGCAGAAAGAGGCAAGAGGGGTACAGAAAGAGGGATGCAGAAATAGTCACAAGAGGTTGCAGAAAGAAGGAACAGAGGTGCAGAAAGAAGCAAGAGAAGTGCAGAAAGAGGAAAAGAGGGGTGCAGAAAGAGGGAAGAGGGGTGCAGAAAGAAGCAACAGTGATGCAAAAGAGGCAATAGAGTGCAGAAAGAAACAAACAAGAGCAGAAAGAAGGCAACAGAGGTGCAGAAAGAGCAAGAGGGGTGCAGAAAGAGGCAAGAGAGGTACAGAAAGAAGCACAGATGGTTGCAGAAAGAAGCAAGAGAAGTGCAGAAAGAGGGAAGAGGGGTGCAGAAAGAGGGAAGAGGGGTGCAGAAAGAAGCAACAGTGATACAAAAGGGGCAATAGGGGTGCAGAAAGAAACAAAACAAGAGCAGAAAGAAGGAACAGAGATGCAGAAAGAGGCAAGAGGGGTACAGAAAGAGGGATGCAGAAATAGTCACGAGTGGTTGCAGAAAGAAGGAACAGAGGTGCAGAAAGAAGCAAGAGAAGTGCAGAAAGAAGGAAGAGGGTGCAGAAAGAGGGAAGAGGGGTCAGAAAGAAGCAACAGTGATACAGAAAGAAGCAATAGAGGTGCAGAAAGAAACAAAACAAGAGTAGAAAGAAGGAACATAGATCCAGAAAGAGGCAAGTGGGGTGCAGAAAGAGAGGAGAGGGATGCAGAAAGTCACAAGGGTTGCAGAAAGAAGGGACTGAGGTGCAGAAAGAAGCAAGAGAAGTGCAGAAAAAAGCAACAGAGGTGCAGAAAGAGGGATGAGGGGTGGAGAAAGAGGCAAGAGCAGTGCAGAAAGAAGCAACAGTGATACAAAAAGGGGGAACGGGTGCAGAAAGAGGGAAGAGGGGTGCAGAAAGAAAAAAAACAAGAGCAGAAAGAAGGAACAGAGGTGCAGGAAGAGGGAAGAGGTGTGAAGAAAGAGTGAAGAGGGGTACAGAAAGATGCACGATTGGTGCAGAAAGAAGCAAAAAGGTGCAGAAAGAAGCAAGAGTAATGCAGAAAGAAGCAACAGAGGTGCAGAAAGAGGCAAGAGGGGCAGAGAAAGAGGCAAGCGAAGTGCACAAAGAAACAAAAGAGGTGCAGAAAGAAGGAAGAGAGGTGCAGAAAGAGGCAAGAGGGTGCAGAAAGAGAGAAGAGGTATGAAAGAGCACAAGGTGCAGAAAGAAGCAAGAGGGGTGCAGAATGAAGCAAGAGAGTTGCAGAAAGAAACAAAGAAGTGCAGAAAGAAGGCAACAGAGATGCAGAAAGAGCAAGAGGGTGCAGAAAGAGGGAGAGGGATGCAGAAAGAGTCACAAGAGGTTGCAGAAAGAAGAGACAGAGGTGCAGAAAGAAGCAAGAGAAGTGCAGAAAGAAACAACAGAGGTGCAGAAAGAGGCATGAGGGGTGCAGAAAGAAGCAAGAGCAGTGCAGAAAGAAGCTAGCAGTGATGCAGAAAGGGGGAAAGGGGTGCAGAAAGAGGCAAGAGAGGTGCAGAAAGAGAGAAGAGGTACGTGAAAGGCACGAGGGGTGCAGAAAGAGGCAAGAGGGGTGCAGAAAGAAGCAAGAGAGTTGCAGAAAGAAACAAAAGAATTGCAGAAAGAAGGAACAGAGATCCAGAAAGAGGCAAAAGGGGTGCAGAAAGAGAGGAGAGGGATGCAGAAGGGTTGCAGAAAGAAGGGGCAGAGGTGCAGAAAGAAGCAAGAGAAGTGCAGAAAGAAGCAACATAGGTGCAGAAAGAGGGATGAGGGGTGGAGAAAGAGGCAAGTGCAGTGCAGAAAGAAGCAACAGTGATACAAAAAGGGGGAACAGGGGTGCAGAAAGAGGGAAGAGGGGTGCAGAAAGAAACAAAACAAGAGCAGAAAGAAGGAACAGAGGTGCAGAAAGAGGCAAGAGGGGTGCAGGAAGTGGGCTGCAGAAAGAAGCACGATTGGTGCAGAAAAAAGCAAAAAGGTACAGAAAGAAGCAAGAGTATGCAGAAAGAAGCAACAGAGGTGCAGAAAGAGGCAAGAGGGGTGCAAAAAGAGGGAAGAGAGGTGCAGAAAGAGGCACGAGGGGTGCAGAAACGAAGCAAGAAGTGTGCAGAAAGAAGCAAGAGAGGTGCAGAAAGAGGGAAGAGGGGTACAGAAAGAGGGAAGAGGGGTGCAGAAAGAGGCACTAGGGGTGCAAGAAAGAAGCAAGAGAAATGCAGAAAGAAGCAATAGAGGTGCAGAAAGAGGGATGAGGGGTGGAGAAAGAGGCAAGAGCAGTGCAGAAAGAAACAACAGTGATACAAAAAGGGGGAACAGGGGTGCAGAAAGAAACAAAACAAGAGCAGAAAGAAGGAACAGAGGTGCAGAAAGAGGCAAGACGGGTGCAGAAAGAGAGAAGAGGGGTACAGAGAGAAGCACGATTGGTGCAGAAAGAAGCAAAGAGGTGCAGAAAGAAGAAAGAGTAATGCAAAAAGAAGCAACAGAGGTGCAGAAAGAGGCAAGAGGGGTGCAAAAAGAGGGAAGAGGGGTGGAGAAAGAGGCAGGAGCGGTGCAGAAAGGAGCAAGAGAGATGCAGAAAGAAACATAAGAAGTACAGAAAGAAGCAACAGAGGTGCAGAAATAGGCAAGAGGAGTGCAGAAAGAGGGAAGAGGGGTGCAGAAAGAGGCACTAGGGGTGCAAGAAAGAAGCAAGAGAAATGCATAAAGTAGCAACAAAGTTGCAGAAAGGGGGAAATGTGGTGGAGAAAGAGGCAAGAGGGATACGGAAAGAAATAAGAGAGGTGCAGAAATAAACAAAGAAGTGCAGAAAGAAGGAACAGAGGTGCAGAAAGAGGCAAGAGGGGTGCAGAAATAGAGAAGAGGTGTGTGAAAGGCATGAGGGGTACAGAAAGAAGCACGAGTGGTGCAGAAAGAAGCAAAGAGGTGCAGAAAGAAGCAAGAGTAATGCAGAAAGAATCAACATAGGTGCAGAAAGAGGCAAGAGCGATGCAAAAAGTGGGAAGTGGGGTGCATAAAGAGGCACGAGGGTGCAGAAAGAAGCAAGAGATGTGAAGCAAGAAAAAAGAAGTGGAGAAAGAAGGAACAGAGGTGCAGAAAGAGGCAACAGGGGTGAAGAAAGAGGAAGAGGGGTAGAGAAAGAGGCAAGCTGTGCAGAAAGAAGAGAGCTGCAGAAAGAAACAAAAGAAGAACAGAAAGAAGGAACAGAGGTGCAGAAAGAGGCAAGAGGTGTGCAGAAAGAGGCAAAAGGGGTACAGAAAAGCAAGAGGTGCAGAAAGAAACAAAAGAAGTGCAGAAAGAAAGAACAGAGGTGGAGAAAGAGACAAGAGGGGTGCAGGAAGAAACAAAAGACGTGCAGAAAGAAGCAACAGAGGTGCAGAAAGAGGCAAGAGGAGTGCAGAAAGAGGGAAGAGGGGTGCAGAAAGAGGCATGAAGGGTGCAGAAAGAAGCAAGAGAGGTGCAGAAAGAAGCAAGAGAAATGCAGAAAGAAGCAACAAAGATGCAGAAAGGGGGAAGTGAGGTGGAGAAAAAGGCAAGAGGGATACAGAAAGAAACAAGAAAGGTGCAGAAAGAAATAACAGAAGTGCAGAAAGAAGGAACAGAGGTGCAGAAAAAGGCAAGAGGGGTGCAGAAAGAGGGAAGAGGGGTGTGAAAGGCACGAGGGGTGCAGAAAGAAGCAAGAGGGGTGCAGAAAGAAGCAAGAGAGTTGCAGAAAGATACAAGAGAAGTGCAGAAAGAAGGTACAGAGGTACAGAAAGTGGCAAGGGGTGCAGGAAGAGGGTTGCAGAAAGAGGCACAGAGGGTTGCAGAAAGAAGGGACAGAGGTGCAGAAAGAAGCAAAGAGAGTGCAGAAAGAAGCAACAGAGATGCAGCAAGAGGGATGAGGGGTGGAGAAAGAGGCAAGAGAAGTGCAGAAAGAAGCAAACAGAGATGCAAAAAGAGGCAAAAGGGTGGAGAAAGTGGCAAAGAGGGTGCAGAAAGAAGCAAGAGAGGTACAGAAAGAAACAAAGAAGAGAGAGAAAGAAGGAACAGAGGTGCAGAAAGAGGCAAGAGGGTGCAGAAAGAGCAAAAGGGGACAGAAAGGAGCGAGAGGAGCAGAAAGAAACAAAAGAAGTGCAGAAAGAAAGAACAGAGGTGCAGAAAGAGGCACGAGTGGTGTAGAAAGAAACAAAAGAAGTGCAGAAAAAGCAACAGAGGTGCAGAAAGAGGCAAGAGGAGTGCAGAAAGAGGGACAGGGGTGCAGAAAGAGGCACGAGGGTGCAGAAAGAAGCAAGAGAGGTGCAGAAAGAAGCAAGAGAGGTGCAGAAAGAAACAAAAAGAAGAGAAGAAAGAAGCAACAGAGGTGCAGAAAGAGGCAAGAGAGTGCAGAAAGAGTCGAGGTCAGAAAGGCACAAGGGTGCAGAAAGAAGCAAGAGGGGTGCAGAAAGAAGCAAGAGAGTTGCAGAAAGAAACAAAAGAAGTGCAGAAAGAAGGAACAGAGGTGCAGAAAGAAGCAAGAAGGGTGCAGAAAGACAGAAGAGGGATGCAGAAAGAGGCACAAGGGTTGCAGAAAGAAGCAGACAGAGGTACAGAATGAAGCAAGAGAAGTGCAGAAAGAAGCAACAGAGGTGCAGAAAGAGGCATGAGGGGTGGAGAAAGAGGCAAGAGGAGTGCGGAAGGAAGCAGCAGAGGTGCAGAAAGAGGGAACAGAGGGTGGAGAAAGTGACAAGAGGGGTGAAGAAAGAAGCAAGAGAGGTGCAGAAAGAAACAAAACAAGAGCAGAAAGAAGGAACTGAGGTGCAGAAAGAGGCAAGAGGGGTGCAGAAAGAGGGAAGAGAGGTACAGAAAGAAGCACGAGTAGTGCAGAAAAAGCAAAAGAGGTGCAGAAAGAAGCAAGAGTAGTGCAGAAAGAAGCAACAGAGGTGCAGCAAGAGGCAAGAGAGGTGCAAAAAGATGGAAGAGGGATGCAGAAAGAGGCACAAGGGATGCAGAAAGAAGCAAGAGATGTGCAGCAAGAAACAAAAGACGTGCAGAAAGAAGGAACAGAGGTACAGAAAGATGCAACAGGGGTGAAGAAAGAGGGAAGATGGGTGGAGAAAGAGGCAAGGGGGTGCCGAAAGAGGCACGAGAGGTGTAGAAAGAAACAAAAGAAGTGCAGAAAAAGCAACAGAGGTGCAGAAAGAGGCAAGAGGAGTGCAGAAAGAGGGAAGAGGGGTGCAGAAAGAGACACGAGGGGTGCAGAAAGAAGCAAGAGAGGTGCAGAAAGAAGCAAGAGGGGTGCAGAAAGAAACAAAAGAAGTGCAGAACGAAGGTACAGAGGTGCAGAAAGAAGCAAAAGGGGTGCAGAAAGAGGGATGGGGGTGGAGAAAGAGGCAAGGGAAGTGCAGAAAGAAGCAACAGAGATGCAAAAAGGGGCAACAGGGGTGGAGAACGTGGCAAGGGGGGTGCAGAAAGAAGAAAGAGAGGTACAGAAAGAAACAAATGAAGAGCAGATAGAAGGAACAGAGGTGCAGAAAGAGGCAAGAGGGGTGCAGAAAGAGGGAAGAGGGGGCTGAAAGGCACAAGGGGTACAGAAAGAAGCAAGAGGGGTGCAGAAAGAAGCAAGAGAGTTGCAGAAAGAAACAAAAGTGCAGAAAGAAGGAACAGATGTGCAGAAAGAGGCAAGAGGGGTGCAGAAAGACAGCAAGAGGGATGCAGAAAGAGGCACAGAGGGTTGCAGAAAGAAGGAACAGAGGTAGCAGAAAGATGCAACAGGGGTGAAGAAAGAAGGAAGATGGGTGGAGAAAGAGGCAAGGGGGTGCAGAAAGAAGCAAGAGAGGCTGCAGGAAGAAACAAAAGAAGAGCAGTAAGAAGGAACAGATGTGCAGAAAGAGGCAAGAGGGGTGCATAAAGAGGCAAAAGGGGTACAGAAAGGAGCGAGAGGATGCAGAAAGAAGCAAAAGAAGTGCAGAAAGAAAGAACAGAGGTGCAGAAAAGAGGCACGAGAGGTGCAGAAACAAACAAAAGAAGTGCAGAAAAGCAACAGAGGTGCAGAAAGAGGCAAGAGGAGTGCAGGAAGAAGGGGTGGAGAGAAAGAGGCACAAGGGGTGCAGAAATAAGCAAGAGAGGTGCAGAAAGAAGCAACAGAGGTGCAGAATGGGAGAAGTGAGGTGGAGAAAGAGGCAAGAGGGATACAGAAAGAAGCAAGAGAGGTGCAGAAAGAAACAAAGAAGTGCAGAAAGAAGGAACAGTTATGCAAAAAGAGGCAAGAGGGGTGCAGAAAGAGGGAAGAGGGATGTAGAAAGAGGCACGAGGGGTGCAGAGAGAGCAAGAGGGGTGCAGAAAGAAGCAAGAGAGTTGCAGAAAGAAGCAAAGAGGTGCAGAAAGAAGCAAGAGTAGTGCAGAAAGAAGCAACAGAGGTGCAGAAAGAAGCAACAGAGGTGCAGAAAGAGGGTAGAGGGGTGCAAAAAGAGGGAAGAGGGGTGCAGAAAGAGGGGTGCAGAAAGAAGCAAAGAGGTGCAGAAAGAAGCAAGAGTAGTGCAGAAAGAAGCAACAGAGGTGCAGAAAGAGGGAAGAGGGGTACAAAAAGAGGGAAGAGGGGTGCAGAAAGAAACAAACAAAGTGCAGAAAGAAGGAACAGAGGTACAGAAAGAGGCAAGGGGGTTCAGAAAGAAGCAAGAGAGCTGCAGAAAGAAACAAAAGAAGTGCAGAAAGAAGGAACACAGGTGCTGAAAGAAGCAAGAGGGGTTCAGAAAGAGCAAGAGGTATGCAGAAACATGCCAGAGGTACAGAAAGAAAGAAAAGAAGTGCAGAAAGAAGGAACAGCGCGTGCAGAAAGAGGCAAGAGGGGGTGCAGAAAGAAGCAAAAGAAGTGCAGAAAGAAGCAACAGAGGTGAAGAAAGAGGCAAGAGGAGTGCGGGAAGAGGGGTGAAGAAAGAGGCACGAGGGGTGCAGAAAGAAGCAAGAGGATGCAGAAAGAAGCAAGAGAGTTGCAGAAAGAAACAAGAAGTGCAGAAATAAGCAACAAAGGTGCAGAAATAGGCAAGAGGAGTACAGAAAGAGGGACGAGGGGTGCAGAAAGAGAGCACGAGGGGTGCAGAAAGAAGCAAGAGAGATGCATAAAGAAGCAAGAGAAATGCAGAAAGAAGCAACAGAGATGCAGAAAGAGGAAAGTGGGGTGGAGAAAGAGGCAGGAGGGATACATAAAGAAACAAGAGAGGTGCAGAAAGAAACAAAAGAAGTGCAGAATGAAGGAACAGAGGTGCAGAAAGAGGCACAAGGGTTGCAGAAAGAAGGGACAGAGGTGCAGACAGAAGTAAGAGAAGTGCAAAAAGAAGCAATAGAGGTGCAGAAAGAGGGATGAGGGGTGGAGAAAGAGGCAAGAGGGATGACAGAAAGAAGCAAGAGAGGTGCAGAAAGAAACAAAGAAGTGCAGAAAGAAGGAAAAGAGGTGCAGAAAGAGGCAAGATCGCTGTAGAAAGATGGAAGAGATGTGTAGAAAGAGGCAGGAGGGGTGCAGAAAGAAGCAAGAGAAGTGCATGAAAGAAGCAACAGAGCTGCAGAGAGAGGCAAGAGGGGTGCAGAAAGAGGGAAGAGGGATGCATGAAGAGGCACAAGGGTTGCAGAAAGAAGGGACAGAGGTGCAGACATAAGTAAGAGAAGTGCAGAAAGAAGCAATAGAGGTGCAGAAAGAGGGATGAGGGGTGGAGAAAGAGGCAAGAGAGATACAGAAAGAAACAAAAGAGGTGCAGAAAGAAACAAAAGAAGTGCAGAAAGAAGGAACAGAGGTGCAGAAAGGGGCAAGAAGGGGGCAGAAAGATGGAAGAGGGGTATGAGAGATGCAGGAGGGGTACAGAAAGAAGCAAGAGAAGTGCGGATAGAAGCAACAGAGGTGCAGAGAGAGGGATGAGGGGTGGAGAAAGAGGCAAGAGAAGTGCAGAAAGAAGCAACAGAGATGCAAAAAGGGGAAACAGGGGTGGAGAAAGTGGCAAGAGGGGTGCAGAAAGAAGCAAGAGCGGTGCAGAAAGAAACAAAAGAAGTGCAGAATGAAGGAACAGAAGTGCAGAAAGAGGCAAGAGGGGTGCAGAACGAGGGAAGAGGGGTGGAGAAAGAAGCACGAGTGGTGCAGAAAGAAGCAAGAGAGGTGTAGAAAGAACCAAGCGGAGTGCAGAAATGAGCAACAGATGTGCAGAAAGAGGCAAGAGTGGTGCAAAAAGAGGAAGAGGGTGCAGAAAGAGGCACAAGGGGTGCAGAAAGAAGCAAGAGAGGTGCAGAAATGAGCAAGAGAAGTGCAGAAAGACGCAAAGAGGTGCAGAAAGAAGCAAGAGTAATGCAGAAAGAAGCAACAGAGGTGCAGAAAGAGGCAAGAGGGGTGCAAAAAGAGGGAAGAGTGGTAGAGAAAGAGGCAGGTGGGGTGCATAAAAAGCAAGAGAGGTGCAGAAAGAAACATAAGAAGAGCAGAAAGAAGCAACAGAGGTGCAGAAAGAGGCAAGAGGGGTGCAGCAAGAGGAAAGAGGGGTGCAGAAAAAGGGGTGCAAGGGGTGCAAGAAAGAAGCAAGAGAAATGCATAAAGTAGCAACAAAGATGCAGAAAGGGGGAAATGTGGTGGAGAAAGAGGCAAGAGGGATACGGAGAGAAACAAGAGCGGTGCAGAAAGAAACAAAAGAAGTGCAGAAAGAAGGAACACTGGTGCAGAAAAGAGGCAAGAGGGGTGCAGAAAGATAGAAGAGGTGCATGAAAGGCACGAGGGTGCAGAAAGAAGCAAGAGGGGTGCAGAAAGAAGCAAGAGAGTTGCAGAAAGAAACAAAAGAAGTGCAGAAAGAAGGAACATAGATCCAGAAAGAGGCAAGAGGGGTGCAGAAAGAGCAGAGAGGGATGCAGAAAAAGTCACAAGGGTTGCAGAAGTAACTGAGGTGCAGAAAGAAGCAAGAGAAGTGCAGAAAAAGCAACAGAGGTGCAGTAAGAGGGATGAGGGGTGGAGAAAGAGGCAAGAGCAGTGCAGAAAGAAGCAAACAGTGATAAAAGGGGGAAGAGAGGTGCAGAAAGAGAGAAGAGGGGTGCAGAAAGAAACAAAACAAGAGCAGAAAGAGGAACAGAGGTGCAGAAAGAGGCAAGAGGGGTGCAAGAAGTAGGAAAGAGGGTACAGAAAGAAGCACGATGGTGCAGAAAGAAGCAAAGAGTGCAGAAAGAAGCAAGAGTAATGCAGAAAGAAGCAACAGAGGTGCAGAAAGAGGCAAGAGGGGTGCAAAAAGAGGGAAGAGGGGTGCAGAAAGAGGCACGAGGGGGCAGAAAGAAGCAGCAGAGGTGCAGCAAGGAACATAAGAAGTGCAGAACGAAGCAACAGAGGTGCAGAAAGAGGCAAGAGGAGTGCAGAAAGAGGGAAGAGGGGTGCAAAAAGAGGGAAGCGGTTTGCAGAAAGAGGCACTAGGGGTGCAAGAAAGAAGCAAGAGAAATGCAGAAAGAAGCAACAGAGGTGCAGAAAGAGGGATGAGGGGTGGAGAAAGAGGCAAGATGGGTGCAGAAAGAAGCAAGAAGGGTGCAGAAAGAAGCAAGAGAGTTGCAGAAAGATGCAAGAGAAGTGCAGAAAGAAGGAACAGAGGTGCAGAAAGAGGCAAGTGGATGTGCAGGAAGAGGGAAGAGGATGCAGAAAGAGGCACAAGGGTGCAGAAAGAAGGGACAGAGGTGCAGAAAGAAGGAGAGAGAAGTGCAGAAAGAAGCAACAGAGGTACAGAAAAGGGGGTGAGGGTGGAGAAAGAGGCAAGAGCAGTGCAGAAAGAAGCAACAGAGATGTAAAAGAGGAACAAGAGGTGCAGAAAGAAGGCAAGAGGATGCAGAAAGAAGTAAAATGGTAGCAGAAAGAAGTAGAGAGGTGCAGAAAGAAACACAAGAGGTGCAGAAAGAAAGAACAGAGGTGCAGAAAGAGGCAAGAGGGGTGCAGAAAGAAACAAGAGACAGCATGAAAGAAGTAACAGAGGTGCCGAAAGAGGCAAGAGGAGTGCAGAAAGAGGGAAGAGGGGTGCAGAAAGAGGCACGAGGGTTGCAGAAAGAAGCAGGAGAATTGCATAAAGAAGCAACAGAGATGCAGAAGAGGAAGTGAGGTGGAGAAAGAGTAGCAGAGAGGGATACAGAAAGAAACAAAGAGAGGTGTAGAAAGAAACAAAGAAGTGCAGAGAGACGGAACAGAGATGCAGAAAGAGGCAAGAGGGTGCAGAAAAGAGGCAAGAGCCTTGCAGAAAGAAGCAATAGAGGTGCAGAAAGAGGCAAGAGAGCTGCAGAAATAAACAAAACAAGAACAGAAGAAACAAAGAGGTGCAGAAAGAGGCAAGTGAGGGGTGCAAAGAGCAACGAGAGGTGCACAGAAAGAAGCGAGGGTGCAGAAAGAAAGAAAAGAAGTAAAGAAAGTAAGAACAGAGGTGCAGAAAGAGGCAAGAGCGGTGCAGAAAGAGGGAAGATGGTGGCAGAAAGAGGCACGAGGGGTGTAGAAAGAAGCAAGAGAGGTGCAGAAAGAAGCAAGAGAATTGCAGAAAGAAGCAACAAAAGATGCAGAAAGGGGAGTGGGGTGGAGAAAGAGGCAAGAGGGATACAGAAAGAGAACAAGAGAGGTGCAGAAAGAAACAAAAGAAGTGCAGAAAGAAGGAACAGAGGTGCAGAAAGAGGCAAGAGGGTACAGAAAGAGGAAGAGGGTGTGAAAAGCACGAGGGCGCAGAAAGAAGCAAGAGGGGTGCAGAAAGAAGCAAGAGAGTTGCAGAAAGAAACAAAGAAGTGCAGAAAGAAGGAACAGAGGTGCAGAAAGAGGCAAGAGGGGTGCAGAAGAGAAAAGAGGATACAGAAAGAGCACAATGGTTGCAGAAAGAAGGGACAGAGGTGCAGAAAGAAGCAAGAGAAGTGCAGAAAGAAGCAACAGAGGTACAGAAAGAGGGATGAGGAGTAGAGAAAGAGGCAAGAGCTGTGCAGAAAGAAGCAACAGAGATGCAGAAAGGGGGAACTGAGGTGCAGAAAGAGGCAAGAGGGGTGCAGAAAGAGGCAAAAGGGGTACAGAAAGAAGTGAGAGGTGCAGAAAGAAACAAAAGAAGTGCAGAAAGAAAGAACAGAGGTGCAGAAAGAGGGAAGAGGGATGCAGAAAGAAACAAAAGACGTGCAGAAAGAAGCAACAGAGGTGCAGAAAGAGGCAAGAGGAGTGCAGAAAGAGGGAAGAGTGGTGCAGAAAGAGGCACAAGGGGTTCAGAAAGAAGTAAGAGGTGCAGAAAGAAGGAAGAGAAATGCATAAAGAAGCAACAAAGATGCAGAAAGGTGGAAGTGGGGTGGAGAAAGAGGGAAGAGGGATACAGAAAGATACAAGAGAGATGGAGAAAGAAACAAAAGAAGTGCAGAAAGAAGGAACAGAGGTGCAGAAAGAGGCAAGAGGGGTGCAGAAAGAGGGAAGAGGGTGTGAAAGGCACGAGGGGTGTAGAAAGAAGCAAGAGGGGGGCAGAAAGAAGCAAGAGAGTTGCAAAAAGAAACAAAAGTGCAGAAAGAAGGAACAGAGGTGCAGAAAGAGGCAAGAGGGTTGCAGAAAGAGGGATGAGGGTTGCAGAAAGATGCACGAGGGGTGCAGAAAGAAGCAAGAGAGATGCAGAAAGAAGCAAGAGTAATGCATAAAGAAGAAACAGAGATACAGAAAGTGGCAAGGGGGATGGAGAAAGAGGCATAAGGGATACAGAAAGAACCAAGAGAGGTACAGAAAGAAACAAAAGAAGTGCAGAAAGAAGGAACAGAGGTGCAGAAAGAGGCAAGAGGGGTGCAGAAAGAGGGAAGAGGGGTGTGAAAGAGGCACAAGGGGTGCAGAAAGAGGGAAGAGGGGTGCAGAAAGAGGCAAGAGAAGTGCAGAAAGAAGCAACAGAGATGCAAAAAGGGGGAACAGGGGTAGAGAAAGTGACAAGAGGGTTGCAGAAAGAAACAAAAGAAGTGCAGAAAGAAGGAACAGAGGTGCAGAAAGAGGCAAGAGGGGTGCGGAAAGAAGCACAAGTGGTGCAGAAAGAAGCAAGAGAGGTGTAGTAAGAACCAAGAGGAGTTCAGAAAGGAGCAACAGAGGTGCAGAAAGAGGGAAGAAGGGTACAAAAAGAGGGAAGAGGGGTGCTGCAAGAGGGGTGCTGAAAGAAGCAAGAAAGGTGCACAAATAAGCAAGAGAAGTGCAGAAAGAAGCAACAGAGGTGCAGAAAGACGGATGAAGGGATGGAGAAAGAGGCAAGCAAAGTGCAGAAAGAAGCAACAGAGATGAAAAAAGGGGGAAGAGGGCTATAGAAAGAGGCAAGAGGGTGCAGAAAGAAGCAAGAGAGGTGCAGAAAGAAACAAACGAAGTGCAGAAACAAGCAACAGAGGTGCAGAAAGAGGCAAGAGGAGTGCAGGAAGAGGGGTGGAGAAAGAGGCACAAGGGGTGCAGAAATAAGCAAGAGAGTTGCAGAAAGAAGCAAAGAGGTGCAGAAAGAAGCAAGAGTAGTGCAGAAAGAAGCAACAGAGGTGCAGAAAGAAACAAGCAACAGAGGTGCAGAAAGAGGCAAGAGGAGTACAGAAAGAGAGAAGAGGGGTGCAGGAAATGGCACGAGTGGTGCAGAAAGAAGCACGAGAGGCACAGTAAAGTAAGAGAAGAGAATAAAGAAGCAACACAGATGCAGGAAGGGGAAGTGGGGTGGAGAAAGAGGCAAGTGGGATACAGAAAGAAGCAAGAGAGTTGCAGCAAGAATGATTTGATTTGATTGATATGATTTGATTGTGAAATGTATATAGCGCTCGAATGCCCTAGGGCGTCTAGGTACTGCGCGGAGGTGACTGCCAAGATTTCAGTGGAAAACGGTAGGAATTCGTTTGAAAAAAGCCAAGTTTTATAGTGACTTTCTAAAGGAAAGTAGCGTTGGGCAGTTTTTAATATCTATCGGAGCGTGTTCCACAGTTTCACTGTGCCCAGGATACAAGCTCACTTCCTCCCAGCAAGCTTTCCTGAATTTGGGTGTCTGGAGGAGTTTGCTCTGAGCTGAACGTAGGTTTCTAAGTGGGTGATACCAGGTGAAATGGTGTTTCAGGAACGCTGGTCCTGTTCCGTGCATAGCTTTGTACGCTAGAGATAAAGAATTGAATTCTATCCTCTTTTCACCGGAAGCCAGTGGAGTTTTCTTAAGCCTTGGGAAATGGACTGGAATTTGGGGATATCCAGCAGCATTCTAGCGGCTGAGTTCTGCACCCGCTGAAGTTTGAGCATGTGTTGTTTTTGAAGGCCCAGATACAAAGCATTTCCGTAATCCAGTCTAGCCATAGCTGGAATCGGTCACCAATGTTCTTACTGCTTCGAGATTGGAATAAAGGCGCGCACCTTCCGGATTGACTTAAGTGTTTGAAAGACCAGAGAAGCCACCTTGTTGATCTGATGTTGGAAAGTCAGTCTGTCATCAACAATGATGCCCAGATTCCTCACCTTGTGGACTGGGGCTGGAAGAATTCCCATACCAGGTTGCCACCAGTTCTGTGACCAAAAAGAGGTGTCAGATCCCAACAGGGATTTTCTTCCATTGAGCTTTAGGCAGTTTGCACTCTTCCATTGGTCTACGTGGGACATGCACTGGCTAAAATGATCCGCGGCTTCCTCCGAGTTGCTTGAAATGGACACCACTATTTGAGTGTCGTCCGTGTAGGAAACCATCGAAAAGCCAAACTGCCTGATGATATCAGCTAAGGGGGTCACATATAAGTTGAACAAAGTGGGGCTCAGTGAAGAGCCCTGCAGCACCCCACATGGAAGCGTGAACTGCTCTGAGCAAGAATCACCAATCTGAACATATTGGAACCTATTTTTCAGATAAGATTTAATCAGCTTTAGAGCAGAATTCTCGACTCCTGCCTCTTGGAGTCTTCTAATAATAATGTTGTGGTTCACGGTGTCAAAAGCCGCCAATAGATCCAAAAGGATCAGGGCAGCCTTCGAACCAGAATCCAATATTGTCCGGAGCTCATATACTGCCATAACCAAGGCAGTCTCCGTACTGTGCCCCTGTCGGAAACCGTATTGTGAGGAATCCAACAGGTCTGCTGAGGAAACGAAGGCAGTGAGTTGGGAATTTAGAATTTTTTCCAAGACCTTGGCCGGGAAAGGAATCCTCGCGATAGGTCTGTAGTTACTGTCGTCACTGGGATCTAGATTGTTTTTTTTTAGCAAAGGTAGAATTGAGACCGTTTTCCATACGTCTGGGAAGGTGCCTTAACTAATAATCTCTCTAAAGAGTATACTAAGTTGCTCGCTAATGCTATCGAGAGCCATTTGAAATATTTTAGGTGGGCAAGGGTCTGAGGATGCTCCGGATTTTGTTGATCTGACTACCTGCAAAATCTGTTCTGTGTTCGGTGGAACGAAGGAATCCATAACTTTGACAGAACCAGGGGGGGTTATAGAGGGAGGGTCAGAAAAGAAGTGCAGAAAGAAGGAACAGAGGTGCAGAAAGAGGCAACAGGGGTGAAGAAAGAGGGAAGAGGGGTGGAGATAGAGGCAAGGGGGTGCAGAAAGAAGCAAAAGAGCTGCAGAAAGAAACAAAAGAAGAGCAGAAAGAGGGAACAGATGTGCAGAAAGAGGCAAGAGGGGTGCAGAAAGAGGCAAAAGGAGTACAGAAAGAAGCGAGAGGTGCAGAAAGAAACAAAAGAAGTACAGAAAGAAAGAACAGAGGTGCAGCAAGAGGGGTGCAGAAAGAAACAAAAGAAGTGCAGAAAGAAGCAACAGAGGGGCAGAAAGAGGCAAGAGGAGTGCAGAAAGAGGGATGGGGGTGCAGAAAGAGGTACGAGGGGCACAGAAACAAGCAAGAGAGATGCAGAAAGAAGCAAGAGAAATGCATAAAGAAGCAAGAGAGATACAGAAAGGGGGAAGTGGGGTGGAGAAAGAGGCAAGAGGGATACAGAAAGAAACAAGAGGTGCAGAAAGAAACAAAAGAAGTGCAGAAAGAAGGGACAGAGGTGCAGAAAGAGGCAAGTGGGGTGCAGGAAGAGGGGTGTGAAAGAGGCACGAGGGGTCCAGAAAGAAGCCAGAGGGGTGCAGAAAGAAGCAAGAGGGGTGCAGAAAGAAACAAAAGAAGTGCAGAAAGAAGGTACAGAGGTACAGAAAGTGGCAAGGGGTGCAGGAAGAGGGGTGCAGAAAGAGGCACAAGGGTTGCAGAAAGAAGGGACAGAGGTGCAGAAAGAAGCAAGAGAAGTGCAGAAAGAAGCAACAGAGATGCAGAAAGAGGGATGAGGGGTGGAGAAAGAGGCAAGAGAAGTGCAGAAAGAAGCAACAGAGATGCAAAAAGGGGCAAAAGGGGTGGAGAAAGTGGCAAGAAGGGTGCAGAAAGAAGCAAGAGAGGTACAGAAAGAAACAAAAGAAGAGGAGAAAGAAGGAACAGAGGTGCAGAAAGAGGCAAGAGGGGTGCAAAAAAAGCAAAAGGGGACAGAAAGGAGCGAGAGCAGCAGAAAGAAACAAAAGAAGTGCAGAAAGAAAGAACAGAGGTGCAGAAAGAGGCACGAGTGGTGTAGAAAGAAACAAAAGAAGTGCAGAAAAAGCAACAGAGGTGCAGAAAGAGGCAAGAGGAGTGCAGAAAGAGGGACGAGGGGTGCAGAAAGAGGCACGAGGGGTGCAGAAAGAAGCAAGAGAGGTGCAGAAAGAAGCAAGAGGGGTGCAGAAAGAAACAAAAGAAGAGGAGAAAGAAGGAACAGAGGTGCAGCAAGAGGGGTGCAGAAAGAGGGGTCTGAAAGGCACAAGGGGTGCAGAAAGAAGCAAGAGGGGTGCAGAAAGAAGCAAGAGAGTTGCAGAAAGAAACAAAAGAATTGCAGAAAGAAGGAACAGAGGTGCAGAAAGAGGCAAGAAGGGTGCAGAAAGACAGACGAGGGATGCAGAAAGAGGCACAAGGGTTGCAGAAAGAAGGGACAGAGGTACAGAATGAAGCAAGAGAAGTGCAGAAAGAAGCAACAGAGGTGCAGAAAGAGGGATGAGGGGTGGAGAAAGAGGCAAGAGGAGTGCGGAAGGAAGCAGCAGAGATGCAAAAAGGGGGAACAGGGGTGGAGAAAGTGACAAGAGGGATGAAGAAAGAAGCAGGAGAGGTGCAGAAAGAAACAAAACAAGAGCAGAAAGAAGGAACTGAGGTGCAGAAAGAGGCAAGAGGGGTGCAGAAAGAGGGAAGAGGGGTACAGAAAGAAGCACGATTGGTGCAGAAAAAAGCAAAGAGGTGCAGAAAGAAGCAAGAGTAGTGCAGAAAGAAGCAAGAGAGGTGCAGCAAGAGGCAAGAGGGGTGCAAAAAGATGGAAGAGGGGTGCAGAAAGAGGCACGAGGGACGCAGAAAGAAGCAAGAGATGTGCAGCAAGAAACAAAAGACGTGCAGAAAGAAGGAACAGAGGTACAGAAAGATGCAACAGGGGTGAAGAAAGAGGGAAGATGGGTGGAGAAAGAGGCACGAGGGGTGCAGAAAGAAGCAAGAGAGGTACAGAAAGAAGCAAGAGGGGTGCAGAAAGAAACAAAAGAAGTGCAGAACGAAGGTACAGAGGTGCAGAAAGAAGCAAAAGGGGTGCAGAAAGAGGGATGGGGGTGGAGAAAGAGGCAAGGGAAGTGCAGAAAGAAGCAACAGAGATGCAAAAAGGGGCAACAGGGGTGGAGAACGTGGCAAGGGGGGTGCAGAAAGAAGCAAGAGAGGTACAGAAAGAAAAAAATGAAGAGCAGATAGAAGGAACAGAGGTGCAGAAAGAGGCAAGAGGGGTGCAGAAAGAGGGAAGAGGGGGCTGAAAGGCACAAGGGGTACAGAAAGAAGCAAGAGGGGTGCAGAAAGAAGCAAGAGAGTTGCAGAAAGAAACAAAAGAAGTGCAGAAAGAAGGAACAGAGGTGCAGAAAGAGGCAAGTGGGGTGCAGAAAGACGGAAGAGGGATGCAGAAAGAGGCACAAGGGTTGCAGAAAGAAGGAACAGAGGTGAAGAAAGAGGCAAGAGGGGTGCAGAAAGACAGAAGAGGGTTGCAGAAAGAGGCACAAGGGTTGCAGAAAGAAGGAACAGAGGTACAGAAAGATGCAACAGGGGTGAAGAAAGAAGGAAGATGGGTGGAGAAAGAGGCAAGGGGGTGCAGAAAGAAGCAAGAGAGCTGCAGGAAGAAACAAAAGAAGAGCAGTAAGAAGGAACAGATGTGTAGAAAGAGGCAAGAGGGGTGCATAAAAAGGCAAAAGGGGTACAGAAAGGAGCGAGAGGAGCAGAAAGAAACAAAAGAAGTGCAGAAAGAAAGAACAGAGGTGCAGAAAGAGGCACGAGAGGTGTAGAAAGAAACAAAAGAAGTGCAGAAAAAGCAACAGAGGTGCAGAAAGAGGCAAGAGGAGTGCAGGAAGAGGGGTGGAGAAAGAGGCACAAGGGGTGCAGAAATAAGCAAGAGAGGTGCAGAAAGAAGCAACACAGGTGCAGAATGGGAGAAGTGAGGTGGAGAAAGAGGCAAGAGGGATACAGAAAGAAACAAGAGAGGTGCAGAAAGAAACAAAAGAAGTGCAGAAAGAAGGAACAGTGGTGCAAAAAGAGGCAAGAGGGGTGCAGAAAGAGGGAAGAGGGATGTGAAAGAGGCACGAGGGGTGCAGAGAGAGCAAGAGGGGTGCAGAAAGAAGCAAGAGAGTTGCAGAAAGAAGCAAAGAGGTGCAGAAAGAAGCAAGAGTAGTGCAGAAAGAAGCAACAGAGGTGCAGAAAGAAGCAACAGAGGTGCAGAAAGAGGGTAGAGGGGTGCAAAAAGAGGGAAGAGGGGTGCCGAAAGAGGGGTGCAGAAAGAAGCATGAGTGGTGCAGAAAGAAGCAAAGAGGTGCAGAAAGAAGCAAGAGTAGTGCAGAAAGAAGCAACAGAGGTGCAGAAAGAGGGAAGAGGGGTGCAAAAAGAGGGAAGAGGGGTGCAGAAAGAAACAAAGAAAGTGCAGAAAGAAGGAACAGAGGTACAGAAAGAGGCAAGGGGGTTCAGAAAGAAGCAAGAGAGCTGCAGAAAGAAACAAAAGAAGTGCAGAAAGAAGGAACACAGGTGCTGAAAGAAGCAAGAGGGGTTCAGAAAGAGGCAAAAGGTATGCAGAAACATGCCAGAGGTACAGAAAGAAAGAAAAGAAGTGCAGAAAGAAGGAACAGCGCTGCAGAAAGAGGCAAGAGGGGGTGCAGAAAGAGGCAAGAGGGGGTGCAGAAAGAAGCAAAAGAAGTGCAGAAAGAAGCAACAGAGGTGAAGAAAGAGGCAAGAGGAGTGCGGGAAGAGGGGTGAGAAAGAGGCACGAGGGGTGCAGAAAGAAGCAAGAGAGATGCAGAAAGAAGCAAGAGAGTTGCAGAAAGAAACAAAAGTGCAGAAATAAGCAACAAAGGTGCAGAAATAGGCAAGAGGAGTACAGAAAGAGGGACGAGGGGTGCAGAAAGAGGCACGAGGGGTGCAGAAAGAAGCAAGAGAGATGCATAAAGAAGCAAGAGAAATGCAGAAAGAAGCAACAGAGATGCAGAAAGGGGAAAGTGGGGTGGAGAAAGAGGCAGGAGGGATACATAAAGAAACAAGAGAGGTGCAGAAAGAAACAAAAGAAGTGCAGAAAGAAGGAACAGAGGTGCAGATAGAGGCACAAGGGTTGCAGAAAGAAGGGACAGTGGTGCAGACAGAAGTAAGAGAAGTGCAGAAAGAAGCAATAGAGGTGCAGAAAGAGGGATGAGGGGTGGAGAAAGAGGCAAGAGGGATACAGAAAGAAACAAGAGAGGTGCAGAAAGAAACAAAAGAAGTGCAGAAAGAAGGAAAAGAGGTGCAGAAAGAGGCAAGATCGCTGTAGAAAGATGGAAGAGGGGTGTGAAAGAGGCAGGAGGGGTACAGAAAGAAGCAAGAGAAGTGCGTAAAGAAGCAACAGAGCTGCAGAGAGGGTGCAGAAAGAGGGAAGAGGGATGCATGAAGAGGCACAAGGGTTGCAGAAAGAAGGGACAGAGGTGCAGACATAAGTAAGAGAAGTGCAGAAAGAAGCAGTAGAGGTGCAGAAAGAGGGATGAGGGGTGGAGAAAGAGGCAAGAGAGATACAGAAAGAAACAAAAGAGGTGCAGAAAGAAACAAAAGAAGTGCAGAAAGAAGGAACAGAGGTGCAGAAAGGGGCAAGAAGGGGGCAGAAAGATGGAAGAGGGGTATGAGAGATGCAGGAGGGGTACAGAAAGAAGCAAGAGAAGTGCGGATAGAAGCAACAGAGGTGCAGAGAGAGGGATGAGGGGTGGAGAAAGAGGCAAGAGAAGTGCAGAAAGAAGCAACAGAGATGCAAAAAGGGGAAACAGGGGTGGAGAAAGTGGCAAGAGGGGTGCAGAAAGAAGCAAGAGCGGTGCAGAAAGAAACAAAAGAAGTGCAGAATGAAGGAACAGAGGTGCAGAAAGAGGCAAGAGGGGTGCAGAAAGAGGGAAGAGGGGTGGAGAAAGAAGCACGAGTGGTGCAGAAAGAAGCAAGAGAGGTGTAGAAAGAACCAAGCGGAGTGCAGAAATGAGCAACAGATGTGCAGAAAGAGGCAAGAGTGGTGCAAAAAGAGGGAAGAGGGGTGCAGAAAGAGGCACAAGGGGTGCAGAAAGAAGCAAGAGAGGTGCAGAAATAAGCAAGAGAAGTGCAGAAAAACGCAAAGAGGTGCAGAAAGAAACAAGAGTAATGCAGAAAGAAGCAACAGAGGTGCAGAAAGAGGCAAGAGGGGTGCAAAAAGAGGGAAGAGGGGTAGAGAAAGAGGCAGGTGGGGTGCGTAAAGAAGCAAGAGAGGTGCAGAAAGAAACATAAGAAGAGCAGAAAGAAGCAACAGAGGTGCAGAAAGAGGCAAGAGGGGTGCAGCAAGAGGAAAGAGGGGTGCAGAAAGAGGGGTGCAAGGGGTGCAAGAAAGAAGCAAGAGAAATGCATAAAGTAGCAACAAAGATGCAGAAAGGGGGAAATGTGGTGGAGAAAGAGGCAAGAGGGATACGGAGAGAAACAAGAGCGGTGCAGAAAGAAACAAAAGAAGTGCAGAAAGAAGGAACACTGGTGCAGAAAGAGGCAAGAGGGGTGCAGAAAGATAGAAGAGGTGTGTGAAAGGCACGAGGGGTGCAGAAAGAAGCAAGAGGGGTGCAGAAAGAAGCAAGAGAGTTGCAGTAAGAAACAAAAAAAGTGCAGAAAGAAGGAACATAGATCCAGAAAGAGGCAAGAGGGGTGCAGAAAGAGAAGAGAGGGATGCAGAAAAAGTCACAAGGGTTGCAGAAGTAACTGAGGTGCAGAAAGAAGCAAGAGAAGTGCAGAAAAAAGCAACAGAGGTGCAGTAAGAGGGATGAGGGGTGGAGAAAGAGGCAAGAGCAGTGCAGAAAGAAGCAACAGTGATAAAAAAAGGGGGAAGAGGGGTGCCGAAAGAGGGAAGAGGGGTGCAGAAAGAAACAAAACAAGAGCAGAAAGAAGGAACAGAGGTGCAGAAAGAGGCAAGAGGGGTGAAGAAGTAGGAAAGAGGGGTACAGAAAGAAGCACGATTGGTGCAGAAAGAAGCAAAAAGGTGCAGAAAGAAGCAAGAGAAATGCAGAAAGAAGCAACAGAGGTGCAGAAAGAGGGATGAGGGGTGGAGAAAGAGGCAAGACGGGTGCAGAAAGAAGCAACAGTGATAAAAAAAAGGGGGAACAGGGGTGCAGAAAGAAACAAAACAAGAGCAGAAAGAAGGAACAGAGGTGCAGAAAGAGGCAAGACGGGTGCAGAAAGAGAGAAGCGGGGTACAGAGAGAAGCACGATTGGTGCAGAAAGAAACAAAGAGGTGCAGAAAGAAGAAAGAGTAATGCAGAAAGAAGCAACAGATGTGCAGAAAGAGGCAAGAGGGGTGCAAAAAGAGGGAAGTGGGGTGCATAAAGAGGCATGAGGGGCGCAGAAAGAAGCAAGAGATGTGAAGCAAGAAAAAAAGAAGTGGAGCAAGAAGGAACAGAGGTGCAGAAAGAGGCAACAGGGGTGAAGAAAGAGGGAAGAGGGGTAGAGAAAGAGGCAAGGGGTGCAGAAAGAAGTAAGAGAGCTGCAGAAAGAACCAAAAGAAGAACAGAAAGAAGGAACAGAGGTGCAGAAAGAGGCAAGAGGTGTGCAGAAAGAGGCAAAAGGGGTACAGAAAAGCGAGAGGTGCAGAAAGAAACAAAAGAAGTGCAGAAAGAAAGAACAGATGTGGAGAAAGAGACAAGAGGGGTGCAGAAAGAAACAAAAGACATGCAGAAAGAAGCAACAGAGGTGCAGAAAGAGGCAAGAGGAGTGCAGAAAGAGGGAAGAGGGGTGCAGAAAGAGGCACAAGGGATGCAGAAAGAAGCAAAAGAGGTGCAGAAAGAAGCAAGAGAAATGCATAAAGAAGCAACAAAGATGCAGAAAGGGGGAAGTGAGGTGGAGAAAGAGGCAAGAGGGATACAGAAAGAAACAAGAGAGGTGCAGAAAGAAACAAAAGAAGTGCAGAAAGAAGGAACAGAGATGCATAAAAAGGCAAGAGGGGTGCAGAAAGAGGGAAGAGGGGTGTGAAAGGCACGAGGGGTGCAGAAAGAAGCACGAAGGGTGCAGAAAGAAGCAAGAGAGTTGCAGAAAGATACAAAAGAAGTGCAGAAAGAAGGAACAGAGGTGCAGAAAGAGGGAAGAGGGATGCAGAAAGAGGCACAAGGGTTGCAGAAAGAAGGGACAGAGGTGCAGAAAGAAGGGAGAGAAGTGCAGAAAGAAGCAACAGAGGTACAGAAAAGGGTTGAGGGGTGGAGAAAGAGGCAAGAGCAGTGCAGAAAGAAGCAACAGAGATGTAAAAAGGGGGAACAGAGGTGCAGAAAGAGGCAAGAGGGATGCAGAAAGAGGTAAAATGGGTAGAGAAAGAAGTGAGAGGTGCAGAAAGAAACAAAAGAAGTGCAGAAAGAAAGAGCAGAGGTGCAGAAAGAGGCAAGAGGGGTGCAGAAAGAAACAAAAGACAGCATAAAGAAGCAACAGAGGTGCCAAAAGAGGCAAGAGGAGTGCAGAAAGAGGGGTGCAGAAAGAGGCAAGAGGGGTGCAGAAAGAGGGGAGAGGGATACAGAAAGAAGCACGATTGGTGCAGAAAGAAGCAAAGAGGTGCAGAAACCATGCTATGTATCTATTCATTCGACATTGTTCAATGTTTGGGATTATATGCTCACATGAGCAAGACTTTTCGGCACATCACTATCAGGTTACGAGTATCGAATGAATAGATACATAGCATGGTTTTTTCTCGGTGATTGTTTGCCCACTGGGGCTGTACTAATGTTTATACTGATGTACATTTATTCTTATGTATTGTGGCAGCTTTGAGCTGAATTATCAACTATTTTAGTCAAATTTTGCCAGATTGGAATGACATTGCTTGATTCATTGCAGTGTTTTCAGGTTACCATGCTAATGTGATAGCGCGTATATGCAGCAATGCGGATTTCAGCACCAGATTGTAATGACACTGCTTGATTTATTGCAGCGTACCACATGGTATTATATGGATGTGTCAGGGCGCGCATGCAGGAATGCCGTTTTAATCCTGTTGTGGGATATCCTTATACATGTTATATATACTTCACTTTTATGTATCTTTAAGGATATGGATGTAGCAATGTTATCATTTACCTGCATTTCCCTAATATCGTGTACAATAACATTTACAACTTTATTGACTCAAATGACGAAAACCAGTATGTCTTTTATGTTTATGGCACAAATATGAGCACTTGCTTCTTTAAAAGAAACTAATGATGCACTAAGCTTTGCCCGTGAGAAAGGAGTGACGGAACTCCGAAACGCGTCGGGACCTAGTGTTGCATTAAACACGTTTGAAATAGTGGCCGCGGCTCCAGTGTTTTCCTATATTCTTTGGCATTGGACTTGTGTGGATATATATTAAAAATATTTAAACTTTACAGAAACACACAGTCACTGGATGATGTCATCAGTGATGTCATCAGTGATGTCATCAGTGATGTCATTTGAGATGTCATCAGTGATGTCATCAGTGATGTCACTGACCATGTCATGAGTGATGTAATATGTGACGTCATCAGCAGTGCATTGCGGGCGCGAGTTATAGTTAGCTGAACTAACTATAACGGGGGAATTTCACGGGTTTTGTACGAGTGCAATGTCCAAGTAACTATAACTGTCCCTAAAACCTATGTTTTTTCAGTGAATATATATATATATATATATATATATATATATATATATATATATATATATATATATATATATATATATATCCACAAGACTCAGTCTCGCCCAAATTCTCCAGATAAACGGATACGGACCACGGTATGTGCTTAAAAGATTTATTGGTGCACGGTCGCCATTACGCGTTTCAGCTCACTACAAGCCTTGATCACATGACATGGGATCCGCGTTTCATCGATATATTTAAAGTGACAAGTGCTGGGTGGTACTTACCACGTGTGCAAATTTTGCAATAGACATACAAAACAACATTGAAATATATTGCAACATTGTTTAAGTTAAACCAGTAAAATTTCATATATATACACCATGGGATAACATTTCACAGTGGGTTAGAGCTTAAAAGGAAGGCAATACATGAATATAAAAAATATATGTAAATACTTTGAATATTTAAAATGTTTGTTTGAAATTCCTGAGACTTTTAAAATAAAATAAAAGCATCACATAATTCAATTCATTCAAACATTTTGCTTTTTAAGCCCAAAGTCGTTTTGAGAGTTCCTCAGTGACGCTGTGTCTTACACAATGTATGCGCCACTATCAAAACCCATAAACCCATGATGCGCTGAATAACCGTAAAATACCTATTTGTAACGCACATTGTGGTGAATTTACCCCATAGGGCAAAATAGGTTATAATGCCAATGGTGTCAATATGTCGATATTGCCGTAAGTGGAAGTGCTCTAGTGCAAAAAATAATGTGTAAAAAGTGGTAAAAATTAAATAAAATGCCCAGTGCAGTTATGCAGCCCATATACTATTCTGTTCATTATTCCTCATTGGACTACCAGTAAACGGCCCACTTAAGTGTTAGATGCCGGAGTTTGAAGCCCCAAACCTAGGGAGTACTGTTCCCTTTGCCGATACATCCTGGTATGAATACCAATTGGTGGGTTTGTCAGACTGTGGGTTCTAATTGTCATAGACCCGCATATGTCTCAATTATGAGATAAAAATAAATATGTGCAAAAGTTGCAATCGTGTCTCCAATAGATAAATATCACACATCACATAGATATAAATATATATATATATATATAAATACATAAAATATATAAATATAAATATAAATATGTAAAATGTCAAATATTAAACCCTGGATAAAATAATGTTAAAAACCTCCAGATATATATATATATATATTGTTTTTCATATTTTTTTGCAATTTTTACAGACATGTATATTGATCCGCCAATATGTTCAGGCCTCCAGGATGGATTGGAGTCCAGTTCGATAATGTACCGAGTTTCAAGTTGTCTCAGTCTGGACTCCCTATTTCCTCCTCTCCTGCTTGGAGGCACTGAATCAATTACATAATAACGGAGGTATTGGCTTTTAGAATTGTGCTTATCTTTGAAATGTCATGGTACTGGGTAAGTATTGTCCTGGTTGTTAATTGCCCTCATATGTTGGAGCACCCTTTTATGCACCTGTAATTTGGTGCTCCCAACATATTGTAATTCACAGGGACAGGACAGTACATAAACCGCGTATACGGTTTTACAGGTCAATATTTAGTGATCATATATATATAGGCCTATAAACAAAACACAAATGTGTGTAAAGTACACGTGTCTAAATGTGTGTGTGAATTTATATATATATATATATATATATATTTATATATATATATATATATATATATAAAATATATATAGTCTCTAAATATTGTATTCACAGAATAAACATTTAAAACATTTCTGCTAAAAATAGGATGTTGTATGAGTGCTCTGTAAAAAGGGCTGAAATATGGTGTGCAGCAAAGGGTTATAATTTCATAAACCTTGCAAAACTTTGGTTTGCTCAGCAGTTTAACAGATAAACCTTCATTGATTTATTAGACAATTTTTTTCGCTGTCCCAATATCCCTGAAGAAAGGCTGCTGCATATTTCATTCTAAAAGACCGGAGGTACTTTAATACACTCATAAAAGTATACTTTCGGAAAATAATGTTAGTTTGGAGGTCTGTGATGTAGAATATATTAAGGTTCTGTATTTCAGAGAAGAAGGCAGAGTTCAGGAAAGCAGAGCCATAATAGGAATGGCTAGAAGCAAAGACTTGCTTGGATTTTTCCAGGCAGTTTATCGGATTCAGTGTATTGCCTCCTTCCCGTAATACTGCTGCCAGTCTGAATCATACTTATGAGGACATCGAGTTTATGAGCTACAAAATATTTCAAATGTTATATGTGCATGGCCTTGCCAATGATTTTCTAAAGGATTTTTCTATCTTCTGCAGATAAAAGACATTATGTTCTATAGGTTTCAAGCCTTCACTTTGAAAGTCACGGAATTACATTGGTCACAAAGCGGGCAAACCATGAAATTGGACTGACAGCAAAACTGCAAACAACATATTTTTGTTAACACACCACCAACAGTCCCCAAATTCTATATTTCTTTATTTTTAAAGGTTTGTAGAAGAAAAGGTCAGACCACCAAGCTATCGGAGCTCTGAACAAGAGATGTACAAGAAATATATAAAGGAGAGAATAATCATTTGGATTTATAGGGATTCAGGACATTCACATTACAGAAATGTGTCTTCAGCACCCACCTGTGAGCAGGAGAAGTCAACAGAAAGTACATTGGGTCTATTGTCAATACAGTGGGGTACTCTGCATGTCCCTGACGGATTCATTCTAGCAGAAGGGTTTATGGTAGTGTAAGAGGATGTTTGTGTGTTTCAAAAGTTACTTCCGGACTGGGCCCTGCAGGGTCATCCCCAAACTGTTTGTCTTAACCCTGCAGTTTTCTGAATCTGTTTGTTGGCTTTTAGACTCTGCACTTTACTGCTGCTAACCAGTGCGAAAGTGCTTTTGCCTTTAAACAAGGGGAAATTGCCTTACACCCAATTGGCACATATAATTTACTTCCAAGCCCCTATTCAAGTTGTAAGAAATTGGGTTGTTGGTTGACGAAGGTGTGTGCCCTGGTCCAGCAGCAACCACAATCCTTATCAGGGTGAGGCACAAGCCAACACAAAATGAACCTGTGCTCAACACTCTGGTAGCTTGGCACAGAGCAGGCAGGCTTAATGTAGAGGCAATATGTAAAGTATTTGTGTAAGACTTCAAACAGTAATACAGTGAAAACACAAAACAAAAAGGGTCCCACATAAAGTTAGAAAAATAGAGTACTTTTTAATAAATAAAACAAGACTATAACGTCCGTTTAACATCCAATTAGCAGAACCCGAGATATGCAATTTTAAAGATCTTAGTGAAAATAGCACCAAAAAGGAAGAGGAGGTAGCACAACGGCCATTGCTGCAGACTCGGAAGCTGAGGATCCAAGCTCGGGTCTCAGCATCGACTCAACATCCTGTGATTATGGACAAATCAGTTAATCTCCCCGTGCCCATGGACAGCGCCTGGATACCCTCATGGGTGATAAGCTGCGCTATATAAATCTACAAATTTAAATTTAAAAAGCACAAACCGCCAACTGTGGAAAAGTGGTCATGCCAGACAGGGACAATGTCACAATCTCAAGCCGGCCATGATGAGGCACGGGTCTTCTACAGGGTCCCAGTTAGGCCCAATTAACAGAGTACCTTAAATGCTGGTTGGTGGAGCTTTGGAAGGACCTGCATCGAAGATGCATCATGCAGCCAAAGTGATGCATTGGTTCCGAGATGTGGAGAGGCTGTGATGCAAGGGCCTGCGTCGTCGTCAAGGATCTCATCAATGGAGCTTGCAATACGAAATCTGGTATCAAGGATGCGGCGCGCAGACAGGGCGATGTGCCAGTTCCGAGGAGCTGTAAGGCTGCAATGAAGAGTCTGTTGTCCTCGTTGAGGCTGCTGTTGACGAGGGATACGAGGGTCTGCACCAAGGATGCATAGCACAGTGATGGTTCCAATGGGGCTGCATGGGCGATGCGGGTCTTTGTGATGGGTCCAATCCATGCAGCAGTGGTGATGCGTCAGTTCTGCTGGATCCACAGAGGCTAGCCGAGCACCTTAAGCCCACTTCCAAGGGTCCAGGACTGGGATGGCACCACCTGGCAGGGGAGACTCTCTGATGGCAGAGTCTAGGTGCTGGTGCAAGGTTGTTGGAAGCCTCTTGTGTCCCTGAGGCTTCTGATTAGGAGGTCAGCCAACTAGCCCTCGTAATCACTCTGGGCTCTGGGTTCAAGAGATGCAGGTCCAGTCCTTTTCACCCAGACAAGAGGGCAGCAGGCAGCAGATCAGCATATCAAGGAAGCAGGTCAGCATAGCAAGGTAGCAGTCCTTCAGAGCAGCAAGGCAGCATTCCTTCAGAGCAGCTGTCCAACAGAGTGGCAGTCCTTGAAGCAGCACAGCTGTCCTTCTTCCTGGCAGAGTATCCACAGGTCTAGAAGTGTACTAAAGAGTTGGTGTCTGTTGTCCAATATTTATACCCAGTTGGGCCTTTGAAGTGGGCAGAAGCTTCTAGAGGCATTCCTTTGAACTGCACAGGTGCCTGACTTCCTGCCCCTGGCTCCAGACTAACTAAAGGGGGTATGCGTCCATTTGTATGGAGGTAGGACACAGCCTATTCAAGTTTAAGTGGGGCTGGGCCCAGCTCCTCCCTCTCATTCTGACAGTGATGGCCCATACAGTCACACCTAAGCTTCCCATTGTGTGTGGATGTCTAGGAGGAATACACAAAGCCCAACTGTCACTACACCCAGTCATGTGACCCAGATACAGACACCAAATGGTTATGGCAGGAAAATGCCAACTTTCTAAAAGTGCCATTTTCAAAATTGGAATTTAAAATCCTACTTTAACATAAGTTAGGATTTTTCATTACAAATTCCAAAGTTACCAAACATGAACAGGTTATCTGTTCCCATTTGAAAATTACACTTATTAAATGTAATAAAGTAACTCCAATATTATCCTATGGGAGAGGTAGGCCTTACAGTAGTGTAAAATTAATTTAAGAGTTTTTCACTACCAGGACATGTAACACTTAAAAGTATATGTCCGACTTTTTAAAGGCATTGCACCCTGCCCTCTGGAATGGTCAGGGTCTACCATAGGAGTGACTTACATGTTTTAAAAAGGAAGGTTTGTGTTGGCAAAAGGTTTATTTTGCCATGTCAAAATGGCAGTTTAATACTGCACACACACCTCTGGAATGGCAGGCTTGAGACATGTTTAAAGGGCTACTTAAGTGGGTGGCACAACCAGTGTGCAGGCCACTGTAGCATTTAATTTACAGGCCCTAGGTACATGTAGTACCACTTTACTTGGGACTTATGCATAAATTAAATATACCAATTGTTTAGAGGAGAGAGCACCAGCACTTTAGCGGTGGTTAGCAGTGGTAAAGTGTACAGAGTCTTAGGGCCAGAAAAAAACAAATTCAACAAAAATATGAGGAGGAAGGCAAAAAGCTTGGGGATGACCCTGCAGGAAGGGCCAGGTCCAACAATAAATTTTAGAATTATTATTTGCACAAATAATCATAGCCATTCTTTAGACTAAATATGCTTATAAGATTGAAGAAATTGCAGTCAACACGATTAAAATAAAGTCACACTATGAGCAAATAATTGACGAATGATAGATACCCTTTTAGCAAATGCCACGGCAGTCCCTTTGCAAGAAATGTACGCTGCACCATTAGAACCAGAAACATTTCATGGTGTATAGAATACTTTTTCTACAATTAAGGTCATTCGCTCGGCAGTCTCTGTAAGTCATGATACGGGACAGAAGGTCGACCCTGAGAGGCCTGGATAATGACAGACGATGTATGTAGATGAGAGCGCAAGACCAAAGAACTTTCTATGCCTGAAGCCTTCGGATATGTTGATTTAAATTTAGTATATTAAGGGCTAGGTCGAGTGACGTGCATAACAACGGTAACATCAAAGTCATCGCAAGTATGTACATAAACAACAAATTAAAAATGCAGGAGGAACACAGAACGATAATTAAATGTCGAAGTAAAGCAATATAAATAGTATATCTGCCTTGCTAAATACAAGAGGCTACAGCACAAAAATAACATCCTACACACTTACTTACGCACAACGAAAACAAATACACCTCTACAAACAGCAACAAATAAGGGCTGCATCGCATCAACATGACTTTCAGGTTCAAAAGAAATCCAAATAAACAACTACAATTGACAAAATATAAGAGCTCTATGTACATACTGTCCATTCACAGATTAAACTGCACAGCAGCATTCAAACAGCTCATCACAGTCCCACAGATGGAAATCCACAAAAGGCACCTAGGCAAACATACCAAAGGCGTGTGTGCAAGCTAAAGATTGTACCGGTAGTTTAAAGAAGCATTGGTCTTAACTTTTGGGCATATTGACTTTATCAATTCAATTTTCCAATGCTCCACAGCATCAGCAAAAAAATAAAAATAAAGGAAAAACGTTTTCAACAATGCAACTGCAGCTGTGTGTCATGTAATTCATAGGCATGACATACATCCGTGATCTTAGATGGTGGACACCACCTGGATTGCTAAATATACAAAATGCATTCTTTTGGCGCAAATGTTGCTAAATAAAAAGAAAAAGGACTGCAGGGTGGAAGACAATGGAGTGGGTCGGGAATGTGCTTGAGGAGAGGTAAAACAGCATACAAGTGACAGAGCAAGAAGGAGTGCAGGGGTGAAGCACACAATTTAGAAAACATCACAGATCATGAGGCAGTGGGGCAAAGCACACGAGAGAGCCAGCAGCACAGGAGGGTTCAGAGGAACACTGGGAGCTGGGAAGAAGTACACAAAGAACAGAGCAACACAGAGTGTGATGTGGTGGGGTGGTTTGTGAGTGGTGAAGCACCCAAAGGAGAGAGCAGCACACAAGGGAAAGAGTATAATAAACCTTGAAAGTGGATCGGTATTTGGCGTTGGAGAAGCACACCAGAGAGAGAGCTGGAAAACACATACATCCTCAAGGAGTACTTAATTGAAAAAATAAAAAAGTACTTCTGTAAAAGTAAATAGCAGAAGGATACAAGTCAGTCAATCATAATGATAAAGAGGCTATGCTTCAAAGGAAGGACAAACACAAGAAGAGAAAGGCAAGCCATCAAATACGAAGCAAGCAAAGGAGAATGACAATAGAGTCAACCAATGCCAAAATATAGGCAGGCTCAGGCTCAGGCTCAGGCTGTAAACCCACTGTAAATTGGCAAATATCTTTTGGCAAGCAGACAGCTTGCACAAAGACATTTTTACACATGATTTTAAATGGAAAGACAAAGCTGTTCGAAACTGGAGAGGGTGATATGGAGCAACACACAAGTTAATAGGGTTGGTTGGAACTTGCAGAATTTGAGTCAGCGGAATACGCGGAGTTACATAAAAAGTCCAAGAGATTCTGCGGGGTTCTGCCAACAGGCGGAAATAGGCACTTCACACTGCTCACACTCTGATTTAATGCCAGGAGTGTGTTCCATACTGACAAAGTAGTGCAAACTGCACCACTCAGCACCCAGAGGGAGCAGCTACTTGAATTGACTCTGCTGCAGCTGGAGTAGATTTTCTTCCTGAGCGGCAGCCTTCTGACTGCGAACAGTCGCAATGGCCCGCGTTAGAAAAATCTCATCGGATGTCCTCTTAGTGGCTGGAAATTGCACTAGGGGGATGCCAAACCTCACTTACGCTCACCAACTGCACCATTCTGGAGCAATGCACAAGAAAAAATTCTGCCATGGAATTTGGCCAGAACTGTGTATTACAAGAGTAACGTGGAGTCACCCAAATCTACCAATTCCGCTGGAAGAACAGAATTGTTCACCCACCCCTACCAGCTGATGTACAATACTTTCTAATGTTCACACAAGCAATCTAAGGGGTATACTGGATGCTTATCTCTGTGTGTTCAGCCAGGCCATGGTGCAACATTATCCATACATTGCCCCACACACTCAAGCAATATGAATATTTTTACTCGTTTAGGTCAGCAGAGTTACATGGCAGTGAAGTAAAAGAGACGTCAGTAACCAGTGACAATTGTAACCATGGATTACATTAAATTGCCTACTATCATCTGAAGTGGGAGTAGGTTGCAGAATGTGACTTTAAACTGAGGGAAATTATAACAATGGTGCTATATAAGGCAGAGTAGAAGGACACACAAACCGTCGACCAGATAACAACAGTTTAACCAACATCAGAGGTCAATGGTAGGTTTAGCAACTTATTGCGATGCAACTGCGGAGGATGCTCTACAGTAGCGGTCGGTGGTGGGAGTGCCGCCGGGCGCTGACGTGGCGGGGAGGGGCAGGGTGGGGGTAGTAAACTACAGATTACGGGCGATTACAGGTAGTACACATATAAATAAATAAAACGCAATTTCGTTTCTCGCGCTGCATCACATTTGGCGATGCAGCGCGAGACGAAATTCGTTTTATTTATTTATATGTGTACTTACCTGTAATCGCCCGTATTCCGTAGCTTACTACCCCCACCCTGCCCCTCCCCGCCCCACATCAGCGCCCGGCGGCACTCCCACCACCGACCGCTACTGATGCTCTATGCATAGAGAAGCATACAACAGAATGTAGACAGTTGCTGTTAATAAAGTAGTTGGTTTCTAGGTCATTCTATCTAGGTGCTTCTGATGTTGATTAAGATGGCAGTGAGCAAGAAACAAAAAGCAGACAACAAGCATTTAGGTGTTAGATGCTCTTTAGGAGTCTATAGCAGATTTATTACTTCCATTCCCAAGAACAACAAGGTGCCTTTGATTACATCACTCGCACTGATTCACCGGTTGGAAACTGCTGTTGATCTGAGTAATGGGCCAAAAATAAGGTCTAATTTACTAGCACACTTTTTCCAGAGGAAATCAAATGACTTGATTCCTTCTAATAGGTATGGCATGGGAATGCCAATCATGAGGGGTGGGGTTGGGTGGGGGGAAGGTCACTTGTGGGAACATCAAGCCTGTCGAAAGCAAGTTGTACTGTCATGGGGGTATGTTCAGAGAAGGCGCCCAGAGGAGTGTCTGTGTACCACTGCAAATGGGTAGCCCCCCACAGCTTTTAAGTGGTGAGGAGAATATAAATGGAAGAAGGAAAAATATCCCAGAAGTAAAAGTGCAGGTGCCAGTGCAAATGGTAGCATCACCAATGGGGATTCTATGGGAGAGTTACTTAATGAGCTTATCCCCCTGGTGAGCTCCCTAGTGGGGCTAGATTTTACTCTACCTGATGTCCCAGTTGAACTTCTAAATATTAAGCACCCAGTTGAAGATGTAACAGCCATAGTCTTTCTGATGACGCCGGGCTAAAACCAGTCTGACACGCCCTACGCCAGGTATCAGAGCAGGCAAGACGTAATCATTTCAGAAGCACTAATTTCTCTACAAAGGATGCTAAATTCCGTTCTGCTTCTGGAAAAGATTTTGGGGACTGACCATATTACGTTTCTACTCACAAAAATACTCCATGCCCTGACGAAAGTAAAAGCAACAAGCGAAATAGCAATGCAAGTTTACAACGAGCTAAATGGGGGTGTGGCTAAACAGCATAATAAGGATACTCAAAAAGGGAAAATGATAGGTGTGAAGTGAAGTTTGGGAGAAGAAACCTGCAAAGCAGGTAACATTAATAAGACATTTCTACAAGAGAGCTGCCAAGGGTGACTAAAATTAGTAAAAGAGTCTATATTGCCAAGTAATGCAGCTGATAAAGACCCTGAGTGGGTTTATCCCACATTTAAGAGTTTGGAAGGCAAGTAAGTCCAACATGACCTGCAAGCTGGCCCACAGTCTATAGGACTTTGTAAACATCTCCTTCTTGGGAAAGGAGGAATTATAATAGAAGACATTTGTAGCTCCAGAAGAAGCCGCCTCTTAGAAACAGAGATATAGGACTGTCAACTACAGAGGAAATCTCTGGAGATATATGTACTGAAAACAAGTCCAAGGGAGAACTACGATCACAGAGTAGAGCTTCACCAATACTACATGCTGTACAAGCCAGAATGTAACCATTCAACCCATTGGCCACTTCCTTCGAAACTGAGAAGACGATGGTGCTATCCAATTCTCACCCGGACTTACCAGAAATAGGTTGGGTATTATTAACCTAACTGTTTTAGTCACCTGCCATTTTGAATTTGTTGACCTGTTCCTGGAAATGAATCTAGATAGACTGTTGAAACTAGATCATGTCCCTCATCGTTTTTTCATCATGGTTAAGGAAGCTGGATCTTTCTCATTCAGGACACATATTTGAGATCTAAATTCCCAATGGTTATTCATGGCAAACAGTGATATGCAAATGGTTCTTGGAGTTATTGGATTTTCCTTATCCAAAGGTACTGATCTGCACAATGCAGATAGTAGAAAAATATCTATCTTAGTGGGGGACACTTGGGCAAATGGCATGAGACAGAGAAAATTATTTCAAAACTAAACTGACTGCTGTTTGATTAAATGACCATATTTTTTCACACCTGCTAAAGCCGGAGTATAGGAAGAGCAATATATCAAAAGTTAATCTGAGATGTGAAGGAGTGGTGGGGAATTTTTATTTTACAGAGAAGAGGCAATAATAAGTCCAAGTACCTCACCTAATTGCCTACAAAGATCATCCTTGAATGAGATCATCTTGTTACAACATGTCTTTTACTCAGTTCTTACTGAATGGCTACAGAATTAAACTGAGTTAATCTTTTATTATATTCTCCCAAAGTTACTGGATTTGAATATTACCAGTTGAAATGGCAACAATCTTCAGATATGACCATTATAATTAGAAATTACTTTTATGCATGAGATTACTGCGAGTTAGCGCATTCCTAAAAACTATGCTGTGATAGATATTTTGATATGTTTAGGACAAAATGCATGTATTTATGACAGTAGGCATTCTCATTTATGTGTCACAGGTTAATATGATTCTTATAAAGGACGGGAGGACTTGTGAGTCTGACAAAGCAATCAATGCAATTTGCCTAAGGGGCTAACGCCTCTTACCTGAAGGTAAGATGAACACATTTGGTTAAATTATGAACAGAGTATATTTTTCTAGGGTTTGATCATACTACATGCTGTAAATATTGTTGCAATGTCTCAAATGATTTTGAGCCCCCAAAATTAATTTGTTTTCACTTTATTTTCGATAGACCCTGCAATAACTTCGTTATTGGGGTATAAATGGAATAAAGTAACCTCTGGGGAAGATTTATAAGGACATTCAAGTCACAGAGGCATTCCATGACCATATAGAGGAAGGAGGCTGTTAGACCTAGAGGTTTCTAGCTGGCTGGAGTGCACTAAAGCCAGACAGAATCCACCGTAGATAGGATGAGTACGATTCACTTGTCCGATAACCTGTGCTCACACTTGGGTAGCTTGACAGTATTAGCACAACGCCACCCTTGCAACACACGGAGTACACTACGAAAAGACTCCACACCGTATGTATAAAACACTGGTCTTTGTATTACACACACATTGAAATCAAAACGACATATACATTTGATATATGCTTTGCAGTTATATGCAATTGTTGATCTCTCCCATTAGCAGCAAAACGGCACAAGCATATTTGTACTAGTGATAGATATTCACTTGCCCGGTTATCCCCTCAACCTCGTAAGCAACATAAACCCATGTGCGTACTTACCCGAGGTGTTCATGATCCAAGCGATCCCTCCCACATCAAAAGCACCAAACACATATGTAATGGTCATGAAATCACAGGTTTTGACTACGCCTCGTGACCCAGACCCTCAGCCACTCAAACTACACCAGCCAATGATACACGTTGCACCGGATGGCGACACTTTGAATAAATTGTCAGGACTACCTAAAGCTGAGGGAAACTGTTACTTGATTTCATCCCTCCAGCTTAGGCCTTCGGGCACCCAGCGTCACCTTCATGAGTGTGGGATCACTACCCCTGTAGGCAAAAGACTGTTACACCAGGAGCTGGCATGCTTCCAAATTGGAGAAATGTTTCCCCTCAGGCAGAGGTGCCAGCTGCAGTTGCTCCAGGCAGCCAGCCGTGGGTGCAGACAAGGCACAATGAGACCCCTAGAGGTCCACTCATGATATTCTCTACACAAAGTACCTTGTAGCGTGGGTCCGGGGAGAGGGAGCTGGCGAACTTGGATGCAGGTCACAATGTCAGGCACTGTTGTCCTCCCAATCTGGAGGTCGGAGACAGTCTAGACTTCCAGCTCGGGTCCCGCGGACTCTGCAAACATCTCCCAACACACCTCAGATACCATATGTCAAGGAGTGTGAGCTAGCACAGGTTTTCAGTTGCAAGCACGGGAGCCTCGGACTTGGGAAACTTCCCCACCTCTCCTCAAACTCCTCACATTCCAGCACCCTAGGTGGGCCGCTGATATTTACGAGCACATTACTATGCACAGTGTGATTACGGTGTACGTCACAATGGTCCTTGTCTCAACAGAGATCCATTCTACACATTTCAGCTGTACCCTGCACGGTCCTTACGAGCTTGTGGAAGTGGGGAGAGCCTTTTTGTCCCTGGGTTCGTGTGGACAGAAGTTCAGCCAACCTGCCCTTGGAGAGTGCTTAGGAACCCGGCCACGGCAGTTGGCAATTAGCTGCAGGCCACCAACATCCAGGCTAAATTCACCAAGTGATAGTCCCCTTCCTGGAGCACAAAAAGCCCCAGGCCACCACATGTCTGCAGATAATCCAGTTGCAGTCCCTCCTGCCCCAATGGTTCCTCTTGTCGGTGTCCCAGCTTTGAACCAGTGTAGTATGGTTCCAATCCCAAAAGCATCTCTAACTCCTGAGGGCAGAGCCCCAGTGGTTATTCCCACAGTGGCCTTTTGTTAGACCTGGCATTTCTTGGCATGATTACCCCTGATTTTTTGCCTCTACCTCCTCTATATTTGATGCTGTGATGGATTTCGTTTTACCAACTTAGATGCTTTGGGCACTTTGCCACTGCTGATCAGTGTCAAAGTGCAAGTGCTCCCTGTATAAAGTGTAATGGTATATTTGTCTTACTAAGGAAGTCCCTAGTAAAATGCACTTTGTGTGCCAGGGCTATTAATGCAAATGCTACTAGTGGGCCTGCAGCACTAATTGTGCCACCCACACAAAGAGCCCTAAAGAGAGAACTCAGGCCTGCCACTGCAGTGCCTGCGCGCAGTTGCTAAATCTGCCATGTTGCCCTGACAAGTGCACCCACATGCCAGGCCTGACCCTTCCCTTTTTATGCACATCAGACACCCCTATGGTAGGCCCAAGGTACACCCCTGGGCAGGGTGCAGTGTATGTGAAAGGTAGGACATGTACTGAGGTGTGTACCATGTCCTGAAAGTGAAATACTCTCCATTTCGTTTTTCACTGTTGAAAGGCCATCTTGCCCATAGGACAGAATGGGTAGGCTGTGTAATATGTTTCCAGCCTATCTTCCCGTAGGCTTAAGATGGAGGGGTGACATTTAGTGTGCCTGAACTCACAATTTAATAACACATCTTTTTGTGAAGGTGGTTTTTGCATTCTGTGTTTAGAAACCACACTTTTAGAAGTAGCTGTTTTTTTGTGTTCTAACAATTCTGTGTGTCTCTGCCTGGTTGTGGATTGACTGTCTGGATTTGAAAGTGATAGGATCTGGGGAATGTCTTGACCCAGGGGAGGAGGTGAGACAGCAACAGGCTGATCTGCATCTGGAGTGTAGGGGGGAGGAGTAGCCCCTGGAGGTGAAGAGGCCTGGGCTGCCGCCATAAAACAATGGCTCCATCTCCTGCTGAGTGATTGAAGATCCAGACCCCCACTATCAAAGGGAGACACCCAGAACTGGTTTGGACATGGGTCAGTGCCCCCCTGAACACAAAGACTTCAAAGACATTTAGGGGTATAACTATGAGAGCTGAAACCCCTGAACTTAGGACTGATCAAGACTGTAAAGGATTGAAACTACTTCGTGGTCAAGAGGAACCTCTGCCAAGGAAGAAACAGCTGAAGAGACTGAAGGAAAGGACTGACCCTTGCTGTGTGTTCTGGGGCTGGCCTGCAGTTTGCTGATTTAACCAAGGAGAGGCGAAGGGACTTTGCTGTGTGCTGTGTCCCCCTGCTTGAAAGGACTTTGCTGTGTGCTGTGTCCTGAAGTAACTTGTCCCCAAGGGCCCGAGGAGAGCTGGCTCCCTGTTGTGGAAACTCAGGAACACAAAAGTTTCCAGAGGAGTGTCTCAGCGACGCTGTGTGCGTGTGCTTTTTGCAGCCTGAGACCTTTGTAAGAACTGCCCTGTGACCGTGTGCACCCGGAATCCAGAGGAGTGTCTCAGCGACGCTGTGTGGTTGTGCTTTTTGCAGCCTGAGACCTTCGTAAGAATTGCCCTGTGATCGTGGGCACCTGGAGTCCAAGTGAGTCTCAGCGACGCTGTGTGCGTGTGCTTCGTGCAGCCTGAGACCTTCGTGAAGATTGCCCTGTGATCGTGGGCACCTGGAGTCCAAGTGAGTCTCAGCGACGCTGTGTGCGTGTGCTTCGTGCAGCCTGAGACCTTCGTGAGGATTGTCCTGTGACCGTGTACACCCGAAGCTCAAGTGAGTCTCAGCGACGCTGTGTGCGTGTGCTTCGTGCAGCCTGAGACTTTCGTGAGGATTGCCCTGTGATCGTGTACACCCGAAGCTCAAGTGAGTCTGAGCGACGCTGTGTGCGTGTGCCCTGTTGCAGCCTGAGAACTTCGACTTTTCCATCGGTTCGGACCGGCAACCCCAGAGGAGCGGTGCCGCCGGCCCGAGCCTGCCTTTGCCAAGGAGAGACCTCGAACCATCACGTCGGGAGTCCGTGTTCCACTGCCCGAGATCAACGAAGTCGCCCCGGAGGCCCAAGTAGAGAGGAGAGCGAGATCGCACCCCCCCAGGTAACGCTCAGCGAGCGTGCGTGTGTCGCCGCCTGGGGCGGGGTGCGATCTTGGAGAGAAACGCTCTCGGCCTTTCCCATCCTTGCAGCGAGAGCCCCCGCTCAAGTTAGAATCGCGGCCCGTACTTGCCGAGGAGTGGCAGTACCGGGGCCGGAGTGTAGAGCTGCACTTTGTTTACAGCAGACCAGTGTTGGGGGCATATTTTGGCAGTAGCTGACCGCGAGTCAGTACGAGTGGCATAGAGTCTGTCCAGAGCACCGTGAACGGTGTTGGAGTACATTATTGTCGGCATTACGAACTGCCTGATTGTTGCATTACGCAGTACATTATTCTTGCATTACGAACTGCCTGATTGTTGCATTACGCATTGCATTGTTGTTGGCATTATGAACTGCCTGATTGTTGCATTAAGCATTGCATTATTTTTGCATTACGAACTGCCTGATTGTTGCATTACGCATTGCATTATTTTTGCACTACGAACTGCCTGATTGTTGCATTACGCATTGCATTATTTTTGCACTACGAACTGCCTGATTGTTGCATTACGCATTGCATTATTTTTGCATTACGAACTGCCTGATTGTTGCATTACGCATTACGCGCTACGCAAACAAATGATGGACAGAATGCTGAATAAATCATACATTCACCCCCAGTCAAGAGATCTGGGTTAAATCCATCGTTCTTTTGCACACCATGCCACCCCAGTTTAGACCCAGCCATATGCAAATCAGTCTTGACCCTGTGCCTCATGGGAACAGTCCAGACCAAACTGCCAAGCCAGGTCCTCTCTGGACCGGAAACAAGCATCCTGGGACCGGTTTCTGGGTATTACCCTTCATCAGCCAGGCTAGCTTGATTCCAGTGGCACAGTGAGCAAGGGACCCACGTCTGGGCATACCCATCCCACTTAGGGTGAAAAGTGCTACGCAAACAAATGATGGACGGAATGCTGAATAAATCATACATTCACCCCCAGTCAAGAGATCTGGGTTAAATCCATCGTTCTTTATCATGCCACCCCAGTTTAGACCCAGCCATATGCAAATCAGTCTTGACCCTGTGCCTCATCGGAACAGTCCAGACCGAACTGCCAAGCCAGGGTCAAGACTGATTTGCATATAGCTGGGTTCAAACTGGAATGGCATGGTGAGCAAAAAAACGATGGATTTAGGCCCAGATCTCTGTACTGGGGTGAATGTATGACATTGTTCTGCATTCTGTCCATCAACTGTTGTTTTTGCATTTGTCACCCCGAGTGGGACGGGTATGCCCAGACGTGGGTCCCGTGCTCTCCATGCCACTGGAATCAAGCTATCCTGGCTGAAGAGGGGTGAAACCCCGAAATCTGTCCTAGGATGCTTGTTTCCAGTCCAGGGAGGAACTGGCTTGGCAGTTCGGGCTGGATTGTTCCCATGAGGCACAGGGTCAAGACTAATTTGCATATGGCTGGGTTTCAAACTGGAATGGCATGGTGAGCAAAAAAGCGATGGATTTAGGCCCAGATCTCTGTACTGGGGTGAATGTATGAAATTGTTCTGCATTCTGTCCATCAACTGTTGTTTTTGCATTTGTCACCCCGAGTGGGACGGGTATGCATAGACGTGGGTCCCGTGCTCTCCATGCCACTGGAATCAAGCTATCCTGGCTGAAGAGGGGTGAAACCCCGAAACCGGTCTTAGGATGCTTGTTTCCAGTCCAGGGAGGACCTGGCTTGGCAGTTCGGGCTGGACTGTTTCCATGAGGCACAGGGTCAAGACTGATTTGCATATGGCTGGGTTCAAACTGGAATGGCATGGTAAGCAAAAAAATGATGGAATTAGGCCCAGATCTATGTACGGGGGTGAATGTATGACATTGTTCTGCATTCAGTCCATCAACTGTTGTTTTTTCATTTGTCACCCCGAGTGGGACGGGTATGCCCAGACGTGGGTCCCGTGCTCTCCATGCCACTGGAATAAAGCTATCCTGACTGAAGAGGGGTGAAACCCCGAAACCGGTCCTAGGATGCTTGTTTCCAGTCCAGGGAGGACCTGGCTTGGCAGTTCGGGCTGGACTGTTCCCATGAGGCACAGGGTCAAGACTGATTTGCATATGGCTGGGTTCAAACTGGAATGGCATGGTGAGCAAAAAAACGATGGATTTAGGCCCAGATCTCTGTACTGGGGTGAATGTATGACATTGTTCTGCATTCTGTCCAACAACTGTTGTTTCTACATTTGTCACCCCGAGTGTGACGGGTATGCCCAGACGTGGGTCCCGTGCACTCCATGCCACTGGAATCAAGCTATCCTGGCTGAAGAGGGGTGAAACCCGAAACCGGTCCTAGGATGCTTGTTTCCAGTCCAGGGAGGACCTGGCTTGGCAGTTCGGTCTGGACTGTTCCCATGAGGCACAGGGTCAAGACTGATTTGCATATGGCTGGGTTCAAACTGGAATGGCATGGTGAGCAAAAAACGATGGATTTAGGCCCAGATCTCTGTACTGGGGTGAATGTATGACATTGTTCTGCATTCTGTCCATCAACTGTTGTTTTTGCATTTGTCACCCCGAGTGGGACCGGTATGCCCAGACGTGGGTCCCGTGCTCTCCATGCCACTGGAATCAAGCTATCCTGGCTGAAGAGGGGTGAAACCCCGAAACCCGTCCTAGGATGCTTGTTTCCAGTCCAGGGAGGACCTGGCTTGGCAGTTCGGGCTGGACTGTTCCCATGAGGCACAGGGTCAAGAATGATTTACATATGGCTGGGTTCAAACTGGAATGGCATGGTGAGCAAAAAAACAATGGATTTAGGCCCAGATCTCTGTACTGGGGTGAATGTATGACATTGTTCTGCATTCTGTCCATCAACTGTTGTTTTTGCATTTGTCCCCCCGAGTGGGACGGGTATGCCCAGACGTGGGTCCCGTGCTCTCTATGCCACTGGAATCAAGCTATCCTGGCTCAAGAGGGGTGAAACCCCGAAACCGGTCCTAGGATGCTTGTTTCCAGTCCAGGGAGGACCTGGCTTGGCAGTTCGGGCTGGACTGTTCCCATGAGGCACAGGGTCAAGACTGATTTGCATATGGCTGGGTTCAAACTGGAATGGCATGGTGAGCAAAAAAACGATGAATTTAGGCCCAGATCTCTGTACTGGGGTGAATGTATGTCATTGTTCTGCATTCTGTCCATCAACTGTTGTTTTTGCATTTGTCACCCCGAGTGGGACGGGTATGCCCAGACGTGGGTCCCGTGCTCTCCATGCCACTGGAATCAAGCAATCTTGGCTGAAGAGGGGTGAAACCCCGAAACCGGTCCTAGGATGCTTGTTTCCAGTCCAGGGAGGACCTGGCTTGGCAGTTCGGGCTGGACTGTTCCCATGAGGCACAGGGTCAAGACTGATCTGCATATGGCTGGGTTAAAACTGGAATGGCATGGTGAGCAAAAAAACGATGGATTTAGGCCCAGATCTCTGTACTGGGGTGAATGTATGACATTGTTCTGCATTCTGTCCATCAACTGTTGTTTTTGCATTTGTCACCCCGAGTGGGACGGGTATGCCCAGACGTGGGTCCCGTGCTCTCCATGCCACTGGAATCAAGCTATCCTGGCTGAAGAGGGGTGAAACCCCGAAACCGGTCCTAGGATGCCTGTTTCCAGTCCAGGGAGGACCTGGCTTGGCAGTTCGGGCTGGACCGTTTCCATGAGGCACAGGGTCAAGACTGATTTGCATATGGCTGGGTTCAAACTGGAATGGCATGGTGAGCAAAAACGATGGATTTAGGCCCAGATCTCTGTACTGGGGTGAATGTATGACATTGTTCTGCATTCTGTCCATCAACTGTTGTTTTTGCATGTGTCACCCCGAGTGGGACGGGTATGCCCAGACGTGGGTCCCGTGCACTCCATGCCACTGGAATCAAGCTATCCTGGCTGAAGAGGGGTGAAACCCCGAAACCGGTCCTAGGATGCTTGTTTCCAGTCCAGGGAGGACCTGGCTTGGCAGTTCGGGCTGGACTGTTCCCATGAGGCACAGGGTCAAGACTGATTTGCATATGGCTGGGTTCAAACTGGAATGGCACGGTGAGCAAAAAAACGATGGATTTAGGCCCAGATCTCTGTACTGGGGTGAATGTATGACATTGTTCTGCATTCTGTCCATCAACTGTTGTTTTTGCATTTGTCACCCCGAGTGGGACGGGTATGCCCAGACGTGGGTCCCGTGCTCTCCATGCCACTGGAATCAAGCTATCCTGGCTGAAGAGGGGTGAAACCCCGAAGCTGGTCCTAGGATGCTTGCTTCCAGTCCAGGGAGGACCTGGCTTGGCAGTTTGGGCTGGACTGTTCCCATGAGGCACAGGGTCAAGACTGATTTGCATATGCCTGGGTTCAAACTGGAATGGCATGGTGAGCAAAAAAAAGGATGGATTTAGGCCCAGATCTCTGTACTGGGGTGAATGTATGACATTGTTCTGCATTCTGTCCATCAACTGTTGTTTTTACATTTGTCACCCCGAGTAGGACGGGTATGCCCAGACGTGGGTCCCGTGCTCTCCATGCCACTGGAATCAAGCTATCCTGGCTGAAGAGGGGTGAAACCCCAAAACCGGTCCTAGGATGCTTGTTTCCAGCCCAGGGAGGACCTGGCTTGGCAGTTCGGGCTGGACTGTTCCCATGAGGCACAGGGTCAAGACTGATTTGCATATGGCTGGGGTCAAACTGGAATGGCATGGTGAGCAAAAAAACGATGGAGTTAGGCCCAGATCTCTGTACTGGGGTGAATGTATGACATTGTTCTGCATTCTGTCCATCAACTGTTGTTTTTGCATTTGTCACCCCGAGTGGGACGGGTATGCCCAGACGTGGGTCCCGTGCTCTCCATGCCACTGGAATCAAGCTATCCTGGCTGAAGAGGGGTGAAACCCCGAAAATGGTCCTAGGATGCTTGTTTCCAGCCCAGGGAGGACCTGGCTTGGCAGTTCGGGCTGGACTGTTCCCATGAGGCACAGGGTCAAGACTGATTTGCATATGGCTGGGTTCAAAATGGAATGGCATGGTGAGCAAAAAAACAATGGATGTAGTCCCAGATCTCTGTACTGGGGTGAATGTATGACATTGTTCTGCATTCTGTCCATCAACTGTTGTTTTTGCATTTGTCACCCCGAGTGGGACGGGTATGCCCAGACGTGGGTCCCGTGCTCTCCATGCCACTGGAATCAAGCTATCCTGGCTGAAGAGGGGTGAAACCCCGAAAATGGTCCTAGGATGCTTGTTTCCAGCCCAGGGAGGACCTGGCTTGGCAGTTCGGGCTGGACTGTTCCCATGAGGCACAGGGTCAAGACTGATTTGCATATGGCTGGGTTCAAACTGGAATGGCATGGTGAGCAAAAAAACGATGGATTTAGGCCCAGATCTCTGTACTGGGGTGAATGTATGACATTATTCTGCATTCTGTCCATCAACTGTTGTTTTTACATTTGTCACCCCGAGTGGGACGGGTATGCCCAGACGTGGGTCCCGTGCTCTCCATGCCACTGGAATCAAGCTATCCTGGCTGAAGAGGGGTGAAACCCCGAAACCCGTCCTAGGATGCTTGTTTCCAGTCCAGGGAGGACCTGGCTTGGCAGTTCGGGCTGGACTGTTCCCATGAGGCACAGGGTCAAGACTGATTTGCATATGGCTGGGTTCAAACTGGAATGGCATGGTGAGCAAAAAAACGATGGATTTAGGCCCAGATCTCTGTACTGGGGTGAATGTATGACATTGTTCTGCATTCTGTCCATCAACTGTTGTTTTTGCATTTGTCACCCCGAGTGGGACGGGTATGCCCAGACGTGGGTCCCGTGCTCTTCCATGCACTGGAATCAAGCTATCCTGGCTGAAGAGGGGTGAAACCCCGAAACCGGTCCTAGGATGCTTGCTTCCAGTCCAGGGAGGACCTGGCTTGGCAGTTCGGGCTGGACTGTTCCCATGAGGCACAGGGTCAAGACTGATTTGCATATGGCTGGGTTCAAAATGGAATGGCATGGTGAGCAAAAAACAACGGATTTAGGCCCAGATCTCTGTACTGGGGTGAATGTATGACATTGTTCTGCATTCTGTCCATCAACTGTTGTTTTTGCATTTGTCACCCCGAGTGGGACGGGTATGCCCAGACGTGGGTCCCGTGGTCTCTATGCCACTGGAATCAAGCTATCCTGGCTCAAGAGGGGTGAAACCCCGAAACCGGTCCTAGGATGCTTGTTTCCAGTCCAGGGAGGACCTGGCTTGGCAGTTCGGGCTGGACTGTTCCCATGAGGCACAGGGTCAAGACTGATTTGCATATGGCTGGGTTCAAACTGGAATGGCATGGTGAACAAAAAAACGATGAATTTAGGCCCAGATCTCTGTACTGGGGTGAATGTATGACATTGTTCTGCATTCTGTCCATCAACTGTTGTTTTTGCATTTGTCACCCCGAGTGGGACGGGTATGCCCAGACGTGGGTCCCGTGCTCTCCGTGCCACTGGAATCAAGCTATCCTGGCTGAAGAGGGGTGAAACCCCGAAACCGGTCCTAGGATGCCTGTTTCCAGTCCAGGGAGGACCTGGCTTGGCAGTTCGGGCTGGACCGTTTCCATGAGGCACAGGGTCAAGACTGATTTGCATATGGCTGGGTTCAAACTGGAATGGCATGGTGAGCAAAAAACGATGGATTTAGGCCCAGATCTCTGTACTGGGGTGAATGTATGACATTGTTCTGCATTCTGTCCAACTACTGTTGTTTCTACATTTGTCACCCCGAGTGGGACGGGTATGCCCAGACGTGGGTCCCGTGCACTCCATGCCACTGGAATCAAGCTATCCTGGCTGAAGAGGGGTGAAACCCCGAAACCGGTCCTAGGATGCCTGTTTCCAGTCCAGGGAGGACCTGGCTTGGCAGTTCGGGCTGGACCGTTTCCATGAGGCACAGGGTCAAGACTGATTTGCATATGGCTGGGTTCAAACTGGAATGGCATGGTGAGCAAAAAAACGATGGATTTAGGCCCAGATCTCTGTACTGGGGTGAATGTATGACATTGTTCTGCATTCTGTCCAACAACTGTTGTTTCTACATTTGTCACCCCGAGTGGGACGGGTATGCCCAGACGTGGGTCCCGTGCACTCCATGCCACTGGAATCAAGCTATCCTGGCTGAAGAGGGGTGAAACCCCGAAACCGGTCCTAGGATGCTTGTTTCCAGTCCAGGGAGGACCTGGCTTGGCAGTTCGGGCTGGACTGTTCCCATGAGGCACAGGGTCAAGACTGATTTGCATATGGCTGGGTTCAAACTGGAATGGCATGGTGAGCAAAAAACGATGGATTTAGGCCCAGATCTCTGTACTGGGGTGAATGTATGACATTGTTCTGCATTCTGTCCATCAACTGTTGTTTTTGCATTTGTCACCCCGAGTGGGACGGGTATGCCCAGACGTGGGTCCCGTGCTCTCCATGCACTGGAATCAAGCTATCCTGGCTGAAGAGGGGTGAAACCCCGAAACCGGTCCTAGGATGCTTGCTTCCAGTCCAGGGAGGACCTGGCTTGGCAGTTCGGGCTGGACTGTTCCCATGAGGCACAGGGTCAAGACTGATTTGCATATGGCTGGGTTCAAAATGGAATGGCATGGTGAGCAAAAAAACAATGGATTTAGGCCCAGATCTCTGTACTGGGGTGAATGTATGGCATTGTTCTGCATTCTGTCCATCAACTGTTGTTTTTGCATTTGTCACCCCGAGTGGGACGGGTATGCCCAGACGTGGGTCCCGTGCTCTCCATGCCACTGGAATCAAGCTATCCTGGCTGAAGAGGGGTGAAACCCCGAAACCCGTCCTAGGATGCTTGTTTCCAGTCCAGGGAGGACCTGGCTTGGCAGTTCGGGCTGGACTGTTCCCATGAGGCACAGGGTCAAGACTGATTTACATATGGCTGGGTTCAAACTGGAATGGCATGGTGAGCAAAAAAACGATGGATTTAGGCCCAGATCTCTGTACTGGGGTGAATGTATGACATTGTTCTGCATTCTGTCCATCAACTGTTGTTTTTGCATTTGTCACCCCGAGTGGGACGGGTATGCCCAGACGTGGGTCCTGTGCTCTCCATGCCACTGGAATCAAGCTATCCTGGCTGAAGAGGGGTGAAACCCCGAAACCGGTCCTAGGATGCTTGTTTCCAGTCCAGGGAGGACCTGGCTTGGCAGTTCGGGCTGGACTGTTCCCATGAGGCACAGGGTCAAGACTGATTTGCATATGGCTGGGTTCAAAATGGAATGGCATGGTGAGCAAAAAACAACGGATTTAGGCCCAGATCTCTGTACTGGGGTGAATGTATGACATTGTTCTGCATTCTGTCCATCAACTGTTGTTTTTGCATTTGTCACCCCGAGTGGGACGGGTATGCCCAGACGTGGGTCCCGTGCTCTCCATGCCACTGGAATCAAGCTATCCTGGCTGAAGAGGGGTGAAACCCCGAAAATGGTCCTAGGATGCTTGTTTCCAGCCCAGGGAGGACCTGGCTTGGCAGTTCGGGCTGGACTGTTCCCATGAGGCACAGGGTCAAGACTGATTTGCATATGGCTGGGTTCAAACTGGAATGGCATGGTGAGCAAAAAAACGATGGATTTAGGCCCAGATCTCTGTACTGGGGTGAATGTATGACATTATTCTGCATTCTGTCCATCAACTGTTGTTTTTGCATTTGTCACCCCGAGTGGGACGGGTATGCCCAGACGTGGGTCCCGTGCTCTCCATGCCACTGGAATCAAGCTATCCTGGCTGAAGAGGGGTGAAACCCCGAAACCCGTCCTAGGATGCTTGTTTCCAGTCCAGGGAGGACCTGGCTTGGCAGTTCGGGCTGGACTGTTCCCATGAGGCACAGGGTCAAGACTGATTTGCATATGGCTGGGTTCAAACTGGAATGGCATGGTGAGCAAAAAACGATGGATTTAGGCCCAGATCTCTGTACTGGGGTGAATGTATGACATTGTTCTGCATTCTGTCCATCAACTGTTGTTTTTGCATTTGTCACCCCGAGTGGGACGGGTATGCCCAGACGTGGGTCCCGTCCTCTCCATGCACTGGAATCAAGCTATCCTGGCTGAAGAGGGGTGAAACCCCGAAACCGGTCCTAGGATGCTTGCTTCCAGTCCAGGGAGGACCTGGCTTGGCAGTTCGGGCTGGACTGTTCCCATGAGGCACAGGGTCAAGACTGATTTGCATATGGCTGGGTTCAAAATGGAATGGCATGGTGAGCAAAAAAACAACGGATTTAGGCCCAGATCTCTGTACTGGGGTGAATGTATGACATTGTTCTGCATTCTGTCCATCAACTGTTGTTTTTGCATTTGTCACCCCGAGTGGGACGGGTATGCCCAGACGTGGGTCCCGTGGTCTCTATGCCACTGGAATCAAGCTATCCTGGCTCAAGATGGGTGAAACCCCAAAACCGGTCCTAGGATGCTTGTTTCCAGTCCAGGGAGGACCTGGCTTGGCAGTTCGGGCTGGACTGTTCCCATGAGGCACAGGGTCAAGACTGATTTGCATATGGCTGGGTTCAAACTGGAATGGCATGGTGAACAAAAAAACGATGAATTTAGGCCCAGATCTCTGTACTGGGGTGAATGTATGACATTGTTCTGCATTCTGTCCATCAACTGTTGTTTTTGCATTTGTCACCCCGAGTGGGACGGGTATGCCCAGACGTGGGTCCCGTGCTCTCCGTGCCACTGGAATCAAGCTATCCTGGCTGAAGAGGGGTGAAACCCCGAAACCGGTCCTAGGATGCCTGTTTCCAGTCAAGGGAGGACCTGGCTTGGCAGTTCGGGCTGGACCGTTTCCATGAGGCACAGGGTCAAGACTGATTTGCATATGGCTGGGTTCAAACTGGAATGGCATGGTGAGCAAAAAAACGATGGATTTAGGCCCAGATCTCTGTACTGGGGTGAATGTATGACATTGTTCTGCATTCTGTCCAACAACTGTTGTTTCTACATTTGTCACCCCGAGTGGGACGGGTATGCCCAGACGTGGGTCCCGTGCACTCCATGCCACTGGAATCAAGCTATCCTGGCTGAAGAGGGGTGAAACCCCGAAACCGGTCCTAGGATGCCTGTTTCCAGTCCAGGGAGGACCTGGCTTGGCAGTTCGGGCTGGACCGTTTCCATGAGGCACAGGGTCAAGACTGATTTGCATATGGCTGGGTTCAAACTGGAATGGCATGGTGAGCAAAAAAACGATGGATTTAGGCCCAGATCTCTGTACTGGGGTGAATGTATGACATTGTTCTGCATTCTGTCCAACAACTGTTGTTTCTACATTTGTCACCCCGAGTGGGACGGGTATGCCCAGACGTGGGTCCCGTGCACTCCATGCCACTGGAATCAAGCTATCCTGGCTGAAGAGGGGTGAAACCCCGAAACCGGTCCTAGGATGCTTGTTTCCAGTCCAGGGAGGACCTGGCTTGGCAGTTCGGGCTGGACTGTTCCCATGAGGCACAGGGTCAAGACTGATTTGCATATGGCTGGGTTCAAACTGGAATGGCATGGTGAGCAAAAAACGATGGATTTAGGCCCAGATCTCTGTACTGGGGTGAATGTATGACATTGTTCTGCATTCTGTCCATCAACTGTTGTTTTTGCATTTGTCACCCCGAGTGGGACGGGTATGCCCAGACGTGGGTCCCGTGCTCTCCATGCACTGGAATCAAGCTATCCTGGCTGAAGAGGGGTGAAACCCCGAAACCGGTCCTAGGATGCTTGCTTCCAGTCCAGGGAGGACCTGGCTTGGCAGTTCGGGCTGGACTGTTCCCATGAGGCACAGGGTCAAGACTGATTTGCATATGGCTGGGTTCAAAATGGAATGGCATGGTGAGCAAAAAACAATGGATTTAGGCCCAGATCTCTGTACTGGGGTGAATGTATGGCATTGTTCTGCATTCTGTCCATCAACTGTTGTTTTTGCATTTGTCACCCCGAGTGGGACGGGTATGCCCAGACGTGGGTCCCGTGCTCTCCATGCCACTGGAATCAAGCTATCCTGGCTGAAGAGGGGTGAAACCCCGAAACCCGTCCTAGGATGCTTGTTTCCAGTCCAGGGAGGACCTGGCTTGGCAGTTCGGGCTGGACTGTTCCCATGAGGCACAGGGTCAAGACTGATTTACATATGGCTGGGTTCAAACTGGAATGGCATGGTGAGCAAAAAAACGATGGATTTAGGCCCAGATCTCTGTACTGGGGTGAATGTATGACATTGTTCTGCATTCTGTCCATCAACTGTTGTTTTTGCATTTGTCACCCCGAGTGGGACGGGTATGCCCAGACGTGGGTCCTGTGCTCTCCATGCCACTGGAATCAAGCTATCCTGGCTGAAGAGGGTGAAACCCCGAAACCGGTCCTAGGATGCTTGTTTCCAGTCCAGGGAGGACCTGGCTTGGCAGTTCGGGCTGGACTGTTCCCATGAGGCACAGGGTCAAGACTGATTTGCATATGGCTGGGTTCAAAATGGAATGGCATGGTGAGCAAAAACAACG